>CM046854.1:39618536-41073536 GCA_025617745.1 Heliocidaris erythrogramma | reverse complement strand
TTCTTATCTAGACCAAACATTGAGATGCTGCAGAGTAGAATTATACCCTGGCTAAGTGTACGGTACACGAGCATGCGCACAGAAGGAAATGGGGACACCAACAATTAAGAAGGGCACTAGACGCATATTTGAGGGCTTTTAACATATTTTATATTTATATTTTTATATTTATACATTAATGGGGTGTTGCAATAAAGTTGCAATCAATTGCAAATCCCCCATTTGCAATCGATTGCAAATATGATACATGTATCTTAAATGGAACTTGCAATCAATTGCAAGACTTGCAAGTGATTTGAGGGATGTGCAATTGATTGCAACTTTTTATGCAACACCCCATAAGTCACATAAAACAGACAATGCTGCGCTACATGCTGTACAGTAGCTATGTTGCCATGCAGAGTTGGCAGAATTTTGACCGCTTTAGCATCTATCATTATGCAGACTTTGGTTTTTTAAGCAGAATTCTAGCAGAATCTAGAAGAATTCTGAAATATGGGGGGGGGGGGGTGCTTGTCAGAGAAGTTTTTAAGGGACAATGTACCTGAAAACGTGTGACGACCCTTTTTTGTAGTTTGTCAGCACTGTGTCCGCCCTGCCCTCCTAAAACTGATATGATAGGCATAAATTATTTTTAAAAGTTGCTTCCTATAACATAAGGCAAGGAAGACAGTATAAAAGAGCATGGGGATTTAGTAGTGTTGATAAATATTTAGTAAACGAAGAAGCTTGACTGGGGAGGAATTTTTAATTTGTAAACAAATCTTTCGGCATATTACTCCCAGTGTTAAAGGGAAATTAACCTCAGCGTATGAATTAGCTTATTTTGAATGGTGTAGTATATGCCTCTTATTTGATACATGCAATTTCATGTAAAAACACAGGATATAGATATAAATCACTATTTTCCAGCCAAGTTATCGTCTCCTAGCAATAATAAGGGGGCTGCCATTACTTTATGTGTACACGAACATATTTTTCATCCCAAGTAAAATTTCCTTCATCGTTAACTTGTAATTGATTTTTAGAGGACAAATATATATTAGATAAAGTCACATATTCTGAAATGTAAGTTTAGTTTTATATATTTTTTAAAAGGTCTTAATTTGTTCATAAAAAATATACTTCATAAAAAATATACGTCAAGGACGGAGAATTGACGTCAAGGACGGAGACAATCGTAACAATACCAAAACAAAGCGAGGAATCTGCTTTACAGGATGGCTATTAGAACTCATGGGTCGTCAATTATCTAGGCCCATGGCCAATAACAATCGTAATACAATCAGAACAAAGCGACGTATCTGTTGTAAAGGTAGGCTATTATCAATGCATATGGTACCTAATGATCCGTGTCATGCACAAAATGGCAGCCTCCATGGAAAGACGTAGCAGACAATAGGTGCATCTAGAATATCACGTGGGGTTAATTGTCCTTTAAAGATCGTATGCTCGATCTGTAATGAAAAACACAAGTCAGAAAAAATTGGAACCAGCGGGATTCGAACCTGTCATCTACTGCTTGCCGGGCAGCGACTTAACCACCAGGCTATTCTGGTTCACGGCCAAGTCACGACGAACTAGAATCAAATACCCAAGATCCTCTTCTTTCTGACTCATTAATATTCAAACGGTCCGCCGTGGAACAATGGTTAGTAAACGAAGAAGCTTGACTGGGGAGGAATTTTTAATTTGTAAACTTGGCCGTGAACCAGAATAGCCTGGTGGTTAAGTCGCTGCCCGGCAAGCAGTAGATGACAGGTTCGAATCCCGCTGGTTCCAATTTTTTCTGACTTGTGTTTTTCATTATAGATCGAGCATACGATCTTTAACACTGGGAGTAATATGCCGAAAGATTTGTTTACAAGTTGATAAATATTATTTATATATTTGAAGATGCCCCTTCTATATAGGTTTTAAGGGACGCAGTTAAATATGGAAAGGAGCGCATTTTATATTTTATTTCAAAAATGTATCGTGGTGCACAGGGGCGGATGATTATCAAATATGGCCGTTTCCATCCCTCACGTTTCGGACATGCAGAACTTCAAAGAAACTGAAATGATTAAATAATGCAGTTTTATATTCTCTCTCTCTCTCTCTCTAGCTGGCCATTTCTCCCTGAATCCGCCTACTATATGAAACAGAAAAACGGGGCATTTTGATTTATGCTGTGAAAATTGAGTTATTTATTGTTATATAGAGTGGGCGCAGTGCATTTGAGTGCTTAATTGTTACCAGTACATGAAGATCCGGTCTAATTCTTAAAAAGCTAAACTTGGACTCTTTATGATTACGAACTTTGGGTCAGAGCTTTTGTCTTATCCTCACGGCATTGTTACTTATTTACAACTCATTGATTTTTACCATATTTATCATATTATGTTGTGGGCAAGTAGTTCAATTTATCTTGTTAACATAATCTTTTTATTGCAGAAACTTGGCCTGAGAGTTATAGCCAAGATATATTTATTAAACACATACTTCAGATGTTTTTCTACGATATAATGTTTTGACAATCTATTAGCTATATTTTATGTGATTTACAACTTCCGGAATTTATGTATAAATATGTTCACAAATCCTTACCACAAAATTTTAGTAATTGGTATATGTTAAATGATTCTGTCCATAATTATAATACCAGTGACAAAGAATTCATAGCATATACTTTAAAACAGCCCTAGGGCAAAAAGTATAAGATACAGAGGGATATCCTCTGCATGCAATGGGTTAAGCAATGACATTAAAAATTCGGGTACGTATCTCGCTAGTCATAATGACCGCTATTCATATAAGGACCACTTATTCATAAGGACCGCTATCCATAAGGTGTGACTAAATGAATATCGGTTTTGTATGAATAGCGATCCTTCAAACGATATAGACAAATTACCTCGCTATTCATAAGGACCTCCATTCATAAGGACCATTATTCATATAACTATTCATGATTGTGGACCGCTATCCATAACGCGTGTTAAACGAATAGCGGTTTTCAATATGAATAGCGGTCCTTATGAAGAGCGAGCGATCCTTGCAAACCATATATTAATAGACAAATTTCCTCACTATTATAGGACCACTATTCATAACTATTCATAAGGACCGCTATCCATAACCCGTGTTAAACGAATAGCGGTCCTTATAATTATGTTTTAATGTAATCTCTTATCTCTTACTTTTTTTAGTCTGTCTCTTTGCGCTATAGATGTTGTCTTTTCTTTTCAAATGTGTATGTGTATTTTTGTAAGCGCTATGGTACTTTCTGTCTTTAGCGCTACTAAATATTCATTATATTATTATTATTATTATTATGAATAGCGAGCGGACCCAAAAAGTTCTGCATCACTCCAAAGCAAAAGGAAGTTTACCCTAGTATATGCTTCCATGATATAAGCAAAAAGTAGAAATAGATTATAAATTTACATAACGAGTCCTTTAATATAAATTAGTGGCCAAAATCCCCCTCCGCCTTTTTAAATTCTAATAGTTAGAATGTTCTTCCCCTTCACCTTGTCTCATCGAACATCAATCCCCACAACAAAAAACAATTAAAGCACAGAAAGAATTAAGTTCAACTAAGAAACAGCCTCCCCCCCCCAAAAAAAAAAACAAAAAACAAACAAGCAAAAACAACAACAAAAAACAAAAACAAAAAATGTTGAAAGTTCAATTTATAAAGTAATGGAATGCTTACATAAATCAAACTTCCAAAGGAGCCGAATTTTCACATATAAAAGGCAGAAAAGTTTACAGGCACCTGAATCGATCCGAATCGATCGTGATGATCGCTCCCCGCGGGGGATGTCTCATTGAGATCTGCACATCATCCCACATCATCCGTTTAAATCACTTGAGTTAAAAAGCAGATTGCAGATTGGTATGGATGTACCCCCTACGCTCGATGAAAAGAGAAGGGCTATAATTATTTTAGATTGTTACTTTGCTTCGACGGGAGCCCGGATAGCTCAGTTGGTAAAGCACTGGTCATGTAATCCAGGGTCCCGGGTTCGAATCCCGGTCGGGGCATTGTAATTTTCTCACATTTACTTTCTTTATGATATATATATAATATTTGGGGATAACCTAGACAAACAAATTTGCTTTTGTTATCCCCCTCCACGTACTGGATTATTAATAACTTTTTCCGTTTTTATCAACATCTGTATATTTTGTTTCTATTGTATTTTTTTTTCTTTCTTTTATAATCTTAAATGTAAATTGTGATTTGTATTCTGTATATTTTGTATGTCTTTTTTCTAGTACTGGAAAATAAATGAAATGAAATGAAAAAAAAATGAAGTTTCTTCTAGGTGAATCTCATGAAATCATCAAAATCATTTTGCTTTATCTTAATAATAATTTATGCTAATTTATGCATAAAACACAACCATATTCTATGATATACTCACAAAAAAATGTGCAAAGGCTTCATATTCTATTCCATATGGTTAGATCGATCAGTTATAGATTACAATAACATTAATAATTGCAATGATATTTTATGTTCATTGACTTTAATGGTAATTTATTATAATTAATTCATAATTATGCATAATCCACATTTCCAATGACATATCAAGAAATGACTATACAAGCACCTCAAATTTTTTTGTAACATATTGTTGAATAAGGTCATGTTATGGAATGACTGTTAGGTTTGATGTTCTGAGTATATTCCTTTATTTTATTAAAATCTATGCATATTAACGCATAAAACGAAATTTCAATGGTATATCAATATTACGACTATACCAGCACTTCCAATTTGATGCCGACTGATATAGACAAGGGCAGATAAATTTTATTAGATAACGTTAAACTGCAATTTTCAGAGTACATGAATATATTTCTTGATTTTAATAACACTATAAAAACTACTTTGGAAAAATAAATTCAAGGGCAATTTCAAAAGCGTATAGAAATCAGGTTCGGATTATGTAATACACCATTGTAATGTTCGCACATTTTTAAAGGTGATATAGACAGGGCTATTGAAATTGTCTTGAGTTTATTTTTCGAAAATAGTTTTTATCGTGTTTAATGCAAATATATACGTATTGAAGAGCTCAAGCTCTTATACGTACTCTTATACGTACAATATGATTGGCAGTAACACATGTACTTTCATAATTTGCATAAATTTGGGAAATTTTGGATAAAGATGCGAGTTATTTTGATGGGTCCTGTGGGAAAATATAAATTTTTAGGCACAGCAACTATATTCGAAAAGTTTGGTACCTTTTCAAGCACTTTGCTTTTTACCTTGTCTAGATACATATGGCATAATATAGCATAAGTTTGCATGAAGGTGAGATTTAATTCGATGGGTCGATCCTGTGGGGAAAAAATAAAGCTATTGTTACAACAAAAACATACAGAAAGTTTGGTATATTTTTAAGCCATTTACCTTGACAATGGACTTACTGATTTAATGCATGTAAATTGCATAAATTTGCATAATTTGGCATGAAGACGTGGTTTGATTTGATGGGTCCTCTATGGAAAAAATGAAGCTATTGTCCTAACAAGTACATCTGCAAAGTTTGGTGCTTTTGTAAACTCTGTCCCCCAAACTGACCATAAAGTACCGAAGTGCTGACGTCATATTCGCTCGTCGTCCAGGATGCTAAATTTTTTTTCCCACGAACTTTTTGTCCCTGTCCTCCCTGGCGCATGCGCACCTGATCCTTTCCGATCTAAATAAATTTCCAATCATAGGGTTTATTCCGTAAGCGATATAACGACGGTTGCTCCCAGCGTCTTCCTGTGGCGAGATGCGTTAGCCCTCGGACAAATAACCTGAGGTATGTGGGTTCGACTCTCAGTTTCGACATTACAAAAATAACGTCTTGTATTTTTTTTTTACTAAAAGTCGGATGAAGCTTTGAAACCCCATCCAACTCCAAGCATTGTAGGGCTATTTCAAAGTTGCGCATGCGTCAAGGACGATGGTGACAAAAAGTTCGTGGGAAAAAAAAGTTCGCGTCCAGGATACTGGTTCCAAACAACAGAGCCCGCGCATGAGGTTCACCGCGAAGTCAGTGTTTGGCGCTGGTGTGATCACCACGCCATTGTTTAGCACAAAATTGTTTAGAACCAGCAACCTTGACAACTTGACCGATATGACGTCACACTTCGGTACTCTATATATTGGAGTCGTAGTGTGTGTAAAGTTAAGTGGGGTGGAGCAGCTGTGGTCCTTCCACATGCTGTCAGTGCCTTATGCTGTGGTCCAATAGCGCCATCTCATGAAATTAGACATTGAGAGTATACATACAGTGATCCTTATCGATCGCGCTCAAAATATAGTTCCAAAGCATTGTTCATTATTTCCTTATTTTGCATAACAACCATATTAGTTTCCTGACAGTGGTATTTAATGAAGCATTTTATGATCTGCCTTAATCAACAGTGCCATAATTTTGATTTGCCCTCGTTGGGTAAGAGAATGAATATCTTGTTTCTTTGGCGGTGATTCGAAGCACAAACGTTGAGAAAATTTGGGATAGGGTAAAATATGGACGGGACGAAACAATTTACCACAGCGCATAATGCAGGGGCAGATCTGATATTTTTTAAATGAAAGAAATAGGGGTGGGGCAGGAGGGACAATTATAAGAAAACAAAATATCTGATGAGCACCTAAACAAAAAATATAACAATAAATATTAAGGTTATGTTATTACTATTTTGAAATTAAGAATGGGGCACAAAAAATTAGGGGGCTTAAGAATTAGGGGGCACATTTTTGCTAGCTCGTGTATATAAAGTATGCCTATATATGCCAGATCGGGATTTAAAACATGTAAAAGCGGTGTGGGCCGATTTTTTGCCCTCCTGAAATCCACTAGCACATCGAATCACTTTTGATTTTTTGAAATTCATTTAAAAGTCTATAAGCGGTTTGGGGACTATATAAGTGAAAATGAAAACAACGATAAAAAATAATATTGAAATGATCATCGTTGAAATGTTCGGGACAAGATTCCATCCTAAATTCAAACTGAGTTTTCCCTCTATATAGTTACAGTACATAGTTACTGTATCACAGATATTAATGGAATTGGTCTACTCAGCTGTCAACATGTATTTATTTTAAAAAGGGGAAAAGGAAAATAAAAGGAAAAACGACAGAAACATTTCAGCGAATGTTTGAAGGATCAATCCAATGAAGAATTTGTGAGTACTGTTCTAAAAGTTGCAGTATTGAACAAACACATGAAACATTGCCATTACGAGTAACTTATGTCATTCACTTCATTAAAAAATATCCATCTTCTTTGTTGTCGATGAAAGAATACTATTTCACGGGGGGGGGGGGATTTCATTTTTGCCCAGGACGCCAAATCCCTACACAGGCCCCCCCCCCCCCCCCCCCCCCCCGTTGGCGAGCAGAGGTCCGCTTAAAAAAAAAAGATAAATAAAAAAAATGCGAGGGGAGAGATGATGGAAAGGGAAAATAACGTGATAAAATATCGGCCTTTCCGTCTATTTTAATACATTTGATTTTGATTTTGTCCTGTAACTTCCTAATCTGGCAAATCTATAATTAATCAATGAATGTTGTCTTTCACCATTCATTTTCGAATTTTGTACATTATGCCATGTTGGAATCGATTTTTTCAAAGCGTCATTCAAAGAAATATTCAAATTCGTTTGTACTTATCGCCCCCAAGCTGGCGAGCAGAAATCTGCTTGAACAACAACATAAAAGAATTATAAGGCGTAAAAACTATCCAAAGTGACTTCAGAATAGTGATTTTTAGGTTCATTTTTTAAAAACATTTTCATACCAACTGGCTTAGATAGGGGATGGGCGCACAGTGGGGTCACGTGAAAGGAGAGAGAAGAAGGAAAGTAGAAATTAATGTGAGATAATAGGATTTCCAGTCGGGTTTCCAGTCAATTTGAACACTTTTTTTATGTGCTTTTGTCCTGCAACTTAATAATAAGGCCTAGTCAACATACGTCTTTGGCCATTCATTTTCGGAATTTATTTTTTTTCATTTTGCTATAGATTTTGTCAAAGACTGAAAGAGTTCAAAGAGTTATTTAAAATCGTCACCCGCTCGTTGTAAGGTCTTGTCTATGTGACGAATTTGAATGACAATTTCTTGAAATCGACTTGCCATGCAAAGATGGATTTGATGATAAAATTTTGCCGCGGATTTCCAGGTCGGACGAATTCGAATGAAATCTGACGAAAATGGAATGGAGATATGTTGAAGTTGATTGACCGTTGAAACTGTTGAATGACATTTTTAATTATTAAACTATCTTTGACATTTGACATTTAGATGATTATTGATTCCTGTCAGCCTATATGACGAAATTGAAGTGCATTTTGATCTTGAGAAGTGTCAGACTGGACAGGAAATCGTGACAATACAAAGAGATAGATTGCTTAAAACACCATACAAAGATAACGTGCGAAGATAAGCAGTGGTATAGCATGAGAAGACTCAAATGAAATCTGTGGTAATGGAATATAAAAGTGAAATAGAAAAACCATACTCAGGCCCGTAACTAGGATTTTTGCGGGGGCGGGGGTTCAACATTGGAAATAGTGGACCTTTCTGAGGGAGCGAAGCGACCGAGTAGGGGTGTCGGGTCAGGGGGTGTACCCCTCCAAGAGTATGGGCATGAGCGTAGTCAGAATTATTTGACAGGGGGTAGGTCAAATGTGAAGCCCGAATATATACTACCACTGCGTATAGGATTCAAAATATTACTGGAAAAGAGAGAGGGGTACCGGTATTTAATGTGTCTGTTCACTTTAAACTGGAAAAATTTTCCCGCTCTCAAGTTGAATACTCCTGGCAGACCCGGTCTTGTCATCCAGGCCCTTAAATCGTGGTTCTCTATATCTATACAGCCTGATCAACCGGAGTGCCATGAGAGTATTTCATAAAATATCGACTTCTTGGAAACTATAATCAGAAATAACAAGATGCCCCAATATAACACTTGGGGTATTTTGGAAACATTTGGGAGATGGTAAAGTGCGTTTTCCGTCGCTCGCTTTGCTCATTCACAAAATTCAGCGAGAATATTTCCATAGTTATTGTAATATGTCCATGAATATTCAATGTTATGACAATTTAGGGCACGTCTGCCTTATCGTCATGGCGCCCAGAAATTATGGTTACCTTACTTTCTATATTGAAATGAGCAACAACATTATTAAAGTGCATTTTTCTTCGCTCGCTCGCAAATCTTAGAAATGAGATAGTTTCAGGCAACGAGGTCCATGACTATTTCTATAGGATGTTATTGCAACATTCAGGCACGTCGTTGCCCTATCGCCATGGCACCCGAATACTTGTTAGGTACACTTTCTATATTGAAATGCGCAATAGCAGAGTGAATTGCATTTCTCCTCGCTCGGTCGCTCGCAAACTTATAAACGAGATGTTTCATGCAGCGCGCGAGGTCCATAAATATTCAGTGTTATAACAGATATTAGTGTTACCTTCCATAAAAGAACAACAGCAAAGTGCCCCCCCCCCCCCTCCCGTTCGCTTCACTTCCTAAAAACTTTATTAATATGAATGATTCCTGCATATGGCAGCTAAATGACCGGAGACATAGCTTTACATTTCACCTACTGGTAAAAGATGAAATAAAATTTTGCCATTTAAAAGTACATTTTTATTTTTCTCTCGCTCGCTTTGCTCGCTCGCAGTATTTGGAATCCCACACAGTGGTATCATATGTTCGGGCTTTACATTTGACCCACCCCCTGTCAAATAATTCTGACTACGCTTATGCCCATATACCCTTGTAGGGGCACATCCCCTGACCCGATACCCCTACTCGGTCGCTTCGCTCCCTCAGAAAGGTCCACTTTTTCCAATGTTGACCCCCCCCCCGCAAAAATCCTAGTTACGGGCCTGCTACATACGCCACTACTTTCATTGACAGTAAACTATTTTAAAACATCTAGTTCTCTTTTCTTGCTTGACTCAGGAGAATGCAGTCTCTTTGTCTGTATATTTGTTTGTTTTGTTTTGTTTGTTTATACGGTTTGTTTGCGCTTTTCAGATCGACAAGCGGGTGCACTGCCACTGATCAGCTCTGCGATTTGCTATACTATACGACTCGAGGAGAGAGCCGGCCTTGGAGTCGAAGTCGGAGCAGCTGTGGTATGGAGGGCTCTGTGGGTCGTGGGTCAATAGCGCCATCTCATGAAAGTAGTTCAGTGGTACACCCCAATATCATTGTGATCCTTATAGATCGCTCAAAATATAGTTCTAAAGCATTGCTCATTATTTCCTTCCTTTTGCAGAACGACCATATTAGTTTCCTTACAGCGGTATATTCAATGAAGCAAATTATGCCTAAAGTTCTTTGAATTAAGAGTACCAAACTTTTGATTTGCCCTCATTGGGTGAGCGAATGAATATCTTGTTTCTTTGGCGGTGATTCGGAGCGCAAACATTGAGAAAATTTGGGATAGGGTAAAACATGGACCGACGAAACAATTACCACAGCGCATAATGCAGGGGCAGATCTGATATTTGGGTTTTTTTAATGAAAGAAATGAGGGTGGGGGCAGGAGGGACAATGAGAAGAAAAAGAAATCTGATGAGCACCTCCAAAAAAAAAATAATAATAATAATAGGCCCTGACTATAAAATATTGAGGTTATATTACTACTATTTTGAAATTAGAAACGGGACAACAAAAATAAGGGGGCACATTTTTGCTTGCTCGTGTATATAAAGTATGCCTATATGCCAGATTATGGTTTAAAACATGCAACAAAAGTGGTGTGGGCCGCTTTTTGCATCGAGTAACTCTAATTACCGTCAAGTTTTGATTTTTGAAATTCTAAGGTGCTTGAGGACCATAAGAGAAAAATGAAAATAATGATGATAATTTTATTGAAAGGATTGGGTGCAAAAGTGGTGTGGGCCGCTTTTTGCATCGAGTAGCTCTAATAATACAGTCAAGTTTTGATTTTTGAAATTCTAGGGTGCTTGAGGACCATAAGAGAAAAATGAAAATAATGATGATAATTTTATTGAAATGATTGGGTTGAGAGGGTCAGGACACGTTTCGGGGTTCTTGATTCCGTCCTAACTTAAAAGTGAGTTTTCCCTCTATATCGATAGTTACACCCAGGTCGAAATTCTTATAGAGACCCATAGGTTGCTATATGGAAATAGTATATAGGAGACCCATAGAATTCTATGGGTTTTTATGGGCCCGCTAATCTGTAGAATATTCTATGGGACCAAATTCATAAATGTCTATAGGACCAATAAAATTAATTAATTATTATTATTATTATTATTATTATAATTCTTATAATAATTATATAAGAAGAAATGCTGGAAATGCTGTGGGTGTCTAATACAGGAACTACTCCTATAATAATCCTACTTTTATAAACCTACACCCTATATCATCCTATATCCTACCTAGCTATTAAGCAATTGTATTTTTTAATATAGGGACATACATGTAGTTGTACATTGTGTACATTAAAATAATGAATGTAAGTACAATTTCTATCACAGTGTATGGGGGTCCAGTTTCCCTCCATAATTCCCTGGCGGATCGTCTATGGTCAAAATGCATACTTTTCTTCCAAGGGGGGGGGGGGGGGGTACGGGCCGGAAGTGCACCCCCACCCCCTGAATCCGCCAATGCATAGGACCAACGGGATAGTTGCATGCTGGGACCCTTGAATTATTGAATGGGCTTTACTGGATTTTCGGTGGGTTTTTATGGTTGCACATTTGAACAGCTGTGCTTCATAATTATGAAAGTTCTATGGGTTCCTATAGGAAACCAATAGAAACCAGCAAAACCATCAGAAACCATTAAGAATTTTCTATTGGTTTTCTATGGGTCTCTATAGGATTTTCGACCTGCATACGGTACAAACATGGGGCTTTTAAAAGCCTCACAATGTAAGAAATCATGGGGGTATATAGGGCCTTTGCTCACGCTGGGCCATTGCTATGGAATCTATTACCTATTGAGTTACGATCTATCTTTTCAAAACACAGTTGAAACGTTATTTATTTGTTCAATATTATAGTAATTAATAGTGAATTCGGTTTGTTTCAGCGCCTTGAGCAACTTATTTTCAAGATGGATTTGGCGCTCTATAAGTCACATTTATTATTATTATTATTTAATATTTTACGATGTAACCTTGCTAGTCATAGGGACCGCTATTCATAACGCGTGACTAAATGAATAGCGGTTTTTCATGAATAGCGGTCCTTCTAAATAGCGAGCGAACAATAGATAAAATACCTCGCTATTCACAAGGACCTCCATTCTTAAGCCTTGAGGACAACGCGTGTTAAATGAATAGCGGTCCTTATGAATAGCGAGTATCACAAATATTAATGGGAATTGGTCTACTAAGCTTTCAACATGAATTGAAAAAAGGGGGAAAATAAGCAAATAAAGGGAAACACGAGAGAAACATTTCAGTGAATGTTTGAAGGATCACTCAGATGAAGAAGTTGTGAGTTCTAAAAGTTGCACTATTGATCATACACAATATTTCCATTAAGAGCAACCTATGTCATTCACTTCATTAAAAAAATAAATAAATCCAATCGTTGAAGCACCATTATCATCCATTGTTTTGCATCATCCAGAGGCGGCGGAACGTCAGGCTCGGACAATGAAAGTGGAGGGGCACCTTTTGTTTGGCGGACAAAAGATGCCCCTCCACTTTCATTGTCCGAGCCCAACGTTCCGCCACCTCTGGCATCATCCCTTCAGTAACGGGACCATTTATAGGGTGACGTAAGAGGGTAGAGACTGAACATTGCTGTGGGAGGGTTCTGGGTTCAAGGGGGTATCCAGGGGCTTAGAAAATATTGATTGGAACATAATTATGTAGCATTCCAGAGATAAGACAGCACATTTAGGCTTACTCAAAAGAAAGTTACAATACTCAATGACACAATCTGGTGTTATTAATTAAGACTGTAATGCCCCCAAAATGGTTTTTCTCCCACATCCAGAGCATCTGGGGCAGCAAAGCTTGGTTTAGGGGCACTTTAGTGTTTTTTCATCGTGCACCCCCTCCCGATGGAAATGTATGTCAGTTATTATATTTTTGTAATGTACACCCATACCTCTTCCTTCTGACGAAATCTGGTCCATGGGCCTTAAGAAAATTTTGCCCTAATTTTTAGGGGTCGTTCTGTTTTTGTGTTTTGGTACTTCTGACAAAGTTTGGCACATACCTGTATACATGTACTTGTTAGATGGGTTGAAATCGACCCGACTCGGGGCCTTTTGGGAGGGGGACTCTGGGCCCGCCAGTGGCGGCACCAGGATTTTTAAAGTGGGGGGGGGGGCAAGTGGGGGGCGAAAGAAAATGTTGGGGGGGGGGCAGATGCAGGATTGAGTAACATAGGGGGTACAAATATGTATATGTGTCAAAATATGTCAAAACATAGACCCGTATTTTTTTGGTCTCGCCAGCTTCTCAAAAAGTCGCTCAGTGGGGGGGGGGGGGACAAAAAAATTTTTTTTGCCAAACTTCCAAAAAACGCTCAGTATAGGGGTTATGGGGCCCAGGGGCCCAGTTTCCTTCCATACTTCCCTGACAAGCAACAAAAAAAAAAGGGGGGGGGGCAAGGGCGTACAAAAACAATTTTTTCACCCTTTTAATTTTTTTCACTCCGAAAATTATTGGGGGGGCAAGTGGGGGGGGGGCAAAGCTTTTGACTGGGGGGGGGGGGGCAAATGCCCCCCATGCCCCCCCCCCCCCCTGGTGCCGGGACTGGGACTCTGGGCCCGCCAATTATACCAGTTGGCTTAGTTCGTTCGGGCTGACAAGCTTTTTGTGAATGACATGAGTGGTCAAGGATTCAAATCCACAGAACTCCTATAGACGTCTTTAGGAGTTCTATGGTCAAATTTCACATGAAAAATTTTCACAAGTAAAATGGGGGTGACTATTTACCGACTACATGTATTTTGTTTTGCGACAGGCTCCCAACTTTAATTGGGAGAAAATTCATAGTCGCATTGGACAGGAAATTTATATGTATTATGGAATTATTGGGTTAATATATAAAAAAACTGACATTTTTTTGGAAAAATCATGACATCAACAGGCTATAAAAATAATAGTAAGTAAAAAATGAACTAATTTTAATCTAAAAATTTTACTAAAATGTGATTTTACACTTTTTTTTTGGAACTCCTTGGTAAACCGCATGGGAAAATTCTAGCAAGGAATCGGTCAAAGGTGACATATTTCCCTGGCGATAATCGACGCCATAGGCATGATAGGCCTACATCATCCGCGTCAATTACACCATGTACACAGAGGACCGAGTGGAGAATATGTTGAACAAGTTTAACATGGCGAAGACAACAGTCACCAACATTTAATGATAGGTAAGATACAGATTAATAATTGAATGGCATTAGTGTAGTCTACTTTAATTTAAATTTCTCAACGACAACGGACAGTGCCGCATCCCCAACCATGCCAACCCAGAGCATGCAGAGAGGCTGCGGCTATACTGCGACCGGGTATCGCTCGGCCCCGCGGCGCGGCGCGGCCAACAAGCAACATTTATCATTTTATCAAATTTATGGACCACTCTCTGCTCAGCGCCTCAGTCGAGTATCACTCTCAGTCTCTCAGATATAAAAAGGGCCTAATTTCCCAGCTCCTGTATAAAATACGCGTTCGGGCTGCGATCAGCAGTCCTTTGAAGTTTGAGTTTGAAAGGTTGGATGCCTCTTATAAATCCAAGCTCGTAATCGTATGTCAAAATTATACCATGAAATATGACATAACTTCATTTGAGGATGCTTTAGGCATGTAGTAGACTGAAATTTTCTGTCTCTCGTTCAGTTAGCCTCTTATTTGGATAGGGTCGGCCCTTCACTTAGAGACAGAAACGCTCCATTCACTCGCCTGTGCAAACTCACTGTCAGCCGCTTGACAGTAGGCATGTTGTTTTTCTAAATCGTATTACCGGTATTCACATTTTAACTATATTTGTGTAAATTAAATAGATTAGGCCTAGGCTCTATACTTAAATGAACATGTTCAACTTACCAATTTTATTGTTTTATTCCTTTTAGTTTTAATGCTCCTTTTTCAGGTAATTCAGGGTCCAAGTTCTCGGTTTGAAAATCTTCCGCTGCATTCAAACTGTATAGGCCTAGTGTGTAAGTAGGTATGTTAAATGAAAATTTCAAATTGATTAATTCTTGACAAATTTGGTATCAACAGAAAGGTCTAGAAAAGAGAAATGCAGTAGTTTTTGAATTATTCAAATTGGATGGATATTTAAGAAATTAGGGTGAGCGCGCCGGTATTCGGTCACTTAAAAAGAAATCGCCGCTGATATGAATACCTATCTCTTTAAATTGACAATCTACCATCAAAAGAACCGCAAAATTGTCCTTTAAATAATTATCAAAATAATTTAAAACATGGAAACTTAGGCCTACCCCAAAAAATATCGCCGACAGAAGAAGGAGAAGTTTTCCGCCCAGTATTCGGTCGGCGCCGCCCACAATTCGGTCATGCGATAGTGCGCTGCATCTCGGGAGAGTTATATAACCATTTTTGTCACATTTCTGCGTTTTTAGGCATTTTCTGTGGCTTCTATATATTCATACTTAAATGTATGAGAATTTTTATCCATTAAAATCCACAAATCGAAGCTCTAGGGTCAGAAATAATGCACAAAATGTATTTCTAAAAAGAGCAAAGCGCGTCGGCGAAGCGCAAAGCGACAAGTTGCACACAAAGCGCGTTGGCGCAAGGCACTCAATGTTGCCTGACCGAATACTGGAAGAGCGCCATCTCACTGGCAGGGGTGAGGTATATATGCTCTTGCTCATCGCTGAGATCGCCATTTGCAAATTCGCTGCGATAGAAGGAAGACCCGGAAGCTCCTCTTCACACACATACTAAATTCATTGCACCTGCACACATAGTTATTTCACCATAGGCGTCTACATATGGCTATGCGTGTTAACTCACGCGCTAACGGAACCCGGAAGTGCGGAAACTTGGGTAACACTGACCAGTTTCGAGGGTATTTGGAGATCTTTTCCAGGGCGTCCGACCTGAATTGCTTTCAACATTAGAGGTACCTTGTTCATGTGTCTGTTATGTACAGGTTTCGAGCCTCAAAAATTATTCATGAGTTCTTCACAGCTGTTCAAAGAGCTGCGTGACCGAATTCTGGAACATTCTGGGCCGCGCATCCGAGGGCATTTTACAAGTCGCAAAACACTGGTTTTTTTGGTCGCGGAAATTGTACAGTAATTCAATACGGCAAAAAAAAAATGTTGTGACCAATATACATCCCAAACGACCTTAAAAATTACCTTACTTCATCCTATCCTGAAAAGTTTGGTACCCCTGGTCAGCTTATTAGAACATGAATTTGTCAACAAAAACAGAACAGCATTTCACTAACACACTTCATATTTCTGATAATTACCTTAATATGGGATATTGCCATAATATTTTGATGAAGAAAAACAATTGTCTATTAATGAAATTTAGCATCGAAATCTCATCACTTTTGTATATCCATCATCAAAATTCACATGCAAATGCCAACGGGTTAACCCACGGATCTCCGCCGCCGCTGCCGGCGGAAGCCGACGCTGCTTCGCGGTGGAGTGAGCTAACGTGTATACATAGTTCTGACATTTCGCAAAGTAAAAAAATTATTTCGCAACGATAAATTTCCATTTTTTAATGTGTTAAGTAATAATGAAAATGAATTTGTAAATAATTGAAATCAATTAAATCACTTACCTTCATGAAAAATAATGATGATTATGATGACTCAATATTATCAGGGTAGTTCAGGCCGATGTGAAACAACGCCTGGAAATCCTTTTGACAAAATTTTTTGTGCACATTGACATGCAAATACGGACACAGCGAAAGCTTTTGTCAGGGTATCCCTCACAGCATAACCCGAAAGCTGGTAGAAAACGGAAACACAGTTTTGGAACCACTTTCGCGATGCAAGCGCACAGGCATTTCACATACCTAGTGTAAGTCAATGTGTATTCGGTTTGCACAGGCGAGTGAATGGAGCGTTTCTGTCTCTAAGTGAAGAGCTAACGAACGAGAGACAGAATTTTCGGTCTAGCATGTTAGGTACTTACAATACTTTCCGAATAACTGTCGTCTTTCGTGGCGTGCGCCTGTAATCCAGCTACCAGTGGAAGTTATAAACTGATTCAGCGGACCCAGGTTCGAGACTGAGTCACGTCTTTCGGATGGTGACGTTAAAGGTCGGTCCCAGACGTAAATAATCATATCTGATTGATACACGTCTGTAAAAACCCAATTACACACACACACACTGTCGTCTTTCTTTTCGATGAGGATGATATAAAAAAGGCCTATTAATTGCCCGGCTCCTGTATGGTGGTGTGACCTTATTTCGCGTGTCTTTACTTCGCGCACCAACACTTAATACGCTTCAACAGTGGAACGGTACACGATGTTTATGTGGGACTGAGACACCGTAATCTTCGAACAAGATCAATCATCTAAATGCCAAAAATGCGTCAAAAAAACGTAAGTATGCTACAAAATATTGAATTTTATGAATTAAAATTTTTATTTTTTACTGAAGATGATATTATTAGACGGAATAACTTCCCAAAAATACTATAAAATTGCAAATTCTTACACAAAATCAGGGCTGGGTTTCGTCCGCGACTTATTCCGTGTATTTCAATGAGTCTTGCCGTTTCCGTAGCGCGCTAGCTAAGCAAAGTTTTCCCGCCCGCCCCCCCCCCCCCCCCCTCCCTTCCCACCAGCATCATCCATTCAGTTGTTTCAGCAATGAACAATATCACTAGTACTAGTACTGATAACACAGTAACCAATATATATTTAAAAAAAAACAACATGATATTGGGCAATCATATTCTTTAAATGCAAACTTCATTTCAAAATAATCGGCATTATCTATTTCAAGGTATCATCGTATTTGTCCGGTTATGTTGACAAATATGAGGTGCCTTTCGAATGTTTTGACACAAGATACCGACCACAAGAGGGCAGCAAATATGCTGCGCGAAGTAAGGTCACACATTGAGAGAGACATCGAGTTCGGTAAGCCTTGCGAATTTATCAAAATTTTATTGAATTGTGATGTGTAGTCCACTTTCTAAATCTTAAAATATGATTACATAGGAAATTCTTGTTCTTTTGAGGTATAGAACATGCTATTTAGTCATATAATTGTCTTGGAATCTCCGAGAAAATGAAAATGTGCGTGAAATATGGTCATCCCATCATTCTAAAAATTTTCGGAGGCCGATGTATAGTTTGCAATACGCATGCGCGTCAGTATGTTTTTTACATACATTCGAATTCTCGCTTGCGAGAGACGAGAGGGAGGATTACAACTGAGTGAAAAAAGTGACACTTGATTGATTCTATACATTTCTGAGGAAGAGCTGATCTGCGGAAGGTCTGTTTAGGTAAGTGGCATCACATGATACTTTGATTTAAAAAATGGTCCCTACGATACAACTATATATTGTCATTTGCCCATGTAAATTGTGAGACACACGGAATAGTAGTGGTTTCACTCAGGACGCTGCGACTTCGTGGCAGTGTCCCGGGGCTAAGCCAGGACTAGCTTCGTGAGTGTAAAAAAAATTGGCTAGCCTATAGTATAGATCTACGCCTTTTACTACTAGTTTTACATCACGAAGCCAGGCGTTTTTCCCCAGCAATCTAATTGCGCACGGGTTAGCAGGACATGGAAAATGCCCTGAAATAACACTTTCCTAATAGGCAGTGGCAATTTTCTGGCTATTCTTACAACATGTGCATACGCTCCATTTTCGTACTCTGCGCACACTTCACTGGCCAGCTGTTGGCACGCACCCACCCCCATGCATACAACCCCCCACAGGAAAGAGTTCCTTTTGCGACAGCCACCTACAATTTTTGATGGGGGTTGAGTAAAAATCTCTCTGTCTCCTCAGCCTTTTCCATATTATATCTGTAATTCTGTAGAGAGAAAGCGAATGTATGACATTTGCTCCGGCGGCAATTGCTCCTGCGACAAATGCTCCTAAAAATACGACAATTGCTCCGCGAGAATTGCTCCGCGATAATTGCTCCTGCGATAATTGCTCCGACGACATTTGCTCCTGCGACAATTGCTCCGTCGACATTTGCTCCTGCGACAATTGCTCCGTCGACATTTGCTCCGATCGAGCGACAATTGCTCCGCGACAACTGCTCCGTCGATAGAAATGCATATATGCGACAATTGCGACAGCACGCGATGCAACCATAATTGAAACTATACGTTACCGACAGCGCGCGCCGTTGCACGCACCCGCCATTTTACATCTGCAATTAGATTGCTGGGGTAAAACGCCTGGCTTCGTCATGTAAAAGGTGTATAGCCAATTTTTTTTTTTTACACTCACGGAGCTAGTCCTGGCTACGGCACTAGCAGCTCCAATGCTTTTTTACGTACATGTACATGTACGATCTTGCTCACAAGAAACAAGATTCAACTTTCAAGAAGAGAGGATTATTTATAAATAAAGTTAGAGGGTTCTATAATTAATTGAGTGAAAAAAAGTGACAAACTGACATTTGTCTTTGATCGACTCTATACATTTGTGAGGAAGAGCTGATTTGCGAAAGGTCTAGGTAAGTGGCATCGTATATGATACTTTAATTTAAAAAAAAAAAATAGGTAGGCCTAGGCTAGGCTAGACAGAAAAATCTGTGTGGAGGAGTTTTATAACATTTTCTGACGTTAGAGGTTCTCCTCCAAGACAGACGGAAGCATACCATAGTCGCCATAGTCAAGTGGGTATCGTGTGATCTTAATCACTGTAAGAAAGTTATGAATTTTTGAAGTTGTTACCAGTGAAACACAAACTGGCAACTCCGTGATGTAGCTTGCGAGCTCCTCTCCCATTTGCTTGGTACAGAAACTTTGATGAATTTTCATTACTTAGTTTTTAATGAAGGAAAAGATTTATCTCATACAGCTAGTTTTGTATAAAAATATATGAGCAGTGATTTTATCTAAGATAAGGTACATGACTGAATGTTTCCTTTAGAGAAAGTGGAAATTAGTGATTTTGTTGGGTACAGGGCAAACGGGAGAGGGGCTCGCAAGATACGTCACAGAGTTGCCTATTTGAGTTTGATTGATAACAACTTCAAAAATCCATACATGTAACTTTCTTATTCTTATCGTATTTTGCTTAAAGGCATTGAGTAACTTTGTTGGAGATCAGAAAAAAAAAATCTGAATTAGCTCATGCTGCAATGATAATTAGAAACCTTTAGGTCAGTCGGGAATCGTATGACTTTTACAGGTCAATGGCTGATTTCATTATCAAGATATTTATGATTTAAAATCGAAATTTTATAAGCGTATGGCATGACGCTTATAACTTGTGATGGTCGGCCTACCTCCCTCTTTCGGCAAATGCACAGCGTAACGTCTATTTACATTGGCCTGCCGCTGTGGGGTGTAATGCTGACAGGGCTTGCAATACCAAGGATTGATAACTCGGCAATACTATCGCGCGCGAGAGAAAGCTTGAGCGCTGGAGCTCATCCCGTGGGCCGGCAAGGGCCTAGCCTAGCCTGTCGATCGCCTGGCCTGGCCGGCGGGCGGTCGCTGGGGTAGTCGCGACATCGTGTGTGAGGAGAATTACCAAATTTTGATTATTGCATGGTAATCCTACATACATGAATAACAAATGTTTTTGCCCGACAAGAAAGAAAGAGAAAGAGGAAACAAATGAAAAGGCATTTAAAAGGTGGAAGGGGAGGTCGCATATTTTGAAACATGGACGAAACAACAATCCATACGATCAGCTCTATACCAGAGACGTACTAGACGTTGTGTAAGGGAAGGAGGGGCTGGAGCTCGGAGGGAGAGAAAATGAGAGAGATCGGAGTGGAGGCCGGGAAATACAGCCCTACGCCTGGTTTGCCAAGTCATCTGGCTAAGGAGTGTAAGCTTCTTGCTCTGACTGGGGAGGTGGAAGAGAGATCTCTCTTCTACCTCCCTGCTCTGACCAAGGAGTTATGACAGAACTCCTTGCTCTTTACATATAGCCCACACTTGTGAAATTTGCATTACTGCTCTCCGTGGTTCACTTCGGCTTCATAAATATTCTTCTCACCAGGTAGCTGCAGAATGCTCTTTTTCAAAGAGAGTTTAGACTGGGCATGGACATCAATTTCTGTCAGCAAACGCCTCGCCCTCCCCTCTCTTTCTCTCTCCGTCTCTCTCTTTCTCTCTCTCTCTTTCTCTCTCTCTCTCTCTAACACCTTCACAAGATTCCATCTATTCACGATGTTGGTTCAGGCATGGAGTTATCAAGTGTTTAGTTATAAATTCGGTTTAGTAAATAAATACACACAGATGCAGAATACATGAAATGAAGAATAAAATTAATGCAAGAAGGTAGGCCTACCCATGCACTTATCGAGGGGAGGGGGGTGTCCAAACACCCCCTTTGACAAAAGGGGCATTTTTAGGTGGTCGAACACCCCCTTTTTGTGTTATTGTAAGTCGGCACACACCTTTTTGATGTTAAAAACGCCGCCTTAGAATTCCTGTTAACTTTTTTTAAACACTTATTGGATAATTTGAGTGAAAGTAACCCCCCAAATAATGTTACTTTTTTTTCTTTTTGTTTGGCTTATCAGAGATTTTTTGGAGTAAAAAGACCCCCAAAATACTGATATACTGATATACACCCACCCCCTCCCCCTTTTAACAAATCCTGGGTACGCCACTTGGCCTACTAATATTTCAAAATTCACTTTGGGATTGTGTTCACTCTTCACTATTCTCCCCTCTCTCTCAATTTCTCCATCGCTGCGTTTTCCCTCATCCTCTTCTCATGATTTGTTTCTTCATCCTTTTCTTCCTTTCTCTCAATGGCTTGTTTTTACCGTTTTTTTGCACCTCTCCATTTTCTCCTCTCTTATTCCCTCTCCTTTCTGACCCTTCACAAGAAAAGGAAGTTCAAATTAAAGGAAAAAGTTCATTTTTTGCTTCAATAAGGGTATATTCAAATTACAATACAACAGAAATTACAGGCTAACTGGTTCGGACCATTATGTGGCTCTATACGGTTGGTAAGGGCAGGGATTTTTCAAGAAGGATATTATCAGAGGCAAAGGATGTGTCAACATTTTAAATAATATATCTGGACATAATATTTCTTGGCATCAACACGTCCTAAAGATTCAGGAAAGGGGGGGGGGGGGGGGGGGGGAGCGGGCACAAGTTACACCCATTCATCCTATTACCGCCATCACACCACCAAACCGACCAGTTCTTTGCCATTCAGGGTAATTTTGTTCTGGGTCTTGTGTCGGTCTTATTAGTGTGATTGAGGTATTAGGAAGATGGACAAGGAAAAAAGCCATCAATTGATAAATGTAAAAAAAAAAGGGCAAATTTCATTTTCTCTACATGTACAGGAATTCATTGCTACTGAATTGCCATTCACAATAATAAAATTCCATTTCTACTATATATGTAACCAAATTTCAAAAGAGTCACATTTCGAGGGAGAACAAGACAAGTCCAGGCCGGTCCACTCTTTGATATAGTCTTCCCATCTTTTCTTCTGTCTTCCTCTTTTTCTTCCACCTTTCACTGTGCCTTGCAGGATGGTTTTTGCAAGAACCAAAGAACGTGAAGCATGCCATATCAGTTTTGCGCTTTTTCACGTTCGTGAGGAGTTCTTCGTATGGCCCAATTGCTTGGAAGATGATGGTGCGGACCGTCTCGTTGGTTATGTGGTCTTTATACGAGATGCCTAGTATTTTTTACGGAAGCATCTCATTTCCATTGCTTGAATTCGCCTCTGGAGGTCTGCTGTGAGGGTCCAGGAGTCCCAGGCAAACAGGTAGATGGATAGGACGAGTGATCTCAATCGTTATCTTGGAACTGAGCAAGACCAGGAGTGGCAGGGAATCCAATCCGCACATACAACAGTTTGATGGTGCTGTAATAAAAGAAAAGATAGTTTTAAAAAAATGAAATAGAAATTCTTTTTTTTGTGAAAAGGCCATGGCCTGAATTCATGAATACTTCTGTAAGGGTAGTACAAGCAATGTACATGGCCTCATGTCCAATCATAAATGGCAGTACAGGCTACGCTTATTTTAAACCATAGTTTTAGACCATGGGTTTACCCTTCTTTGTGAATTGTGGCCAATGTGCTTCTTAACAAGGTGTCAAGCTTTTCATTACACTTTTTTGGTCATGAACTGAAATGGAAACTGTCCTAAAGTGAAATATGCCAGAGTTGCGAACACAACATGCACTGGTCTACATGATGGTAGAGGTACCTATTAAAAATATTCTAGTAATTTACACAACACCTTGTGTAAAAGAAATCAGACAGGAACTAACAACTGCCTACAAAAAATGACTTATACTGACAAAAATCTCTATAGCTGCACTACAGAATCCCATAAATTATTCATCATAAGAATATAAAATGTAAAGTAAATCCATCCTTCATCCACAAATATTTCTTTCATCATTCATCAAGACAAATTTACAAAATCTATAGGAATGCAGATATAAATATCATAAATTTGTCAATATAGGGTAAAAAAAGAAAGGAAGGGAAAGGAAAATAAACACTAAAGAGAAAGGAAAAACTGGTCAAATTTTTTGCTTGCTCGCTCAAGTCGCTTGCCAAAACATTGAGATGTTAATCTTTGGGCAAATGGCGTCCCTTCCCTTCCCTTCTGCAACAGGCTAAAGCTGCCCCCCCCCCCTGGGATTGTCAAAGTTCAGATAGTCACATTCGGGCAGCAAGGTGCTAGTATATATGGGTCTGTTCACAAAGTTGGGGCACCAAAACTTGACATTTTATCCTAAAAACATTGTAGTTTTAACACTATGACTTACACCATTAGGTTGTTTTATATGAATGTACTTGGTGCCTCCAGGAAGCTTTTGAAGAACACAAGACAAATTGTTTTGAGAGGCATTTTCAAAGTATTGACAAAAACATACTGGTGTCCCATGTTACATCCACAACCACCTTTTTTTTAGATTGCCAGCATTTCTACATGCATGATACCTTACAAAGCTAAATCCTATTAATGGGTACATTGTGTTATGGTGCTGAATTAATGAAGCAAAACAAAAGAATAAATATCTTCCCTGAGTTTATCATGAATGTTGTGGGTGTAACGGTTTCCAATCAAATGTCATAAGTTGTGGATTAACGGGACACCAAAGAATATCTGCAACTTTCATCAATAACTCTTGAAGTCAGTATACTCTCATTGCAGTTGTTGTTGCATTGAATTACATAGAGAGCCTAAAGTAACCAGGCAAATATTTATCATCAAGAGCATTATGGATGTGCCGTTATGTCTTAAAATAAGACTTTGCGGATGTAACACGGACACAATGTCCGGTTACATCCACACGCTGGTTTTTCATAATTATTTCCAAAACACATTGTGGAACAACATGTTTATGATTCTCAGATGCTTTTTATTTTCACCAGAGATAGAATGGCCAAGTAAGAAAATTCTAACTAGACTTTTTCATCAAATTACAGGGGATTAAAGAAATAATGCCTCAAAAGGTGCCCAAGTTTGTGAACAGACCCATATCCACATATTGAAGAAGAAAGGTTCCAGGATAATTATATAACTTATGTAAGTAAACTTCAGTAATTTTCACCTAAAAAAAGTTCAAACAAATTTTGTTTGACTTGCTTCACTCTCTGGCAAAATATTTAGAAATTGAAAAGCTGATATTTGGGCAAAAGGCGTCAGTCCCCTCCTTACGAAATGGGCCTGTCTGATCAAGATCTCTATGTCTGCGATTTTCTTTTATTAATTTTTGTCGGAGGAGAGGGATTAGGGTGCAGCAGTTTTGTCTGCAAAAATGGGTATTGCATCCTAAAAATTTGTTGGCAAATTTCGGTGTCACAACCCTCCCCTGCTAGTCAAGCTCTTGCATGACAAAAACTCTAATGGAATAGACCCGAGTGGCAATAAACCAGCTTAATTTTGTTTTTATCTTTATTTTTTACATGTAGACCCTACTACTCCAAATACAAAATTTCTTTGTTTCATTCCTGTTCTATAATTGCACATCTCTCAACTAAACATGGAAGGTGACGAAAGAGGATATTTACCTGTAGGTGAGTGTAGATCTATTTGCATGTTTCTAGCATGACTGTGTCTGCTCCATCAATTTGATCAAATAAGAGACGTCATGCATCTGAAAGCAAAATAGAATGACTAGTCAAATGTATCCATAACAGACTATCAAACCGTTTTCTTAGGCGAGTATATGGATCTGAATGAAAGACTGAAAATAAGAGTTTGTAGATATCTACTGAATCATATACATGTACTTGTGAACAGCCCACACCTCCCTGCCCTATATATCCACTTATACAGGAAAGTATTAAAAAACATTTTAAAAATAAAATTCACTAGTATGAAGGGGTAGGTCCATATAACTGAAGTTTGCCATTGGATTTCTCCAAAAATAATAATATGTATGGAATAGCACTAACCAAGATAAAATAGTTATTCATGCTTATGCCCAACATACTTTGCGATTTCCCGAACATTGAATGCAAAAGTTTTAAAATTTGCAGATCAGATCTACCAGTAGTTGGAAACTATCTGTCCGGACACCCAACCTGTCAGGACACCCAACATAGGTATCCACTATTCCACCAGATTGGGAAAGCGGCAAGAAGAAGATTCAAAATTCCTGGAAAGAGCAGAGTGAATCTAAGTGTTTATTTTTTTCAAATCTGGAAGAAAGAAACAGATCTAACGACCGGGGGGGGGGGGGGGGGGAGCACTCAGTATATACATGTACATGTAGTGTGTGGTGGGTATGTGGCGCCCAGAAGACCCCATTTCTACACTAAAATTTTTGTTCCAAAGCATACAATTTTTTTCTTGAGAAAAAGAGAAAAAACATTCCAAAGCAACGTTTTTTTTTTTTTTCATTTTGTCGTTCTAATCGTTCTGGCACGCCTCGGCCAGGCCCGTTTCGCTTCAAAGACAACATAGATTAGACGTGCCATGACACACAGCGTATTAAGCGAATGCACGGGAGCTTGTGTGTGGGTACCAGGTAGCTGTACGAGCTCCTTAGCTTATCAATCTGGTACTTGCCTATGGAGCTGTACATGGGATCCATATATACCTTGTGTGTGTGTGAAATATCACCATTTCTCACCTAAGTTGACCCATGCAACCCACCCTCGGAATTTGCTATAGGGGTTACCTTCCAGGATCAACTAAGATTGTAAAAATTGAATGACTAAAATAGAGAAAAAAAGACAAAAATCAACAAATTTTTTTACCTTGCATTTGTAACCTATATATATATATGGGACTACACAAACCTTACCTTGCATGGGTAGTCCCATACAACTTACATCATGCGCAAGTAAAAAAAAAACCCTGATCACACCTGCCAGTTTTGTGTGGGTTTTTTTGTCAATCAATTTTTACAATCTTAGTTGATCCTGGAGTGGAAGGTACATGTAACCCCTTTAGCAAACTCTGACTCTGAGGCCTGGCTGAGGATGGTTTGCATGACTCACAGTATGTGAGAAATGGCGATATTTATTTTAGATCTATTTTTTTTTTTTTTTTTTTTTTTTGGGGGGGGGGGGGGTGATATCTCATTATCTGCCTCCTCACACGGTATGAGTCCTACCTATATGAGCTCCTTGGCTTATCAATCTGGTACTAGTACTGGCCTACGGAGCCGTTCATGGGATCCAACTGTGAGTGGAGTCGGAGGCACATATCAACAAAAACAAGATCTAACAAGTAACATGTCTAAATGAATTATAATCATTTCTCACATACTTGCGAGCCATGCAAACTAGACATTTTATTCACAAGCCACAAAATGTTGTTTTTCACGTCAAAACTCCCGAACTGCGTGTAAATGAATAAGTGCGCAGACATGGGATTGGGAACCATGCAGGATTGTTTATATTCAATCCCTGTCCCTGATAGCAGAAAGAGGAAAAAATGATGTGATGTTTACGTCGTCGTTTACATCTTTTTTACGTCCTGTAATTACGTCAATAAGACGACAACTTGCACCAATGCAAGACGTCATGAGGACGTCTTATTTTGACGTCATCTTTACGTATTGTACATTGTAAAAACTAAAGCGCTACGTTTAGGGGCATGTATAGTGACTGCACCTGAAATGCTGTTTGTAGCAAATGTGACCGTGGCGAGCCTCGAACCAGGTTCCGCTGATTGAGAGGCGCTGACGTTACCGATGGACTAACGAATGCTTCTTGCAATCCAGTTTAGTCATGGGAGTCAAGTAGATAACATGAACTATGTGGTGTCGTAAATTCACTATGTTGTAACAATATGATCTGCTCTACATCGTACGATGTGAGTTAGTCCAGCGGTAATGCCAGCATTTCTCGATCAGCGGACCCTGGTTCGAGGCTCGCCAAAATCATTTTTTTTTTATGAATGTAATAGCAGTTTAAGGAGCCGGTCCAGCTCGCGTGAAAGTGCTGAAATAGCACGCTGTGTGCATTCAATAGCACTCTGACTCTGAGTGCAGTCCCTATGCATGCCCTCAAAAAGTGCTATATAGATTATAGGCCTACTACTAGTCTACAGCACTTCAGTTTTTACAGTGTACAGATGACGTCAAAATAAGACGTCCTCTTGCGTTGATGCAAGTTGTCTTATTGACGTAATTACAGGACGTAAAAAAGACGAAAACCACGACGTAAATATCACGTCATTTTTAACACTTTCTGCTATCTAGTATCAGTATCACTATCAGTATCAAGGATGTTGAATTACTTGAATTTTGAAATGACAAGCCACTGTTTCTTGTGAAAATGGCATTGTTCTTGCTCTAATTTTGATGCAATTTTTTCTCAAACTTACTCTTTAGAATATCAGGAATAAAATAAAATAAATCTTTAGAGGAATATTAAAGAAATTCTTGTTCATTTTTCCCGTCAAACCTTAGTTAGGTGCGCAGACCTAGTAGCCTAAGGCTCCCCATACAGCTGCGGAGGCCAGTACCACTCCCACTATACCAGATTGATCAGCCAAGCCCAAGGAGCTCGGCGTACAGTAAAGTACGCAGTACATGTATGATGTAGGTCACCCCATTAGGCATTACACCCGGGATTATTTATACCTACCACTCCAGTCGATAGAGTCAATAAAATCTTACAAATCTTACACTTACAGTGAGTTGTGGATATCACACTGTGCCCCTGTCCCGGCGCTGGCAGTAAGGAGAAAAAAATTCAAGTCTCCCTCTCAAGATGATAAAACAAACGTCGAGAACTAGCTTTCACTATGCATGCGGTGCACTGAGCTGAGTTAGCTACATGGCTCGCCGACGGGTACGGGTGCGGGCGCGGTATACGACCGTATACCGTTGCACTGTACAAGTAACCCGACAGCTCAGCTAGCTAAAAGCTGGTATATCACTGGCGCCTAGCGCCTGTAAGTGGATGTTGGGTATAAACTGGCTTTACCATAGATACTACATGTATGTATCTCGAGCTCTATATACATGTACGAAACACACATAGCGTATTGCCAATGTCTCACAACGAACGCATGAGGACGCTAGACCAAATACTGTTTGAAACGTAGATCTGCCGTTATTTCAGCCAGAATTTTGATTTCAAAACCACATTTATTTTCTTTTTTAAAAATAGTAAATGAGCTCCAATTTCTATCTTACTTTCACATGTTGCTAAGTATAGTTCTAACAGTAGGATTATATATCATTGGACCACTTTCACGCTGAATTTGTCAAATTTTGCAAAGCTACTCAATGCCTTTAAACCTTCACTGATCAATCTGGGGAGCATTTCATCAAGTGTTTTGTCAGTGATTTTTACTGACAAATTTGCTCTCGGCCAATCAGACGCAAGGATTTCAGTAGCTTATTAACAGTTGTCAGTAAAAATCACTGACAAAAAGTTTGATGAAACAGTCCCCTGTTTCTTTCACTTTTATGCTTCTTCTAAACCAACTTTTAATCAGGGTGGACATCCCCTTTAAAAGAATGTCACATACCTCCTACATTTCTGATTGTTCATTGATGACTTGTGTCTTCTTCTTCTTCTGCTGAAGTCCTTCAGTTGTGGAAAACTTCAGGATCCTGAGGACTCGCTGACCTCTGGACGTTATCAAGGAATCTTGGCTCTCTCTCCAGGATTTAAGAAACACAGAAACTCCCCAACTCCCCAACTCGGACTGAATACACTTATTTATAGTGGGTGAACTCTTTTACATAAAGAAGAGTTTTGTAGGAGTTAGTTGACTCAGAAGTGATAAGAACTCACCATACCAAGGACTTGAGGATTCAGGGGCCGATACTGCTATCAAGATGGGAGAGGAGAAAGGGAGAGATGAGGGCAACGAGGTCGGACCGGGTCAGATGTATCAACATTACATCATCATGGAGGACCTCCTAGATAAACTCAAGGTAAGATTTGCTCTAAGATGATTTCTCAAGTTTCGCACTATAGACCAATTGTGCATCAAAGCAGCACGATTAAAACAAATGATTTAGTTAAAGGTCATGACCATTGCTAGTGCATCACATTGGGCAGAATACAATTTCAATTACCTTCATTGGCTTAAATGCGAGAAATTCAGGAAAATATTTTCTTGCAGTTTGCACAACAAAATATATCAAACTCTGAATACTTCTGTTACTCACTGTTCTTATAATGTCGGCTTTAGTGACTGTGAATGCATGAGATCAGGAGAGTGTTTCATCAAGCGTTTTGTCAGTGATTTTTACTGACAAATTTGCTCTCAGCCAATCAGATGCAAGGATTTCAGTAGCTTATAACAGTTGTTGTAAAAATCACTGACAAAACGCTTGATGAAACGCTCCCCTGTGTTTTAATGCCTCCACCTACCAAATGTCTTACCGTAATTCTTATGTGATAAAAGTAATAAAACTATGCCTAATTCTGAGTACCTGTAATCAACTTTCCAGTAAACTATAATTACCATTTCCTTTCTTATTTCTTACCCATGTCAAATCTGCATATTATACATGTTTTAATTGAGTGAATTAAATTGAATTAAAAAAAAACAATCAAATTCCAGATTCTCGCTTAATAATTTCTTTCTATCTAGCTCCTGAATTATGAGGAAGAGTTCCTGAAAGAACTGGGCTTCAAGCCTCTTTCAAGGCACTACTTTGCTATTGCCACCAATCCTGGGGAGCAGTTCTACATGTTCACATCACTTTCAGCTTGGCTGATAAGTCTAAGTGGGAAGCAGTTCGACAGGCCGCAAGAGGTATACCTGGAGTATTATTCTATTCTATGATTTTATATTTCGTTTTAACTTTTCTTTGCATTTGATTTCTGTGAAATAGTTTTTACTATTTGTTTTGGTGTTTTCAAGTTAGTCATGTATAAAATTGGATCAACATTTTGAGAAGTAACAAATTCATTGCATTATTTTATATTTCACAGATTATTAGTAGCACAGTTATCTGAAAAAGAAAAATTATCATATTAAATGTAAAAGTTTTGAATGCACATGATGCTACCCGTTTAATCTAAATTTTTAAAATGATATTGATGGTTGCTTAAAATGGAAAAATATTCAGATTTATGATTGTGAAAGTAATCTATGTTTGTCAGCTAAGTGAATGAAAAGCAAACAAGAGTCAACAGAATTCTGGAAACAGTAATGGCAATTAATATCTAAAACAATGAGAATGAGAAAATGAATAAATTCTATTTTCTTAATTAGAATATGTGATTGAATTCCATAGTGACCATATGAAATAAAATCAAAGTCTTTGATTATTCTGTGTTTTTCATTGTTAGTATGATGACCCGAATGCCACTATAGCAAATATCCTGGCTGAAGTTCGCCAACTGGGGGCAGCCACAGACTTCCCTCCTAATAAACTCAAGACTGGTCACGGCGAATACTGCATCTACGTCTTAGACAAACTCGCCGATGAGGCCCTCAAAAAGTCTGCCTTCAAATGGGCAAAGTAAGTTGAGAAAATGTTGGAAAGTCTGTAAAACCAGAATAGTTTTTAGAAGTTTTGGAGTAATAATAATAATAACTAGAATTTAATTCGTCATGAGGACGAATTAGGTGGTCTGTCTTTCAATTTGTATGATCATGATTGTAATCAGGATGATCATAATAATGGGGAAATACTAAACTGAAGATAGGAAGTCAAGAATGCCACGCATGGAGGTGATGATCATGACGGTGATGATATTATATCATCACCATCATCATTATATCATCATGACAGTGGTGATGATAATGACGTTGATGATAATCATGATGATGATCATTATATCATCATAACAGTGATGATGATAATAATCAGCATCATCATGAATATCATGACATTGATGATGATAATGATGCTGGTGATAATCATCATCATGAATATCATGACAGTGATGATGATAATGATGATGATAATCATTATGATGATCATTATATCATCATGACAGTGATGATGATAATGATTTTTATGTTAATCATCATCATCATGAATATCATGACACTGATGATGATAATGATGTTGATGATAATCATGATGATGATCATTATATCATCATGACAGTAATGACGATAATGATGTTGATGTTAATCACAGTGACCTTAACCAATGCCAAATATAAAAGAGAGATCACATTTTGTTATGAAGATACGACCATAAGTTGATTTTTAAAAATTGGCGCCTGGATGACGTCACGATACTCTGATGTCCTTGAAAAAGTTGCGGGAACTTGACGTTATTGGGACTGATGACTGACTAAAATTTGAAGATAATTGACTAAGCCAATTTTGAGATGTCAAATAGCACTGTTTGACATTGCAGGATACTTGGGAGATAAACCCAATAGCTTTAATACACGACAGGCAATCACAATTTCCATAGGGTTGTACACAAACTACTTCACACTACTTTCCAATAGACAAAACACGCAAAATAAGGCAGTTTAGTACTTGGTTTGTGATTGTATATGATATAATAGTCGAAGAAGATGGTAAAATGAAAGGTAAAAAGAAGCCAAAAAAAAAAAATTTAATGGACCCACCGGGGATCGAACATGGGTCACCGGCATGAGAGGCAAGTGCTATAACCAATATACCAAAATATTTCCCATAAACGAAAAACGGGATTCTGAAATTCCATTTTGTAGTTAAAAATTGGGCATGATCCCGACATCTGATCAAAAATTAAAAAAACTTATAAAAGCTTATAGTCTCAGCTATAACATACTAAAATCTGAAAGAAAATAGACTAAAAACAACTGAGATACAGCTCAGAGAACAATGTCATGTAGATTCATGATTCGAAAAAAAATCATCTTCCATAGACATAACACGCAAATAGGGAAAATTCTGACATGGCATTTTTAATTGAAAATTTCACTGTGATGACGTCATCAAAATGAAAAATGGTGGTGGCCGATTTTGTAGGAAATTGCTACAACATATTAAAATCTGGGCGAAAAACGACCAATAATTACGAATCTAGAGCCAACTTTGCGTAAATGTGATGTCAAAACATGAAAAATAGAAATTTTGACTTCTGGCGCCATTTTGATGACGTCATAATGTTTATAATGGTCAAATGATACATGAAATCATATCTATGATTCATCCCCTACCAAAGGATGAAAGAAAATTGGGGGTTTATCGACTATTTAAAGAGCTAGAGTTAATTTTGTAGAGGCATGTTTTTGCACGTTTTTACGTTATTTTCGCCATAGACGCGCGCACAGATTTTGAACTTTGACGCGCCCATACAACGTTATTATTGATTGAAATTGATTCCAAGTTGATGGAAATGATGAAGAAAAGTGTCAGGATTGCAAATCAATCGAAAAAACAGCGTTTTAACATTATTTACGACTTGCACGCGCGTAAAACGCGCGCGCGGACGCTTTCGCACGGACAATTTTGACATGCTCAAAATGACCTGAAACGTGTGCAGACTTGATCCTACGTGATTTCGAGCATTTTTAAATTTTGACGCGCGCGTACGCGCACGTCCTGACCACTAGATGACTTGATGACCCATCATGTGAAGTTTATGTGATGTGAATATAGTTGATTTTTGATGATCGATTATGAAGATATAATCGATCTTGTAAATTTACCAAATGGCGTCTTGATGACGTCACGATGATCTGATGACCTCCAAAAGCTTAATGGACCATGTACATGATTGACCTCATCAGTGTTATAGCTAGGAAATTTTTAGTGGTGGTTCAAATTTCACTGACTGACAAGCAACAAGTCATTCTAGCGAACGGAGCCTCGCAATTAGCAGCTTCCGGTATACGCTACGTAAAACATGATATCTATTTGTACATGCAAATTACGAACAGTAGTACAGTATAGTGCGTAACAAAAGACAACAAAACTCGGCAAATCTTTAAGAAATAATCATTTATTGTTAAATAGAAAGCATGATTCTTGTACGATTGCAAATAAAACAAGAATAAAGATGGAAATATGAATGTAAGTACCACGTTTCTTCACAAACAGTTACGTTTAATGCTGTTTCTTATGTGAAATTAGTGCCGGTCGGAAGCAGTGTTTTTCACCCGGAGTGGTGGACGGAAATCCCCCGTGCTGGTCGGGCCCGTCCACCGCCGACCACCGTAGCTATAACACTGGACCTCATACATGACATGAAACGTGATGATATTGACCTGGCCGATTTTGAGATTTGGTGGGAACAACAATTTGTAATAAAAAGAAGAAATAATAATAATAATAAAGAAGAAAATTCTTAAAAGGTGATCTGTCGATACCGACAGACCACATAATAATAATAATAATAATAATAATATTAATAATAATATTAATAGTAATAATAATAATAATAATAATAATAATAATAATAATAATAATAATAATAATAATAATAATTAATTAATTAATAATAGTGGGTTCGTGTAAAACGCACATGTATGTCAGACTTGAAACTCCTGGTGATCCACAATAATGAGGGAAGTAAATTCAAGTTCATGAATAAGAATACACATTTTCAGTGGAAACTCAGTATAAAGAGCTCTGATTTATAACAAGATTCCTTATATAACAAGGTAATTTTGTATGTCCCAGCTCTTTATGTTCCTTTGTTTTCTTACCCTGATATAAGGAGGTTCTTGATATAACAAGATAATTTTCATGGTTCCAAGGCCCTCGTTATATCGAGTTCCACTGAATGCAAAGATTTATGGGTGATGATTTGAAATGGACTTGTTGCCTGTATGATAAAAAGCAACGATACTCAGAATTTCCCATTCATGAGCTCTTCCAAACCTCTTTATCTTTCTCTTTCTCTTCACCTCCCTGTCTCTCTTTCTATAATGCTCTCTTTATATGTTTCTCTTTATTCTTCATGCATCCACTCTTTCAGACCACTCTATCCAGAAGAGGAGACCGAGGAGGAGTCGACAGTAGATGACGATGTTGAACTTAAACTAGATAAAGTAGACGATGAAATAGCTGTAAGTATACCCATTGAAAAAGTATGGGTAACAGAGTCTACATAATCCCCAAAACAGTTTACAGTTAAGCAGTTTGTAAAGCAATAGGTCATTTTTTGTTTTGCTTTCAAATTTAAGTACAGATTTCTTTGTCAAGTGCCAAGTGATAAACTATGACGGGTAAAAATACATTGTAAAGCACTTGGAGTGCAGTACATGGGAAAATCTGTAATTTTTATTTTTATCATTGCCATTTGTGATTGCATTTTTATCACTGGTGTTAGCTTTGTCATTATGATTATTATTATCTTTATTGCCATGACTATAATCATTACTATTACCTTTATCATCATACATGTATATGTAATTAATTTTATGATTATAAATAATATTATAAATAATATTGTAAATAATTGTAAACAACATTATAATTACCAGTTGTGTCGTGGTCGTGGTCTAGTGGATACGTCACCGGACTGTGGATCACATGGTTCGCGGTTCGAATCCCGCCGCGGCGCTAATGTCTTTTGGCAAGACATTCATCTACATTTGCCACTCTCCACCCAGGTGAAGTAAATGGGTACCCGGTAGGAAGAAATTCCTAGAATGCCTTAGCGCCTATCATGGCAGCTCGACTAAAGCCGGGGTAATAATGTGATACTTTGTATTAAGCGCAGTAGAGTATATTTGTATAGCTGCGCTGTATAAATGGACATATTATTATTATTATACCATTGTTCTGTCCATCAGGAGGAGGAAGATATAGAAGAAGAGGAAAACTTTCTTGATCTTGAAGGGCTTAGGAATCTTCAAACAAATAAGGTTTGTACTTCCTCTGTAAGAGTTGATGTTTTTTGTTTTTTCAAATTTTGTATTAGATCTAGTTTATTTGGATCATCGCAGTCAATGGGAGAATGGAGATTTATTTAAATTCACTGAGAGAGAAATACACTCATGGTAAAGTGTAAAAGATGCAACAACAATATATCCTCAGATAATCTGGCTAGACTAAACCGTTGTTGGAAAAATCCTATCCATGGACTGCTTGTATTTTGACTGTCCTACATTTATTGAGACTGATGATATCAGGTAGCGGGAAAAGAAAACAAAAAAACGTGGAACATAAGGAGTATTTAAGACTTTCACTTTATTTAATCATTTCCACATTCGGCCTACAGCACAGACAAAATAACAATTATTCCTCAGAATATTATAATGCATTAAATTTCTTTTTTGGAATGACAGTATTGCTAAGTAGCTAGCTATATTAAAAAACAAAACGTGAAACATAATGAGTATTTAAGACTTTCACTTTATTTAATCATTTCCACATTTGGCCTACAGCACAGACAAAATAACAATTATTCCTCAGAATATTATCATGCATTAAATGATTTCTTTTTTGGAATGACAGTATTGCTAAGTAGCTAGCTCAATTGTCTTGGAACTTGGACAAACTGCACTAGATGCCCAGTTGATGCATTGGTAGTCTTATGTATAAGATTTGTTCTCAGAGTAGACTTAACTCTTACTGTGCCAAGGGCTTTAGTTCTCTTCAAAATTTTAGCAAAATGTGATAGATGCTTGTTTTTCAAATGTCTGCACTTTATTAACCATCTATTATTTCACAAAATATTGTGTACAAAACTTGTAGAAAATTAATTACTATTTCTTAAGATACCAAACATTATTTCTTTTAATACCCCTCTTTATGCATAAGAATTATTGAAAATTACATATGATTTCTTTTTTGTTTATTGTATCCCCCGGCAGTATGCCGGAGGATACTTTGGATTCAGCAGCGTTTCGCCGCCGCCGCCGCCGCCGCCGCCGCGTCACATTCTTGTGTGCGCTCTAGCGGTCACATTTCTTGACGAATTTTTTTCAAACTTCCTGTGGACGTGTATCTTGGTAAAATCTGGACCCCTATAGTTTCTGGTGATGCTGCCCCCAGTGTTCCGTCTTTTATAGGGTAAAAGGCCATATTTTTGGGGATAGTTTGTGTGCGCTCTAGCGGTCACATTTCTCAACGGATTTTGTTCAAATTTTGTATGAAGGTGTCTCTTGGTAAAATCTGGAACCCTATAGATTTTGGTGATGCTGCCCCCAGTGTTCCGTCTTTTATAGGGTCAAAGGTCATATTTTGATAGATGTCTTGTGTGTACTCTTGTGTGCGCTCTGGCGGTCACATTTCTCAACAGATTTCGTTCAAATTTTGCATGAAGGTGTCTCTTGGTGTAATTTAAAAACCTATAGTGTTTGGTGATGCTGCCACCAGTGTTCCGTCTTTTATAGGGTCAAAGGTCATACTTCAGGGCATGGCGTGAGTGCACTCTGCAGGCCACATTTCTTAACGGATTTTGTTCAAATTTTGTATGGAGATGTATCTTGGTATAATCTACACATGTTTAATTTTTGGTGATGCTGCCCTCATTGTTCCGTCCTTTATAGGGTCAAAGGTCATTTTTCCATTTCTTGCACTCTTACTTCTGCATTTCTCGACGGATTTCGTTCAAATTTTGCATGAAGGTGTCCCTTGGTGTAATCTAAAAATCTGTACTTTTTGGTGATGCTGCCACCAGTGTCCCGTCTTTTATAGGGTCAAAGGTCATACTTCAAGGGATGGCATGAGTTCACTCTGCAGGCCACATTTCTTGATGGATTTCTTTCAAATTTTGTATGGAGATGTATCTTGGTATAATCTACACATCTTTACTGGTTGGTGATGCTGCCCTCATTGTTCCGTCCTTTATAGGGTCAAAGCTCATTTGTCCCTTTTGTGCACTCTTACTTCTGCATTTCTTGACGGATTTCATTCAAATTTTGTATGGAGATGTATCTTGGTATAATCTACACATATTTAATTTTTGGTGATGCTGCCCTCATTGTTCCGTCCTTTATAGGGTCACAGTTCATTTTTCCATTTCTTGCACTCTTCTGCATTTCTTGACGGATTTCGTTCAAATTTCGCATGAAGGTGTTTCTTGGTGTAATCTAAAAACCTATAGTTTTTGGTGATGCTGCCACCAGTGTTCCGTCTTTTATAGGGTCAAAGGTCATACTTCAGGGAATGGTGTGAGTGCACTCTGCAGGCCACATTTCTTGATGGATTTCTTTCAAATTCTGTATGGAGATGTATCTTGGTATAATCTACACATCTTTACTGTTTGGTAATGCTGCCCTCATTGTTCCGTCCTTTATAGGGTCAAAGCTCATTTGTCCCTTTTGTGCACTCGTACTTCTGCATTTCTTGACGGATTTCATTCAAATTTTGTATGGAGATGTATCTTGGTATAATCTACACATATTTAATTTTTGGTGATGCTGCCCTCATTGTTCCGTCCTTTATAGGGTCAAAGGTCATTTTTCCATTTCTTGCACTCTTACTTCTGCATTTCTTGACGGATTTCGTTCACATTTTGCATGGAGATGTATCTTGGTATAATCTACACATATTTAATTTTTGGTGATGCTGCCCTCATTGTTCCGTCTTTTATAGGGTCAAAGGTCATACTTCAGGGCATGGCGTGAGTGCACTCTGCAGGCCACATTTCTTGATGGATTTCTTTCAAATTTTGTATGGAGATGTATCTTGGTATATCTCTCAACACATTTCTTTCAAATTTTATATGAAGATGTGTCTTAGTGAAACCTACACATCTAATTTCTACACCATCCTTTTGTTTGAGGGAGGGGATGGGGGAGGGTCTTTGTCCCTCCTTCAAATCGCTGCCAGTGCCGGGGGATACATCTAGCATTGCGCGGCCCCAGCAATGCACATTTCTAGTTATTTTTTGGTTTCTTATTTGTTTCTTATTGTTAATATTGAATTAAGGAAATATTCTCTGAAAATTTCTATGGTAGTGTATAATTATATTCATATATTTAGAATGCTTGATTTATGCTTAAATTTTGATATACATTGACCACCATATATCTTTCCTGTGGTCGAGCAGTTAGCAACTGAAAGTGACAAGTCTATTGGGGTGTTGCAAGAAAGTTGCGATTGATTGCAAGTTGCAACTGATCGGTACTGACCAATCAAAATCATTGTTGCAAGCGCATCTTCTTGAATGGGCAGACCCTGAACCAATCAGAATGGTTGTTCTAATTTGCTTTACAATTTGCAATTGATTGCAACTTTCTTGCAACACCCCATAAATGTCACATGTATGTGACATCGGCACTGAAAGAGTTAAAGCCCTAAGTCCTTTGAAGTTCGTGACAAATACAGTATATAATTGCTCTCCTAGAACTTGGATGAAAGTAGTTGATCATTGTGAGACATAGGACCTAAATTTGACCTTTGTATAACCTTTGACCCTGGTGACAGGAGACAGCTGAGAGCTCAAGACCTGAGGAAATCATGGAATCATCCGTGGATGCCAACGAGTGGAGGTTAGAGGTCGAGAGGGTGACACCGTCCCTGAAGGTAACGCTGCTTTTGAAATGAAACGACTGTCCCACAATGCATCATTAGGGTCATTCTCACGAGCGAAATAAGCCAGTTCGTAATAATTACATGGTACATATGAATTTAATTCAGTGACAGTAATGAGGAAAACGGCATATTTTTTTCATTTTTATTTTTTTTCATTTTTGAACGTCATTCACTCACATCTTGAACCTCACAAAGAGTCAGATCATAATAATGTCTATTTAACTACGGCCATAACTTCAACAAGAAAATACCTAGTGAAAGGATTTTTTGTTTTCACGAAGCGACGACTTACAGCCGTCTCGTATGTTTTACGTGCGCGGCTGAGATCGGTCACCTTGTGGCAACAAAAAGAGCGTGTCCTTGAATTGACTTTGTGTTTTCACGAAATGACGCTTAAATGCGCAGTGATCAAGTCCCATATATAGAACTAAACATTGAAATATGATCTATCCCAGGATATAAAATATATTTAACCTTCATACCTTGAAGAGGTTGAGATTTTGCTTTAATACTTTGGAATTGATTTATTCAGAACTAACTTTCTTTTAGTTGTGAGCTCATCTGTCACTTCGTGAAAGCAGTAACAAATTATAAAGTGGCTTATTCCGTGGAGTTTGTAAATGCTTAAAGTTTTGTGCATTTTTGTTTTTCTAATGTGGACAGTAAAATTTTTTGTTGCGATGTTTACAAGTGAGAATAGCCCTATCGGCCCGAATTCACAAAGGAGGTTTGGTTTAAACCATGGTTTGCGTACGTGCGCACGGAATCCGATGCAATCATATATTTTCTTTGAGTGCGTGCATGGGTAATGTGCGCTTATTTACGCATATTCCAGTATGCTTATGGAGGTTTAAACCATGGTATAGGTTTAAACCTCCTAAGTGAGAATGGCCCTATTGACTACTGGAAAACCAGAAAACTTTAGTGAGTTGTTCAGATTTGCCAAACTCTCATGGTACAAATTGGTTGCATCATAGTATGTAGTTTTTGCCATCTGAAAAGGTATCTTGCTGTTAAAAGGGCTGCTTTTAACAATTTGCAAAATTTTCTGCTTTTACAGCAGGCTGTCCTGTACTGCCCTCATTAAATGCTGTATACGCCATAGATTTTCACGATTCGGACTAACCAGACTAAATTGCGTGAGTGGTTAAATTTTCGTATACGGTAGGCCAAAAAAAAAAAAATTTGTTGTATTGGCGTAACCCGTCCAACCCTAAAAATGTTGCCGACCCTAGGATTTTTTTTTTTTTTTTTGGTATCGATATCGCGTATCGTGCTGCCTTTGCGATCGCGATCGCGATAAAAAAAACCTGGAAGTGTTGCGGACAGAACTAGCTGCGTGTATTATGTACTATACTGTCGTTAAAAAAAAAAAAAAAATAAAAAAAAAATCCCGACCGACCTACCGTATTTTTCAGAGACCCGTTACGCCAATACAACAATTTTTTTTTTTGGCCGTAGCGTGTAACATATAGCGAAATCGAGTCGTATCGTCTGCGCTACATACATGTTTACATGTTTATGTTTACATGTTAACATGTGCATTAGACCCCTTGCCGTGCGTTATCCCTTTTTTTTTGCACGGTCACATGGTGTTATTTGACCAGTCAGGATGGCTACTTTGTTGAACCCGTTTTATAATGTGTACTATCTGGGTGTTTGGTTTGTCAAAGAATTGCATAACAAGAAGATCGAAAATAACAATTTAACAAGCTCAGGGGAGCGTTTCATCAAGCGTTTTGTCAGTGCTTTTTACCGACAAATTTGCTCTCAGCCAATCAGATGCAAGGATTTCAGTAGCTTATAACAGTTGTCGGTAAAAATCACTGACAAAACGCTGGATGAAACGCTCCCCAGGTTTAGTCTTTGTCAAAAAGTTGTGTGTAAAATGATACAATAATGTGAGTCTCTTTATCTGATGGTTTGCTTAAAGGTCCACATCAGAACAGATAACAAGGATTGGCGGACACACGTTGATCAGATGCATCAACACAAGGATGGGATTGAGACTGCTCTCTCTGAAACGAAGGTAAGCTAAATCCAGTTCAAGATTTGATTAAATTTGTATTATCCATAATACAGAAATTGTAGTTTGAAGCAAGGTGTGAGTCATGACACCTGAGTCGTGACCATCAAGTTGACCCCATACGAATCCCTAATAGAAAAAATCTTGGGCCTCTGCAAGGTATTGTCGGTTTATTGTCAGTTTAATGTCCGTCTATTGTCTGCATCACTAGTCGGTCTAGTGGCGTTTTTTAGTTGGTTTTCGTGAATTTCTGGGGCTAAGATCTTTAACCCTGATTGTATGTTGGGGGTCTTTCAGAGATCATTTGAGATCCATCAGTGTTCCCAAAGTGACAGTGATCACGTGCAAGTCACAATCGCAAATTTGCGATCGTAATCACAAACATTAGTTTGGGAGGAAAAACATTTGCAGAAATTCTGTATTTTAGAACGCAAAACAGACTGTTTAAAGCAGAAATCCATTAGTAGATAGTCTTAAATGTAAATATCTTTTATTGGAGAAATAATTATAACATCAATTCACTTGGTGTAAAAAGTTAAAATTTAGCCAACTTTCTGACTTTACCTCAGGCGAGTTTGAAAAATGTATAAAGTATATACAACAGTTGTCTACATTGGGAAGTAGAGGGACTGACTGAATGTCAGTACAGTATATAAGGAGGCCAACGAGAGGAAATAGATTTTTTGGTCTAGGTCGGGGTCTGATTTACAAAACAAAGCGATTCGGCTTAATTTCTAAAAAAATATTTTTTCTCTGGATATCTCAGGGTCACCTTGATAAACTGCACAAGGAGATTACAAGGACGTTAGAGAAGATAGGCAGCAGAGAGAAATACATCAACAACCAGCTAGAGCACCTCCTACAGGACTTCAGAGGCACACAAGATGGTCTAGCTGAGGTAGGTCTTAAGGTTGCCTCATCGCCCTTGATCCCAACTGCGTCCCCATTTTGGGGAGAAAAAACGAATTGCAATGGACCTGTTCACAAAGTTATTCAAATTTATGGATGTTCCTTTCTTGGGGACCTAGTAACGAGGTACTCCATTTACCTGTTATTAATGAATGAAGTACAATACTTGGAATCCAGTCTGCATACATTACTTATTCCTATGTCCGTCAAGCCTTGGACAAGCTTTCAGGTTGTCAAGAACAACCTTTGTTTGAAAAGTAAGCATAAAATCAAAATATATTTGTGAACAGGTCTATTGGGTTTAGATTGAATTCTAATTTTAGACTGGAAATGTTCCTGACTGAAGGTCCGAACGGATGAACAGAGAAATTGGTATTGCAGGGTATTGAAAGTTTTTGAGAAGGAGAAAATACCCCATGGGATCTGAATTGTAAGGTAGTCTTGCAGTGCAGACCCCGCTGGGCATTTTTCCCTGTCTTTACCAAATCTGCATGTAACCATTTTATTACCATCATATTAATCTGCATATTACTGTACAATTACTATCACATTAACCTTCATATTACTTGCATGATATCTTCATGTTACTATCATTTTACCTTCATAGTACTTACACGTTACCACCATATTGCTGTCATTTTACCTTCATGATACTGTACTGTCATAACTTTCATGTTACCTTCACATCACACTAGCTATGGATTACCATCATATGAGTGTACCCTTGTATTAACTTCTTTTTACCATAACATTAGCTTCATATTACGATCATGTAGCTGTAATATTTCTGTCATGTTATTTTCATATTATTTTCATATTACCTTGTTACTTAGTATAGGCAGACTAGTGGAGGAGTGATATACCAAATAATTAGCTTTATATTACCTTTATATTGCATTCATATTACAGTCATATTACCTTCATATTACCTTCAGTTTACCTTCTTACTTTCATTACCATTGTCTAGGTGAATGGACAGTACAGACTAGTGGAGGAGTGATATATTACCATCATATTACCTTCATATTATCTTCAGTTTACCTTCTTACTTTCATTACCATTGTTGAGGTGAAGGAACAGTAGAGACAGACTAGTGGAGGAGTGATATATATTACCATCATATTACCATCATATTACCATCATTTTATCTTCAGTTTACCTTCTTAATTTCATGACCATTGTCTAGGTGAAGGAACAGTACAGGCAGGCGAGTGGAGGAGTGACTGAAAGGACCAGACAACTTGCTGAAGTGACAGAAGAATTGGAGAGGATAAAGCAAGAGATGGAAGAGCGAGGATCAAGCATGACTGATGGATGTAAGTTTAGAATTTATAGATTTAACCCTAATCCACACCTGTGTAATAATGGGGTATTGGATATGTCCTTTTTGACCCCACAGCTGCAAGTTAACTAAACATCAAATGTTCATGTGTCATATATCAATAGAATGGTCATATAACAAACTTTATGTTAATGATGTCTCAAGGTCATTTCAAGGTCATATGACATTATGGATCATTAATATTCATGAGTTAGGGAGTTTTTAAAGATCACATTGCAAGAAAAATCCCTCAAAATAAATATTGGCTTAATACTTATTATTGCATAGATGGCATAAATTATACAAGGTTATCCAAATTCAACGCTTGGAAACATTTGAATTAATGATTATTATCAATTATAAAACGGTAAAATACAGCCCCCGATATATCAGCTGAAGAGCTCCTTGAACGCTGCTGAGATGTGTGACGACACACGAAGGACCAGTCCTGTCTAAGCAGACGATGTCCCATAACATCTTACACATTTTTCAGTGCCTGTTTTGTCATCTCCTCTTCACTTATTTCTCTTACTTGACTAGCGTCAGTCTTAATGTTAGTCTGTTGCCTCACTCTTAACTTCGTGTATGGTATTATTTTGATGAAAAATGCAGCGTTAAAAAAATAAAGGAATCAGTCACTTGTAAACAAAATAAGACGCCATTGTATTTTCAGCTGCTTGCACCGGGGCATGTTCGGCGTTTCAAGAGGGAACGAATACAATCTGTGATATTATTCGGAGGGCTTTTCAATTTGAAAATGGGGTTTATTTCATTGATCATTGACCCTTCTCCTGTGTGTTTACAATCAAACGGTTTTAGTTATCAGAATCAGTTTCACTTTCCATTTTAGAATGGTGTGAAATAAGGTCATGTTAAATATACCAAACTCTTTATAATTTGATAAATAATTGCATTGCAATTACGTTCATTCATTATAGGACGTCGTCTGCTTAAGCAGGATCGATCCCTAGTGTGACGACATCAAAACATCGCTAAATTTCTGGCGAATCCTCGGATATTCCAGATGCTTAGAAGAGCTTTTATTTATGTTGTTTTTATAATCATCAGATACGTAGTGGACATAAAACTTGTTTGCGATTGCCATCTGTAAGCTTCCCAGTTTCTAGTGATACATTAATTGCCATATTTGTGATTTTCTTGCAATGTGATCTTTAAAGCAGTTTTAAAAGAAATATGCAATTAACAGAGAAATCAATGGATGTATGATGAAATCTTCAATTACGAAGTTGAAGAAGACAATTTCTCAGATGAATTTAAATACTCAGTGGTGGTCAAGGTCAAACATTTGGTAAAAATGTGTTTTTCTTGGCTCATCTAATTCATCTAACATTAAAGGGGAATAAAAGGCAACAAACATTAGCCTATTATCATGTAGATAATTGTCAGCTTATTACAAATATCTTGAAATTACTCCTATTTGATTATTTAAGAAGGAGAACAGTGTCTCCAAAATTTGCAGTTTCCTTGCTTGACATTATCCCATGGGGGCTGCCATTTTCTTTACAAAGTAATGTCAGAGCAGTTCTATTTGTGAGATACCCACTGACCTATACACCAACTACCACTATGAACGCAATGACAAAGAAAGCGAACAAAATATACAGCTCCTCATTGTACCCTCCACAATTGTTCTGGTAGACAAAGGAACATCCCTTCATTGCTATTATGTAAATTAAGTAGAACAGGTGAATATGCATGTGACACCTGTTCTACATATTTTTACACAATAGCAATGAAGGAATGTTCTATTGTGTACCAGTGCAAGTGTGGAAGGTACAATGAGAAGCTGTATATTTTGTCCGCTTCTTTGTTCGCCATGTTCATAGTGTACGATGACACTCATGATCAGCTGTGGAATGCATGACACTGGATTTTCTCATAATAAACCATTTTTATAGTCATGTACATTCAAATGAAGACACTTTTATCCTGTCGTATAACCTATTTGTGTCAAGATATTTGGTTCAGCTGTTTCTTTTGTTAAGCAGGATTTGGCATGCACTTGTAAGTTGCTTGGTCTTACAAAGGTTTGTCATTTCTAAGCCTGAGTCGAATCGATTGGTTAGCCGGTGTTCGATCGAAGACATCGACTCCCGAATACGTTTTGGCAAATTCGGTGCATCGATTTGTAGTCCGCCAGATTTTTGACTACCGTAGCCGCCATGAAAAAATCAAATAAAAAAAGAAACTCCGTAACGTACAGCATATATACTAGCAGAGAACGTGAAGGCGACTTCAAAGTTCAAACTGTTGGCTAACTTTCGCTAATTCGCTCGCGGAGGACGTCGCGCTTTACCTGTGCTTTCTCTATGGAAAAAAAGGTTTGTCGTTACGAACTGAAGTTTACGATAATTTTCTTGCACTCTCTCTGCATTGTCAATTTGACAATTGTATAATTGAACATGATAAATACGGGCATGAGTACGAGTGTTCCTACTTAATTCGCAATAACTAATATCACACTCTCATCAAATTGGCAATTACTTCTGAATGATCTCTGAAGCTGAATGAAGTCGAGTCTATATTGAGCGACGAAAAGTTTATTTCGTATTGTTTTTTTTTTTTGGCATCGAACAAACGTGTTCCATTCAGCTCTCCAAAGACAAAGTAAGATTATTAATTCTTTGAATTTGAATCATTGTCGGGTGTGTCGACAATGAGCATCGCTTCGTGCGACACTAGGGACATTTTAGGTAGCCATACGGACTAGAAACTTAAGATTTTGGCTCGTCCGCTGTGATTTTTACTAGCCATTGGCTAGCGGGCTATCGTTAATTTCGAGCAGCGAGAGCCCATGCCCGCGATGCCAGCGGACCGGTCACCGGTGCATGGTGCATACACTGCGTGCAACTGTGTGCAACTCTGTTTTCACCGCACATCATTTATCGATTAACCGGTATTCGATCGAATCAAAGCCGTCGAATCCCGGTTTATGAAATATTCGATATGACTCAGGCTTAGTCATTTCTTCAAAGAAGTGACAAAGACCTACAACTGCTCTTAGATATCACCTGTGAGAGACAATGGGGGTACCAAGATGGCTGCCATTTTGCATGGGTAGCTTTAGTTGTACAATAGCAATCATTATGCAACATCTTATCCATTGTGTACAGGTAAATGGACATGTATCGCAATGACACAGTTTTTTTCAAAATGGCAGCCCCCATGGGATAATATCTAGCAAGAAATCTGCAAACTTTAGAGAGACTGTTCTCCTTACTAAGTAATCAAATCAGAGTATTTTCAAGATATTTTGAATAGGCTGACAATTTTCAACATGATTATCACCTAATGTATGTTGAGTTTCATTCTCCTTAATAACAATTTTCTTCAATTTGCTTTGAAAGCAATAGGAGGAGAACATAGCTCAGAGTGTTTTGTCCGGTCATACGAGTCAGCTCCCCCCCTTAGATACACCATTTTCCTTAGTAAATTCCCATTTCGTTGTTGCGTTTCGGTTTTTACCAAATGAATAGAACATTATCTGTGCATTCTAAGTTCAGAAATATTTTAATCTGTGAGATAGTCACAATTAAATAGCATGATTCTTACGGCTGCAGCGGGTATGGCTGTAACAAGACTTACATGTTAGTTGATGTTTTGAATTTTTTTTACGCCTTATATGTAGAGGTGTTGTGGTCTAGTGGAAACGTCACCGGACTGTAGATCACAAGGTACGGGGTTCGAATCCCAGCCCGACATTAAAGTCCTTTGGCAAAACATTAATCTACATTTGCCACTCTCCACCCAGTTGTAAATGGGTACCTGATATGATTGAGCTCTAGTTACTTTGGCGGCTCGGCTTTAACCAGGGTAATAATGTCTAAATCCTTGAACATCACTGCATGACGGATATGAGCGCTATATAAATGGCCATTATTAGGTGATCTGTCGTAGATCGACAGATCACCTCTTAATTTCGTCAAGATTTTTCTTCTTTATTATTATTAGGTGATCTGTCGTACATCGACAGATCACCTCTTAATTTCGTCAAGATTTTTCTTTATTTATTCTTTATTTTTATTTTTCTCCCCTTTTCTTGTTACCATGATTCCTCAAAAGTTTCATTCTCAATTTTCTTCAAATTTTCGTCACTTAACAGACTTGTTAATGTCAAGATGTGGCTTCTCATTCAAGGTCATCAGGTTATCATGACGTCATCAAGACGCCATTTTGTAAATTTACAAGATCGATTATATCTTCATAATCGATCATCAAAAATCAACTATATTTACATCACATAAACTTCACATGACGGGTCATCAGGTCATGTCCTCACAGGTCATCTAGAGGTCAGGACGTACGCGTACGCGCGCGTCAAAATTTTAAAATGCTCAAAATCACGTAGGATCAAGTCTGCACACGTTTCAGGTCAGTTTGAGCATTTCAAAAATGTCCGTGCGTAAGCGTCCGCGCGCGCGTTTTACGCGCGCACAAATCGTAAATAACGTTAGAACGCTGTTTTTTTTATTGATTTGCAATCCTGACACTTTTCTTCATCATTTCCATCAATTTGAATCAATTTCAATCAATAATAAGGTCGTACGGGCGCGTCAAAGTTCGAAATCCGTGCGCGCGTCTATGGCGAAAATAACGTAAAAACGTGCAAAAACATGCCTCTACAAAATTCATTGTAGCTCGTTAGATAGTCCGTTGACCCCCAAATTTTTTGTCATCATCAGGTAGGGTATGAATCATAGATTTCATTTCATGTATCATTTCATCCATATAAACATTATGACGTCATCAAAATGGCACCAGAAGTCAAAATTTCCATTTTTCATGTTTTGACGTCATCACATTTATGCAAATTTGGCTCTAGATTCGTAATTATTGGTCGTTTTTCTCCCAAATTTTGATATGTTATAGCTGCAACAATTCTCTACGAGACATCTTGCCACCATTATTCATTTTGATGACGTCATCACACTGAAATCTTCAATTAAAGACGACATGTCAAATTTTTCCCTATTTGCGTGTTATGTCTATGGAAGATGATTTTTTTTCGAATCATGAATCTACATGACATCGTTCTCTGAGCAGTATCTCAGTTATTTTTGGTCTATTTCCTTCCAGATTTTAATATGTTGTAGCTGAGACTATAAGCTTTTATTAGTAAGCCCTCCAATTTTTGATCAGATGTCGGGATCATGCCCAATTTTTCAGTACCAAATGGGATTTGAGAATCACGTTTTTCGTTTACGTGTTATCTCTATGGGAAATATTTTGGTCTATCGGTAAAGCACATGACTACCATGGTCAAGGTACCTGGTTCGATCCCCGGGGCCGATTTTTTTTTTTTTTTTTTTTGCTTCTTTTTACTTGTCATTTTACCATCCTCTACGACTATTATAACATAAACAATCACAAACCAAGTAATAAAATGCCTTATTTTGCATGTTATGTCTATTGCAAAGTGCTGTGCAGTGGTTTATGTATATCCCTATGGAAAATCTGTTTCACTGACGTGTATTAAAGCTATCCTACAATATCATTAGTCCTATTAGATATCACAATTTCTCAAAATTGGCTTAGTCAATTATCTTAATTATCTTATTGTGACGTCATCTAGACGCCATTTTCTACAAATCAACTTATGGTCGTATCTTCATAACGAAATGTGATTTCTCGTTCATATTTGGCATGGTTAACGTCACTGTCATTGCAGTCATGATCCTTACCATTATCCCCATCATTATCATCATTATCATTATCATCATTATATCATCAATCATCTTCAAAATCACCAACACCATAATCATCATGAATATCATTATCATCACCATCATTATATTATCATCTTCATCATCATCACCATTATCATCATCACCGTAATCTTTTTACAATGACCGTTTCACACATTTTGCTACATTCCTGTCCTCAAGAAGCATCTCCATTCATGGCATTCTTGACTTCCTATCTTCAGTTTAGCATTTCCCCATTATTATGATCATCCTGATTACAATCATGATCGTACAAAGTGAAAGACAGATCACCTAATTCGTCATGACGAATTAAACTCTAGTTCTTTATTTATTTTTATTTTTCGCCCATTTTCTTGTTACCATGATTCCTCAAAAATTTCATTCTCAATTTTCTTCAAATTTTCGTCACTTATCAGACTGGTCAATGTCAAGATGTGGCATCTCATTCAAGGTCATCAGGTTATCATGACGTCATCAAGACGCCATTTTGTAAATTTACAAGATCGATTATATCTTCATAATCGATCATCAAAAATCAACTATATTTACATCACATAAACTTCACATGACGGGTCATCAGGTCATGTCCTCACAGGTCATCTAGAGGTCAGGACGTACGCGTACGCGCGCGTCAAAATTTTAAAATGCTCAAAATCACGTAGGATCAAGTCTGCACACGTTTCAGGTCAGTTTGAGCATTTCAAAAATGTCCGTGCGTAAGCGTCCGCGCGCGCGTTTTACGCGCGCACAAATCGTAAATAACGTTAGAACGCTGTTTTTTTTATTGATTTGCAATCCTGACACTTTTCTTCATCATTTCCATCAATTTGAATCAATTTCAATCAATAATAAGGTCGTACGGGCGCGTCAAAGTTCGAAATCCGTTTTTCTCCCAAATTTTGATATGTTATAGCTGCAACAATTCTCTACGAGACATCTTGCCACCATTATTCATTTTGATGACGTCATCACACTGAAATCTTCAATTAAAGACGACATGTCAAATTTTTCCCTATTTGCGTGTTATGTCTATGGAAGATGATTTTTTTTCGAATCATGAATCTACATGACATCGTTCTCTGAGCAGTATCTCAGTTATTTTTGGTCTATTTCCTTCCAGATTTTAATATGTTGTAGCTGAGACTATAAGCTTTTATTAGTAAGCCCTCCAATTTTTGATCAGATGTCGGGATCATGCCCAATTTTTCAGTACCAAATGGGATTTGAGAATCACGTTTTTCGTTTACGTGTTATCTCTATGGGAAATATTTTGGTCTATCGGTAAAGCACATGACTACCATGGTCAAGGTACCTGGTTCGATCCCCGGGGCCGATTTTTTTTTTTTTTTTTTTGCTTCTTTTTGCCTGTCATTTTAACATCCTCTTCGACTATTGTAACATAAAAAATCACAAATCATGTAATAACCTGTCTTATTTTCCGTATTTTGTCTATTAGAAAGCAGTGTGCAGTAGTTTATGTACAACCCTATGGAAATTGTGATTTCCTGTATTAGACTTGTCATTTTTACTTGTCATTTTACCATCCTCTACGACTATTATAACATAAACAATCACAAACCAAGTAATAAAATGCCTTATTTTGCATGTTATGTCTATTGCAAAGTGCTGTGCAGTGGTTTATGTATATCCCTATGGAAAATCTGTTTCACTGACGTGTATTAAAGCTATCCTACAATATCATTAGTCCTATTAGATATCACAATTTCTCAAAATTGGCTTAGTCAATTATCTTAATTATCTTATTGTGACGTCATCTAGACGCCATTTTCTACAAATCAACTTATGGTCGTATCTTCATAACGAAATGTGATTTCTCGTTCATATTTGGCATGGTTAACGTCACTGTCATTGCAGTCATGATCCTTACCATTATCCCCATCATTATCATCATTATCATTATCATCATTATATCATCAATCATCTTCAAAATCACCAACACCATAATCATCATGAATATCATTATCATCACCATCATTATATTATCATCTTCATCATCATCACCATTATCATCATCACCGTAATCTTTTTACAATGACCGTTTCACACATTTTGCTACATTCCTGTCCTCAAGAAGCATCTCCATTCATGGCATTCTTGACTTCCTATCTTCAGTTTAGCATTTCCCCATTATTATGATCATCCTGATTACAATCATGATCGTACAAAGTGAAAGACAGATCACCTAATTCGTCATGACGAATTAAACTCTAGTTCTTTATTTATTTTTATTTTTCGCCCATTTTCTTGTTACCATGATTCCTCAAAAATTTCATTCTCAATTTTCTTCAAATTTTCGTCACTTATCAGACTGGTCAATGTCAAGATGTGGCATCTCATTCAAGGTCATCAGGTTATCATGACGTCATCAAGACGCCATTTTGTAAATTTACAAGATCGATTATATCTTCATAATCGATCATCAAAAATCAACTATATTTACATCACATAAACTTCACATGACGGGTCATCAGGTCATGTCCTCACAGGTCATCTAGAGGTCAGGACGTACGCGTACGCGCGCGTCAAAATTTTAAAATGCTCAAAATCACGTAGGATCAAGTCTGCACACGTTTCAGGTCAGTTTGAGCATTTCAAAAATGTCCGTGCGTAAGCGTCCGCGCGCGCGTTTTACGCGCGCACAAATCGTAAATAACGTTAGAACGCTGTTTTTTTTGATTTGCAATCCTGACACTTTTCTTCATCATTTCCATCAATTTGAATCAATTTCAATCAATAATAAGGTCGTACGGGCGCGTCAAAGTTCGAAATCCGTGCGCGCGTCTATGGCGAAAATAACGTAAAAACGTGCAAAAACATGCCTCTACAAAATTCATTGTAGCTCGTTAGATAGTCCGTTGACCCCCAAATTTTTTGTCATCATCAGGTAGGGTATGAATCATAGATTTCATTTCATGTATCATTTCATCCATATAAACATTATGACGTCATCAAAATGGCACCAGAAGTCAAAATTTCCATTTTTCATGTTTTGACGTCATCACATTTATGCAAATTTGGCTCTAGATTCGTAATTATTGGTCGTTTTTCTCCCAAATTTTGATATGTTATAGCTGCAACAATTCTCTACGAGACATCTTGCCACCATTATTCATTTTGATGACGTCATCACACTGAAATCTTCAATTAAAGACGACATGTCAAATTTTTCCCTATTTGCGTGTTATGTCTATGGAAGATGATTTTTTTTCGAATCATGAATCTACATGACATCGTTCTCTGAGCAGTATCTCAGTTATTTTTGGTCTATTTCCTTCCAGATTTTAATATGTTGTAGCTGAGACTATAAGCTTTTATTAGTAAGCCCTCCAATTTTTGATCAGATGTCGGGATCATGCCCAATTTTTCAGTACCAAATGGGATTTGAGAATCACGTTTTTCGTTTACGTGTTATCTCTATGGGAAATATTTTGGTCTATCGGTAAAGCACATGACTACCATGGTCAAGGTACCTGGTTCGATCCCCGGGGCCGATTTTTTTTTTTTTTTTTTTGCTTCTTTTTACTTGTCATTTTACCATCCTCTACGACTATTATAACATAAACAATCACAAACCAAGTAATAAAATGCCTTATTTTGCATGTTATGTCTATTGCAAAGTGCTGTGCAGTGGTTTATGTATATCCCTATGGAAAATCTGTTTCACTGACGTGTATTAAAGCTATCCTACAATATCATTAGTCCTATTAGATATCACAATTTCTCAAAATTGGCTTAGTCAATTATCTTAATTATCTTATTGTGACGTCATCTAGACGCCATTTTCTACAAATCAACTTATGGTCGTATCTTCATAACGAAATGTGATTTCTCGTTCATATTTGGCATGGTTAACGTCACTGTCATTGCAGTCATGATCCTTACCATTATCCCCATCATTATCATCATTATCATTATCATCATTATATCATCAATCATCTTCAAAATCACCAACACCATAATCATCATGAATATCATTATCATCACCATCATTATATTATCATCTTCATCATCATCACCATTATCATCATCACCGTAATCTTTTTACAATGACCGTTTCACACATTTTGCTACATTCCTGTCCTCAAGAAGCATCTCCATTCATGGCATTCTTGACTTCCTATCTTCAGTTTAGCATTTCCCCATTATTATGATCATCCTGATTACAATCATGATCGTACAAAGTGAAAGACAGATCACCTAATTCGTCATGACGAATTAAACTCTAGTTTATTTTTACTTTTCGCCCATTTTCTTGTTACCATGATTCCTCAAAAATTTCATTCTCAATTTTCTTCAAATTTTCGTCACTTATCAGACTTGTTAATGTCAAGATGTGGCATCTCATTCAAGGTCATCAGTTTATCATGACGTCATCCAGGCGCCATTTTGTAAAATCACATTATCAATCATATCAACATAACTGATCATCAAAAATCAAAAATATTCAATACACATAAACTTCAGGTCAAGGGTCAACATAAAATGTCTCCAAAATCCGCGCACGCATCATGACGCGCACGTACGCGCGCGTCAAAATTTAAAAATGCTCAAAATCAAAAAAGGTCTCAATTGGAGTACGTTTCAGGTCATTTTAAGCATTTCAAAAATTTCCGCGCGTACGCGTCCGCGCGCGCGTTATGCGTGCGCGCAAGTCGTAAATAACGTTAAAACGCTGTTTTTTCGATTGATTTGTAATCCTGATACTTTTCTTCATCATTTCCATCAACTTGGAATCAATTTCAATCAATAATAAGGTTGTACGGGCGAGTCAAAGTTCAAAATCCGTGCGCGCGTCTATGGCGAAAATAACGTAAAAACGTGCAAAAACATGCCTCTACAAAATTCATTCTAGCTCTTTAAATAGTCCGTTGACCCCCAATTTTTTTTTCATCATCAGGTAGAGTATGAATCCTAGATTTCATTTCATGTATCATTTGACCCTTATAAACATTATGACGTCATCAAAATGGCGCCAGAAGTCAAAATTTCCATTTTTCATGTTTTGACGTCATCACATTTATGCAAATTTGGATCTAGATTCTTAATTATTGGTCGTTTTTCGCCCAGATTTTGATATGTTATAGCTGAGACAATTCTCTACAAGATCAGTTGCCACGGTTTTTCATTTTAATGACGTCATCATATTGAAATTTTTAATTAAAAACGACATGTCAGAATTTCCCTTATTTGCGTGTTATGTCTATGGAAGATGATTTTTTTTCGAATCATGAATCTACATGACATCGTTCTCTGAGCAGTATCTCAGTTATTTTTCGTTTATTTCCTTCCAGATTTTAATATGTTGTAGCCTGATTAATACTCTTTCTATGAGGGTTCGGTTTTTCCAATCCAATTCCAGGAACATATCGAAATTTTCCGCTGAATATACGATATAAGAATCCCATTTTCCATCTACGTGTAAACCCTATGGGTCATATTCTGGTCTATCGGTAAAGCACATGACTACCATGGTCAAGGTACCTGGTTCGATCCCCGGGGCCGATTTTTTTTATTTTTTTTTATTTTTTGCATATTATTGACGCTTCTTCATCATCCTAATTGACGATTATACCATTTTACATCACAAATGATTGTGTAAAATATTAAAATATTGTGTATTACGTATATGGCAGAGTAAATTTCAATAGTTAATGTACAAGTCTATGGGAAATCTTATACATTATCATGTATTACACTTTTAAGTTAATTATTCCAATAGTGTACACTATAGTATCAAACACTCCATTTTCTATGGTGGCAATGTCCTCCCCAGTCGATTTTCCAATTATCTCAACTCGGGTTAAGACATGTTCTAGGCCTTGTCTGCATCGGGAATTTAAACATCTCCATAGCACCTCTTTCTCTCTCTCTACCTCTACCTCTCAATTATCTATATAATCTCTTTGCTCTTAGATTTCTTAAGATATATTTTTTTCATGAGTGTCTGTTCCATGAGGTATTTCACATGTGTTACATGATGTCAATTACGTATAATTCAATGTAAACATGGTCATCATGATGAACACTATGTTCCTGTCTAATATATATATGTTGTACCTATTGCGATCATGATTACGGTGATAATCTGATGGTCATTGTGATAAGCTCTATAATGGGCTCCCTGTGTGAAACACCCCCCCCCCACAAAAAATATGACGCACATACACACACACACATACGCACACTTATTTCATTATCATATATCTCACGAACCATTGGTCCTCATGCATCCAAATTGGGCATGTAAGTAGACGTTGATCATATGTCGCTCCAGCAACTAATTCGCTCTTATGAGGTCATCATGACGTCATGTAGACGCCATTTTGTTACATTACATTATTAACCATATCTTCCTTGTCAACGATCAGAAATCATTCCCATTCATATCATAATAACTTCAGGTCAATGGTCGTCAGTTCGATCTTTATCATGAGAATTAAGGACAGATCACCTAATTCGTCATGACGAATTAAATTTCTAGTTATTATTATTATTATATGCAGGAATGCTTAGAGCGTGGTTTCTGTTGTTATCTTTCAGCTCCGTTGGTGAAGATCAAGCAAGCTCTACAACGTCTCAAGAACGAGGTTATTCAGATGGATGTCCGGATAGGTGTCGTGGAGCAAAACCTTCTTCAAGCAAAGCTGAAAGACAAGACTAACATGCAAAGAGATATGAATAAACCTATTGGTAATGTTAATGAATATGATTATTAAAGATAAACTTTCTTACTAGTGGATATACAGACTGTATGCTCAACAAAGCTGAGAGACAAGACTAACATGCAAAGAGATATGAATAAATTTATTGGTAATGCTGTGGAGTATGATTATTAAATATTTCTTATTAGGGGATATACCAACTATAGGCTAAGCAAAGCTGGAAGACAGATATGCAGAGTACTCTGAATTTTCTTAGTGGTAATACTGATGCATATGAATGTTAGAAACATATTATGGAATATGCAATACAGACTGAATGCTCAACAAAGCTGAGAGACAAGACTAAAATGCAAAGAGATATGAATAAATCTATTGGTAATGTTAATGAATATGATTATTAAAGATGAACTTTCTTATTAGGGGATATACAGACTGAATGCTCAACAAAGCTGAGAGACAAGACTAAAATGCAAAAACGGTATGAAACCTATTGGTAATGCTAATGAGTATGATTATGAAATATTTCTTATTAGGGGATATACAGACTGTATGCTCAACAAAGCTGAGAGACAAGACTAAAATGCAAAAACGATATGAAACCTATTGGTAATGCTAATGAGTATGATTATGAAATATTTCTTATTAGGGGATATACAGACTGAATGCTCAACAAAGCTGAGAGACAAGACTAACATGCAAAGAGATATGAAACCTATTGGTAATGCTGATGAGTATGATTATGAAATATTTCTTATTAGAGGATATACCAACTATAGGCTAAGCAAAGCTGGAAGATAAATATGCAGAGTACTGTGAATTTTCTTAGTGGTAATAGTGATATTATGGAATATGAAATACAGACTGAATGCTCAACAAAGCTGAAGACAAGACTAACAAAGAGATATGAATAATCGTATTGGTGATGCTAATGAATAGGATTATTATAAAAAGGTATAACAGTTTGGAGTATGATTAATACAGACTAGAGTGAAAAAAATTGAAAGAAGGCACAAAAAAAGAAGAAAGGAATTAGTAACATGCAAGATGCCACTGAGTAACCTATGGGGTGTTGCAAGAAAGTTGCGATTGATTGCAAGTTGCAACTGATCGGTACTGACCAATCAAAATCATTGTTGCAAGCGCATCTTCTTGAATGGGCAGACCCTGAACCATTCAGAATGGTTGTTCTGATTTGCTTTACACTTTGCAATTGATTGCAACTTTCTTGCAACACCCCACTAGACATATGCCAAGCAAAATCGAAAGCTGGATCAGTGAAGATAATGCGAACTCTGAAATCAGTTTCCAGGCCCTGTATTCAATTCAGTACTTGAGAATGAAATGTGAGTATTTTAGTTAGTTTTCAGCTAAGGTAAAGTACCAGTACTTTGTATTTAGTTAAATCTTTTTGTCTAAGTATTTTACCCTAAGTCTAAGACAGCTCTCTAGCAGAGTCAAGCCAATTCCTTAAATACTGGCATGTCATGTGGCTCGCTTTAATACGTACATGCATGTGGGTCATTTTCTAGCTGTGCACAATTACAAGCAAGTTATATATGTGCGCATTTAATACAACACATTCATTGCTCAAAATTCTGGCTGCTATGTTTCGTCACGATGGCTATCACTTTTTTATCAGTAAGTAATTTGCCTTTCTGCGTAAAGTAAAATAATTAGATGTGATCTGAATACCGGTACATGTTGAGACATTTCACTTAGCCAAACCAAATGCTGAGTAAAATGCTTACTTTAATGCAGGTTTTGAATTGAATACCAGCCCAGGAGTTTATATGGAAAAGGTTCAATTTGAATGTGCCACTGAAACAATTAAAAAATTGATGCTGGACACTCATTAGCATAAATCCATGACAACTGACCTGCAACACTGATTTTCCATATCTTGTCCATGTAATCTTTGGGATATCAATGTATAGTTATCATTACAGGTCAAATAGGACTGGTCTTTCATGCCTGTGGTTTTGAATCTTGGAGACATCATATCGTGGAATATGAGTTTTACCTGCTACAGACATTAAATCCAGTACAGTATTAAAATCTGCAACCCAACAATTGAACCAGTTAGCATAATCCTGGATAGAATCAAGTTTTCATGAAACAGTCACTCCCGTGAAGCCCAAGTTACACTTCCAGTCATAGTTCCCAGTGGATCATTCGCAAGAGATCAACACTAGGTAAGGTAGTGGGTACAAGACAAGTAGGTAGGCTAAAGTGACAGAGGGGGATAGAGATACAGGCCCTGCCCGAGTCATGACCATCAAGTTGACACCAAACGAATCCTAAATAGACAAAATCTTGGGCCTCTGCAAGGTATTGTCGGTTTATTGTCAGTTTAATGTCCGTCTGTTGTCTGCATCACTTGTCGGTCTAGTGGCATTTTTAGTTGGTTTTTGTGAATTTCTGAGGCTCAGACCTTTAACCCTGATTATATGTTGGGGGTCTTTCAGAGATCATTTGAGATGCGTCAGGGTTCTCAAAGTGACAGTGATCATGTGCGCAGTCACAATCGCCAGGCCACAAACCCTGCCTAAGTGCGTAGATTTAGTCCACCGAATTTTGAAGTGCTAAATCTCACCCTCTTTTAATCTACAAATCATCATGTTTTGGGAACTAAACGCATATAAAAAAGTTTGTCTCCAAAGAATTCTGATGCTCAATTCATGACAAAAAATAATTTTGTTTCTTTATTTTGTTACATTAATATTTTTTTTTTGAGAATACAGGCCATAATGATTACAAATGGTAATTAATATAGACAGAGTAAAACAAAGCCACCAAGCAAAGCAAAAATACAAGATTGGTTGAAAGTCAAGTTGATTTGCTTTTGATTCTTGGAGTTAGGTTTAATCACAACTCTTAAGGTAAAAGGTCCAAGGAGCAGGCACCTACAGCCTACAAGCTAGCCCAAATTCCATAATCTTTGAATGTAAAGATGCCAGGGTACCGTTATGATCATATCAGTAGTAATCATAATATCGTATTGTCTTAATTTCTTTTGGCATATGGTATAGACAGATTGACTTGAATGCTGTAGTTTTTATGAAATGATGCACCACGCGTTACCCCGGGGTACCATAGTGTCCCTGTATTAAAGAGTTGCAACAACTGGGGATTTGAACGCCATTTTGTTTCCACTATTGCGTAACATTTCTATTCAATTCCGATGAGCACCTGGGTGTTCTCAATAGAAAGAATTCGAACGCCATTTTGTTTCCAGAAAAGTGAGACGTCCATGTCGCAACTATTTAATACAGGGACACTATGGTACCCCGGGGTAATGCATGGTGCATCAAATGTCTCAAAGTTTGAATAGAAAGATTCCAGCACTGTATCAAGTGTTTATGAATGTAACAGACTCACTGCATAGAGAGAATTATATTGATTACAAATCTGCATTTGAATGGATTAAAAGTAGAAGCACATTTCAATACTGCATTTACATGAATGTAGTGACAGCTATGTGATGACAGCTACAATGGAAAATTCAATGAAAAGCCTGCTGAGAGCCAGAACGACGTTAACTCGATGTAAAAGTATCTGAGTTAAAGTGATTTGGTAACTTTGTAGAGGCTTGATAAAATCTGAGCTGCCTGGCCTTACATGCTATCAGTGTATGTAATATGGTGTAAAAATGAAGCCCAGGGGAAAAATAGCACTTCAGAATTATCATATCCTTCACAAAAGTAAACATATGCAAGTGACCGGAAATGCCAGACTTATTTTCCCCCATAGACTCAGTGTTAGACTTAAGCATATAATATGGCCATACGCTTTCGTAATTGGGAGTATTCAGTCATAGATATCTTAATAATAGCATTATATATTTGAAAACCTTTCTATGCCTGGCTATTTATTTATCCTTCTGAACATCATTATACTAGACAGATATCAAAATTCAACAATTTATTAAATTAAGCCTCCACAAAGTTACCTAATCCCTTTAAGAGGCCTTTCACACTCACTTCTGGACCGCTCCAAGTTAGAGCGCTCCAGAGGAACGGTTCTTGAAGAACGCTTCGTTTGCTTTCACACTCACCGCATTTTTTATGTCTCGAATCGCTCAACGAGTCAAAGTGGTCTTGTTGCTATGGCAGCTCAGATCAGCGGCTCAAATTTTTCGCGCGGAATTTCAAACCGTATAATGCGCTGTGCCGCTGCCCGGTCGGTCTGTCGTCTGCTATACCGGTGATTGCCTGCGTAGCGTAAAGTAAGGTATCAAATCGCTCGCTCAATGTATCAAATCACCCATTGATTTCCCGCGCCACACACACTCACTTCCGGTTGAAGTACGCTTTAGGATCGCTTTGCTTTCACACTGACACGTTGGAGCGCTCTAACGAGGAACCGTTCCTCAAGACCACCTCGCGAGGTGGTCTTCTGGAGCGCTCCTGAAGTACGCTTCCTGGACCACTTGAGCATTCACACTCACCTGGGAACCGCTCCAGAGGAACCGTTCTTAGTTAGAGCGCTCTAACGAAGTGAGTGTGAAAGGGCTCATAACACTGCTATCACCATATATGTAACCATCAAGTATTGGACTAGAAAATATTAGGGAGACTTTTTGAAACTAGTTTATTCCATACATGTATGTTCAGAAAGATACGATTACTATATGAAGTTCTGTAAATAGCTCTTTTTATGAAATGTTGTACATGTAAAGTAGGCCGATGTTGTATAAAGTTGTACTGCATAAAGCTGTGTTGTAAAGTGTGAATAAAAATCGTATTTGAAAAAAAAAGTAGGCCTATAGTAAAAACAAACAAATTACATGCATCCTCTTTTATGTGTGTGTGTATGTATGTATGTGTGCATGTATATGTGTATATAGGTGAAAGTATGAGTGTATGTAAGTATGTTATGTAGAAAGAGTGAAAGGGTGTATGTATGTATAATGTATGTATGTATCAGGGGCGGATCCAGGATTTCCCAATAGGGGGAGGGGGGGGGGGCGGCGGAAATTTGAAAATTACAAAGTTCAGTTACATCAACTCATTACATAGGAGTGGAGTACCTTACCTGTATCTGCGCGCGGGCTCAATTTCGAACTGGACGTGACAGGTGTCTCTTGTACAAATTAATATACGTATTTCTGCGAGGACTGAGAGCTAGAGCGCTAGCTATAGAGAAGGCGCTAGAGTTAGAGCTGCTACAGAGATCATTGATAAAAAACGAATGCGCGCAATTTCACAATTTCAATGTACGCGCACAATGTGTACCCGTACGTGCCCCCTCAAACAAATAAAGGGCTTCCAAATTTATGGGACTGGACCAAACGCCCAAAATGTCCTTATTCTGCCCCTGGGGGATTCTGCCGCTCTTTGAAGAGGCCAGGCGGCCTTATCAAGAGTGATTTATCACTAACCTTATAGAAAATAATGCTTGATATCTATGTGTGGCCGGCCCCTTTATTCAATAACGGCTTCAAAGGCCTCATGAATGACAACCCCCAATCTGTGCCGCAGAAAAAAATAACGCCCCCGGATCTGCCGATTACACTTCTGCAGGTCCCGGCCCCCCCACTCGGAGGTCAAAGGGACCGCATGCGTGTTCCAAAAATCTCCGGTAAAGGGGTATTTTTTGGGCGACACAATCCGGCCCGTGAATTGTAAAAAAAGGGACGTTTTTATCTTTCACCCGGAGATTTCATTAAAAAGGGTGTTTTTCTTTCTCTCTCTCTCTCTCTTCGACACTTGAGAAATTAAAAAAGGGGGGTTATGAAATATCTTGAAAAATTGATCAAATCCCAGGATCAAATTCCTGAATTTTTTTGTTTGGTTTCTTATGACTGCATTGAGTTCTGAGATACCATTTTGAACATAAAAAACATCTCTTCCAAGGTATTGTAATGACAGCTTACTTGGGAGGGGGTTGTTGTCTGTCCTGAACTATGGGGTTGGAATGAGAGCTCACCTGAGATAGGGGGGTACATTGAGCAGTGTTCTGAATTTAGGGGGGGTCTCCAAGGCAGGAAAAGCCCGCGATAGGGGGGTTCAGAAATTTTGGCAGCCCTGAGATAGGGGGTGCTTTCAAAGGGAGGGAACAAGCATAGGCGTACCCTAAATAATACTGAGTGGGGGGCCGGGCTGCAGGTTCTGCTCCACTTTGTAGGGGACCAGGCTCAGCGTTGCCAGGTGTACGATAATTATCGTATTTGTACGATAATTTGGCCCTCTGTACGATCAATAATTTTTAAAAAGGTGAAATGTACGATAATTTGAAATGTACGATAATTTTACATTTTTGCAATTTAAGAAGATAGGCGTACTATATGCCCTGTTTTGACCCTTTTTGGTACCCATTGTCTCTAAAATAAAAAACCCATTTCCGAGCACATAGCCATAGGAATCGTACATTTTCAGGCCCGTAACTAGGATTTGCGGGGGGGGGGGGGGGGGGGGGGGGTTCAACATTGGAAAAAGTGGAGCTTTCTGCGCCAAGCGACCTAGTAGGGATGGCGGGTGGCGGGGTCAGGGGGCGTGCCTCTCAAAGGGTATGGGCACGAGCATATATATATATATATATATATGCTCGTGCAATGGGCAGAATTGCGCTACATAGTCGAATCTAGAAGCTTTGAGAACGGCCTTAACAAGGACCTCGCGTGGCTCAGCCCCTACACATTTTCCGTTAATCCTGTTGCTTCTGCGTCCTTCTTTACAGTGCTTTCAGACTTGATTCTAATTTATATTATTTTGTTATGGTATGACCATTCTTCTTTATGCAAAGTGCAATGTCTCTGTCTCTGTACAGCTTTCGCAGTCTAAACGTCTTCATATTAATTATGACGTCTTTTTCATTGTGACGTTTATTACGTCATAATGCCTAATTTTAACCCCAGCAACACTAGCGCATAATGCATTTGCAATATACGCTTAGACTGCGTTTGATTTTATTATTGTTTTATCAGTCGAAATCACTTCACGTTTTCCCTGACGAAGGGGGAGGACCCCCGAAAATTTGGAGAATAAAATTTCTGTAATTGGCAATCAATGCATTTCAGTCATCCTTTTTTTATATATATATATATATCACGATCACGTGGTATCATAGCGTGTTTTTTTTTTGTACTCAATAGTTTTTATTTCTCAAGAACTTCAATTTTTCATCAAAATGAAATACATATAAAACTTTAATTTCCAACAAAATGAAATACATATAAAACCTCAATTTTTCAACAAATTGAAATACATATAAAACTTCAATATTTCAACAAAATCAAATACATATAAAACTTCAATTTTCAACAAAATAAAATACATATAAAACTTTAATTTTTCAACAAAATAAAATACATATAAAACTTCAATATTTCAACAAAATGAAATACATATAAAACCTCAATTTTTCAACAAATTGAAATACATATAAAACTTCAATTTTCAACAAAATGAAATACATATAAAACCTCAATTTTTCAACAAAATGAAATACATACATGTACATCCACATGACCAGGAAGGTGCTCAAAATCAATCGCTATACAAATAGGAATATGATCCGATGTAGCAAACTGATATTTTATCTGAATATTCTGAATGGAAGCATGAGCATCTGCTGTGCTAACACAATGATCTAACCAAGACGTAGTATGCCATGATTCACTAACATACGTATAACTATCAACTGGTAAAAATCCAAGACTTGATAGAATATAATTATTGTCACTACAAAAGGTTTTCATGTGATTTGCAAAGAGTGAAGTATGATCAGAAATGTCAGCATTCCAGTCACCAACTATAAAGACGCTAGTGGTATCCAACTCTGCAATAGCAGAAGCAATGAAACCTAACTTCTCCAGATAGATGCTTTCATTATCAAGGCTTTCAAAAGGGGTATAAATATTAACAATAACAAATTTCTTCTCACCAATTTTGAATTCAACTCCTATAGCCCAATCAACATTCAATCTGACTTCACTAATTAAGTGCTCATATTTCGTATGCCAAAGGATAGCAACCCCACCAGGTATGCGACCCTGCACCAGACCATTTCTTAAATCGGTAGTAGATTCCCCAATGCCATGATATGAAGAATGTAAAGAGTTGATTCCATCTAAATCTTGCTTAGCTAACCACGTTTCTTGTAGACATATGAGATCAACTTCATCCTGGAAGAGTTTTTCAAGGACAAGACGACGACTCTTGTCCGCATTATTCTGCCCAAGACGCAGTCCACGACAATTATAACTAATAACTTGGAATACTAATCTTGCTGATGAGACGAATCACTACCACGCACAGGACTGGTGGGCTCAGCATGGACTTCAGGTCTCTGCTTCCGGGGCTCAAAAACACCTTCAGGCCAGATATCAGGAGCATACATGTCATCCACATTATTGCATAAGGCAGAAACATGAAAAGAGGAGAAACGAGAATTCTCCTTCATTATCTTGCGACATTCAACAGAGTCATTCAGCCTTTCTCTAAGATAGTCTTGTAGCGCTGAGGAATCCAGCTCAGGGTCAAACCGTGTGGCAAAGACATTAACCTTCTTTGTCTTAACAGCTTGTATCCTCCCAACAGAGGCAGTCCCCACAATCCCAGGCTTCTTTTTGGGCTGCCGAGGCTTCTCCTGAGCTTTTGGGGGCCGATTGTTGACGGGCTCATCAGGAGGGGCTCTACGCTTCCCACCTCGACGTACCACCTGGCTCCATAAAGCTTCACGCTGAGCTTCTCCTGGTACCAATACAGTCGGCATGGTACTAGTCGTAGTAGAAACAGTAGTAGCTTCTGGCACAGCAATCGCAGCCACACATGAATCCAATTTAGATGTAACCAGTTGTAGATCCTCTGTAACTTTTGTTTGACACAATACAGATTGCTTCAGGGCTGTCATCTCTCCCTCTAGCTTCTGGAGTCTCCCCAGCAAGGCAGACACATCAAGACTATCGAATCTAACAGGCGGAAGCCTGTTCAGGTCCTTTGCAACAAATGATGGGGCCCTGTCACCACATTGTAGAAGCAATTTAGTATATCCTTTGAAGGACCTTTGTGTACCACATTCCTCTGAGTACCCAATTCACCACAAGCATCAAACAGGACCTTTTTAGATCCCTCGATTTCCTCAGACTTGAAAGATGAAGAGATCAGGTGGACTATCTCACTCCCGGGTACATTTCTGTAAAATAGTTGGTATTTTCTGTCGCATGTACTAAAGGTATGGGGGAAAAAATAAGATAAATATTTTAAATACTTGCTTTCAAATTCAGCCCTTAAAAATCTCACTCCTACCTCAAATGGCCGTTAGGAAGAACTTTTTATATTTTCAGCAAAATCCAAAGTCAAAATCTTGTCCAAAACCGGAGAAATCCCCGCCGATTTGTTTCGCGATCGCGTGTTGTTTACAAACTGCCGATGTCTTAGACTAAAATCGGCCAATACAATTTTTGTCCACGAAGAAACTCGGGATCGCAAGCGCACATCGATCTTTACGATCGCGCACACAGAAAATCAGAACTTTTCCGTGTACTCAATTTGATATATAGACTTGCAATTAACCACTGAACTGCTGACCTTTTTTTTTTTTTTTTCTTTCTTTCTTTTTTATGTAATGGACTTCGGAGAGTACATAGATCACTACGATCTTTGTTTACATTGGATTGTTAGCGTGTTACTGTTGGAATTTGAGCAACTTAAGTTTGTTTATAAGTTTACTTGTTAAGAAACAGAGGGAAGGGGTGGGAGAGATACTTATTCACCAGTCCGTGATGTGTGAGTTTCTGAAAGTTGATAGATTAGGAGGATGGTCAGGGTTTCAATTGAAGTTTCATTTGGGTGGGGGGAGCTCAGATTGTAAGGTGAATTTGTGCCCGGGAAACTTGAGTGACTTGACAGTGGGAGTGACCTTTTACTTTTACATGTACTTAATTTACTCTTTGGGGAAGTGCCGAAGCTTATTTGCATACATTACTACAGGTCATATTATCAGTCCTATAAGGAGATTGAATTTTATAAACTTTGTTGAATATAAGTTGTGGAGACTGGAACGTGTAAGCTGGATTTTATTACATTGTGGGTATGGTTGAAAGAATATCTTTTAAATGTAACTTTCTTTCCCTGAATGTTAAAGGATTAAGAGATAAATTTAAAAGAGAGAAAATATTTACCTGGATTAAGGATAAAGAAGCACACATTGTATTTTTACAGGAGACATTTAGCACAAAAGAAATAGAGGATCAATGGAGAGGTTTATGGAATGGTGATCTATACTTTAGCCATGGTACTACTCATAGTAAGGGAGTTTTAGTGTTAGTGGATTCAAAGTTAGACATTCAAGTTCAAAAGGTTAGTGCAGATAAAGAAGGACGGTATGTTATTATGGATTGCATTATACAAGGCCAGAAAATATTAATTTGTAATGTGTATTTCCCGGTTCGAGGGAAGGAGTCGGAACAAATCAATTTTCTGAAGGAGTTTAATAATGTATTTCAACAAATGTATTTTCAAGACTATTTTACAATTATTGGAGGGGATTTTAATATGATTAGAAACAAAGATTTAGACTACATGGGAAACAGTAGAGCCTTATCACGCTCTAGATTTAATACGCACTTTGAACAGTTTATGAATAACTTGGATTTGATCGACATTTGGAGATCGAGGAACAGATTGAAGAGACAATTTACCTATAGGCAAATTAACCCCTTAATGCAAAGCCGGCTGGATTATTGGTTTATATCTGAGAAATTAGACGAAATAGTAGTTAAATGTAATATTATTCCATCAATAGCTCCTGATCACGCGGCAATTCAATTACAGTTTTATAATAAACCCCCAAATTTTTTGGTCAGGGGGAGATATTGGAAATTTAATAACAGTTTATGTAGAGATATTGATTATGTACATAAAATGAAACAGGAACTTATTGAAATGAAAAGAAAACTTAAGGAAGCTATTAAAGACAAAAGAATTTTATGGGACTTTGTGAAAATGAAAATTGGTCAGTTCACAAGAAGATATTCCAGGGATAAGGCCAAACAACGAAGGGAGAAAATTGAAGAGTTGGAGAAGCATATTGGCTGTATTGAGAAAGAATTAGGAGATGGCATAGACAAAGAAAAGATTAAGCTATTAGAAAGTAAACGGAAAGAGTTAAAAGCATGTTATGATTTTATTAATGAAGGGATCAAAGTTCGTTCGAGGGCATCATTTTATGAAAATGGTGAAACGAATATGAGCTATTTCAATCAATTAATGGAGTCCAATAAAAAGAAAACAATCATTCAGAAGCTGTCAATTGATAACGGAAGGGTAACATTTGATGAAATGGAAATAGTAAAAGAAATACATACATTTTATAGCACATTATACTCACAACCCCAAATACACTCCAATGTTCAGGAGGGAGACTTATTTTTTATAAGCCTACCAAAACTATCTAACGCATCTAAAGAACTATGTGAAGGACAAATTAATTTTGGGGAATGCATGGGAATTTTAAAAGAAATGAAGTGCAATAAGTCTCCAGGCAATGATGGGCTGGGTGTGGAATTCTATCTCACTTTTTGGCCGGAGATAGGTGAATTGGTCGTGGAAGCACTTAATACTGCTTTTGAAACTGGTGAACTTTCTTCTTCACAAAAACAGGCAGTGATAACCTTAATTAAAAAGGAAGGAAAAGACCCCTTGCACATTAGAAATTATAGACCAATTTCACTGTTAAATGTCGACTATAAGATATTGACTAAAGTTCTGACAAGGAGAATTAAAAAGGTGTTAAACGAAATTATTAGTGTAGATCAAGTTGGCTACTTAAAAGGCAGGTACATTGGTGAGGCAATTAGATTAATAGATGATATGATTTTTCATACTAAACACAACAATATACAAGGATTTTTATTGGCAGTGGATTTCGAAAAGGCTTTCGATTCAGTTTCACACAATTTTTTGCAAACTGTTCTAAAATCATTTGGGTTTGGATGTTCATTTTGTCAATGGGTGAGAACCCTGTATAATAATGCGCAAAGTTGTGTTTTTAATGGGAATATGTCAACGGGATATTTCAACATTAGCAGAGGTGTAAGGCAGGGAGACCCCCTCTCCCCATATCTCTTTATCTTGTGTATTGAAACCCTTGCCAATGCAATCCGTCAGGAGGGAGAAATTTGTGGAATTAATTTTGGAAATACTAAAGTGAAGCAAATACTATATGCTGACGACATGACACTATTTATTAAAGATAATAAATCGATGGAGATATTTTGTTCAAGCGGTTTGCTGACATATCGGGACTAAAAATGAATCGAGATAAAACTTTCATCTTATTATTGGGACCTCATAATAGTTCATCACATGTCGTGGCTCCTTTTGGCAAAATAGTAAATATGATTAAAATTTTAGGCATATATTTCTCATTAGATTTCGAAAGGCAACAACAATTGAACTACAAAGAGATTCTTAGTAAAATTAAAAAGGTGCTTGGTTGGTGGAAACAGAGAGATTTGACTTTAATGGGTAAAATCCAGCTTATGAAGACTTATGTTTTATCAAAGTTGATATTTTTATCATCACTTATGCCAGTTCCAAATTTTGTTTATGAAGAAATTGATAGGTGTGTTTCTATGTTTTTATGGAATGGGAGAAATAAGATTAAAAAAGACACTTTGTATATGGATTATGATAGAGGGGGTCTAAAGCTAACAGACTTTAGATTATTTATTCGCTCACAGAGGATAACCTGGGTTAAAAGACTTGTATTGGGTGAATCACATATGGGTTGGAAATGTTACTTTAGACATCAAACTAGGAAAGTTGGTGGATTATTAATATTATTTTGCAATATGACAACGAATATGCTTGATATTGACATTCCTCTTTTTTACCAAGACATGATAACGTCTTGGTATTGCTCCAAAGAATTCTTATTACAAAAAGAATTTAATAGAAGAAATGAGATTTTATTGAATAACAGATTCATTCGTGTGGATGGCAAAACTGTATTCATAGAAAGTCTGTTTCTCAAGAATATTTATAAAATACATCATATTGTTAGTAGACAAGGGGATTTGAAACCGTTCAGCGAATTTAAAAGATTGGGTCTAGATAATTCTGAAATTATTATATTACAACAATTGTTTCATTCAATTCCGGTTACGTGGATTCCCTTCTTAAACAAAAATGATTTTCCTGATGAGGACAAAGATTTAAGATTAGATTTTCTTCTTTACGGACGAACTTGCACTTTGAGTGAAATTACGTCAAAGCGAGTATATACCTTTTTATTGAATACGAGAACAGAGAAGAGTTCAGCCATACGCAATCTTGAAGATCTGTATAATGTTACAGGAAAAGAATTACAATATATTTTCTTGACACCAAGAAGGTCAACTCTGAATAATAGGTTAAGGGAATTTCAGTTCAAACTTTTATATAACTTAGTCTATACCCATCAGCACTTGTTTACTTTTAAAATAGCAGGAGATAATTTATGCTCATTTTGTAAACTAGAAGAAGAGACATATGAACATCTGTTTTTCGCATGTCCTAAAGTAAGAAATTTATGGAGAGAATGTGGAGATCTATTTGACGATAAAGAGTTAAGAAACATCAATTGGAAAGGAGTACATGTAGGAATACAAACATCTAATTATAAAAGAGACATGCTGACAAATCACATTATAATTTTAATAAAATACATGTTATTTACCTGTAGTAAAAAGAATGAACTACCTCCCACGTCACAATACATTGTTAGTAGTGTAAAAGATAGTGAAAAGGAAGAAAAAAAACTAGCTGAACAAAAAGGAACATTACATAAGCATTACAAAAAATGGGAGAAAATACAGTGAATGGTCGCTTATATAGCAGGTGTAACATATTAGCTTGACAGTCTGAGCTCTATTCAGGGGTGTGGGGGGGGGGGGGGGGGGTGGGGACCATCCTTTCTTGTATTTATTTTGGAGGTTGTTTTCATATGACTTTATTTGGTCTTTTATTTGGTTTTATGTTAAATATACGGATATATACGCATGTGTATGTGTATATATATATATATATATATATATATATATGTATATATGTATGTCTGTATTTCCGTTCACGGTTTATGTGATTTTATATATCAGTATATGTTATTTATTTGTATAATATTATAATTCATATCACTTTGATGCAATTTCGACTCTGATACATCGTAATGTGTTGAGCTCCGATTTAATTATGTTATACGTAGCACGACTCTAAAAGTTGCAAAAATATTACTTGTTAATCTGATATGAATAGTGATATGAGTTACATGTTACATTGATTGCTTTTTGAATGGAAAATAAATATTACTAAAACAAAAAAAGTACGCCATAGGGACCGAATTTTTGAGGACAAAACTCTTTTGGGGAGATGTCGGCGCCCGCGCCGACCAGGAAATGTACACAATGACTCCGATAGCTCGTTTCGCGAGAATCAACAGTAAATTACGGATTTGATTTTTGAAAATATCTTTTCCAACATTGGTGAGTTGAATTTATTGTATTTCTTGGATATTTTGGGGTCGGTTTTTGAAAATTAAATGCCGATTTTGAGTGAATATTGGTGACTTTTGTGCAGTGGTGTTTTAAAAAGATGAGGTGTATGACTGCCTACATTATACACACGAAGTATAGGAATGTACCTATGAGTGGACTATCTCATCAGTACTACAGTAGTGATCGTATTCAGCTTATTAAACATAAAGCATAACAGTTCGTCTATAATGACAGCAGCTCCATTGGTTGCATTAGCCACTTCAGGCCGGCTATTCTTAATTTCTACCACCTGCCATGGCGAAGCCCCAGAGCGAAGTATCCACTAACAAGTCTCATTTATACAGACATTAGTGCCCGGTGTATGTACACACAGAAAACACTATGAATGGGACTACACTACGAAGCTGTTCAACCACAAGCGCATTAAATGGCTAAAGTTTCAGTTTTTGTGCTACTATGCAATGACCAAACATGGAGGCCTCCGATGAGATGACCATTTACGAGTAATTGCAGCTCATATTTCAAGCATACACAATCTTACCGGCAATGTATTGAAGCAACGAACTCAGAGTCAGAGTAGTCAGACACGTGGCATCACATCATTCCAGTATATGACGAACTTAGTTTTGAACAATTAATTGAAGAATTTGAAATAATTACAGTAATATGACATCCACCCAATAAAGTAATAATACATATAAAACTTCAATATTTCAACAAAATGAAATACATATAAAACTTCAATTTTCAACAAAATGAAATACATATAAAACCTCAATTTTTCAACAAATTGAAATACATATAAAACTTAATATAAAACATAATATTATACTTTTCAAGTATCAATCTATCCATACAGAAAAACTAATTTAAAAAAAAGACAAATCTTTCCAAAATACACTAAACAGAATATACAAATTGAAGCCCTGAGTAATCATTTTATTAAAACTCCCCACTTCACTGCCTCGACTCCCACCCCCCCCCCCTCAATTCCCTCCTCTCTAACCACCTGACAAACAAGGTCCTTCATCGATCCCCAATCCCCCAACCCCTTCCTTCTCCCCTCCCCTTCCCCCCTTTCCTCCTCCCCACCCGTCCCTTGCAGTTCTACCTGTGTGGGGATAAAAAGCGTTAAATATTACTATTCTACTCCATTATAGAAAGTATGAAAATAACTGAAAGTGAAAAGTTTAACATAAAGGTTCAACCTTTGTACTTTGCTCCATATCCAGCTCTCCATCTAGCTCTCCATCTCGCTCTCCCCCAAATTTTCCAAATTTTCCCATTTTCTTAAATGTAAGGGATATTTATTTCTTCCTACTGCCAACTTTCTTTCCTCGCTTTCTTCTTCTCTAAACTTGCATTTTATTTTATCTATATTTATTTCTGACGTTTTTTCTCTTCCCCCCAAAACCAAGTATTTTACTAGAATTATAAAATGATTAACCAATTGTTCTTTTCCTTGTTCCCGTAATTTTATCCCAAATAATATTTCTTTCCAACTTAAATTAATCAGAGATATGAAGTTAAAAATATTATTACAGTTTCTCCATATTAATCTCACTCTTTCGCATTCAAAAAATAAATGACGGTAAGTCTCCTCTTCTTTTTTACAGAAGCTACATAAATTTGAATCAACCATTCCGAATAAATGTAAATGTTGATTTGTGTAAATAATACCGTGCAACAGTTTGAATTGGAACTCCCTAAGTCGGCTATTGAGTGTACACTGTCTTGGTCTTTTAAAAAGGATTTCTATATCTTTATCTGCAAGTCCATAATTACATCTTATTCTTGTGAAAACACTGGGAGCGACCGATTTCTTGGAGAGAAATTCCCTATAGATTTGTTTTGAATTAATATTAGCTATTGATACATTTTTTTTACCAATTAGCAAAGCAATACCCCTATCATCAGGAACAGTATCGCCATCTTTATTCATGTTTCTTTTCCAGCTAAATGGAAGCGTCTTATAAATCATCTGTATCAATTCAAAATCCTTTACGTTTAACCCTCGCTGTTTAAAGTATGAGTATAATCGTAAGTTCCCATTATGATCCATTATATGTTTTACTCGAAATATTTTTTGTCAAATAGATTTTTATCAAATATACACCTCCCTTTGATTCTTATGAATTTATTATTAAAATTATTTCATTTCCTTTGTATGGTTCACAATTCGTTCGGAAGTTTCTGGTTTCCATCCATACTTCCAATATATCAGTATAAAATTTTGGCAGCGTTACGTTCAATAGACCCAATAAATAATCACATGAGAAAATGAGATTTCCTCCTAAATGTTTTGTAACATAATTAAAATACTGCTTCCATTTCATATCATTTTTTTCCATAAGTTTCTTGACCCACATAACCCTCTGGGCTTTAATCAATAATTCAAAATTCATCATTTTTAGACCTCCGAAATGGTAATCTAAATACATTGTGTTTTTATGAATTTTATTTCTTCCTCTCCACAAAAATTCAAAAGTTATCTTATCTAAATCTTCAAAAACCCATTTTGGGACCGGTGTGAGGGATGCTGCATAAATAAATTTAGAATATACAAACAACTTCAATAACTGTATTTTCCCCATCATTGTTAGGTCCCTTTGCTTCCACCAACCCAAAAGCTTTTTAATTTTACTTGCAAGGATCCCAACAAAAGAATTTTTGTTTTCTCCTTGTTAATTTGAAGTCCGGAAAGTATTCTGAAGTTCTCTAATAATCTAATTACTCTTAAAATGGAAACTTTATCTTGAACAAAGAGGGTCATGTCATCCGCATACATGACTTGCTTAACCTCGTCCTTTCCGAAACAAATACCTTTGATTTCCCTATCATGTCTTATATTATGGGCTAATATTTCTATACATAAGATAAATAAATAAGGAGAGAGGGGATCTCCCTGTCTTACGCCTCTTTGTACTTCAAAATACCCCGTCGACATCCCTCCATTAAAAATACAACTTTGTGCATTTTTGTATAGAACTTCCACCCATCTGCGAAATTCCCGGCCGAAGTTATAAGAGCATAATACTTTATTTAAAAAAACATGTGACACCGAATCAAATGCCTTTTGAAAGTCAACTGCAATTAAATACCCTGGCAATTTATATTGAGACGTGTGGAAAATCACATCGTCTATTATTCGAATCGCTTCTCCTATAGTTCTACCGTTCATAAACCCTATTTGATCTGTTGAAATTATATTTTCCAAAACTCCTTTTATTCTTGTAGCTATTACTTTTGAAACAATTTTATAATCAATATTTAATAAAGATATTGGCCGATAATTTTTTAGTAAATGCGGATCTTTCCCATCTTTGGCAATCAGAATGACTACTGCTTGTTTCTGTGAAGCTGATAGTTCACCTGACTTAAAAGCATCCTTTAAGGCCCCTAATAACATATCTTTTAGTGCCCAGAATGTAATATAAAATTCGACTGTTAGTCCATCATTTCCAGGTGACTTATTTTGTTTCATTCCTTTTAGCACTGCATAACATTCCCCTTCTAATATTCCTCCTTCACAATTTTGTATACTCTCCCTTGATAAAGACGGTAAATTTTTGAAAAAATCTGTGTCTGATACATTTATGTCTTCATTTATCTCTTTAGAGTAAAGTTTTGAATAAAATATCTTAATCAAATTCAGAACTTCCCTTTCTTTATCAATCATTTGACCATCCTCAGTTACTAAATTCTTTATGACACACTTTCTTTTATTTGTTTGTAGCAATTGACTAAAATATCTTGTGTCCCTTTCCCCACTTTCATACCAAGTTGCCCTAGAACGTATTTTTATCCCTTCATTAATGTAATTATAACAAGTTACCAATTCTTCCTTTTTCTTTTTTAATGCTTCCAATTTTCTTTCTGTAACTCCTTCAGCAAGACTAATTTCTAAATCCACTATTTCTTTGTCAAGGAGCTCTCTTTTTTGTTTTCTTCCTACAGCTAATTTCTTTGAAAAAGCTTGTGTAAAACTTCTTATTTTCATTTTCATAGTCGAGGACTCTCTTGTCTTTAATTTCTTTTGTAAATCTTTTTCCAAATTAATTATCTCTTCTTTCAACTGTTTAACAAAATCTACGTTTGTGCAAAGGCTGTTGTTGAATTTCCAATAAGATCCTTTTGATTTTTGCCCTATATTATTTTCTGTTTTGTCATAAAGAGTCAAGAGTATTGCTGAGTGGTCAGGTGCTAATGAATGAACTATCTCACACTTTGTAACCAATCCTTGCATATTTTCAGACATTAGCCAATAGTCTAATCGACTCTGCATAAATGGATTTTGTTTTGTATAAGTGTATTGTTTTTTCAAGGGATTTCTTTCTCGCCATATATCTGATAAATGAAACTCTTCCATGAACTCAGTTACTTCTTTACTAAATTTACTGATAGTTTGCAGTACCCTTCCGCTATAGTCTAAATTATTATTCATAATCAAATTGAAATCCCCTCCTATTATAATATGATTTTTGTCGTTAATTCTATTAAACCTCTTCCGTAAGTCCTGAATCCGTAAGTCTACAGTCTATTATTATAAAACGCCCACTATCATCCCTCTCTATTTTTATGAGTTTGAAGTCCACTGAATCTTTTATTAAAATAAGAACGCCTCTACTGTGAACAGAACCGTGACTATAAAAGCATAACCCATCCCACATTGAGCTCCACCTGTCCTCTGTATCCTTTGAACTAAACGTTTCTTGAAGAAAAATAACGTCACCCCTTTCTCTGCACCATGAAAAAAACCCCACCCTTTTTAGTACTTTCCCTATAAAGATCACATTGCAAGAAAATCACAAATATGGCAATTAATGTATCACTAGAAACTGGGAAGCTTACAGATGGCAATCGTATAAGTTTTATGTCAACTGCGTATCTGATGATTATAAAAACAACATAAATAAAAGCTCTTCTAAGCATCTGGAATATCCGAGGATTCGCCAGAAATATAGCGATGTTTTGATGTCGTCACACTAGGGATCGATCCTGCTTAAAGTAGAACGTTAATGATTTTAAATATTTGCTTAATACTTATTATTGCATAGATGGCATAAATTAAACAAGGTTATCCAAATTCAACGCTTGGAAACATTTGAAGTAATGATTATTATCAATTATAAAACGGTAAAATACAGCCCCCGATATAGCAGCTGAAGAGCTCCTCGAACGCTGCTGAGATATGTGACGACACACCCTGGACCAGTCCTGTCTAAGCAGACGATGTCCCATAACATCTTACACATTTTCAGAGCCTATTTTGTCATCTCCTCTTCACTTATTTCTCTTCCTTCACTAGCGTCAGTCTTAATGTTAGTCTGTTGCCTCACTCTTAACTTCGTGTATGGTATTATTTTGATGAAAAATGCAGCGTTAAAAAAATAAAGGAATCAGTCACTTGTAAACAAAATAAGACGCCATTGTATTTTCAGCTGCTTGCACCGGGGCATGTTCGGGGTTTCAAGAGGGAACGAATACCATCCTGCTATTATTCGGAGGGCTTTTCAATTTGAAAGTGGGGTTTATTTCATTGATCATTGACCCTTCTCCTATGTATTTACAATCAAACGGTTTTAGCTATCAGAATCAGTTTCACTTTCCCTTTATAATGGTGTGAAATAAGGTCATGTTTAAATACACCAAACTCTTTATAATTTGATAAATAATTGCATTGCAATTACGTTCATTCATTATAGGACGTCGTCTGCTTAAGCAGGATCGATCCCGAGTGTGACGACATCAAAACATCGCTATATTTCTGGCGAATCCTCGGATATTCCAGATGCTGAGAAGAGCTTTTATTTGTGTTGTTTTTATAATCACCAGATACGCAGTTGACATAAAACTTATACGATTGCCATCTGTAAGCTTCCCAGTTTCTATAGTGATACATTAATTGCCATATTTGTGATTTTCTTGAATATCTACTTTAAGCAGACGACGTCCTATAATGAATGAACGGAATTGCAATGCAATTATTTATCAAATTATAAAGAGTTTGGTATATTTAACATGACCTTATTTCACACCATTCTAAAAGGGAAAGTGAAACTGATTCTGATAACTAAAACCGTTTGATTGTAAATACACAGGAGAAGGGTCAATGATCAATGAAATAAACCCCATTTTCAAATTGAAAAGCCCTCCGAATAATATCACAGATTGTATTCGTTCCCTCTTGAAACGCCGAACATGCCCCGGTGCAAGCAGCTGAAAATACAATGGCGTCTTATTTTGTTTACAAGTGACTGATTCCTTTATTTTTTTAACGCTGCATTTTTCATCAAAATAATACCATACACGAAGTTAAGAGTGAGGCAACAGACTAACATTAAGACTGACGCTAGTCAAGTAAGAGAAATAAGTGAAGAGGAGATGACAAAACAGGCACTGAAAAATGTGTAAGATGTTATGGGACATCGTCTGCTTAGACAGGACTGGTCCTTCGTGTGTCGTCACACATCTCAGCAGCGTTCAAGGAGCTCTTCAGCTGCTATATCAGGACTGTATTTTACCGTTTTATAATTGATAATAATCATTAATTCAAATGTTTCCAAGCGTTGAATTTGGATAACCTTGTATAATTTATGCCATCTATGCAATAATAAGTATTAAGCCAATATTTATTTTGATGGAATTTTCTTGCAATGTGATCTTTAAGCGAACATAGTTTACAATCAACATTCGTACCCATCATAGCTCTCGTAAAAGTGGTAAAGCTGAACCAAGCGTTCTCTTATACAATTGAGCTGCTATATGGAGAGCCAGACATGCAGCATAAAAAGCACTTTCCTTTGCACTCTGTTTCTTTGGATAGCGATAACAATAATTGAAGTCAAAGACCCTTTCATTCCTACTAATGCATTCCATGTGTTTCGGTACCCCCACACAAGTAGAACTTCCCGCCCCTCCATTCCAAAACCCAATCCTCCTTCCCTCCCATCCCCAAGGAGTAAGCACTTCCTTGTCAGGAAGAAAGAGAAGGGGGGATAACATGACTTCGATTTCCCGGACCCTTCTCCTATTAATAAAGAATAAAGAACTGACTAATATAATCATTCACTGTCATTTAACAAAAAAAAAATCTAAAGCAATTGTTAAATAGAGAAAATAGTTTTTTTCCTGTACTCTGCAGCTAATAAATTATGGCCGAATAAAAGATTCCATTAGTAACAAGAGCCCCAGGGGGCACGACGCTCACCTGATGTGGATCAATTCATATCTGGTGCATGTTCTCTCTAGCACCACCAGGAGATATGTTAGAAATTGAAACAACTAGGAGGATGTACATGAGATGATGTTAGAAATTAACATAATTCCCCCCCCCCCCCCCCCCCCATGGTCTTTGGATCCCCTACCCCTAAGGATGATTCCTACCAAGTTTGGTTGAATTCCGATCATGTGTTTTGGAGAAGATCAGAATGTACATTTCGCCTGGCAGCGCCCCCCCCCCTTCCAGTATGTTACCCCCACAGGGCCCCTATAGGGCCACTCAGTGTTTCATGAACATTCATTCTTTCTTCATCTATAGAGGTATCTCCATACACAATACCAAGTCTGAGCTATGCCTGGTTCTGGAGAAGATGTTTGAAATTTACATATATTTTACAATTGGGGGCCCTCCCCCTGGGCCCCCTGGGGGCCACATGTACCATTTTAGCAACTTTGGGTCCCCTACCCCTAAGGATGATTCATACCAAGTTTGGTTGAATTCCGATAATGTGTTTTGGAGAAGATCAGAATGTACATTTTGCCTGGCAGCGCCCCCCCCCCCCTCCAGTATGTTACCCCCACAGGGCCCCTATAGGGCCACTCAGAGAAATTTCATGAACAGCATTCATTCTTCATCTATAGAGGTATCTCCATACACAATACCAAGTCTGAGCTTTGCCTGGTTCTGGAGAAGAAGATGTTTGAAACTTACATAGCTTTTACAATTGGGGGCCCTCCCCCTGGGCCCCCTGGGCCCCCTGGGCCCCCCTGGGGCCACATGTACCATTTTAGCAACTTTGGGTCCCCTACCCCTAAGGATGATTCCTACCAAGTTTGGTTGAATTCCGATCATGTGTTTTGGAGAAGAAGATCAGAATGTACATTTTGCCTGGCAGCGCCCCCCCCCCCTCCAGTATGTTACCCCCACAGGGCCCCTATAGGGCCACTCAGAGAAATTTCATGAACAACATTCATTCTTCATCTATAGAGGTATCTCCATACACAATACCAAGTCTGAGCTTTGCCTGGTTCTGGAGAAGAAGATGTTTGAAATTTACATAGCTTTTACAATTGGGGGCCCTCCCCCTGGGCCCCCCTGGGGGCCACATGTACCATTTTAGCAACTTTGGGTCCCCTACCCCTAAGGATGATTCCTACCAAGTTTGGTTGAATTCCGATAATGTGTTTTGGAGAAGAAGATCAGAATGTACATTTTGCCTGGCAGCGCCCCCCCCCCTCCTCCAGTATGTTACCCCCACAGGGCCCCTATAGGGCCACTCAGAGAAATTTCATGAACAACATTCATTCTTCATCTATAGAGGTATCTCCATACACAATACCAAGTCTGAGCTATGCCTGGTTCTGGAGAAGAAGATGTTTGAAATTTACATAGCTTTTACAATTGGGGGCCCTCCCCCTGGGCCCCTGGGGGCCACATGTACCATTTTAGCAACTTTGGGTCCCCTACCCCTAAGGATGATTCCTACCAAGTTTGGTTGAATTCCGATAATGGGTTTTGGAGAAGAAGATGAAAATGTAAAAAGTTAACGGACGACGGACGACGGACGACGGACAAATTTCCATCGCAATAGCTCACTCGAGCCTTAGGCTCAGGTGAGCTAAAAAATCTTCACCCTTTTGGAAACAAATAATAGAAGTTAAAAAGATATACACAGCTTCGCGCCCTTCATATAATACAACTGCTTATGACCAAACTCTGAGCGGAAAAAAGAACACCAGCAAGTTCCCTTACACTTTCTATAAACGGACTATGTCATGTTAAGAAGTTTCCAGACACCTCAAAATAAATTTAATTAAACTTTCTGTTTGAATTGTGGTTTAAAAAAAAAAAAAAAAAAACCTTCCAAAAGCCGAAAGGCAAGAGACCAGGTCGCCAAACAATAATAGGTGGTATACCACTGTGCCTTTATTGTGATATCTACTGATACTTGATGGATATAGCAACCTTCGTTGCCATACCTTTATTAATCCAAAACAAATGACACGTGCCCCTATAAACTTTCAACAAAATGCTTTGCCATTCCAGCATTGATAAAAAAAGTTTTTTTTCAGTAAATGGCCTGTACGTTGTAATAGCCTACGGACATCATCCACTTAGGAACACATTTAAAAACGTCCTAGGACAATTATCATTGTTCGTCAAGTTGACAAAAGAGAGTAAAAAAAAATGTTTCCATCTTTGAGACAATGTGAATCCCAGCAGTCTTGGCTCTTGCATAATCAGCCCTACATTGAATAAGTTTCCAACTTCTGATACAATGGTTATGATGCATGTCTAAAGTTAAATGGCATGTCACTATTCATTCAAAATAACTGTCACTATAGCCATGGATCCTACCAGAAAATGCTATAGCGGATCTTTTTGCATTGTAAAAACCAGCATGGGTGTAACTTAATTCATCTATACCTCTTTACTTGAAGTTCAGCTGTTGTGAGGTAAACGTTATTGTGCCTATTACAAGGAAATAATATACCTTTTCACACTTAAAATTCCGGAAACAAGAAAGAAAAAAATTTGAGGTCTGTTTCCCTTAAAATTTACTGATGATTTTGTTAGAGGTCTGAATAAATGCCCTGTAAATTGCGAAACTACCAAACGATACCAATGCTGCCTATTATACCCAAGCTCAAAAGTCTACCAATGTTCCTCATAAATTGGAATAGGGCCTATTATAAATCACAGCAGTTTTTAGTTCTTGCATAATATCAGGGGCAACAACACCTCGATCAATCCTTCTTTTTATAAGTTTCCAATCAATTCTACTACGTGTTGCAATGCATTCCCAGAGTTTTATGACCTGCCATTATCAATTCAAAAGAAATGTCATTGCTGTTTATTTAGGCACTGTACATAACTGAAAAAAAGCCTTAATGATTGAGAATGTCTGCATGAATACCCCGCAATCTTTGACCTTTCCAACTCTTTATACATACATTCCGAACTTCTATTCATTGATAGACCAATATTGACCACAGATGCTTTGACCATGGCTATTAATGCTCGATCCTGTTTAGTTCATGGAGCATGCTGCATACTTTGCATATACATGTAAATAATAAATCTAAAGTATCCCAATTATGAATGCCCTGATATATTTTAGGGCCAAATACCAGGATGACATAGACATAATGATACAGAGCATTCAAATTAATAGCAGGACACAAAACTAAATTGTTTTCCATTCCTTTTGGACAATCCTATAACACATCACTCTTGACTCCCCCCTAATATTGGTGCATGAATAATTAAGTAAGTAACGCAGAGGTTATCCGCCCTCTAATCCTTAAAACCCTGCGTAGCAAAACACCCCTCGAATTCCAAGGTATGTATTCAAAAACAAATGGCAGAGCCCAGATCACTATGCAAATCGTGGAAAATTACCCGGCTCTAAACCGAAACTGTTTCACACAAAAGCAAATTAAAGACGCCCCAAATGAACTTATACATTTTGTCCTCGTCTAACACACCCACTGTCCAGGTGACTATGTAATTCAAAAGAAAATCTCGAATGATTCCACCACAGGGCAATTAATTTAAAGCACAGCCCCACAAAAAAGGGGAAAAATTTAAGTAGAAGCTGTCCCTCGATCTACAACTACAAATCTACTACTACTATTTGGGGACATTTACAATGTAATAAATAGCCTCTACTGTTAGTGCCAAGAATAATATTTGCATAATGATCCAGCACTCTTTTATGCCAAAATCAAGTTTAGAGAAAAAAAGAAACCAGAAAATGCTTGTGAGGTGTCTATTCCCCTGTTACACCTAATATTACACCCTTTCCGGACAGGAACAGACCAATGTCCGTGTACACAATAATAAATATCTGTATTATCCCAGCTTGTGATTTCAAGCACTATAATTCTAGAATGCCCAACTAATAAAATACAATTTAATACAAGCCTGATTCCGTACTGTGTAGCTCTTCCCCCTCACTCCTCTCTGTCTCTCCCTTGACAAATGCCACATTAAAAAAGAGTTAAACCAAAGACAAGAGAGAGGGGGAAAAGGACATAGACAAACATCCTTGGGATAACTACAATCAGCCTCCCATTCACTGTAATAATCGTCCAGTACATCCACTTTATATCTAACACAGGAATGGCTCCAACCCATCCAAACATTCTCTGCCCTGCTTTTGATCTATTTAATCTTCTTCCTTTTGATATTTTTTTTCCTTTTTCAATAATATCTTATTTCACTTTCTTTTCCATTAATCAACCCATAAAAATTCTGTTAAAGGATTGATTCATGTTGGTTCCTTTATTTCTTACTTATCCTTATTTATTTTTTTCACCTAAAAAGCGTTTCCATTTTGATTGACAGTTCGAAGACATTACAACGAACCACATCCCATATGTGCAATCAGGAACTCTCCAATATGAGATTCACGGAATATGGCTCTGTTGTTCCAAATGTATTAAAAATAATGACCAATAACATCAAAAACTCTCCTCTATTGTACTTTTAGATTATTTATCAAAACTCTTTGTTCATTTCTTTTCCAAAATAACTAAAAGTACGGGAAATAAACAAGAAAACAGCAACATCAACCATATCTAATGGAATGGTTATTCTTTTATCTACCTCATTTGAAACGATAACATAAGATAATGTATAGTATTATTCATTTGATATATTTAAAGGACCAAATGGACTGGCCTATTAGTATTACTGTGCTTTTGAAGCTCTTCAAATACTGCTTTCTGATGACTGATTGGAATGAACTTACGGTCTATGTACAACTTTCTCGGCTCTGCTCTCGAAAATTATGCCTTTTTTCCAGCTTTTTTTGCAGCGTGAAGAAGCGAAAACTGGGGCTTCCTCGCTTCCCGAACCTTCTTCTTCTTCTCGAGTCACTACGCATCTGGGGAGAGTTTAGATAGTTCCAATCCAGTGTTGGATGCACTGCTTGGCACAGGGGGTCAGGTTTGCCAGGTCCTCTTGGGTGCAAGGCTCCGGTAGTAATGGGCAGACTAAGAGATGTTGCATAGTCTGCTCCTCTCCACAACGGCAGGTGATGTCATTATCCTTGCTATACCCCCACTTAGCTAGGTTAGCTTTGCAGCAGCCGACAGCAGTTCTCAGTCTGTTGTAGCAGGACCAGAACGACCATGCATAACTGGTGCCAGATGGGATGGCTTCCTGAGGCATAATAGTTGACATTGTATGTGGTGCTTGAGTAAGATGGTCAGTCCACATGGAGACACGCTGCTTGTCAGGGCTTTTGTTCAGTGCCTCCACAGAGTGCATGAAACTATGCCTGGATTTTAGCCTCTTTCTTGTAAGCTCATGGCTGAAGAGAGGGTGGCGAGGGTCTTTTTCCTGTTTGAGCTTCTCCTTCTGGGATGCAACGGTCCTCCGGATGCTTGGTGGGGCAATCCCACTCAGTAGGTAAAGGTCCTCAACCTTTGTGGGCTTTAGGCAGCCAGTAACAGATCGGCAGGCGGAATTCAGGACGGGTCGATCTTGGTGGCATGAGCTGACCTGCTCCAGACAGGTGACGCATACTCTGCTGCAGAATAGCATAAAGCTAGAGCTGTTGTCCGCACCGTCTTAGCATCAGCACCCCACTTCGTGTTGGCGAGCTTCCTGAGGATGTTGTTCCTTGCTGCCACTTTTGCCTTGGTCTTAGTGATGTGTTCCTTGTAGTTGAGAGACCTGTCAAGTGTCACCCCAAGGTAGACTGGTTTGGAGGTGTGCTGCAGCTTCTTTCCATACCAGCTGATCCGTAGTTGACGGTTGGCTTCTCTGTTCTTCAGGTGGAACGCACTGATTTGCGTTTTGTCTGGGTTGGCCCTTAGATGGTTGGTGGTATAGGGAATGCGCAAATCCAGTGCATTGGAAAGGGAGACCTCTACTTCTTCAAAGGTGTCGCTTTGGGAAGCAATGCACAGGTCATCAGCATAGAGGAAGCGCCTTGTGTCTGGTTGGGTAGGTTGGTCATTCGTGTAGATATTAAACAACAGTGGAGCGAGCACACTCCCTTGGGGAAGGCCGTTCTTCTGTGTCCTCCATCTGCTCCGTCTGCCACTGAGGTCTACAAAGAATCTGCGGTTTGACAACATGTTGCAGATCAGATGAGTAAGCCTGCCATCGGAAGTCATCTCATACAGTTTCCTTGTCAGGATACGATGGTTGACCGTGTCATATGCTGCAGAAAGGTCAACAAAGGCAGCACCTGTGATTTTCCTCTTCTCGAATCCATCCTCAATGAACTGTGTAAGATTTAGTAGTTGACCAGTGCATGATTTTCCAGGTCTGAATCCTGCCTGTTCTGGGATAAGTTGGTCATCCACAAAAGGAGCAATACGATTCAGAAGGAGGCGTTCAAACAGATTGTACATGTGGCAGAGTAAAGTTATTGGCCGGTAACTCTTAGGGATGGCAGGGTCTTTGCCAGGTTTCAGTAGGCAATGACTTTTGCTTTCCTCCACATCTTTGGGATCTTGTTGGAGTTAACACATTCGTTGACCATACAAAGAAGCCAGCTGCATGCACCTGGTCCAAAGTGTTTGATCTGTTCCACAAGGATGTCATCAAGTCCTGCAGCTTTGTTGTTTTTCATGACCTTCATTGCAGATTCCAGTTCGCTCATCGTGAAAGGTCTTGTAAAGCGTGTGGAGTCTTGTGAGGATGTGTTGGAAGCGCTAGGGAGCTTAGCCCTCTGAGGGCGTTGATTTGGATTACCCCGACTATTTAACAGATGCTGGTGGGCAACCTGGTCAGCGGTGACTTGCAGCATTGGTTGCAGCTTTGTGTAGTCATTTCCTAGGATGCGGATAGTCTTCCATGCTTTCCTGCTACTATGGGTCATATCTGTGGTTTCAATTAGCGCTTGCCATTTCCTCGGTCTTTCCTCCGTGATTGAATTGGCTAAGGCTTCCCCAAGCTCAATGGTGTCATCACTAAAGGGATCCTTCTCAAAGTGCAAGATGTAGTCATCATATAATGCCTTAGAATCATTGGTCAAGCCTTGGATGTAGCTTGTACGACAGCCACGAGGGATGTTGCGTCGTGACGATGATTTAAATGATTCTACAAAGGCATCATAGTTATCTGGGGTGGCAGGAAGATCTAGAATGGCCGAGTCCAGGTCAGCAGCGAAGACCTCCCAGTTGGCTTTCTTGAAATTGAAACGTCACCTAAAAGGAACAGTGCGAGGAGAAGTAACTGCAGAGATCTTAAGACCTATTGGCCGATGTTGAGTGTGGGGGATTGGGTTCAAGACAATCTTCTCACATTGATTGGCAATGATGCCTGATGCGAAAATCAGATCTGGGTTGTACCCTCGTCTCCACCGTGAGCTATTGAAAGAAGAAGGGAGCTTAGTGTCATGAATGAGAGACAATTGATTGGAATCTGCCCAATTCTCGACCAGTTCACCATCTTCATTGGTTTCAGTGTAACCCCAGTTGACATTGTGGCTGTTAAAGTCCCCTATGACCACACTAATGCGGTTGCTGGTGGCATCAGGGGGAATGTCAAACATGATGGACGGAGGTTTATACACTGAAGTGACAGATTCCCTTGGTGTAGATTGTAATGGTTTCAATGTCATCCTCATCAGAAATCGATATCTTGTCTGCATACATCCCCCTGCGAAGGAAGACTGCACTTCCATATTGGTCATGTGGCCTCTCAGCAATGACGGTCATACCTGGGATGCGAGGACGTACCCGTGAAGGTCTACGATGCGTCTCTTGGAGACACAGGATGTCGCATCTGTGCTTGATACATAAGTCCGCCAGGAGATCTTGTTTGGCGCCCGTAAGTCCTTCGATGTTCGATGATATTGCACTCAAGGCCGGTCCTGACAAGGACGCATGCTTGCGACCTTTGGCATCATCGACAATTCTAAGGTCTTGTTGAGTCATGATAATGACGTAAGATACTTGTTGATTGTTGTAGATAGCGTAGTGTAGTTGAAGGATTCGCAAGTGCAAAGCACTTGACAGGGACCACGCTCCTTCAATGGCCCCCGCTTCCCGAACCGCCTTGGGCAAATCATCTGTGATCACCATCTTTGAGCCCTTCAGATGCTTTGCATTTCTCATAATTTTCTCCTTGTCTCGATATCTTAGCATTCTTGCCTTTATCGGACGTGGTCCTCTTGCGGCCGGACATCGATGAATCCTTTGGAACTCAAATGCGTGCACCTCTTCCTCATCCAATTTCAATTTTTTTTTCAGGAAAACTTCCACCACTTTTTCAGTATCCTCTGGCTCTTCAAGATTTCCACTCTCTGGAATTCCTAAAAACACAATGTTTTCTCTTGCAGCATACACCCTAAGATTCTCCAGCTCCGCTGACACTCTCTCTATCTCCTCATCAAAATTCTTTCTCAGTTGGGGGATCATCTCCTTCTGTATTTTCTCTGTCTCATGTGAATTAAAGGTAACCGATGTAATGATATCCGTCAGCTTCGATTCTATCCGCATGACGCGAGATATAGTCTCTTTAAGTTGGCTCTCCGTTGTTTTTTCCAAACTGTCGAGTCGTTCCTGTGTTTTCTTAAAATGATCCACCATTAATTGCCTGAGGGATCCAGTTTCTTCATTGTCACCAAGTCCAGAAGCCCGGCCAGAAGCCCCCGCCTGCTGCTGGCTCGCAGGGCTGGCGGACGGCTTTTTTTCTCTTCACGTCACGGGACATCACGGGTGCAGATTCAAAACGCAATTCAATACAAAATCAGAAGAGGATCCGCGAGCGTGCTTACTCGTCGAAGTACATGTTGCAGGCGTTCAAAGCGCCGATCGATCTTGACAAAAAGCTACAGCTACGTTATGTGCATATTCACTACATTTACACTCCCGACTTCGATCCTGACGTTGTTTACTTATTTATTTTTTATCTAAGGCATTTTTCATCAACTGATTTGAAATAAGCACATGATTTGTTGTTTCTCGTAGGAATTAAATTGCTGTGCACCCATCAACTATACTACCTTTGATTGGTTGTTTATTGATTTTTTAAAATGTATTTATATTTTAATGTTTTTAGGAAAGTGTGTACTAGATGAGAGCTATGGAAGATAGAGCCAGAGAGAGAGAGAGAGAGAGAGAGCCCCTCCGCCTCCAATCCATCCCGGTCAATGACAAGAAATTGCCTCCCTGTTCCAAACATCATGTGCTTTGATAACTTGACGTTGCTCCTTATAATCCAAGTTCATAAGATAAAATAAAAGGAGCTTGCTCAAGGATTATATCAATTGAAATTGGCCAATTCAGCCCTTTCATGAATGAACAATTCTACTCTTTTCCGAAATCCAAGTTCATATTAAAAATAAAATAAAAGGAGCTTGGTCAAGGGTTATTGAAATTTAAACTGGCCAATTCAGCGCTTCATTGATGAATGAACCATTCACTCTTTTCTAAAACCCAAGTTAATAAAATAAAATAAAATAAAAGGAGCTTGGTCAAGGATTATATCAATTGAAATTGGCAAATTCAGCGCTTCATTCATGAATTTCAATGAACCTTTTCAAAATGAAACGCTTTCTCAGTTCCGTGGACTGCTAACAAGGATTAGCATTTTGAAAGAAGAGGAAGTATACGTAGGTCGACCTACTGAATACATGTATACAAGAATGAACTGTAAACATGCGCTGCCATGCTATCAATATGATAAAACTACAACCCCAAGAATTACGGGAACCCAATTATTAATGCTCATTTTGAAATTCACAGTACAGCCCGTTAAATGGTTATCCTGATGACTGGGATTTGTGTCAAAAGGATAACCATAATATTGCATGCTTTGAAAGCTTTAATTTCATGCATCTTTATTTTATTCCCGATTCCGTCATCTGCTGTAAAAAAAAAAAAAAATAATAATAATAAGGGGAAGGCGGGCTGTTATTGCAGATATTGCAACATCACTATAAAGATTGTTGCCATTGCCCCCCCCCCCCCCATCGCTGTTATTTTTTAAAAACATATTTCTTTATCGTTTTAGTTTGTATATGATTCTTGTCATTATCCAACTCAACCCTTGTCTTTCTGTTTCAACTTTTATTTTCCTCGAAACATACAATAACTTACTTCACTCTCGATATCATGCTCCTTTCTGATGTTCTCTTTATTTTCAAATCGATCAAACTCTGATAAATAGCCACATCCTTTTATAATAAAAATTGCTTGCAATGCGGAAATAAAACGCACTGAAACAAAGTTTTAATTGCACGAACTTCCTGATGAGTTCAGACAGAGAGAGAGAAAGCAGGCGGCATTGAGATGTGATAAAGTATTATTTTGTTCCACTCACTGTCATTCATTTAGCTTTTTCCCATTACAAACAATATGTGTACATGATTTTAATAAATTGTTTTATTGATAAAACAACTACATAGGGAAAAAAGCATTGAAAGAGAGATGGATAGATAGAGAAATAAACGAATGAAGCGGAGAAATAAAACAAATAGTTATGACAAATCATGAGAAATGTTTTCGAAAGTAAATAGGACTATTTTTGTCTTATTGAATAAATAATGTTCATCTGAAAAAACAGTTCCCTGATACATGTGATATAGAAAGCATTTAGAGTGATAATGTCACAATGCTGGCCAGAATACGACTAAAAAATGAGTCGGAAACACGTGTAAAATGCAGGGCGCAATGCATGACTTGGCAGATAATCGCCCGAGCATTAGCAGACGACAATTTTTTTTTTTTTTTAAATGATATTTTATTTCCTTCCTCATCATACATGAAATCACAAAACACAAGTTTCATAATACGTATATAAATCAATAATATCAATTTAAATCATACAAAATACGTTTCTTTTAAAATTAAATCTTTACACATCTTTAGACAATTCATAATACTGATAAAGAACAAAGTCAAAGTGTAACAGGTCATATATAAACTTTTTGATGAACTGATGTTTAAGATTTAAAACTTCATAACTTAAATTTATATATTTTGATTACTCATTAACATATTTGGAGAGAAAAAAAATATGAGGAAGGTATTAAATAAAAAAAAACAAAAAAAAAAACAAAAAAAAACAACAAAAAAAACAAAAAAAAAACAGCAGTATCCAGCACACATCTGCACCATTGACACCCAAAAACCCTTCTCGTACCTCCCCCCCCCTCCTCCCCCCCCCAAAAAAAACAAACAAAACAAACAAACAAACAAACAAAACAAAAACAAAAACAAAAACAAAAACACACTAACTACGGAATGGATTGGGAGGCTGCCTGCTCAAAGTGTTCCCATTTCCCCAGATGGATTGATAAGGTTCCCCTACCAATTGCCAGGTCTTTTTCTTCTTCTCTATTTTCAAATAATTTTTTTTTAATTTCAATTGGATTTGGAGGTACCCCCTTCTCTCTACCATGAAAAATCATAAATTTCATCAAAATTAGAATGTGATTCAATAATTGCTCCATTTTCATGTCAGTCCCGTTTATTCCAATATGGATCTGTTTCCAAGATAATTCCTTCAAAATCGGTAAATTAAGCATATCCGCACATTTTCCCCATAATCTTTTTATTATATTACATTCGAAAAATAAGTGCTCATATGTCTCATCCAAAATATTGCAATATGAACAGAGGTTATTCGTTCGAAATTTAAATTTATATAAATAATGATTTGTGTAAACTATTTTATATAGTAACTTAAACTGAAACTCTCTCAATTTGCTATTTAATGTACACAGTCTTGGCTGCACAAAAATCTTTTCAACATCTTTAATTGTAATATTATAAAATTCCACTAAGTTGTGACATGCTGAGCTAATCTCTATATTCTTCTTAATTAAAGTTCTATACACCATCTTAGAAGTTATCTCTTCAAATTTATAAATTTTCTTCGCAAATGTTATTTCTAAACTGAGACCGCAATGAATAGATTTCCTTATCGGCTGAGTGTTCTTTTTCCATTCATGAGGAATTATTGAATATATTTCATTAATTTTTGTAATTTCTTCTTTACCTAAACCGAGAGTGATAAAATTTGCCTCATTCTTTAGCAACCCTTGTTCATCACATATGTGGTGGAGTCGATATATATTTTTCAAAAAAAGGTTTTCTTCAAACAGAGTTCGGTCGTCTATCCGAATAAATTTATTATTGTACAAAATTTCATTTCCCCTATACCTCTCTTCTTTTTTAACATAACTTTCCATTTCCACCCATGTTTCCAGTAGGCTTCTATAAAAGTTAGGCAAAATAATGTCCACTGCATTTTCCCAATAATTACAATAAAAAATAAGAATACCACCAATCGGTCTCATTAGAAATTTAAAATATTGTTTCCATTAAAATATTGTTTCCAATGGGGCCAATGAATGGGGTATCGATCGAAAGGAAGGAAGCGAAGCTTCAACAAAATAAGACGGCTTTCCCCCTGTAAAATAACAAACCTTATTTTTTGTTTCGATAAACAAAACTTATATTTTTAGAAGGAGAAAAGTCTGACCTTTCATGTTTACATTTACTAAAAATTACGAAAATGACCGAGTGAGGTACAATGAGCAATCAAAGTAGAAAGCACCTCCAAATTTCCCATTACCGGCAATGTAACCGAAATCGCTCCGTCACAGGGAGAACAATCGCTGTGCGCGGGCTCGCACTGAAAGGGTTAAACACTTTTTAAAGATCAAAATGCATCATGGAGCACTTAAGTTTCGTCCTATATTCTGATAGGAATCAATAATCATCCAAATGTCAGATGTCAAAGATAGTTATTGAAATGTCATTCAACAGGTTCAATGATCTATCAACTTCAACATATCTCCATTCATTTTCATCAGATTTCATTCCAATTCATCCGACCTGGCAATCCGCGCTGCAAAATTTTATCATCAAATCCATCTTTGGTAAGTCGATTTCAAGAAACTGTCATTCAAATTCGTCATAAAGACAAGACCTTACAACGACCGGGTGACGATTTTGAATAACTCCTTGAACTCTTTCAGTCTGACAAAATCGATAGCAAAATAAAAAATAAATTCCGAAAATATATGGCCAAAGACATATATAATTATTGACTAGGCCTTATCAATGGCTGTACAATGTTGTGAAGTTGCAGGACAAAAGCAAATGAAATTGACTGGAAACCCTATTATCTCACATTATTTTCCACATTCTATCCGCTCCTCTTTCACGTGACCCCTTGTGCGCCCCTCCCCTATCTATTAAGCCAGTTGGTACGGACATGTTTTAAATTTTTTTAACCTAAACATCACTATTCTGATGTCACTTTGGATTTTTTTTTATATTCGAACCCTCTGAACCCCCCCCCCCCCCCCCGTTACAGGCCTGCCATTGACCTACTACAAATAATTCTTTGAATGACGCTTTAAAAAAAAATCGATTGCAACATGGTATAACGTACAAAATTTGAAAATGAATGGTGAAAGACGACATTGATTAATTATAGAATTGCCAGATTAGGAAGATACGGGACAAAATCGAAATGAAATGTATTAAAATAGACAGAAAGATCCATATCTTATCACGTTATTTTCCCCCATTTTACCCATAAGATTTGACCCCGCAAAGTTACTTAGACCATCTAAGTCATTGACAAAAAGGTTGTCAGACAGACTGTAGCCGCTGGGTTTAGCCCCCAGAGCCCCCAATAGAGACCCCAAAGTCGGGTCGATTTCACCCCATCTCCCCCATGCACCAAACTTTGTCAGTAGGAAGTAGTATGTCTGGACATTACAAAACATAAAAAACTGACCAAAAAATTCCGTTGGGATGGGGTGTCGATCAGACGGCCCCTAAAAACTGGAGTAAAATTATCCCCTTGAAGCCCATGCAGGGACCAAATTTTGTCAGAAGGAAGAGCTATGGATGTACATTCCAAAAATATAAAAACTGACTAAATTGTCTCCCGGGAAGGGGGTGTCAATCTTCAAGATTTCCACTCTCTGGAATTCCTAAAAACACAATGTTTTCTCTTGCAGCATACACCCTAAGATTCTCCAGCTCCGCTGACACTCTCTCTATCTCCTCATCAAAATTCTTTCTCAGTTGGGGGATCATCTCCTTCTGTATTTTCTCTGTCTCATGTGAATTAAGGTAACCGATGTAATGATATCCGTCAGCTTCGATTCTATCTGCATGACGCGAGATACAGTCTCTTTAAGTTGGCTCTCCATTGTTTTTTCCAAACTGTCGAGTCGTTCCTGTGTTTTCTTAAAATGATCCACCATTAATTGCCTGAGGGATCCAGTTTCTTCATTGTCACCAAGTCCAGAAGCCCAGCCAGAAACCCCCGCCTGCTGCTGGCTCGCAGGGCTGGCGGACGGCTTTTTTCTCTTCACGTCACGGGACATCACGGGTGCAGATTCAAAACGCAATTCAATACAAAATCAGAAGAGGATCTGCGTATTCACTACATTTACACTCCCGACTTCGATCCTGACGTTGTTTACTTATTTATTTTTTATCTAAGGCATTTTTCATCAACTGATTTGAAATAAGCACATGATTTGTTGTTTCTCGTAGGAATTAAATTGCTGTGCACCCATCAACTATACTACCTTTGATTGGTTGTTTATTGATTTTTTAAAATGTATTTATATTTTAATGTTTTTAGGAAAGTGTGTACTAGATGAGAGCTATGGAAGATAGAGCCAGAGAGAGAGAGAGAGAGAGCCCCTCCGCCTCCAATCCATCCCGGTCAATGACAAGAAATTGCCTCCCTGTTCCAAACATCATGTGCTTTGATAACTTGACGTTGCTCCTTATAATCCAAGTTCATAAGATAAAATAAAAGGAGCTTGCTCAAGGATTATATCAATTGAAATTGGCCAATTCAGCCCTTCATTCATGAATGAACCATTCTACTCTTTTCCGAAATCCAAGTTCATATTAAAAATAAAATAAAAGGAGCTTGGTCAAGGGTTATTGAAATTTAAACTGGCCAATTCAGCGCTTCATTGATGAATGAACCATTCACTCTTTTCTAAAACCCAAGTTAATAAAATAAAATAAAATAAAAGGAGCTTGGTCAAGGATTATATCAATTGAAATTGGCAAATTCAGCGCTTCATTCATGAATTTCAATGAACCTTTTCAAAATGAAACGCTTTCTCAGTTCCGTGGACTGCTAACAAGGATTAGCATTATGAAAGAAGAGGAAGTATAATTATGTAGGTCGACCTACTGAATAAATGTATACAAGAATGAACTGTAAACATGCGCTGCCATGCTATCAATATGATAAAACTACAACCTCAAGAATTACGGGAACCCAATTATTAATGCTCATTTTGAAATTCACAGTACAGCCCGTTAAATGGTTATCCTGATGACTGGGATTTGGGTCAAAAGGATAACCATAATATTGCATGCTTTGAAAGCTTTAATTTCATGCATCTTTATTTTATTCCCGATTCCGTCATGTGCTGTAAAAGAAATAAATAATAATAATAATAATAATAAGGGGGAAGGCGGGCTGTTATTGCAGATATTGCAACATCACTATAAAGATTGTTGTCATTGCCCCCCCCCCCCCCATCTCTGTTATTTTTTAAAAACATATTTCTTTATCGTTTTAGTTTGTTTATGATTCTTGTCATTATCCAACTCAACCCTTATCTTTCTGTTTCAACTTTTATTTTTCTCGAAACATACAATTACTACACTCTCGATATCATGCTCCTTTCTGATGTTCTCTTTATTTTCAAATCGATCAAACTCTGATAAATAGCCACATCCTTTTATAATAAAAATTGCATGCAATGCGGAAATAAAACGCACTGAAACAAAGTTTTAATTGCACGAACTTCCTGACGAGTTCAGAGAGAGAGAGAGAGAGAGAAAGCAGGCGGCATTGAGATGTGATAAAGTATTATTTTGTTCCACTCACTGTCATTCATTTAGCTTTTTCCCATTACAAACAATATGTGTACATGATTTTAATAAATTGTTTTATTGATAAAACAACTACATAGGGAAAAAAGCGTTGAAAGAGAGATGGATAGATAGAGAAATAAACGAATGAAGCGGGAGAAATAAAACAAATAGTTATGACAAATCATGAGAAATGTTTTCGAAAGTAAATAGGATTATTTTTGTCTTATTGAATAAATAATGTTCATCTGAAAAAACAAATCCCTAATACATGTGATATAGAAAGCATTTAGAGTGATAATGTCACAATGCTGGTCAGAATACGACTAAAAAATGAGTCGGAAACACGTGTAAAATGCAGGGCGCAATGCATGACTTGGCAGATAATCGCCCGAGCATTAGCAGACGACAATGGGGGCCAATGAATGGGGTATCGATCGAACCAAGGAGTTATCACAGACCTTGATCTAACCGCGTGTGCGACGGCGTTTACGCAATTTGTATTGTAAGTGTACTGAAAAGGAAGGAAGCGAAGCTTCAACAAAATAAGACGGATTTTCCCCTGTAAAATAACAAACCTTATTTTTTGTTTCGATAAACAAAACTTATATTTTTAGAAGGAGAAAAGTCTGACCTTTCATGTTTACATTTACTAAAAATTACGAAAATGACCGAGTGAGGTACAATGAGCAATCAAAGTAGAAAGCACCTCCAAATTTCCCATTACCGGCAATGTAACCGAAATCGCTCCGTCACAGGGAGAACAATCGCTGTGCGCGGACTCGCACTGAAAGGGTTAAACACTTTTTAAAGATCAAAATGCATCATGGAGCACTTAAGTTTCGTCCTATATTCTGATATGAATCAATAATCATCCAAATGTCAGATGTCAAAGATAGTTATTGAAATGTCATTCAACAGGTTCAATGGTCTATCAACTTCAACATATCTCCATTCTTTTTCATCAGATTTCATTCCAATTCATCCGACCTGGCAATCCGCGCTGCAAAATTTTATCATCAAATCCATCTTTGGTAAGTCGATTTCAAGAAACTGTCATTCAAATTCGTCATAAAGACAAGACCTTACAACGACCGGGTGACGATTTTGAATAACTCCTTGAACTCTTTCAGTCTGACAAAATCGATAGCAAAATAAAAAATAAATTCCAAAAAATATATGGCCAAAGACATATATAATTATTGACTAGGCCTTATCAATGGCTGTACAATGTTGTGAAGTTGCAGGACAAAAGCAAATGAAATTGACTGGAAACCCTATTATCTCACATTATTTTCCACATTCTATCCGCTCCTCTTTCACGTGACCCCTTGTGCGCCCCTCCCCTATCTATTAAGCCAGTTGGTACGGACATGTTTTACATTTTTTTAACCTAAACATCACTATTCTGATGTCACTTTGGATTTTTTTTTATATTCGAACCCTCTGAACCCCCCCCCCCCCCCCCGTTACAGGCCTGCCATTGACCTACTACAAATAATTCTTTGAATGACGCTTTAAAAAAAAATCGATTGCAACATGGTATAACGTACAAAATTCGAAAATGAATGGTGAAAGACGACATTGATTAATTATAGAATTGCCAGATTAGGAAGATACGGGACAAAATCGAAATGAAATGTATTAAAATAGACAGAAAGATCGATATCTTATCACATTATTTTCCCCCATTTTACCCATAAGATTTGACCCCACAAAGTTACTTAGACCATCTAAGTCATTGGCAAAAAGGTTGTCAGACAGACTGTAGCCGCTGGGTTTAGCCCCCAGAGCCCCCAATAGAGACCCTAAAGTCGGGTCGATTTCACCCCATCTCCCCCATGCACCAAACTTTGTCAGTAGGAAGTAGTATGTCTGGACATTACAAAACATAAAAAACTGACCAAAAAATTCCGTTGGGATGGGGTGTCGATCAGACGGCCCCTAAAAACTGGAGTAAAATTATCCCCTTGAAGCCCATGCAGGGACCAAATTTTGTCAGAAGGAAGAGCTATGGATGTTCATTCCAAAAATATAAAAACTGACTAAATTGTCTCCCGGGAAGGGGGTGTCAGACCCCCTGAAATGAAAACCCCAAAGTGCCCTTTGACAAAGCTTTTCCCCACCAAAGGCTCTGTATTTAAATTAAGAAAAACCCTTTTCTCACCTTCTGATTATGATAACTCAAAAGTGTTCGATTCAATTCAATTAAATTTTCATAACATAATTTTGAGTATAATAATATTCTTGAGGTGCAATTTGGTGTTAATTGGTCTTTTGATTAATAAGTTATTAAATTGAGAAATATGTATTGCTTTCTCAAAAGTAGCCCCAAGTTATTGTCAGGATTATATAAACACACCCATTACCCATCTTCACCTCTTTGACAAGGCATAATAGAAGAGCTTTTCAGGTATCTGTCGTGTGTGACTGTCAGACTGAAATGTACTTTTCATGTGTTAATTACACAGATAGAGCTGCGCTATTATGCCTTGTTAGATAGTCATTGGTGTGTTTAAATAATTCTGACAATATTTTTTGGCCAATTTTGAGAGAGCAATACATTTTTCTTAATTTTATTACTCGAAAGACCAATTAATTACCAAATTGCACCTCAAGAAGATTATTATACTCAAAATTATGTTATGAAAATTTAAAGTGAACTGAGTAAAACGCTTTTGAATTATCATAGCACACGGTAAGAATATGGGGCTTCTTTACATACAGAGCATTTTGGTGGGGAAAAGCATTGTCAAAGGGCACTTTGGGGTTTTCATTTCAGGGGGTCTGACACCTCCTTCCCGGTGGACAATTTTGTCAGTTTTAATAATTTTGGAATGTACATCCATAGCTCTTCCTTCTAACAAAATTTGATCCCCGGCTTCAAGGGGAAAATTTTACCCCAATTTTTAGGGGCCAACGGAATTTTTTGTCAGATTTTTGAGTTTTGTAATGTCCAGTCATACTACTTCCTACTGACAAAGTTTGGTGCATGGGGGAGATGGGGTGAAATCGACCCGAGTTTGGGGTCTCTTTTAGGGGCTCTGGGGGCTTAACCCAGCTACTACGGTCAGGCTGACAACCCTTTTTTCAATGACTTAGATGGTCTAAGTAACTTTACGGGGTCGAATCTTATGGGTAAAAGGTGACTATTTCGCGGCAGGCTCCTGGCCTACTAGTTTGCATTCCTGATCGTGAATTTTGCGGGATCGTATCTTGCCTTCAGCTCGGACATATTTTTTTATTCATATAAATTTAGGTCTGCAGTTGGTAGAATCTACTTCCTCATTTTCCTGTGTGATACACAGTCAGCTATATGGGCTACATGTACGATAATTTTGAGTCTCGGATACGATAATTTAACGCTTTGAACCTGGCAAAGTTGGCCGGGCTCGACCTTATCATGAGTGCTTTTACATATCCCCTACATACCTTTGCTAGACTCCTACTCAAATGTGCACCCCAATGCTGAGCGCAACTGAACATGTGCACACCCTACCCCCCCCCCCCCCCCCCATTCCCTTATCCAACGCTGCCGTCACGGCCGGCCCCCACTTTTCAAATAAATTCTTCAGGAATGGCTCGAAAAGGCTTTGGAGGGGCATTATCGTCAGCGCATTTGCACTAAAGCATTTCAGACACTGCGTTTAGGCTGAGATATTTGGGGGAAATAGGTTGCATTCCGACTTAATTTTCCACAAACCAGGACCGGCCCGGGTTTCGCACGTGCTTGACCCCTCAAATGTCAATGCCCCCCTGCATTGTTACCGTCACCGTCAGGTCGTATGTCCCCCCCCCCTCTCTCTCTATCTTTCTCTTTCTTTCTTTATTTCGTTTCCTCATCTCTTTTCCTTTATTTTCTTTCCCCTTTTCCTCCTTCTTTCCTTCCTCCTTTCTTCTTCCTTTTCTTTTCCCCTCTTTTTTCTTTTTTTTTCGCCGCCAATAGGGGGGGGGGGGGGGGGGAGCGGCCGATTCGGCCCCCTGGATCCGCTAGTGTACATGTGTGTAGTCCTATACATGCGCTGTGCATAATTGAATGGCAAGCCAAATCTATACTCATTGCCTCCAATCCAGGACAAAGTGCCTAGGTAAAATGTTTTTAAAAGCACTTAAAATTAACAAATCTTGAAAGCTTTGTTGCTTTGCTGCTTCACATAATATTTATATAGCATCTTGTTATTTGTATCGAAAACAAGCTGCTGAAAACTGCTTATCCAATAATAGCGAGCCAATGGAGTAAAATGGAGTCAAAAGGGGCCTGAGCTTTCGATCCTAGCAGAATCTTCGTCAGAGGCAAAAAGACAAACATAAAAAGCAAGACTTGACTCATGGTTTTTGACTCCCCACACTCCCCTTTTGTCCCCATTGTTTTGTGTCCACAGCTCCTCCCTTACAGTTCCTGTTACATGTAATCTGTTTTGTGTCTGTAGTCTATATATATGCTTGTCTTGCTTTTTATGTTTGTCTTTTTGCCTCTGACGAAGATTCTGCTAGGATCGAAAGCTCAGGCCCCTTTTGACTCCATCTTGTTATTTGGTGTTATTTTTGTTGGTTTGGAAAAAAAAACTGACAAAAACTCTTTGTTTTGTCCCCTTCCTGAATAGTTAACAATTTAGATATCGCTAAATTTTGGACAATAATAAGGAGTAAGAAATGAAACTGCTCAGTGCATATTCTGTGTTTTTTTTTAAAGATTCGTTTTCAATCAGCTAGATTTAATATTCTGACGTTTCATTCGGCACTCCGATCCATAGCTGGCAAAGACGTCATTTTCGGGGATTCCCCCGAGTGGGAGTTCCGATCTATGGTTCCGATCCTGCAATCGTACTGTATGCGCTATGCGCGCGCAGGGACTTTTTCCCCCACCGGCGACCGTGCTTTCATGAAGACCAATCGGAACCGTTTCCCGACCCCGCGTCATGAATATTCATGGTGCGAAATCTGCCTATTACACACAAAAAAAAAACGCGTGCGGTACTTTCGTTTGTTGTTGTAGTTTGGTGAAAGTCTTTGTGTGCGATTTTTAACTTCCTGCTTCCTTGTATTAGCCTACTATTAATATCTCTAGCTCTAGTTAGATTGTTTCTCTATCTTAAGGAACTTGTTTTATTCCAATGTGACGCTGGATGTTACAAGCATAGGTTACAAGTATCAGTTTGTAACAAATCTACCAGAGACAACCAAGAAATGTAAATTACAAAGCAACAAAGTTTGGTTCAGCTTCAGTTAACCGCGTGAGTGTGTGCTGCGCTGGCCGAATGCAAACCATTTACATACTGCACAGGCGGGCTGGCTTTATGGATGGTTGATGACGCAGTTGACAATACTGCCGATGCCGTCTGTGATGGGTGAGCAAACATATCTTTTTATTCCAAACTTTTCATTGTCCAAATCCACACATACATGTATGACTATGCCGAGGTTATGTGGGACGGCCTAGTTAGTTGTACTTGAATATGAGTATGAGTGTGTTTACTGTTAGTGTTACTGTTACTAAATAGGCTATAGTAAATAGTAATGTTAGTAAGTATTTAGTTTTACTAGTGTAGGCCTAGGGCCTAGTGAATTGTGAGTTTTGCAGACCACAGTCATGACACTGACAGGAGGGAGCTTACGAAACGGGATGGGAGATCTGAGCAACAGGATGGGGGAGAGTTAACCGACTGTAACGGTCCTCATACTCCCCGTCTTGTTTTTCAATCAAGTTACGAAAAAGTGGACGGCGAGCCACTGCAGTGCCAGTGTTCGGCTTCCCGTCCCCACTTTAGTCTAGATTGGATGCTATTTCGCCTAGCTATAATTACGAGCTCCTTGGCTTACTGGGCCTACGGAGCTATACATTGGATCCTGTAGGGCCTGTGGTGGACACTATCAACACAAAAATCACACACATTAGAATTACACATTCCCATGCACACTGAACCTTGGAAACCAGCCTTGGTGTTTGCTGTGGTGGTTCTGGTCAAAATTGACTAATAACATTAAAAATATATTATAAAAATGAACACCTTATGTACAGAATTCAGAAATAAGGCAGCGGGGATAGGATTCAGCTTACCTTTCACGTGTTGCTGTAAGAATTGTCATTATCATGACAAAAGATGACCTCTAATTCTCTCGATGCAGCTGAGACGACGAGAGGTGTGTGTGTGTGTAATTGGGTCAGGAGACTCGGCACTAGTCTAGGTTCTAGACGTTTTTAATTATTTTGTCCGTAAAACCATGAAGCTATATGAGCTATACAAACCTGAAGTTGTGGGGAGAGTGAATAGTGCACCGTTCTACGCTGGGTGCGCAGTGCGCACCTAACTATGGTGCGCACACACGTACACACGGGTTTGTATAGCTCATATAGCTTCATGGTTTTACGGACAAAACAATTAAAAACGTCTAGAACCTTGACTAGCGCTGAATCAATCAAGGTACGTTGAGATAATTCATTTGTCCCATTCCGAAACGGAAAAAGGAAAAACAGAATATTGAGTAAAAACCGTTGCAATTTTCTGTTTTACAAACAGAAAAACGGTCGTTAGTTAATATTTTTTTTTAAGGTTAAAAACTTGAAAAACGAAAATACGATAAACCAACTTTTTTGGTTTTACTGTTTTCTTAAAAATTGTTTTTTCCATTTTTTCTGCAGAAATGAAAAATTGATCACCTTTCTGATTTCTATTTTTTTGTTTTTTCATTATTTGTTCTAAAAAATAGAAAATTAAACACCTTTTCAGATTTTGTTTTTCCGTTTTTCTTCCTTGCAAATTGAAAATTAAATTTTCTGTTTTGCTTTCGGTAATTGAATAATTGAATAAATGAAGACTGCCCTCTACGGCGAAATAAATGTATCATTATTATTCGCTTGGCGTACTGAAGTAAATCACCAAGTAAATACACTCGTGCATGGAATTGCCAATTTAAAGAGTGCACATATTGCCTGCTACACATAATAGCTCCATTTACGTACATGTATGAGTTGTGCACACATTGGGCGCAATGTACCAGTGTATGGGGCATCTTTGATCTCTCCCGCAGTGTACTGACTTTAACTTGGGGGGGGGGCACGACCCTGAATGGGATATTAAATAAACGAAGAAATATTGACAATAGGGAGTTTTTTACCTAAAGAATCATTGTATATATTATAATCAGTCACCGTCATAATTATGCTCTTGATACCGGGCGAAGAGACTTGGGGGTTTCCTTCCCATTCATGCTCAGGTGATGACAAATAATAGTAAACAAGCGCATCTGAGGGACGTTATAAGGTGATATTCGCGAGCGGAATTATTATTATTATTATTATTATTGTTATTATTATTATTATTGTTATTATTATTATTATTATTACTATTTATTATTATTAATTCGTTTTAATGTCTTGACAAAGTCACCATTGTATACATTTCTATGGACAACCCGTAGCCAGGATTTCGCTTGGGGGCGGTTGTGCGAACGCGATGCGTGCTAAATTGGTGATGAGCTCCCCAGGGGGTGGGTGAAGGGAGGGGAGTACTCCCGCGCGAAGCGCGAAAGCTCTGACGTTTTAGCAAATTTGAGAGAAAGATAACGGCTCTTATAGCAAACAATTTCTTTTAGGCGGAAAGTTATAGTTCGACACCCTGACTGCTTTTCAATTGTTTGGACGCAATACTGCACTTTTTGTAACATGGGTGGGTGCCTTTCTTTTTTCTAATGCCTTTCTTCTCTCACTTCTACCGCTTTTTCGTTCTCGCTTGCTAGTCATAAGGACCGCTAGTCATAAGGACCAGTGGCTCATAAGGACCGCTAATCATAACGTGTAATTTCCTATACCTGTAGGGTCGCGAAAAGCGAAAAGGGGGTCACTATTCATAAACTCATAAGGAGCATTATTCATAAGGATTGCTATTCATAATAGGAGAAGAGGGTCGCTACTCATAATTGGAGAAGAGGGTCGCTATTCATAATCAGAGAAGATGGTCGCTATTCATAATCAGAGGAGAGGGTCGCTATTCATAATCGGAGAAGAGGGTCGCTATTCATAATTGGAGAAGAGGGTCGCTATTCATAATCAGAGAAGATGGTCGCTATTCATAATCAGAGGAGAGGGTCGCTATTCATAATCGGAGAAGAGGGTCGCTATTCATAATCAGAGGAGAGGGTCGCTATTCATAATCGGAGAAGAGGGTCGCTATTCATAATCAAAGAAGAGGGTCGCTATTCATAATCGAACAAAAGGGTCGCTATTCATAATCGAAGAAGAGGTTAGAATTATTTGTAAAATATTATTATATGATTTTCATTGTTCAATGAACAATCAAATACGAAAGAATTAATTTAGCAAACAAAAAAAAAAAAAACGGGAAGGGGCGATGAAACAAATACACCCCTGGCCTAGCCAGGCGGGCAAAGGGGGGGGGGGATGCCCCCCTATTCAGCCCCTTAAAAAAGGCGAGAGCAAAAAAGCGGAGGAAGTGGAGGAAGAGAAAGATAAAAGCCTAAAAAGGCGCTACGAAATTTGATAAAAGTTTTCGCGCTTCCCGCGGGAAGGGGGAAGTAACTCGCCATCCATGCATCCACCCCTGATACATATACGGTGCAGCATTGCGTCCAATAATTGAAAGCAGTCCGGGTGTCGGGCTAACTTTCCGCCTAAAAGAAGGTGCTACATGTACGAGCCGCTATCTTATTCTTAAATTTGCTATAAAACGTCACAGGTTTCGCGTTTCGCGTGGGAAGGGGACAACTTGTAAAGCAGTCTGGGTGTCGAACTATGCCTATAACTTTCCGCCTAAAAAGAATTGTTTGCTACGATCCTTTATCTTTCCCTCAAATTTGCTACAAAATGTCAGAGCTTTGCGCGGGAATAGGGGACCCCACCCTCCATGCCCCCACCCATGTTACATACAGTGCAGTATTGCGACGAGCCATTATCTTTATCTCAGATTTGCTATAAAACGTCAGAGCTTTCGCACTTCGCGCGGGAGGGAGAAAACCATAGAGTTACATACCCCTAACAACTCTATGGGGAAAATTCCCCATTCCTGAACTCAGCCCCTGGGGAGCACGCAAAAAAGTGCTCATCACCAAATTAGCACGCTTCGCGCACTCACAAACGCCCCATATTGAAAAATCCTGGTTACGCTTGTGTCCCCCCCCCCCCCCCCCCCTCACCAGTCCGACCACGTTGCGTAATTCGACCCATCTTGCCTCGGTACAAGCACATAGTACTGACAATTTTCGTCAAAGTAATTCATAAATGGGGGGGGGGGTTCAGGGGTTTAACCCCCCCCCCCCCCTGGGCTGCCACGTAAAAAATTGATGTGCATAGAAAAACGCCATCATAATATGTGACCCGTCACGTCAAAATGAGACAGAAGTCGCATTTTTTGAAATTGCATTTTATTATTGATTATTATTCTCCGTTTCATAAGCTTTAATTTGGCATATAGTTCAACTCTAGAGAGTGAGTATTAGTGGAGATAATAGCTTTTGAATCTTGAGTAAAGTAGGGCTGTGGCAAAGTATTTCTTCGAGAAAAACGCTTCCAAAGTTTGACTTCCGTTTTGCAGTCATGCAGCATTTTCCGTTTGTAATGTCAAATAGATTTTTATAAAGCCCTTAGCAACCGTTTATTAATTCTAATAAAAACTAGTCCTTATGTTTCTTTAGGATCTCTTCTCATGAAAACATGAATTTTAATTCATTTAAGCCATGAATTCTAACGCTTTAAAGGGTAACAAATCAAGTAGTTTCACGGCACTGAAAAAGCTTCCCGCATCAACTTCATGCTTTTTTCGTTGAGCCTTTCCTATGCCGGTATGATTTTCTTAAAGGGTTGATTAACCTAGCTATAGTCAAAAGGTTTGTAAGTCTGTCATTTTGTGCGGGGAAATGTATTAGATTATGGTTCAAACTTTCAGAGGTTTTTATGTCATTATATCTTTTTCTAAATTAATCATGTAAACTTGATTTCTTTCAATGTTATTTGCTTTCTTTTTATAGCTTGGATTCGATTGTCGCAAAGTCATTCAATTTTGGAAAATTTACTGATTAGACTATAGCCTTTACCAAGAATAATATTGACAGAGATCGTTGATGTCTGCATATGAATCTTACTTTTTTACTTTTCGTCTTGTGAAAGAGCAATAGAAATCGCCGCTTTCTTAAGCTGAAGAATTAACACACGATTATTGATTTTCTCTCTCTCCTTCTACATCACGCACCTGTTTCATAATCTCCACAGTTTTATTTCTTTCTTTTGAAAGCTAACTCTCTTTTCGGTTCGCTCTTTACTTATTACCAGATTAAACAACGATGGAATGAAACAGAATCATAATAAAGAAATTGTATCCTGCTCTAGTTAGTTCTACCTTTAAAAAATGTTTATAAAAGCGTCTTTCTTTTCTTTTCGCCATGTCAAAGAGGTATAGAATTCGCCCCTTTCAAAGAACAAGGATTAAGTCACATCCTGCCTTCGCGAGACGATTGATTTTTCTTCTCTCTCATTGTCCTTCTCAGGGGCCGCGGAACGTCTTGGAAAGTGGAGGGGCTAAGTGGGGGGGGGGGGGGCTGCGTGTATAACCACATTTTTGCACTGCCATACGTTTGCACTTGTTTACTGAAAAAAGTGGGGGGGGGGGCTGCAGCCCATCTCCACACAGGTCCTTTTCTGTATGGTTTAAAAGCTTCATTTCTTTTATCATCAATTCCCCATGTTCAACAGCAGGATAAAGATAAACTGCTTCTTAGCGCCGCTCTATAGTAAATAGAGCTTTAATTTTTTTTTTTAATTAACGCCCGAACAATCTCTCTCTCCTTCTAAATCTTTCACCTGTATCATAATTACTGTTCTTCTTAATTCTATTTTGAAAGCTAACTCTTTCTTGTCTGTTCGGCTTTTTTTAACGAATAAGAGATTTGGCCGCTAATTATCATCATGTTGACTGGCGGTATGAACATGACGAAGACAAACTGCATCTTAGCTTGAAAGTTCGTTTCTCCCCGCTCTATAGTTAACTCAAGCTTAAAACAAATCAGATACTTGTTTCACTATCGCGACCAAGGGCCTTTTCATTCCAGTTTTACAAAATAATTTTATTTTATTTTCGTCTGTTAAAAAGAGTTATAGAATTGGCCGCTTTTTATCGTCATGTTCAAAAGCGGGATAGAGATAAACTGCTTCTTAGCGCCGCTCTAGTTAACTAGAGCTTAAAAAAATAAATAATAATGACAACTGCTTTTTGTAAAAATTGACACCCAGACAATTCTCTCTCTCCTTCTAAATCTTTCACCTGTATCATAATTTCGACTGTTCTTCTTAATTCTATTTTGAAAGCTAACTCTTTCTTGTCTGTTCGGCTTTTTAAACGAATAAGAGATTTGGCCGCTAATTATCATCATGTTGACTGGCGGTATGAACATGACGAAGACAAACTGCATCTTAGCTTAAAAGTCATCATTTCTCCCCGCCCAATAGTTAACTCAAGCTTAAAACAAATCAGATACTTGTTTCATTATCGCAACCGAGGGCCTTTTCATTCTAGTTTTAAAAAATAATTTTCTTTTATTTTCGGCTGTTAAAAAGAGTTATAGAATTGGCCGCTTTTTATCGTCATGTTCAAAAGCGGGATAGAGATAAATTGCTTCTTAGCGCCGCTCTAGTTAACTAGAGCTTAAAAAATAAATAATAATGACAACTGCTTTTTGTAAAAATTGACACCCAGACAATTCTCTCTCTCCTTCTAAATCTTTCACCTGTATCATAATTTCGACTGTTCTTCTTAATTTTGACTCTTTGTCTGTTCGGCTTTAACGAATAAACGGAGGGTTTCCTCAGTGTGCGCCCCCCTTTCAGAAAATCCTGTATCCGCCCCTGGCTAACTGGCAGTATGAACATGATGAAGATAACGCGCGTCTTAGCTTGAAAGTCATCGATTCTCTCCGCTCTATAGTTTACTCCAAAAAAATGTATACAATCTACTGGTGTCTAATAGCTAATTTCTTTTCTTCTTCGCCATGTTATAAAGAGGTAGAGAATTCGCCCCTTTCAAAGAACAAGGATTAAGTCACCTCCAGCAAGAGACGATTATTGATTTTTCTCTCTCTCTCTCTTTGTCCTAAATCGCGCGCTTGTTTCATAATCTCTACACAGGTACATGTACTGTTCTTTCTGGTTAAAAGGCTTATTTTCTTTTCGGCTTTTCAAAGGGTTACAGAATTTACCCCTTATTATTATCGCGTATCAATAGTTTCGTTGTTCGTAAGTCATCTTTCCAGTTCTTCTTACTTCTGTTTTGAAAGCCAACTCTTTTCTATTCCCTCTCTACTTTCAATAGATTAAACAACAATGGCTTAAACCAGCTTCGTAATGAAGAGATCTTTCATTGACGATTAACAATTCTCTGCGCTAGTCGAGTCTTGCTTTACGAAATCTACCACCTTCTCAATTTCAACTTTTTCTTTTTGCTTTTAATAGAGCTAAATAATTTGTCTATTATTTTCACACGCACCCTCACCAGATGATTAGTGAATTCTTCTCTCTCTCTCATTCTGAACATGTATCACATTCTAACACATTTTCATTCGCCGTCACAATTTCATTTGGTTCACCCCCCCCCCCCCCCCCCATTCAAAGGGATCTTGGGACTTATTTCACTTTCAGACTCTCTTTAAAGTGATACTAGGCTGAGCAAAGTAACAAAATAATCAACTTGTAAAGAAAAAGAGACAGAGAGGGGGGGGGGGGGGGGGGTACTGATAACTGAAACAGAGAAAGAAGAAAAAGATTTTTGTTTAGCCTGCACTCAAAACGAAACAAGAAAGACTCCCAAAAATAAAGATTAATGAAATATTGATAATATTGTACTTTATTATAACGGGACCAAAGTAGTACGAATGCGATGATAACAGAAGCAATATCTGATCTTAATCTTCAGAACAATTCGAGACGGCACGAGCAAGCCAGCGCGATCGAGCATTAAGTACATGTACTTGTTGCAAATTCTTTTACAGAGATCACGTGACTGTGAACGTCCAATGAACAAAGCCACGCGTCGCTAGGGGCGGGGCCTAGCAAATGGCTTTCTTTTCGATCTGGGACGAGCCAGCTGTCCGAAAAAATAGAAGAGTTGACCGAAAAAAACACTCGTAGAAAAACTGCTTTTTCTACCCTTTCCCGTTATATTTAGGACTCAATTTTTTTACAGAGCATTCATGAAACATTGAAGATTCAAATCAGCTAAGAAAAAAAAAATGACGAAATTTGAATTTTTTTAAAATTTGCCCAATTTTCTCGCGTTCTAGCCCAGCGACTTCTGTCTCATTGTGTCGTGACGGGTCACATATGTCCATACCCACACAGTATGTTCCTATAGCACTCTGTCTGAGGCGTTAGTAGATGCCAGGAAAACATCACTTACGGGGTTTAAAATATAGCCAAAAAAAAAAATCGACTCGCCGCTGGACGATGCTCCGCATCGTCGTTGGTTCAACCCCCCCTTGGAAAGAAGCTAGATCCGCCCCTGATACTGAAACATAAGTACAGCAAAATTGAGGCGGTAAATATCATAAATTTTTAGTGCATTATTAGAGTGAAAAAGACCATCAGTGTGGTGATAATTAACATTACTTATAATTCGCATAGCCCTTTTCTGTAATAAAAAAAAACTCTGTCTAACAGGCATGCCGCACTGTTTCCCCAGGCTAATATTGCATAATTTAGATATGGTAAATCTAGTGTGGAGTATAGTGATAGAAGTATGTTTGGCGGAAAAGACCATTTGAGTTTATTAATCATACCTATGTTTCTGGATATCAATTTACATACATTATCAATCTGATGCTTCCAGGACAGCTTATTATCATTCTATTATAGTGCCTAGAAATTTTGTTTCAATTACCTTCTGTATTTGTTATCTATGAGAATCGGATGAGGTAGTTCGTTAAAAGTATTACTAAATAACATGTAATTTGTTTTTTTCTAGATTCAGTGATAACTTATTAGCCTTAATCCATTTTGCAACTGAACCCAGTTCAGAATTAATCACATTACATATAGTTTCTAGGTTTTTATGCGAAAAAATAGATTAGTGTAATCTGCATACATAATAAAAGTCAATAAATTTGATGATCTATGAAAGTCATTTATATACAAAATAAAAATTAAAGGACTTAACGCAGATGGTCCTATGGTTGTTTACATAAAACAACCAATATGCTTTACAGTATGAAGAAATGTGAATAAATTTGATAGAATTGAATTAAGTTCAAAACAAACATAGAAAATCCATGATGCACAGGCCCTTGTTATGAGGTGGGGGAGGCTGGCGAGCAGGGTTCGCTTGAACAAAACAAAAAGAAAGCAAAACAAAAAAGGGGTCCAATTATTGCCTTATTTTCTCTTCCTTTTCCTCTGCCCCATCTTTGTCTCTTTTCTCCTCTTTCATTATTTTCCCCATCTGATTTGCGGGGCACGTGCCGCATACTTAGTACTAGTTACGCCCCTTTTTTTGTTTTGTTTTTCAATATTTTGCCCCATTATGTTAAAGCACATAAAATCGCATTTTCAAATGTTCTGCATAGATTTGAAAGAAATATCACCTTTCGGTGGCCTTCCTAAATTCCTTGATTATTTCTCACTTGTTCCGTCAGAGTTGTGCCCCCATTTGAGAAAGAAGTGAGAAAAAGGACTTTTATCAATGTTCAATATTTGGATCTTGGCCTAGATCGCACTGGTCTTTTGCGAATTTTCCTTGGTACATCGAATAAGAAATGACGTTTTTGCAGCTTAAAAATACAAAAAAAAAAAAAAAAAAAATCGCTTTTCTCCCTCGCTTGTAAAATACCGTAACTTGGAGGTGATATAGGCGTACGAAGTGCTGTAACCCCTTGAGGATTTTGAGAAGGGCAATATTGGTTCGACTATCACCTCATTACGGGCAGCGAGGTGCTCCAATATCCTCATATTTAGTTTAATACTGGAATACATGTAATTTTTGTGCATTTTCACTACAAAAGACAGTGTCGATTTTTCCTCTCTCGCAGCTTTGCTCGCTCATTCATAGAAAAGGGAAAGTTAAAATTCGGGGAAAAAACTTCAGCCCCTCCCAAAATTATGCAGTTACGCCCAGGGGGGGGCTTGAGCGGGGGGGGGGGGTAGAAAATGCGTTTTGCCCCCACCTTTTTGTTGGGGGCGATCGCCCCACCTCCAACTTCCGGCGCCTATGAACGCATCCTAGATCTCATTTAGGTTTAAATGACGTAACAGTTTATGGCAGGTTTTTTTTTTTCTCGAAAAACCGCACCCGTAGATAACTTGGAGGGGGATATAGGCGTACAAAGGGCTGCAGCCCCTTGAGGATTTTGAGAAGGGCAATATTGGCTCGACTATCACTTCAGCCCCTCCCATAATTATGCATTTACGCCTATGGGGAGGTCGAAAACGCAATTCCCCCACCATTTTGTTGGGGGCGATCGCCCCCCTCCAGTTCAGCGCCTATGAACGCATCCTACATCTCAGTTAGGTTTAAATGACGTCACAGTTTATGGCAGGTTTCTTCCCCAAATTAAACCGCACCCTTCTAGAGAAAACTAGAAGAGAAATATAAAACAAATATAAATACAAAATGCAAAAGGAAGAAATAAGAGAAAATACTGAAAACATAAAAGAAGGAAAGAGAAGATGATAAAAGGAAGAAATAAAGATTGAAGAGATAGAGGAAAGATCAAAAGAGAAGATGAAAGAAGAATAATGAAGAAATGCTCGGGGTAGGGTAGAACAAAAGATGAAAGAGATGAAAGAAGGAAAAAATAAAGGAAAACATAAGGAGAGAAAGAAGACAAAATGGTGGAAGGATAAAACAAATAATAACATTTATGAGGGGAAGAGAGCAAGAGAAGATAAAGAAAGGGAACAAAGAACAATATATGGAAAGACAGAAAGAGAAGATGCAAGAATGATCAAAATACAGAAAGAGAAGAACAAAGAAAGATCAAAACAAAAAAACATAAGAGAAGACAACAAGAAAGATGAAGAAAGATCAAAACAAAGAATAACATAAGAAAGGACAGAAAGAGAAGATGAAAGAAAGCCAAAACAAAGAATAACATAAGCAAAGAAGAAAAGGAAAGAGAAAGAAGAAAATAAAGAGAGACGAAGGGGAGGATAGAAGTAAAGATGAAGCGAAAAATAAGGGAAAGATATATTTTTTTTAATTAATTCATCTTTATGATAAAAAACATAAAAAACATTGCACAAAAAATTTAACATTCAAATAAAAGAAGTACATAACCCAGGACCGAGGTTTACAGATAAAAGTATGAGTTCCTCAGGCAGGGTAAAATGATAAAGATAAAATGATACTGAAACAAAGAACATAAGAACAGTTAGGGAAAACAAATGCAGAAAGAGCAATAGGGTGGGGAGCATTGATAAATATAGTTCACTATTTTAGAAAATAGGGATATATTTGACAAAAACCTAAAATGCATTCTATAGAGCTTTCTTAAATACACTACCGTTGGGCCTTGGGTTGTCCTTCATCCATATCCCTTTCTTATTTGATTTAAATGACGACCCTCTTCTGTGATTATGAATATCTTCCATAAACATCTTGATAAAACAATTCCTTTGTCTAAAAACAAGCCTAAATATAAGAAGAACCCCAAATTACCCTGGATCACAAAATCTCTCTTACGATCAATTAATAGGAAAAACAATCTTTTTTATAAATATAAGTCTAACCCGTGTGACAAAACTCGTAATAAGTACCGGTATACATCTTACAAAAATGTTTTGACTAATCTGATACGAAATGCCAAAAAATCTTATTATTGCAATCAGCTGGATCTTTTTAGAAACAACATCCAAATGACTTGGAAAGTAATTAACAATGTCCTTAATAAACAGAAAAAGAATAATCAAACCATTAATAAGATTTGCCACATGAATAGGGAAATAACCAGTTACAACGAGATATGTGATGTTTTTAATAAATACTTTTCTAACATTGGTTCAGATTTAGCAGAAAAGATCCCTGCAACTGACATACCTTTCACAAGATTTTTGAAAAATCCCGTCCCTAATCCGTTATTTCTATTTCCAACTAATACAAAAGAGGTATTTGAAATTGTAAATAAATTACCTAGCAAAAAGAGTTCGGGATTTGACGAAATTGACAATATATTGTTGAAAAATATCATTCCACAAATCGCGCAACCTCTTGTTCACATATTTAACCTTTCACTCACATCTGGAATTGTACCGAAAAATATGAAGATAGCGAAGGTTGTCCCCATATGTAAGAAAGGCGACCAAACAAAATTAGGTAATTATAGGCCGATATCACTCCTGACCTCTTTTTTAAAAGTTTTAGAAAAAATTGTGTATTCTCGAACCAGAAGATTTGTCCGCAATAATATCTTTTCTGATAATCAATTTGGTTTCCGTGAGAAGCATAGTACAATACACGCAACTCTGACGTTTATTCATAAAGTAGCAACTGCAATAGACAACCACTTCCATACAATTGGTATTTTCTTAGACTTCTCCAAGGCCTTTGATACAATTAACCATAAAATATTATCAAAAAAATTATCTCACTATGGGATAAGAGGTAAGGCCTTGGAGTGGTTTCAAGACTACCTTTTAGATAGAAAACAATTTATTTTGAATGGCGAAAGGTCATCAATGCAAAGTCTTAACTGTGGAGTTCCACAAGGCAGTTTACTTGGACCTTTGCTTTTCTTAATTTATATCAATGACATTCAGCATTGCTCTCACTTTTTTTCCTTCATTTTATTTGCAGACGACTCCAACATCTTCTTGTCAGATCCCGACCCACATAAACTTCTCAGAGCTGCAAACTGCGAATTGGAAAATGTGTCTCAATGGATTAAATCTAACAAATTGTCAATTAATCTACAAAAAACAAAGTTTATGTTATTTAGCAACACTCTTCATAATCTTCCTGGTGACTTGACAATTGATAATACCACTCTTGAGAAAGTCAGCTCTACTAAATTTTTAGGTATAATAATTGACGAAAAATTATCTTGGAGAATTCATATAAACGAAGTGTGTAAAACAATTTCCCGTAATGTTGGAACTATAAATAAATTAAAACATGTATTTCCACCTTCCACCCTCCTCATGCTCTATTCTACACTAATCCTACCACATCTTACGTATGGTATTCTAGCTTGGGGCAACGCTTCGAAAGTTCAGCTTGAGAGACTTTATCTACTGCAGAAGAAAACGCTTCGTATCATATTTAATAAAAGTTTCCTTACTCATTCCAATCCAATGTTCTATGATAACAAAATATTGAAAATTCATGACGTATATCTTTTTCATCTTGCACAGTTTATGCATAAATACAATAATCACGAATTGCCAAATATATTTACAAATTTGTTTACTAGAAATAGCGCCATTCACAAGTATCCAACAAAACAATCAAATTTCTTCCATACACCTCTTACCCGAACACTATTTGCCAAAAAAATATTTACCTTTGCCGGCACCAAGCTCTGGAATTCATTGGATGATAGTTTAAAGCTGCCACAAAGTCTTTTCAGTTTTAAACAAAAAATGAAGAAAATGTTGATTAATAACTATAAAAGTTCCTTATATTGATTGACCTGCTCCCTCCCCTTCTCCCTCCTTTCTCTCCCCTCTCTCTCTCTCTCTCCCTGCTTCTTTTTGCATTTCATTGTACATGTATGTGTGTGTGTGTGTGTGTTGTCCTGTACCTTCTTTACTTTTTGTATACGTTGTCAACCAGTGCTGGGCTAATCTCATATTTTGTGTGAAATAAATTTGCTAGTATAAATGCATAATCGTATTTTTGGGACCTAAGTAATACAAGCTTTGCTTTTAATTTAGGTTCCACCACTTTTGTTTTATTATAAGTTCCTCCACAATCTTTGTGAATATCTCATTGAATCTTTGCACTGTACTTATGATCTAGTTTGTATAGTTATTATGTTTTACCTTCGTGTTATATTCTTTACAAACATTGTAATTATGTCATTTTTGTATTATCTTTCTTACTTTGTACTTTATTGATATTCATTTATGATTGTCATGTATATTGTATTTCAATTTGTTGAAAAAAAAAAACAAAAGTGGAAAAAATAAATTCAAATCAAATCAAATCAAATAGCGACCCTCATCTGTGATTATGAACAGCGACCCTCTTCTGTGATTATGAATAGCGACCCTCTTCTTTGATTATGAATAGCGACCCGCTTCTTTGATTATGAATAGCGACCCTTATGAATATGGACCCTTATGATTAACGACCCTGATTTGGTATTATGAATAGCGACCCTCTTTCCGTATTATGAATAGCGATCCTTATGTCTTATTATGAATAGCAGTCCTTTTGAATAATTACCCTTATGAATAGCAACCCTTATGTCTTATTATGAATAGCGGTCCTTTTGAATAATTTTTTTTATGAATAGCGGTCCTTATGACTAGCGAGCAGACCCCGGAAGGGAATCCCCAAGTCTCTTCGCCCGGTATAAGTGCATAATTATGACGGTGACTGATTATAATATATACAATGATTCTTTAGGTAAAAAGCCCCCTATTGTCAATATTTCTTTGTTTATTTAATATCCCATTCAGGGTCGTGCCCCCCCCCCCCCCCCCCAAGTTAAAGTCATACACTGCGGGAGAGATCAAAGATGCCCCATACACTGGTACATTGCGCCCAATGTGTGCACAATTCATACATGTACGTAAATGGAGCTATTACGTGTATCAGGCAATATGTGCACTCTTTAAATTGGCAATTCCATGCACGAGTGTATTTACTTGGTGACTTACTTCAGTACGCCAAGCGAATAATAATGATACATTTATTTCGCCATAGAGGGCAGTTTTCATTTATTCAATTACCGAAAGCAAAACAGAAAATTGAAATCAGAACAAGTATTTCATTTTCAATTTGTAAGGAAGAAAAACGATAAAACAAAATCTGAAAAGGTGTTTAATTTTCTATTTTTTAGAACAAATAATGAAAAAACAAAAATAGAATCAGAAAAAGGTGATCAATTTCTCATTTCTGCAGAAAAAATGGAAAAAACAATTTTTAAGGAAACAGTAAAACCAAAAAAGTTGGTTTATCATATTTTCGTTTTTCAAGTTTTTAACCTTAAAAAAAATATTAACTAACGACTGTTTTTCTGTTTGTAAAACAGAAAATTGCAACGGTTTTTACTCAATATTCTGTTTTCCTTTTTCCGTTTCGGAATGGGACAAATGAATTAGCTCAATGTACCTTGATTTGAGTCTCCTGACCTCTCGTCGACTCGGCTGCATCGAGAGAATTAGATTTTGCCTCATTGCCGAAAAATCAGGTTACATTTTATTGATTTTTGTCTCGCCCACCGGAGGTGAAGGCGAGACTAAGGGATCCAAATGTCGTCCGTCCGTCGTCCGTCCGTCGTCCGTCCGTCCGTCACAAACGTTATGACAGATAACTTTGCAACCTTCACTCACTTTTCAACCAAACTTGGGTTGTAGATGCACTAAGGGGACCTGCATGTTATGGTGCCGTTGGAGGTCACATGATAAGGTCAAAGGTCATTTGAGGTCAAACGTTAAAGTTTACCTGCAAGACTCTCTTATGACAGATAACTTTGCAACCGTCACTCACTTTTCAACCAAACTTGGGTTGTAGATGCACTGAGGGGACCTGCATGTTATGGTGCAGTTGGAGGTCACATGATAAGGTCAAAGGTCATTTGAGGTCAAACGTTAAAGTTTACCTGCAAGACTCTCTCATGACAGATAACTTTGCAACCATCACTCACTTTTCAACCAAACTTGGGTTGTAGATGCACTGAGAGGACCTGCATGTTATGGTGCCGTTGGAGGTCACATGATAAGGTCAAAGGTCATTTCAGGTCAAACGTTAAAGTTTACCTGCAAGACTCTTTTGACAGATAACTTTGCAACCGTCACTCACTTGGGTTGTAGATGCACTGAGGGGACCTGCATGTTATGGTGCAGTTGGAGGTCACATGATAAGGTCAAAGGTCATTTGAGGTCAAACGTTAAAGTTTACCTGCAAGACTCTCTTATGACAGATAACTTTGCAACCGTCACTCACTTTTCAACCAAACTTGGGTTGTAGATGCACTGAGGGGACCTGCATGTTACGGTGCCGTTGGAGGTCACATGATAAGGTCAAAGGTCATACGTTAAAGTTTACCTGCAAGACTCTCTTATGACAGATAACTTTGCAACCATCACTCACTTTTCAACCAAACTTGGGTTTTAGAAGCACTTGGGGGACCTGCATGTTATGGTGCTGTTGGAGGTCACATGATAGGGTCAAAGGTCATTTGAGGTCAAACATTATAGTTTACCCGCAAGACTCTCTTATGACATAACTTTGTAAACGTCACTTTCCAAACATTAGTAATGTAGATATATGCAAGCATAACTTATGCAGATTTATGCACTTGGGGGACCTGTTGCATGGAAACAGAGATCACGATATTTCTACTTATCGCATGTGGGCGAGACACATTATCGCTAATGCCTTGTGTTTATAATACCAGCTTCTTACCTGAAAAAGATTTCCTTTTCTTGTCTTGGACAAGAAAAAGTCATTTCCAAGCCACAATGTTTTTACAGGGACATTTAAAAATGTGCCTTATTGAGTGGTCACACACATTATCACAGACCCAATTTTCACTTCTCAAAGATAAGAATGTCCACTGATTTATGGAAATTTACTTTCAAACTGTTCAGAGCAAACCCATCATACAGCATTGAATGAAAAGTGAAAACTTGCACTCCAAGGGAAGAACGAGAAAAGTAGGTTTGAATACCAACAAGTAAGACCCTTTTTCGTGACCGACTTAATGTTGACCACTGAAAGAAAATGATGTACACCCAAGGTGGTGCCGGAGGCATTATGTTTTCGGGTTGTCCGTCCGTCCGTCCCGCTTTCTTTTTCTAGCGATAACTCAAGAATCACACGAGGTATGGACTTTAAACTTGGTGCTAGTATGTATCACCATAGAAAGACGATTTGATTAGAGTTTGGGGTACTGTAGTAATTGTGCCCGAGTGGATGACAAATAGATGGAAATACTGCATGCAAGTGGAATATTTATATAAAACGAAGTTAATACACTACTTAAAGAATGCTTAAACTACTCACCTGTGTCTTTCAACAGATCCTTTGCTTGGTATTTACGCTAATTTCCGAGCTCCTTGTAAGTTGTATGTCTGGTTCTGGTATATTTATTTCTCTCATATCGTCACATGACTGCTTCCCGCCAGGCTCGTCGAAGGCGTTGAAAGGGGGGGGGATCAGCCTATTTAGCATTGGGACGGACCTAACTATTGAATTAAAAAGGGGTGCCCCCTAACCCGGGAAAACTACCACACTCCCCCCCCCCCAAAATCCCAAAGAGCCCTGGGGTAATTGGATTCCCTCCCCTAGCATCATTAAAAAATATTGCGACAATGTACATGTATGCGGCCTTTACTGCCAGGGTGTGACCTAATTTTTGATAGCTTCAAAAGGAGAGTATAGAGTTGTCGCTCCGTAGTATTGGAAAACCGGGCACAAGGGTGATAGGCATCAACCGGGCTCATTCCAGATGAAATGGCCTCAACTGCCGTTACCTAGGCAACCATGAAATTCCAATTTCTCCGGCGACAACTTCCTTCTTCCATTCAAAGCCAATCCCCCCTACCCAAAAAATGGGCGTGGTCACCCCTGAAGCCAATGATGCTTCTGAACGATGGAAAGATTGTTTTCCCAACCCTATTCATTAGTTAACCCCTTCCGGGAGCAAAAGTACATCCCTGGAAAATGAACATCTTATTTTCGCACAAAAAATATGCGAAAAACTGATCTATAAATCACGTAGGGCCTAGCTAAGGGAAGGGAAAGGCCCCGCTGCAGCGCGCTGCTAGTTTTGCGGCGCGGACGATTGGCCAGACGCTGGACGCTGCTGTCTCATTTTTTTCTCCTTCAAGGGAAAATATTATCTCATAGATCGGCGCGACGCAGCCTCCCGCTAATCGTCCCGCCGAGGCGCGCCGCGTGCTTTCTCTGATTGTCCCGCCACGGCGCGCTGCTATAGACTTTTATAGCTTGTGTGCTTCTCAGTATTGCAAGGCATGATTGGGGTTAACTCCAGGGAGCTCCAGGTACAAATAACCAAAGTCGACCTCGCCCATTAGTATGACTAGTCGCATCGCTTAATTTCGGCAAGTAAGATAGAAATTTGTACTGTACTTTACATTTCAAGAGAATTACTGTAACTATCTAGGAGGCTCTTTGATTTTACGATTTAACGATTATTCCGATGAAAAAAAAATGGAATTTCCTCGCCAAGCCGATCTTTCCCCGCCAAGCCGATCTTTCCCCGCACTGTACCGTCGATTCAAATGACTCGATTGCACGGTGCGTAATGTGTACAATATACCGTCGCTGACTAATAACTGACACAGTGCGATCGAGTCATTTGAATTTTTTTCATCGAAATAATCGTTAAATCAAAGAGCCTCCTAGATAGTTACAGTAATTCTCTTGAAATGTAAGTACAAATTTCTATCTTACCTGCCGAAATTAAGCGATGGGACTAGTCATACTAATGGGCGAGGTCGACTTTGGTTATTTGTACCTGAGGCTGGAGTTAGATTGGGGTCGAACCCTGATTGAATAAATGAGGTTGCACTGTATTAATTTACAGCATAAACCTACTGATAAAGGTTTTTCGTAGAATTCTCAAGACATAGACCTTCTAGTTCTAGAGAGTCTTGGGTATCTTTTTCTTGTGAAACTTAATTGACCAGTTTGGAGTTGGCCCATGTTCAAAATGACCTTTATTATTAATAATAATATCCATAGATATTTAAAAACATGGAAATGTATTTTTGTGCGCTTAGATCAGACACTCACAAATTAACAGGGGTGCCTCATGAATAGCTTTAAATTCACTTTTGAATAGCTCAACCTGGATATCACGAATTCACCAAACAACCCTGTACACGGCAAAATAAGGGCACTGGCCTCTGGCTTTTAAATTTTAAATCGCCAGCTGATTCTGCTGAAAAAATTATGATCGCGATAGACTCATCTTAGCTCAGACTCATCTTAGCTCAGACTCATCTTAGCTCAGACTCAGTGTGCCTCACTGCACTCAGTCTCAGCTACTATAATATATGCATGCATAGACACGCGAATGTGGAAGAAAAAAAAAGCTTCCGTCGTATTTTATACAACTCACGTGAAAACTTTTTATTGGTCGTTTGACTAACAAAAGATTAGTCCAGATGGTGCCCATTTTGACTAACATTTAGAGTTGTTGGACTAAATAAATGTTAATCAGGCAACGACTGACTAATTTAAAATAAGTCATGCAATGTTAGTCATCACAGCTTGAATAACTTAAGTTAGTCCTGCACAGTTAGTCAAAATGGCATGACTAACTTTTGAGGCTACCTGACTAACATTTCATGCTGCTGGACTAATTTTTTGGTTAGTCCAGATGGTGCCCATTTTGACTAACTAGATTAGTCCAGATGGCTGGACTAACATTCTGGACTAATTTATGTTTAGTCCTGCTCTCCTGACTAAGCACTGTGACCAACGCAATCTCCTCACATAATCCTGGATGAATCACAAAGTGTCAAGATCATCTTAAGTCCTGAAAATCAGTAAGTGCTCATTTCAGATGATTTTCAGGACCTATGATGATGTTCACTCTTTTTGAAACAGCAGTATAACATGCATTCAAACATACATTTGTTTCATTAATGGTATACAGATAAATAAATAATGCAGTAAATCATGCTTCAGTAATTGCATCTTCATATAAATCTGTGTCAAATTTTATTCAAGAAATAACTGTCAATTATTTGCACTGATACAGTCCAAGGTTTACGTCCTTTGAAGTCATGTAGGGCCTATAATCCTCTGAATCAAAGCATGAAAGCAAAGTGGTACATGTATGTTAAGGGTGAAAGCCCACTGAAATTTATGTTTCCTTTTTATGCATTTTAACAGGGCTATATCACTTGACAACAAATAAAATTTCCATTAGGCTTATTTATTTTGACATTTTGAGGAGTGGTGATGTCATTAAAATAAATTAAAATGATATCACTTTAGCTTTTAGAATGAAAGATTAAAGGCATTGTGTAGCTTTGCAAAATTTGACAAATTCAGCGTGAAAGTGGTCCAATGATATATAATCCTACTGTTAGAACTATAATTCTACTGTTAGAACTATAATACTACTGTTAGAACTATAATTAGCAACATGTGAAAGTAAGATAGAAATTGGAGCTCATTTACTATTTTTAAAAAAGAAAATTAATGTGGTTTTGAAATCAAAATTCTGGCTGAAATAACGGCAGATCTACGTTTCAAACAGTATTTGGTCTAGCGTCCTCATGCGTTCGTTGTGAGACATTGGCAATACGCTATGTGTGTTTCGTAGATGTATGAAACTTACATACATACATAGTATCTATGGTATACCCAACATCCACTTACAGGCGCTAGGTGCCAGTGATATACCAGCTTTTAGCTAGCTGAGCTGTCGGGATAGTTACTTGTACAGTGCAACTGTATACGGTCGTACCGCGCCCGTACCCGTCGGCGAGCCATGTAGCTAACTAACTCAGCTCAGTGCAGCTAGCATGCATAGTGAAAGCTAGTTCTCGACGTTTGTTTTATCATCTTGAGACTTGAAAATGTTTTTCTCCTTAATGCCAGCGCCGGGACAGGGGCACAGTGTGATATCCACAACTCAGTGTAAGTGTAAGATTTGTAAGATTTTATTGACTCTATAGACTGGAGTGGTAGGTATAATCCCTGGTATAATGGGGTGACCTACATCATACATGTACTGCGTACTATACTGTACGCCGAGCTCCTTGGCTGATCAATCTGGTATAGTGGGAGTGGTACTGGCCTCCGCAGCTGTATGGGGAGCCCTAGGTCTGCGCACCTAACTAAGGTTTGACGGGAAAAATGAACAAGAATTTCTTTAATATTCCTCTAAAGATTTATTTTATTTTATTCCTGATATTCTAAAGAGTAAGTTTGAAAAAAAATTGCATCAAAATTAGAGCAAGAACAATGCCATTTTCACAAGAAACGGTGGCCTTGTCATTCAAGTAATTCAACATCCCCGATAGTATTAGTAGAAAGTGTTAAAAATGATGTGATATTTACGTCGTGGTTTTCGTCTTTTTTACGTCCTGTAATTACCGGTACGTCAATAAGACGACAACTTGCACCAACGCAAGACGTCAAGAGGACGTCTTATTTTGACGTCATCTGTACACTGTAAAAACTGAAGTGCTAGTACTAGTAGGCTTCTATAAATTATAGCACTTTGAAAGTTTGAGGGCATGCATAGGGACTGCACTCAGAGTCAGAGTGCTATTGAATGCACACAGCATGCTATTTCAGCACTTTCACACGAGCTGGACCGGCTCCTTAAACTGCTAAACATTCATAAAAAAAAAATGATTTTGGCGAGCCTCGAACCAGGGTCCGCTGATCGAGAATTGCTGGCATTACCGCTGGACTAACTCACATCGTACGATGTAGAGCAGATCATATTGTTACATAGTGAATTTACAACACCACATAGACATAGTTCATGTTATCTACTTGACTCCCATGACTATAAACTGGATTGCAAGAAGCATTCGTTAGTCCATAAACGTCAGCGCCTCTCAATCAGCGGAACCTGGTTCGAGGCTCGCCACGGTCACATTTTTTTTTTTGGCTGGTAAATTAGCACACAACAAGTGCTACAAACAGCATTTCAGCCTTCAGGTGCAGTCACTATACATGCCCCTAAAAGTAGCGCTTTAGTTTTTACAGTGTACAAGACGTAAAGATGACTTCAAAATAAGACATCCTCATGACGTCTTGCGTTGGTGCAAGTTGTCATCTTATTGACGTAATTACAGGACGTAAAAAAGACGTAAACGATGACATAAACATCACATCATTTTTTCCTCTTTCTGCTATCAGGGACAGGGATTGAATATAAACAATCTTGCATGGTTCACAATCCCATGTCTGCGCACTTATTCATTTACACGTAGTTCGGGAGTTTTGACGTGAAAAACAACATTTTGAGGCTTGTGAATAAAATGTCTGGTTTGCATGGCTCGCAAGTATGTGAGAAATGATAATTCATTTAGACATGTTACTTGTTAGATCTTGTTTTTGTTGATATGTGCCTCCGACTCCACTCACAGTTGGATCCCATGAACGGCTCCGTAGGCCAGTACTAGTACCAGATTGATAAGCCAAGGAGCTCATATAGGTAGGACTCATACCGTGTGTGGAGGCAGATAATGAGATATCAAACCCCCCCCCCCCCAAAAAAAAAAAAAAATAGATCTAAAATAAATATCGCCATTTCTGACATACTGTGAGTCATGCAAACCATCCTCAGCCAGGCCTCAGAGTTAGAGTTTGCTAAAGGGGTTACCTTCCACTCCAGGATCAACTAAGATTGTAAAAATTGATTGACAAAAAAAACCCACACAAAACTGGCACGTGTGATCAGGGTTTTTTTTTTACTTGCACATGATGTAAGTTATATGGGACTACCCATGCAAGGTAAGGTTTGTGTAGTCCCATATATATATAGGTTACAAATGCAAGGTAAAAAAATCTGTCGATTTTTGTCTTTTTTTCTCTTTTTTAGTCATTCAATTTTTACAATCTTAGTTGATCCTGGAAGGTAACCCCTATAGCAAATTCCGAGGGTGGGTTGCATGGGTCAACTTAGGTGAGAAATGGTGATATTTCACAGACACACACACAAGGTATATGGATCCCATGTACAGCTCCATAGGCAAGTACCAGATTGATACGCTAAGGAGCTCGTACAGCTACCTGGTACCCACACACAAGCTCCCATGCATTCGCTTAATACGCTGTGTGTCATGGCACGTCTATTCTATGTTGTCTTTGAAGCGAAACGGGCCTGGCCGAGGCGTGCCAGAACGATTAGAACGACAAAATGAAGAAAAAAAACGTTGCTTTGGAATGTTTTTTCTTTTTTTCTCAAAAAAAAAATGGTATGCTTTGGAACAAAATTTTTAGTGTAGAAATGGGGGTCTTCTGGGCGCCACATACCCACCACACACTACATGTACATGTATATACTGAGTGCTCCCCCCCCCCCCTCCCCGGTTCGTTAGATCTGTTTCTTTCTTCCAGATTTGAAAAAAATAAACACTTGATTCACTCTGCTCTTTCCAGGAATTTTGAATCTTCTTCTTGCCGCTTTCCCAATCTGGTGGAATATTACATACAATCATGCCATAGAGTAATTGCATTGTTTTCTTAGCAGTTCAAAATCTTATATAGGATTTATATGTGACAGTTCTTATCAATGAGAATGAGTTATCCTTGTCACTACGTATACCTATGTTGGGTGTCCGGACAGTTTCCAGCTACTGGTAGATCTGATCTGCAAATTTTAAAACTTTTGCATTCAATATTCGGGAAATCGCAATGTATGTTGGGCATAAACATGAATAAATATTTTATCTTGGTTACTGCTATTCCATGCATATTATTTTTGGAGAAATCCAATGGCAAACTTCAGTTATATGGACCCACCCCTTCATACTAGTGAATTTTATTTTTAAAATGTTTTTTTAATACTTTCCTGGATAAGTAGATATGCAATAGGGCAGGGAGGTGTGGGCTGTTCACAGGTACATGTATATGATTCAGTAGATATCTACAAACTCTTATTTTCAGTCTTTCATTCAGATCCATATACTCGCCTAAGAAAACGGATTGATAGTCTGTCATGGATACATTTGACTAGTCATTCTATTTTGCTTTCAGATGCATGACATCTCTTATTTGATGATGGAGCAGACACAGTCATGCTAGAAACATGCAAATAGATCTACACTCACCTACAGGTAAATATCCTCTTTCGTCACCTTCCATGTTTACTTGAGAGATGTGCAATTATAGAACAGGAATGAAACAAAGAAATTTTGTATTTGGAGTAGTAGGGTCTACATGTAAAAAATAAATAAATGAAGTATAATAAAAATAAAATTAAGCTGGTTTATTGCCACTCGGGTCTATACCATTAGAGTTTTTGTCATGCAAGAGCTTGACTAACGGGCGTTGCTAGAACATTTTGAATAGGGGAGGGTTGTGACACCGAAATTTACTGCAATAAATCATATATACCTACCTATTATGCCTGTAGTCTTGACTACGGGACCCCTTCGAGAATTATCACACATGTGTCACAAAATTGTGCGCACCCCCCGTAATCCTATTGTCCCCTTTGCCACTCACGCGCGTCAGTACGCTACGGCCATCTTCCTCTTTCTTGCTCGCCCCCGACGAGTTAGGACGTATAGTCACAGCGCTCCTGAAATCAGGTCGTATAGTATCTTTTTGGTGCGCTTTTTCGCATAGTTAAAGCACTTTTAGGTACCTATATTCGTTTAGATTATAGTACTTTGTGTTTTATTAGTCACTCTTGCCGATTGCAAGGGATTTTTTGATTCCCTTTCTTGGCATTTATTTTTCTCTTTCACGGTCAGCCCCACGTAGATATTTCCGTGTTTGCGGGTGTTTCCGTTTGTCACCGAGCCTTCGGGTTCGGTGTTTGTTCTTACGGTTTAGGCTGTGAAAATTTATTTAGTGCGTATCTCCCAAATAAACTTTAGTTTTATTTACTGCATTCAGTTGAAGTATTTCTTAATTTGAAAAGTATACTTTAGTGTCTGTTTTATTGCAGTGGTATGAATTCGGAAGAAGAAGCAGCTGGGTCAAGGAGACCTGCTTCTTCCGAAGAGTTGTCTAGCAAGACGACTCGGCCTTCCAGAACTCCCCCGAGTACAGCGGTACGCGGGGGAGGGAGGAGGGCTAAAGGTAAGTTGCCTAGTGGTGTTCCCTTGCAGAGTTTGCCAGTTTCGGAGCTTGCGGCTTCGGGACGGGTGGCGTTAACTGAATCGGGATTGTCAACTCCGAAGCCTGTGGTTTCGGGGTGGGTGGCGTCAGATTCTAGTGGTTTGGATATCTCGAATCCAATCCCCCGGTCGCTGAGACCAGGGGGGGGCTGTTGTTTCCCGTACGGTAGCGTTCACTCGCTCTGATCCGTTAGGGGAGACGCGCCCCACTACTGCAGGGCAACCCACGGGCTTAGTCCATGTTGGTCTGGGTTCTCAAACCCTAGCCCCCGGCAAACGCCATATGGGGGAACGAGTACTTTCTGGGCTGTCTCAGTTGCCAGCTAATGGGAATGCTCGAGCTAACAATGTTGGTCTGGGTTCACAAACCCTAGCCCCCGGCAAACGCCATATGGGGGAACGAGTACTTTCTGGGCTGTCTCAGTTGCCAGCTGATGGGAATGCTCGAGCTAACAATTATGGACGCTCTTCGGAGCAACAGGTGTTTTCACCTGAGTGCGTGACTACTAGTGCTCCCCTATTGCCGCTTTCGAGCGGTCCAATAGTGGGTTCACATGCCTTTAGTAGTCATCGGGCACATACCGAGTCATCTCGGTCTGCCCACGCACTGGGAGCTTTTAGCTCCCAACCCATGGCTACGGCATCTTCTTGCCTAGCCAATATGGGTGATTTGGGCGATTCTCTAGGCTTACGCCATGAGCGCTCCAATCCCTTTTTGGGAAGTGAACGTCCCTCCGCGGAGGAATCGGTTCGTGTTTCCGAAGAGCCTTCGGGGATCCGAATGAATCCGATTAAGCGTTCTAAGAAAAGGCTTTCGGCTACGACTATTGTCGAGCCAGCCAAGAAGAAGGCGAAAAGAGGCAAGGCTTTGCCGACCTCTTGCCCGTCTGGCCTGGCTGACCCAGCTAGCTCCTCTCAAGCTGACATGTTCAGTATGATGCGGGCTTTTGCTCAGAGTCATGGTTGGTCCTTTGTACCGGCTTCTTCAACCCTGACTTCTGTCCCTATTCAGGGATCTCGCTTTGAGTCTAATCAACCCTTTGTGATTGATTCCTCTTTGTCTGAGACTGATTCGCATGTGCCTCCTACTCCCGCGGCCCTTGGGGCTCCGCCGGGCGAGGAGACTGTTGGTGAACCATGCGGGGACCCGCCTGCGGAGGCCTTTGTTAACGTTCCTTTGTCTCATTCCACTCGGGTGGAACCAGATTTGGATGCGTCCTCTCAAGCTTCGGTTCCCGAATCGCTTGGGCAGGCGGAGTCTCAATCGCTCAATCTCTGTGGAGTGGAAGCGATTGCTTTGTTGTCCAAATATCGCCCTGAAGTTCAGTCAACCCGCGCGCAGGGTTCGACTTCGCGTTGGAATTTCAAGCAGCAGGTCTCCTCTGAGGGTATTGCTCTCGAGGAGGCTTTCAAGCTGGAGTATGACCGCATTGAGGCCGCTGTGTTGGTTAAGCGATCTAATGCGGTCAGGGGTAAGGCTTTTGCCTTTTGTTCTCAGGACCAAGACAGCTTTTTCAAGGCTAAGATTCTTTCTCCTGAGATTTTGGAGGTTGGTCGTCGCTTGCGGGCGACTAATCCGCTTACCTCCGCTGCTTTCAGGGCGGACGATAAGATTTGGTCTAATATTGAAAACCACATTAGATCAGGGATGCGTTTGACGGCTTTTCAAGGGCTTCTCTCCGACCTTAGGTCCAGGGCGGAAGAGTTGAATGTTACCGATGGTGACAAGCTGATTATTGACGACTTGCTGCATACTCTTTTTTGTCTGCAGTGGTCGCAGCTTTCCACAGCAGCTGCTTCGGCTACGTTCCGTCGCAGGACCTCGGCTCTCTCAGCACTGGGTGTTAGAGAGTCGGGCATTGCTCAACTTCTCCGAGATGTTCCGTCTCGGGGTCCTTCGCTTTTTGGTGGTAAATTCGCTACGGTGTTTCAAAGAGAGATCGATGCGCGAAAGCAGATCTCGGATATGACTAAGCAGTTTCACACTAGCTCTAAGCCAACGCGGGCCCCTGTTCGGCGTAAACCTGCTGGTCCTGTTTTGGGCCAACGCAGTCGTGTGTCTAGGGTCCCGCCTCCTGAGCCTCAGCCAGCTCCGTCTCGTGGGAGAGGGAGTCGTGGCAGGGGTTTTTCGAGAGGTTCTCGTGGTAAGGCGACGGCTTCGCAGAAGGCCAAGCCTGGTTTTTGATGTTTTTCCCCGAGCGCTGGTTCGACCGAATGTGGTAGGTGGCCGACTTCATGCGTTTCTCCCCGCTTGGGAGGCCATCTCCGGGGACGGGTTTGTTCTCTCCGTCGTGCGAGACGGATTCTTCATAGATCTTTGCGCCTCGCTCCCCGGAGGGGCTATAAGAATTCGGTCACCTCCCATGTCTGCCCTGTCTCGGTCTCATGCTTTGAAGGAGATCGAGTCTCTTTTGGAAAAGAGGGCTATGGAAAGGGTAAGAGACAGGCCGTCTCTTTCCCTTTCTCCAATATTTGTTATTCCCAAGCGCTCGGGAAAACTTCGTTTGATACTGAACCTAAAGAGGATAAACAAATTTATTCCTCCGGTTCATTTTCGTATGGAGACTCTTGCCTCCATTCTTCCGTTGATCAAAAGGGAAGACTACGCGGTCTCGATAGATCTCAAGGACGCGTACTTTCACATTCCCATTCATCGCGCATCTCGCGATCTTCTGGGGTTCTCCTTCCTCTCGGAGACTTACCGGTTTCGGGCTCTTCCCTTCGGGCTGCGCCCGGCCCCTCGGGTTTTTACCCAAGTTGTAGCGGTGCTAGCGGCCTTTCTGAGGCGTCGCGGCCTGCGGTTGTTTTGTTACCTGGACGATTGGCTTCTCCTTGCGGAGTCGCGCGATCGTTTGTTGGACGAGACTCGTTTGCTAGTCTCTCTTACTCAAGACTTAGGTTTCCTAATAAATTGGGAAAAGTCAGAGTTAGTCCCCACTCGCAACCCAGTTTTTCTGGGGGCGGTGTTAGACATAAGGAATCAGTTAGCTCGACCCAGTCGAGACAGGATTCTCACCATTGTCTCTGCGGCTCGCAAGCTCTTGCTGGCCAGAAGAGTCTCGGCCAGACAGTGGCTTCAGTTTCTAGGTTATCTGGCCAGTCTAGTCGATGTTTTAGAGGACTGCCGGCTCCTCATGAGACCCTTTCAGAGACATCTCCTCAGGTTCTTCAAGCCGGGAAAAGACTCTCTTTTGGTCTGGATTCCAGTACCAGTAGAGATCAAGTCTCTTCTCGCTTGTTGGACGAGCGAGGTGTTTCTCGCGCGAGGCAGGTCCTTCTCTGTCCCTCTTCCGTCGATATCGGTTTCGACGGACGCCTCTCGGTTGGGGTGGGGAGGACACTGCAACGGCAGCACGGTTGCGGGGGATTGGTCTCATCTTGGGACTCTTCCTCATATCAATGTCCTGGAGTTTATGGCAGTTCTGCTGACCTTGCTCCATTTCAGAAGTCGACTTCTCAGTCGTTCAGTTCTGATTCTCACGGACAATGTTACCGTGGCGGCATATATCAATCGGCAGGGAGGCACTCGTTCGGTTGCCCTGAATGCCCTAGCAGCTCAGCTGTGGAGGTGGTGTCGTCGCATGACAATCACACCCGTGGCCTCTTTCATCCCAGGTCGGGAAAACCTCATTGCGGATTTTCTGTCCCGGGGCAGGTATCTTCCATCGGAATGGATGCTCCATCCGGAGGTATTTTGCCGCATTCGCAGTTGCCTAGGTCCACTGGAAGTGGATCTATTTGCGTCGGTGCTAAATCACCAGCTGCCGAAGTATTGCTCCCGTGTTCGCGATCAGGGAGCATGGGCTCTCGATGCTTTCTCCCTCAGCTGGGAGAACCTTCAGGGATTCGCCTTTCCTCCCTTCCAACTGATTCCGCGTGTCTTGCGGAAAATCAGGGAAGATCGGGCGAGGGTGCTTGTAATAGCTCCCTTTTGGCCCAGGAGGAATTGGTTTCCGGAGCTTATGAGCCTTCTAAGGGCTCAACCGTTAGTTCTCCCGTTAAGAGCGGATCTGGTGTTACAGCCCCTATCGGGGATTCTTCACCACAATCCGGAGTCTCTTCATTTGACTGCTTGGCCCCTGTCAGGGAATCTGCAAGACAGTCGGGTCTCTCTGATAGAGCCGCGGACTTTTTAATGTCCAGTCGTAGAGTTTCTACTAGGGAAATTTACAATTCCCGTCTCTCGGTCTTTTTCCTTTGGTGCAAAGAGAGAAATCAAACCCCTTCTAAGGCTCCTATTGGTTCAATTGCGGATTTCTTAATCTCGTTATTTGACAAAGGGAGATCTATTTCTACTATCCGAGGCTACCGTTCGGCGATCGGGGCCATTCATTCGGGGTTTTCGGATGGTTCGGGGATTTCCAATTCCCCGCTGCTAAGCGGTTTGATTCGTTCGTTCTTTCTGAAACGACCTTCGTTTTCTAAGTTAGTGCCGTCTTGGAGTCTGCCTAAGGTCCTGGAGGCCTTGGCGAAACCTCCTTTTGAACCGTTAGGTGAAGCTTCGCTTCATCATCTTACGGTTAAGACGCTCTTTTTGGTAGCTATTGCCTCTGGGCAGAGGCGCAGTACTCTTCATGCTCTCTGTCTTACTCCTGGTCATGTTCGCTGGGAGAGAAAAGGTGTTAGATTGATTCCTAGGGCTTCTTTTGTTGCCAAGAATCAGACAGCTACCTCCGGTCCTGTTGAGATTTTTCTTTGTCCGCTTTCTGACCTTTCTTCGGTGCGTGAGGACAAAGTTTGGTGTCCTGTTAGGGCTCTCAAATGGTATATTGATAAGACTAAGTCTTTTCGTAAGGATGATCAGTTGTTCTTGATCACTAGAGAGCCTTTTTCTCCTGCCTCTCTTGATTCCATTTCTAGATGGATCGTTGAAGCTATTAGGGCCGCTGGCACAGAGGCTCTTTTATCTGACAGTAAGCCTCGTGCTCATGATACTCGTAGTGTCAGCACTTCTTGGGCTCTGTTTCAAGGTGTGGCGCTTGTTGATATTTTGAAGGCTGCTTATTGGCGTTCGCCCAATTCCTTCATTTCTTGCTACCTTAGGGATTTTCCCGCAGGTGAAGCTTTGTTTGCGTCAGCCACCTTGAAGGCCGCTGTGTCTTCTTTGTAGTCTTTGGTGTAATCCTTTTTCCTTTGCTTGAAACATGCCTCCCGGTTTTTTGAGTTGGCGCTGGTCTGGCATAATAGGTAGGTATATATGATTTATTGCAGTAAATTTGTAAAATCAGCACTGATTTTCTTATTTACTATATAAATCTATATACCTACCTATGACCCTCCCTCCTTCCCCGCTCCTTGCAAGCAACATGTTTCTTCTTGGGGTTGCTCGCAAAAGAGGAAGATGGCCGTAGCGTACTGACGCGCGTGAGTGGCAAAGGGGACAATAGGATTACGGGGGGTGCGCACAATTTTGTGACACATGTGTGATAATTCTCGAAGGGGTCCCGTAGTCAAGACTACAGGCATAATAGGTAGGTATATAGATTTATATAGTAAATAAGAAAATCAGTGCTGATTTTACAAATTTGCCAACAAATTTTTAGGATGCAATACCCATTTTTGCCGACAAAACTGCTGCACTCTAATCCCTCTCCTCCGACAAAAATTAATAAAAGAAAATCGCAGACATAGAGATCTTGATCAGACAGGCCCATTTCGTAAGGAGGGGACTGACGCCTTTTGCCCAAATATCAGCTTTTCAATTTCTAAATATTTTTAGCCAGAGAGCAAAGCGAGTCAAACAAAATTTGTTTGAACTTTTTTTTAGGTGAAAATTACTGAAGTTTACTTACATAAGTTATATAATTATCCTGGAACCTTTCTTCTTCAATATGTGGATATCGGTCTGTTGACAATGTTGGGCACCTTTTGAGGCATTTTTTTCTTTAATCCCCTGTAATTTGATGAAAAGTCTAGTTAGAATTTTCTTACTTGGCCATTCTATCTCTGGTGAAAATAAAAAGCATCTGAGAATCATAAACATGTTGTTCCACAATGTATTTTGGAAATAATTATGAAAAACCAGCATGTGGATGTAACTGGACATTGTGTCCGTGTTACATCCGCAGAGTCTTATTTTGAGACATAACGGCACATCCATAATGCTCTTGATGATAAATATTTGCCTGGTTACTTTAGGCTCTCTATTTATTTCAATGCAACAACAACTGCAATGAGAGTATACTGACTTCAAGAGTTATTGATGAAAGTTGCAGATATTCTTTGGTGTCCCGTTCATCCACAACTTGTGACATTTGAATGGAAACCGTTACACCCACAACATTCATGATAAACTCAGGGAAGATATTTATTCTTTTGTTAAAAGTTTTCAGCACCATAACACAATGTACCCATTAATAGGATTTAGCTATGTAAGGTATCATGCATGTAGAAATGCTGGCAATCTAAAAAAAAAAGGTGGTTGTGCATGTAACATGGGACACCAGTATGTTTTTGTTAATACTTTGAAAATGCCTCTCAAAACAATTTGTCTTGTGTTCTTCAAAAGCTTCCTGGAGGCACCAAGTACATTCATATAAAACAACTTAATGGTGTAAGTCATAGTGTTAAAACTACAATGTTTTTACGATAAAATGTCAAGTTTTGGTGCCCCAACTTTGTGAACAGACCCATATATACTAGCACCTTGCTGCCCGAATGTGACTATCTGAACTTTGACAATCTCAGGGGGGCAGCTGTAGCCTATTGCAGAAGGGAAGGGAAGGGAAGGGACGCCATTTGCCCAAAGATTAACATCTCAATGTTTTGACGAGCGACTTGAGCGAGCGAGCAAAAAATTTGACCAGTTTTTCCTTCTTTCTCTTCCCTTCCTTTCCTTTTTTTTTTTAGTGTTTATTTTCCTTTCCCTTCCTTTCTTTTTTTACCCTATATTTCCTCTTCCCTCACTCTTCCCCCCCCCCTCTTTCTTTTGTTGCCAACAGAGGTGGCGCATTTGCAGCTAGCGACGCCCCGGTTGACAAATGATATGGGTCTGAGCCAAAAGTAGTCAACATAAACCCTAAATTTTCAATTTAAGATTTGTGTCTGCCCTTGTATATCACATGAAAGCTGAGAATCTGTAGTTTATGAAAATGTACATGTCTCTTCATGATTGCATTCCGTTTTTTTTAAAATAACCTTTAAAATGGAAAAGAGCGCCCTCATAGCGCGACGGGACGGAATTACTAGAAAAAGCAATTTAAAAAAAAGTGAAAGGGCATTTGAAAAATAAAGTTTGGAGTTGGAATACTAAATGCAATACTATTCAATGCCCAATGCCAGTTCTGGCAATATTCTGTTATAATTGGGTTAAAATTTGAACTTTTTGGTGCAAAATTGTATTTTGGGGCACTTTGACGCCCCCTTTTTATTTTTTTGTAGGATAAAGTGGAGTTTATAGACTGAGGTCTTATAAAGTATCAATGACCTATCGTACCATCACTTCTGTACCATTAAAATTGATTCCCTTATATTTCGAGAAGAATTGTGATGTGTTCTTTTTTTTTCCGTCCCGTCGCATTTAGTGGGTATTTAAGGGATTTTAGGCGCGACGGGACGGAATTTTGCATGGAAAGTACAGTCCCATGTATGTCATTTGATGTAAGTATACTTTTTTTAACCCAAGCAAGTTTTTATTCATTTAATTTGAATAAACAATAGAGAATAAAAGTTTTCTTACTCGAACAATGTAGTTCTACCACATTTTTTTAGAGAAAAGAACTATTTCATGATATCAAAAAAATTTCTTTTCAAAATCCCCATTTGTTTTGTACATGGTGCAAAAGTGTCCATCCTCTCTAGTGATTTTATCTCTTTAATTTGAATTAACAATAAAGCTTGCCACTTCCCTGTGCCTTAACATTGTAGTTCTACCATAGTTTAAAAGAAAAAAGTACAGTTGGACAATATTTTAAAAAAAATTCTAAATCCCCATTCATTTTGTACATGTGCAAAAGTTTCCGTCCCGTCGCATTCCGTCCCGTCGCGCGACACCCATTCATCAATTTTCAAATTTAAAAAAATTGATTGGGCCAAAATCTTAGCTTCATGGTTGAATGTCATGTGCTCTATCATACTAATAAAAAATCAGCATACGTAGCTAGTCTTCAATTTTAACTTCGATAGAATTTTACTTTGAATCTGTCTTACAAAATTTCACCATTCTATCGTTCCGTCCCGTCGCGCTAACAAAAAATGTTGTTACCATGGAAACGGAATTACGATCATTCTTGTGTTTGTAGTGGAATTGTTCTTCAGTGTAAACTTATTACAAAAGTAAAGGTATGCAGCAGGTAGCATTTCTTATTTTCATGTAAGGGGAAAATATCCTATTGAATTCCGTCCCGTCGCGTTGACAGGACTTTTGGCTCAGACCCATATTTATATCTGCAGTCCTATAGATTTTGTAAATTTGTCTTGATGAATGATGAAAGAAATATTTGTGGATGAAGGATGGATTTACTTTACATTTTATATTCTTATGATGAATAATTTATGGGATTCTGTAGTGCAGCTATAGAGATTTTTGTCAGTATAAGTAATTTTTTGTAGGCAGTTGTTAGTTCCTGTCTGATTTGTTTGCACATTAGTTTTACACAAGGTGTTGCTGTGTAAATTACTAGAATATTTATACCCCCGCCAAACGAAGTTTGAAGGGGGTATACTGGAATCAGTCGATGGTTGGGCGGTCGGTCGGTCCGTTGCAAATCTTGCGGATCGAACTACTTCCTCAGTTTTTGACCGAAAGTCATGAAATTTGGTACACACATTGGTCTTGGTGGGAAGATGTGCAAGACATATTTTTCGGATCAGTCGGAATCTGCATTGCCATGGAAACGGCATATCTATGGCAGTAAATCAGGGAAAAATCTTGCGGATCGAACTACTTCCTCAGTTTTCGACCAAAAGTCAAGAAAGGCTGTTCTCACGGGGCGGGGGTATTAATCATCATCTTCAGTGATATTTCTAGTTTTAATAGGTACCTCTACCATCATGTAGACCAGTGCATGTTGTGTTCGCAACACTGGCATATACTTTAGGACAGTTTCCATTTCAGTTCATGACCAAAAAAGTGTAATGAAAAGAAGCACATTGGCCACAATTCACAAAGGAGGGTAAACCCATGGTCTAAACTATGGTTTAAAATAAGCGTAGCCTGTATTGCCATTTATGATTGGACATGAGGCCATGTAAGTTGCTTGTACTACCCTTACAGAGAGAAGTATTCATGAATTCAGGCCATGGCCTTTTCACAAAAAAAAAAGAATTTCTATTTCATTGAAATTCTAATTCATTTTTTTAAAACTATCTTTTCTTTTATTACAGCACCACCAAACTGTTGTATGTGCTGATTGGATTCCCTGCCACTCCTGGTCTTGCTCAGTTCCAAGATAACGATTGAGATCACTCGTCCTATCCATCTACCTGTTTGCCTGGGACTCCTGGACCCTCACAGCAGACCTCCAGAGGCGAATTCAAGCAATGGAAATGAGATGCTTCCGTAAAAAATACTAGGCATCTCGTATAAAGACCACATAACCAACGAGACGGTCCGCACCATCATCCACCAAGCAATTTGGCCATACGAAGAACTCCTCACGACCGTGAAAAAGCACAAACTGAAATGATATGTTTCACGTTCTTCGGGTCTTGCAAAAACCATCCTGCAAGGCACAGTGAAAGGTGGAAGAAAAAGAGGAAGACGGAAGAAAAGATGGGAAGACGATATCAAAGAGTGGACCCGCCTGGACTTTTCTTGAAATGTGATTTCGACTTAATTCATTTTTCCTGTGACTCTTTTGAAATTTGGTTACATATATAGTAGAAGTGGATATTATTGTGAATGGCAATTCAGTAGCTATGAATTCCTGTACATGTAGAGAAAATGAATTTTTTTTTTTTTACATTTATCAATTGATGGCTTTTTTCCTTGTCCATCTTCCTAATACCTCAGTCACACTAATAAGACCGACACAAGACCCAGAACAAAATTACCCTGAATGGCAAAGAACTGGTCGGTTTGGTGGTGTGATGGCGGTAATAGGATGAGTGGGTGTAACTTGTGCCCCCTCCCTCCCCCCCCCCTTTCCTGAATCTTTAGGAAAAGTGTTAAAGACAACTTGCATGTTGTCTTCAGCACGTGTTGCTGCCAAGAAATATTATGTCCAGATATATTATTTAAAATGTTGACACATCCTTTGCCTCTGATAATATCCTTCTTGAAAAATCCCTGCCCTTACCAACCATATAGAGCCACATAATGGTCCGAACCAGTTAGCCTGTAATTTCTGTTGTATTGTAATTTGAATATACCCTTATTGAAGCAAAAAATGAACTTTTTCCTTTAATTTGAACTTCCTTTTCTTGTGAAGGGTCAGAAAGGAGAGGGAATAAGAGAGAAGGAGAAAATGGAGAGGTGCAAAAAACGGTGAAAACAAGCCATTGAGAGAAAGGAAGGAAAGGATGAAGAAACGAATCATGACAAGAGGATGAAGGAGAACGCAGCGATGGAGATATTGAGAGAGAGGGGAGAGTAGTGAAGAGTGAACACAATCCCAAAGTGAATTTTGAAATATTAGTAGGCCAAGTGGCGTACCCAGGATTTGTTAAAAGGGGGGTGGGTGTATATATCGGTATATCAGTATTTTGGGGGTCTATTTACAACAAAAAGAAAAAAAGTAACATTATTTGGGGGTTACTTTCACTCAAATTATCCAATAAGTGTTAAAAAAAAAGTTAACAGGAATTCTAAGGCGGCGTTTTTAACATCAAAAAGGTGTGTGCCGACTTACAATAACACAAAAAGGGGGTGTTCGACCACCTAAAAATGCCCCTTTTGTCAAAGGGGGTGTTTGGACACCCCCCTCCCCTCGATAAGTGCATGGGTAGGCCTACATTCTTGCATTAATTTTATTCTTCATTTCATGTATTCTGCATCTATGTGTATTTATTTACTAAACCGAATTTATAACTAAAAAACACTTTATAACTCCTTGCCTGAACCAACATCGTGATTAGATGGAAGCTTGTGAACGTGTTAGAGTAAGGATGTGTATGTAGAGAGAGAGAGAGAAAGAGAGGGGAGGGCGAGGCGTTTGGTGACAGAAATTGATGTCCATGCCCAGTCTAAACTCTTTGAAAAAGAGCATTCTGCAGCTACCTGGTGAAAAGAATATTTATGAAGCCGAAGTGAACCACGGAGAGCAGCAATACAAATTTCACAAGTGTGGGCTATATGTAAAGAGCAAGGAGTTCTGTCATAACTCCTTGGTCAGAGCAGGGAGGTAGAAGAGAGATCTCTCTTCCACCTCCCCAGTCAGAGCAAGAAGCTTACACTCCTTAGCCAGATGACTTGGCAAATCAGGCGTAAGCCTAGGGGGCTGGGTCAAGTTCGGCCCGGACCGCTGGCGTTGAATGTATTACTGGTACGGACTTCCGATTTTTTTTGTTTCATTTTGAGAAAATTTACCACAAACATTTGGATGATTTTGGCGTAATGAAAATTTTCTCACTTTTCAGATATGACGGTAACCTGATATGACTTGGATATTATCAATAATCAAGCTTCCAGAATGTTAGGCTATAGCCCAATATTAGAAATATTAGAAGAAGAAAAAAGAAAGAAACCCCCAAACAAAAATCACTGACGTGAGGGGGGAGGGGGCCAGGGGGATGCCACACTCTTATGACAAGTATTACATCTCCCTAATCAATTCCCCGTCCAAGGAGACAAAATAAAATCTTATGTGTTCATTGTTTTATCAGTCTTCAATCGATCGCATGATCCTGCTGTTCTGAAGATACAAAAAAGGCTTTTCCCCACATTTCTCTCTATCCTCCGATTGTAGTATTGGAAATTTGTCTAAGCATCCAACCGCATAGGCCTATATGCCCGCCCCCGCACTATTTCCAGTACAATGTATATCTTGACGACTAGTAACCGAAATTAGTTTGGAAAATGTGACATGGGCGTAAGGGGATATTTTCGCTCCTGGGGGTCGCCTCCTTTATTTTGCTAAACATTGCCGACATGAATGATTCCATTTCCTCGAGAGCGAGAAATAAATTTATTGGACCTGCGGGCACTCGTACTCCGCGCGCGGTGGCCGTTACCCGAAAATAAAAACAGAGTGGCGGGCTCTGAAACCAGCCACTGCCTCGTACGGCAATAATTGTGAATGACGACAGGGCTGTATTTCATCCACTCCGATCTCTCTCCTTTTCTCTCCCTCCGAGCTCCAGCCCCTCCTTGACCTTCCCTTACAAAAAAGTCTAGTACGTCTTTGGTATAGAGCTGATCGTATGGATTGTTGTTTCGTCCATGTTTCAAAATGTGCGACCTCCCCTTCCCCCTTTTAAATGCCTTTTCATTTGTTTCCTCTTTCTCTTTCTTTCTTGTCGGGCAAAATCTGTTATTCATGTATGTAGGATTACCATGCAATAATCAAAATTTGGTAATTCTACTCACACACGATGTCGCGACTACCCCAGCGACCGCCCGCCGGCCAGGCCAGGCGATCGACAGGCTAGGCTAGCCCCTTGCCTGCCCACGGGATGAGCTCCAGCGCTCAAGCTTTCTCTCGCGCGCGATAGTATTGCCGAGTTATCAATCCTTGGTATTGCAAGCCCTGTCAGCATTACACCCCACAGCGGCAGGCCAATGTAAATAGACGTTACGCTGTGCATTTGCCGAAAGAGGGAGGTAGGCCGACCGTCACAAGTTATAAGCGTCATGCCATACGCTTATAAAATTTCGATTTTAAATCATAAATATCTTGATAATGAAATCAGCAATTGACCTGTAAAAGTCACACGATTCCTGACTGACCTAAAGGTTTCTAATTATCATTGCAGCATGAGCTAATTCAGATTTTTTTTTTCTGATCTCCAACAAAGTTACTCAATGCCTTTAAACACAGATGCTGACCAAAGCCAATTATAGCTGTTGATAAAGCAACTTGTGCTAAATGTAGAGTCAATATCATTCATAAGAATGCTCAACCATTCCTATCCTTTTTCCAGGTCTTTGAAATTATGTTCCTCTTTATATGAGCATGACTTCAAATTGTCAGACACATTTTATTGAAAATGAATATGTTCTGCTACTCCTGGTAACTGATAAAGTATAGCAACTTAAAATGCGTTCACAATGATCATAAGGGGTGACCATGCATTATTGATACAGATGGCTTTAATTGTCAATGAAAACCACATCACGTAGGATCGGAGGAGGAATATTTGAATTCTAATTCTTCCATAAGGGTTGACCACTACATTCTATAAAATAGGTCACAAGAACTTTTTATACTGACTTCATTACTGACTCTCCGAAAATGATCTGCTTTTGTGGTATGTATACATACATATTTCAGCTATGAATGAATTTAGTATCATACCCTTATATCATATCATTCTATAAATGCAAATTCTTTAAAACAGAAAAATGCTGACCATTTTTTCTCTTATACTCTTATATAGACTTTGATTCGCATATGGCTACAAGTCGTGATCACTCGTAACGCTTCGATGACCATGGCTTGTTCATTTTTGTGAGAGATGAAATGATATCATTTAATTTGATATACAATTCTTAATATTTCATTTGGTTTTATTCATTTTGACACAAACTAAAATATGAATTATGAATCTAATTGATAACCTATGTACAAACTCAATTGAGGCAATATTCACAAGAAATTCATTCATCAAAAAATGCTTTCAAAATGAGTAATGCCAACTGAAATATTAAGAGTTGTATATCAAATTAAAGGATATCATGTCCTCTATCAGAAAAATGAATGAACAAGCAATGATCATTGAAGCGTTACGAGTTATGCTTCAATGATCACAGAAATGTGTGAAAATGAGCATTAGTGCATTTAATGGATCATAAATATTCATGCATGAATGATCACAATTTGTAACCATATGCGAATCAAATGCTATTCCTTTCTCTTCAACTTGATATACAATTCAGTAGATTTTATGATAAATTATTTGAGAATTTTCAACTCCAAACATAGTTAACCCTCTCTTTATAGTGTCATTTATGTGCAGTGTCCAAATAATATTTGGCTACACTGTAAATGGAAACTACATGTATATAACAAGAGAATCCAGAGAAAAACAAGATGAATGCTCACATTACGACTGAAGCTCAATGATAACAAGCTGACATCATTTTTTTTTCTTTTGTATTTCGATCTCAAATATTGTCAGATGGCAGATGAATAAATGAACTTTTAGAAAATAAAAAAATCAGACATTTCATCTCAAGCCACATACAGTATTTCAGCCATTTTACTCCCAATGCGACTTTTTAGTTGTTTTGAGGCAGAGGGTCACATATTTTCTTTATATCCTTCTTACTCCTTTAAGCATTACCCAATAAAAGTGTTTTGGGTTTAATTGTACACATTCTAGCTGTACACAATTTTTGGGGGGTGATTGGTACACTCTCAATTATTTACAAGTCCACACTACTACTTGCTATTCAGGACATTCAGCTTGTTTGTCAGGGTTATTACAGGCTTAGTTGCTGGTAGCTCATCTTGGATTTGCAGGATGATCTTCTGCACGAACATAAGGGAATGTTGGATCTCTCCTGGGTATGCCCAGTTGAATACATAAAATGCGGCGAAATACGTCGCCACTGCTCCAAAGAAAGAAGCGCTCTGTGCAATTTCCTCTCCATCAGCCATCAGGGTGAACTTAGAGGTCTTCCCCAGTGTTTCCTCGTTGCACAGAATGTACATTGGGATGGTTGTCTGAAGAAAAAAAATACAAAGCGAAAGCTAAGCATTTTGCAAGAAATGGAAGGAGGAGAGCAAGCAAGTATATAGTTAGAACTTGAATATCACAAGCAGCAGGAGTTACTACAAAACAGATGTTAAAGAATACAGGCATAAAAATCCAAAACCTGACTGAATGGAATCAAGATTTGCTTCATGAAGCATAAAAACTTTTCATCAAAGGCACAGTCCAGTGCAAGAACTAATGTGAAATTTCTTGTGAATGGTATATCATCTTGGATTTCTAGATGAATCTTTTGCACAAATGTGACTGCTTTAAATTCCCCTAGGCAGGCAAAGTTAAAGATGCAGAAATCCACAAAATACAATGCCACTGCTCCATAGAAAGAATCAATCTTTGGAATTTCTTCTCCATTAGTCATGATGGTGAACTGAGAAGTCTTCCCCAGTGGGAATTGGGCAATATTGGATTCAGATCGGGCAATATAGGTTGGTATCTCATTCAATGCCAGTCAATATTATATAATTAAACTTAATAAAGCACATCTAATGAATTAAATACTGACCTCAGCCTCAGGGAGTAGGAAAATGTTGTCAACACTTTCCTGAAGTAGTCCAGGAATGGACACAAATGCTGCTCTAGATGTTGCATCTGTGAAGAAGAAAAAATATATATATAAATCCCTAAAATTAAGTTGAAAATTAAAGTTTGATCAATAATAATTTCTCATGTTACTATATTATCACCACTGAATGCAGGGTCATGTAAAGATTGACCTAACCCATCTTTGCACCATCAATATTTCTCTTCCAAATAGCAAAGAAAATACCAACAGAGCTTTCGTAAAGTGAAAAAGAGCTCTTGCAAACAAAGAAACAAAACAAAAAAAAACCCAACATGAAAATCACAAGAAAAATCATACTTTTTAACAACATGGCCAAAAAGAGCACATGTGAACAACAAGAAAAAAGGATCATTATACCTCCAAGTTTGAGCAAAAATGATGGAAAGAATTTAAAATATGAGGTTCCCCTTTGCATCCCCCAAACACTGGGGCCACCCGAAAAACGTGAAGAGCTTTCATTTCTCATCTGTTACAGTCTTCAAAACAGTACATCTTGACTATTGTAAACTTGTGGACAGGGAGGCTGATGGCTCAATGAGCTAAAAATCCATTGGGCTGGTTGATGACAGATGGACAGTCCAAATGTCCTCCTCATATAATATGTTATCTATACATACTCTAGATCATTTTACCTTCTTTGTCATGCTCCCCTGCAAGATCCCGAATTTCCTCCATTGCCTCTGTGAAAAGTCTGTGAGACCTCTTTCGTGTCTGTTCTTTTTGAAGCAGGACTCGCTCATATTTTTTAAGTCCCACTCTCAGCTGCTCCTGTAGTGGAATGTTGCTCCCCTGCAGAAGTCCCATTTCTGCTGCCAACTGTCAAAATAACAGGTAGAAAAACATCTACCATTGTGAAAATTCTTTTAAACACTTGCTAGGAGAACACGCTAGTCAAAATGGTTCCTCGGTTTTGCAATTTTTATTTCTGGTTATTTCCAAACTATGTGCATTCAGTGAATACAGAAAAACAAGGAAGACAAAAGTGAAAGTTTGTGAGCAAATTTGGATAATCCAGTCAGGAGTTAGAGATTTTCAAAGTTTCTGTATATCCCTGTAATATGGAATCATTGAGTTAGCAACTCCACCAGCATCCGTCAGCATTTAATCAATCTTGGGATATTCATTATTATATCAAAATCTGGTGAGGTCTAGGCTAGATAGATGGCTAGGCCCCAAGAATGAAACACCATTACCCAACAAACATGTTGCTGTAATCTTACTTCAACTTTTACACTAAAACTAAACTTCTGCGATGGGTCCTATTCATGATATTGCCTCCATCCACCCTTGGCTTGGGCATGTTGGGGCCCGGGCGGCCTAGGGCCAGGCCTAGCTGTAGCACACACGGAATGCTATATATGGGGCTCTATTTAATGCTCTTTCCAATGATGGGTATTTTTCCTACTATTTGAAAATCAGATCATGTAGTAAAATTGTGACAAAGTGACAAAATTATGAGAAAACGGGTAGGCCTATATTCGGTTTCCCATAGGAAATGCATGGGAAATGGCAATGTAAATGCACACAATATTGAAGGGTTTGCCAGATTTTTCGTAACTTTATTTTTGGTGAAAATATCTTAGCGTGCTTAAATCATTTTAAGATGCCCAGAAATTTCTCTTTCCACACATAACAAATATGATGTAAAAATTAATTCAGATCATATTGTGATTACGCGATGAACTTGCAGAAAAAGTTGACCATTTTTTCCATGAATTTGGCAAGATTTCGTGCTGACACTTTCTGTGTGTGTTCAGACACCCTAACTTTAGTTTAAATCATTGATTTAGTCTTAACTTACTATCCACATGAAATCAATATTTCAGAATTTTTTTATAAAAGGCTGAATTTCAAAGCAGATTGGAGAGCCACCACTGCATGAAAACGGTCACCCATTTGTGCACATGAAGTCTCGAGTGGTCTCTTTGTTACTGTTAGTGTTAGGCCCAGGCCATTGGCATTGGATTTGCCTGTCCCACATATTGTGATTCATACAGACTACACAAATCACAACATATGGGACTAACCTGACCAATTTCCACGCACGGGCATACCTATACTTTGTTCGAGTGCTCTGCCTCTGGAGTCAATTATATCTAACACTATAATAATTTCGATAATTGTACAGTTAAAACTATTTAAAAATTAAATTAACACAACCCTACAAATTGTAACTCATCATTTATGAAAGATTTTTTTTGTTTTTTCGCCTCGAATATCTCAGCATGCAACACAAAACACTTGCGCGCTCGACTCAATATACACAGAAAAAGCGTATAGCAATATTAGTTATTTCGATTACAGAATAAAAATAAACGATAACAAAATCAAGGGTAACGATTACAAAATCAAGAGTAACGATTACAAAATCAAGAGTAACGATTACAAAATCAAGAGTAACGATTACAAAAGCAAGAGAAACGATTACAAAATGAATTTTGTGTACCACGAAAAAAATTTCGTGTACACAAAAGTTATTTCGTCGCAACGAAATGTATTCCGTACCGAACGAAATAAATTTCGTGTACACAAAAGTTATTTCGTCGCAACGAAATGTATTCCGTCCCGAACGAAATAAATTTCGTGTACACAAAACTTATTTCGTCGCGAATAATAATTTTCGTTCGGTCCCAAAAGTCATTTCGTTGCAACGAAATGGATTTCGTGTACGCAATTTACATTTCGTACCGCGAAACTGTATTTCGTGGTTACGAAATTAATTTTGTGAACGCAATTACATGACGAACCAACGAAATCTATTTCGCATGGGTCAAAAAAGTATTTCGTGTACGGAATTGCATTTTGTAAAAAATTTCGTACGAAATTGTGTAAACTTGGACAGAATACGTGGCTTTACACTTGGGGCCCCATAGTTGACACATCACAGCAAGTCAAACTCTGAGTGGGAGTTCATATTAAACAGTGCTTCCTTTTCAAGTGTACATTTATGAATGCCTCCAAAATTTCTGCCATGGCTTTTGACTTTATGCAAATTCTATGATGGTTGAGATTGTTTTCCCCACACATTGGTTGCATGTATGGATCTGCTGCCAAAAGTGATATTGAGGCAAAGTAATGAAACAAATTTCCACTTGATGCAAGTTTTTTTTTGTTTTGAAGAAAAGAAAAACAAACTCGAAAGGTTCTCTGGGTTGAGTTGGGAAACATAAATAGCTCCAATTTCAGACTTGTATTGACATTGTGGAGGCCTTTGGCAATTCATATTGTAGAATTAGCAAGACATCATTGTTCGACAAAGTTCTAGAAATTATTTTTCCCTATCTGTTACTATTTTGTACTGCACATAGTTGTTACATGTCATGTTTAGAAGTGAGGGGAAGAGAGTTTTAATTTTTACCAAAGAAAATTGAAGAATTCTCCTTTAGATCTATATTGCTTGGTTCCTACTATTATCATATTATGAACAATATAAACTTGGTTATTTTTCTCATTATAAAATAAGAAGCTTAACAATGACATTTTGAAAGGATAGTTGCTCATGCATTTGAGAGGTTCATAGACTCATCACAGCATGTCAGCAATTTTCCATTGAAGTTAATGCTTCCTTTTCAAGCTTAAAAACATGTATGAATTCGTCTGATATTTGTGCCATGGCTTTTGTATTTATGCAGAAGCCATGATGGTTGGGGTTTTTCCACATGCATATTTTTAATGTACTTCCGCCAAAAATGACTTTGAGGCAAATTTATCAATCAAATTGCATCAAGAGTATTTTGATCTTTCCACTTTCAGTTAGTCATGATGTGCATATGATCTTCTACTCAAGGGTTTTTTTTAAGAAAAGAGAAAGATTTCTTCTCTTGGTTAGGTAGGGAAACATTTGCAGCTTCAGGTTCAAATGTTTTTCAAGTTTGTGGAAGCCCATTACTATCCATATACTTTACATTGATTGAGGCATCATTATTCAACAAAGTTCTAAAAATAATTTTTTTTCACCAAATGTTACAAATTGTGCTGCATATACAGTTGCATGCAATGTTTGGAAGGAAAGGAAGGGAGTTTTAATTATTATATAGTAAAGAGCTCACATACATGTAAGCAAACAAAGAAACAATCTAAACTGCCATCTTTCGATGTGTTGAAGCTCATGGACAGTTTTGATCGCAAAAAGGAAATTGGAAAGAAAGTTCCATATAGTCTTATTTTTTTCTTATATAAATAAAGGTTTCTATGAGATCATGTGGTATTCGATCAATGATTTCCGGTGAATTTTAGTGTAAATATTTGTAAGGAACGCTAGATCACGGTAACATACTGTCCTACATGTATGTTCAGACCTTTCCACCCCGATGGCTCCCCACGCAACAGTCTTGGGGTTTCGCGTGGAGATAGCTTGTGTGTCACTGTTTGTGGAATACACATAATCCTCATAGGTTTTGCACATGGTATGGTGTATAGTGCACTCTGCCGTTGTTGGGAGTTTATATCTCTGGCCCGGTATATAAATTAATTTTTACCTCTCATTTGGTAAAATATTTCTCTTTTTGAGGTGAAATCTTCACAGCATCTTAGTATTGCTAGGATCTTGCTGTTTATCAACAAAAATCTAAGAAATCTCACAAAAAGTTTTTGAGGAAGAACCAAAACTAAACATTACCTTTAACTGAAGAAAGTGGAGGTTCTCAAGTCATTTACAGAATGGGGAAGGGAAGCATCAATAATAACAAGGGTCTAAATAAAAATGATTTAACTTTTCCATTAAAATTTGGACAACATAGAGAAAGAACATGGTTTAGAAAGTACTTTTAATATGCAATGAAATGACTAGAGAGGGCATTTTAGGTGCAATTTTGTGAACAAGTGGAGATAACTTATAATCGCAAAGTGCACATTGAGACATATCATTCTGTAGAATGTTTTCTTATTATATGGATTTCCTTTTCGGATGTATACTACATGAACCTGTATCATTAACTATCTAAATTTGATAAATTTTTTTCATGGTAAAAGAAGAGGCGTAACAAAGAATTTTGAAAGGAAAATGTGCCCACTACCACAGTAACAAAGAAGCATATTTTAAGTTTCTGGATATGAAAATGAACACAAACAACAACAGTGGTAAACTCTTGGATGGGGGCAAAATAAAAAAGAAATGGGCAAGAGGTGCACATGTACCTGAATATTGCTAAGGACGTGAGATGACAAAGAGAGGTCATTGAGATCACTGAGGAGCGATTGGAGAAGGGGATGGGGAGGCTGTATTCATTCAGAACAATTGGTCTAATCTAAGGGGGTGGGGTAGGGTCATTTGGACAGAGCATATTCTATCTTACACTATGAACACGATGACAAAGAGAGCGGACAAAATATACAGCTCCTCATTGTACCCTCCACAATTGCTCTGGTAGACAAAAGAACATCCCTTCATTGCTATTATGTAAAATAAGTAGAACAGGTGAATATGCATGTTTTTACATACTTTTACATAATCGCAATCAAGGGATGTTCTTCTGTGTACCAGAGCAATTGTGGAAGGTATAATGAGGAGCTGTATATTTTGTCCGCTCCTTTGTTCGCCATGTTCATAGTGTTAGGACAGAACATATTCTAATGTTACTCAGTTTTTCATAGTTAAGTAGGAGAAAAACAATGTTTTAGGATGCTCCTGGTAATTAAAATTGGAAAATATTGGCAGCTCCAAGTTAAAGCATGTATTGATGCTGTGGAGGCCTGCTAGGCCTACCATTGAAGATACCAGAATGATCAAGGCATTAGTCACGTATGTTTGTGCCGTTCACTTTGATAGTGGGCTATTTTGAAAGGATCCGGCTTTACTCTGCACTATACTAGGGATATCTTGGACTCGGCGCAAAATTGAGTTAGCCAAGAGAATTGATACAAATACTTGTAACATGGAGTAACATTCAAAGTAACTTGATAGGAATGTGTAAAATAGTAACTGGAGAAATAATGATGAAATTTCATGAGTTTTGTAACCTCAATGGAAAAAATGTACCAACCCCATTACCAGTATTCTATGGTAAATATTTTTATTTTCTGGGAGGGTGCAAAATTGTCAAATATTTTCCTTAATCTGACAAAGCTTTTAACATATTTTTTTTTTGTGAATTACAGATTCAGGTTTATGTTATAGATGATTTCCACATCACAGTTTTATACCTTTTATTGTGGGTGGACATCTGTTATGTAAAGTATGCCAACATTTTGGTAAAATAGTAAATTATTGTGTGCAAGCAAATGACAAGAAAGTTTATTTATGGTGCAATTCTTCAAACAAATGCAGTCAACTTGTTACTGTAGAAAATCATTCAGACCTACAGTGTACCTTCCTGTACTGTGCAGTCACATTGCATGGGTTCCGCCGTTGAAGGAGTACAGCTACATGTACATGGTGTAGGTCTGACTTGGTGGATGAAATATGAATTAACAAGACCAGCTGATTAGGGAGAGGATTTGGAAGGTAGTCCTATTATCTTCCTTTTATCTTTTTTCCCCCTCACCTTTTCTCCCTCTATTTTTTTTTTGCCAATTGAGGAGAGGGGGGGGGGGGGGGGGGATGGACATGTTCCAAACCATAGCTATGTCACTGTTCCCGTTGGATAGTTTCCTGGTGGATTTTCATTTATGATAGATATATTGCATACTTGATGTGCAGGTATCATGTGATTAACAGCTAATGAAAATGTGGATATTTATCTCATGATATAAAAGAAAGAAGAGGCTTTTTGTAAAATTAATTTGAAAGGATAAATGTGCCTATGTAATTTGAGACGTATGTGGACTGATCATAATCATAGTCTACAACTCTGAGTGGGAGTAAGTAACAATACTTCCTTTTCGAACTTACATCTATGAATGCGTCCAAAATTTCTACCATGGCTTTTGAATTCATGCAAATGCCATGACGGTCGAGGTCAGTGGCGTGCCAGGACCTTGGCGTCAAGAGGGGCAAAACTTGCGAGGAAATGATTAGCGTAAACTGTTTGGAGGGAGATCCATATTTTTTTTCTTCTCATCAGCCCTTGAAAAGTCGCTCAGTGGGGGGGGGGGGGGGGGGTACTGAGAATTTTTTTTTTTTTGTCGCCAGCCTTCCATGAACTTTTTTCTTCGCCAGTCCTCCAAAAGTCACTCAGTGCGGGGGGTGTTACAAGATTTTTGTACGTGTCCAATTCTCGGACAAGCAAAAAGAAATTATTTTTAATAAATAAAAGGGGGATCTATACTTGTCTTTCTATTTTTTGGGGTTCGGCTAAAAAGTTGTCGGGGGGGGGGGGCAGTCTGCCCCTTTGCCCCTTTGGTCGAGGTTTCCCCACATATTGGTTGCATTGATCTGCAGCTAAAAGTGACACTGAGGCACAGTAATGAAACAAATATTGAGTATTTTGATCTATTTGATATTACTTAGTCCTGAAAAAAGAATCTTCAACTTGATAACGGTTTTGTTTTAAAGATATGAAGAAAACAAACTCTAAAGATTCTCTTGGTTAAGTTGGGAAACATAAGTTGGATTCCAACTTATATTCTATTGACATTGTGGAGGCCTTTTACAAATTTGTAATTCAGAAAAATGATCATGGCATCAATTTTCAACAAAGTTTTAGAAATTAAGTTTCCTTATCTGTTATTAATTGTGCTGCACATACTAGTAAGCAAGGGAAGGGAGTTTTAATAGTAACTTTAAAAACCCTTTATAAATTTGCTTGATTGTTCTGCAGTTTGTTTTTGGCAACTAGCATTAGACTGTTTTTCCTTACCGTATTTGTTGCCAGTCGTACTGTAATGATAGATATGAACTTTTGGCTGAAGAAAATTGACTTAGTTGTTTTCAAAAGAGAGGGGAAGGGGAACTAAACAATATTAAAATAAAATTTAATGACCTACATGTAAAATGTAAATAAGTGAGGGGTGAATTAGAGAGAGAGAGAGAGAGAAATAACACCAGTTGCATGTATCGTTATAGAAATATCATCATTTTAGAAAATTATAGATTTTCTAATGAAACAAGAAAGGGCACTTATTGTTCAATATGACAAACAAGTGGAGTTAACTTATGATTGTGACAGGCACAATGAGACATATCTTTTTGTATGATGCTTTCTGGTTTCATGTAGATTCCTTCTATGAAGGATACTAACATTTGGGCCTACTGGTATCAAGACTATGTACAGTATTTCTAAATATGGTTATTTTCTCATGATATATGAAGAGGCTTAATGATTTTTGAAAGGATAATTTGCAAACGCATTGGAGAGGTCACTGGAATGTTCACAGCAACTTTGAAAGGGAGTTAATAACGATACCTAAACTTCCTTTTCAATTAGATACCAAAATTTTTAAATACATGTACCTCCAAAATTTTTCCTTGGCTTTTGTATTTATGCAAAAGCCATCACAGTTGGGGTTTTCCAGACACATTGGTTGAATGTACTAATCTGGTAGAAATGACTTTGAGACAAAGCTGAGGAAACAAAATATCATCAAGAGCATTCTGATCTTTTCAATCTTTGTACTGGTATATTATCTCTAGCTTAGAGGTACTCAGAAAAGAAATAGGAGAAAAACAGACTTTCAGAATGCTCCTTGTAAAGATGGGAGGGATAGGCCTGTTCAAGTTCAGACATGTGTTGGGTATGTTGAGATCCATCAGCCACCCAGATCCCAGAATGAGTTTTTTCAGATATTAATAAAATTGGTATAATGTATTGCAATAGCCTGTTTATAATGACCTTGTAGTTTCAATTGTATTATAATGATACCTGTTAACTATAAATGCCAGATGAAAATGGAGAGCCTCTAGTCACTTGCAGAATGGGAGAGAGAGAGAGAGAGAGAGAGGGGGGGGGGAGTGAAATTGAGCATATTACTAAAAATTATGTATGCATTATTTATGATCTTGGAAATTGCATAATGGGTATTTTTTTAAAAGGGTTTTTTTTTAAAAGGGTTTTTTTTTAAAAGGGTTTTGACTAGAAAGGGTAGTTTTGGTGGAATTCTGCAACAAGTGGAGTAGTGAGACATCATTCAGTAGAATGTTTACTTACGGTTTCTTTTTCCGATTGATACATGTAAGTTGTATCATGTTATCAAGAGCAAATCTAAATATGATATATGTCATGATAAAAGGTGAGGCTTTCTTTGTACAATGCATTTGAAAAGATATGTGCATTTTGAGCAGTCCCTGGACTGATCACAGCAAGTCGACAACTTTGAATGGGAGTTCATAACAATGCTTCCTTTCCAAGTTTACAAAGATTTGTGAATACCTCCAAAATTTCTGCCATGGCTTTTGAATTTATGCAAAAGCCATGACGGTTGGGGTTTTTCCACATCCATTGGTTGAATGTACAAATCTCCTGCTAAAAATGATGTGAGGCAAAGTAATTAAACAAATATCAAAGAGTATTATGATCTTTTCACTTTTATAGTCCCGAGGTGCTTATGACTTTCAACCCAAAGTGTTTTTTGAAGAAAAATAAGAAAAACAGAGTTCAAAAATTCTTTTGGTTAAGTTGGGTAAAATTTGCAGCTCCAGGTTCAAAGTTGTATCTTGGTTGTGGAGGCCAATTACCATCCATATTTTATAGAATGATGGAGGCATCATTGTTCAACAAAGCTCTAAAATATTTTTCGCACTTTGCCTGATGAAATAAACTAAGATGTTTTTAGAGTAGAGGGGAGGGGCAGTAACACAGATCTAAATGAGGGAATAAATTAAAGAGAGAGAGAGAGAGAGAGAGAGATCACCAGTTACATGTATCATGGAAATCTCATCTTTTTAGAAAATTATAATCTTTACATGTGATAAATGACAGGAAAGGGCGCTTAATCCATGTAAGTGCAGTTCTGGAAACAAGTGAAGTTAACTTATGACTCTAAAAGGCACATTGACATATCTTTTTCTACGATTTTTTAAAATAGATTTCTTTTTTTCTGAAGGATACTAACATGTATGCCTGCTGGTATCACTTTATCAACAGTAAATATATATAAACTTGGTTATATTTCTCATGTAAAAGAAGAGACTTTGAATAAGAGTTAATAACAATGGTTCCTTTTGAAGTTTACAAAGATTTATGAATGCCTTAAAATTTTTTGCCACAGCTTTTTAATTTTTTCAAAAGTTATGATGCTTGGGAAGTCAGGGTTTTTCTATACACAATGGTTGAATGTACTAATATCCTGCCAAAATATGCCAATCATTTTTTTTTTTGCTAGACAGGAAATTAGTTCAATTTGTGTCTTGCCTTTCTGTCTTGCCTTTCTTCCCCCTTATGTTCCCATTTGGTTCCTCCCGGTGACATAGACCTATGCTCGTTCGCTGGGCTAGCAATCCACGGCTTAGTGTTTGCTTTGTTTGGTTCGTTGGAGTTTTCCTTTGTTAGATTTTCGTGCATAGCCCTCAGGGTGTTTAGTGTTCTTTCGTGGCTCCTTTCCTCGCATTTAGTTGTGCTTGTATTTGTTTAGAAATACTGTGAGCTCTTTATTTACACCCTTACGTTTACGTTAATTGTTTCAGGTTCAGTATGAGTTCTTCTGTTCCTTTGAATCCTGTTACACGTAGGCCCCCGCCAGTGTGCAGGCTGACACGGCAGGAGCTACTGTCACAGCTTCATCTTCGTTGAAACGCAGTACACTAGCTACCGGGGGTACAGGCGTGAAACCATCGACTCGGTCAGAAATTATCTTCCCAGGCTTGGCGACGGGAGGTAAGTTAGGGACCCCTGCGAACAGTGGGTCTCGGACTGGGACAAGCACCTCGTTGCTTGCTAGCCCGGCAACGGTTGGGTTCAACATTACAACAACAGTCGGGACTTCTGGTCCCGGCGAGGGGGTCGGCCACTGGAAACTAATGTCCGCTCGGGGTGCTGTCGGGATCCCGACAACTAGCTCCTACCTGAGCATAGACACTGGAGCTTTTCCATCCAGTGATCTATGCACTCTTAGTGACTCGGCGAGCCCCGACTCAGCCTTAGTTGCTACAGAGATGGCTACCCCCACTCCAAACGGGCCAGCTTAGCCGAGAGACAGCATCCGAGCGCCCTGCCAAGCACGGCCTCTCGGATACGGCAATGGTGCCGACTTCTTTGCTCTGCCCCTCCTTGCAAGAAGTCCGAAAGGCACCAGTCGGCCAAGTCTCTTTCAATGTCATAATCCAAGTTTGCCTCGGGCACACCTAGGACTTTGACTGGGAAGAAGGGTAAAGTCTCTCCTGAGACACCAGACCCTTCTCCCGCAGCGGTCGATCAGGCTGAACCTCTTCGCCTTTTGAAGATAGTTGTCGTGGTTACCCCCAACCTCGCAGCCGACCGTGGGTGGCACAGACCCCTCCTCGGACAATGACCCGTTCGTGGGCGCGGGTGAACCGAACCATGTACCGGGTTTATCTAGTTTCCGGTCTCTGGTTGTAGGTATCGTTTTGCCGATATCCGGAATTATCTTCCACAAGTACCCCAGTGTACTTTGGTGCGGAGATAGACATCCCGAATCAGCTTGCCCGCCCCATTCGGGACAGAATTCGGGCTATCACCATGACCACACAGTCATTGCAAGTGGCCCGCAGTATCAGAGCCAGACAATGGCTTCATTTCCTCAGACAGTCTAGCCAGTCTAGTGGTCGTCTTGCCAGACTGCAGGCTGTTGATGAGGCCTTTTTCAGAGGCACTTCCTCAAGTTTTTCAAACAGGGAAAAGATTCTCCTTTGGGGTGGATTTCAGTCCTTCTCGCTCCCTGGTCAAACAGTTCGTTCTTGCCGAAGGCGAGCCTTCCTGCACTCCTCTTCCGTCAGTTTTTCAGACGACAGACGCCTCCCTTCTTGGTTGGGGTGGTCATTGATGGGGCAAGATGATTTCAGGGGACTCGTCTTAATTGAGAATTATGCCCCATATCATCGTTTTGGAAATGATGGCGGTCAGCCTGCCTCTCCCTCATTTCAGGCCCGGTCTTGTTGGTCGCACTGTACTTGTTCTTATGGACAATTACACAGTACATCAGTCGCCAAGGTGGCACTCGGTCTTCTTCTCTGAACACCTTAGCTGCCCAGTTGTGGAGGTGGTGCCGGTCTAAGAACATTATTCCGGTAGCCTCTTACATTCCCGGTCAGGACAATCTGACCACCGATTTTCTGTCTCAGGGCAAATGCCTCCCGCCAGTGTGGACTCTTCATCCGGAGGTGTTTGCTCTTCTCCAAGAGGTGTGGGGTCCTCTGGAGATTGATCTGTTCGCCTCTACCCTCAATCACAGACTCCCCGAAGTATTGCTCGCGTGTTCGGGATCAGGAGGTATGGGCACTGGGTGCTTTTTCCCTCCATTGGGGAGCTATCCTGTGGTACGCTTCCTCCCATTCCTCTGATCCCCTCATATCCTGAGGAAGGTCAAGGAGGACGGGGCTTGGCTCTTATTGATAGCCCCACATTCAGCAGTGAGACCTGCTGAGCCTCCTGGCCGGCCAGCCGTTTCCCCTTCCTTTCAGGGAGGATTTGATAATTCAACCCCTCTCGGAGATTGTTCATTAGCGCCCAGCGGTCCTCCACTTGACTTGGCCGTTGTTAGGGAAGACGCCAGCAACTCGGGGGTTCTCCGAGAGGGCCTCCCAGTTTGTGATGAGAAGTCGTAGAGACTCTACTAGAGATCTCTACAACTCTCGTCTAGGGGCCTTCTTTTCTTGGTTCGAGATCCAGGGTGTCTCGCCGCGTGAAGCCCCCATTGGTGTTATTGCTGAATTTCTGATCTCCCTGTTTGATAAGGGCAGATCGATTCAACCATCCGTGGCTATCGTTCGGCTATTGCCACCATCCATGTTGGTTTTGCAGATGGTTCAGGAGTCTCCAACTCCCCTCTCTTGACGGCTTATCTCGAAAGGGTGCGGCGCGGCGCGGTGGGGAGCGTTCAACGCACCCTTTCGAGACAAGCGGGGGCTTTTCTCGAAAGGGTGCGTTAACTAGTCTTCCACATCATTCGTGACGAACCAATTCGTCTATAAAAACCCAATGAACTCTCTCAGTGGTCTAACTCCTTCAATGATCTCTGGGAAATAATGAATGCTAATTATGAAGACTTTTCAAAAAAAATTTTTTTTGATTATATCTTTTTAAACACATGCAAGCTAATAGATGATATTTCGTTATTTTAATTTTATTATAAACGACTGATGTGGAAGACTAGTTAACGCGCCACTCCATTCTCAATGCACCCTTTCGAGACAAGCGGGGGGGGGGCTTTTCTCGAAAGGGTGCGTTGAACGCTCCCCAACCGCGCCGCTCCTCACCGTACCCTTTTCGAGATAAGCCTCTCTTGACTAAAGTTGACTCGCTCCTTCTTTTTGCAGCGTCTGTCAACTCGTCTGACTCCAGCTTGGAGTCTACCCAAGGTCCTTGATGCGCTTCGGAAGCCACCTTTTGAACAGTTGGGTAATACGTCCTTTCACTATTCGGCGGTCAAGACGTTGTTTTTAGTCGCTATTGCTTCCGCACAGGAATACTCTCCGTGCTGTGTATCACCGGTCACATCTGTTGGGAGAACCGTGATGTGCGACTTATACCCAAGCCCTCCTTTATTGCCAAAATCAGACTGCTTCCTCTGGACCAATTGAGATTTGTCTTAGACCACTGTCGGACCATTCCTTAGTACAGGAGGACTAGGTCTGGTGTCCGGTGAGGGCCTTGAATTGGTATTTAGATAGAACTAAGACTCTTCGTAAGAGTGATCAGCTTTTTGTCATCACTCGAGAGCCCTTTTTCCCTGCTTCCAGAGAATCCATCTCTAGATGGATAGTCTAGCGATCCAGGCAGCTGGGCCGGAGCTCCTAGTGACTGATGGGAAGCCCCGTGCTCACGATACCAGGGGCATCAGTGCCTCTTGGGCTCTTTTCCAGGGGGTGCCCCTAGTGGACATTATGAGGGCAGCCTATACTGGCACTCCTCCACTTCCTTCACATCTTTTTATTTAAAAGATGTTCTGACAGTTGAAGAGTCTGTTTCTAACAAGACGTTGCAAACTGCAACGTCCTCCTTGGGTTCCTGTTAACCTTCCTCTTGGGACATGCCCCCCAGTTGAATCTGTGCTGGTCTAGCAAAATTGGTAGGTACATTGATTTATTGTAGTAAATCAGTAAAATCAGCGCTGATTTTATTATTTGCTAGATAAATCTAGGTACCTACCTATGTCCCACCCTCTTACCCCACTCCTTGCCAGCAACATGTCAAAGCTTGTCTGAGGCTGCTCATAAAGAGGAGGATTGTGTGCGCACATCATGCGTACATGCAGAGTGGAAGGCGGGGCCCGGGGGTGGGGGGGGGGGGGGGGTCGTGACTTTAATTACTTGAATGGCTTGCATAGTCGGAAGACTAGCAAAATAGGTAGGTACATAGATTTATCTAGCAAATAATAAAATCAGTTCTGATTTTACTATTTTGACCTCTTCAGAATGTTCCAGAATTTGTGCAGAAGTCACTAATCATTCAGAATGCCAGTCTCTCTCTCAGAATGGAGGGTACGGATTGGGACCTATGTCCCACGTATGCCTGTCGTCAAGAGTGGGGATGATGATTGGGAGAGCAAGGTGGATTCATCAAAGAAAACAATGGGACCTACAGCAGAGGCAGACCACCAGATATCAACAGGCAAGACACCCTCTAAACCTGAGAATGATGACAGCTCTTACAGAGAGAATACTGAACAAAAGACACCAACTGCAGCAGACCAGATCATAGGCACACCATTGAAAGAGTCGAAGAAGAGAAAACGTCACAACCGAAAGGTATTAAAAGTCATCAGTTATCAAGTAAAAATGAGAAACCATGTACTCATATCCTTTACATGTGTATTGTTGAAGAACAATAGGGTTGTTGCATGTAGATTCATATTTCACTTCCGACATTTATATGGGCAGTGATTTCTTTTCGTGGACTGGGAGACTCGACATTCAAGGAAGCTGACCTACCTAGCAGGAAAGAGGAATTTGCATTTTGCAATATCAAAACTTTGCATTATAGTGCCACTCTTGGTAAATTATATTCATCGTTTTGTGAAATTTTGCATTGTGTAAATAGGAACATTTCAGTTTACAGCACTTTGATCACACAGGCATATCAAAGTCTGATCATAATGTCCATACCTTTTCTGGGGGGGGGGGGGCGTTTCATGAAGGGACTTGTCAGATATTTTATCCGACAAATTTGCTCTCAGCCAATCAGATGCAAGGATTTCAGTAGCTTATAACAGTTGTCGGATAAAATATCCGACAGCTTCCTTTCGTGAAACGCTCCCCTGTTCTCCTAATTTGGTTAGGCATACCCCTGAAAAACATCATTTTGTGAAAATTTTGCATTTTGTAAATATAGGTACTTTTCATTTGAGAAAAACAGATCATCCAAGCAGATAGGGGTCTTATCGTAATATCAATACCTTTTCTGTGCTCTCCTGATGGGGTTAGGCATCCCCCTGAAGAAATTTCCAGGGGGGACTTATGTATCCCCTGTCCAACCCCAACCCAGATTGCTGCCCTTAGACATTAATTATAACTGAAGAAAATTAGACCATGCAAGCTAGAAGATGTTAATAATCAAGGTGATTATTTTGGGGAAAGTGTGAGAAACATGTGCTTTACAGTGCTGGTCAAATCACTTACATGGGAATTACACCTTGAAGTAAAATTCATCTCACAATCTAGAGTGTACCCAAACCTTTGACAAGCACTGTATGTTCATATCATGTACATGTACATGTACTATCAAACCCTTCAGAATAAATTAAAGGTTTAAGCCATTCTGTATTTTTTTTTTCATTACAAAAAAATTATATCAGGGAAGCTGTGGACCTGATCAGGCTTGTGGTGCATTCTTATCATTTCGTTGTTTCCTGAAATCTGGTGCAAGTCCACTTCTGAGATTCATGCTTCTTGTGTTCACAGCCATTCTTCTTGTAAGATCTGGAGATGTGGAAGTGAACCCTGGTCCTAATGAAGGGTAAGCAAATTAAGCATCTCATTTTAGGCATTGTAGGTACATGTTGCTAACATGTAGGAAACGTAGTGGCACATAAGACTGACAGCTTTTTAACCAAGGATACATCTGGCAACAGAGCTTTTGTCATTTCCCTATCCTTTTCCTGTTATGACACTGTAATTGTATCCCCTGGCAGAATGCCGGAAGATATTTTGGATTTAGCAGCGTTACGCCACCGCTGCGTCATATTCTTGTGTGCGCTCTAACTCCCACATTCCTTGATGCATTTCTTTCAAATTTTGGATGGAGGTGTATCTTTGTATAATCTAGACACCTATAATTGTATCCCCCGAACTAGTGTTTGGGGATACCATGGATTTGGCATCGTCGCGCCGCGTCCGCCGCAGAGATTTTCTTGTGAGCGCTCTACTGGCTGCAGTTTTTGTCGGATCACGTTCAAATTTCACATGGAGGTGCATTATGGTAAGATGAAGAAGCCTATTGTTTTTGGTGTGGGCGGAGTCATGGTTGCCATGGTAACCTTATTTTAAAAGAAATAGTAAAGATTTTCTTGTGAGCGCTCTACCAGCTGCAGTTCTTGTCAGATCACCTTCAAATTTTGCATGGAGGTGCATTTTGGTAAGATGAAGACGCCTAATGTTTTTGGTGTGGGCGGAGTTGACATTGTTGCCATGGTAACCATATTTTTTAAAGAAATGGTAAAGATTTTCTTGTGAGCGCTCTACCGGCTGCAGTTCTTGTCGGATCACCTTCAAATTTCGCATGGAGGTGCATTATGGTAAGATGAAGACGACTAATGTTTTTGGTGTGGGCGGAGTTGACATTGTTGCCATGGTAACCATATTTTTTAAAGAAATGGTAAAGACTTTCTTGTGAGCGCTCTACCGGCTGCAGTTTTTGTCGGATCACCTTCAATTTCAAAACAAGTAAAAAATGACAAAAGTAGAAAAGGTCAAATTTGTCAGCAGTGATACCTGAGGTCCCAAATTGCCACTTTATCCATTTCAGTCACAACATTGATTCAAATGGGGGATGGGTGACGGGTTCGGGGGATACATGTACTCGGACAGGCCCCCCCCCCCCTCCGAGTGCTCTAGTTTTTGGTGAAGCTGCCCCCAGTGTTCCGTCGTTTATAGGGTAAAAGGCACTCCTTCGTCTTCGGGGTAAACACTCAGCAAAAAAGACCACGCAGCCAGTGCATCGCACATAATAGCGAGAGAGCCTCCCAGCTGAAGAAGGGCCTGACCTCTCGACAACGATACGAAGAGCATTACAGAAGCTCCTCTCAAAAGACAAACCCTGGTTTCAGTCATCAAATCATCATTAATAGCAGAAATCGAGGTTGGAGGATCAGATTGAGAGCGTACATGCTGATGTTGACTTATGAAGGAATTGCCTTATCTGGTGGCAATCTCTACGTCATCTTTTTGTTTGAGGGAGGTTCTTTGTCCCTCCTTCAAACAAAAGGATGACGCAAAAATGCCTGCCAGTGCTGGGGGATACATTCACATTACGCGGCAATGAACATTTCTAGTTCTCATTTGGAAATGTCTGATTTTTATGGTTTGGGGGTGAGTTTATAGATCTGCTAATGGTAAGTTCTGGAAACAATGTTATCAGTGAGATATTTATAATTAAGTAATTCAGCCAGAGCACAAACAATTTTCGTCTACAGATACACGTATATCCCTAAAAATCAACACTGAACATTTGGTTTTCTATGATGTTCTTGTGACAGACCACACTTTGTAGAGGTTGTATTCTATGCTCATAGGTGACTAAAAAAACAAGAAAAAAGTATTTTATTTGTGACCCATATTTGTATGACTTTGGCTAACACTGCCTTTACGAAATAGACATTTCAATTAGAACAATGAACCGATCAAAATTTAAATACATGGCCACTAAGACCCTTTAATATATTTGTACCTCAATTATCTTTTGATAAATTGCTAAATAAAAGAACCAGTGAATCCATCCTGACTTCAGTTAACAACACAGAATAAAGTTACTTCTACTTCTTCTTTTGGTAATTGTATCCCCCGGCAGAATGCCGTAGGATACTTTGGATTCAAGAGCATTCCACTTCGCCGCGTCACATTCTTGTGTGCGCTCTAGCGGTCACATTTCTCAACAGAATTTTTTAAAACTTTGTAAGGAGGTGAATCTTGATAAAATCTGGACACCTATAATTTCTTGTGATGCTGCCCCCGTGTTCCGTCTTTTATATGCTAAAAGGCCATATTTTGGGGGGATAGTTTGTGCGCGCTCTAGCGGTCACATTTCTCAACGGATTTTGTTCAAATTTTGAATGAAGGTGTCTATTGGTGTAATCTAAAAACCTATAGTTTTTGGTGATGCTCCCACCAGTATCCCGACTATTATAGGGTCAAAGGTCATACTTCGGGATGGCGTGATTGCACTCTGCAGGCCACATTTCTTGATGGATTTCTTTCAAATTTTGTATGGAGATGTATCTTGGTAAAATCTACACATTTTTCCTTTTTGGTGATGCTGCCCTCATTGTTCCGTGCTTTATAGGGTCAATGGTCATTTGTTACATTTACTGGTATAAATCATATATACCTACCTATTCTGCTAGTCTCCTGACTACGCTACCCAATCGAGAACTTTAACACAAAAAGTCACGATGTTGTCCGCACCCCCCGTAACCCATTGTTATCCCCTTCGTTCCTCACCCGCATGAATACGCAACGGCCATCTTCCTCTTTCTTGCTCGCTCCCGTCGAGTTAGGTTGTCGAGTCATGGCGCTCCTGAATTCAGGTCTTTTTATATCTTTTCAGCGCGCCTACACATTCTAAAAAGCACTATTTAGGTGATCTGTCGTAGTCTAAAGATCACCTCTTATATTCGTCAGAATTTTCTTTCTTTATTTATTATTATTAGGTGATCTGTCGTAGTCGACAGATCACCTAGTATTATATTCGTCAGAATTTACTTTATTATTTATTTATTTTTATTTTCTAACACTTTCTTGTTTCGACAAAATCTCAAAAACTTTTCAGACAATTTTCGTGACATTTCCGTCAGTCATCAGGTCATATAAGATCAAGCTGAAAAATCTTTTTCAAGGTCATCAGGTCATCATGACGTCATCCAGACGCCATTTTGTAAAATGACGTTATCGTTCATATCTTCATAACGAGTCATCAAATATGAATCATATTTGACACACATGAACTTCAAGTCAGGGGTCAACATAAAATGTAAAATGACGCGCACGTACGCGCGCGTCAAAATTTAAAAATGCTCAAAATCACTTTTTAATCAAATTAGAGTACGGTTCTGGACGTTTTAAGCATTTTAAAATTTTCCGTCCGTGTGCGCGTTATACGCGCGCACAGCGCGTACATAACGTAAAAACGCCGTTTTTTCGCATGGTTTATCTTCCTGACACTATTCTTGACAATTTCCAACTATTTACAGTCATTCTCGACCTTCCATAATGCCACACGCGTGCGTCAAACTTTAAAATTCGTGCGCGCGTCAATGGGCATTCTAATGTAAAAAGTGGTAAAAACATGCCTATCTAGAATTCGCCATAGCTCGTCATATTTGCATATGAACTCAAAAAAATGATTTTGAAAAAATGACGTCATTATTTTTGTATTCATTTGATAATATTTCAGTAATAGGTGGTCGATTTTCTTCCAAATTTTGATATGTTATAGCTGAGACAATTCCCTACAAGATCAGTCACCACGGTTTTTCATTTTGATGACGTCATCACAGTGAAATATTCAATTAAAAACGACATGTCAGAATTTCCCCTATTTGCGTGTTATGTCTATGGAAGATGATTTTTTTTTTGAATGATGAATCTACATGACATCGTTCTCTGAGCAGTATCTCAGTTATTTTTGGTGTATTTCCTTCCAGATTTCAATATATTGTAGCTGAGACTATAAGCTTTTACAAGTGTGGTCTCCAATTTTTGATCAGATATCGGCATCATGCCCAATTTTTAAGTACAAAATGTGATTTGAGAATCCCGTTTTTCGTTTACGTGTTATCTCTATGGGAAATGTTTTGGTCTATTGGTTAAAGCACTTGCCTCCCATGCAAGTGACCCAGGTTCGATCCCTGGTGGGTCCATAATTTTTAATTTTTTTTGCTTGTTTTTGCTTGTCATTTTACCATCCTCTTCGACTATTATAACATAAACAATCACAAATCAATTCAATTCAATTCAATTCATTTTATTTCACATCTCTTTAAAAAGTTTATAACAATACATGCATACAATCAGAGATAAACAACATAAGGGAATTAACAACAATGCAAGAATATATATCAAAAATAAATGATACGAGAGAAATGAATATAATATAACGGCCAGTGATGATGTGGATGTGAGGGGGTAGCAAAGGCCATTGACCTGTCAAGGCTACCCCCCGTATTGACATAAACACTGGCATAAAACATAAGTAACAATACAAGAACGAAAAAAGTAACAAACAAATAACATAGGATTACACAAAATAGCAGGCAAGTTTGGTATTTAAGTGGATTGATAGTTCAGAAGGTAATTTTTGTATTTTCTTTTAAAAGATTGCAGCGAAGGACATTGTTTAAATACTGATGGCATATTGTTCCACACAGTCGGTCCATTATAACTTACAACTGTTCTTGAGAAACTGTAACGGTAGAAGGGGATGTATAATTTATTGGCGTTTCTTGTTGAATATTTGCTTATATTACTATTATAAATAAAATAATTATTGAATATATCCGGCAAAATATTTCTATGATAAGAAAACATAAATGATGCAATTTGAAAAGTGTATAAATCATAAATCTTCAGAATCTTCAACTTTAAGAATAATTTGTTTGTATGAGCCAAGTATGACGAATTACATGTAGTTATAACTCGTAGTGCACGCTTTTGTAACAGAAAAAGTTGCTGCATTAGGCGAGAGATCAAAAATATCACAGCGTGTTGCCTGCAGGGGGCATGGGGGGAACGCCAGAGGCCGCATATAGGCCAAATTAATCCCCCATGCCGGACGAGGGAAGCATGAACAGTCGTTACTGAGTATTGAGCCCGTTCAGCACGCAGCCGGCATGGGGTCATAGCCGGGCGCATCTCGAGTTAATCCCTCATGTCAGCCGCGGTCTCCCGCCGTATTTATTTGCAGTAGGTTTATACTATGCCCGCCGCGGTCTCCCGTTGTATGGATTACACCATGCCGCCCGCGGGCTAGCTTTCGCCGCTTGAATATACGACGTAACATCCCTGCCATGTGGCCTCCCGTCGGGGCCAACAGGTTTTCGGGATCGCGCCATCACTCGGCTTATCGCGTATAGTCGGCGAATAAAAAAATCAATAAAAAAGAGTCCAGAACTAGACTATGTGGGACACCATTCACGCACATTGAGAACGCAATTATTTATTTATTTTAATCATTATTATGATATTGTTTGCTCCTCATTACTCTTCAAAATGAAATATTACGATGCTGTCATTTTCATCATTATAAGAATATAATTATTTAAATCACCGTGTCTCATACTTTCATTGTGTGTCGTAACTTTTGTGAACTCAGATGCTGCAAAATCAAGTTCCTTCGCTGAATTAATTTGTGAAATTCGTCTCACTGACGTTTCCTTTCCTTTTTGAAAATTCATAAATGCGTCTTCATTTTGTTTGCCTCCGTAATTCTTACAGATGACATACACGCCGTTTTTTGTTTTTTGTTTTGTTTAGTCATAAATGCTAAAGATATATTTATTTAGATCTATCTTTTCTACTTTTATTTCGTAACTCTTTGGACTTTTGATGCTCCAATGGATTTTTTTTAAAGATAAAAAAGTAATTCTTGTATTGAAGACGGCCCGACGAAATTATTTTAATTCGTCAAGTAAATCGTCTCATTTTTCTTCGGACCTTGCTATCAATGCCATTACCGGACTGCACAACCCACTTTTAATACTCTATTTTACTGTTTTACTGTCTTGTTCTGAATATGATCCGACGAAATTATTATCGTTAGGTAGAAAATTAATTCGTCAAGTAGATCTAAAATAGTCTCACCCTTTTTTCGTATACGTTTCGTAATTCTTGTATTGAAGACGGCCCGATGAAATTATTTTGATCGTTAGGAAAATTAATTCGTCAAATAAATCGTCTCGTTTTTCTTCGGACCTTGCTATCAATGCCATTACCAGACTGCACAACCAACTTTTAATACTCTATTTTACTGTTTCTTACCGGCTCATTACCGTCTCTCAACAATTTTCAACGATTATTTCATAAATCCTTTGCTATTTTTATATTTGCCGCATATATAAGCGACTTCCCATTCCATTTGCGTTTCATAATTCTTTCCTTGAAGGCGCCCGACGAAATTATTTTGAATTTTATCAATATTAATTCGTCCAGCAAATTGCCTCTTTATCGATTGCATTTCATAATTCCTGAAGACAGATGCTCCATTGGATTTTTCTTAAAGAAACTAATTCTTGTTTTGAAGACGGCCCGACGAAATTATTTTAATTCGTCAAGTAAATCGTCTCGTCTCGTTTTTTTCGGACCTTGCTATCAATGCCATTACCAGTCTGCGCAACCCACTTTTAATACTCTATTTTACTGTTTCTTACAGGCTCATTATTGTCTCTCAACAATTCCCAACGATTAATTCATAAATCCTTTGCTATTTTTATATTTGTCGCATATATAGACGACTTCCCATTCCATTTGCGTTTCATAATTCTTTCCTTGAAGTCGCCCGACGAAATTATTTTGAATTTTATCAATATATTACAGAGGTACTCCGGCCTAAAAATAATATTAATTGAATGAATAGAGTAAAATTAAACAAGCAAAACACTGAAAATTTAAGTTTAATTTTACTCTATTTATTCAATTCATATTAATTGCAGGCCGGAGTACCCCTTTAATTCGTCCAGCAAATTTGCTTCTTTATCGTTTGCGTTTCATAATTCCTGAAGACAGATGCTCCATTGGATTTTTTTTTAAATATAAAAAAGTAATTCTTGTATTGAAGACGGCCCGACGAAATTATTTTAATTCGTCAGGTAAATCGTCTCGCCTGTTTAGTTTGCGTTTCATAAGTCTTGTTCTGAATACTATATCCGATGAAACTATTTCGATCGATAGCTAGAGAAATAATTCATCAAGTAGATCTAAAATCGTCTCACCTTCTTTTCATTTGCGTTTCATAATTGTTGTATTGAAGACGGCCCGACGAAATTATTTTGATCGTTTGGACTAATTCTTTCCTTGAAGTCGCCCGACGAAATTATTTTGAATTTTATCAATATTAAAGAGGTACTCCGGCCTAAAAATAATATTAATTGAATGAATAGAGTAAAATTAAACAAGCAAAACACTGAAAATTTAAGTTTAATTTTACTCTATTTATTCAATTCATATTAATTGCAGGCCGGAGTACCCCTTTAATTCGTCCAGCAAATTTGCTTCTTTATCGTTTGCGTTTCATAATTCCTGAAGACAGATGCTCCATTGGATTTTTTTTTAAAGATAAAAAAGTAATTCTTGTATTGAAGACGGCCCGACGAAATTATTTTAATTCGTCAAGTAAATCGTCTCGCCTGTTTAGTTTGCGTTTCATAAGTCTTGTTCTGAATACTATCCGATGAAACTATTTCGATCGATAGCTAGAGAAATAATTCATCAAGTAGATCTAAAATCGTCTCACCTTCTTTTCGTTTGCGTTTCATAATTGTTGTATTGAAGACGGCCCGACGAAATTATTTTGATCGTTTGGAGGAAAATTAATTCGTCAAATAAATCGTCTCGTTTTTCTCCGGACCTTGCTATCAATGCCATTACTAGACTGCACAACTACTGTTTCTTACATGCTCCTTACTGTCTCTCAACAATTCTCAACGATTTATATTTGTCGCATATATCAGTGGCGCCTGTTGCGCCCCCTCCCCTATTGGCCGTCGTAAAAAAATATAGCACTATATAGCACTATTTTGCATTTCTCCCCCATGACGGCGATCAATAATTCCTGGCGCCCCCCCCCCTATTGGGAAATCCTGGATACGCCCCTGCATATATAGGCGCCCGACGAAATTATTTTGAATTTTATCAATATTAATTCAATTCAGTATTTATTTCCAATTCATAAAAATGAACAAAATCATATACAGACAAATAAAAAGGAGAATTAAAACATGTCAATAAAACATGAACAAAGCAATCAAAAGTAATAGGAAAGGTAGAGTTGTTACATGGTTGAACATAAATGAATGGAAAAGGGGCACGCACTAAAAAGCCAAGAAAAGGCTTGTATGAACGCACATGCCCAACGTGGATTGATGATTAAAATAATATTGCTACCATGGATGCGGTAATTAAGTACAGTACCAAGTAATAATAATTAAAACAAAAACTAAAATACAATAAACCGAGAAAGTAAAACAGGACAAAATATATAAACACACAACATACATATAGTCATCCTAACATAAATTAATAATTGCTAAGTAATTTCTTTTTGTATTGTCTTTTAAAAGTATTATTAAACTGTGTATTAATTCTGCTAAATTCCAAACTATTCCATAAAATTCGTCCAGCAAATTGCCTCTTTATCGTTTGCGTTTCATAATTCCTGAAGACAGCCCGATGAAACTATTTCGATCGATAGCTAGAGAAATAATTCATCAAGTAGATCTAAAATCGTCTCACCTTCTTTTCGTTTGCGTTTCATAATTGTTGTATTGAAGACGGCCCGACGAAATTATTTTGATCGTTTGGAGGAAAATTAATTCGTCAAATAAATCGTCTCGTTTTTCTCCGGACCTTGCTATCAATGCCATTACTAGACTGCACAACTACTGTTTCTTACATGCTCCTTACTGTCTCTCAACAATTCTCAACGATTTATATTTGTCGCATATATCAGTGGCGCCTGTTGCGCCCCCTCCCCTATTGGCCGTCGTAAAAAAATATAGCACTATATAGCACTATTTTGCATTTCTCCCCCATGACGGCGATCAATAATTCCTGGCGCCCCCCCCCCCCCCCCTATTGGGAAATCCTGGATACGCCCCTGCATATATAGGCGCCCGACGAAATTATTTTGAATTTTATCAATATTAATTCAATTCAGTATTTATTTCCAATTCATAAAAATGAACAAAATCATATACAGACAAATAAAAAGGAGAATTAAAACATGTCAATAAAACATGAACAAAGCAATCAAAAGTAATAGGAAAGGTAGAGTTGTTACATGGTTGAACATAAATGAATGGAAAAGGGGCACGCACTAAAAAGCCAAGAAAAGGCTTGTATGAACGCACATGCCCAACGTGGATTGATGATTAAAATAATATTGCTACCATGGATGCGGTAATTAAGTACAGTACCAAGTAATAATAATTAAAACAAAAACTAAAATACAATAAACCGAGAAAGTAAAACAGGACAAAATATTTAAACATACAACATACATATAGTCATCCTAACATAAATTAATAATTGCTAAGTAATTTCTTTTTGTATTGTCTTTTAAAAGTATTATTAAACTGTGTATTAATTCTGCTAAATTCCAAACTATTCCATAAAATTCGTCCAGCAAATTGCCTCTTTATCGTTTGCGTTTCATAATTCCTGAAGACAGCCCGATGAAACTATTTCGATCGATAGCTAGAGAAGTAATTCGTCAAGTAGATCTAAAATCGTATCACCTTCTGTTAGTTTGCGTTTCATAATTCTTGTATTGAAGACGGCCCGACGAAATTATTTTGATCGTTTGGAGGAAAATTAATTCGTCAAATAAATCGTCTCGTTTTTCTCCGGACCTTGCTATCAATGCCATTACTAGACTGCACAACTACTGTTTCTTACATGCTCCTTACTGTCTCTCAACAATTCTCAACGATTTATATTTGTCGCATATATCAGTGGCGCCTGTTGCGCCCCCTCCCCTATTGGCCGTCGTAAAAAATATAGCACTATATAGCACTATTTTGCATTTCTCCCCCATGACGGCGATCAATAATTCCTGGCGCCCCCCCCCCCCTATTGGGAAATCCTGGATACGCCCCTGCATATATAGGCGCCCGACGAAATTATTTTGAATTTTATCAATATTAATTCAATTCAGTATTTATTTCCAATTCATAAAAATGAACAAAATCATATACAGACAAATAAAAAGGAGAATTAAAACATGTCAATAAAACATGAACAAAGCAATCAAAAGTAATAGGAAAGGTAGAGTTGTTACATGGTTGAACATAAATGAATGGAAAGGGGGCACGCACTAAAAAGCCAAGAAAAGGCTTGTATGAACGCACATGCCCAACGTGGATTGATGATTAAAATAATATTGCTACCATGGATGCGGTAATTAAGTAAATTACCAAGTAATAATAATTAAAACAAAAACTAAAATACAATAAACCGAGAAAGTAAAACAGGACAAAATATATAAACACACAACATACATATAGTCATCCTAACATAAATTAATAATTGCTAAGTAATTTCTTTTTGTATTGTCTTTTAAAAGTATTGTAGGGTGGCCTGGAGCTGGCTTTAGGCGTGGTCACTTACAGAGCTACAAACATGACATGTTCACTCCTTGCTTGCCTGTGGTAATCTGCCTTGAGGTGGTGTACTTATCTCAACCTCAGGGTTTATTTGTATATATACATTTGTTTAACAATTGAGAATAAATATTCAAATTATACAATTTGCATATAAAAGGAAGTACATCAATATACAGAAGTTTCTAATAAATATAAATGAGTTTCTATGAATAAACATTCCTTTCACTAAATACACAAGAGGCTAAACCATTCAGAGTTAATAATGTGCTGATCCATGAAGTGTACATGGAACAGAGGGATAAAAGAACATTGCAAAAGTAATGTACAAGGAATGTAAAACATGAGATGAATGAAGGAACAAATATATAAGAAGGGGAGATCACAGGAAGTGTAAGATAGTAAATATAAACATTCAATACTTTGTGTTCAAAATAAACTCCTACAAACAATATCCCTTCTCACAAATGAAATGTCCTCATTTTACAATTATGATTATTAAGTTGATTTTTTTTTTAGAACAATTCCAATTTGAATGAACTCCAAATGACAATTGGTAAAAAAAAACAACATATCATTAATGTTATTTTTCTCTTACATATACCGGTAGTAAATATTTTTCTTTAACAATATAAAAACTTCAAACATTCTGAATGCTTTCTTTTTCCGGAAGAAAATTGCCAATTCAAATTTTACAATGGCATAATGTATATCTTCATAAACTTACATAGTGTGCAAGCATTATATTTTGCAGACAACTTGAAACCAATACATTATTTTTGTTAAAATATCCCCTTTTTGAATAATTATAAATGGCCTTTTAAAATAAAGTGTCACATCAAATTTGCAAATAAGTATTTGAAATAAATATGGTTCAAGATAAACACATAGTATGGATATTTTCTTTTCTATAAATCATCATATACATGTTACCATCACATGATCTCTTGTCTGTGAAATTTCCATCTGAAAAAAAAAATATCAGTTGCTAAAGTTTTTCTTTTTTTTTTTAGTTTGCAAAACAGAATTCAAGACCATCTTGTTCTTTGTAAAAGGTCATATTTAAATGTATCAAAATTATATCTGTCAATTGCAGATGTATGCAAGTATACAGGCAAAATTATGTTTCTGTATTAAAGAGCAAGCCTGTTTCACACACAAAACGAGATCATGGAATGCTTTGGCATACTATATCAATATATTGAAACAGTTTTAAATATTGATGTATACTGAAAATATAAAAAAATGCATATGATATAGAATAGTCAATAAATTCAAATATCTAAAATCATTGAAAAATATACGGAAATTCAAGAGTTTGAATGATCAATCAGTCATGTTAGAAAATTCAATAATCTGATTGTTCACTGAGTTCATATATCATGCACTTCAATATTATTGTTAATTCAGTTCAGTTGTTGAATAGCTTTCAATCGATGTTTCTTTAATATCCATACAAAAAAAATGAATTTTAAACGTGCTTTTAGAGTCCGACTACATTTGATGATTCTGATAATTCAAGAATAAATCATTTTCTCCTTTCTTCTCATGACAAAGAATTCTTCAATGTTCAAGTTAATTCACTTTCATTTTGTTGAATGTATGCTATTTGTTGTTTCTCCAAAACTGTTAAGTGTTCTAGTTCGATGAATTGAATCATCAGGATAGCTTGATTCACATTTACATTTTTAGCTATTTATTTCCAAATCAAATGTCAACGCTTGGTGAATTGACGTGCCGTAGAATTAATAAATTCATATTCAAATTCTCATCTTTCAAATTCGCGAAATCTTTCCGGCATTTTAATCTTTCGTCCATAGCGCGTAGTAGTAACATTGTGATCTGGTGGTCTTCCATGTGGTTGATGAATTCCTAGGGGAGCGTCATCGTGTTGGACAGATGATGGACCCGGGGTTTGGCTAGGATGGCCCGTCAGTGGTTGGTGCTCATCGGAGGGGTCTGGAACTGATTGGTCATCTGTATGACACTGGTCAGTCCTATCTGGCTGGAGGATGACATCTCGTCTCTGCTGTCGAGAAGAGGGTTCTGACTGGGATTGGTAATCAGAGCTGCTTAGCCTGGTATTACCATGTTGTCGGCTTACAGACTCTCCTGACCTTGACTGATGGTCAGTAAAGTCTCTCCGATGAACTTCTGGCCTAGGGTGGATTGGTACTGACCCTGATGGTTGGTCAGATGAGTTAGGCTGGGGATGGATATCTGGTGACGACGATTCTGACCATGATGGTTGGTCAGTTGAAGTAGGATGGTGGAAATCAGGTGTCGATACAGACTGCCCTGACCATAATAGTTGGCCAGTATCTGTCGTCTCTGGGTTGGTAGTTGACCATTCGATGAAGGAAGTTTGTGGTGACTGAGAACTTGGAGGATGTGAGTTTGAAGGAGGGATGGTTGGATGACTTTTACTTTCTTTACTAGACTGGTAGTTTGTCTTCTCAAGTTGAGGGATTTTAGATCTGAAGAGCTTCAGTCTATTATGGTGCACTACCTTCTGGATTCTCTCATTATGTATGTCTGCTATACGATAATTCAAACCGTCATCTGAGGAGGATATAATGGAAAATGGACCAGTCCAGTTTGGTTGTAGCTTATGTCTGGCATTTGCAGGATCGTGAAGCCAAACTAAATCTCCAACATTGTACTTGACGATTCGGGTCTTCATGTCATATCCTTCCTTCTGTTGCTTTTGTGCAAGTTCTGATTTCTGCTTAGCATACTGAAATGCTTTCTTGAGTCGTTGTTGTAGATCTATTGCATATTGTTCTGGTGAAGTAGCATACTGGGCTGGTACGGGGCACGTTATGTTCACTGGAACTCTTGGTTCTCTACCATGAAGAAGGAAGTCCTGTAAGCAAGTTGTAGTTGTGGTAGGTGAGCATCCCAATCTCCACGTTTGTCGGCGACATATCGTGCTAACTGTTCTTTAATCACACGGTTTGCTCGTTCAACCATTCCAGCACCTTGAGGGTGGTAAGGTGAAGATCTGGATTTGCGAATTCCAAGTTTCTCGCAAAGTTGTTGCACTAGCCTTGACTCAAACTGTCGACCTTGGTCGGTGTGGAGAATTTCTGGCACACCATGCTCTGTGATGTAATCTTCAAAGATATGCTTGGCGACAGTCTCAGCAGTTTGACTTCTCATGGGGTAAATGTTGACATATTTAGTGAAGTGATCGATGATGACTAGTATGTAGCGATATCCACGGCGAGAAATGGGAAGTTCGGCGATGTCGGCGAAGATCATCTGAAAAGGGTGATCAGTGGTAATACTACGTAATGGAGCTTGGTGTTTTGGATTTGGTGACCTGAATGACTCGCATGCTGTACAAGTTGAACAATGTTTGGTAATATCTCGTCTCATGAAAGGCCAATAGCATGTGGCTTCTGCTCGTTGAAGCGTTCGCTGTATTCCAAAATGACCTGATGAAGGATGTCCATGAAGTTCTTCAAGCACTTTAGGGATGAGCTTTACTGGTATAACTGGTTGAAATATTGTTGTACCAAGTCTGTCGGATTTCATACGATAGAGGATGTCTTGCTGGATTATAAGACGAGAGTATTCCCAGAGTAGTCGTCTCATACGGGCATTAAATCTGCGTATTTCTCTGACAGGTGGTCGATATCCCATCTTGACATACTCCATGACTTGGTTGATGTCTTGGTCTTGTTTTTGGTATTCCTGCAACTCAGATTGTTGATCAGCTAGAATAAAGTTCTCTGGTTGTTTCTGTTCGTTACTTAGTAACTTGTGTAAAGTTGATCCTTGAGTAACTTGGGTCGTCTCTTGAGACTTTGAAGTAGATCTTGTGTGGACTACATTACAACTGGTTTGGTTTTGTTGTGGTAGTTTGGTTTGGTCATCTCTCGACGCGTGATGGTGTGGTCGTCGAGAAAGAGCATCAGCATTTTGGTTTGAGCGTCCCTTGCGATGAATGATCCTGAATGAATAGGCATCTAATTCCACTATCCAGCGTGCATGTCTTCCAGTAGCATCATCTTGGATTGGCACCTTCATGTAGCCTAAAAGTGGCTGATGATCTGTAAAGACTATAAAAGGCTGTCCTCTGAGAAAGTGGCGAAAATGACGTACAGCTGCCACAATGGCCCATAATTCTCGATCATACGTAGACCATCTCTTCTGAGTTTCTGATAGTTTGTGGCTGTAGTAGGCTATTACATGTTCTCTTTCATCTTGGACTTGAGAGAGAATAGCACCAATTGCATCACTAGAAGCATCTGTAGCTAGGTTGAAGGTCTTGTTGAAGTTAGGAAATGCTAGTATTGGTGGATTGGTAAGTGCCATCTTAAGCTTGATGAAGGCGGTTTCACAGTTGGCATTCCAGATGAATTGTTTTCCTTTGTGCGTCAGGTTGGTGAGAGGTGTGGAAACTTGGGCAAAGCTTGGGATGAACCGACGATAAAACGAAGCAAGGCCTAAGAAAGATCTAACTTGAGATGGATTCTTGGGTCTTGGCCATGCTGCAACCTTGGCTGTGTTGTTTGGGTCAGGAAGTACTCCTTGTGTGCCAATTACATAGCCCAGATAGGTGACTTTCTTCTGTAGAAATTGGCATTTGGTAGGTTTCAACTTCAATCCTGCGTCTTTGAAGCGCTGGAGGACTTCTTGGAGGTTTTGGAGATGTTCTTCAAAATTTCTACCCATCACAATGCAGTCGTCTAGGTATATTAGACAAGTTGACCAATGAAGACCGTGTAAGACAGATTCCATCAAACGCTGAAATGTCATTGGTGCATTAACTAAACCGAAAGGCATGACGTTAAAGTGATATAAGCCACTGCCAGTTGTGAAGGCTGTCTTCTCTTTACTTTCTTGGTCAAGTCTAATCTGCCAATACCCACTTGACAAATCCATGACGCTGAAGAAGGATGATGATGAGAGGGCGTCAACAGAATCATCTTGTCGAGGTATAGGGTGAGAGTCTCTGATGGTGACAGCATTGAGAGCTCTATAATCTACACAGAATCTATAGGTGTCATCTTTTTTCTTTACCATCACTATCGGGCTAGACCAGGGACTATGGCTTTCCTCTATAATTCCACGTTGAAGAAGATCATCTACCTGGTTCTGGATCTCAATTCGCATGGTTGGTGATGTGCGATAAGCTCTTTGACGGATAGGTGTTTCAGCCGTTGTGGTTATCGTGTGGTAGACATCAGCCTGTCCTATGTCAACTTGAGATGAGCTAAACACATCAGTGTATGAAGTAAGAACTTGCTTGGTCCTTTCATACTGGTCCTTGGTAAGGTCTGATTTTGCAAGCATATCGTCTACTGGTAATGTTGATTTCGACTCTTGGGTGGCAGCAATCACCTTATCGAAGATCTCATATTCCTCTTCAGGATCACTGGTCAATGAGTGGAAGTGACCAAGGGTGGTGTTAACTGTAAGATCAACCTTTTCCGGAGATGTGTTGACAAGTCGAACAAGGATGAGACCATTTTGGGGCGTGTTCACTGATCTGGCACCCGCTATTGGTTTATGTTCTTGTAGTGTAGGCTCAAAAATACCATCGTATTCTTGGGGAATGAGGTCTGGTTGTTGAGGTTCCAGTCTACCTTGTACGTGCATCTCACTCATTGCTGGTATAGAGACTTGTCCTACCAGTGTAACATTACACTTGAGAGGGGCTTTGTATCTGTGCTTGTCGACGAGGGGTATCATTACACCAGGCATTGTGAATGTAGTTGTAGAGAGTACTGCATTATTTCTCCAAAAGAAATCCCAACCTATGATGACAGGGTGACTTATTCCTCTAGCGACCATGAATGTGTGTCGTCGCATAATGTTTCCAAGATGTAGAATGGTGTCAGTGGTACCAAGAATATCAAGGAGCTGTTTGGTGACAGATGTTGCTGCAATAGAGGATTTCACAAGAGGACTTCTCTGAGACTTAGGTATGGAGTTGTAGAAATCACGACTGATAAGGGAGGTGTATGATCCACAGTCTAAGTACGCCAAGACGTAAGTGTTGTCTACAATTACAGGGATGTAGGGTGGTTGTTGCTGAGTACAAGTAGAATCATTTTGTTTGTTTACTTGGGCCGCAGTTGTTGGAGTTGGTGATCGACCCACATCATCAACTAGTGGTAGTTTCCCTGGCGAGCTCTGTCAGCTTGGTCGTCGAAGCGAACATTGCGTTGCCTTCTGGGTGGTGTAGGAGAACGTCTTCTTGGTATGTCAGGTCTGAAGGAGGATGCATGGGAGTGTGACGAGTATCTTATCGGACTGGATGAGGGTGATGAGAAATTTCTCTTAGGCAAGTCTGATCGAGCAACTGGGGATAAATCACGATTAGAATTAGGATATAATCTATTTCGCGATCCCTCGTGTCGGTAAGTATACTTATCGTGGTACCCGTATCTCATTGGACTAGATGAGGGTGAACGATGTTGATATGACCTATCATCACGACGTGAATACCTTGTTGGACTGGAGTATGGCGACCGATGATAATATGGCCTATAATCACGATGTGAGTACCTGGTGGGACTTGAGTATGGTGACCGACGATAATGTCTATCATGTGGTCTGTTCTCGAAGGAGGCAGGAGATCGTGAGTGACCTGAAACTGTGAGTGCATCAATCTTCTTCTCTAAGGAGGCAATGCGATCCATGAGAGCATCGTTTGAGTTCTCAGACTTAAATGTAGCAGCCACTTGGATTTGAGTGCCTATCTGGGTGACCTAGAAGTGTTGCCTGTTCCATGCGGACTGCTGTGCTCACAGCCTGCTTGAAGGATTCGACGCCATGTTCATATAACTTTCTCCTTAGTTGTAAGTCTAAGCCTGCCATGAAGCGACGAAACATTTCTCCATCTTTAGCTTCCTCGTCGTACTTGGGAAAAGCTTCCCTAACTAATGTTGAAATAGCTGCTCCAAATACTTCAATAGGTTCCAAGGGTAGTCTACGACGAGCAGTAACACAAGAGCGGAAATTGGTTAAGTATGTCGTTCGACCAAATATTTCTGAAAGAATTGTCTTTACTTTCTCAAAGTCTTTCTTATCAGATTCAGGTATATTCTCCCAGACAGTAAATGCAGAACCTGAAAGTCTGGAAGGAAGTAAACAATGTTTCTGAGCAGAGCTATTGCCAACTGAATCAACTGCAACTTCAAATCTTTTCACCCATTGATGAAAATCTTGACCTTCTCCAGTGAAAGTCTCCGGCAATTCAAGGCGAAACATTGCCATGATGAAGCAAGAATACAGAAACAATGCTGTACAACTATTAAGCGTTGAAGAAGGGAGTCTAGCTTTCACACGGAGCATAAGAATATTCCAAATGAAGGAGGAAGATTACAAATCATTCAAAGGATGAAAATTTCATCTCATATTGTGCATGGCAATTCACAAATGGAGAATAAATGATGAAGGGTGACATCATATTGATATCTGATAAAATGGTAGTAGTAATAGACTTACTCAATTACTGTAGACAATTTACTCCACTAAAATTCACGATGAAGGGAGAAACAAGTAGTCAAGCAGGTAAAAAAAAAATGCTTGAAGTACTAAATCCACGATGAGTATCGAAGTCTATTTATACACATGAATTAGGGTGAAAATTGTTTACAAACCAAGATGAAGGGTGAATTGCTTTATACTGAATGAGGAAGAACTAAAATGTCTGTTGAAGCAGGGTGAAATTGGCTTGGTAGGGCTTTCACTAGCTGCTAACTCTGCCTGAAGTTAGGGAGACACCGCTGCCACCAGTTTGTAGGGTGGCCTGGAGCTGGCTTTAGGCGTGGTCACTTACAGAGCTACAAACATGACATGTTCACTCCTTGCTTGCCTGTGGTAATCTGCCTTGAGGTGGTGTACTTATCTCAACCTCAGGGTTTATTTGTATATATACATTTGTTTAACAATTGAGAATAAATATTCAAATTATACAATTTGCATATAAAAGGAAGTACATCAATATACAGAAGTTTCTAATAAATATAAATGAGTTTCTATGAATAAACATTCCTTTCACTAAATACACAAGAGGCTAAACCATTCAGAGTTAATAATGTGCTGATCCATGAAGTGTACATGGAACAGAGGGATAAAAGAACATTGCAAAAGTAATGTACAAGGAATGTAAAACATGAAATGAATGAAGGAACAAATATATAAGGAGGGGAGATCACAGGAAGTGTAAGACAGTAAATATAAACATTCAATACTTTGTGTTCAAAATAAACTCCTACAGTATTATTAAACTGTGTATTAATTCTGCTAAATTCCAAACTATTCCATAAAATTCGTCCAGCAAATTGCCTCTTTATCGTTTGCGTTTCATAATTCCTGAAGACAGCCCGATGAAACTATTTCGATCGATAGCTAGAGAAGTAATTCGTCAAGTAGATCTAAAATCGTATCACCTTCTGTTAGTTTGCGTTTCATAATTCTTGTATTGAAGACGGCCCGACGAAATTATTTTGATCGTTTGGAGGAAATTTAATTCGTCAAGTAAATCGTCTCAATTTTACTTCGGACCTCGCTATCAATGCCATTACCAGACGTGCACAACCCACTTAACACTCTATTTTACTATTTCTTTCATTCCTTCTTATACTCTCTCAACTATTAATTCATAAACCCATCGCTATTCATATCTCATATCTCATATCTCGGCTCCCCCCCCCCCCCCCCCCCGCTCTCCCCCGCTCTCCCCCGCTCTCCCCCGCTCTCCCTCGCTCTCCCTTTGCTTACCCTAATTGTAAATGACGAAACAAAGGGAAACGGTCCATGGGAAAATCCCCAGATCCCCCAGAGCAGATAAAGGTCATCTGTACCAAATTCTAAAACCCACTGACACTAATATTCGATATGTGCTCATGAATGTCATGTAATCATTATTCATTTATGCACTAATGGTGCATTCCATGATATCCAGGTGGAAGTATTCTTTTTAAAGGGGGAAACAAAAGCTATTCATGAGGCACCTCTATCACTCCCAGAGTTATTTTTCTGAAGTGCACATAAAGGGACCCTCCATGTCTAAAATATCTGTGGATATTTGGGGTCATTTGTACCATGCGCTAACCCCGAACTGGCTTATTTGGATTCACAATCCATCCCGCTCCTGCGTCTCGTATTTACACATGCCTCATGTCCAAATCGCGGTTACAACGTACAATATCAACGTTGAAGGTTCAAAGTTTCTTTTCATCAACGCTGTACATGTACTTGGTTACGTAATCAGTTGGCCATTGACACCAGTTGTATACAGAGTCCACAGGAGTTCTGTGACAGAGTCGCTACGAACATGACGGACAAAGAGAGTGGACAAAGCAAACCCTCATTGTACCCTTCACAATGGTTCCGGTAGTCAAAAGAACAATACCTTTACTGCTGTATATGTAGAACTGGTGTCACATGCATATTCAGCTGTTCTACTTATTTTAATAGTAGTAAAAAATGTTCTTTTGTCTACACGATCCATTGTAAAGTATAGAAAGACGAGTTGTTATCCGTCACGAACGTTGGCATGAACTTCGATGGGGCGCAACGCTGGCCACATAATGTTCTTTTCACTAACATTGTTTATAGGCCTATTTGGATATTGATAGAGGGTGGGGGGAGGGGGTGTATAACATTGGCTTAAATTATGATGGACCATCAAATATCCACAGATATTTTAGACATGGAGGGTCCCTTTATGTGCACTTCAGAAAAATAACTCTGGGAGTGATGGAGGTGCCTCATGAATAGCTTTTGTTCCCCCCTTTAAAAAGAATACTTCCATCTGGATATCATGGAATGCACCATTAGTGCATAATTGAATAATGATTACATGACATTCATGAGCACATATCGAATATTAGTGTCAGTGGGTTTTAGAATTTGGTACAGATGACCTTTATCTGCTCATGCTCAGATTGCATCTCCGAAGTGGCTTATTTGACAAGTAAAAGCCAATAATTTGTACGTTTAGTATTAAAACAGAAATCAAGGAATCTGGCCAATGAAAGTGTAATTACATAAATTATATAGAATTAACAAGTAGAAAATCCGAATAAGTTCGAAAATCAATAAACCAGCTAACTCCGTTATTTCTTTTGCAAATGTATATTATTTGTTCCGATGTTAAAAATGGGGCAAGCAAGTACATATTTAGGAAGAACATGTTTCAAATTAATATTTTCGGACACATTGGTTTGATAGAGGGAAACACAAATTTCTTGGAGGAAACGGTAATTTATGAGAAAAAAATGAAGCAATTCATTCAATTCTGCAAGTTCCTTGAAAACATCGTTATTTCCTTTCTCACTACAAGAATTTTAATTCAATTATTCAAAAGAGTCACAAGATTCGCGGAACTTGACAGAAAGGTGAAAACTGGAAGAACAAAAATGTAAACAGATTAATTAAACAGGAAAATAAAACAAACGGAAGTATATCATGCAAAAAAGCAAGTAGCATAGAATATTAAAGAGATTCAGGGTGGTATAGAGGATCGAATAATATGAATTAGTCATAAATGAAAGGAAAATAACTGTGTAAGTACTAAAATGAGGAAAATTCCACCTTTGTCAGGCTCTTGTAGTCGATACGCAGTATAATTGTTTGGAAACAAACGTCGAAAATAGGGAAAGGAAAGCGCGCTTGCCTCATGTCCATTGTGTGCCAATTCAAGGAGATGAAAAGGCACCGCGCGTCCGACCAGTGAGCGATGACAGTCAAGATGCATGTTACATGTATACTAGTTGTAATTTTCAGACCCTGCAATTTCTTTACTAGCATGAACCACTGAACTGAAATTTTCGAAAATACAAGCTCATTAAAACCATGAAGCTACACCTTCAACACACGCTCAAAGTTGCACAATGTTAATCGTTTTGAAGTCATGAATAACGAATATGAATAGGAAGTTTAATTATATATCTGGGTGTTTATACAAGTGTTTGCTCAATGGATACATCAAATTCGTATTTTCTTCATCGAAGTACATTTTTTCCCCGACCAAATAGGTAGGGACTTGAATATATATGACACCCCTTTCATTTGATTTATTTTGTATGTCCAAAATAGTTAACAGTGCTTGTGTGAACATTTTCAGACTTGTGCTACTCCCTGTGTACGAAACCCTGGATCATGCCCATGCCCCTGCCCCTGTGAGGCCAAGTAAAACGGATTCCTAGTTTCTCGTCTGGATTTTTCGAAAATGAGGGGGTATACCATGTTATTTGACGTTTGATATTTTTCCATGGCCGCCGCACATGCAAATGCTACTGGGCTCGTCTTCCCTTTATACAGCTGTATTAATATTCTTCTTGGGTCCCTGACCCCCAAAAGGCATCAGAAGGCGAAAAAAAGGGATGCGGGCGGGGACCAGGAACTAGGAATAATTTTTATTTGGTATGACCTCCCTCACCCCAAAACTAGGCCAAGTATTCGTGGAGATATGCATATTTGTGACAAGAAGATTTAAAAAAAAGCGAGCACAATCATGTTCACTGTTTTTTAAATATTTTTTTTAGAAACGCCACTCTTTCAGAAAAGCTCCGCGCCCCTAAAAATAAGGCATGTTGACATGCACGCAATGTTGGTCGATCGGTGGGCGGCGGGTGTGATTCATGAGGTCCATACGGAAGGTTTGCAGTAACGTTGTTTGGATCTGTGCTTTGTTTAAAAAAAAAACATTTTCTATTGTTGTCAAACGAAATACATGTACGATTCGTGAATAATAATCCGTCTCGATAGCACATATTATTCGGTGGTGGCATATAAAGTCCTATATCCTTTCGTTCTCAAGTTCTAACTTTTTCGACCGATTTATACTTCTATGTCCGACGAGCCGGATTTTCCTGAAATAGGAATTTCCACTTTGCAATCAGTAGTCAATAGTATAATACTGATAAGATTTCTGTCAAAATAAAAACGGAACTCTTCTTTTTACAAACCTTAGAGGTTAGAAAACGGGACGCATCGCAATGTCGATGTCCACAGTTATCTGAAATTAGTAGCCATAGGCCTAGGTGTACTCTCTCAAATTTAACTCGATGTTTACTTATATTGGTTAATTGATATTGATCATTTGGATTGACTTTTAATTATTAGCCAAACCACTCAATTAATACGGACTAGACAAAAGCCTAGACTTCTGGACTTCACTTCAACGCACTTAACAAGAATAACCATCAAAACTACTTTCGAAAAATAAACTCAAGGGCAATTTCAAAGGCCTATTGTACTGCTCATAGAAATCAGGTTTGGATTACGTAATAGGCGATTACAATGACAATGTTCGCACATTTCTAAAGGTGATACACAGGGCTATTGAAATTGCCTTCAGTTGATTTTTCGAAAGTAGTTTTTATCATGTTGAATGTTGCGAGACATTCTACTTTTAGAGCGAGCGCCATGAGCGCCCAGCACAGGTGGACACCTGCGCTATCATCATCATCATCATCATCATCATCATCGAGCAGTGAGAGTCACAATTTCATGCATGCTTGATCAATAAATATATATTGTTATTGTGCTTGGACTCAGCCAAGCCCGCGAACTTATTCTTTTTTTGCTTGGGGTGGTGATGGGGGAGAAACTCCCCTCCCTGCACCCACCCTTGTTACAAGCAGTGCAGCATTGCGTCTAAACAAAAGTCAATTTAAAATCAGTCCGGGTGTCGAACCGTACTTTCCGCCTACCGTTATCTTTATCTCGAATTTGCTATTAATCGTCAGAGCTTTTGCGCTTCTCGCGGGAGGGGACCCCTTCCCCAGTACTGCAGTAATGCCCCAGAGTAATTTGCGTCCAAATAAGTGAAAAACAGTCATGACGTCGAACTATAACTTTCCCGCCAGAAAAAATGTTTGCTACAGCCGTTATCTTTCCGTTATCTTTCTCGAAAATTTGCCAAGTCGTCACAGATTTCGCGCGGGAAGGGGAAAAACTTTCCTCTCCCTCCACTACCCCTTTCATAATGTTTTTCACAAGAGAACACTGTACACTTGATCTTAAACTCTATTCTAGGTTCTTATGAGATGCTAAATTCAGGATCAATAATCATTGAACTGTATAAAGCAGTGTCAAAGTCCCCCTCCTCTCACAAAAAAAAAAAGAAAAATAAAGAAAAAAAAACCCTCATAGGGAATGCGTTTTGGTGAAAGTTGCTAGAAAGTACAAATTATTAGTAATATGAACGCGGCAATTTTGCCCTCTCCCGAAAGTGCGGAAACGCCGAAAAGTGTTTAGGAATCTTTCAAGAATATATGCGGATAGGTTTCTGAATGAATGCGGATTTACTTATTTTGCATTTGAATAGATCATAAACTCACGTACGCTGAGTTATTGTTTGATTATCATTTTTATCTGCTGCCTAGCAAAAACGACATGCAATTTGAGATCGGGATATCCTTTATTTTTTGTAAAATTTTACTAGTTGCGCCCGTTTGAAGTCTTTGCTTGGAGTTTGGTTTATATAACGTTTCTAAAATAGTGAGATGTGCGCCAAGTTTGACAAATTATAATTGTCAGTAGTTTATCATGTTTATAGAGTTTCTCTATTTTCTAGGATGAACACATTAAGCCAACCATTTAAAATTTAAAGTTTATCTAAATCGGCAAAATTATTGTAAATACGTCTTTTTTTTTCTTAGATATACTTGAATTTACTAAACCATATTTTTTTGTGTGGTGATATATTACATTGAGGTATTTACTTTTTAAAGGAACAAACATGTACAAGAAGGAAATGCAAGAATGAATGTTTTAATGCTGTCATAAATTATTGAAGAACGTAAACAGTGCTTCATGTGTATTCGTTACGATCGTCGTACATTTTTTCTCTGTTATCATATAGGGGCCTACATTGTATATCACTCAAGCCCGTTACTATATAATTTTATGAGGGGGGGGGGGGGGGGGGGGTTGTCCAGACTGCCTCCATACGTCATAATGCAGATGGTTCGTTACTCCTATGGTTCGTAATTCCGAAGATTTAATAGAGCCCTAACTTTTCGGAATTACTAACCCTGTTTCTTTTTACTGCTTTCTGACCTTTCTTTTTTGTTGACTAGTACCGCACATCTTACATAAAGCGACGAGGGTTCTGTTATCAACATTCGAATATGCGAAACCCCTTTTTTCAGGCGCGTGACTATAGGGAGTGGTGGTGGGGGCGGCCTCCCCACTAAACGTCAACTAAAAAAAAAAGAAATTAAAAAAAGGGAGAACGCAAAAAAGGGCGCTACTAGCCGATATCTTTCTCTCAAAATTGGTGACATAGTTACAATGCAGTACTGCATCCAAATAATTAAAAAGCAGTCCGGGCGTCACCCACCCCTTTAACGTACAGTGCAGTCTTGCCCCGGAGTATTGCGTCCAAATAATTTTAAAAAGTCAGGGCGTTGAACTGTAATTTTCCGCCTAAAAATGTTTGCTACGAGTCATTATTATCTTTCTCTCAAATGTGGTAAAACGTCAGAGCTTTCCCCGCTCCCATCCCAGTTAAATAAATGTACAGTGCAGTCTTGCGTCCAAATAGTTGGAAAGCTTGCCATATAAACATTTCCAAATCAACCCCCTCCCTCTCCCTCTCGACAGTGGTTTTGAAAATCAAGATTTAGTATGCATGTTCATCCGTCTAGTAATGATCACATTCAGAGGTGACGAGAAACAAAATGCATAAATTACTTGTACTTCTTTTCGTTCCGCAAAGCCACCGCCCTTCGATGGTGAAACCGACAATTTGCGCGCTATTGTAAACATGTCAATCATTCTGGTCCTGCGAATGGTATGTGACCTCTTTTCGTCAACATGCCTTTTTCCTTCCACATCTACCGCGTACGAATAAAAATGTAATGTCTTATTACTCCTAACACACGATTATAGATTTTTCTCTCTCTCCTAAATCACGCACTTGTATGATAATCACGCACTTGTATGATAATCTCGGCTGAGTTCACTTTCTCTCTGCTAACACAACAGTCTTGTGTTTACGCTCTATTTACTGCAGTTTTTTTTTAAATCATAACTGCCTCTTGTAAAATTAACGCCCTGACAATTATTTCTCTCCTTCAAAGTTACGTACATGTATCATAAAGTCGAAAGTTCTTTTAATTCTGTTTTGAAAGCTAAATTTCATTTCTGTATACTCTTTCCTTTTTACTGGGTTAAAAGCGATTGGAACAAAAAAGGCTAATGGGGATATTATTTTACCCTGCTCTAATTATTTTTAAAATGTGTATCTACGGGTTTCTAAGAGCTAAATTTCTTTTCTTTTCCCCAGGTCTGCATGTTACGGAGGTATAGAATCCGCCCCTTTCAAAGAACAAGAATTAATAAAGCACCTCCTCAGGCCTCTGCACGAGACGATTGTTGATTTTTTTTTCTCTCTCTCCCTATGTCCTTCTAAATGACGCGTTTGTTTTATAATCTCGACACATACATGCCAATTTGTTTCTGGTTATAAAGCTAACTTTCTTTTCTTTTCGGCTGTAATAGAGTTACATAATTGAAACGTATCATCCTGATGTTAAACAGCGGGACGAAGATAAACTGTGTTTATATATAGCTCGAATGTCAACGCTTCTCTCCGCTCTAGTTTACTCGAGGTTAGAAAAAATATCATGCAGTTGTTTCATAATCTCGAAAAAGATCCTTTTTTTCTGGTCACAATGCTGACCTCCTTTTCTTTTCGGTTGTTAAAAGAGTTACAGAATTGGACTCTTATCTCTCCGATTTATTACTCTGTATGGAGCTTTAAAAAACAATTCTCTCTCTCCAAAATCACACACCAATCGAACGCTCTTCATAATTCTGTTTTGAAAGCTTACATTTACTTTCTGTGAGGGTATTTGAAGAGCAATCCTTTTCAGGGGACATAATCTAATATGATAATCTTCCAGACGAACGTAGTAAGAGACAGAGTAAGAAAGTTTAGAAATTATTTTTGTTTCACCCTTTCCCAGAACTCCAGCTCCCCTTTACACAATAGACGTGTGTCACCTTTTCATGGCATGGTCATTAATCTATCAATGGGTTCCGATTTCTAAGAACTTCCTGCCATAAATTGGAAGGCAGGGGTTTGACACAAGGAGGGGAGTGTCGATACTGAAAAGAAAAGATCGTTTTTGTTGTAAATAACGATCAATAATCCATCAATGGACCTCCCGCTTTCTAAGAATCTCCTGTCTTTTTGAGGCGCGGGGCAGTTCGAACATAGTAATAATTTGTACTTTCTAGCGCCTTTCACTAAAATGCATTCCCTATGAAGGTTTTTTTTTTCTTTATTTTTTGTGAGGGGTGGGGGACTTTGACAATGCTTTATACAGGGTGCAATACTGCACTGTATACATGTATGAAAGGGGTGGTGCAGGGAGGGGAAAGTTTTCCCCCTTCTCGCGCTAAGTGCCAAATCTGTGACGACTGTGACAAATTTGAGAGAAAAACGGCTTAGCAAACATTTTTTCTGGCCAAAAGTTATAGTTCGACGTCATGACTGCTTTTAACTTTCGACGCAAATTACTCTGGGGCAATACTGCATTGTATGTTATTGGGGGGGGGGGTCCCACCCACCCCCCCCCCTTCCGCGAGAAGCGCAAAAGCTCTGACGTTTCATAGCAAATTCGAGATAAAGATAACGGTAGGCGGAAAGTACGGTTCGACGCCCGGACTGACTTGTGTTTAGACGCAATGCTGCACTGCATGTAACATGCAGGGGTGGGTGCAGGGAGGGGAGTTTCTCCCCCATCCCCACCCCAGCCCCCTCCCCACCCCAGTCCCCTCCCGCGCAAAGCCCGAAAACTTCGACGTTTTAGCAGAAAAAGTACTCCGGGGCAATACTGTACTGTGTGTAACAAGGGTGGTTGCATGGAGGGGGGGGGGGGGTGGTTTCTTTCCTCCAACCCCCCCCCCCCCCCGCGAAAACTTTGACGCAAAGTACATTTATCGACTTGAAAATTGATTCGGCGCATAAATTACAAAGAATCTACTGACCAAATGAAACAACAAATAAATTAGAACTATAAGACGCAAAGTACATTTATCGACTTGAAAATTGATTCGGCGCATAAATTACAAAGGATCTACTGACCAAATGAAACAACAAATAAATTAGAACTAAGACGCAAAATACATTTATCGAATCGAAAAATGATTTGGCGCTTAGCTGAAACATAAATCATAAGGATGTTTTGGTAACATCGGCAACATGCACCTGTCCTTGTCTTTAACGTCTTGAAAGAGAAGGGACATTGCAGAATTATAAAATGGAATATAAACAAGAGAAAACAAAGATGAAATATAAATCAAAAAGATGTGGGCCAGTGCCGTTCTCGCGGCTCATCTCAAACATCACGCTTGCACACAAACCCTCGTCCGGTGTAGCGGCAGATACGGGGATCGGCAGATACCGTTCTAAAAACGGCCAAGAACACTATCTGCCGGCGGATCATGTTCCATGTTCCAACCCCGGCAGATACCGTACCTAGACATAGCAACAAATAATGTATGCAAACTGGATTCCAAGTATTGTAGTTCATTCAGTCATTTAGACTAGTCCGTTTCCCCTAGTATGCCCGAACGCATTTAGACGTAGTGCTATGAAGACGCGTATATTTATACGGACGCAAGCCGTTTCCCGCGGGCGGGACTGTACGTTTCAATTATGTAATTCTTATTACAGCCGAAAAGAAAAGAATCAGGGCAAAATAATATCCTCAATAGCCTTTTTTGTTCCTATCGCTTTTAATCCAGTAAAAAGGAAAGCGTATACAGAAATTTAGCTTTAAAAACAGAATTAAGAAGAACTTTCGTCATGATACAGGTACGTGATTTAGAAGGAGAGAAAAAAATTGTCAGGGCGTTAATTTTACAAGAGGCACTTATGATTGATTCTTTTAAACTGCAGTAAATAGAGCGGAAACACAGACTTTTTTTCTTTAGCAGAGAGAAAGTGAAGTGAACTCAGCCGAGATTATCATAAGTTCTTTTTCCTATGCAGCTTCATTTCTTTGGAACAATCTCCCCTTTCAAATTCGCAATGCTAGATCTGTTAATACTTTTAAACTTATGCTTAAAACCCATCTTTTTAAATCATAAATCTTAAATCTGATATCCCTATATGGCATTTTCCATCCTTCATGTTTGTGTAGTTATGCAAGGCCTACTACTACTACTATTAATTTGTGATAAGTTTCATATTTTGGTTGTGCTTTGTAATTTGTACTATTATTGTGTACTGGAGGGTATTGATTGATGTAATTTGTTGCGCGAAGTATTTGGTTTCTTTCTAGTCAACTTTCATCATTCCTTTGTCTTTTCGACCGCTTAGAGGCAATTTTGCAATTGCGGTATATAAATTGATTATTATTATTATTATTATAAGACAGTGCGTGATTTAGGAAAGAAAAATCGATAATTGTGTTTCAGGAGTAGATAAGACATTACATTTTTATTTTTATTCGTGCGCAGTAGATGTGGAAGGAAAAAGGCACGCTGACGAAAAGAGGTCACGTACCATTCACGCGACCAGAATGATTGACATGTTTACAATAGCGCGCAAAATATCGGTTTCACCATCAAAGGGCGGTGGCTTTGCGGAGCGAAAAGAACATGCACAAGTACAAGTAATTTATGCATTTTGTTTCTCGTCACCTAGGCTGAATGCCATACTGTACATTACGAGACGGATGAACATGCATACAAAATCTTGATTTTCAAAACCACTGTAGAAAGAGTTTGATTTGTTCAAGCACGAAACAAAACACAAAATACAAATAATAAGTCTATCAGATACAAAGTCATTACGGCTCTTTGTTTCTTTGGTTACTCCAAAATGCCGCTTAGCCAGGAATTAATTTCATGGCGGGGGTTGATGAGCGCACGAAGCGTGCTCCTCAAGGGGGGGGGGGGGGGGTGTTTGGTATCCGCAAAAGAAACCTATCCGCATATATTCTTGAAAGATTCCGTTCACTGTCTTTATAATTCATAAACACTTTTTGGCGTTTCCTCACTTTCGGGAGAGGGCAAAATTGCCACGTCCATATTTTGGTCGAGACCAAAATTTGGACGCGGAAATGAGCTTCCTTCGCCAACTTACATTATTTCCTAATATTCTCTGCATATATAATCTAAATGGTTGTCGGGAAAATCATTATTTCCCTTTTTATTACAAAGAGAAATGCTTTTATGTTCTTGATTTTTTCGGATGAAGCAAATTTTTCTTCCTGAGGTAGCGTTATTTTCTAGTCCAAGTACCCTATCATTGGACAAACAAGGTCATGTTAAATATCCTTTAACATTTATTCCTGATAATAATTATATATTTTTTGGAGTTGCTGAATATAGTGATATGATCATTAATCTTCATTTTTATTCGTTAATATATCTTAGTGGAGGTATGAATATGTTAGATATTAGTAAACTGGGAAATAATTGAACGCACGCATAACGGTTAGAATCGGGACACCATATTCTCTATGGCCGCGCACAGCTTTTTTCAGCAGTCGTGCCGATACGTGTACCCCACGGTTACCATAATATCGCTTCGATTTATCATCACTTCGGGAATCTTAACCGACCAGATAGAACATGCCAGACGGCAAATTCGTTTACAGACCAAATACACTACATGTGAATATGTGATCTTTACATCCATGAACATGAAAAATGGTTACTTTCCAGCTAAGTTGACCCTCTCCCCTGAACGCCCACGATGTCGGCAATTTAGATAATTTAAAAAAATAAATAAAAGATGTAGTTCGCCTCGAAGAGCATCTTCGATGGGAATGCCGCACCCGCGGCTCGAATGGCAGATTTTTAATTTTATTCAGCTTTCTTGGGTAACTCGGCCAAGGTTGCAAACGTAGATGGCGCCATTATAAATGTCCCTTTAATTGCCAAAGAGTGTCATATTTACGGTGATTGCTACTATGACCGCACGCAGGCGGCATGGCGGATTTATTTTTAAAGAACATTCGCGGCAGGCTTCGGCGGGCATGGGGGATTTAATTTCAAGTGCAATCGCCAGCAGGCCGCAGGGGGAATGGCCGATTAGTTTTTAAGAGTAATCGGTAGCAGGCCCCGGCGGGCATGACGGATTTATTTTTAAGTGCGAGGTGGCAGGCCGCGGTGGGCATAGGTCCGTTAATTGGCGCGTGCCTTGGCGGGAGCCTGCAGGCGGCACGCTGTGATATTTTTGATCTCTCGCCTTAAGTAAATTGCACAGTTACCCCATATAATATTGCAATAACTTAAGTGTGGTAATATCATAGTATTATATAATTTGACAAGAATGCGCAAAGGTAAATCACTTTTCAGTCTGTTCAGGATTCCAATAAACTTAGAAATATTATTTGTGATGTGATTTACATGTTCTTTCCAACTCAGATGTTCATCGATAATTACACCTAAAAATTTCGTAAACGGCACCTTTTTAATTTCAGTATCATTAATGTACAATTTTATTGTGTTGTCTTCGACTTTCTTATTTTTTGTTTTAAAAATCATTAAAGAAGTTTTATTGACGTTTATTTGAAGCCTATTAGCTAGAAACCATATGATTGCTTTATTTTATTCATTTCATTATTTAAAGTATCATTTAATTGGATAGGATCCTTCCCAGATAAAAATAGACTTGTATCATCGGCGAATAATGTGGCAGATAAAACATCACTGACATATTGAAGGTCGTTGATATACAATAAAAAAAGCAGAGGCCCTAAATTGGACCCTTGAGGTACTCCTACTGTTATATCCTCAAACTGTGAATAAATTTTATTAATACAAACATACTGTTTTCGGTTGCTTAAATAACTAATTATCCATTTTAATACTGTTCCTCTAATTCCATACGAAGATAACTTGTCTACTAAGATATCATGATTAAAGGGAAATTAACCTCAGCGTATGAATTAGCTTATTTTGAATGGTGTAGTATATGCCTCTTATTTGATACATGCAATTTCATGTAAAAACACAGGATATAGATATAAATCACTATTTTCCAGCCAAGTTATCGTCTGCTAGCAATAATAAGGGGGCTGCCATTACTTTATGTGTACACGAACATATTTTTCATCCCAAGTAAAATTTCCTTCATCGTTAACTTGTAATTGATTTTTAGAGGACAAATATATATTAGATAAAGTCACATATTCTGAAATGTAAGTTTAGTTTTATATATTTTTTAAAAGGTCTTAATTTGTTCATAAAAAATATACTTCATAAAAAATATACGTCAAGGACGGAGAATTGACGTCAAGGACGGAGACAATCGTAACAATACCAAAACAAAGCGAGGAATCTGCTTTACAGGATGGCTATTAGAACTCATGGGTCGTCAATTATCTAGGCCCATGGCCAATAACAATCGTAATACAATCAGAACAAAGCGACGTATCTGTTGTAAAGGTAGGCTATTATCAATGCATATGGTACCTAATGATCCGTGTCATGCACAAAATGGCAGCCTCCATGGAAAGACGTAGCAGACAATAGGTGCATCTAGAATATCACGTGGGGTTACTTGTCCTTTAATACAATCGAACGCCTTTGATAAATCTAAAAATATCCCTACTGTTATGTTTTTATCTTCAAATGCTTTAGCAATTTTTTCTGTAAAATCAATCAAAGCATGAACAGTACTGTATCCCTGTCTAAAATCAAATTGCTTACTGTATAATTCATTATATTTAGATATAAAAGAAATTAGTTTATCATATACAATTTTTTCAAATATTTTACTGAATACTGATAATATGGATATTGGCCTATAATTCGTCACTAATGCTTTATTACCACCTTTAAAAACAGGAATTACTTTTGCAATTTTTAATGAGTTTGGAAAAACACCCCTTTCAAGGGACAGATTAATAATATTGCACAAAGGAGTTACTATTGCATTGATGGAATATTTAACCGCTTTAACACTAATATCATCGTAACCTGCACTTTTATCTACATCCAATTTAGAAACTATATCACAAACCAATGCCTTTGATACTGGTGTAAAATACATTGACTGGCAAACGTTGTTCCTCAAGTATTTCTTGAAATCTTCTTTTCCTGATTGGTTACTACTAGCTTCATGAATTTGAGACCCAATGGTACTAAAAAACGTATTAAAAATATTGACAATTTCATTTTATTTTCAATTACCTCTCCATTATTTTCAATTTTATAATCATCTGTTCTATTGTTATTTTTTGTTAAAATATTATTAATTATTTTCCATGTTGCTTTAGCATTGTATTTTACATTATCAAATTTATGGTCATAGAATTCACGCTTCTTCTGACGGATAAAATTATGAACAACATTTCTATATCTTTTATAAACATTTTCTCTATAAGAAGTAGGATTCTTTAAAAACTTCTTATACAAAATATATTTACGTTTACACATCTTTTTTACTTCATATGAAAGCCAAGGCTTATCTATAACACTCCCTTTTTTTCTCACATTAATAGTTGGAAAACTGTTATCGTATAATTGGGTATATACTTCCAAAAATTTATCGTATCTTTCATGAACACTATGTAATTCAAGAATTCCCAGTCAATAAACTGTAAATTTATACAAAAATCTTTAATGCTTTCATCATCAAATTCTCTTCTGGTGTAATGTACATTTGAGCCGTTACGAAATAAATTTGATTTAATTACTATGAAGGGAGTTAAATGGTCACTAACATCTGTTGTAAATGTGGGTTTATGTATTTGGGGAGTATACGAAAAGGTAACAAAAGTATTGAAAAAGTCATATGTGTGAGAGGTAGAATCTATGTGCATCAAATCAACATTAAAATCACCCATGACAATACACTCTTTTTTCTCGTTAGAAATCTTGCTTAAAGGTAATTGTAAAATATCATTAAAATCTTTCAATGATTGACTCGGAGGTCTGTAAATGACACCAATAACATAACTTTTTGATCCACAGTACACTTCAATAAATAAACTCTCAATGTAATTATTAAAAATATCTAGATCAAGTCTCCTTACAATCTTCAAACATTTACTTACATAGATGCCAACTCCTCCCCCTCTTTTACTATCCCGGTTATTGGCAATAAAGGAAAAATCAGGAATATTAAATTATACTTCCTCGTTGTGTCGAAGCCACGTTTCAGAAACCCCTAAGATTGATATGGATTGTCCAAGATTCCCTATACACTGTAAAAAATTATCAAAATTACGTTTAAGGCTGCGGCAATTAAAATGAAGTAATGTCAACACATCTTTTGCATTATAAGTACGTGTTAATTCACAAAATTCATTTGGAGTATAATAGTCATTATCAGTGTGGAAAATATCGTTATCTAAATCATCTACATTCAACATGTTGCAGTTCTGATGAGTTATCAGTCAGCCTTCTGAAGCTATACATGATCTGCGTCATAATACAAATTGTACAAGACAAACAAGAGACATTTAATACAAAACACAAAGTCAAATATTTGAAAAATAGCTAGGAAAAATATAAACATTATGTAAATTTGAAATTACTACAGGGTAGTACACTCGAATTTGAAGTATTTTCTATACATATAAATATAAAGAAAAATCATTAAAATCAAAAGCAATAAGTTTACATTGTCATACTGTGTAACTTTCATATGAATTTGAATGCTTTCACATGATATCAACGCATAATTATGTTTATTATGTTTACACGAATACATGTTATGATATTTAAAAATATGTCTCCGGCTGTAAAATCATAGACCCGAATATGTCACAACTTGGAGCAATGACATATATTATAATGAGATAATAAACATAAATATATATAAATATGAATAGATTATGTAAAATATCGGCAATATACACCTCTGTTAATTTAATGGATATATAATTATATATTGTATGCTATCACACTGAATCAATTGAAATGTCTGTTGCGCATCACATGAATATACACACATACATATACATACATACATACAGCCATTAAAAAAATCATGTAATAAACTGCCTTATTTTCCATGTTATGTCTATTAGAAAGTAGTGTGCAGTAGTTTGTGTACAACCCTATGGAAATTGTGATTCCCTGTCGTGTATTTAATAGAGCTATGGGGTTTATCTCCCAAGTATCCTGCAATATCAAATCGTCCTATTTGATATCACAATTTCTCAAAATTGGCTTGGTCAATTATCTTCAAATTGTTGTCAGTCATCAGTCCTAATAAGGTCAAGTTCCCGCATCTTTTTCAAGGTCATCAGATTATTGTGACGTCATCCAGGGGCCATTTTGTAAAAATCAACTTATGATCGTATCTTCTTCACGAAATGTCATCTCTCTTTCATATTTGGCATGGCTAAGGTCAATGTCATTTCAGTCATGGTCATCACCATTATCATTATCATCATCATGGTTATCATCAACATCATTATCATCATCACTGTCATCATGATATTCATGATGATGATGATTACAATCCACATCATTATCATCACTATCATGATATAATGATCATCATCATGATTATCATCAACATCATTATCATTAATGTCATGATGATCATCATGATGATAATCATCAACATCATTATCATCACTTTCATGATATAATCATCATCATCATGATTATCATCATCATTATCATTACTGTCATGATGATATTCATGATGATGATGATGATTATCATCAACATCATTATCATCATCATTGTCATGATATCCACGAATCATCCAAAATTCATGTTCACACACTTTATGCCCCATTGAAACAAAGGGGGCGCTATTTCACTAAAATATGTAGTAGCTAGAGCCTACGAATTGAAAATGCTAAGAAAAGGCTGAAATCATAAAAATCTTGATTAGATTCATTATAATTAATGTCATCGTGATATCAACGTCATCTTTCACATTATCATTTTGTCATTCGTCTTCGTCAAAAATATCAAGATCAAGACAGATCACCTAATTCGTCTTCAGTGACGAATTCAATGTCTAGTTATTATTTATTTTTATTTTCTCCCAATTTCTTGTTTCCAGGAAATCTCTAAAACTTTTCAGTCAAATTTCATGACATTGCCGTCAGTTATCATGTCATGTAAGGTCAAGCCAAAAAATCATTTTCAAGGTCATCAGGTCATCGTGACGTCATCCAGGCGCCATTTTGTAAAATCATATTATCGTTTATATCTTTATAACGAGTCATCAAAAATGAATCATATTTGACACACATAAACTTCAGGTCAAGGGTCAACATAAAATGTCATCAAAATCTGCGCACGCATCATGACGCGCGCGTCAAAATTTAGAAATGCTCAAAATCACTTTTTAATCAAATTAGAGTACGGTTCTGGACATTTTAAGCATTTTAAAATTTTCCATCCGTGTGCGTGTTATGCGCGCGCGCAGCGCGTACATAACGTAAAAACGCCGTTTTTTCGCATGGTTTGTCTTCCTGACACTATTCTTGACAATTTCCAACTATTTACAGTCATTCTCGACCTTCCATAATGCCACACGCGTGCGTCAAACTTTAAAATTCGTGCGCGCGTCAATGGGCATTCTAATGTAAAAAGTGGGGAAAACATGCCTATCTAGAATTCGCCATAGCTCGTCAGAATGCACGGAAACCCCCCAATTTCTTTACATATTCTGAAAGCCTGTGAGTTGTAAATTCGAATTCATGTAGAATTTTTGCCGATCTCATGTTCTCACGTCATCATATTTGCATATGAACTAAAAAAAATGATTTTGAAAAAATGACGTCATTTTTGTATTCATTTGATAATATTTCAGTAATAGGTGGTCGATTTTCTTCCAAATTTTGATATGTTATAGCTGAGACAATTCTCTACAAGATCAGTCACCACAATTTTTCATTTTGATGATGTCATCACACTGAAATCTTCAATTAAAGACGACATGTCAGAATTTTCCCTATTTGCGTTTTATGTCTATGGAAGATGATTTTTTTTTCGTATCATGAATCTACATGACATCGTTCTCTGAGCAGTATCTCAGTTATTTTTGGTCTATTTCCTTCCAGATTTTAATATGTTGTAGCTGAGACTATAAGCTTTTACAAGTGTGGTCTCCAATTTTTGATCAGATGTCGGCATCTTGCCCAATTTTTAAGTACAAAATGTGATTTGAGAATCCCGTTTTTCGTGTACGTGTTATCTCTATGGGAAATGTTTTGGTCTATTGGTCAAAGCACTTGCCTCCCATGCAGGTGACCCAGGTTCGATCCCCGGTGGGTCCATAATTTTTTTTTTTTTTTGCTTGTTTTTGCTTGTCATTTTACCATCCTCTTCGACTATTATAACATAAACAATCACAAATCATGTAATAAACTGCCTTATTTTCCATGTTATGTCTATTAGAAACTAATGTGCAGTAGTTTGTGTACAACCCTATGGAAATTTTGATTCCCTGTCGTGTATTAGAGCTATGGGGTTTATCTCCCAAGTATCCTGCAATATCAAATCGTCCTATTTGATATCACAATTTCTCAAAATTGGCTTGGTCAATTATCTTCAAATTGTTGTCAGTCATCAGTCCTAATAAGGTCAAGTTCCCGCATCTTTTTCAAGGTCATCAGATTATTGTGACGTCATCCAGGCGCCATTTTGTAAAAATCAACTAATGATTGTATCTTCTTCACGAAATGTCATCTCTCTTTCATATTTGGCATGGCTAAGGTCAATGTCATTTCAGTCATGGGCATCATCATTATCATCATCACTGTGATGATATTCATGATGATGATGTTGATTATCATCAACATCATTATCATCATTACTGTCATGATGATATAATGATCATCATCATGATTATCATCAACATCATTATCATCATCACTGTCATGATGATATAGTGATCATCATCGTTATCATCAACATCATTATCATCACCACTGTCATGGTATAATGATCATCATCATGATTATCATCAACATCATAATCATCATCACTGTCATGATGATATAATGATCATTATCATCAACATCATTATCATCGTTACTGACATGATATAATGATCATCATCATGATTATCATCAACATCATTATCATCATCACTGTCATGATGATATAATGATCATCATCGTTATCATCAACATCATTATCATCACCACTGTCATGATATAATGATCATCATCATGATTATCATCAACATCATTATCATCATCACTGTCATGATGATATAATGATCATTATCATCAACATCATTATCATCATCACTGTCATGATATTCATGATGATGATGATTATCATCCATATAATTATCATCACTGTCATGATATAATCATCATTACTGTCATGATGATATTCATGATGATGATGATTATCATCAACATCATTATCATCATCATTGTCATGATATCCACGAATCATCCTAAATTCATGTTCACACACTTTAGGCCCCATTGAAACAAAGGGGGCGCTATTTCACTAAAATATGTAGTAGCTAGAGCCTACGAATTGAAAATGCTAGGAAAAGGCTGAAATCATAAAAATCTTGATTAGATTCATTATAATTAATGTCATCGTGATATTGACGTCATCTTTCACATCATCATTTTGTCATTCGTGTTCGTCAAAAATATCAAGATCAAAAGACAGATCACCTAATTCGTCTTCAGTGACGAATTCAATGTCTAGTTTGTACTTAATTTTGTTCTAGATTATAGTACTTTTGGGTTTTTGTGTCACTTTTTGCCTATTGCAAGGAATTTTCTTGTTCTTTTCTAGGCAGTTATTTTCCTTTTAGCGACCAGCCCCACGTAGTTATTTCTGTGTGTCTTGCTGGTGTTTCCGTTTACCCCGATCCTGTTGATACGTTTCGGTGCTTGTACCGTGATTGTATGTTGAAATTGTGCGTATCTCCAATTTTAAGGTTATTACCTGCTTTTCCGAATATTCATATTTTTGTAATCTTTCTATCGTCTGTTTTTGTGGCAGCAATATGAGCTCAGAAGAAGAAGCAATGAGGTCACGGAGACCTGCTTCTTCCGAAGAGTCGTCTAGCAAGATGACTCGCCCTTCCAGACCTCCCCCTAGTACTTTCGTACCTGGGGGGGGGGTCGAGGAGGGCTGCAGGTAAGTTGCCCAGTGTTGTTACCCCGCAGAGATTGCCAACCTCAGAGCCCGTGGCTTCGGCGCGGGTGGCTTTAGTTGAGTTAGGGACGTCAGGTTCTAGTGGTTTGGATATTATAAATCCAATCCCCTGGTCGGTCTGACCAGAAGGCGGGACGTCTACTCCGTCATGGCCTCACTTTAAGTCGCCAAGGGGAGATGCATGCCACTACTGCGGGGCAACTCACGGGCACTGCCCATGTTGGTCTGGGTTCACATACCCTAGCCCCCGGTTTTAACCATATGGGGGAATGAGTACTACCCGGGCTGTTGCATTTGTCAGCTAATGGGAGACTGAGCCAACAAATTTGGGCAATCTGTGGAGCATCAGGTGTCGTCGCCTAGTCGGCTAGTGTCCTCCTTTCACCGCCCACAGGTGGAGCATTTATGCTTCCACATAACGCCATGTTGGTCGGGTTTACAAACCCTAGCCCCTGGTCCTACTGACCTATGGGGAAACGAGTGCGACCCTGGCTGTCTTTACAGACGACTAACGGGAAGGCTCGAGCCAATAACTTTGGGCGGTCTGCGGAGCACTAGGTGTTGTTGCCTGGGTGCGCGGAATTAGGTGGCCTCCTAATTTCGCCCGCAGGTGGAGCATTTATGCTTCACATATCACTAATAGTGCTCATGAGAATACTGGGACCTCGTCCCAGTCCGCTCTTGCACTCTGTTTCTGAATCGACTTTGTTGGAACAGGCAGAGCCTCATATGCTTTCCCTTTGTGGGGCGGAGGCTGTTGCCCTATTGTCTAATTATCTGCCTGAAACTTTATAGTCGACCCACTCACGGCCCGACTCCTCTATCGCTCACGCTCCCTCTGAGGGTGTTCCCCTCACAAAGAATTTCATAGCGGAGTATGACCGCGTTGGGACAGAGCTTTCTCCTAAGTGTACTGGTCTAATTATGGGCAAAGCCTTTGCTTTTAGAACCCAAGATCACGATAGCTTTTTCAAAGCTAAGCCTCTTTACCTCAGTGATTTGGGGTGGGCTAACGCCTGCAGGCGTTTAACCCCCATACTTTCCCCTCTTTCAAGGCTGAGGATAAATCTTGGGGCAACATCAGCAATCAAATCAGAGGTGGCACGCATTTAGTCGCAGTCCAGGGCTTTCTTTCCAACCTCAGAGCAAGAGCTTCTGCTCACTCTACCGGGTCTGCAGTGATCATAACTCTCTGGTGCGGCCACTAGTCGGTTATGCACCGCTGCAGGGCTTTGGCCCTTTCCGCCCTTGAGGTTAAGGAGTGTGAATTACCGTCACTTATCCATGACGTCCCTTCTCGGGGCCCCTCCCTCTTCGGTGGACAATTTGCCACAACCTTTCAGAGGGAATCAGGCTGCCTGGATGGCCAAGCTGTTTTGTGCTCCCTGCTAGCCGACGCGGGCCCCCCTTTCCGACAGAGGCTTATTTCTCCCACTTCGGGACAACTCTGTCGGGTGACTGTGTCTTTTCCTGCTGCTTTTCTGCCATACCATCCTTGTGGGACAGGTGGACGCGGCAGGGCTCCTTTGAGAGGCAGTCGTGGCTCTCAGCGGAGCAAGTGGAAGTCTGGTTCGCAGGCTATGCCTAGCTTTTGACGGATTTTCCCGAGCGCATGTTCACTCTGACATGGTTGGTCGACTTCATTGTTTCTCCCAGCTTGGGAGGCCTTCGCCTGGGTCGCTTTCGTGTGCTCCATAGTGTGAAGCGGATTGTGTATAGAGATGAAAGCTCTTAAAGTAGTCACTCAAAGAAAAATCACAACAACTGAAAATTAGTGACAAATTATATATGTATGGAAAGATTACAACTTGAAAAACACAAATGATGAGCTGAAAAGTCATATAAATATCCTGGAAAGGCTTAAAATGTAATTTCAAGAGACCCTTCTCAGACCCCCAAACCAAGCCAAACACCGGTCGTAGCGAGGTCTAAATTGTGACGTCACACCCTGGGCAGCTATGATCTATGGGTTTCGCGCGAAAGCTGTGCTCTGGTTTGTTTACTACAGTCTTCAGTCTACACTACAGTACGTTTGTTTTCTTGTGCTATTTATTGTCGCTCTTTCAGTTAATTATTCGATATCATTCGACGATATCATTCAGGAGTGTGTCATCTTGAAATGTTATGGAATATATCTGCATGATTTTTGCAACTTTTATGAAGCAATAATCGGCTATAAACCAATTTCGCGAGTTTGACAACTTCAGCTTTATCGGCTTTGGCAGCTTGTGCAGTTGAGTTCAGGGCCTGTATGCCCGGGGAGCGCCCGGAGCTGATGTTGCGTTTCATTGCCTAATACTAGACCTACTACTGTGAGTGTGACTGATTTCTTCGCTTTCGTATTTTTGGAGAGAATAATCAGACCACTCAGACTGTTAGACAGCCGCAGGGATTGTTAAAAAAGTTGTCATATTTTCTATTTCATGTACAGGTTTAATGCAACGTTTACAGCAATATCTTATAACACTTACGCTACCGTAATAAATATTGCCTGCCATGAATGAGCATATTCTGAAACCCTTTGGGAATATTGCACTTTGTAGCAGAATCACCAAAATTTCAGAGAACTTGATGTAAAATTTCAAATGCTGAAAGATGTAAAACTCTGGTTACTGATATTTGCTTCATGAGAGTAGCAAGTTAACTGACATATGAACGTTTGTACAAAAATATCCATCAGTGATCACGGATTATATACATGAGTACAGTACGTGTCAATTCTGAAATCATGTACACAAGTGAGCAATGAAAAACATTTCTAAGATACCTACATTTAATAATAACAATTATAATAAATAAATAAATAGCTAACTAAATAAAAAAATAAAATTTCAAAAATAAAATAGCAAAAAAAATATTTTTTAAAAAGGACACAGACGATAACACTTCACAAAAGCATAACTGAAAATGTAAGAGTACAGTAACAAGTCACTTTAACCTGACTAGGAAATCAATGTGTCATTTACATTACATTCATTGTAATAATTATATCTTCATGTAAATGAAAGGATTTAGAGTAGAACATGCATAATATACCGAAACATACATGTAAATACAGTCTTGAAATAGTTTTCATGAACAAAATTATGCTATGTATAGTATTGACAGAAGAAAAATAAAGTACCAAGAGAAGGTGTACATTGTATAAAATTAATCACTTTCTTCACCAATTTCTATGTCCATATTGAGCTCAATTTCCTCGTCTACAACTGACATTTTGATCTCCAAGTCTCGAAAATCAATGAGTAAATTGCGTAACTTGCGTGTGTTTTCAATGCATGCGGCGCGTCTAGTCAGCAAAGCTCTCATTATTGTCCAGCTTGTGACGTCACTCATCGCGACACTCGACGGAGGACTGCTGAAGGCAGAAAATCTGGATCTCACAAATACCATTTTTGAAAGATGATTACTGCCGTCCCAAAACATATCTTGACCTGGGAAGTTGTTATACCTAATCAGTAAGGCTTTCCCTTCGATATGGTATGAATTTTCAGCAATTCAAAACACTTTAGACTCTTCGAGTGACTACTTTAAAGGGTCACTAAAATAAAAAAATAATTGCCCATTTTTCATAGGAAGGTGTCATCAGGAGCCAAAAAATATCCATCACACAATTTTTTATGCATTCAGTCATATTTTATAATCATTTGAAAAGTACATTTTTGCTGATTTACACAGTCATAAGCCCCGCCCCTAAAAAAACCCATTGAAGCGACATCGTGATCACGTGATCTGTGACACATGAAAAGTAAGGGAAAATATTCCACTAACCTATACCGTGCGCGCCCGGAGACCCCGGCAGGCCCAGCCCGGTACCGAGTATGATATTCACCGCATCGACCATTTGCATTGCGTATTATAGTGTGTTTAATTCCTCACAATAACTTTGATTTTGGGACAGAGTTTCATCAATAATGCCTAAGCGGGCTGTAGCAAGACCCCTAAAGATGGTGTAAGCCTACATCATTTTCCTAAAGATAAAAATCTACGGAAATTGTGGGTGGAAAGGGCCGGCCAAGTGAGTGGAGTACAATCTGCACCGATCACTTTGCCGAAGATGATTTTGAGGATCCTGGCCTGTATTCCGAATTTGGCATGAAGAGAAGGATAAGCTAGCTAAAAGATTCAGCTATTCCAACGATCAGACTTGGAGTCAAGTCTTCCAATCTGTTTTTCAATGACAGCAGCTGCAGCAGCTTCACCCGTAGACCGAAAATTCTGTCTCTAGTTCGTTAGCTAAGACGACCTAACGAACGAGAGACAGAATTTTCGGTCTACTTCACCCGTAACTCCAGGGAGCTCCAACGCTCCCTGGAGTTACGGGTGAAGTAGACCGAAAATTCTGTCTCTCGTTCGTTACTTCACCCACGGCCCTTCACCGTATTCTGCGAGGGGTTCAAACCCTTTCAAACATATAATAATTATGGTCGAATTTCCCCTTGCCACTCAAGCTTCTTTGCCTTCGGGGTCTGATAAATCATCTGATAAATCAGAGTTCGTATCTGCATGGCTCAGAAAAGTCCTCCAACTCGGAATCGCGGGCACTTTTCCTCTCTCTATATAAGTTACTCGAATTCAGCCAAAATCTAAGTCAAGTACTAACGTACTATGTAAAGCGAAGTAAAAAAGAAAGCCGTAAGTGAAATAAACAAAACAAAAGCGTTCACCAGTCGCTGTGTACGAGGGGAACATAGTCACTGCCGTAAGATGTGTAGGACATTGTACATACAGACGCATAAAACGGCTGTGCACGCGTTTATGACCAATGCAAAACTTTCGTTCGGCAAGCTCAGATATGGATGAGAACATTGTTCAAAAGAAAAGCTAAAAAACAAAACAAGAGCTGTATATTTGGGCAAAAGCGTTTTCTGATCTTGTAGAAAATATAATTATTGCTGATTATTCGCTCCTAAGATTATATTGATTAATTTCCTTTTTTCATAAATTGTCCGCTGAACAGAGGGGTCAAATGAACAGAGGGGTCAAATACCGCATTCTGTGTACAATATTATATGCTGCAGCCTGCAGATCTTGTGCCTCTTACTTTTCATACGTCACTTGGGGGTTAGCCAATCAGCTCACGAGTTTTAAGGAACGGTCCCAAAACCTCTACTTTTCCCCCTTTTTCGCGAAAAAAAAGACATAATTTGGACAATCGATTGGCAGATTCGTGATTAGAAGGCAAAACTACATGGAAAGAGCACCCATTTTCTCTCTAATTTAGTCAACCTTTAATGGTTTGGAGGTTCGCTCAAGCAACCAGCTTTTATCAGCGACAGTATTGTTATATCACATATCTCTGTTCGCTCCCCGGAGGGGCTATTAGAACTCGACCACCTCCCATGTCTGCCCGGCTTGTCTCGCATCTCTCTTCTTCTCGGTTTTTCTTTGTTCCCAAGCGCTTGGGGAAACTCTGATTCTTTTTGGAAAGAATAAACCAGATCACTCCACTGGCTCTTTTCCGGATGGAAACTCTAGCTTCAACTCTCCCGCTGATCAAGAGAGGATTGCGCAATCTCTATAGATTACAATGATGCGTATTTCCATATCCCTACTCATTCCGCTTTGAGGGATCTTCTGGGATTCTATCTTTTCTGAAACCTTCCGGTTTCGTACTCTTCCCCAGCGGAGTCCGAAGCTCTTCTTTCAGACACGAGCACGCACGTTGGTCAATAAGCCCCAAGAATTAGGTCTTCTATTAAATTTGGAAAAATCAGGGCTGATCTCTACAAGCCGACCAGTTTTCTTTGAGCAGTGCTAGACTTTCTGAATCAGCACGGCCCAGCCGAGACTGGATACTTACCCTGCTGGACAATCATTGTGTTTCTCGCACGGGCAAGTCCCCCTCCCTTTCCGTTGATTTCCTTTTCAACAGAAGCCTCTTAGCTAGGGTGGGGTGGACATTGCAACGGTAGCACAGTTTCGGGGGACTGGTCTCATCTTGGGACTCTACCCCATATCAATGTCCTAGAATTTATGGCAGTTTTCCTAACCCTGCTTCATTTCAGACGACGACTTCTCCGTCGTTCAGTTCTGATTATCACGGACAATGTCACGGTTGAGGCGTATATTAATCAGCAGGGAGGCACTTGTTCTGCCACCCTAGATGCCCTAGCCGCACAATTGTGGAGGTGGTGTCGTCACATGGCGATCTCGCACGTTGCCTCCTTCATCCCCGGTCAGGAAAACCTCATTGCGGACTTCCTATCCCGGGGCAGGTGTCTTCCATCAGAATGGAACTTCCGCGAGTCCTGCAGAACATCAGGAAAGATCGGGCTTGGGTTCTTGTGATAGCTCCCTTTTGGCACAGGAGGAATTGGTTTCCAGAGATGGTGAGCCTTCTGTTGGCTCAACCATTTCCTCTTCCGTTGAGAACGGATCTGGTGTCTCAACCTCTTTCGGGGATTCTACACCACAGTCCAGCGTCCCTTCATTTGACTGCTTGGCCCCTATCAGGTAGACTGCAAGACAGTCAGGTCTTTCTGAGAGGGCCGCAGACTTTGTAATGTCCAGTCGTAGAGACTCTACTAGGGAAATTTACCATTCCAGTCTTTCAGCCTTCTTTCAATTGTGTCAGACCCTGGATCAAATCCCGTCTAAGGCTCCTATTAGTTCAATTGCGGATTTTCTAATCTCGGAAGGTCTATCTCTACTATCCGAGGATACCGGTCAGCGATCGGCGCCATTCATACAGGTTTTTTGGATGGATTGGGGATCTACAATTCCCCGCTGTTGAGCGGATTAATTTGGTCTTTCTTTCTGAAACGTCCCCCTCGTTCTTAGTTCCGTTTTGGAGTTTGCTTCTGGTTCTAGAAGCCCTGGCTAAACATCCCTTTGAACCGTTGGGTAAAGCTTCGCTTCACCATGTCATGGTGAAGACGCTCTTTTTGGTAGCCATTGCCTCTGGCCAGAGGCGCAGCACTCTTCACGCGCCTGTCTTACTCCCGGTCATGTTCACTGGAAGAGAACGCTGGGAGAGAAAGGGCATTAGATTGATTCCTAAAGCTTCATTCATCACCAAGAACCAGACGGCTTCTTCTGGTCCTGTTGTAGTTTTTCTTTGCCCACTATCTGACATTTCGTCAGTTCGCGAGGACAAGGTTTGGTGCCCTGTTAGAGCCCTTAAATGGTATATTGACAAGACTATAAAGACCTGCCACAAAGATGATCAGCTTTTTCTGATCACTCGAGAGCCCTTTTCTTCAGCTTCTCTTGATTCCATTTCTAGATGGATTGTCGAAGCTATTCGGGCCGCTTGCCCAGAGGCACTCTTATCAGATAGTATGCCCCATGCTCATGACACTTGTAGTGTTAGCACTTCCTTCATCTCATTAAGGATGTTCCTGCAGGAGAAGAATTATTTGCGTCAGCCACCTTGAAGGCGGTAGTGTCTTCCCTGTAACCCTGTTTCCTTCCTCACTTAAAACATGCCACCTGTTTTGAATGTGTGTTTAGTCTAGCAGAATAGGTAGGTATATATGATTTATAGCAGTAAATTTGTAAAATCAGCACTGATTTTCTTATTTACTAGATAAATCTATATACCTACCTATGACCCTCCCTCCTACCCCTCGCCTTGCAAGCAACATGTTTTACTCTTGAGGTTGCTTGCAATAGAGGAAGATGGCTGTTGCGTATTTATGCGGGTGAGGAACGAAGGGGATAACAATGGGTTACGGGGGGTGCGCATAATATTGTGACTTTTATGTGTTAAAGTTCTTGATTGGGTAGCGTAGTCAGGAGACTAGCAGAATAGGTACATAGATAGGTATATAGATTTATCTAGTAAATGAGAAAATCAGTGCTGATTTTACAAATTTCTTGCAGTCTTACTTCTGCATTTCTTGACGGATTTCGTGCAAATTTTGCATGAAGGTGTCTCTTGGTAAAGTCTACGCACCTATATTTTTTTTAGTGATGCTGCCACCAGTATCCCGACTTTTATAGGGTCAAAGTTCATACTTCGTGGCACGGCGTGAGTGCACTCTGCAGGCCACATTTCTTGATGGATTTCTTTCAAATTTGTATGGAGATGTATCTTGGTACATGTATAATCTACACCTCTTTACTTTTTGGTGATGCTGCCCTCATTGTTCCGTGCTTTATATGGTCAAAGGTCATTTGTCCATTTCTTGCACTCTTCTGCATTTCTTGACAGATTTTGTTCAAATTTTGTATGGAAGTGTATCTTGGTAAAGTCTACACACCTGTAGTTTTTGGTGATGCTGCCACCAGAGTCCCGACTTTTATAGGGTCAAAGGTCATACTTTGGAGGATGGCCTGAGTGCACTCTGCAGGCCACATTTTGTAATGGATTTCTTTCAAAATTTATATGGAGGTGTCTTGAAATCTACACATCTTTAGTGTTTGCTGATGCTGCCCCCAGTGTTGCGTTCTTAATAGGGTCAAAGGTAAGTTTTGGTATAAAGTTTTGGTAAGTTTTATTAACTCTAGAGACCCCCTTATGGGGTATGAGAGTACAAACAATCAACACATGTATACAAGTTATCCAATCAACATGGACAATTTATAAAAAAAAAAAAAGAATAATATTAAACATATATACAAGTTATTAAAAAAAACAAAAAGCAAACATAAAGGTCATTTGTCCATTTCTTGCCCTCTTACTTCTGCATTTGACGGATTTCCTTAAAATTGTGCATGAAGTAATCTCTTGGTGTAATGTAAAAACCTATAGTTTTTGGTGATGCTGCCACCAGTGTCCAGTCTTTTATAGGGTCAAAGTTCTACTTTGGAGAATGGTGAGTGCACACTCTGTAGGCCATATTTCTTGGATTGCTTTCTAATTTTCCATGGAGATGTAACTTGGTATAATCTACACATCTTTACTTTTTGGTGATGCTGCCCTCATTGTTCCGTCCTTTATAGGGTCAAAGGTCATTTGTCCATTTCTTGCACTCTTCTGCATTTCTTGACAAATTTCGTTCAAATTTAGTATGGAAGTGTATCTTGGTAAAATCTACACTCCTATAGTTTCTGGTGATGCTGCCACCAGTGTTCCGTCTTTCATAGGGTCAAAGGTCATATTTTAGTGGATATCTTGTGTGCACTCTGAGATCACATTTCTTGACAGATTTCTTTCGAATTTTGCATTACAGTCTAATCTACACACATTGTTTCGGTGATGCTGCTCCTAGTGTTGAAAATAGTCCGGGCCACTGGCGGCAATCTCTACGCCATCCTTTTGTTTGAGGGGAGGGGAGGGGTGAGGTTCTTTGTCCCTCCAAATTGCTGCCATTGCCGGGGGATACATTTCGCATATTGCACGGCAATGGACATTTCTAGTTGTTTTCTGTTTGGGAAGGGGGATGAAAAAACTCCTTGCATGTATGTGGACTTTGCCATTGGTCATAGCGGGTGTCACTGTTACATGTCCCGTATTAGCAGTGTTTTCCCATTTTCCGACCTTTGAACCATTAGTATGCTCAAAATATTAAATAGTATGTTGAAAAACTTTTATTTTGAAATTCCCTCCTTCTCATCCGTCGATAATCTGTTCAAACAACAATGCAACAAACAGTTCAATAGCATACACAGGGCAGTACTTGCACAGTGAAACCGATGTACAATGTACCATAGCAGCTTCGCACCACTGGTCACCGTTTGTCCAACCCTCCGATTACGTAATCGGGCTTAAATAAAAGGTCTGTGCCTACATTACGAAACTGGCCTATTCATCTGAACAAAGAGGCATTAATGTTGCAAACACACTACTGCAAAACCCAAAGCTGACACCGAGTTATGAACGTACATGTAAGATATGTTCCTCTACCGGACAATGTTTCTTCCTCGTCCCAAACCATGGAACAAATTACTTCAAAAGCTGTCTTAGCAGAAAGAGAATAACCAGGAAGGCCTTTAGTTAGTATGATAAATTGAACATTTTAATCAGTAAAGGTAAACTGCTCTCAATATTACCCATTGTTATGCTACAAAATTTTGTGTCAGGGTTATGAACGCAATGAAAAGTGAAAGGGGGGAAAGTGAAAGTGAAAGAAGGGATATGATTTAAGAAATGTGACAAAATCCAGTGTCATTTAAATCATTAACAGAAATCTTCCCATCACTCTTGAAGTCATACAGTTACATCAAGATTACTTCTTTTGTGAATTATTATAACATTGACACCAGTCTTACGTTCATAACATATTAATTTGCTCTGGAGCGCCTTGAGCATCTAATCAGGATGGAAAGTGCGCTATACAAGTCACATGTATTATTATTGTTATAACATGCTGACACAAAACAACAAGGGGCTCAAATCAAGGCCCGCTTTGGGAGACAAATGTCCAAACTAAAACTGTAACTGGCCTAACACATGCACTTTTTATTTCTGCCCAATTAAATTCTTCCAACGAACTGTCTGGCGAAAGAAGAGCCATGTTTATGTTCATAACACCCGACACGAAAAAATAAGCGATTATTTTGTTTCGATCTATAAATTTTGCAAAAATTTAGGGACAGAAATATCATTGCTTGTGTATTTTTATGCCTCCGCCCACCGAAGTTGGGTGCCCGGGAGGCATTATGTTTTTCGGGTTGTCCGTCCCACTTCTCGCTACCGCGATATCTGAAGAATCATTTGAGGTAGGAACCTCAAACTTGGTACTAGTATGTATCCCCATAGAAAGATGAACTGATTAGATTTTGGGGTAAGTAGGTCAAAGGTCAGAGGTCACAGAGGTCAATTTACATGAAATTACATGAAATTACTGGTTTTTAGCCTCGTTACTGCGATATCTCAAGAACTGTTTGAGGTAAGAACTTCAAACATGGTACTAGTATGTATCCCCATACGAAGATAAACTGATTAGATTTTGGGATAAGGAGGTCACAGAGGTCAATTTACATGAAATTACATGAAATTCTTGGTTTTTAGCACCGTTACCGTGATTTCTGAAGAACCATTTGAGGTAAGAACTTGGTACCAGTATGTATCCCCATTGAAAGAGGAACTGATTAGATTTTGGGGTAGGTAGGTCAAAGTTGAGAGGTCCGCCCGTGCGTCCGTCCCACTTCTCGTTACCGCGACATCTGAAGAATCATTTGAGGTAGGAACCTCAAACTTGGTACTAGTATGTATCCCTATACGAAGATGAACTGAGTAGATTTTGGGGTAAGGAGGTCAAAGGTCAGAGGTCACAGAGGTCAATTTACATTAAATTACATGAAATTCTTGGTTTTTAGCACCGTTACCGCGATTTCTCAAGAACTATCTGAGGTGAGAACTTCAAACTTGGTACCAGTATGTATCCCCATACGAAGATGAACTGATTAGATTTTGGGGTAAGTAGGTCAAAGGTCAGAGGTCACAGAGGTCAATTTACATGAAATTACATGAACTTACTGGTTTTTAGCCTCGTTATCAAATATTTCTAGAACAGTTTGAGCCATCAGCTGAATTTAGGCGGAGGCATATAGGAGACGCAGTCGCATTCACCTTGTTTGCATAAGATTTAACAAATCTAGTGTGATTTATTATAAGTTTCAAATCGGGTTCCTCAAAACAAACATCAGGAAGCTGATAAATGTTATGAACGTAAACTAAAGTGAACATCATCATTAAAAGAAATGTCTCTGGGTTTTGTGAAAGTTACATACATTGGTCACATTCACACAAGTTTATTCTTTAATTTTATTGACAAAAACATTTAAAAAGAAAAAAAAAAGTTCCGTTTTGGAGTTTGCTTCGGGTTCTAGAAGCCCTGGCTAAACCTCCCTTTGAACCGTTGGGTAAAGCTTCGCTTCACCATGTCATGGTGAAGACGCTCTTTTTGGTAGCCATTGCCTCTGGCCAGAGACGCAGCACTCTTCACGCTCCTGTCTTACTCCCGGTCATGTTCGCTGGGAGAGAAAGGGCATTAGATTGATTCCTAAAGCTTCATTCATCGCCAAGAACCAGACGGCTTCTTCTGGTCCTGTTATAGTTTTTCTTTGCCCACTATGTGACATTTCGTCAGTTCGCAAGGACAAGGTTTGGTGCCCTGTTAGAGCCCTTAAATGGTATATTGACAAGACTATAAAGACCAGTCGCAAAGATGATCAGCTTTTTCTGATCACTCGAGAGCCCTTTTCTTCAGCTTTAGCTAGGTATATAGATTTATCTAGTAAATAAGAAAATCAGTGCTGATTTTACATGAACTTACTGGTTTTTAGCCTCGTTATCAAATATTTCTAGAACAGTTTGAGCCATCAGCTGAATTTAGGCGGAGGCATATAGGAGACGCAGTCGCATTCACCTTGTTTGCATAAGATTTAACAAATCTAGTGTGCTTTATTATAAGTTTCAAATCGGGTTCCTCAAAACAAACATCAGGAAGCTGATAAATGTTATGAACGTAAACTAAAGTGAACATCATCATTAAAAGAAATGTCTCTGGGTTTTGTGAAAGTTACATACATTGGTCACATTCACACAAGTTTATTCTTTAATTTTATTGACAAAAACATTTAAAAAGAAAAAAAAAAATTACCAATAGTGAGACAACAAAAATGAGTGTGTTTCCTATGTTGCATTTTATTGTACAAATATGACTAATTTTTTCATGATTTGTGGTGTACCCCAAAAAATAAATTTATTAAAAAAGTTATGGTTTGGTAAGCTTCCTTATACTATTCACTCTCCCAAATTCTGTAAACAAACGAAAATTAAATAATCGTGGGATGAAGTTACGGAGCACTAAGAGTCCCCATTATCAGAGCCATGCACATATAATACTTTCTTCCCTGTAATGGCGCAGACCTTTTTGTTCTTTCATAATTATTGCGAATTCAAAGAAAGAAGGGTCTCAATCAGTTATGGGGAATGAATCACGTTGATATACTTATCTTATTTTCATCTTTAATCACACTGTAATTTTAAACACTCACAGTAATTATATTAGTGAGTTTTTGCCAGCGTGACAGAGGAGCTGAGCCGAAAATCAATCTGCATGCTGGACACTTAAATTCCTCCCATCATGTTGAAATCTACAACGGTTCTCAACCAATTTAGCATCCGGTCTAGAGAGAGAACAGAGGAATGTAATCAGCCAATCAGCACTCAAGCGTGTCACAAATTTCTTACATCACGCATGCTCAGCGCGTTTCCGTCCACATCATACAAGCGAAACTACTATGAGATCGGGACTGTCGCTCGAGTGCTGGTACCACCAGAGTTCATTGCTTCCGCGTAATATTCTAGGTCTTCCTGTTGTGTTCCAAAAACTCAATATTGATAACAGTAGTACTCTACATTTCTGAAAAGTGCATTACTCCACATGGTCATTAGATGCATGTTTGAGTACATCTATTCAACAGTAGAAATTAATATTTCTTTTTAATAATTCTGATTGAATTTAACCCTAATGCATATTCCTCTTAATCTTTGTGGGAGTTTATTCCATAATTCTGGTGCAACCTTTTTGTGATGAAGATGTTGTTAGAATAGAAATTCAACAGGGGATTTTAGGGACTACCCCTTTCTGATATGATTTCAAGGCTGCCTACTCAAACTTAGCTGAACAGGCATCGCAGCCTGGGACTTCTGTTGGTAAGCAACGGGGCTTTGCTTTCCGTCCCCAAGATTCAGTTGGATTCTTCCAACGGAAGACTTTTTCGCCCGACATGAATCATGTGGGGGCGAGACTTGGTGTGAGTTTCAGGAGTAAAGGTTACTCAACCAAGGATAAGCGGTTTCGGGACGTTGAGACCCACACCAGATCTGGCCGACTCAACCCTCTAGTCTGAGAGCTAGGGTATCGGTGTTTCCGACCTCACGCTTTAAGCAGGTGAGCTCGACCCCTCCTTGCGCGGCGTTTCCGTTGGGTCAACAGCCCAGACCTATTCCTGGTGGGGGCGCCTCCAGGGGCTCCTCCAGAGGAAGGGGGAGCAATAGGGCCCGTGGCAAGGCTCCGGCCAAGCCCAAGCAGGCCTTTTGAAGAGGCGCCCCGATCAGGTAGGCGGATGACTTCGGTACTTTCTTCCTGCTTGGGAAGCAATTACCGAGGACAGCTTCGTTCTCTCATTCGTGCGAGAAGGTTTCCTTCATAAAGCTTGCAGAGCCCGTCCCGCACGGTGCTTTCCGTATCCGGCCGCCAGTTTCTTCCGCCCTTATTCAGCAGCATATCTCGGCCGAGATTCAGTTGCTGCTGGTGAAGGGCACAATAGAAAAGGTGAGAGACCACTCACATCTGTGTCTCTCACCGATCTTTATGATTCCCAAATGCTCGGGGAAACTAAGAATGATCCTCAATATGAAGGTCATCAACACCTTTATTCCGACAGGACACTTCCGGATGGAAACGCTAGCGTCCATTCTACCGACGATCGAGCAGTCAGACTCGATTTGAAGGACGCATACTTCCATATCCCAATACATCCCCGTTCGCGGGATCTTTTGGGGTTCGCTTTCCAGGGCGAAAAACTTCAGGTTTCGCGCCCTTCCATTCGGGCTGAAACCAGCTCCCCGCATTTTCACCCGGGTAGTATCGACTCTAGCCGCCTTCCTAAGGAAGCGAGGTCTCCGACTTTTTGTCTACCTGGACGATTGGCTTCTGGTAGCACATTTAGAGTCGGTGCTCCGAGACCAGTTGTACCTCTTACTCCAGACTACTCAGGAGCTAGGGTTTCTAATCAACTGGGAGAAATCGGAGCTGTCTCCCACCCGTACCCCAGTGTACTTAGGTGCGGAGATAGATATCCCGAATCAGGTCGCTCGCCCAAGCCACGACAGAATTTGGACGATTACGTCGGCCGCCCGGTCGGCCACCCGGTCCGAGCCGCCCAAGTACGTGTCAAGCGCTGGCTTCAATTTCTAGGCTACCTCTCGAGCCTAGTGGATGTTTTACGGGACTGCAGACTTCTGTTGAGGCCCTTCCAGAGGCACCTCTTGAAGTTTTTCTCGCCGGGCGTAGACTCCCTCAGAGTATCAATTCCATTACCAAGGGAGATCAGACGTCTACTCCGCCCCCTGGGCAGACAGGACATTTCTTGCTCGGGGCAAACCCCTCCGCGTCCCTCTTCCGTCAGTATCCATCTCGACGGACGCTTAGCTTCTAGACTGGGGCGGCCATTGTGGGGATGAGGTGATTTCGGGGGACTGATCTCAACTGCGCACCATTCCCCATATCAATGTGCTGGAGATGCGGGCGGCCTTCTTGTCGCTCCGCCATTTCAGGCACATGATTGTAGGGCACTCCGTTCTTATCCTTACGGACAACACCACGGTTGCAGCCTACATCAATCATCAGGGTGGAACCCGGTCAGGTTCCCTGAACTCGCTTGCCGCCCAGTTATGGAGGTGGTGTCGGTTGAACAATATAGTTCCAATAGCCTCTTACATTCCCGGGCAAGAGAATCTCTTAGCAGACTTTCTGTCCCGGGGCAGGTGTCTCCCTTCCGAGTGGTCCCTCCATGAGGAGGTTTTTTGATGATCTTCTTGCGGCGTGGGCGCCGCTAGAGATCGATCTGTTTGCAACTGCTCTCAATCACCGTCTTCTGAGGTACTGTTCTCAGGTTCGGGACCCAGAGGCTTGGGCACTCGATGCCTTCGCCCTCCATTGGGGACCCTTTCGAGGGTATGCTTTCCCCCCATTTCTATTGATCCCTCAGGTTCTGAGAAAAATCAAGGAGGATCGAGCGTGGGTCCTGCTTATTGCCCCGCGCTGGCCGCGGAGGCCTTGGTTTCCCCATCTCCTGTCCCTCCTGGAGGGGCAGCCGTTTCCGCTCCCTCTGAGGCCAGACCTGGTGTCGCAGCCTCTTTCGGGGAACCTCCATGGTCGACCCGAGACTCTTCACTTGACCGCCTGGCCGTTATCGGGGGCGACGCTAGGGCCTTGGGTCTCTCCGCGAGAGCTTCTCAGTTTATAATTCAGAGTCGTAGAGAGTCCACAAGATCTCTTTACAACTCCCGCCTGGAGGCATTTTCAGTTTGGCTCGCAGATCTCGGGGGTTTCACCCGGTGAGGCTTCTGTAGGCTTCTGCCATCGCCGCTACTCACGTTGGCTTTTCGGACGGCTCGGGAGTTTCTAATTCCCATCTACTTGCTAGATTGCTGAGATCGTTCTTCTTACAACGACCAGCAAATCCTACGTTGTCTCCTGCGTGGAGCCTACCTAAAGTTTTGGATGCGTTATCAAAGCCTCCCTTTGAACCTATGAGCAAGGCTTCTCTCCATCAGGTAACTGTCAAGACCATTTTTCTTATGGCCATAGCTTCAGGGCAGAGAAGATCTCTTCATGCTCTTTGCACCTCTCCCGGTCACATCCGTTGGGAAAGACAAGGCATTCGTCTCATCCCCAAGCCGTCCTTTGTAGCCAAAAACCAGACGGCTTCCTCCGGTCCGGTTGAGGTATTTCTCAGTCCTCTGTCAGACCTCGGTCAAGGAGGACAAGGTTTGGTGCCCGGTGAGGGCGCTAAAATGGTACTTAGACAAGACCAAAGATTGCCGCTCGGACGAGCAACTTTCCTTATTACTCGCGAACCTTTCCTGCTTCTAAAGAATCCATTTCTAGATGGATTGTTGAGGCCATCCAGACCGCTGGTCCTGAGGCCCTTCTCTCGGATAGTAAGCCTAGAGCGCATGATACCAGAAGCATTAGCACTTCTTGGGCGCTTTTTCAGGTTATTGCCCTAGGAGACATTTTGAGGGCCGCCTTTTGGCAGTCTCCCAATTCTTTTACTTCTTTTTATCTGAAGGACATTCCTTCTGCAGAAGCGCGGTTTGCGACTTCGTCACTGAGGGCGGCAGCTTCTGTTGTTACCCCGCGTTAGCCTCCTTCCCTTGGGACATGCCACCCTGGATTTTTATCTGTGTTGGTCTAGCATAATAGGTAGATACATCAATTTATTGTAGTAAATCAGTAAAATCCTACCTGATTTTATTATTTGCTGAATAAGTTGATGTATCTACCTATGTCCCTCCCACCGTCCCCTCTCCTTGCCCAGCAACATGTCCTAAGCGTTGTCTCTGGCAGCTCGTTAGAGGAAGATGGCGGGCGTGCGCTCACGCAGGTGACTATGGGAAGGCGGTATAGCGGGGTGGGGCGTGCGCGAATGTGACTTTTAAGTTTCTCGGTGGTGGCGTAGTTTGGGTCAACTAGCATAATAGGTAGATACATCAACTTATTTAGCAAATAATAAAATCAGGTAGGATTTTGCTGGTTTACGTACTCTTCGCACTATCCAGCCGCGATCCCCGGCACCTGTATTGTTCTCTTAGGCTTAGCTAACTCCATACAAACGAAACAAGCGGTATCACGGTCGGCATTAATATCGGTCGCGCATGCGCAATACCACAGGCTAGTACACTTCAATATTAATTTTTATTTTTTTAAAGATTTATAAAAAAAAGAATTAAAGGGTTAAAGCTTTCAACAAAAAAAATTGAATTTTTTAGAAAGTCAAAATAATAAAATACTACCTATTATTTTTTTAAGGATCAATAATATCGAATTCATGAAAGAGCCTGTCCTGCTAAAAAACGGCGGGAAAACTCGTCCACCGGCGATCCATTGTCGACGTTCGCACTTTCGACGAATCAAGTGAGCACCTTCTATTGTCTGTTCTCAAAAACAGTAAAAACTTCTTTTAAACCATTCGAAATATGCAAATATTTATTGAATGAAAATTGATGGCATGATTTTATTCAAAAGTTAAACTTATTATAATTTTTTTACAGGAAGCATAGGCATGATTAGACATTGTTTTTAGACTATAAAAATCAAGAACAGCAGTCTACGTACGTGGTAATTTGTGGGAAAATTTATTTTACACAGATTGGTCGTATATCTATTGTTTTTCTCATTCATTGACAAAACAAATGACAACAAAGCACATTATTTGGGCATTTTATATTTCATATGAAAATGTTATACAAATCTGTAGATCTATAGCTTATTTTCCTAGGTGATATGGATGCATGTACACTACAAGTGATTTTGTTGCGTGTATGTGCAAAAATTAGAAATGGCCGCCAACCTGTCTATAGTGGCCACCTGTCTATAGCGGCCACTTTTGCCGTTTCCCTTCGGTGGCCGCTATAGACAGGTTTGACTGTACATATATCATTCATGATTATGGATATTGCTCTTTTTTTTTAAGGGTATGATATATGTGCAGTCAAAATGACTAAGGAAGGCACTTGAGATGCAGTTCTGGAAACGGGTAGAGTCAACTTATGATTGTAGAATGCACATTGAGACATACCATTCTGAAAAATGTTTTCTTATGGATTCCCTTTTCTGATGGATACTACCAAGTCATCCAGAAACTCCCAGCTGTTCCACTGAGACCAACTTGATGCCACCTACAATCAGTCCAGGCTCAAATCACTTGTCCTCTACATCCAGAGTTTTAGCTGAATCTCTGAATATGAGGAGGTTGTACTTGTACTGGTACAGAGCACAGCCTATGTCTTTGATCTTTGGGGACTGCTGCAAACCACCAAAGCCGTCAGTAGCCCCAAAGACAAGGGTTACAACACACAGACCAAGTCATCCAGAAACTCCTACATGTAGCTGTCCCGCAGAGACTAACCTGATGCCACCCACCATCAATCCAGGCTCAAATGACTTGTCCTCTACATCCAGAGTTCTGGCTGAATCTCTGAATCGGAGGATGTCATGCTTGTACTGGCATAGACCAATGGGTCAATCTTCAGTCATCAAGCAGTATGGCAAGCTGGCAGAGACTTTACTCCCTCCACAGACTAAGGTTAGGATACATGGTAACAAGTATTTTGTTTGAATAATTACATCAGATATTTGTGTAAACTAAAGGGAGTCAGTTTCTTGACTTAAAATTTCTGGCATCTTAGATCTTGGGGAGATGTAGTGAAGCAAAGAGATATATCAAATTCCATAGGAGCCTATTGTAATTTGGGTTGAAAAAAATTGATTCTGTACTCATCTTTACTCCTTGCAAATAAAATTAAAAATCAAAGGAGCACCAAATATGTGTATATGATCAAAAACAAGTAACCAATTATGTCACACAGAAAAAAATGAAGTTGGTGAGTATTATGTCTGAGTAATTTTCAGAGTAGAAGTATCATGCTTATTTAACTTTCGACATTGCATGTTTATAGTAATACATGTACACAGTGAAGGTGTATATAGGCCTATATGCAAAAACATTACTTTACTTTCATAACCTGTTCAGGTTATGTGGAAATCATGTTGTTGGACAAAAATGGAGAATTTATATCATCAATATGTAAACAAAATAATTGGTGAGTTGACCAAGTTGCCAATATGTCTAGTGATTTTTTTTGCTATTTTTTAATGTCAGTTAAATATTCATAACTTTCTTATTATTTGTTCTAATTTCCTCAAATCCTTTTTGATCTATTTGTGTGATTTTTGTGCTTCTATGAAAATCAAGTAATTCTTAGACCACACTTCCACTCTAATTTGCAGGATTTCATGCCTGGCTCATCATGCTATTCCAGTGGAGTGAGTTTCTGTAGAAGCATGACATCTTACACTCTAGGTGGATTCTGTCATCTCTATCTGCCAATGATTCTCCTGATGAGAGCTGGTGATATAGAAACTAATCCAGGACCAGAACGGTAGGCGAAAAATGAGTTTTATCTTTTTCAGTAAAATGGGGGTGAAAAGGACACCAAGGTGAATGGCGACAATACATGGAGGTGGAAAGAGAAAAGTTTTTGACAAAATATTTTCTCCAGTAATGATAAGGGTTCTTTCAATTAATATTTTGAAATTTGCCTGCATTTTACAAATTTTGAGGAAAATTATTTCAGAATACTTCTCCAGTCGTTTTTGCTATTTATCCCAAGGTCCCTATTATCCAATATTTCCATTACTTTGGACAATGATGATTCCCCCCCCCCCCCCCAGATGATGACCAACACTGTACATTTATTCTGTAGAGCACTGGATTATTTGGGTGCATCATGTAGGACCCCCCCCCCCCCCCCCCCCCCCCCACCTGACCCTCTACGTCACTATATTCATTTAATATTACAATTTATGTATAGTCGTTCTGGCAAGCTCATTGCAAACACAAGTGAATATAATATCGTTGGAAACTATGATATTCTATTCTGTGGCATGCAAAGGATATATGCCAATTATCAGTTTCTGCCATTTCACTTCATTTCATTTATTTCACTTTTCTTCAAAAACATTAAAACATATACACATAATTAATTGCAGGTAAAAAGAAGTGGGGGAATCCTAAAAAAGCCTTATAGGCTTGTCGGAGATGATTCCCTGAAAATATACATGGAGTTATAATTTCAAGTGCACTACCATTAAGACAGATATATGTACATGTGTATGTAAGCCTCGTATCAGACTAAAGATACCTACAATAAGAGGAAATCTTATTGGCAACATACTGTATTAAATCAATTATTTCAGGATTGTCAGTGAGGCTGAGTTTTGGAAGTTATCAAAGCAAATTGGCCCTTCTTACTACGATGACGTCGGCATAAATCTAGAAATCCCGTTTGCAGAGCTGCGCAGCATTATGACAGAACACTTGAATAATAACAGTAAAGCATTGATGGCAATGTTCACGAGATGGAGAGACAAACAGCCTCCAGGCACAAACATCAGGGCTCTTCTTGCTGAGAGATTAGAAAGGAGTGACTTGGGTGGCCTCTCGGGTGAACTACTTGCTGGAAGTCTAGTCCCAAGTAAGAACAAAAAGGACTTATTAAATTAGCTCTAATTGGTGTTTTGTTTAAGTTACCAATCTCAGGGTGTGTTATATTAATTAGCTTCATCTATATATCTATTACGTTAAGGATTTGGGGCCTATTTTTTTCTTAAGGGCTGACGTGCCGTCCATATTTCATAAATTCATTTTTAAACATTGAATTTCCGGAGGGAGTAATTAGAACAGCCTGACATGTATACTCCAAGGCCATATCCGCATGCATGGAGGGCTTCAATGTACAGTATATATATACGGCGCAACAACACACGTGTTATTTGTTCGCACGTGTACAGGTACATGTACTATGTTTCATGCATAGAGTTACATCATTTGAAGCTTCATGGTCACATACACACAGTTTAGTGTGTATGTAACTCTATGGTATCACGACGTTCGCCGGGGGGGGGGGGGGGGGGGTGGGGGGGCGGTCAACGCGATCGCTTCCGGTGACCCATTACTTTTTAAATTAAACTTTGAATGGTTTTGTTTTGTTTTGTTTTGTTTTTTTTTTTGGGGGGGGGTGTCTCATTGAGGCCAGTAGGGTACATCATCCGACGTGAAAACGGATAAAAGTTTACCTTTTCAGCAATATAGGCGCATAACCCGGGTTACGCATTTAGGGTATAAAAATCAGAGACTGATATCAAGAAGATCCGCGGAAAGAGGGGGGGGGATAGTTCGGTAATGTGTTCCAAATTAGGTTAAATTTCTTTCACGGTTCCTTTCTGGCTAACAATAAGTCTTATGATGATGATGTAGGCCTAAATAGGATGTAAAATATGGTTGCCACGGTGTAAAAAAGGAGCCCCTCCCCAGCAACCAAACCAACCAAAATTTCCTTCGAAAATATTTCCACTATGATAGGATACGTGTAGGATATTACTCCCGTCTCCCCATGCGCTGAGGTGACGGGAGGGTAGTAGGGAAAAGTCAATCCATCGGTCCTCCCAAGACCCATATAAGGGGTCCATAATCCCCCTGAAAAGAAAATGGCAATTTTTTTCCCCCTCATTTCTGCATCCTTTACAAGGGACGTACCACTAAATTTTGCACATTATGTTTCATGGCCTTAATTTCTCTGAGTATTAAACCACAGAAACATGACAAGATCAAATCGCTTCCTCTTGGTCTATGCATGGCTATTCTACTCAAACATAATTATATCCATATCGTCTTCATCAAGATGAAAATGTATTTTCTTCAGAACTCCTACAAGCTTTGGATAAATAACACATACTCACATGTTGTAAATACTTCTTGGTAAAAATCAACTTTACCCGACTTTTTTTCTTATTCACTTGATTATTGAGACAAATATATATAGGTATATAGGTATAGGTTCATTTATTGTCCATAGTATGGAAATTTGTTGTATTTACATGGTAAAGGTTACAAACATAAACATAAATACATAGATACATCTAATATGCGTCAATAAACATAAACACAAAAATAAATACATGTACATGCATCGATAATGTTACATTGCTATACTAAATGGTGTGTATCTGGAAAATAACTCTAAGAATATAGTAATTCATTTGATAATGGTGACCAATATAATAAATAACATATCATTGTCGAAAAAGAAAATGAGAAAATGAGATCTATTATGCTACTGATAAGAATTATAGGTAGAAAAAAAAAGGAAAGAAAGAAAAAGAACGAAGCAATGCAAAGTATAATGAGATAGTTATTAAATCAGACTTTAGTCATTATGAAAACATGTTGAAAGAAAAATTTTAAAAAATATATATCTATGTAAAGCCGGGGTAACAATATGGTTGCAGGGCCTTCGGGGAGAACAGTATATGATATTGATGAGGCTACATTGACTAAACAAGACATATCATAATTATTAGTAGTATTATTATTATCAGCATTACTATTATCATTCTCTATTATATCCTATTATTCAATAGCATTTTGACATGTGAAATAAATATACAAGCATGTCTTAAATTAATAATGAAATGAAATGACCCTTGTATATAGGCCTACTTACTCTGCATATTATCTACACCTTCATCATTCAGAATTCTAATAGAACTTGGAACAAATGAATTGAGGAGCCTATTTGTGCGGCAACGTGATGATCTCAACCTGTTTCCGGACCGCATCACTATATAGTTTTCATTCAAGGGATGCATGCTATTTCTGAGGATTGATTTTGCTTTTTCTACAATTCTGTTTCTACACAGATCTTCAAAGTGTAATTCTTGCCCTAGTATCTTCTCAGCCTGTCTTACAATTCTTTTTAACGCATTGAAGTCTTCCTTACGACAACCGGAGTACCAAACTACACAATCAAATGCAAAGATGCCTTCGATTATTGATTTGTAGAACAGAACCATTATAGTGCGATCAACATAAAACAATTTCAGTTTTCTGAGGAAGTACAGCCGTTGTAGTCCTTTCTTGCAAAGCGCGTTACACTGATCTCCCCACTTCAGACTGTCGTCAATAATAGATAGCATGCTATCTAGTACCTTTTATATTTGATTATACTGTATGCTTTTGATGTTGAAATATCCGTTTTTTTTTCTCCATCTAAAGGTAAGCCTTCAAGACCACCAGAGACCCACACTCTTCCAGCTGAATCACAGATCAAACCCCTTTCTCCTGAACTGATTGAGCGATGTGCTAAAGATTTCAAGTTCAAGTACAGGTCAACTCTCTGTAAGATCAGATCTGATCCTCTCAATCCTGCTTCCCTTGTGGGGTTTAAAAAACTGTACACAAACCTTGTCTTGGAAGCAGAGGATGGAACAGACAAGCGATCATTAGATTACAATAAACTCCTTGACCTTGAAGTCAATGGAGAGTTTCCAAAAAGGCTTATGGTGCAGGGGGAGGCAGGAGCTGGGAAAACAACATTCTGTGCAAAGATTGCCTGGGACTGGCTAGAAGGAAGGTATTTCACAGATTATGTTTGGGTCCTCATTGTCCCTCTTCGTGAATTCAAGCACCACACAATAGGGCAGATTGCTAAGTCATATCTCAGCAGGGATAATCCTGCCACAGCTAGCCAACTAACATACTACATCCGCTCCAATCCAGACAAAGTGTTTATCGCATTTGATGGGCTGGACGAATTCATACAGGAAGACAAAGACAGTTCAAAGCCAGAATGTCACCTGTCACATTCTACTGATCAAATGCAACTTCAATCCTCACAGTCAAGCAGTGATACTTTGCATTCAAACATTCACCTCTCAGACACATGTGAAAGTACCTCGTATAGTAATGAAATAGAATTGATGGACATTATCCAGTCATATCGACTAGATTCTTGCCCTGTCTTAGTGACTACTCGCCCATGGAAAGCAGCAGAGGTCAGATCAGATAATGATCTAATGAAGCTATACTCATTCATTCGCATTAAGGGTTTCAACAGAGAAAACCTATCAGACTACATTCACAAGTACTTTCCAAATGATGAAGCTAAAGCAAATCGTCTTATCCAGTTCACTCATGACAATGATGTCATATCAGATCACATGGCCCACTATCCTATCTATGTAGCTATGCTCTGTCTCATGTGGAAAGTATGTAAGGAGCAAGAACTGGAAGGAGTGAAGTCACTACAAACATTTTCTCAAATATTCAAGAAAATGTTTGGCTTCCTAAAGGAGCATTATGCTCAGAAAAAGATCAAGAAAGCAGTCGGCAAACCACTCAGTGTCTATCTCAAAGAAATCAACAAACTTCTGAAACCAATCTCTGAACTTGCTCTCACTGGTCTGCTTGAAAATAACCTCACTTTCACTGAAGATGATTTCAAGAAATTTCCAGAATCCATGGATACTGCGTGTAGAGTAGGGTTGTTGTCTGGAGAAAATAGAATTATACCAAATGGAGATGAACATGATAAGGACAATTCTCATGATGAGGACAATTCTCATATGGCATCCACAGTCTTTTTTCCTCACAAATTATTTCAGGAGTACATGGCTGGTGTCTATCTTGCTTCCCTGTATGAGTCAGATTGCAATGAATTCAACAGGCTGATGGAGAAAGTAGTACTCCCTAGGAAGGAAGAGTTTAGGTATCTCTTATACTTCACTGTATCAAGAAACAAAACCATTGCAAACCACATAATGAAATGCGTTGTGCAAGATTATATGGAGGAGGACATGGATTTGCTTGTTGATGTAGCCTTTGAGAGTCAGGACCAAGATGCAGCAGTCTTGTTGAGGGACAAAGTATTATCAGAGAAGATGCTGAACATAGATAACCCAACAGCACACACTGTAGCAGGTTATTTATTCACTGGAGTATATGAACATGCGGTAAGTTTGATATCTTAAAATGAGAAGTAATATATGTGCCAACAATATTACAATTTGAATATTATTTTTCATTCAGTACAAGCCTCTGAGAGCTACTTAAGAAAAAATATGTGATAGTCTATGTACTTCAACAGGGAAAATAGAATCAGGAACCCATATTCAAGAATTCTGAGGTGGATTGTATTTTAAAATTCAAAGTTTTTGCATTAATGTACTATTTTATATATTTTGGGCCATGAAGCAAAATCAGTCTGAAATTTGAGGAATGGCAAGATAGCCAGGAAATGCAAATACTGAGTGAAATATTGAACTGACTGAAATGTACATGTACTATTTAACATTTTTGGCAATCATGAAATATCCATGCCCTGTGTTTTGACAATAATATAATCAATAAAAACAAAGGGTTCAATATTTCCCTTCAAAATGTAAATGGAGATGATTTATGGCATATTTCCCCAAAGTACAATTATGAAATGCACTCAGAAACAAAGAAAAAAAAGGTGAATTCTCATTTATCATACTAAACAATCTTTTTGCCTAAAAAAGTATCAAATATCAGTGCTATTTTCAGGCAGCTTAAGACTGATTTATGCACCATTCAACCACTTTCGTTTCTACATGTACCCCTAAGGTACTCGTACCCTAACTGATGATGGTTTTGCTTGGAGCTTTATTTTGTTGAATAATTTGTTCAGTCATTTTGGTTTTTGTACCATTCAAAGACTCTTTTTTTGCTCTTTAGTATTTAATTTACTTTGCATGCACAATTTACTGCAATAAATCATATATACCTACCTATTATGCCTGTAGTCTTGACTACGGGACCCCTTCGAGAATTTAACACACATGAGTCACAATATTGTGCGCACCCCCCGTAATCCTATTGTCCCCTTCGCCACTCACGCGCGTCAACACGCTACGGCCATCTTCCTCTTTCTTGCTCGCCCCCGACGAGTTAGGACGTATTGTCACAGCGCTCCTGAAATCAGGTCGTATAGTATCTTTTTGGTGCGCTTTTTCACATAGTTAAAGCACTTTTAGGTACCTATATTCGTTTAGATTATAGTACTTTGTGTTTTATTAGTCACTCTTGCCGATTGCAAGGGATTTTTTGATTCCCTTTCTTGGCATTTATTTTTCTCTTTCACGGTCAGCCCCACGTAGATATTTCTGTGTTTGCGGGTGTTTCCGTTTGTCACCGAGCCTTCGGGTTCGGTGTTTGTTCTTACGGTTTTTAGGCTGTGAAAATTTCTTTAGTGCGTATCTCCCAAATAAACTTTAGTTTTATTTACTGCATTCAGTTGAAGTATTTCTTAATTTGAAAAGTATACTTTATTGTCTGTTTTATTGCAGTGGTATGAATTCGGAAGAAGAAGCAGCTGGGTCAAGGAGACCTGCTTCTTCCGAAGAGTTGTCTAGCAAGACGACTCGGCCTTCCAGAACTTCCCCGAGTACAGCGGTACGCGGGGGAGGGAGGAGGGCTAAAGGTAAGTTGCCTAGTGGTGTTCCCTTGCAGAGTTTGCCAGTTTCGGAGCTTGCGGCTTCGGGACGGGTGGCGTTAACTGAATCGGGATTGTCAACTCCGAAGCCTGTGGTTTCGGGGTGGGTGACGTCAGATTCTAGTGGTTTGGATATCTCGAATCCAATCCCCCGGTCGCTGAGACCAGAGGGGGGGGCTGTTGTTTCCCGTACGGTAGCGTTCACTCGCTCTGATCCGTTAGGGGAGACGCGCCCCACTACTGCAGGGCAACCCACGGGCTTAGTCCATGTTGGTCTGGGTTCTCAAACCCTAGCCCCCGGCAAACGCCATATGGGGGAACGAGTACTTTCTGGGCTGTCTCAGTTGCCAGCTAATGGGAATGCTCGAGCTAACAATGTTGGTCTGGGTTCACAAACCCTAGCCCCCGGCAAACGCCATATGGGGGAACGAGTACTTTCTGGGCTGTCTCAGTTGCCAGCTGATGGGAATGCTCGAGCTAACAATTATGGACGCTCTTCGGAGCAACAGGTGTTTTCACCTGAGTGCGTGACTACTAGTGCTCCCGTACTGCCGCTTTCGAGCGGTCCAATAGTGGGTTCACATGCCTTTAGTAGTCATCGGGCACATACCGAGTCATCTCGGTCTGCCCACGCACTGGGAGCTTTTAGCTCCCAACCCATGGCTACTGCATCTTCTTGCTTAGCCAATATGGGTGATTTGGGCGATTCTCTAGGCTTACGCCATGAGCGCTCCAATCCCTTTTTGGGAAGTGAACGTCCCTCCGCGGAGGGATCGGTTCGTGTTTCCGAAGTGGCTTCGGAGATCCGAATGAATCCGATTAAGCGTTCTAACTAAAGGGTTTCGGCTACGACTCTTGTCGAGCCAGCCAAGAAAAAGGCCAAGAAGAAGGCAAAAAGTGGCAAGGCTTTGCCGGTCTCTTGCCCGTCTGGCCTGGCTAACCCAGCTAGCTCCTCTCAAGCTGACATGTTCAGCATGATGCGGGCTTTTGCTCAGAATCAGGGTTGGTCCTTTGTACCGGCTACTTCAACCCTGACTTCTGTCCCTATTCAGGGGTCTGACTTTGAGACTAATCAACCTTTTGTGATTGATTCCTCTTTGTCCGAGACTGATTCGCATGTGCCTCCTACTCCCACGGCCCTTGGGGCTCCGCCGGGCGAGGAGACTGTTGGTGAGCCATGCGGGGACCCGCCTGCGGAGGCCTTTGTTAACGTTCCTTTGTCTCATTCCACTCGGGTGGAACCAGATTTGGATGCGTCCTCTCAAGCTTCGGTTCCCGAATCGCTTGGGCAGGCGGAGTCTCAATCGCTCAATCTCTGTGGAGTGGAAGCGATTGTTTTGTTGTCCAAATATCGCCCTGAAGTTCAGTCAACCCGCGCGCAGGGTTCGACTTCGCGTTGGTTTAAGCAGCGGGATTTCTGCTGAGTCTGGGCGCCTTGGCGTCCGGCCCATGGCTGTTGCATCTCCTTGCTCGGCCGATATGGGTAATTGGTGCACGTCTTTGGGTTCAATACCCTCAGCGCACTTCTCCCATAAAGGGAGGTGAGCGTCCCTCAGTGGAGGGTTCGGTTCGTGTTCCCGAAGGGCTTCGGGGATCCGAACGAAACCGGATAAACGCTCTGAAAAGCGGGTTTCGACTTAGGCTCTTTTTGGGCCAATCAGAAGCCTACGGAAGGGGCTAAAAGAGGCAAGGCTTTGCCTGCCTCTTGCCCGTCGGGTTTAGCTAACCCTTCGGTCTCTCAAGCTGAGATGTTCAGTGTGAGATGGGCTTTGCCCAGACTCAGGGTTGGTTCCTTGTACCAGGATTCACATCCCCTGCTCTTGTCCCTTTTTTTTTTTGGGTCGGACATCGAGACTAATTAGCCTTTTATGGTTTATTCTTCTTTGTCTGTGATGAGATCACATGAGCCTCCTAGTCTCGCAGCCTCGGGGCTCCGTCGGGTGAGGAGGCTTATGGCGGTTCATGCGTGAATCCGACCGTTTCGGCCTTTGTTCGTGATTCTTTGTCACGATCATTTCAGGCGGATCCAGTTTTGGAAGCGGCCTCTCAAGCTTCGGTCTCCGAATCGCTGGGGCAGGCAGAGCCTTAGTTGCTCTCCCTTTGTGGGGTAGAAGCGATTGCTTTGTTCTAAACTTTCCCTGACTTTTTGTCAACCCGCGCGCAGGGTTCGACTTTGCTTGGGTTCAGGCAGCGGGCGGACGAGACGGATTCTTCATAGATCTGTCCGCCCCGCTCCCCGGAGGTGCTATAGGAACTTGGACACCTCACAGGCTGTCCTTTTTCCCTTTCTCCGACTTTTGTTATTCCCAGGCGCTCGGGAAAACTTCGTTTGATACTGAACCTAAAGAGGATAAACAAATTTATTCCTCCGGTTCATTTTCGTATGGAGACTCTTGCCTCCATTCTTCCGTTGATCAAAAGGGAAGACTACGCGGTCTCGATAGATCTCAAGGACGCGTACTTTCACATTCCCATTCATCGCGCATCTCGCGATCTTCTGGGGTTCTCCTTCCTCTCGGAGACTTACCGGTTTCGGGCTCTTCCCTTCGGGCTGCGCCCGGCCCCTCGGGTTTTTACTCAAGTTGTAGCGGTGCTAGCGGCCTTTCTGAGGCGTCGCGGCCTGCGGTTGTTTCGTTACCTGGACGATTGGCTTCTCCTTGCGGAGTCGCGCGATCGTTTGTTGGACGAGACTCGTTGCTAGTCTCTCTTACTCAAGACTTAGGTTTCCTAATAAATTGGGAAAAGTCAGAGTTAGTCCCCACTCGCAGCCCAGTTTTTCTGGGGGCGGTGTTAGATATAAGGAATCAGTTAGCTCGGCCCAGTCGAGACAGGATTCTCACCATTGTCTCTGCGGCTCGCAAGCTCTTGCTGGCCAGAAGAGTCTCGGCCAGACAGTGGCTTCAGTTTCTAGGTTATCTAGCCAGTCTAGTCGATGTTTTAGAGGACTGCCGGCTCCTCATGAGACCCTTTCAGAGACATCTCCTCAGGTTCTTCAAGCCGGGAAAAGACTCTCTTTTGGTCTGGATTCCAGTACCAGTAAAGATCAAGTCTCTTCTCGCTTGTTGGACGAGCGAGGTGTTTCTCGCGCGAGGCAGGTCCTTCTCTGCCCCTCTTCCGTCGATATCGGTTTCGACGGACACCTCTCGGTTGGGGTGGGGAGGACACTGCAACGGCAGCACGGTTGCGGGGGATTGGTCTCATCTTGGGACTCTTCCTCATATCAATGTCCTGGAGTTTATGGCAGTTCTGTTGACCTTGCTCCATTTCAGAAGTCGACTTCTCAGTCGTTCGGTTCTGATTCTCACGGACAATGTTACTGTGGCGGCATATATCAATCGGCAGGGAGGCACTCGTTCGGTTGCCCTGAATGCCCTAGCAGCTCAGCTGTGGAGGTGGTGTCGTCGCATGGCAATCACACCCGTGGCCTCTTTCATCCCCGGTCGGGAAAACCGCTTTGCGGATTTTCTGTCCCGGGGCAGGTATCTTCCATCGGAATGGATGCTCCATCCGGAAGTATTTTGCCGCATTCGCAGTTGCCTAGGTCCACTGGAAGTGGATCTATTTGCGTCGGTGCTAAATCACCAGCTGCCGAAGTATTGCTCCCGTGTTCGCGATCAGGGAGCATGGGCTCTCGATGCTTTCTCCCTCAGCTGGGAGAACTTTCAGGGATTCGCCTTTCCTCCCTTCCAACTGATTCCGCGTGTCTTGCGGAAAATCAGGGAAGATCGGGCGAGGGTGCTTGTAATAGCTCCCTTTTGGCCCAGGAGGAATTGGTTTCCGGAACTTATGAGCCTTCTAAGGGCTCAACCGTTAGTTCTCCCGTTAAGAGCGGATCTGGTGTTACAGCCCCTATCGGGGATTCTTCACCACAATCCGGAGTCTCTTCATTTGACTGCTTGGCCCCTGTCAGGGAATCTGCAAGACAGTCGGGTCTCTCTGATAGAGCCGCGGACTTTTTAATGTCCAGTCGTAGGGTTTCTACTAGGGAAATTTACAATTCCCGTCTCTCGGTCTTTTTCCTTTGGTGCAAAGAGAGAAATCAAACCCCTTCTAAGGCTCCTATTGGTTCAATTGCGGATTTCTTAATCTCGTTATTTGACAAAGGGAGGTCTATTTCTACTATCCGAGGCTACCGTTCGGCGATCGGGGCCATTCATTCGGGTTTTTCGGATGGTTCGGGGATTTCCAATTCCCCGCTACTAAGTGGTTTGATTCGTTAGTTCTTTCTGAAACGACCTTCGTTTTCTAAGTTAGTGCCGTCTTGGAGTCTGCCTAAGGTCCTGGAGGCCTTGGCGAAACCTCCTTTTGAACCGTTAGGTGAAGCTTCGCTTCATCATCTTACGGTTAAGACGCTCTTTTTGGTAGCTATTGCCTCTGGGCAGAGGCGCAGTACTCTGCATGCTCTCTGTCTTACTCCTGGTCATGTTCGCTGGGAGAGAAAAGGTGTTAGGTTGATTCCTAGGGCTTCTTTCGTTGCCAAGAATCAGACAGCTACCTCCGGTCCTGTTGAGATTTTTCTTTGTCCGCTTTCTGACTTTTCTTCGGTGCGTGAGGACAAAGTTTGGTGTCCTGTTAGGGCTCTCAAATGGTATATTGATAAGACTAAGTCTTATCGTAAGGATGATCAGTTGTTCCTGATCACTAGAGAGCCTTTTTCTCCTGCCTCTCTTGATTCCATTTCTAGATGGATCGTTGAAGCTATTAGGGCCGCTGGCACAGAGGCTCTTTTATCCGACAGTAAGCCTCGTGCTCATGATACTCGTAGTGTCAGCACTTCTTGGGCTCTGTTTCAAGGTGTGGCGCTTGTTGATATTTTGAAGGCTGCTTATTGGCGTTCGCCCAATTCCTTCATTTCTTGCTACCTTAGGGATATTCCCGCAGGTGAAGCTTTGTTTGCGTCAGCCACCTTGAAGGCCGCTGTGTCTTCTTTGTAGTCTTTGGTGTAATCCTATTTCCTTCCGCTCGAAACATGCCTCCCGGTCTTTGAGTTGGCGCTGGTCTGGCATAATAGGTAGGTATATATGATTTATTGCAGTAAATTTGTAAAATCAGCACTGATTTTCTTATTTACTATATAAATCTATATACCTACCTATGACCCTCCCTCCTTCCCCGCTCCTTGCAAGCAACATGTTTCTACTTGGGATTGCTCGCAAAAGAGGAAGATGGCCGTAGCGTGTTGACGCGCGTGAGTGGCGAAGGGGACAATAGGATTACGGGGGGTGCGCACAATATTGTGACTCATGTGTGTTAAATTCTCGAAGGGGTCCCGTAGTCAAGACTACAGGCATAATAGGTAGGTATATAGATTTATATAGTAAATAAGAAAATCAGTGCTGATTTTACAAGTTCATGCCATTTAGTAAAGGATACAATATGATGAAATAGTTCAAGAGTGAGGAAAATCCAGGAGAAGCAAGAATGGGGTAAAAGATGGAATTGGAATGATGAAGGTGAAAACTTGTGCTATAGAATAAGAAGAGAGCCAGTAAATGGGAAGAGGTGAAGGGAAAATGTGCAAGTATTTGTAAGATAAGAAAAAATTGTTTTATTGCTAAATTTATTTTAAATGGCTGTCTTGAAAGAGGACAAAATGATGTCAATTCACTGCATCTAGTAGTGAGATTCTTATTTGGGCTGGTATCTGTCAGCTGATAAAGTTCTATTAATTGAGGGTTGGGGATGGATGAACATTTAAAGCATAAACATACTGTACAAAAGGGGAACTTCATGTATAGTTGTGTTTAGATGTATTAGATTTGAAAAAGTAAATTGTTATGAATGACCATATTAGTGATACATGACCCTGATCCATTTCACTCTTGATCTTGTTCCTCATTTGCTTTTAATAATCAAAAAATTCCAGTTCATCGTATTCAATTGCTCCACTCAACTCTTACCCAATAATCTTTGAACTTAAATCTATTAGGGATGGTTATATCATATGAATCAAAGGGAATGCTATTCTACTGTCTCATGTCCATTACTTTTATTTCAGTACTCACTCTTTGACGGCTTGAAAGAATGTGGACCAACTATGTCACGTGATGTGGCAAAGATGATATGCTCTGCACCCTTCCTGTATCGTGTTCATCTACATAATGTGTCCTTCCACAATGATTTCTTTGCAGTTCTTGCTAAAGAAGGAAACAAGTGCAAGGTAAGTGAAAGTGATTACATGTATCTATTTGGGAAATTGCCATGTGGTCCAATGTCACTTGGTCCAATTACCATGCAGTCATCTTATTGCATTTCGTGTAAACCCATATCGTCTATTCTGCATTAGGTTTAATCATCAACTGGAGTATTTTTCACTTTGTTTACTAGTCAGTTTGTTTAATATCCGCTTGGGTCATTTTCTTATCTATATCTCAGGGTTCTCAGCTTCCCTCTTGGTCTAGAAACTTCATTGTATTAGTTAAATAACCAGATTTACTGCAATAAATCATATATACCTACCTATTATGCCTGTAGTCTTGACTACGGGACCCCTTCGAGAATTTATCACACGTGAGTCACAATATTGTGCGCACCCCCCGTAATCCTATTGTCCCCTTCGCCACTCACGCGCGTCAACACGCTACGGCCATCTTCCTCTTTCTTGCTCGCCCCCGACGAGATAGGACGTATAGTCACAGCGCTCCTGAAATCAGGTCGTATAGTATCTTTTAGGTGCGCTTTTTCGCATATTTAAAGCACTTTTAGGTACCTATATTCGCTTAGATTATAGTACTTTGTGTTTTAGTAGTCACTCTTGCCGATTGCAAGGGATTTTTGATTCCCTTTCTTGGCATTTATTTTTCTCTTTCACGGTCAGCCCCACGTAGATATTTCTGTGTGTTTGCGGGTGTTTCCGTTTGTCACCGAGCCTTTGGGTTCGGTGTTTGTTCTTACGGTTTTTTGGCTGTGAAAATTCTTTGTGCGTATCTCCCAAATAAAATTGACCCTTATTTTACTGCATTCAGTTGAAGTATTTCTTATTTTGAAAAGTATGCTGTATTGTCTGTTTTATTGCAGTGGTATGGATTCGGAAGAAGAAGCAGCTAGGTCAAGGAGACCTGCTTCTTCCGAAGAGTCGTCTAGCAAGACGACTCGGCCTTCCAGAACTCTCCCGAGTACTTCGGTACATGGGGGAGGGAGGAGGGCTAAGGGTAAGTTGCCTAGTGGTGTTTCCTTGCAGAGTTTGCCAGTCTCAGAGCTTGCGGCTTCGGGACGGGTGGCGTTAACTGAGTCGGGATTGTCAACTCCGAAGCCCGTGGTTTCGGGGTGGGTGGCGTCAGATTCTAGTGGTTTGGATATCTCGAATCCAATCCCCCGGTCGCTGAGACCAGAGGGGGGGGGGCGGTTGTTTCCCGTACGGTAGCGTTCACTCGCTCTGATCCGTTAGGGGAGACGCGTCCCACTACTGCAGGGCAATCCACGGGCTTAGTCCATGTTGGTCTGGGTTCTCAAACCCTAGCCCCCGGCAAACGCCATATGGGGGAACGAGTACTTCCTGGGCTGTCTACATTGCCAGCTAATGGGAATGCTCGAGCTAACAATTATGGACGCTCTTCGGAGCAACAGGTGTTTTCACCCGAGTGCGTGACTACTAGTGCTCCCCTATTGCCGCTCTCTAGCGGTCCAATAGCGGGTTCACACGCCTTTAGTAGTCATCGGGCACATACCGATACCGAGTCATCTCGGTCTGCCCCCGCACTGGGTGCTTTTAGCTCCCAACCCATGGCTACTGCATCTTCTTGCTTAGCCAATATGGGTGATTTGGGCGATTCTCTAGGCTTACGCCATGAGCGCTCTAATCCCTTTATCGGAAGTGAACGTCCCTCCGCGGAGGGATCGGTTCGTGTTTCCGAAACGGCTTCGGAGATCCGAACGAATCCATTTAAGCGTTCTAAGAAAAGGGTTTCGGCTACGACTCTTGTCGAGCCAGCCAAGAAAAAGGCCAAGAAGAAGGCAAAAAGTGGCAAGGCTTTGCCGGCCTCTTGCCCGTCTGGCCTGGCTAACCCAGCTAGCTCCTCTCAAGCTGACATGTTCAGCATGATGCGGGCTTTTGCTCAGAATCAGGGTTGGTCCTTTGTACCGGCTACTTCAACCCTGACTTCTGTCCCTATTCAGGGGTCTCACTTTGAGTCTAATCAGCCTTTTGTGATTGATTCGTCTTTGTCTGAGTCGGATTCGCATGTGCCTCCTATTCCCGCGGCCCTTGGGGCGCCGCCGGGCGAGGAGACTTTTGTTGAACCATGCGGGGCTCTGCCTGCTGAGGCCTTTGTTAGCGTTCCTTTGTCTCATTCCACTCGGGTGGAACCAGATTTGGAGGTGGCCTCTCAAGCTTCGGTTTCTGAATCGCTTGGGCAGGCGGAGTCTCAATCGCTCGCCCTCTGTGGGGTGGAAGCGATTGCTTTGTTGTCCAGATATCTCCCTGAATTTCAGTCAACCCGCGCGCAGGGTTCGACTTCGCGTTGGTTTAAGCAGCAGGATTCCTCCGAGGGTATTGCTCTTGAGGAGGATTTCAAGCTGGAGAATGCGGTTAAGGGTAAGGCTTTCGCCTTCTGTTCTCAGGATCAAGACAGCTTTTTCAAGGCTAAGACTCTTTCTCCTGAGATTTTGGAGGTTGGTCGTCGCTTGCGGGCGACTAATCCGCTTACCTCCGCTGCGTTCAAGGCGGAGGATAAGTTTTGGTTTAATATTGAAAACCAGGTTAGGTCAGGTATGCGTTTGGCGGCTTTTCAAGGGTTTCTCTCCGACCTTAGGTCCAGGGCGGAGGAGTTGAATGTTACTGATGGTGACAAGCTGATTATTGACGACTTGCTGCATACTCTTTTTTTTGTCTGCAGTGGTCGCAGCTTTCCACCGCAGCTGCTTCGGCTACGTTCCGTCGCAGGACCTTGGCTCTCTCGGCACTGGGTGTTAGAGAGTCGGGCATTGCTCAACTTCTCCGGAATGTTCCGTCTCGGGGTCCTTCGCTTTTTGGTGGTAAATTCGCTACGGTTTTTCAGAGAGAGATCGATGCGCGAAAACAGATCTCGGATATGACTAAGCAGTTTCACACTAGCTCTAAGTCAACGCGGGCCCCTGTTCGGCGTAGACCTGCTGGTCCCGTTTCGGGTCAACGCAGTCGTGTGTCTCGGGTCCTGCCTTCTGAGCCGCAGCCAGCTCCTTCTCGCGGGAGAGGGAGTCGTGGCAGGGGCTTTTCGAGAGCTTCTCGTGGTAAGGCGACGGCTTCGCATAAGGCCAAGCCTGGGTTTTGATGTTTTTCCCCGAGCGTTTGTTCTTCCGAATTTGGTAGGTGGCCGACTTCATTCTTTTCTCCCCGCTTGGGAGGCCATCTCCGGGGACGCGTTTGTTCTCTCCGTCGTGCGAGACGGATTCTTCATAGATCATTTTGCTTCGCTCCCCGGAGGGGCTATAAGAATTCACCTCCCATGTCTGCCCTGGCTCGATCTCATGCTTCAAAGGAGATCGAGTCTCTATTGGAAAAGAGGGCTATAGAAAGGGTAAGAGACAGGCCGTCTCTTTCCCTTTCTCCAATTTTTGTTATTCCCAAGCGCTCGGGAAAACTTCGTTTGATACTGAACCTGAAAAGAATAAACAAATTCATTCCTCCGGTTCATTTTCGGATGGAGACTCTCGCCTCCATTCTTCCGTTGATCAAGAGGAAGGACTACGCGGTCTCGATAGATCTCAAGGACGCGTACTTTCACATCCCCATTCATCGCGCATCCCGCGATCTTCTGGGCTTCTCCTTCCTCTCGGAGACTTATCGTTTTCGTGCTCTTCCCTTCGGGCTGCGCCCGGCCCCTCGGGTTTTTACTCAAGTTGTAGCGGTGCTAGCGGCCTCTCTGAGGCGACGCGGCCTGCGGTTGTTTTGTTACCTGGACGATTGGCTTCTCCTTGCGGAGTCGCGTGATCGTTTGTTGGACGAGACTCGTTTGCTCGTCTCTCTTACTCAAGACTTAGGTTTCCTAATAAATTGGGAAAAGTCAGAGTTAGTTCCCACTCGCAGCCCAGTTTTTCTGGGGGCGGTGTTAGACATACGGAATCAGTTGGCTCGGCCCAGTCGAGACAGGATTCTCACCATTGTCTCTGCGGCTCGCAAGCTCTTGCTGGCCAGAAGGGTCACGGCCAGACAGTGGCTTCAGTTTCTAGGTTATCTAGCCAGTCTAGTCGATGTTCTAGAGCACTGCCGACTCCTCATGAGACCTTTTCAGAGACATCTCCTCAGGTTCTTCAAGCCGGGAAAAGACTCTTTTGGTCTGGATTCCAGTACCAGTAAGGATCAAGTCTCTTCTCTCTTGTTGGACGAGCGAGGTGTTTCTCGCGCGAGGCAGGTCCTTCACTGCCCCTCTCCCGTCGATATCGGTTTCGACGGACGCCTCTCGGTTGGGGTGGGGAGGACACTGCAACGGCAGCACGGTTGCGGGGGATTGGTCTCATCTTGGGACTCTTCCTCATATCAATGTCCTGGAGTTTATGGCAGTTCTGTTGACCTTGCTCCATTTCAGAAGTCGACTTCTCAGTCGTTCGGTTCTGATTCTCACGGACAATGTTACTGTGGCGGCATATATCAATCGGCAGGGAGGCACTCGTTCGGTTGCCCTGAATGCCCTAGCAGCTCAGCTGTGGAGGTGGTGTCGTCGCATGGCAATCACACCCGTGGCCTCTTTCATCCCCGGTCGGGAAAACCTCATTGCGGATTTTCTGTCTCGGGGCAGGTATCTTCCATCGGAATGGATGCTCCATCCGGAGGTCTTTTGCCGCATTCGCAGTCGCCTAGGTCCACTGGAAGTGGATCTATTTGCGTCGGTGCTAAATCACCAGCTGCCGAAGTATTGCTCCCGTGTTCGCGATCAGGGAGCATGGGCTCTCGATGCTTTCTCCCTCAGCTGGGAGAACCTTCAGGGATTCGCCTTTCCTCCCTTCCAACTGATTCCGCGTGTCTTGCGGAAAATCGGGTCTCTCTGATAGAGCCGCGGACTTTTTAATGTCCAGTCGTAGGGTTTCTACTAGGGAAATTTACAATTCCCGTCTCTCGGTCTTTTTCCTTTGGTGCAAAGAGAGAAATCAAACCCCTTCTAAGGCTCCTATTGGTTCAATTGCGGATTTCTTAATCTCGTTATTTGACAAAGGGAGATCTATCTCTACTATCCGAGGCTACCGTTCGGCGATCGGGGCCATTCATTCAGGTTTCTCAGATGGTTCGGGGATTTCCAATTCCCCGCTACTAAGTGGTTTGATTCGTTCGTTCTTTCTGAAACGACCTTCTTTTTCTAAGTTAGTGCCGTCTTGGAGTCTGCCTAAGGTTCTGGAGGCCTTGGCGAAACCTCCTTTCGAACCGTTAGGTGAAGCTTCGCTTCATCATCTTACGGTTAAGACGCTCTTTTTGGTAGCTATTGCCTCTGGGCAGAGGCGTAGTACTCTTCATGCTCTCTGTCTTACTCCTGGTCATGTTCGCTGGGAGAGAAAAGGCGTTAGATTGATTCCTAGGGCTTCTTTTATTGCCAAGAATCAGACAGCTGCCTCTGGCCCTGTTGAGACTTTTCTTTGTCTGCTTTCTGACTTTTCTTCGGTGCGTGAGGACAAAGTTTGGTGTCCTGTAAGGGCTCTCAAATGGTATATTGATAAGACTAAGTCTTATCGTAAGGATGATCAGTTGTTCCTGATCACTAGAGAGCCTTTTTCTCCTGCCTCTCTTGATTCCATCTCTAGGTGGATCGTTGAAGCTATTAGGGCCGCTGGCACAGAGGCTCTTTTATCCGACAGTAAGCCTCGTGCTCATGATACTCGTAGTGTCAGCACTTCTTGGGCTCTGTTTCAAGGTGTGGCGCTTGTTGATATTTTGAAGGCTGCTTATTGGCGTTCGTCCAATTCCTTCATTTCTTGCTACCTTAGGGATGTTCCCGCAGGTGAAGCTATGTTTGCGTCAGCCACCTTGAAGGCCGCTGTGTCTTCTTTGTAGTCTTTGGTGTAATCCTATTCCCTTCTGCTTGAAACATGCCTCCCGGTCTTTGAGTTGGCGCTGGTCTGGCATAATAGGTAGGTATATATGATTTATTGCAGTAAATTTGTAAAATCAGCACTGATTTTCTTATTTACTATATAAATCTATATACCTACCTATGACCCTCCCTCCTTCCCCGCACCTTGCAAGCAACATGTTTCTTCTTGGGGTTGCTCGCAAAAGAGGAAGATGGCCGTAGCGTGTTGACGCGCGTGAGTGGCGAAGGGGACAATAGGATTACGGGGGGTGCGCACAATATTGTGACTCATGTGTGATAAATTCTCGAAGGGGTCCCGTAGTCAAGACTACAGGCATAATAGGTAGGTATATAGATTTATATAGTAAATAAGAAAATCAGTGCTGATTTTACAATTTAACCAATGCCCATTTGGTCTCTTACCTTTATGTACTTTATCTAATATCTATTTAGTCCAGTACAAAAATATATGAAAATGCCACATGCTTTGTTGCCATACCTTTGTATCAGACCAATATGCAATAGAGGAAATGATGAGTTGCCCAACTGGTTATTGGACCAAATGACAATCTGACTGAAAATTGGACAAACTGGATGTAGAAAAATGATGTCATACCAGTCAGATATGATAGAGAATTTGGATGTAGAAGCATTGGGGTTAGGCAAGCTGGATTCTAGACAGAATGGCATTGAGTCCAATGACAATAAAACATCTAAAGAGGTGTTGTGGTCTAGTGGGTAAGTCCCTGGACTGTGAACCACAAGGTAGGGGGGGGGGGGGTCGAATCCCTGGTGCAGCACTAATGTCTTTTGGCAAGACATTAATCTACATTTGACCTGGCAGGAATTAATTCCTTGGACTGCTAGAGCACAGTAAGAGCAGCCATCATGATAAAGCCGGGGTAATGATTGTGGAGTGCCAGGACACATGCGCCATATAAAATCATAATTATTGGTTTTGTTGATTTGATATTGTTTTCTTGGCTACTAAAAATACATGGTTGAACAAAGCATAATCTTTCATCAATACACCAAGTATTAGTCTTTTCAACAAAAAAAAAAAAAAGAAGCAGCAAAAAATCAAATATCATTAATTCCTTCCCTAACTGGCACTAAAAATCTTGTATTTTAGTACATTTCCAGAATAGGTGATCGAGAATTTCATTTTCTAAGTTACAGCAAGAACATAATGGCGAACTAAAGTGTTTCATTTTATACAGCTTGTAATTCAAATTAAAAATATTATTTATTACCTTGAACTGAAATTCACTGTACTTTACATCTATTGTAACTAATAATAAGTAAGCAAGTAATAATACTACTAATAATGATAATAATGATAGTAATAATAGTAATAATAACACTATCTGCGGATTAAGGGGAATCGTCCAAAACTGTAACTTAAGGGGAAAATTCATGGTGGTCACATGGTGGTCAAACAGAAAACCCAATAACTTCATTTTTCGATTAATTGATATCATGTGCAAATAAACTAAAGGCCTATGACTTGAAATCTAACTTAAAAGATGAACTGACCAATATAACTATTTTTGGCTTCCCCTTTACGTTTTTTAAGCACAACTGCAGCTTATGGAGAATCCACAATATTTCCCCTTAAGGTTATAATGGGTTAAAGGCGCTGTTTAACATTGTGGTGGGAGGATTAAAATAATTATCAAGTTGCAATGATTAATGCATCTAGGCATATTTGCATTGGGTCAGAAACACCCCAGGATGTAACAATTCAGGACGAAATCCATTCATGTTAGAGTAATCTCTGTGAAAAGATAAAAGCATGTGGGACACGCTTTTAACTAGCACAGTAAGCAATGGACCTTGCCAGAGGAAATTAATCCTTGTATTACACCTATACAGTTTTATCATCCTGTGATTTTTGCACTGTGAGGGTTTTACACCATACCGCACAAGATGACATGAATAAATTATCAACTGCTCACATATTTAAAAAATTAGAACATTGTTAAATTGTGCCTTTAAAGGGGGAAATATGTTAAAACCTGGTCAATTTACATTTCCAAAAACTTTAAAAATCCACCAATGAAAGTGAAAATCTCCAGATAGTAGAAGAAAACATCCTCAGATATGTTAGTGAAGAGATAATAGAGATATTATTCCAAGTTAATTAACATTTGCTTGATTTGCCTTTTCCCCTTAGAGTCCACTTTTACACAACGCATGATATAACGATGTAAAATTATCCGAAAGATTTAAAAAAAAAAAAAAAAAAAATTATGGTTCAGTCCAATATTTACGTACCGTTAGGCATCGGCATGCCGTTGAGGGCGTTGATGGACTCCTAAACAGCTGGGATCATATCAATTGTGCTATCCAAAACGTTAGGGAGAAACGATATTTTCCCCCTAATTTCCGTTTCCCCGTATGTACGAGTTTTTAAGCACAGAAATTCCCCCTAATCCGCAGTTAAGCTAATAATAATAATGATAATAATGATAATAATGATAATAATGATAATAATAATTCTTTTTTATAAAGCTCTTTTACAGTATACTGATCAGAGCACTGATACAAAAAAGTAAATATATATTTGTAACAGTAACATACTCGTAGTACTTGGCATTAAATTCACAACAAATTCACAACAAAGAAATATTAAAGACCTGATAATAAAATGGCATAGATACATGTATACCTGATATGAATTACACTTAAATTATAAATATAAGTTTGTTGTCTGTTACATCATATCTATTTTTCATTCTGGATGTACTGACTGGGAGTTTTATATATTTCTGTAAGAAGCAAATCATAAAATTGCTTACCATATAAAGTGAAACTGTATCAACTCAGGAGGCAAGATGATATCAGAAATAACATTCTTAAAACTACATGTATATGTGTAAACTATTTTAGACATTTTTATCTTTGAAAAAGATTACACTTCCTCCAGTCAAAAGTAATCATTTGTATCAATGTTGAATAACCGTTTCATCTCATCTTCAGGCCTTAACTGACCCTCCACTGTGAACATGTCATTAAAAAAGAATTCTTTTTAGAAAAAGTTTTCAAAATAATTATCTATATTCTACTTGCAAGGGTCTATTGTTCCAAATAATCTGGGACTTTAATAGTACTATCCTCTTTATTCCTCACATTAAGAAAAGTTCATTTTTTTTAATGACTCAATAAAACTTAGAAATCTTTACATTTATCATTTTTATAATTATAGTTACAGTTAAACCACCGTTTTTTTGTAAACTATGTAATACAGAAATATTTGAAACCATTCCTTGCTATCGGCTTTTCTAATTCTCTGAATCCAAAACACTTGCTTTGCTCTGGCAGCTAATTGGACATCTACCATCTTCATTCCTCCTTTTGGTATAGTTTCAATAATTACCTTTCTCTGAATTTTATCAGGTCCATTCCATATAAACTTAAAAAACATACCCTCCATCTTCTTTAGAAACGAGTTTGGTAAATCCAAAGATTCAACCATATACATGATTTTAGATATCCCAAACGGTTTAATGATCTGAATTTTTCGAAATAAAGTTAAATTTCTCCTTTTCCATGTGTTAGGGTACTGTATAGTGATGACAACTGTACAATCCTGCTTTTCTTATCTGTGCAGAGTATAAATCAGTACCTACATGTACTTAGGTACCAAATGCACTAATAACGTCAACAAAATTCAGGTTATGTTGAAGAATAACAACTGGTACATGTCCAATTTTCAATATTTCTGTCTGTAAGAATTTTATCCCAGGTGTGGAAAATTAGTACATAATACAGTAGGGGTTTTGTTAATAGGCAACCTGATGGACTGAAGTCATCCTCAGATTGCTTTCTTTGATGTGCAGAGTGAGCATAGTTGTAGCCTTTGTTTAGTATACATGTAACCAGGCAAGCAAACAACCTGTATTATTTACTAATAGCCTAGCCAGGCAATCTATAGGTTTGGAATGTGTATAGTCTTTATGGCAGCTGCTGTGTCTATTGTACTTTGTACCATTTGCATACTTTCACTGGGTGTGTAAGGAAGGTAGCAAGGCTCAGGGCAGTCTTTATTTAGTTGCCAGACGAGTAGGACCATATTGAGGGTTCTGTCTCTGCAGCAGGTTTTGCAGTCGCATGAGTGGGCGCGGCCAGCAGCCGCCGCAGCTTTACTGTTAGCAGCCAGCACTATAGGGGCAGCCAGCAGCAGCCGTTTCAGTGCCAGGTTGAGGTTCTCTCTCCTCAAGGCCGAATTGTAAGTTCTTTTGCATAAGTGATAATTATTTTATATCACCCTTCCAATACCAAATGACATTTGTATTAGTTTTCCTACAGGTATTTTCGATCACTTTCCATTTGTAAATGTCACATTAATTATTCAATGTCATTGAATTATATCAGGCAGTTAATGTACTGATCATATTAGATTATTTGCAGCTATATTAAAGTCAGTATAGTAGGTAATGGCTCATAGCACAGGTTGAAGTGCTGACTTAGATATAATCACTATTGGTGATTATTATAGGGTAATTTTAATGAAAGACATCTGAATTAGAAGGAAATTGTAAGTATCAGTTTAATTAATACATTTGAATTTGAAGTGTATATGGTAGGCCATATAGTTTTGGAATGGTCATTCTCTTTAGACGGCAGTTACTTCGGGTCTAGACAGAGACGTATCTTCACTACATACTTTGTCGCAGTGATGATATTCAAGGTTACGGTTTAGGCAGCTTCACTTCTCACCGAGAGGTCTTCCTTCCCGTTTCTTTACGTCTGGATACTGGTAGTCTACACCGGGTGTCGTCGCGACATATTTCCTTTAGTTAGTCGTCCTTCGACAGACCATCTTTCCCAGCATCATATTATGTAATACGTTTTCTTCTTCAATTCAACCATTCATAGACTTTGAACTGTAATGAACTGGCGGATGTTTCCTTAATTATATTTTATTTCATTGAGAAACTCATTCAGTATATATACTTTAGAATACTTCCAGAAGTATTTTATATAATTATAATAAAGACATACCAATTATACTGAATTTGTTCCTGGTAATTTATTGGGTGGCTAAATAGCCCGTAGATTTAACAAAGTCAATTTCACTTTTACACTGTCTTTATAGCAAAGTTGAACTGGAGCATGTGGAACAGATGCATGCAGTAACAGGAAGAAATAGCCAACATGTGTACAAGCTTGATGAAGATTCTAATCTTTGGATTTGCTTCCATTGTTTGCTTCAAATAGATTTGATGCAAGCTGCCAAAAAAGATGAAGTAAAAACGAAATAAACAAAAAAAAGAAGAAAAAGAAAAAACCAAAGTGTTTATTTCTTTTTTACGTCCCCTTCCACCGAATGTAGTGCTGGAGGCATTATGTTTTGGGGTTTTCTGTACATCTGTATGTCCGTCCTCTCTACGTTATCTTGTTTCTGAAGAACCTTTTGAGGTATGAACTTGAAACATGGTATAGTATGTATCACCATAAGGAGATGAACTGATTAAATTTCAAGATAATGTACATGTTAGTAGGTCAGAGAGACAATGAAATTCTGGGGGTTTTAGCCTCATATCTGGAGAACTGTGTAAGAAAATGAACTCCAAACTTGGTACCAGTTGCCTATGTCACCATAAGAAGAATTGAGTAGATTTGGAGGTTATTAGGTCAAAGGTCATGGAGGTTGTTTTACATGAAATTTTATGTTTTAGCCTCGTCTCAATATTTCAAGAACTATTTGAGCAATGAGCTTCAAACCTGGTACCAGTAGGCCTATTATGTATCACCTTATTAAAAGATGAACTGAAAGATCTTAGGGTAAGTAGGTATAAAGTGCTAGAAATAAAACTCTGATCATTGTCATGACAAGTTTCAAATTTTACAACCATTTATTTATGATCATCTTCCGAAACGAAGACATTGATATACATGTTCATGAAATGTATATAGTCAGACAGTTTGTTATCACATGAATTCACTCAATCAAATTACAAACAGAAAAGGATTGAGAATTATTATGAGAGTGGTTGGGATCAAGTATAACCAAGTAAATGGAATGTTCAATGGGGGCGGGGGGGGGGGGGGGGGGGTTGGGGGGGACAAATTGTTTACAGCAGGAATGTTAATTAGTGGATTAACGTGAAATTTGTATACAGAGGAAATTGAGAGGACAGTCTCACTGTAAGAAGTTTAACAAGTGAAGACTGTAAGAGGTTAAAAAGGGGAACAATACGTATATGTATGGGAGTGTGACTGAATATTGGGGGTCAAAATGAGAGAACACTGTCAAAAACTGCTGGTTATAGGCTGAGGTCATTACCATTAAGTTCATCGCCTCAAAGTAAAGTTCACTGTTTTTTAGTTTACTGCCTTAAATCAAATGCAGAGTAATTTAATCTGCTGTTATGATTTATGTTATGTAAATGTAGTTCCAGTCGACAAGGAATGTGATATAAAGAGTGTTTCATATGCTGTTGCATTGAACCTGATGTTTAGAAAATGAACTTCACCTTCAGATGTTACATGTAGCTTCCAATTTGTTAAAAGTAATGAGGTTGTGATAGCAGCGTTCAAACAAAAGTCAGCACCATTTGTTTTGCACTGGGGGGGGGGGGGTTATGTCTAGGTTATTTCACTATGAAATGCACAAAAATTAGGAGTAGCAATGGATACAAGTGGAAAGATTGATCATGTATTAGAATGATACATTATCTTACATAGATGTAGTAATCTAACTTCACCTTCAGCTGTTAGCTTCCAACAAAAGTAATGTGGTAGTGATAGAATCATTAACAGAAAAAAATAGCACCTTTTGTTTTGAACAGATGGGGGCATTATGTCAAGGTTATATCACTAAATGCACAATTATAAAATCTAACTTTAAAAGATCACTTTGATAATTACAATTACCAGAGAGTATAAGGCAACCAATGATTTCAAACAAGTTTTAATCTTCACAAGGAATATGAAATTTAGCATATATTTCATAATGTAGGCTACTTGAAAATATTTTTTTTTTCTTGAAAGTATATGAGTTAATGACCTTCTGGCTCTCAACGGATGACTTACAATTTGCCAACCGATGAGTTCAAACAAGTTTTTAACCTTGACATGGAATATGAAATTCAGTATTTGTTTTATGATGTATGCTACATGAAAATATTGCATTTTAATAAGCCTTCAATAAAAAATTACTTGCATTTTTTTCAAATTTTCAGTAGTTCAAAGCTATCTATAAGATGTTGTAATGTTCTTTTGTGGCTGAAGGAGGTATCAAGGTATACGTCAGATTCAATACACAGTAAACATGAATGGAGAATGAAGTGTAATCCGTTCTTGACTTTTCTCACAATCCACATGTAAATGTTAGAGAGTAATGCATTGCCTTCAGTAATGAATGTAGCATTCATATGACAAGGATATCATGTAAAGTATTTAGAACTAGCCATTCCGCACTGAAAAAAAAATGTATTGGTTACCTCCTCTTTTTTAAATCACATTCTCTATAGGTCCAAACTCTTGACCTTGACAAGGTCAAGTGTTCAACAGGAGCCTCATCTCAGAACCTAGCAGAAGCACTTTGTTCCATGCCAAACCTGACTGACCTGACACTGAATGGAATGGATCTTGGTGAGGAGTTCTACGCTACATTGAAAGCAAAGGCATCAACCTTACAGGTATGCAGAGTTGCCAACTGTTCCGGAATATGTATGAGGTGGATTTCAAGGCTTTCATGACAAGTGAATAGCGGAGAGCATGGTTATTGTTGTCATGTTTTCTCTCACAAGCATTCAACCGTTGCGTAATTCACATTTTAATTTTGACCTCATGCATATTCCGGAACGGTTGGCATCTCTGGGTATGTGTGTGTTTGTACTCATGTCAATGCATTAGGAGAAGCAATGAATATTAGTGGAGAAATCTGTCATATATTAGAATGATACATGTATGTTAATACATGCATGTAGTTATCTAACTTCACCTTGAGATATTAGCTTCCAATAAAAGTAATATGGTTTTGATAGAAGCATTAAAAAAATCACCTTTCTTTTTTTTTGGGGGGGGGGGTGGGTGGGTGGGTATGTCAAGGTTATTTCACTAAATGCACAACTATGAATTCTAAAGTATAAAAGATTATTTATTAGAGATCTGTCATATATTACAATGATACATGTATGTTAATACATGCATGTAGTAATCTAACTTCACCTTCAGCTGTTTGCTTCCAATAAAAGTAATGTGGTTGTGATAGAATCATTCAAAAAAAAATCAGCACCTATTCTTTTTTTTGGGGGGGGGGGGTTGGGGGTACGTCAAGGTTATTTCACTAAATGCACAACTATAAAGTATAAAAGATTATTTTAAGAATTCATCTGTTGAAAGCCAGAAGAGTGTTAACTCTGTGTGAAAGTATATGAGTTAATGACCTTCTGGCTCTCAATGGATGAATTACAATTTGCCAACCGATGAGTTCAAACAAGTTTTTAACCTTGACATGGAATATGAAATTCAGTATTTGTTTTATGATGTATGCTACATGAAAATATTGCATTTTAATAAGCCTTCAATAAAAAATTACTTGCATTTTTTTCAAATTTTCAGTAGTTCAAAGCTATCTATAAGATGTTGTAATGTTCTTTTGTGGCTGAAGGAGGTATCAAGGTATACGTCAGATTCAATACACAGTAAACATGAATGGAGAATGAAGTGTAATCCGTTCTTGACTTTTCTCACAATCCACATGTAAATGTTAGAGAGTAATGCATTGCCTTCAGTAATGAATGTGGCATTCATATGACAAGGATATCATGTAAAGTATTTAGAACAAGCCATTCCGCACTGAAAAAAAAATGTATTGGTTACCTCTTTTTTAAATCACATTCTCTATAGGTCCGAACTCTCGACCTTGACCTTGACAAGGTCAAGTTTTCAACAGGAGCCTCATCTCAGAACCTAGCAGAAGCACTTTGTTCCATGTCAAACCTGACTGACCTGACACTGAATGGAATGGATCTTGGTGAGGAGTTCTACGCTACATTGAAAGCAAAGGCATCAACCTTACAGGTATGTGTGTGTTTGTACTCATGTCAATGCATTAGGAGTAGCAATGAATATTAGTGGAGAAATCTGTCATATATTAGAATGATACATGTATGTTAATACATGCATGTAGTTATCTAACTTCACCTTGAGATATTAGCTTCCAATAAAAGTAATATGGTTTTGATAGAAGCATTAAAAAAATCACCTTTCTTTTTTTTTGGGGGGGGGGGTGGGTATGTCAAGGTTATTTCACTAAATGCACAACTATGAATTCTAAAGTATAAAAGATTATTAGAGATCTGTCATATATTACAATGATACATGTATGTTAATACATGCATGTAGTAATCTAACTTCACCTTCAGCTGTTTGCTTCCAATAAAAGTAATGTGGTTGTGATAGAATCATTCAAAAAAAAATCAGCACCTATTTTTTTTTTTTTTGGGGGGGGGGGTTGGGGGGGTTGGGGGTACGTCAAGGTTATTTCACTAAATGCACAACTATAAAGTATAAAAGATTATTTTAAGAATTCATCTGTTGAAAGCCAGAAGAGTGTTAACTCTGTGTGAAAGTATATGAGTTAATGACCTTCTGGCTCTCAATGGATGAATTACATTTGCCAACCGATGAGTTCAAACAAGTTTTTAACCTTGACATGGAATATGAAATTCAGTATTTGTTTTATGATGTATGCTACATGAAAATATTGCATTTTAATAAGCCTTCAATAAAAAATTACTTGCATTTTTTTCAAATTTTCAGTAGTTCAAAGCTATCTATAAGATGTTGTAATGTTCTTTTGTGGCTGAAGGAGGTATCAAGGTATACGTCAGATTCAATACACAGTAAACATGAATGGAGAATGAAGTGTAATCCGTTCTTGACTTTTCTCACAATCCACATGTAAATGTTAGAGAGTAATGCATTGCCTTCAGTAATGAATGTAGCATTCATATGACAAGGATATCATGTAAAGTATTTAGAACTAGCCATTCCGCACTGAAAAAAAAATGTATTGGTTACCTCTTTTTTAAATCACATTCTCTATAGGTCCAAACTCTCGACCTTGACAAGGTCAAGTGTTCAACAGGAGCCTCATCTCAGAACCTAGCAGAAGCACTTTGTTCCATGCCAAACCTGACTGACCTGACACTGAATGGAATGGATCTTGGTGAGGAGTTCTACGCTACATTGAAAGCAAAGGCATCAACCTTACAGGTATGTGTGTGTTTGTACTCATGTCAATGCATTAGGAGTAGCAATGAATATTAGTGGAGAAATCTGTCATATATTAGAATGATACATGTATGTTAATACATGCATGTAGTTATCTAACTTCACCTTGAGATATTAGCTTCCAATAAAAGTAATATGGTTTTGATAGAAGCATTAAAAAAAATCACCTTTTTTTTTGGGGGGGGGGGGGGTGGGTGGGTGGGGGGGTGGGTATGTCAAGGTTATTTCACTAAATGCACAACTATGAATTCTAAAGTATAAAAGATTATTTATTAGAGATCTGTCATATATTACAATGATACATGTATGTTAATACATGCATGTAGTAATCTAACTTCACCTTCAGCTGTTTGCTTCCAATAAAAGTAATGTGGTTGTGATAGAATCATTCAAAAAAAAATCAGCACCTATTCTTTTTTTTTTTGGGGGGGGGTTGGGGGTACGTCAAGGTTATTTCACTAAATGCACAACTATAAAGTATAAAAGATTATTTTAAGAATTCATCTGTTGAAAGCCAGAAGAGTGTTAACACTGTGAAAGTATATGAGTTAATGACCTTCTGGCTCTCAACAGATGAATTACAATTTGCCAACCGATGAGTTCAAACAAGTTTTTAACCTTGACATGGATTATGAAATTCAGTATTTGTTTTATGATGTATGCTACATGAAAATATTGCATTTTAATAAGCCTTCAATAAAAAATTACTTGCATTTTTTTCAAATTTTCAGTAGTTCAAAGCTATGTATAAGATGTAATGTTCTTTTGTGGCTGAAGGAGGTATCAAGGTATACGTCAGATTCAATACACAGTAAACATGAATGGAGAATGAAGTGTAATCCCTTCTTGACTTTTCTCACAATCCACATGTAAATGTTAGAGAGTAATGCATTGCCTTCAGTAATGAATGTAGCATTCATATGACAAGGATATCATGAAGGTGTAAAGAATTAACAAATCAATAGTTGCTTTTCCTGTTTGTTTAATCATGATGGAGCTGTCATGAAGTAAAGTATTTAGAACTAGCCATTCCGCACTGAAAAAAAATGTATTGGTTACCTCCCCTTTTTTAAATCACATTCTCTATAGGTCCAAACTCTCGACCTTTACGAGGTCAAGTGTTCAACAGGAGCCTCATCTCAGAACCTAGCAGAAGCACTGTGTTCCATGCCAAACCTGACTGACCTGACACTGGGTGGAGAGGATTTCAGTGAGGAGTTCTATTCTACATTGAAAGCAAAGGCATCAACCTTACAGGTATGTGTGTTTGTACTCAATGTCAGGCATTAATCTACATTTGCCACACTCGACCTAGGGAAGGTAAATGGGTACCTGGCAGGAATTAATTCCTTGGAATGCTAGTTTACTGCCTTAAATCAAATGCAGAGTAATTTAATCTGCTGTTATGATATATGTTGGTATAGTAGTTCCAGTCGATGAAGGAATGTGATATGAAGAGTGTGTTGCATATGCTGTGCATGACATACAGATCGATTTGTTGCATTGAACCTGATGTTTAGAAAATGAACTTCAGATGTTAGCTTCCAATAAAAGTAATGAGGTTGTGATAGCAGCGTTCAAACAAAAATCAGCACCATTTGTTTTGCACTGGAGGAGGGGGGGGGGTGGGTGTATGTCAAAGTTATTTCACTATAAAATGCACAAATATGAAATCTAAGTATAAAAGATTGCCTGCATGCTTTAATGATAAAAATCAGTGTTGTACATTGTAGCTAGAGCATTTTCAGTGGTGGGTGCAATCTCATGGACTTTGACCTAAATGTGGAGTGAGCGCAGCGAACTCAGCTTCACGACTATCGACCAGGGGTTCTGGGGCGCGTTATTTTTTTCTGCGGCACAGATTGGGGCTTTTTTTAAAAAGGGGTCTTGATTTACAGACTAATAGCGGTCAAATTGCTCATAATATGGTTTATTCCGTCAAGACTAGTGGGCATGAATATATTCATGAAAACGAACTGTAGGGATATGATAAAACGAGCAAGGCCATTGAGCAGCTGTTCTGTGTGGTGCAATCGGATAATCTGGTGCGCTATCGATGAAAGGACAGCGAGTTCGAATCTCGGCAGAGGAATATATTGCGAAATTTTCTTTTGCTGATTTAAAAATAAGGTGAAACTGAGTAAGAAAATACAAGTCCGATACTTGTAGTCTCTTTCGACAGCTTGTGTTGATTGGTAGAAATTTGAAACATGACTAGTCTCACGTGCAGACACTATTCAGAAGGGAGAGAACGTACTTCCCATAGGCTCAACACACACCATGCCCCAATCTGTGCCGCAGAAAAAAATAACGCTTCCGGGGCAACGACGCAGCAGGGGTTCAGGGGACAGCGCCCCCTAAGCTTTTGCCTTATACAACATATAAGGCCCACAATCCCAATTTCTAGATACCCAAATGATTTAAATGAGTCTCACATAAATGGCTGTAACTGAAACAAATACATACTGCATTACATGTAGTTAGTAGATATCATTATAACAGTACATTATACTGAATGAAATGTATGAAATGGATAATGAATTAATGCAATAAAAAACAAAAAAAAGAGATGTGTTGTTTTATTCATTCAGCTGTACTACTTACATGTAGTACTTACTTACCTAAGTCAGCTTCACTTTCACTGTGTAATGCCTTTCCTTTTTTGTCCCCACAACTTGACCACACCACGTAATACTAATTGTAGTAATTGCATGTATGTTATCAATTGGCATTCCATACATTGTACTATCCTTTCACTCTACTATTTCCTATTCCTTTCTATACACTTTCCCTATGTACATTGAGCTGCACACACACATCCTGAATACATGCATTAAAGACACATGCAAACTTAATCAACTTCTAAGTGTACTTTATTACGGTCTTCAAGCAGAACAACACACACTATTACATGGTGGCAGCGAATTTGGAACCCACTGATTTGATTTCAAGGAATTTTGTGACATTTTGGACAGATTTGGAGCATCATTAATCTTGGATTTCTGCAGTACTTCTACTTCAGTCCCACATGGATGTTTTGCTGTGAGTACTATAACGTGTGCTTTGAACATTTTTCTTTCATGCTGACTGGTTTTCATGAACAATGACTGATTCATTTGTACCCCGTATGAACTGGAATGACCCTGACAGGGCCAATGCTGTTAAGATTTTTCATCAACAGTGCGATTTGTACTTCTCTGTTAAGAATGTTGCTGATAATAAGCAAGTTGACCACATCCTCTTGTTCGCTGGTGCTACCGGCATCAAAATCTACAATTCGTGGGGACTTGAGGGTGATGACAGGAAAAGTCGACTGTTGTATGGGAGAAACTTGAAGCTCAGCTAAAGCCAAGGGCCAATTTTCGTGTGGCTAGGCTGTACCTCCAGCGGTATGTTCAGCAGGAGAAAGAAGGTGCTGATGATTTCATTTCACGTCTGAAATTGCAAGCGTATGACTGAGTTTCGAGATGACATTGAACTTAATGAGCGTGTGATCGAGCAGTTTATTGCGGCACGAGGTACCCAGAGCTTCAGAAGGAACTGCTGGGGAAAAGCAAGTCTCTTACCCTTACTCAGATGCTTGAACTCTGTAGAACATTTGAGGCTTCACAGATGCATATGGCTCAACTAGCGATGGTCCAGGCTAGCAGTGAACCAGCTTCGATCAATGCTATCCGGCAGAAGGATGACAAATGTCCCAACTGTGGTGGCCGGCATGCACGTAACAAATGCCCGGCATATGGCACCAAATGTAACAACTGCGGGAAGCAGAACCACTGAAAGAGCATGTGCAGGTCGCAGCCGGTGAACGCCAAGAAGAAGATCCAACAACCTAAACGTTCGTCACAGCGCAGATACAAAAGTGTGAACTCTATCGGTAATGCCATGGATACGGCAGAGACACCACAACTACATGATGCGTTTGATGTTTTAACAATCAACCAGATGAGTGTCGAGTGCCGTCGACAAGGACATCAAGAATGATTCATCCATGACAAGCATTGAGGTCAAGCTTGGTGAACGCACCATTGCGAATGTTCGTTCGAAGGTGGACACAGGTGCGGAAGGAAACACTCTTCCTATACGCATGTTTCGAAAGATGTATCCCAACCAGCTCACTACAAATGGACTTCCTGATCCTCGAAGAGTAGACAATTTGCATGTCAGGTTGCGATGCTACAATGAGACTCCCATAACGCACTATGGATCAGTCCGGATCCCATGTAGGTTCAATCAGTCTCCATGGTGCCATGCTGTATTCTTCATTGTCGAGTCAATGGGACCAGCTATCGTAGGCCTGGACACTTCAGAGAAGCTGAAGCTCGTCACCATACACAGGCGTATACAAGAGCTCCACCGATGACCTGGTTAAGGTCCATTTTGTGCAGTTTGCCCCAGATCGTTTGTGCCAGTTGAAAGAGGAAACGGTCAATGATGCAGAGTTCACAGCGCTACAGAATGTGATTGTGAAGGGTTGGCCAGAGAAGAGACGGGAGCTGCCAAAGCACTTACAAGCATACTGGGCCTTTCGTGACGAACTTGCAGTCGAGGATGGCCTAATTCTGAAAGGTGAACGGATTCTGATTCCACGATCTATGCGGAAGTTTATCTTGAGCAAACTCCACGAGGGTCATCAGGGGATTGAGAAGACACGTCTTCGTGCCAAGGGTTCAGTGTACTGGGTATCCATCAACGATGACATCGAGGCAATGGTGAAAGAGTGCCCAGTCTGTCAGGAGTATAAGCCGTCACAGCCTTCTGAGACTCTTCTTCAGCACGAGATACCTACCCGGCCTTGGCAAGTCTTGGGTACAGACTTGTTTCACTTTGAAGGGGACAACTATCTCCTTATTGCAGACTATTTCTCTAAATTTCCCTTCGTCCGGAAAATGCCTCGAGAATGTACCAGTGCTGCTGTTGTCAACGCAACTAGACAGTTGTTTGCTGAGCAAGGGATTCCAGAGCGAATCATCAGTGACAATGGTAGACATTTTGACTCTTCATCCTACAAGGAGTTTACTACAACGTGGGGATTCATTCACGTCACGTCATCACCCCACTACCCCAAGTCCAATGGCTTCATTGAGCGTATGGTCCAGACAGTCAAAAACACGCTCAAGAAAGCTAGAGCAAGTGGCATTGATCTTAACATGGCTCTTCTGTGTATCCGTGCCACTCCAATCGACAGCTGCATACCAAGCCCAGCTGAGCTACTCTACGGGAGAAAGATGAAGGACAACTTGCCAACACGAGTCCGCAACAACTCCCATCGTCGTGATGATATCTACAATCGTATGCAGCTACGACAACAAAGCCAAAAGTATCATCATGACAAATCAGCCCACGACTTACCACCACTCTCGCCAGGACAGCTCGTAAGAGTCCAGGATCAGACATCTGGACATTGGTTACCAGCTACTGTTCTGGAAAAGTGTCGTGAAGCGAGATCCTATCTTGTTGAGACACCGAATGGAGGTGTGCTACGCAGGAACCGACGTCACCTTGCTGATGTTCAACCTCAGCGTGTAAGCCTTGACGAGGAGATGACGCAGACGCCACCTGATCTTCCATCATCGGAAAAGATGAGTCGCGATCCTCTCAACGGTAGCGAAAATCTTCCAGCCTCACACGCTGACTCAACTCTGAAGACGACCTACCACTAGACCACCCGAAGTGGACGTCTTGTCAAGAAGCCTGATAAGCTATCATATTAACAGATTTCTTGCTAAGTCAGAAGAAAGCAAAAATCTACACTACACTACACTAAAATTGGGTTAATTTTTGGTCTATACTATAGTGAACTTTTATGGACTCAGTTTCATTTACCGTGAGGGGGATGTAGTAATTGCATGTATGTTATCAATTGGCATTCCATACATTGTACTATCCTTTCACTCTACTATTTCCTATTCCTTTCTATACACTTTCCCTATGTACATTGAGCTGCACACACACATCCTGAATACATGCATTAAAGACACATGCAAACTTAATCAACTTCTAAGTGTACTTTATTACGGTCTTCAAGCAGAACAACACACACTATTACACTAATAGTGGTCATATTGACCACTGCGCAGGACGAATGCAAAAATACTACTCATTTTCTATCGCATGTACTAAAGGTATGGGGGAGAAATAAGATATTTAAAATACTTACTTTCAAATTCAGCTCTTAAAAATCTCACTCCTACCTCAAATGGCCGTTAGGAAGAACTACTGATATTTCCAGCAAAATCCAAAGTCAAAATCATGTCCAAAACCAAAGAAATTCCCGCCGATTTTTTTTTTTGATGATCGCATGTTGTTTTCATTCCGCCGATGTTTTAGACTAAAATCGGCCAATAAAATTTTGTTCACAAAGGAACTCGGTATCGCGTGCAAACCATCGATCTCTACGATCGCGCATGCAAAAAATTCGGACTTTTACGTATGCGCGATAAGGACAGAATTTTTAAGGGGAGATGTCTGCGCTCGCAGCGATCAGGAAATGTACACAACAACCTCCGACACCCCGTTTCGCCACCGTAGCTACATCCCTGATGATAATTACAATGTATTTAGCATCCGCTGAGTTCAAACAAGTTTTTAACCTTGACATGGAATATGAAATTCACTATTTGTTTTATAATGTAGGCTACATGAAAATATTTCATTTTAATAAGCCTTCAGTAAAAAAAATTACTCTCATTTCTTCAAATTTTCAACCTTACAGGTATGTGTGTATTTGTACTCGATGTCAATGCATTAGGAGTATACCAATGAATACAAGTGGAAAGATTGCTCCTTTCTTAGAATAATACATGTATGTTACATACTGTACATATAGTAATCTAACTTCACCTTTAGATGTTAGCGCACAATAAAAGTAATGTGGTTGTGATAGAATCATTAAAAAAAAATCAGCACCTTTTCTTTTCCGGGGGGGGGGGGGGGGGGGGGGGTACGTCAAGGTTATTTCACTAAATGCACAACTATGAATTCTAAGTATAAAAGATTATTTTAAGAATTCATCTGTTGAAAGCCAGAAGAGTGTTAACTCTGTGTGAAAGTATATGAGTTAATGACCTTCTGGCTCTCAACAGATGAATTACAATTTGCCAACCGATGAGTTCAAACAAGTTTGTAACCTTGACATGGAATATGAAATTCAGTATTTGTTTTATGATGTATGCTACATGAAAATATTTCATTTTGATAAGCTTTCAGTAAAAAATTACTCATTTGTTCAACTTTTCAGTAGTTCAAAGCAATCTATAAGGCGTTATAATGTTCTTTGGTGGCTGAAAGAGGTATCTAGGTATACGTCAGATTCAATACACAGTAAACATGAATGGAGAATGAAGTGTAATCCCTTCTTGACTTTTCTCACAATCCACAGGTACATGGATATGAGTGATGCATTGCCTTCAGTAATGAATGTAGCTTTCATATGAAAAGGATATCATGTAACACAATTATGAAATCTAAGTTTAAAAGATTTTAGTTGTAATTTTGACCAGCTGTGATTTACTCTAAACTTTATCTTTCCCTTTTTCTTTCTCTTTTTCTTTTTCTTTTTTTTTTTGGGGGGGGGGGGGGGGGAGGGGGTTGGGTGTTAGAATAAGTCTAACATGAATAATATGCAAACATTAAAATCCCAATATTAATACTAGATCCAGTGTATTTGGCTCCAGATGATATGAACAGATAGGTTTGACCATGACAGAATATTAGTCATGGTCTTGTTTGTTTTCTTTGATTTTAGAAGGATGGGGCACAACACCCCCCCCCCCTTCCATTTGCACACACATCCAGATCATGTAAATCATGATTGAGGTGACTGGTGCTGGAGGCACTGTGTTTTCGGTTGTCTGTCCGTCAGTCCGTTGTCTTGTTCTAGCTATGACTAAAGAATCACATGAGGTATGAACTTCAGACTTGGTGCTAGTGTGTAACACTATAAGAAGACGATCTGATTAGATTTTGGGGTACGTAGGTCAAAGGTCAAGGTTACAGAGGCCAATTTCTGAAATGGCAGGTGTTAGCCTCGTTCTCGCGATAACTCAAGAACCATTTGAGGTATGAACTTTTCACTTGGTGCTAGTATGTATCCAGTGGCTTATCTACCGGGGGGGGGGGGGGGGGCACGTGCCCCATGCGGCACTTGAAGGGGACGCAAAAAACGCAAAACAGAAAGAAAAAAGGGGAAAATGAAGCAAAATGATAATCCTTGTGGGTTATGCGCCCCCCAATCTGCAGGGTAAATGAATTAGGGTAAATTAATTTTTTGAGGGTTTAAAATGGGAGAATTTCTAAAGCTCGGTCGCTTTGCTCTCTCACATACTTTCCTTTCAGGATCTCGTATTTTTACGCCCCCAATATATACATGTAGTTCTTTAATAGCTTCTTTTTATTGAAGGGTTCAAAATTTGAAAAGTAAAGATCATTGTAGTTTCTTTTATAATGGCTATCGTGTAAGTTTCATCTGCCTCTTGCTAAATATTGCGCCCCCAATATACACTGTCGGATGAAATGTATAAACCAGCATTTGCAAAGGTTCAGCATTTGAAAGAAATCTCAACTTTTAGTCGCCTTGCTAATTTCCTCGACTATTTCTCAAGGGTTTTTGTTACTTTTGCTCCCAATTTTAGAAGGGAGAAAATAGAAAACCGTTCTCCGTTCTCCACGTTCAGTTGGAGAATTGGAAAATTTCTTGGGTTAATGCGCAGGAAATTGCGTTATTTTAAGTTTAAAAATGCAAAAAAATTGCCGCTCGGTCACTTAGTTCCCTCGCTTGTAAAATAACGTAGATCAGTTGTCTGCCCCGGGCACCACAGTCCCTAGATACGCCACTGATTAGATTTTGGGGTACAAACTGTATGTTGGTCAAGGGTAAAATGTCATAGAGGTCAATTGTGAAATTGCAGGTTTTAGCCTTAATGTGATTTCTCAAGAACCATTTGATTCATTAACTTCAAACTTGAAACTAGTATGCATCACCATAATGAGACGAACTGATTAGATTTTTATTCACGTAGGTCAAAGGAGGGTTCCATGACATTTGCTCCTGCGACAATTGCTCCGGTCTAACTTTGCCATGTTAATCCTAAACCTAAACCTAACCCTAACCCTAACCCTAACCCTAACCCTAATCAAATATCATTAATTCCTTCCCTAACTGGCACTAAAAATCTTGTATTTTAGTACATTTCCAGAATAGGTGATCGAGAATTTCATTTTCTAAGTTACAGCAAGAACATAATGGCGAACTAAAGTGTTTCATTTTATACAGCTTGTAATTCAAATTAAAAATATTATTTATTACCTTGAACTGAAATTCACTGTACTTTACATCTATTGTAACTAATAATAAGTAAGCAAGTAATAATACTACTAATAATGATAATGATAATAATAATGATAATAATGATAATAATGATAATAATGATAATAATGATAATAATAATTCTTTTTTATAAAGCTCTTTTACAGTATACTGATCAGAGCACTGATACAAAAAAGTAAATATATATTTGTAACAGTAACATACTCGTAGTACTTGGCATTAAATTCACAACAAATTCACAACAAATTCACAACAAAGAAAAATTAAAGACCTGATAATAAAATGGCATAGATACATGTATACCTGATATGAATTACACTTAAATTATAAATGTAAGTTTGTTGTCTGTTACATCATATCTATTTTTCATTCTGGATGTACTGACTGGGAGTTTTATATATTTCTGTAACAAGCAAATCATAAAATTGCTTACCATATAAAGTGAAACTGTATCAACTCAGGAGGCAAGATAATATCAGAAATAACATTCTTAAAACTACATGTATATGTGTAAACTATTTTAGACATTTTTATCTTTGAAAAAGATTACACTTCCTCCAGTCAAAAGTAATCATTTGTATCAATGTTGAATAACCGTTTCATCTCGTCTTCAGGCCTTAACTGACCCTCCACTGTGAACATGTCATTAAAAAAGACAATTCTTTTTAGAAAAAGTTTTCAAAATAATCATCTATATTCTACTTGCAAGGGTCTATTGTTCCAAATAATCTGGGACTTTAATAGTACTATCCTCTTTATTCCTCACATTAAGAAAAGTTCATTTTTTTTAATGACTCAATAAAACTTAGAAATCTTTACATTTATCATTTTTATAATTATAGTTACAGTTAAACCACCGTTTTTTTGTAAACTATGTAATACAGAAATATTTGAAACCATTCCTTGCTATCGGCTTTTCTAATTCTCTGAATCCAAAACACTTGCTTTGCTCTGACAGCTAATTGGACATCTACCATCTTCATTCCTCCTTTTGGTATAGTTTCAATAATTACCTTTCTCTGAATTTTATCAGGTCCATTCCATATAAACTTAAAAAACATACTCTCCATCTTCTTTAGAAACGAGTTTGGTAAATCCAAAGATTCAACCATATACATGATTTTAGATATCCCAAACGGTTTAATGATCTGAATTTTTCGAAATAAAGTTAAATTTCTCCTTTTCCATGTGTTAGGGTACTGTATAGTGATGACAACTGTACAATCCTGCTTTTCTTATCTGTGCAGAGTATAAATCAGTACCTACATGTACTTAGGTACCAAATGCACTAATAACGTCAACAAAATTCAGGTTATGTTGAAGAATAACAACTGGTACATGTCCAATTTTCAATATTTCTGTCTGTAAGAATTTTATTTTAGGGGTTTTGTTAATAGGCAACCTGATGGACTGAAGTCATCCTCAGATTGCTTTCTTTGATGTGCAGAGTGAGCATAGTTGTAGCCTTTGTTTAGTATACATGTAACCAGGCAAGCAAACAACCTGTATTATTTACTAATAGCCTAGCCAGGCAATCTATAGGTTTGGAATGTGTATAGTCTTTATGGCAGCTGCTGTGTCTATTGTACTTTGTACCATTTGCATACTTTCACTGGGTGTGTAAGGAAGGTAGCAAGGCTCAGGGCAGTCTTGATTTAGTTGCCAGACGAGTAGGACCATATTGAGGGTTCTGTCTCTGCAGCAGGTTTTGCAGTCGCATGAGTGGGCGCGGCCAGCAGCCGCCGCAGCTTTACTGTTAGCAGCCAGCACTATAGGGGCAGCCAGCAGCAGCCGTTTCAGTGCCAGGTTGAGGTTCTCTCTCCTCAAGGCCGAATTGTAAGTTCTTTTGCATAAGTGATAATTATTTTATATCACCCTTCCAATACCAAATGACATTTGTATTAGTTTTCCTACAGGTATTTTCGATCACTTTCCATTTGTAAATGTCACATTAATTATTCAATGTCATTGAATTATATCAGGCAGTTAATGTACTGATCATATTAGATTATTTGCAGCTATATTAAAGTCAGTATAGTAGGTAATGGCTCATAGCACAGGTTGAAGTGCTGACTTAGATATAATCACTATTGGTGATTATTATAGGGTAATTTTAATGAAAGACATCTGAATTAGAAGGAAATTGTAAGTATCAGTTTAATTAATACATTTGAATTTGAAGTGTATATGGTAGGCCATATAGTTTTGGAATGGTCATTCTCTTTAGACGGCAGTTACTTCGGGTCTAGACAGAGACGTATCTTCACTACATACTTTGTCGCAGTGATGATATTCAAGGTTACGGTTTAGGCAGCTTCACTTCTCACCGAGAGGTCTTCCTTCCCGTTTCTTTACGTCTGGATACTGGTAGTCTACACCGGGTGTCGTCGCGACATATTTCCTTTAGTTAGTCGTCCTTCGACAGACCATCTTTCCCAGCATCATATTATGTAATACGTTTTCTTCTTCAATTCAACCATTCATAGACTTTGAACTGTAATGAACTGGCGGATGTTTCCTTAATTATATTTTATTTCATTGAGAAACTCATTAAGTATATATACTTTAGAATACTTCCAGAAGTATTTTATATAATTATAATAAAGACATACCAATTATACTGAATTTGTTCCTGGTAATTTATTGGGTGGCTAAATAGCCCGTAGATTTAACAAAGTCAATTTCACTTTTACACTGTCTTTATAGCAAAGTTGAACTGGAGCATGTGGAACAGATGCATGCAGTAACAGGAAGAAATAGCCAACATGTGTACAAGCTTGATGAAGATTCTAATCTTTGGATTTGCTTCCATTGTTTGCTTCAAATAGATTTGATGCAAGCTGCCAAAAAAGATGAAGTAAAAACGAAATAAAACAAAAAAAAAGAAGAAAAAGAAAAAACCAAAGTGTTTATTTCTTTTTTACGTCCCCTTCCACCGAATGTAGTGCTGGAGGCATTATGTTTTGGGGTTTTCTGTACATCTGTATGTCCGTCCTCTCTACGTTATCTTGTTTCTGAAGAACCTTTTGAGGTATGAACTTGAAACATGGTATAGTATGTATCACCATAAGGAGATGAACTGATTAAATTTCAAGATAATGTACATGTTAGTAGGTCAGAGAGACAATGAAATTCTGGGGGTTTTAGCCTCATATCTGGAGAACTGTGTGAGAAAATGAACTCCAAACTTGGTACCAGTTGCCTATGTCACCATAAGAAGAATTGAGTAGATTTGGAGGTTATTAGGTCAAAGGTCATGGAGGTTGTTTTACATGAAATTTTATGTTTTAGCCTCGTCTCAATATTTCAAGAACTATTTGAGCAATGAGCTTCAAACCTGGTACCAGTAGGCCTATTATGTATCACCTTATTAAAAGATGAACTGAAAGATCTTAGGGTAAGTAGGTATAAAGTGCTAGAAATAAAACTCTGATCATTGTCATGACAAGTTTCAAATTTTACAACCATTTATTTATGATCATCTTCCGAAACGAAGACATTGATATACATGTTCATGAAATGTATATAGTCAGTTTGTTATCACATGAATTCACTCAATCAAATTACAAACAGAAAAGGATTGAGAATTATTATGAGAGTGATTGGGATCAAGTATAACCAAGTAAATGGAATGTTCAATGGGGGCGGGGGGGGGGGGGGGACAAATTGTTTACAGCAGGAATGTTAATTAGTGGATTAACATGAAATTTGTATACAGAGGAAATTGAGAGGACAGTCTCACTGTAAGAAGGTTAACAAGTGAAGACTGTAATAGGTTAAAAGGGGAACAATACGTATATGTATGGGAGTGTGACTGAATATTGGGGGTCAAAATGAGAGAACACTGTCAAAAACTGCTGGTTATAGGCTGAGGTCATTACCATTAAGTTCATCGCCTCAAAGTAAAGTTCACTGTTTTTTAGTTTACTGCCTTAAATCAAATGCAGAGTAATTTAATCTGCTGTTATGATTTATGTTATGTAAATGTAGTTCCAGTCGACAAAGGAATGTGATATAAATAGTGTTGCATATGCTGTGCATGACATACAGATTTGTTGCATTGAACCTGATGTTTAGAAAATGAACTTCACCTTCAGATGTTACATGTAGCTTCCAATTTGTTAAAAGTAATGAGGTTGTGATAGCAGCGTTCAAACAAAAGTCAGCACCATTTGTTTTGCACTGGGGGGGGGGGGGTGGGTGGGTCTAGGTTATTTCACTATGAAATGCACAAAAATTAAATTAAATTAAAGATTACTTTAGTGATAATAATTAGCGGACAATGTATTTAGCATCCAATGAGTTCAAACAAGTTTTTAACCTTGACATGGAATATGACATTCACTATTGCTGTGGAAAGATTGCTCCTTTCTTAGAATAATACATGTATGTTAAGTGGCGGATCCAGGATTTCATGACCGGGGGGGGGGGGGGGGGGGAGGGCATGAATGAAGGTTTGTCGACTTTTGGAAAAGGTAGACAGCTTCTCGAAAAGTCGCTCAGTGGGAGGGGGGGGGGGTTATGTGGGTCCAGTTTCCCTCCATAATTTCCCTGACAAGCAAAAAAAAAAAAAAATAATAATTTTGGCCGGGGGGGCACATGCCCCCTCGGCCAAAAAAAACAAATGCCATGCCAAACCTGACTCACCTGACACTGAATGGAATGGATCTTGGTGAGGAGTTCTACGCTACATTGAAAGCAAAGGCATCAACCTTACAGTTTGTACATGTATGTATGTGTTTGTACTCAATGTCAATGCATTAGTGATAGAATCATTAAAAGAAAAAATAGCACCTTTTGTTTTGTACAGATGGGGGCATTATGTCAAGGTTATATCACTAAATGATGCAAATTATAAAATCTAACTTTAAAAGATCACTTTGATAATTACAATTACCAGACAGTATAAGGTAACCAATGATTTCAAACAAGTTTTAATCTTCACAAGGAATATGAAATTTAGCATATTACAGTGAAGACTGTAATAGGTTAAAAGGGGAACAATACGTATATGTATGGGAGTGTGACTGAATATTGGGGGTCAAAATGAGAGAACACTGTCAAAAACTGCTGGTTATAGGCTGAGGTCATTACCATTAAGTTCATCGCCTCAAAGTAAAGTTCACTGTTTTTTAGTTTACTGCCTTAAATCAAATGCAGAGTAATTTAATCTGCTGTTATGATTTATGTTATGTAAATGTAGTTCCAGTCCACAAAGGAATGTGATATAAAGAGTGTTTCATATGCTGTTGCATTGAACCTGATGTTTAGAAAATGAACTTCACCTTCAGATGTTACATGTAGCTTCCAATTTGTTAAAAGTAATGAGGTTGTGATAAAAGCGTTCAAACAAAAGTCAGCACCATTTGTTTTGCACTGGGGGGGGGGGTGGTATGTCTAGGTTATTTCACTATGAAATGCACAAAAATTAGGAGTAGCAATGGATACAAGTGGAAAGATTGATCATGTATTAGAATGATACATTATCTTACATAGATGTAGTAATCTAACTTCACCTTCAGCTGTTAGCTTCCAACAAAAGTAATGTGGTAGTGATAGAATCATTAACAGAAAAAAATAGCACCTTTTGTTTTGAACAGATGGGGGCATTATGTCAAGGTTATATCACTAAATGCACAATTATAAAATCTAACTTTAAAAGATCACTTTGATAATTACAATTACCAGAGAGTATAAGGCAACCAATGATTTCAAACAAGTTTTAATCTTCACAAGGAATATGAAATTTAGCATATATTTCATAATGTAGGCTACTTGAAAATATTTTTTTTTTCTTTTGCGGGGGGGGGGGGGGGGGTACATCAAGGTTATTTCACTAAATGCACAACTATGAATTCTAAGTATAAAAGATTATTATAAGAATTCATCTGTTGAAAGCCAGAACAGTGTTAACTCTGTGAAAGTATATGAGTTAATGACCTTCTGGCTCTCAATGGATGAATTACAATTTGCCAACCGATGAGTTCAAACAAGTTTTTAACCTTGACATGGAATATGAAATTCAGTATTTGTTTTATGATGTATGCTACATGAAAATATTGCATTTTAATAAGCCTTCAATAAAAAATTACTTGCATTTTTTTCAAATTTTCAGTAGTTCAAAGCTATCTATAAGATGTAATGTTCTTTTGTGGCTGAAGGAGGTATCAAGGTATACGTCAGATTCAATACACAGTAAACATGAATGGAGAATGAAGTGTAATCCGTTCTTGACTTTTCTCACAATCCACATGTAAATGTTAGAGAGTAATGCATTGCCTTCAGTAATGAATGTGGCATTCATATGACAAGGATATCATGTAAAGTATTTAGAACTAGCCATTCCGCACTGAAAAAAAAATGTATTGGTTACCTCTTTTTTAAATCACATTCTCTATAGGTCCAAACTCTCGACCTTGACCTTGACGAGGTCAAGTTTTCAACAGGAGCCTCATCTCAGAACCTAGCAGAAGCACTTTGTTCCATGCCAAACCTGACTGACCTGACACTGAATGGAATGGATCTTGGTGAGGAGTTCTACGCTACATTGAAAGCAAAGGCATCAACCTTACAGGTATGTGTGTGTTTGTACTCATGTCAATGCATTAGGAGTAGCAATGAATATTAGTGGAGAAATCTGTCATATATTAGAATGATACATGTATGTTAATACATGCATGTAGTTATCTAACTTCACCTTGAGATATTAGCTTCCAATAAAAGTAATATGGTTTTTATAGAAGCATTAAAAAAATCACCTTTCTTTTTTTGGGGGGGGGGGGGGTGGGTATGTCAAGGTTATTTCACTAAATGCACAACTATAAATTCTAAAGTATAAAAGATTATTTATTAGAGATCTGTCATATATTACAATGATACATGTATGTTAATACATGCATGTAGTATAAATCTAACTTCACCTTCAGCTGTTTGCTTCAATAAAAGTAATGTGGTTGTGATAGAATCATTCAAAAAAAAATCAGCACCTATTCTTTTTTTTGGGGGGGGGGGGTTGGGGGGGTTGGGGTACGTCAAGGTTATTTCACTAAATGCACAACTATAAAGTATAAAAGATTATTTTAAGAATTCATCTGTTGAAAGCCAGAAGAGTGTTAACACTGTGTGAAAGTATATGAGTTAATGACCTTCTGGCTCTCAACAGATGAATTACAATTTGCCAACCGATGAGTTCAAACAAGTTTTTAACCTTGACATGGAATATGAAATTCAGTATTTGTTTTATGATGTATGCTACATGAAAATATTGCATTTTAATAAGCCTTCAATAAAAAATTACTTGCATTTTTTTCAAATTTTCAGTAGTTCAAAGCTATCTATAAGATGTTGTAATGTTCTTTTGTGGCTGAAGGAGGTATCAAGGTATACGTCAGATTCAATACACAGTAAACATGAATGGAGAATGAAGTGTAATCCCTTCTTGACTTTTCTCACAATCCACATGTAAATGTTAGAGAGTAATGCATTGCCTTCAGTAATGAATGTAGCATTCATATGACAAGGATATCATGAAGGTGTAAAGAATTAACAAATCAATAGTTGCTTTTCCTGTTTGTTTAATCATGATGGAGCTGTCATGAAGTAAAGTATTTAGAACTAGCCATTCTGCACTGAAAAAAAAAATGTATTGGTTACCTCCTCTTTTTTAAATCACATTCTCTATAGGTCCAAACTCTCGACCTTGACGAGGTCAAGTGTCCAACAGGAGCCTCATCTCAGAACCTAGCAGAAGCACTTTGTTCCATGCCAAACCTGACTAAGCTGACACTGGATGGAATGGATCTCAATAAGGAGTTCTGCTCTACATTAAAAGCAAAGGCATCAACCTTACATGTATGTATGTGTTTGTATTCAATGTCAGTGGATTAGGAGTAGCAATGGATACAAGTGGAAAGATTAGAATGATACATGATCTTACATAGATGTAGTAATCTAGTTTCACCTTCAGCTGTTAGCTTCCAACGAAAGTAATGGGGTAGTGATAGAATCATTCATAAGAAAGTAGCACCTTTTGTTTTGTACGGATGGGGGGGGAGGCATTATGTCAAGGTATTGCACTAAATGCACAATTATAAAATCTAAGTTTAAAAGATCTATATTTTCTTTTGCAGGGGGGGGGGTACGTCAAGGTTATTTCACAAAATGCACAACTATTGGGGTGTTGCAAGAAAGTTGCGATTGATTGCAAGTTGCAACTGATTGGTACTGACCAATCAAAATCATTGTTGCAAACGCATCTTGTTGAATGGGCAGACCCTGAACCATTCAGAATGGTTGTTCTAATTTGCTTTACAATTTGCAATTGATTGCAACTTTCTTGCAACACCCCATATGAATACTAAGTATAAAAGATTGTTTTAAGAATTCATCTATTGAAAGCCAGAAGTGTTAACTCTGTGTGAAGGCATATGAGTTAATGACCTTCTGGCTCTGAACAGATGAATTACAATTTGGCAACCGATGAGTTCAAACAAGTTTTTAACCTTGACATGGAATATGAAATTCAGTATTTGTTTTATGATGTATGCTACATGAAAATATTTCATTTTAATAAGCCTTCAGTGAAAAATTACTTGCATTTCTTCAAATTTTCAGTAGTTCAAAGTAATCTGTAAAATGTTATAATGTTCTTTTGTGGCTCAAGGAGGTATCTAGGTATACATCAGATTCAATACACAGTGAACATGAATGGAGAATGAAGTGTAATCCCTTCTTTACTTTTCTCACAATCCACATGTAAATGTTAGAGAGTAATGCATTGCCTTCAGTAATGAATGTAGCATTCATATGACAAGGATATCATGAAGGTGTAAAGAATTAACAAATCAATAGTTGCTTTTCCTGTTTGTTTAATCATGATGGAGCTGTCATGAAGTAAAGTAGTTAGAACTAGCCATTTACTGAAAAACATATGTATTTGGTTACCTCTTTTTTTAATTACGTTCTGTATAGGTTCAAACTCTCTCCCTTGACGACTTCAAGTGTCCAACAGGAGCCTCATCTCAGAACCTAGCAGAAGCACTTTGTTCCATGCCAAACCTGACTGACCTGACACTGGATGGAGAGGATTTCAGGGAGGAGTTCTACTCTACATTGAAAGCAAAGGCATCAACCTTACATGTATGTATGTGTTTGTACTCAATGTCAATGCATTCGGAGTAGCGCAATGGATACAATTGGAAAGATTGATCATATATTAGAATGATACATTATCTTACATAGATGTAGTAATCTAACTCCACCTTCAGCTGTTAGCTTCCAACAAAAGTAATGTGGTAGTGATAGAATCATTAAAAAAAAATCAGCACCTATTCTTTTTTTTTTTTGGGGGGGGGGGGGGTTGGGGGGGTTTGGGGTGTTGGGGGTACGTCAAGGTTATTTCACTAAATGCACAACTATAAAGTATAAAAGATTATTTTAAGAATTCATCTGTTGAAAGCCAGAAGAGTGTTAACTCTGTGTGAAAGTATATGAGTTAATGACCTTCTGGCTCTCAATGGATGAATTACAATTTGCCAACCGATGAGTTCAAACAAGTTTTTAACCTTGACATGGAATATGAAATTCAGTATTTGTTTTATGATGTATGCTACATGAAAATATTGCATTTTAATAAGCCTTCAATAAAAAATTACTTGCATTTTTTTCAAATTTTCAGTAGTTCAAAGCTATCTATAAGATGTAATGTTCTTTTGTGGCTGAAGGAGGTATCAAGGTATACGTCAGATTCAATACACAGTAAACATGAATGGAGAATGAAGTATAATCCCTTCTTGACTTTTCTCACAATCCACATGTAAATGTTAGAGAGTAGTGCATTGCCTTCAGTAATGAATGTAGCATTCATATGACAAGGATATCATGAATGTGTAAAGAATTAACAAATCAAAAGGGTTTTTTTCCTGTTTGACTAATCATGATTACGTAGAGCTGTCATGAACTAAAGTATTTAGAACTAGCCATTCACTGAAAAAAACGTATTTGGTTACCTCTTTTTTTAATCACATCCTGTATAGGTCCAAACTCTATACCTTTACGTGCTCAAGTGTTCAACAGGAGCCTCATCTCAGAACGTAGCAGAAGCACTTTGTTCCATGCCAAACCTGACTGACCTGACACTGAATGGAATGGATCTTGGTGAGGAGTTCTGCTCTACATTGAAAGCAAAGGCATCAACCTTACATGTATGTATGTGTTTGTATTCAATGTCAATGCATTAGGAGTAGCAATGGATACAAGTGGAAAGATTGATCATATATTAGAATGATACAATATCTTACATAGATGTAGTAATCTAACAAGGAATATGAAATTCAGTATTGTAGGCTACTTGAAAATATTTTCTTTTGTGGGGGGGGGGGGGGGTACGTCAAGGTTAATTCACTAAATGCACAACTATTAAGGTATAAAAGATTATTTTAAGAATTCATCTGTTGAAAGCCAGAAGAGTGTTAACTCTGTGAAAGTATATGAGTTAATGACCTTTTGGCTCTCAACAGATGAATTACAATTTTCCAACCGATGAGTTCAAACAAGTTTTTAACCTTGACATGGAATATGAAATTCAGTATTTGTTTTATGATGTATGCTACATGAAAATATTGCATTTTAATAAGCCTTCAATAAAAATTACTTGCATTTTTTTCAAATTTTCAGTAGTTCAAAGCTATCTATAAGATGTTGTAATGTTCTTTTGTGGCTGAAGGAGGTATCAAGGTATACGTCAGATTCAATACACAGTAAACATGAATGGAGAATGAAGTGTAATCCGTTCTTGACTTTTCTCACAATCCACATGTAAATGTTAGAGAGTAATGCATTGCCTTCAGTAATGAATGTAGCATTCATATGACAAGGATATCATGTAAAGTATTTAGAACTAGCCATTCCGCACTGAAAAAAAAATGTATTGGTTACCTCATTTTTTAAATCACATTCTCTATAGGTCCAAACTCTCGACCTTGACAAGGTCAAGTGTTCAACAGGAGCCTCATCTCAGAACCTAGCAGAAGCACTTTGTTCCATGCCAAACCTGACTGACCTGACACTGAATAGAATGGATCTTGGTGAGGAGTTCTACGCTACATTGAAAGCAAAGGCATCAACCTTACATGAATGTATGTGTTTGTATTCAATGTCAATGCATTAGGAGTAGCAATGGATACAAGTGGAAAGATTGATCATATATTAGAATGATACAATATCTTACATAGATGTAGTAATCTAACAAGGAATATGAAATTCAGTAATGTAGGCTACTTGAAAATATTTTCTTTTGTGGGGGGGGTACGTCAAGGTTAATTCACTAAATGCACAACTATTAAGGTATAAAAGATTATTTTAAGAATTCATCTGTTGAAAGCCAGAAGAGTGTTAACTCTGTGTGAAAGTATATGAGTTAATGACCTTCTGGCTCTCAACAGATGAATTACAATTTTCCAACCGATGAGTTCAAACAAGTTTTTAACCTTGACATGGAATATGAAAATTCAGTATTTACTGCAATAAATCATATATACCTACCTATTATGCCTGTAGTCTTGACTACGGGACCCTTCGAGAATTATCACACATGAGTCACAATATTGTGCGCACCCCCCGTAATCCTATTGTCCCCTTCGCCACTCACGCGCGTCAATACGCTACGGCCATCTTCCTCTTTCTTGCTCGCCCCCGACGAGTTAGGACGTATAGTCACAGCGCTCCTGAAATCAGGTCGTATAGTATCTTTTTGGTGCGCTTTTTCACATAGTTAAAGCACTTTTAGGTACCTATATTCGTTTAGATTATAGTACTTTGTGTTTTATTAGTCACTCTTGCCGATTGCAAGGGATTTTTTGATTCCCTTTCTTGGCATTTTTCTCTTTCACGGTCAGCCCCACGTAGATATTTCCGTGTTTGCGGGTGTTTCCGTTTGTCACCGAGCCTTCGGGTTCGGCGTTTATTCTTACGGTTTTTAGGCTGTGAAAATTTCTTTAGTGCGTATCTCCCAAATAATTTTACCCTTATTTACTGCATTCAGTTGAAGTATTTCTTAATTTGAAAAAGTATACTTTATTGTCTGTTTTATTGCAGTGGTATGGATTCGGAAGAAGCAGCTAGGTCAAGGAGACCTGCTTCTTCCGAAGAGTCGTCTAGCAAGACGACTCGGCCTTCCAGAACTCCCCCGAGTACTGCGGTACACGGGGGAGGGAGGAGGGCTAAGGGTAAGTTGCCTAGTGGTGTTTCCTTGCAGAGTTTGCCAGTCTCGGAGCTTGCGGCTTCGGGACGGGTGGCGTTAACTGAATCGGGATTGTCAACTCCGAAGCCCGTGGTTTCGGGGTGGGTGGCGTCAGATTCTAGTGGTTTGGATATCTCGAATCCAATCCCCCGGTCGCTGAGACCAGAGGGGGGGGCTGTTGTTTCCCGTACGGTAGCGTTCACTCGCTCTGATCCGTTAGGGGAGACGCGCCCCACTACTGCAGGGCAGCCCACGGGCTTAGTCCATGTTGGTCTGGGTTCTCAAACCCTAGCCCCCGGCAAACGCCATATGGGGGAACGAGTACTTCCTGGGCTGTCTACATTGCCAGCTAATGGGAATGCTCGAGCTAACAATTATGGACGCTCTTCGGAGCAACAGGTGTTTTCACCCGAGTGCGTGACTACTAGTGCTCCCCTATTGCTGCTTTCGAGCGGTCCAATAGCGGGTTCACACGCCTTTAGTAGTCATCGGGCACATACCGAGTCATCTCGGTCTGCCCACGCACTGGGAGCTTTTAGCTCCCAACCCAAGGCTACTGCATCTTCTTGCTTAGCCAATATGGGTGATTTGGGCGATTCTCTAGGCTTACGCCATGAGCGCTCCAATCCCTTTATGGGAAGTGAACGCCCCTCCGCGGAGGGATCGGTTTGTGTTTCCGAAGAGGCTTCGGGGACCCGAACGAATCCGATTAAGCGTTCTAAGAAAAGGGTTTCGGCTACGACTTTTGTCGAGCCAGCCAAGAAAAAGGCCAAGAAGAAGGCAAAAAGTGGCAAGGCTTTGCCGGCCTCTTGCCCGTCTGGCCTGGCTAACCCAGCTAGCTCCTCTCAAGCTGACATGTTCAGTATGATGCGGGCTTTTGCTCAGAATCAGGGTTGGTCCTTTGTACCGGCTACTTCAACCCTGACTTCTGTCCCTATTCAGGGATCTCGCCTTGAGTCTAATCAGCCTTTTGTGATTGATTCCTCTTTGTCTGGGTCGGATTCGCATGTGCCTCCTATTCCCGCGGCCCTTGGGGCTCCACCGGGCGAGGAGACTTTTGTTGAACCATGCGGGGCTCTGCCTGCGGAGGCCTTTGTTAGTGCTCCTTTGTCTCATTCCACTCGGGTGGAACCAGATTCGGATGTGGCTTCTCAAGCTTCGGTTCCCGAATCGCTTGGGCAGGCTGAGTCTCAATCGCTCGCTCTTTGCGGGGTAGAAGCGATTGCTTTGTTGTCCAAATATCTCCCTGAATTGCAGTCAACCCGCGCGCAGGGTTCGACTTCGCGTTGGAAATTTAAGCAGCAGGATTCCTCTGAGGGTATCGCTCTTGAGGAGGTTTTCAAGCTGGAGTATGACCCCATTGAGGCCGCGCTGTTGATTAAGCGCCCTAATGCGGTCAAGGGTAAGGCCTTTGCCTTTTGTTCTCAGGACCAAGACAGCTTTTTTAAGGCTAAGACTCTGTCTCCTGAGATTTTGGAGGTTGGTCGTCGCTTACGGGCGATTAATCCGCTTACCTCCGCCGCTTTCAAGGCGGAGGATAAGATCTGGTCTAATATTGAAAACCAGGTTAGGTCGGGGATGCGTTTGTCAGCGTTTCAAGGGTTTCTCTCCGACCTTAGGTCCAGGGCGGAGGAGTTGAATGTTACCGATGGTGACAAGCTGATTATTGACGACCTGTTGCATACTCTTTTTTGTCTGCAGTGGTCGCAGCTTTCCACCGCAGCTGCTTCAGTTACGTTCCGTCGCAGGTCCTCGGCTCTCTCGGCACTGGGTGTTAGAGAGTCGGGTATTGCTCAACTTCTCCGAGATGTTCCGTCTCGGGGTCCTTCGCTTTTTGGTGGTAAATTCGCTACGGTTTTTCAGAGAGAGATCGATGCGCGTAAGCAGATCTCGGATATGACTAAGCAGTTTCACACTAGCTCTAAGCCAACGCGGGCCCCTGTTCAGCGTAGACCTGCTGGTCCCGTTTCGGGTCAATGCAGTCGCGTGTCTAGGGTCCCGCCTCCTGAGCCACAGCGAGCTCCTTCTCGTGGGAGAGGGAGTCGTGGCAGGGGCATTTCGAGAGGTACTCGTGGTAAGGCGATGGCTTCGCAGAAGGCCAAGCCTGGGTTTTGATGTTTTTCCCCGAGCGCTTGTTCAACCGAATGTGGTAGGTGGCCGTCTTCACGCGTTTCTCTCGCTTGGGAGGCCATCTCCGGGGACGCGTTTGTTCTCTCCGTCGTGCGAGACGGATTCTTCATAGATCTTTGCGCTTCGCTCCCCGGAGGGGCTATAAGAATTCGGTCACCTCCCATGTCTGCCCTGTCTCGATCTCTTGCTTCAAAGGAGATCGAGTCTCTTCTGGAAAAGAGGGCTATAGAAAGGGTAAGAGACAGGCCGTCTCTTTCCCTTTCTCCAATATTTGTTATTCCCAAGCGCTCGGGAAAACTTCGTTTGATACTGAACCTAAAAAGGATAAACAAATTTATTCCTCCGGTTCATTTTCGGATGGAGACTCTTGCCTCCATTCTTCCGTTGATCAAAAGGGAAGACTACGCGGTCTCGATAGATCTCAAGGACGCGTACTTTCACATTCCCATTCATCGCGCATCTCGCGATCTTCTGGGGTTCTCCTTCCTCTCGGAGACTTATCGTTTTCGGGCTCTTCCCTTCGGGCTGCGCCCGGCCCCTCGGGTTTTTACTCAAGTTGTAGCGGTGCTAGCGGCCTCTCTGAGGCGTCGCGGCCTGTGGTTGTTTTGTTACCTGGACGATTGGCTTCTCCTTGCGGAGTCGCGCGATCGTTTGTTGGACGAGACTCGTTTGCTCGTCTCTCTTACTCAAGACTTAGGTTATCTAGCCAGTCTAGTCGATGTTTTAGAGGACTGCCGGCTCCTCATGAGACCCTTTCAGAGACATCTCCTCAGGTTCTTCAAGCCGGGAAAAGACTCTCTTTTGGTCTGGATTCCAGTACCAGTAAAGATCAAGTCTCTTCTCTCTTGTTGGACGAGCGAGGTGTTTCTCGCGCGAGGCAGGTCCTTCTCTGCCCCTCTCCCGTCGATATCGATTTCGACGGACGCCTCTCGGCTGGGGTGGGGAGGACACTGCAACGGCAGCACGGTTGCGGGGGATTGGTCTCTTCTTGGGACTCTTCCTCATATCAATGTCCTGGAGTTTATGGCAGTTCTGTTGACCTTGCTCCATTTCAGAAGTCGACTTCTCAGTCGTTCGGTTCTGATTCTCACGGACAATGTTACCGTGGCGGCATATATCAATCGGCAGGGAGGCACTCGTTCGGTTGCTCTGAATGCCCTAGCAGCTCAGCTGTGGAGGTGGTGTCGTCGCATGGCAATCACACCCGTGGCCTCTTTCATCCCCGGTCGGGAAAACCTCATTGCGGATTTTCTGTCTCGGGGCAGGTATCTTCCATCGGAATGGACGCTCCATCCGGATTTTGCCGCATTCGCAGTCCACTGGAAGTGGATCTATTTGCGTCGGTGCTAAATCACCAGCTGCCGAAGTATTGCTCCCGTGTTCGCGATCAGGGAGCATGGGCTCTCGATGCTTTCTCCCTCAGCTGGGAGAACCTTCAGGGATTCGCCTTTCCTCCCTTCCATCTGATTCTGCGTGTCTTGCGGAAAATCAGGGAAGATCGGGCGCGGGTGCTCGTAATAGCTCCCTTTTGGCCCAGGAGGAATTGGTTTCCAGAACTTATGAGTCTCCTAAGGGCTCAACCGTTTGTTCTCCCGTTAAGAGCGGATCTGGTGTTGCAGCCCCTATCGGGGATTCTTCACCAGTCCGGAGTCTCTTCATTTGACTGCTTGGCCCCTGTCAGGGAATCTGCAAGACAGTCGGGTCTCTCTGATAGAGCCGCGGACTTTTTAATGTCTAGTCGTAGGGTTTCTACTAGGGAGATTTACAATTCCCGTCTTTCGGTCTTTTTCCTTTGGTGCAAAGAGAGAAATCAAACCCCTTCTGAGGCTCCTATTGGTTCAATTGCGGATTTCTTAATCTCGTTATTTGACAAAGGGAGATCTATTTCTACTATCCGAGGCTACCGTTCGGCGATCGGGGCCATTCATTCGGGTTTTTCAGATGGTTCGGGGATTTCCAATTCCCCGCTTCTAAGTGGTTTGATTCGTTCGTTCTTTCTGAAAAGACCTTCTCTTTCTAAGTTAGTGCCGTCTTGGAGTCTGCCTAAGGTCCTGGAGGCCTTGGCGAAACCTCCTTTCGAACCGTTGGGTGAAGCTTCGCTTCATCATCTTACGGTTAAGACGCTCTTTTTGGTAGCTATTGCCTCTGGGCAGAGGCGCAGTACTCTTCATGCTCTCTGTCTTACTCCTGGTCATGTTCGCTGGGAGAGAAAAAGGTGTTAGATTGATTCCTAGGGCTTCTTTCGTTGCCAAGAATCAGACAGCTGCCTCCGGTCCTGTTGAGATTTTTCTTTGTCCGCTTTCTAACTTTTCTTCGGTGCGTGAGGACAAAGTTTGGTGTCCTGTTAGGGCTCTCAAATGGTATATTGATAAGACTAAGTCTTATCGTAAGGATGATCAGTTGTTCCTGATCACTAGAGAGCCTTTTTCTCCTGCCTCTCTTGATTCCATCTCTAGATGGATCGTTGAAGCTATTAGGGCCGCTGGCACAGAGGCTCTTTTATCCGACAGTAAGCCTCGTGCTCATGATACTCGTAGTGTCAGCACTTCTTGGGCTCTGTTTCAAGGTGTGGCGCTTGTTGATATTTTGAAGGCTGCTTATTGGCGTTCGCCCAATTCCTTCATTTCTTGCTACCTTAGGGATATTCCCGCAGGTGAAGCTTTGTTTGCGTCAGCCACCTTGAAGGCCGCTGTGTCTTCTTTGTAGTCTTTGGTGTAATCCTATTTCCTTCTGCTCGAAACATGCCTCCCGGTCTTTGAGTTGGCGCTGGTCTGGCATAATAGGTAGGTATATATGATTTATTGCAGTAAATTTGTAAAATCAGCACTGATTTTCTTATTTACTATATAAATCTATATACCTACCTATGACCCTCCCTCCTTCCCCGCTCCTTGCAAGCAACATGTTTCTTCTTGGGGTTGCTCGCAAAAGAGGAAGATGGCCGTAGCGTATTGACGCGCGTGAGTGGCGAAGGGGACAATAGGATTACGGGGGGTGCGCACAATATTGTGACTCATGTGTGATAATTCTCGAAGGGGTCCCGTAGTCAAGACTACAGGCATAATAGGTAGGTATATAGATTTATATAGTAAATAAGAAAATCAGTGCTGATTTTACAAATTTGTTTTATGATGTATGCTACATGAAAATATTGCATTTTAATAAGCCTTCAATAAAAAATTGCATTTTTTTCAAATTTTCAGTAGTTCAAAGCTATCTATAAGATGTTGTAATGTTCTTTTGTGGCTGATTAGATTTTGGGGTAAGGAGGTCAGAGGTCACAGAGGTCAATTTACATGAAATTACATGGAATTACTGGTTTTTAGCGATATCTCAAGAACTATATGAGGTGAGAACTTCAAACTTGGTACCAGTATGTATCCCCATAGAAAGAAGAACTGATTAGATTTTGGGGTAAGTAGGTCAAAGGTCAGAGGTCAATTTACATGAAATTACTGGTTTTTAGCCTCGTTATCAAATATTTCTAGAACATTTTGAGCCATCAACTGAATTTAGGCGGAGGCATATAGGAGACGCAGTCGCATTCATCTTGTTTTGTTTTTTTGTTTTTTCAGGGTTGTTTTCCTCAAATCAGCAATGGCATATTCATCTTCAATGAGGCTCTTCAAGACAATATGGATTCATTTCTTTGCTCTCTTGCAGACTATTCAAGGTAAGCGAAGTAATATAATGCACCCTCAGCTTTTAATTAGCACACTCAGATGTAAGTCTTCATGCTCCATATCATTTGTATTTTTTATTTTAGACTCTTGCTCTATGATGAAGACATTTTGATCTTGCAAGATTATTTGATAATAGGGATCCAAAGAGGACATATATTAAACATGCTTCAAAACTACCAGTAAATTTCACTTCAACTTCAAGAAGGATTACATATGCGAATATATGATGAAAAAAAAGAATTAATGTTAATGGAAAGTGTACATACAGCCCTTTAAAAATATTAGACAAGCTCTCCCATTGGGGCACATATAGGAAGTGTTAATTACATCAGTAGTTCAATTTGCCAATTGATATATACTAGAAAACTTATTACTGAGAGTGTACTGTACTACTCCATAGAACAGTTGCCTCCTACAATTACATTTGTACTAAGCCCTGCATGTAGGACAACTACCCCATGGACAATTACTCCAAACGACACCCCCCTTAATGGCCTGGGGCATTTATCAGGAGGGGCGGTGGGACAGATTTTGTCTGGGGTATAAAGGGGGAGGGGGTCAACAAGGGGGTATGACTAATTGTCTGGATAAGCCATATTTCATTCCTGCAGAAGCATTTTGTTCAGTTCTATGTGGCAGTTACTGTTGATGTCAAGTACAGCCTCACCAAACATTTTACAGATTTGTTGCAGATGCTGGAAAATCAGACTCTCACTGAGAGTTCTGGTGGCACAATAAGTGTTTCACTGCCTCTCAAAATTATTTATTGATTGAAAGCTTTTCTTTCTGTCTTATTTTACATCATTCAAAATGTTCTGAGTGCTTAGGCCAAGGCAAGTAATGCCAAACAATATTTTGCTCAGATAGCTATAGTATAATAGATGGTCAAAAACCATTTTTCTTAGAGGATTGGGGGGGGGAGGGATTGAGTAATTGTCTGGAGAAATTGGTCCAGAGTAGTTTTGCTGTGGGGGATGGTATGTCCTAGAGTGTAGATGTCCATTCATTATGAATTAGCTGTTAGACATTGTTTGGCAAGATCTATAAATTATGTACTTTACACAGCCTGATATAACAGAGCTAGCTTCCTAATTTTTTCCAGGGCTGTATAAATCCCTGTCAAATTAGACTATGTAATGAAGTAAAATTATAAAGGTAGTCCATTTTCCCATGCTGTGCAAGTACATTACAAATTCGGAAGATTACAAACATTCTTTTAAAAATCTGCTTTCATACAAAATTATGGATTGTTTGAGATATTTTTGTACAATTTACAATATCTCAGTCAGTTTACCCCCTCCAATGTTCAGATACATGTATCTAGATCTCTATTGAATATCAGTTGTATAGCACCTTATATCTATCTTGTGATTATAGTCCTCTAATTTTTGTTTCTTTCACAATCAACTACATCTACCAAAGTTGCACTGGGAGCAGTTGAGAAAATTCTTTTATATATGTGCTATACATTACCAAACTATGAATGTCATTAGTTTTAGGACCAGGCCGCTTTGGCCAGTCAGGGGTGTACAGATTCCCCAACTTGAAATGATATCAATGGGGCTGGGCTAAAACAACCTTTTGAGAGGGCTGTTACAGCCAGTGAGTAGGGCATTATGGCATAATGCTGTTTGGACCCACAGTAACATGAAGCCTGACTTATTAAAGGGAAAGTCCACCCTGATTATAAGTAGGTTTTAAAAGAAGCAGATAATAAACAAACAGATCAGTGAACTTTTGAGCTAAATCTGATAAGAAATAAAGTTTTGAATTTTTGAAGTTGTAATCAATCAAACACAAATTGACAACTCCTCAACGTATCTTGCGAGCTAGTCTCCCATTTGCTCAGTACAGAAAATTTCATAAAATTTCATTTTCTAAGTTTCTGATGAAGGAACAGATATTTTGTTTCATACAGGTTATGTGTAGATACATGCACATGTACAAAATAAGCAATGATTATGTTTAAGCTACATGAATGTTTGAATATTTTCTTTAACAATATGAAAGTTAATGATTTTGAGGCTACAGGGCAAATGGGGAGAGGAGCTCACAATATACGTCACAGAGTTGCGAATATGTGATTGATTACAGATTCAAATATTCATAACTTTCTTATTTCTTATCATACTTTGCTCAAACCTTCACTGATCTGTTTCTTGAATTTTTTCTGCTTCTTTTAAAACCAACTTGGGTGGACTTTCACTTTAAGTGCATATGTAATGAACTTAATTCAGCATGGAAGCTTAGGTGCAATTTTGTTTGAAGTATAGGGCAGGTCCGCACTCAAGAACTGACAACTAAAACATGGGCATGAAATTTACTATATCTATTTATCTACAAAATGCCTATTGATATATGCTTTAACCGTTTATAACAGACCAGAAAAGAAGTGCTAGATCAATCAATTATTCAGGTACAGGGGAGAATGTGAGGGTGTATACCACCATTGATTTAAGGGTAATTGTCTGTGTTCTCTGACATGAATATTTGTTTTTATAACTTTGTTTGTATTTGGAAAAATGGTCTTTGGATAAGTGTACTGATATTGCATGCATTAACTGAAAAACACAAACCTGTTTCATATTCAGATTGAATCCTCCGAGCAGGACATCTCAACCATCAGACCACCTTCAACACCAACACGATGTAGAGCCATCCGGAGAGTTGCATTTTTATGAAGAACATTTTGTATGATTAATCTGATAGTTGTGTTCCTGCCTAAATAAATGAATTGATAAGTTAACAGTCTTCATGATCAAGGGAAAAATTGAGAGCTGTATATTGCATGCTCTTCATGGTTGCAATTTCAAGGTAATGTATAATATTTCGGCTATTATGGTAATTAGTCCGTCCAAAATGTTTCAAAACACCAAGGTAATAAAAAACATTTATCTCCAGAAATTTCAACTACAAGGTAATTTGGGCATTTTTATAAACAAACTTTGGAAAACAAAGATAAACATGATAATTACATATTTCTCTTTTAACACACAAAATGTGTATAGTGTTCCCTGAAATATTGGAATATGTTTTTTTCAAACATTAGATGATTTGTACACTGTCCAACCACTTTTATATCTGTTGAAAAATGTTTAATGAAATATGAACAAACATAGTAGAAAAAATGTAACTTAAAGCAGGAAGAAATGATATCTGTATTTTGTTTTAAAAAAGTATTATTCAGTTTGAAACATTTTCCAAAGACCAGTGGGGTCGTAATTTTTATGAGTAATTGGTATATGAATTAAAACCTGACAATGAATCATCAAAGATCAAAATCTGTGCTTTGAATTGGTAGCTATATAATGCTGTAATCAGTTACTTGTCTAGATTATAATACTTATTTCATATCACAACATATTTAGATAAAATAGAGACACTCAGATCACCATGTGGCCTGTGGTTTCATAATCCTACAAAATTCCAAACTTGCTTTCCAACCAGCCTTTGACATGAATTCTGAACATCTTGGTCATGTAAAACATCCATGTTGTATTTTGATTTAATAGTGCTGGACATCATCTCATTTACCATTTGAAAGGTCATCAGCTTTTTATTTTTATGAGCACGTTTTCTGATAAGCCCCTCCCAAAAGAGCCTAGGAAAACAATCGCATGCAAAGGACCACCGCCCATGTTCCTGTTCAGTACCCATGCATTTTTTAGAAGGTTCCAACTCATGTTGGCTAGATAATTCTAGTGAGCTCATCTTGTTTAATTATGCACTTGCTGCTAAAGTTTTATAAGCTCATGTTCCTGTTCATTACCCATGCATTTGTTACAAGGTTCCAACTCATGTTGGCTAGATAATTCTAGTGAGCTCATCCATACCACTGACTTCTCATCTCCAAAACCTCTCTAAACCAGATAGTGAGGATAAATTCTCTTGAACCTGAAGTATGTGTTACAATAGCAGGTCTCAGGAAAGTAGAAACAAGCTCCTTGTACTCAGTCAATATTTCTGGAGGACATTACTATGCATTCTTGAGCAGCTATCAAGGGTTAGTATACCCACTCGTCTTGTGTCCGGACAGGTCACTTTTAAACAAATCGAACAACTTTTCATGCAAATTGTCATGAATATTTCACTAGATTGACAGAACTATGAATTGTATATATTCACTGAGTTCAGTGTTTCTTGATGGATAGTTTTCGTAAAATCCGATGGCAAAATTGACGGGTTAATTTTTGTTAAGTGTCTGCGGACACACAACCCTCCATCATACCACTTCTAAGGAATGATTATCCAAGCTCATGAGATTCCCATACAGATGATAATGCTGAAAGGGAAAAGATGCACAGATGTATGATGTACTTGTTGGTGATGTTTAAAAATTATATAGGTGGGAAAAGAAATTTGTTATCTTGTTTAAATTTCAGAAATCAATCAGAAATCAATCAAACAATCAAATGAACATCAATTCCACACGGCAATCAGCATCCCAACATTTTAATGGAACAAAAGGCTTCGTGATCTACAAGATAAATAAATAAAATACGCAGAAAACAGAATAGTTAAGGTTCAATGGTTTTGATGTATATTATTGCATATCTTGACTATTTACACATTTGATCAAACATATTTTATTCAAATAAAATAAATCAATGTATTGAAAACAAATTATCGGTATAAAGACTTATATTGGCTGACTCAAATTATATTGTATCGGAATAAGGCAGTGAATAATACATAAAAATTATCTTTAGTACAGAATCATGGAGTGTTGAACGTAGTGAAAAAACGAAGACTGCCGAAGAAAATGAAGATTGTGGCGAAGAGTCGACTGTGGTGAAAACGGTGAATTATGGGTGTCTGGTGTGAGATCTGGGGTGATGACCCTTGTCAGTTTGTGTAGTGACACTGGTGGTAGAAATGACCCTTGTCGGATGTCACTTGGACCCGATATATATCAGGAAAATGACCCGTGCTTTAGAGGTTTACCAAAAACCAGGACAGCTAGGAGAAGGTAATTAGCCGGTTTGGCTCTCCAGCTCGGGTAAACGAAGGTTCAAAACCACGTAAAAATAATGCTGCTGTAACTTTTGGAGCAAAAATCTGCGTCCTGCAGCGATCAAGGTTGGATGTGATCTGGTGACTTCTCAAAATACGAAATGAAATCTCCGACACCACCCAAAAATGGTTAATTCTGATTGGTTACTTTACGTTACCAAGAATAACAAAATTTACATAACAGTAATCAATTACAAGAGTGCACATGAATGGATATGCACCTTTAGAAATAATGTCTTTAAAATTAAGTACTTTGGATTTTTTTCTTTTTTAAAACACAGGTGGTGGACGTTGCTTTGTATCCAAATCAAATAAATAATGTTCACACGACATTATATGTCTTAAGTTGTGTTTATATAGTGCATTAAATCGTATTAAATACTTGTTTGGACACTACATACTGTATATAAACATTTAATCCTAGTTCCAGAGATTTTTTTTTTTACTCGCATTAAAAAGCCTTGCAATATGTAACATCTCAGGGTATTTGCATTACTTAAATAATGATATGCTTGTAAATTGTAAATAGTTTCAGAATATTTTTTTTTAAGTTCCATTTTTCTCTTTTCCTACTGTGTACTTACTGTATGCATGTTGCAGTTGTCTAATTTTTGTACATATAACCATGAAGCTTTGTAGCTTCATCATATAGCAGAAGTGTAGAGTATTTTAGAATAGTGCAGTGAGCTGTGTTTTTGGATTTCAATAACAATTTACATATCCTGCTGATTACAAAATATCTATGTCTCTTAACTAACTTATTGTATCCCCCGGCAGTATGCCGGAGGATACTTTGGATTCAGCAGCGTTTCGCCGCCGCCGCCGCCGCCGCGTCACATTCTTGTGTGCGCTCTAGCGGTCACATTTCTCGACGAATTTTTTTCAGACTTCCTGTGGACGTGTATCTTGGTAAAATCTGGACCCCTATAGATTCTGGTTATGCTGCCCCCAGTGTTCCGTCTTTTATAGGGTAAAAGGCCATATTTGGGGGGATAGTTTGTGTGCGCTCTAGCGGTCACATTTCTCAACGGATTTTGTTCAAATTTTGTATGAAGGTGTCTCTTGGTAAAATCTGGAACCCTCTAGATTTTGGTGATGCTGCCCCCAGTGTTCTGTCTTTTATAGGGTCAAAGGTCATATTTTGATAGATGTCTTGTGTGTACTCTTGTGTGCGCTCTGGCGGTCACATTTCTCAACGGATTTCGTTCAAATTTTGCGTGAAGGTGTCTCTTGGTGTAATTTAAAAACCTATAGTGTTTGGTGATGCTGCCACCAGTGTTCCGTCTTTTATAGGGTCAAAGGTCATACTTCAGGGCATGGCGTGAGTGCACTCTGCAGGCCACATTTCTTAACGGATTTTGTTCAAATTTTGTATGGAGATGTATCTTGGTATAATCTACACATGTTTAATTTTTGGTGATGCTGCCCTCATTGTTCCGTCCTTTATAGGGTCAAAGGTCATTTTTCCATTTCTTGCACTCTTACTTCTGCATTTCTCGACGGATTTCGTTCAAATTTTGCATGAAGGTGTCCCTTGGTATAATCTACACATCTTTACTGTTTGGTGATGCTGCCCTCATTGTTCCGTCCTTTATAGGGTCAAAGCTCATTTGTCCCTTTTGTGCACTCTTACTTCTGCATTTCTTGACGGATTTCATTCAAATTTTGTATGGAGATGTATCTTGGTATAATCTACACATATTTAATTTTTGGTGATGCTGCCCTCATTGTTCCGTCCTTTATAGGGTCAAAGGTCATTTTTCCATTTCTTGCACTCTTACTTCTGCATTTCTCGACGGATTTCATTCAAATTTCGCATGAAGGTGTTTCTTGGTGTAATCTAAAAACCTATAGTTTTTGGTGATGCTGCCACCAGTGTTCCGTCTTTTATAGGGTCAAAGGTCATACTTCAGGGAATGGCGTGAGTGCACTCTGCAGGCCACATTTCTTGATGGATTTCTTTCAAATTCTGTATGGAGATGTATCTTGGTATAATCTACACATCTTTACTGTTTGGTGATGCTGCCCTCATTGTTCCGTCCTTTATAGGGTCAAAGCTCATTTGTCCCTTTTGTGCACTCTTACTTCTGCATTTCTTGACGGATTTCATTCAAATTATGTATGGAGATGTATCTTGGTATATCTCTCAACACATTTCTTTCAAATTTTATATGAAGATGTGTCTTAGTGAAACCTACACATCTAATTTCTACACCATCCTTTTGTTTGAGGGAGGGGATGGGGGAGGGTCTTTGTCCCTCCTTCAAATTGCTGCCAGTGCCGGGGGATACATTTAGCATTGCGCGGCCCCAGCAATGCACATTTCTAGTTGAGAATTTCTTGTCTATATAAGCCAGTTCAAAATTGCAAAGTGCACAGGTGCAAATAAAGGTCATTTGCACCAAGTAAAAATGACCTTTATATATATGCTTGCATAGAGTGCATAACATGCCGTGCACATGGACCAGTATGATTTTAGGTGTTTAAACTAGTAGGGTGTCAACCAAAACATACAAATTGGGGTTATCTGAACTATCTACCAATTAAGAACTGGTTCATTTACATGTGTATGTTTTATGAATGTAACAAAATATCAAGGAAAGTTTCCAAGTAGAAAGAAGGGCATTAATTGGTAGACCATTCTGATTAGAAGAACTGGACATAATTTGCAGAGGAGTTGCCCACATTTTCCAGCAAGCAAATAAAAAAATAGAAAATCTTCAGCTTTACAGATTTGCCAACAAGGCTCTCCAAATAATCAGAATTAGAAGATTTTGTATGGGATAGGAGAGATGTCACACTTCTACCCCAGAGTGTGTTCTTTATTATGACACATACGTTGTACTTTTCATTTTACTTTTAAGTGGGAACAAAAGTTATGATTTATCTCTTACTTTGTCAAGGGGTTTAGCTCGCTTCAAAGTTTTACCAAAATGTGATCAATGCTTGCTTTTCAAATGTCTGCACTTCATTAAACATCTATTATTTCACAAAATATTGTGTACAGAACTTGTAGGAAATTTATTACCATTTCTTATGATACCAAACTTTATTACTTTACCTAACTTTATGCATAAGAATTATTGATAATTACATTTCAGTTTCTTTTTTGTCAATTATTTTTTGGTTTCTCATTTGTTTACTATTGTTTAATGTTGAAATAAGGTATCTTTTTAAATATCTGCAATTTTCTCTGAAAATTTCTGTAGTAGCATATAATTATAATCATATATTCAGAATGCTTGATTTATGCTCAAAATTTTGATGTACATTGACCACCATATACCTTTCCTGAGCAATTGGTGAATGAAAATGACAAGTCTTCTATCTGTCACATATACGTGCCATCGGCACTGAAAGAGTTAAATACAGGGTAAATTGAAATGATTCTGAACCAAGGTCCCTTTTCTTGGCAACTGATGGAAAATTGAGAAAAAGTTTTTACCTTTCATATAAATGATTATGTCATCTAACCAATTATTTTCTAATTGGTGGCTTTGATGCTGATTTTATTGAAGTTGTCTATTTTTCAATCTGCAGAGTTGATAATTATTATCCTCTTCAAGGTCATGTATAGTTTTGGTCAGTCCTCAACAACTTTTTGTCAGATTTCTTTACAATGTGATTAACAACAAGTTACAATACTAAAATGCTGTGAATTCTTTCTTCCTCCAGTGGAATGGTTAACAAATGAGAGGCAAGAAATAATTTAGATATTACTGGGACATAAATTCCAACAAATGCAACGAGCACTATATAAAACAGGTATATGGCTTTCCTGTCTGATATTTACTCTAAAATTCACCGGAAATCTTGCACATGTATCTCTTGATACAAGGGGAATGTGAGACTATATTCGACAGGATTCATCCTGATTTTCTTTTTGCTACCAAAACTATTCATGAGCTTTAATGTTGCAACAGGTTCAATTGTGTTAGTCATAGCCATGGCATATGGTCATTCAATAGAACCTGTATTTACCTCTAAAGTAAGAATTTCACTCATGCCACAATACTTAAACCTAGGTCTTTGGCCTCAATGCAATACATGCATGACATTACTAGGGATATTCTGTATCTGTTGGTTCATATATTAAGTTATGCAATATGCCATATTTATATAATTATATACCCAAGATTGTGTATCTATGTTCTTTGTTTGGTGGGAAATGGTTTGTATCCATGTATAAGTTTTGTATGTATAATGTACTATGATAGAATTATGAAGTACCCACACAATCAATATACATGTAGTACTACGCTGAAAAGATGGTGTGTATATATGGGGAGCGTTTCATTAAGCGTTTTGTCAGTGATTTTTACCGACAACTGTTATAAGCTACTGAAATCCTTGCATCTGATTGGCTGAGTATAAGTTTTGTATGTATAATGTACTATGATAGAATTGTGAAGTACCCACACAATCAATATACATGTAGTACTAGGCTGAAAAGATGGTGTATATATATGGGGAGCGTTTCATTAAGCGTTTTGTCAGTGATTTTTACCGACAACTGTTATAAGCTACTGAAATCCTTGCATCTGATTGGCTGAGTGTAAGTTTTGTATGTATAATGTACTAGGCTGAATAGATGGTGTATATATATGGTCTTTATTTTGTGGGGAAATGTTTTGTGTCCATGTTTAAGTATGTATATGTAATGTGATATGACTTTTGAAGTATCCAGCTGTACTTTCATGTGTATATATTGTTGAATTTTGAATGGCTTTACTGAAATAGGTGATCGGTTGAACAAGAATATAATGTGAATTAGACACGTATTGTACCCACTGTTATGGAGTGGAAATATGTTGCATAATTTTTGTATATATCTTAAAGCTGTATGAATAGTAAAATGTAAAATTTTAACATACTTAGCTGGACTTTCATGTACATGTATATGATGGTCAATTTGCTGTAATGAAATCAGTTTTATTTTGAAGTGTATAATAATTTTGATTGGACAGGTTTTAATGCCACTTTAACGGTGTGCAAACAAGTTTCATACAGATGATGAACACCTGTACATCAATGTTTTCCAACTGATTTTGCATGTATTAGTAAGGTTCAAATCATTACCATTTTGTCTATCTGAATGTTTGTTTTGTACATGTTATACATTGCACATGTTTAATACAAGGAATACAGTTATATTACTCAACATTTTTACACATGACCTCATGGAGTTACACTCCTGCAATAATTCATGGGAGTGTTGAGTACTTGTAAACCTTCAAATATAATGTGAGAGATGTGTCAAGTTCTTCATTTCCATTCAGAAAAACTACCAAAGTAGGATTGCCCTTAAAATGTGTTTATATTTCAAGTATAACTTACATTGGTTGATCCCTTGGACCAACAGATATTAGCTCCTTGTTTCTGTAGTCCCATATGTATATATGTGCAGTATTCAGTTTTTGTGATATTCAGAAAAATTTAGAAGTTTTATCATTTGAATGGTTACAAAAGTGACCTCATAATCATAATACACATTTTATTCATAGGTTTTACATATAGGAGTTTCCCGACATTCAAAATGCAATTTTACCATCAGTCCTCAACATAACTTCTTAAATGGCATATTCACCCATTCAGGGCAATTGCTTATTTTGTTGTGGTGTCGCATTAAGAACTGTTGAATCAGTGCCATGCTGATAAGTTCAAAAGCACTGCTTTTCTATACAGATTGGCAATGAAAAAAGAAGGATCCATTTATCCCAAATTACATGTAGTAAGTCTTTCTAACCTGATAGTGAGATGTTTGAACAGCTCTTTACTTTTGCTATTCAGAGAATTGTGTTAACTGGAATCTATTAAATCATTACATCTGAAATGTGTTCAGAACAATCACATTTATGCTTAAGATGATTATATACTTGAAATTTTCATATTTAAGAGTTTCCTATAATTATTATGCCAAGTCTGAATATATGATATCTCTGTAGCTGTGAATCCAGGGAGAGAGAGGGAGAGAGAGATGGGAGGGGAGCGCTGTAAAGATGGATAGGCAAATAGGGGGAGAAACAAGAGAAAACAACTTGTGAGAGATAGAAAGGAGAAATTTACAGCATGAAAGGGATGGGAGCGAGGGGTGTAAAGATGGATGACAAATGAGAGAGACACCAGAGATAGAAAGGAGAGATTTACAGTATGAAAGGGATAGGAGTGAGGGGTGTCAAGATGGATGACAAATGAGGTAGACACAAGAGAAATACAGTATGAGAGAGATGGAAGAGAAAACTTTTGAAACCATTGGAGAGGTAAGGCGTATAGAGGTGTGGAAATGGAAAGCCAAATAGGGGAGAGATGAGAGAAATACAGTGAGGGAGTGATAGAAAGGAAGGAGTGATTTAGAGCATGAGACAGCTGATGGGGGGATTGGTGGTTGAGATGTACAACATAATACAGAGATGGAGATTAATGAAGTGATGATGATATATTTGACAATACGTGAATGTGATTTTTAGAGAGAGAAGACGAGGTAGGGTAGAAAACTGTCGAGATATGAAAACGAAGTCGATAGTTGTTGGTAGGTAGGTCGATGGACATATAGATAAAGCTGATAGGCAAGCAATAAATAGATGTTAAATGGGACCTAATCCCAGATCTCTTTGTGTATTAAATAACTGTAGATATATCGGAGAAAGAAATGGCGAAAGTTTGAACAGAATTGGACAATCCGATCAAAAGTTATGAATAAATTTGCTAAATGGATTATAGGCCTACTTAGATTTTCAATATTTTCCATTTCTTCCTAAAGAACATTTTCCACTCCATCTTATTCAAGTATGGTAATTAATTTCATGGCAAAATTAGAATCTGCAAGCTGAACGTGTACTAAACTTCTATTGACTGGAACCCTATAATCAGTAGAGGGCGTCCTGCAATCTCATGTCCTAGAGTATAAAGGTACTCTATCGTGTCCCTTCGGAGGGCATACTGGTTATGATCGAATCTCTTTGCTCGTGTCGCAAAGCCCTTCATACACATTCTTTTTCTATTCTATCTTCTGTTTTTCATGTTTTTTTTTTTAATTTTTCTATTTTTCATTCTGCATTTTTGTTTTTCCTTCTCTCATTTTCTATCTTTCCTTGTCTACATGTATGTAAGCCAACCCCTGAATTGTGTCAGGGGCCGCCTTTTCATGCTGAAGTGTAAGGGGAGGGGGGCAAAATTAAGGGCATGCTTTTGTCCAGTTTACGACCCACCCCCAAATTGGGGGGGGGGGCCGGCCTCAGACACTATTTTAGGGTATTCTTAGGCTACAGGGTCTCTAGGATTTACCACAAGATGGAAGTGCAGCCATACCCATCGGCCCATTGCTCCCTTGCATCACAAAGAAGAGGAACCTGGCAGTGTAGACATTCCATCTAGCATGTTTTCTCAAAGCTTTTTAAAGTACATGTATCCCTTTGAGCTTGTCCATGAAATAGGTATAATCTATGACTGTACGAGTAAATACAGATCTAGTCAGAACAGTAGGCGGTCAAGTATTGACATGGAAGAAAGAACCAATCCTGAGGACATGCAAATTTCCTACTTTTCTCCTACTTCCTCTCTCCTGAATCCTAGCTTTCTCCCTACTTTTTCTGAAATTTTGAACCTACTTTTCTCCTACTTTTTTCCTTCGGTGTGCTTGAAAGCCTGTTATATGTAAATAGTTCATGAATCTGAAGAATATTACACGAGTGGAAGAGTGGGGTTGTGCGGGTATGAAAAATGTATTATTGATTATTCTAATAGCCCGTTTTTGTACAAGTAGAAGTTGATTGATAAGGGATTTACCATTATTCCCCCATGCAAGGATTCCATAGGTTAAATATGGTAGGATTAGTGGAGAATATAACGAGAGTAAGACATGAGTAGCACCTATATTTCTCGATATGAGTTTACTTATGTTATTTCTGTGTGTTTTCCAAGTTAATTTGGTTGTTTCAACTTGAACAAGAATTATGTCGTTGAATGATGTTCTGTTATATCTAATATGTTCAAAGTCATATATTTGTTTAACGCGCAGGGATCCTTTCTCAAGATGTCCCACATTTCCTTGGCCAGGGGGTTTGGGTGTGTGTGTGTGTGTGTGAGAGTGAGAGAGAGAGAGAGAGAGAGAGAGAAAACCGGGAATGGGGAGTGATGGGGAGGGGGGGGGGGGATAGGGGAGACTCGAGAGAATAATAGTAGTAATGGTTTTTGGTTATGATAACAGTGCTTAGGAAAACCCCCGTAAATTAATGATATTTTAGTGTACAACAAACGGGAGAGTTGACCGTGAATACGTAACATTTGCCTGACCAAATTGCCAATTCGCTATTCTGAGTCGCATAGATTTAGTGATGTCATGTTTTAATTATTTATACCTTTTTTTCTTCGATTTCTTTCAAAATTTCACCATCATGCTCCTCTTATTTTCTGCTTTCACACGCCCAAATAATGGACCTATAGGCCCTATAGTAGGTCCATGATTTGGGCGTGTGAAAGCAGAAAATAAGAGGATAAGGAGATTTTGAATATTTGAAAGTTTTAAATCACATATGGGAATTTCAAATGGGCAGAATCGGTAATACATATATAACTGTAAAGGGCTGGTCACATTTGTCCGGTAACGATAACGAATTTTGTCATTAAAGATACACCCTAGAGCTGCTCTACGATTAACAGACACGCGCATACACACGTATACACCATACAGTAGGGCGAACATTTGTTGAAAATCTCGTTATCGTTTTTTTTATCGCGGACAAATGTGACCAGCCCTTAAGTGAATGGATGGGAGGAGTGAATTCGTGGGGATATAATAATGAAAGGGTAAATTCCCCTTTAAGTTAAAATTTTGTTTTAAGGCATAATGCCCCCCTCATTATTGTGGTATAAGACCGCAAAAAGAAGCTGCAAAATCGTGGTTCACCCTTATTATCATAAGCATGATTGCCAAACGAGAATAACAAGCGTGACTTTATTTTCTTCCGAGAGAAAAATGGGAAATAAGGGGGTTGGGTGGGTAATAAGCGAGCAAAGTGAACAGTGATCATGTTTTGCATTCTGGAATATCAAAACTTTATATATCGGACAAGTGGTAGCAGGGGCGGATCAAGGATTTTGTGTCACAACAATTGCGGGGGGGGGGGGGGAATCCAATTCCACAAAAACCTGACGTATGACAAGGACGAAAGCAGGTTAAATTGAGCATTAAGGGGGATCCCACATTCCTATTCCCCACAAAGTCCTGACAAAAAAGTAGTGAAAAAGTTGTTGAAAAAAAATCATTCTGGACCCCCTGACCCGATGGATCCGCCCCTGGGTAGGTTTGGAAGGGTTGGACAGAGCAGTGGCGTATCCAGACCTTGGATTGACGTAGTACTTAATATCACTGTTACTAATTAGTCTTTGGAAAATAGGCCTTATGTCTATATTCCTTGCATTTCCAAGAGCAAAATTAATATTGACTTACAGAATATTAAAAATTAATGATTCCCTAACATGCTAATTACACTGGTATCTAGAAAATTGGCTGCATTTTTTTTTTTTTTTTTTTTGGGGGGGGGGGGGGATTCTTGGGGGTTGTAGCGGGAAGAAAGTTGGTCAAGAAGAAACGATAGCCTGGGGAAGAAATATCGACCGTTCAAAGGAAACTGTGTCTTGCAATGGATTGGTGTAGACTTTTAAAATCGTCATCAGCGGCGAGCAGGTGATACCAGGACCCAAAACCTCATTCACTAGCGTATTTTGAAAGGAGCTAGAAGGAAATCTGCACCTCCCTGACAAATTCCACCCCAAATATGAAAAAAAAAAATAAAATAAAAATTCATAGCAGATAATTTTCAAGATAGTATTTGAGTATAAAAAAGGGCGAATCCAATGATCCCAATGTATCCGCCCCTGCAAATGATTTTCATACAACATTAACATTTGATTACAAACCCATACAAACTCTAATTTTTAAGAGGAGGGGGAGGTTCCACCAGATACTTAGAAGAGACACCTTTCTTTTTGAAATGCTAAAGTGTACCTTTGTCGCTCCTAAATAAATTATCTGACCAAAAAAAAAAAGAAGAAAAAGGCCTAAAAATCCCCATATTTTGGGGTCCACTGATTCCAGCCACTGAGGGTCTTACTCAGAAAATAAATGCCAATTTACAAGGCCTCTGATTCGGGGGTTGGGGTTGGGGAGGGGGCCCTTTCTCTGTCGTCTTCTTTTCTCTCTTTCTTTCATTTTCTTTTTTTTTTTGTCTTCGTCATTCGATTGGAGGGGGCACGTTCCCCAGGGCCCCCTGTGCGCTACTTGCCTCTTCACTCAAAAAAATATCTGACAACGAAACAAGGAAACCAACCCCCCAACCCCCCCCCCCCCCCCAAAAAAAAAAACAACACACACACACAAACGAACAAAGTGTCATCCTCTTGTTGAAGGGAACACTTTTCACTACAGAAAAGAATAAAAATAAACATATTTACTGTGAAGGGGGGGGGGGGGGGTAAGGGTTTGCTCGTTTCTCTGACTGACCTCTCGGATTTAAGGACCTGGGTTATCTATTTTCATTGTTTATATCAGGGGATGGGGTTTTGCTCTGCCGCTTCCCAGACCCCTGCCGGGGGTGTTCTGGCTGCTGCAGCACCCAACCCCCCCCCCCCCCCCCCCGCCGAAATCCTGCCTTGGTTAAGGACTCTTTGCTGTTTACGGCACCCCCAGTGGAAAAAAAAATGTTCCCTGCACTCATGGGCGCCAATCCTCACAGGAATTCTATTCTAGTGGGGGGGGGGGGGGGGCACACCTGGATGCAACAATGGGGTGTCTCCCCCCCCCCCCCCCACTTGAATAGAATTCCTGTGAGGATTGGCGCCCATGCCTGCCCCCGTTCCACGCTTATGATTTTCGGGACCATCAGCCGAGGTCGTATACATGTGCGTTATATGACAATCCATTGCTCCGCACTCCTCAGACGCCTGCTTGCTGAGTTGCACAGGTAGAGGCACGCGCTAGCAACCTGCGGTTTTTATTCAACGTTATATTTGCTCCTCAGTTAAATTTCCTTCTTTACATGATCTATCCGACGGAGAACACTTTATGCTTCTTGCATCTTGTCGATTGTCACAGTTGCTGCCGAAAATTTCTTTTATACATCAATCATCCGTTTTACAAACGACCAACCAGTGGAGCCAGGCCAAACAACAAAGTCTGGAATTGGATGCATTCATGAGCTTGACTCAGCAGGTCTACGGCTGCAGAGGCTGCTCCTGATCGCCCAAACCGAACTTTCATGCAGTTCTAATTTACAATGTGAAATCAGAAGGACATGTAATGACGATGGAAGAAAGAGAGATATAGTACAAGTTGACAGTCAAGATGAGGTGAGCTATTATATTCCTCTAGTTTTTGTCTTGCCTGCTTAAGCAAAAGCGAGGCGCCGCTTTTCTGACGACGACGGCGGCGACGGCGTCAACAATTTTGAAAATTCTCTCATTTCACAAGGATACGTTCAATTTCCATGAAACTTGCACACAAGGGTTGTAGAGTATCACATCTAATGAACAAATATCAGGTCAAAGTCATGGTAAAAGTCATGGTAAAAGGTCAATTAAGGTCAACTGAGTTAAAGGCAAGAGTTCCTTATGTCCCAGCCACCTTATTTTTTAAATTTTTTTTCAAAAGTATTTGTTCATATTCTTTGAAACTTGGCATTATTCTTGGTAGGAATTATCTTAATGTTCTTATTTTTCAAATGAATACCCATATCTTACATTTTCACCACATTAAAGGTCTTCTACTGACAGACAGTTTAACTCGGTTAAGTTTTGGTAAAATTTATTTTTATCTCTACATACATGTACTGTATGTATGTATGTAGATCGAAATTTTCTGTCTCTCGTTCGTTAGCCTCTTATTATTGGGTCGGCCCAAGTGAAGGGCGACCCTATCCAAATAAGAGGCTAACGAACGAGAGACAGAAAATTTCGGTCTAGTATGTATGTAGCATGTACATGTATTGTACACATGCATTTGACTTCTTCTTAAAACTTAGCTGGTGGTGGATTTCAACCAAAACTGGCAGGGATCATCCTTAGGCAAGGAGGATCTAAATCCATACAGACGGGGTACCTACCAATATGGGGAGGTGGGAGTTAAGTCTTGGGGGCACAACCATCAAGAGCACCAATAATGGCAGTAATTAGATTCAATTTTGCTTCTTCTTCATTTTCTTCTTCTTCTTTAAGCCCTGTTGTAAGATTGTTAGCAAAGTTGGTACATGTAGGTATCATCCTTAGAGGAAGGATACCTCAATTTCTTAAACAGGGTACCTTGCCCCCAATGGAGCATCCCTAAAGTGCCCTATTGTGAAATGAGATATTTTTTGGATGAATGGCTGGGTTCTAACCAAACTAGGTAAGAATCATTCTTAGGCAAAGAGAATCTAAATCAATGCAAATAGGGTACCTAATCCTTAAGGAGGGGGTGGATTTTTTTGAGGGGGGGGGGGGGGGGCATTTGACCCTCAAGAGCCTGTGACACCAAATTGACATTTTTTCCTTCTGTAAAACCTATTGCTACATGTACCTGTAGAATGTAACCAAACTAGGGAGGAATCATTCTTAGGGGAAGGAGACTTAAAATTGTTCAAGTATAGTTATCTTCAAGATATCTGATGGAGGAGCAGCACCCCAAAAGTGTCCCAATGACAATTATTTTATGAATACATGTTCTGCTTCTTTAAAACACACAGCTTGATTTCAAATGAACTTCACCGTCCAATAAATCTTAATTAAAGGGGATTTGAGTTATACAAATGGGGACCCAGCCCACACAGGAGTGGGGGGGGGGGGGGGGGCTCAGGGCCAGGGGCAGCACCCTGAAGTACCCCAACCTTTGATTATTTTCCAAAATTTTTCCCGATAATTGGTCAATTAATGCAGGCATGACTGCCCTGGGCATTTTCCTTGTATCATGATTTCCATCATTCTGCTTAACTAAATGTAATTATGAATATAGATATGATTGTTTATATTATAATCCTTGCTATTACCTTTAAAATATGCTTGTGAGTTGTGATCATTAATAACTCAGATCTGAAAACTCTCTTTCTTATATTGGGGGGGGGGGGGCAAATATGTTTTTGAGGAAATATATGGCCTTTAGACCCAACAAGGTTGTAATATATTGTTTGCTAGGTCCCCTACCTACACCGCTTACAATGTCATGTACCACTGTCATCTTTGTCATCACTTTAATAATCCACTTTATACACAAAGAATCGTAGGCCTACATAAGTGATGGAAACAAAATAATCAGTTGAATTTCTGGAATCTGGTATAATCATGATAACTCCAACTCTATAAGCGTCTCCATTCTCCAGCTTGGACCCCTTATCAAACTCAAGACCATACTCTGAGACTCTGAGTCATCCACACACACACGTATATATGGAAGGTTATTATAGATGACTCTCAGTGCACAAATTGTAAATCGCAGGCACCAATATGAGACCCCAGCATGCACCTTACCGTAGGACACCGGGTGAAGGCTTCTGACTATTAGACAATTTCAGTAGTTTACTCTATAAACTATGTACTCATTGATAAAACTCAATCCTAAGTAGATTGAAAGAAACTGGGTTGGGGGGGGGGGGATGGGTTGTGATTTTGATGATTTGAATAGGTGAGGAGGATGGGAACACAGAAAAGGGGAATACACATGTAGGTAAGTGGGAGGGGGAGTGGGAGGGGCAATATCAGTCACTAACAAAATTATGAGAATGACATGGGGTGAGGGAGAGGGGGCGCAGGGCAACATATCAGTCCCAGTACCAAGAAAGGGGCTTTATACATCATTGTCAGGGGGAGGGGATGGGGGGGGGGGGGGGGGTTTGACAAATGTTTGTCTAAGCTAATAGAGGAGGTAGGGTAGAAGATACATGTATGTACAAAACTATGGAATTGATAGACAATGTGAAGGAGGTTGCTTAATATTTTCATTATCAAAGTAATGGGCTATATTTGTCAAGCCAATCAAAATTTCAGAGGAAACCAAGATATAGGGCCAAAATGCAGCTAAGATTGGTTCATTGATTAAGATGGTTAAGGGATGGGGTTAATGTTTTCATCCAAAACATTTGCAGCTCCAGGTTCAAAGTTGTATCTTGGTTGTGGAGGACAATTACCATCCATATTTTATAGAATGATGGAGGCATCATTGTTCAACAAAGTTCTAAAATGTAATTTTCACACTTTTCCTGAAGAAAATTGACTTGGTTGTTTCAAGAATAGAGGGGAGGGCAGTATACATATGTAAATAAATGAGGGGGTAAATTAAAGAGAAAGAGAGAGAGAGAAAAAACACCAGTTGCATTTATCATTATGAAAATCTCATCTTTTTAGAAAATGATAATCTTTACATGTGATAAATGACAAGAAAGGGCGCTTTAGTGCAGTTCTGGAAACGTATGACTCTAAAAGGCACATTGACATATCTTTATCTAGGATATTTTTTAATAGATTTCTTTTTCTGAAGGATACTAACATGTAGGCCTGCTGGTATCACATTATCAACAGTATATATGTAAACTTGGTTATATTTCTCATGATAAAAGAAGAGGCTCTACAGTGAAGTTTGAAAGGATAATTTCCCTAGATGCATTTGGAGAGGGTCCTGAACTGATCACAGCTTGTCAACAACTTTGAATAGGAGTTAATAACAATGCTTCCTTTTCAAGTTTACAAATGCCTTAGAAATTTTTGCCACAGCTTTTCAATTTATTCAAAAGCGATGACGGTTTGGAACTGAGGTTTTTCCACTTACATTGGTTGAATGTACTAATATCCTGCCAAAATAAGACTGAGACAAATTTGAGGAAACAAAATATGATCAAGAGTACTTCAATCTTTTCAATCGTTGTTTGTCCAGATATATTAGGGAGTTTTTGGATGTGGTGACGTGAGCTTAATGATTTTTAAAGGATAATTTGCCTTACGCATTGGAGAGATCCCTGGACTGCTCACAGCAGCTTTGAAAGGGAGTTGATAACAATACCTAAACTTCCTTTTCAAAATACCAAAATATTTGAATACCTCCAAAATTTCTGCCATGCCTTTTATATTTATGCAATAGCTATGACGGTAGGGGTTTTCCACACACATTGAATGTACTAATCTCCTACCAAAAATGACTTTGAAACAAAGTTGAGGAAACAAAATATCAAGAGTGATCTTTTCAATAGTCGTTTGTTCTGATCTATTATCTCCAGCTGGAGGTACTCAAAAAAAAAAAAGGAGAAAAGCAGGCTTTCAGAATGCTCCTTGTAAAGATGGGAGGGATAGGCCTGTCCAAGTTCAGACATGTGTTGGGGATGTTGCGGTCCATCAGCCACCCAGATCCCAGAATGAGTTTTGCAAATATTAAGAAAATTTCACTGTCTGTTACATTTGGTTTTGGTATAATATACCTTGCAATAGCCTGTTTAAATATCCTTGCAGTTTCTTGCTAATTGTACCATAATGATACCTGTTCAGGCCGGAGGACCTTTTTTTTGTCTTGTCAGAGATTTTTGGACTTAAACGAGACCCCAAATTGCTGAGGACCTTTTTTTTGCAAGAGCACCAAAAATTTATTCAAATTTATTTATTCAAACATATTTATACAGGATAACAAGATCAGTTGTAGGACTGTTTTACATCTTGGTCATGGTAATAATGACAGTAATTATATTAATTTTTGCTTCTTCTTTTTCTTTAAGCCCTGTTGCAAGAATATAAGCAAAGTTGGTAGGTATCATCCTTAGAGGAAGGATACCTCAATTTCTTAAACAGGGTACCATGCCCCCAATGGGGGCTCAGGGGCAGCACCCCTAAATTGCCCCTATTGTGAAATGAGATATTTTGTAATGCATGGCTTGTTCTAACCAAACTAGGTAAGAATCATCCTTAGGCAAAGAGAATCTAAATCAATGCATATAGGGTACCTAATCCTTAAGGAGGGGGTGGAATTTTGTGGGAGGAGCATTTGGCCCTCAAGAGCCTGTGACACCAAATTGACATTTTTTCCTTCTTCTGTAAAACCTACTGCTACCTGTAGAATGTAACCAAACTAGGGAGGAATCATTCTTATGGGAAGGAGACTTAAATTTGTTCAAGTATAGGAGATCATTATGGTGTCACAATGACAATTATTTTATGTACACATATTCTGCTTCTTTAAAACACACAGCTTGATTTCAAAATTAATGAACTTCACCGTCCAATAAATCTTAGTTGAAGGGGATTTGAATTATACAAATGGGGTACCCGGCCCACACAGGGGTAGGGGGCTCAGGGCCAGGGGCAGCACCCCTTAAGTACCCCCAGCCTTAGATTTTTAAAGCAAAATTTTGCCCCGATAAATGGGCAGTTAATGCAGGTGAGACTGCTCTGGGCATTTCCCTTGTATCATGATTTCCATCATTCTGCTTAACCAAATGTAAATATGAATATAAATATGATTGTTTATATTATAATCCTTGCTTTGAAATACACTTGTGAGTTGTGATCATTAATAACTCAGATCTTTAAAACTGTCTTTCTTATATGGGGGGGGGGGGGGGATATGTTTTTTGAGGGCATATATGGCCTTTAGACCGAACAAGGTTGTGATATAAATTTTGCTAGGTCCCCTAGCTACACTGCTAACAGTGTCATATACCACTGTCATCTTTTTCATCTCTTTAATAATCAACTTTATACCCAAAGAATACTTGTAATCCTACATAAGTGATGGAAACAAATTAATCAGTTGAATTTCTGGAATCTGGTATAATCATGAAGACTCCACCTCTATAAGCATCTCCATTCTCCAGCTTCGACCCCTTTTCAAACTCGAGACCATTTTTTTTTGTTTTTGTTGATCTTTTATTTTCTTTCTTTTTCAAAATAAAGAATTTACAGTTATATACAAATAAACAATATGAATTAACAATATTAACACAACTTTCATAGTATCGATAATACAAATGAAAAAGAAAGATTCATATATAACAAAGCACCCCCTCCCCACCCCCCCCCCCCCCCAGCGCGCCACCCATTCCGGTGTACCTGCTCACATTCCCATTTCTCACTTACTGAAATTAGAAAGTTGGAAAACTGATGCTCTCAGGGAAGCTTCGTGGATGGGTAGGAACAAAAACAATTTACTCTGAGACTCTGACTCACACACACACACACACACACACACACACACACACACACACACACACACACACACACACCTCTATGTTTTCTATTGTTCGAATTACAACCGATGACTCCACTGTTGAATTGCGTCACAAAATTCATTGACGGAATAAACCTCACCAATTGTTTTTTTCAATTCAATTCAATTTTCATTTCATTTCATCAGAATCATACAATATTTTATAAAGTATATAACAGAATAAGATACGAGAATGACTTTTGTTGACATCACGAAATTCATTATGTAGAATTATTGTACAAGAAATCAAAAGATTGTACCCTGTTGAAAATTTTCTGAAGAAATGGAGGGATCCACTGAAAAGCATTGCTTGTAGATTGTGGAACCCTCTGAATAATATTACCTTTAATACTAAACATAGTAAAAAAAGACTATTATATCTAAACTACAACTTCAGTAATTGTATGTGTTAATATAAACTACTGATTAAGGATATTCACCAACAGAAACATGACGCAAGACAATTGACAATGAGATCAGAATGCAACAGGATAGGAAAGGACAAGACAGGACTGGACAGGACAATACAATTAAAAGAGGGACAGCTGCATGGTAAAGAAAGTAATGAATCGCATAGGAGAGAGAGAGACAGTGATTTAAAATGAATATTAATTAGAGATAAGCGCACATATTGTGAGATTAATGAAAAAAGGACAATCTCCAATAAAAAATTATTTAGTATACGTTTGCAACAAACTTAATTTTAATTTCCTTTTAAATGAATTAAGAGACGGGGAGTTTTTTATGTCATCACTTAAACTATTCCAAAATTTGGGGCCCTCATAAAAAAAAGTATTTTGCGCAAATTGAGTTCTCAACCGTGGTAAATGAAATTCGTCGGATTGTCTTGTGGAATAAGTATGTACTTTATCATTTTTCAAAAACAAATCCTGAAAATGGGAGGGTAAATTATTCTTAACATAACTGTACATGAATTGTCCCAATTGAAATGAATGTAAATCATCAATTTTTAATATTTTATTATTAAAGAATAAAGGGTCAGTGTGGGCAAGCCAATGAGAGTTAGTAATTATCCGAATTGCCTTTTTCTGTAATAAAAGTAATCTATTTAAAAAACGTTTGCTAGCCGTACCCCAAACCAATAAACTATAATTTAAGTAAGGTAATATCATAGAAGAATAAAGTGTCAAAAGAGATTCTAAGGGAAGATCTTTTTTAACCCTATTTAAAACACCGATATTTCGAGATATTATTTTACAGATATTATCAATATGATTTTTCCAAAGTAATTTATTATCAACAAATAAAATGTTGACAACCGATGACCTATTGAATTACTACCGATGACCCATTGTTCTCTTTGTTCGATGTCATCGGTTTGAATGCGTACACATGTACACACACACACATACACGCACATTCACATTCACATACATGGACTTGTGGGGAACTCTATTCATTTCTCATATTGTATTTTGTACCCCACAAGCATGACGGAATAAAGGGCATCATTGTGCTCTTTTGTTCTCTGTACCCCACAAGTCTATCTATGTAAAACCACACACCACACACCCACACACACTTTTTTGTTTGTTTTTGTTGATCTTTTATTTTCTCTCTTTTTCAAAATAAAGAATGTACAATTATATACAAATAAACAATATGAATTAACAATATTAACACAACTTTCATAGTATCAATAATACAAATGAAAAAGAAAGTTTCATATATAACAAAGCACCCCCTCTCCACCATCCCCCCATCCCCCCCCCCCCATTCCGGTGTACCCGCTCACATTCCCATTTCTCACTTACTCAAATTAAAAAGTTGGAAAACTGATGCTGTCAGGGAAGCTTCGTGGATGGGTAGGCCAAAAAAACAAAACAAAACAAAACAAAATATTTCTCATGCATGAACAGCACAAAGGATATTCGGTAAGGTATTAAATGAAGTACTACAACAGAATTCTTTAAATATTTACTTGTTCCCATTTCAGTAAATGTAACCCTAAAATTTTGTTCATTGAAGGAAGCACTCCTGATGATCTGGAAAAATATATAATATATTTCATTATAAAAATAATAGAATTACACATTTTGATTCTATGAGAGTTTCCTTCGATCCCTACAAATATTAAATTCCAATTGCTGATGTCTATTTCACTCAAATCCAGAGTACTTATGATTTCTCGCCAAGTTCGTTGCACTTGTTCACAAAGCAAAAATAAGTGTGGATACAGTACGTCGTCTCCTCCTTTTTACAAAATGAGCATAATTTATCACGGACAAATCCAAATCTATAGAGGTGTTCTTTAGTATATAAAGCACCATGTAATGACTTGTATTGAAATTCTCTATGTTTACTGCAACACACACCCTCACCCTCACACACACCCTCACCCTCACACACACACACACACACACACACACTTACATACACACACATATGGAAGGTTATTAAAGAAGACTCTGAGTGCACAAATTGTACATCGCATGCACCAATATGAGACCCCAGCATGCACCTTACCGTAGGACACCGGGTGGAGGCTTCTGACTATTAGACATTTTCTGATTATTGTGGAAATACATTCAGTAGTTTACTCTATATGCTATGTACTCATTGATAAAACTCAATTCTAAGTAGATTGAAAGAAACTGGGTTGGTTGTTGGGGGTTGTGATTTTGATGATTTGAATAGGTGAGGAGGATGGGAACACAGAAAAGGAGAATACACATGTAGCTAAGTGGGAGGGGGAGTGGGAGGGCCAATTTCAGTCACTACCAAAATTATGAGAATGGCATAGGGAGAGGGGGCGCAGAGCAACAAAAAAATCGGTCCCAGTACCAAGAAAAGGGGTTTATACATCATTGTCAGGGGGAGGGATGGGGGGGGGGGGGTTTGACAAATGTTTTGTCTAAGCTAATGGAGGAGGTAGGGCAGAAGTTATGTGCAAAACTATGGAATTGATAGACAATGTGAAGGGATTGCTTAATATCATTATCAAAGTAATGGGTTATATTTGTCAAGCAAATCAAAATTTCAGAGGATACCAAGAGAAGGGGCCAAAATGCAGCTAAGATTGGTTAAGGTTATGAGGTTAATATTTTCATCCAAAATGTGTGAGGCAGCAAGGTTGGGAGAAACTACCACAATAGCAGAGAGGTTTATTTTTTCTCTTCAGTTTCTTGATATAGATATGCACACAAACAAGAACAGTGGCAAAATCTGTGCTGGGAAAATGTAAAAAAATATGAAATTCTCACCAAGGAAGTGGGATTGCAAAGAGAGTTCTTTGAGGTCAATGAGGGATTTCATGTACTTGATTGAAAGCATACTCTGCAAAAGATACCCAAGTAATTAAGAGGGGAAGATCAGCTGCCCCCCCCCCCCTAATGGCTGCTTTCCAGGATGTAAACAACAATGGAGTGATGGGGGGGGGGGGGGGGGGGCTGACAACGTAAATATGCTGGGAAAGAGAGAAAAGAGACAAATCAATCTCACTATTAGAATTGGGATTGCCAAGGGATAAATCAAGGGATGTTGGAGGGGTGGGGGGTAAATTGAAAGTATGCTGGTAGGGCCAGATCTGTCAGAAAATTGGTCCAAATCATCGAAGGGGGCAAAGGAGGGAGGGGGTCACAAGTGGAAAATGTAACTTCATGCAAAAAAAAAAGAGAAAAACCAAGAATCTTTTTGAAGCCCTTTGGGAGGCAGTAAGGAATCACCATATCCCTTTCTTCTAATAGGTGATCAGTGGGGTTGAATACATTGGTCTCCTATACAGCATTTGATATCAGATTGTACATTTATGAAATGGTCATTTGAAGAAGAAAAAAATCTCAGTGAGGGGTCTGGGCTTCATGGAGGGGGGCGGGGGGGGGGGGGGGGGGGGTTATAAGTAGATATTATAAAGGAAGTCAGTTTCTGAGATGGCTGCTGCATGCAAATTTTGTATGGGTATGTTATATCACTTTTTATTAAATTTTAAATTTGTCCCTTTATAATTGGAATGTGATCCACCATCTCCTGTGTATCATGTTGGCTTTTTAGTACACCATCTCCATTTAATTTGACTGTGTTGTGCACATAAAAATGTACATGTATAGTTCTATTATATGCTATTCATATAATTGGACAGAACATATAACTCAAATTTAAGTAGAATAAAAACGGCGTATCAGGATGCTCCTAGTAAAGTTGGAAAATATTGGCATCTCCACGTTAAAGCATGCATTGATGCTATGGAGGCCTGCTAGGCCTACCATTGAAGATACCCGAATGATCAAGGCATTAGTCACGTATGTTTGTGCCTCTCACTTTGATAGTGGGGCTATTTGGAAAGGATCCGGCGTTACTCTGCACTATATGCTTGGGATATCTTGGACTCAGCGCAAAATTGAGTTAGCCAAGAGAATTGATCGCAAATACTTTGTATTATTGAGAAACATTTAAAACAAGATTTTTAAAGATAATTTTATTAGGAATGTGTAAAATATGGATGGATAATGATGAAATTTCATGGGGTGAAATTCTACAAAACAGGAAATGCAAGGCCATTTTTAAGGTCCAGTGTGAAGCTTGCTCTCTGCTGTGCGATGCTGATTCTGTCCTATTAACGAGCTACATGTAGCCCAAACCCCTATTGTATGGATACTGGTGAGTGAAAGAATGGGAGATGTTGCTTCTAGCGTTTGAGATCGGGAAGAAGAGCTGAAGCTTTTGTATGAGACAAAGAAATGTGCGTAAAATGTCAGAACATTAATTGTAACCGTATGAATGTTGTAGACCATGTCAAATTCCAAACTGATGTTAACCATGCTTCAGAAAAATAGGTTGAAGTAAAAACAGTTTAAAAGGTTAAAATTGAATACCGGTAATAAAATAAATATATGAATAACTTGTGCCATGATTTGATATTTTTGGGTTGAAACTGGAACACTAATAAATGGAGCTTAAACAGTGATCAACTGGAGTTAGAGTGAATGTAGTAAATTAAATATACATTTATATTACTTAGACCTTAAATTTATTCAACTGACTTGATCTCCTTAAACATCTCTCTGGAACAGCTATTGGTCTCTCTCTCTCCTCCCCCTTCTTTTTCCAATTCAGTTGGGGGGGGGGGGGGGGTCGGCATATACCAAACCATAGCTATCTCACTGTTCCTGTGGGATAGTTTCTGGGTGGATTTTCATTTATGATAGATGTACTTGATATACTGGTATCATGTGATTAACAGCTTATTATGAAATTTGGGTATTTTTCTCATGATATGAAAGAAGAGACTTTTTGTAAAATTAATTTGCAAGGATAAATGTGTCCACACAATTTAAGAGGTATGTTGACACATCACAGCAAGTCAACAACTCTGAATGGGAGTTCATAACAATGCTTCCTTTTCAAGCTTACATTTATGAATGCCTCCAAAATTTCTGCCTTGGCTTTGGACTTTAGCAAATTCTATGATGGTTGAGATTGTTTTCCCACACATTGGTTGCATGTATGGATCTGCTGCCAAAAGTGATATTGAGGCAAAGTAATGAAACAAATTTCCTCAAGAGTATTCTGATCTGTTCAATATTAGTTGGTCCTGAGATGTTTTTTTATTTCAATTCAATTCAATTCACATTTATTAGGCAAAATGATGAAAGAAAAGAAAAACAAACTCTAAGGTTCTCTGGGTAAAGTTGGAAACATAAGTAGCTCCAATTTCAAACTTATATTGACATTGTGGAGGCCTTTTGGCATTCATATTTTAAAATGATCAAGGCATCATTGTTCAACAAATTTCTAGAAATTATTTTCCCCTATCTGTTTTCTGTGCTGCACATAGTATTTACATGTCATGTTAAGGGGGAAGAGAGTTTTAATTGTTACCAAAGAAAACTTAGGAATTCTTCATGAGATCTATATTACTTGGTTCCTTGTATTATCATATTATAGACAATATAAACTTGGTTATTTTTCTCATTATAAAAGAAGAAGCTTAACAATGACATTTTGAAAGGTTAGTTTGTTCACACATTTTAGAGGTTCCTAGACTCATCACAGCATGTCAACAATTCTGCATTGAAGTTAACGCTTCCTTTTCAAGCTTAAAAACATATATGAATTCGTCTGATATTTGTGCCATGGCTTTTGAATTTATGCAGAAGCCATGACGTTTGGGGTTTTTCCACATGCATTTTTTAAATGTACTTCCGCCAAAAATTACTTTGAGGCAATCAAATTGCATCAAGAGTATTTTGATCTTTCCACTTGCAGTTAGTCCTGATGTGCTTATGATCTTCAACTAATGTTTTTTGAAGAAAAGAAAAAGTTTCTTCTCTTGGTTAAGTTGGGAAACATTTGCAGCTCCAGGTTCAAATTTGTTTCAAGGTTGTGGAAGCCCAGTATTATCCAGATATTTTACAATGATTGGGGCATCGTTATTCAACAAAGTTCTAACAAGTAATTTTCACCTACTGTTACATATTATGCTGCACATACAGTTACATGTCATGTTTGGAAGGGGATGGAAGGGAGTTTAGATTATTATACATTTTATAGTCAAGAGCTCACATAAGCAAACAAAGAAACAATCTAACTGCCATCTTGATATTTGTTAACTTTTGCCTGAATAAAGTGGAGGTTCTCAAGTCCTTTACTGAATGAGGAAGGGGGAGCATCAATAATAACAAGGATGACCTAATTTTTCCAGTAAGATTTGGATAACACAGAAAGAACATGTTTTAGAAAGTACTTTTAATATGCAATAAAATGACAACCGGTAGAGAGGGCATTTTAGGTGCAATTCAAGTCAATGCAAAACAAGTGGAGTGAAATTAATTGCAAAATGCACATGTAGAATGTTTTCTTATATATAGATTTCCTTTTTGGATGGACATGTACTTGTACCATTAACAGCATATCTAAATTTGATAAATTTTCTCATGGTAAAAGAATAGGCGTAACAATGAACTTTGAAAGGAAAATGTGCCCACTACCACAATAACAAAGAAGCATTTAAGTTTCTGGATATGAAAATCAACACAAACAACAACAGTGGCAAAATCTTGGATGGGGCAAAATAAAAAGATTTGGGCGAGAGGTGCACATGTACCTCAATCTTGCTAAGGAAGTGGGATAATACGATATTTCCGATAAAAAATACGATTTCGCGATCTTTTTTCCCCCTTTTTCTTTTCTTTCTTTAACAAATAAAACAAACAAAGCCTCAGTTTGGGAGTTTATCGCACTTCTCTCACCGGGGGGAACCCTCTAAGAAAGCAATTACTGAATTAGGACAGGGGTATGTCCATTACTTTAACTGCTGACTCATTAGAAGTCTGTGGTATTTTGTGATAAGTACCCCGTGGCAGTTCTAGGAGTGGTACCCACCATACTGCGATGCATTTGTATGTGCTCCACATACACTCAAATGACTGCATGACTTGCGGTTTTGCAGAGCTCACCCCTAATTCCTAGGGTTGATTTTGGTCGTGAGTGACATTTTTCAGAACAAAAAATGTCAGAAACTGTATTTTTGGACTTTGTTTGTCCCTATTTATTCTGTATTTAGTTCAAAACTGACGAAATTATTCTCTATTTCGCCAATACTCCGTCATGACGGCGCTGTTAGTCGGAGCTGTTCTCAACAGCCTTGGCTGCCTGAACTTCGGGGGAGGAGTCCTCAGTAAATGCCTCACTGAGCTGCTTAATTGAAGAAATTTCAGTTATGGAAACACTTTACTTATCATCATTTATTTGAATACTACATATAATATTTGATGATAAATTCATCGTACAGTATATTTGAGTAGATGATTGACACATTCTTACCAAATTTAGACTCCCCCCAAATGAAATGTAAATTATATGTCCTTCTGCATTTTCAAAACACTTATTTTATTTCTAAGGTATGAGAAAAACTACAGTGGTGTGATAGTGTACTATATTTGTTTGTGAATGGTATAAAAGGCAATGTTAGTCTCTTTAATAAAACACATATACACATACAAGCCTACACCAAACCTCACACTCACATGCACACACACCCACACCCACAATGATACGCAACATTCAAAGAGCCACTTAAACCCCTTTTTCCTTTTTTTTTCCTTTTTCTTTTACTTTGTAGATTGAATGACAAGTGACAATTTAAGAGTACTTTTGAGCCCATCAAATGGATCAAAAGTTAGCTGACTGCTGTTGAATATATGCAGTTCCTTTCATATTTCTTATTTCAATTTAATTTTTTTCCCTGTACCCACAAAATATCAAAAATATTAAGATCTTGGGGTTGGGCAGGTCCCCTGGCAAAAGAGTGTGTGAAGCCCTGCAATAGCCTTAATTTGTTTTTCACATTTGAAATTTTGAAATGTCTCTTTTTTTTAGACACTTTTATGTTTTTCTTATAATTCAATTTTTTCATTAGATGTCTGTGAACATGTTGGGGTCCTTATTTTCATCATATGGTGTGCTAATAATGTCACATTCATTTTCGCAAAAATCTGATTTTTGTGTGGAAAATCTGATTTTTTAAGGGAACCAGTCTGTTTTTTTTTGTGTGTTGAGAGGTTGGCATCTCTGCATTCAGTGCAAATCACATGTACTATGTGTGTGCCATCACTGCAGTTCTTCAGCTAAGTAAATTGTAGGTATGGTCTACAATTACTATGGTGCATCTCTTGATCCAGACTCTCAGTCCGGGCCCCCACTTAAAAATGAAACCTGGTAATATATTGTATCTTTAGAAACAAGTACATTGACCATCAAGCAAGTATTTTTGATGATTCATTTGCTTGCCATAAATTATTGTAACCATACAGTTTACAGTATACCTAATAGTGCACTTCACAGAGCTTATAATGCAGGAGCTTTAGGGGGGCATTACCATGACTACCTTCTGAACCTCTGCCATGGCGCGGCACTTGGACCCCCAGTTGCGAGACGCTGCAGACGCCGCGCTCGCATGACTCAGTTTTTTGACTTTCCAATGTTGGCAGGTATGTAATTGATTGAGGTTAGACAAACTGCCCCTAATGGCAGAGTGGCTACTTTCCCAGGTTATAAACAGCAATAGAGTGATCATGAGGGGAGGGGGGGGGGGGGGGTGCCAAAGTGACAAATATGCAGGGAAAGAGAGAAAATACAACAATAACATATGACAATCGTACCTCTGGTTATACGACCTAACATGAGTGAATTGATCGCATCTGGTCGCGTCAGGATTTTGAGCATGTTCAAAGTTCAGATGCGACCAGTCACGACCGCCTCGGGTTCGTTTGACCGCCTGCAACGACTGCGAGTGCTCGCAAGACACCAAGCGATCGGTCATGCAACACCCCAAAAAATCTGTTGCAGGCGGTCGCAAACTGGTCGCAGACCTATTGTGAAAGGAGCTTTAGCCAAGAGAACTGATTGCAAATTAACTTGATAGGAATGTGGAGAGATAATGGATGAAATTGCATGATGAGTTTTGTAACTCAATGGAAAAAGTGTACCAACCCCTTTATCAATATTCCATAGCAAGTATTTGTATTTTGCGCGAGGGTGCAAAATTGTCAAATTATTTCCTTAATCTGACAAAGCTTTTAAAATATCATTTTATTGTTGTGAATTACAGATTCAGGTTTACAAATGTACGTTATAGATGATGTACACATCACAATTTTACGCCTTTTATTGTGGGTGGACATCTGGATGTAATTGCCGATTTTAGTAAAATAGTAAATTATGTGCAAGCAAATGACAAGGTAGGGTACCTATGGTGTAATACTTCAAACAAATGCAGTCAACTGTTAATTAAAAAAAAAGGATACACAGACTAACTGAGAGGGGTAGACAAACTGCCCCTAATGGCAGAGTGGCTACTTTCCCAGGATATACGCATCAATAGAGTAATCATGAGGGGGGGGGGAGGGGTGCCAAAGTGACAATATGCAGGGAAAGAGAGAAAATACACCAAAAGAAATTCAATCTCACTAAGAAATGGGATTGCAAAGGGATAAATTAAGGGATGCTCCGATGCTGTGGGGGGGGGGGGGGGGGGGGGTAAATTGACAATGCGCAGTAGGGCCAAATCTATGAGACAATTGGTCTCATAGTCATCCAATAGTCATAGTCATCCAAGGGGACAAAGGAGGCAGGGGGTCACAAGTGGGAAATGCACAACTTCATACAAAAAAAGAGAGAGCAAAGAATATCTTTGAAGTCCTTTGGGAGGCAGTAGAAAATCAAAATTTCCCTTTCTTCTAATATGTGATCAATGGGGTTAAATACATCTGTCTCCTATACAGGATTTGATATCAAATCGTACATTTATGAAATGGTCATTTGAAGAATAAAAAATTTTCAATGAGGGATCTGGGCTTCATGGATGGAGGGGGGGGGGTATAAGTAGATATTATAAAGGAAGTCAGTTTCTGAGATGGCTGCTGCGTGCAAATTTTGTACGGGTATGTTATATTATTCTGTATTACATTTTCAATTTTTCCCTAAAATATAATTGGATATAATTGGTGATCCACCATCTCCTGTGTTAGGATCATGTTGGCTTTTTAGTACACCATCTCAATTTAATTTGACTGTGTTGTGCACATAAAGAATATACATGTATGGTTCTATTATATCCTATAATTATTTCATATCATTGGACAGAGCATATTCTGTGTTTGGACAGAACATATTCCAATGTAACTTACAGTTTTTCATAGTTAAGTAGGAGGGGGGAAAAATGAATTTTTAGGATGCTTCTGGTAAAGTTGGAAAAATATTGGCAGCTCCAAGTTGAAGCATGCAAAGATACTGTTGAGGCCTTCAGATAAGGCCTACCCTTGGAGATACCAGAATGATCGAGGCATGATAGTCACATATGTTTGTGCCACTCACTTTGAGAGTGGGGCCATTTTGAAATAATCTGCACTACGCTAGGGATATTTTGTACTTGGTGCAAAATTGAGTTAGCCAAGAGAATTGATCACAAATACTTGTGTGAATTTTTGCATGGAGTAACATTTAAAAACAGGATTTTTCAAAGTAACTTGATAGGAATGTGTAAAATAGTTACTGGAGAGATAATGATAAAATTTCATGAGTTTGTAACTCGATAGAAAAAAAAGTACTTACCCCATTACAAATATTCTATAGCAAAAGTAATATTGAGGCATCGTAACAAAACAAATATCATGAAGACTATTCAATCAAGAGTATTTTGATTTGTTCAATTTTAGTTCGTCCTGAAATGATCTTCAACCTGATGAAGGTTTTTTGTTGTTTGTTTTCGAAAAGGAGAAATGGCAGAAAAAAAAATTTGTATTGGTTCTGGCTGGTATCAGCAAAGTTGTGAGTTTTGAAAGGCATAGAAATGTTTATGTTTTGATCAATAATAGATGATTCATGTATCCCTTGCATGCACTGGTATCGTGTGATTAACAGCTTATTATAAAACCATGGTTATCATTTTACTCATGGTACCAAAGAGGAAGCTTCTTGTAAAATTAATAATTTAAGGATAAATGTGCCCACACAATTTGAGAGGTATGTGGACTGCTCATAACAATTCAACAACTCTGAGTGGGAGTTAGTAACAGTGCTTCCGTTTCATTTAAGAATGCCTCCAAAACTTCTACCACAGCTTTTGAATTGATGCAAAGGCCATGACGGTTGAGGTTTTCCCACACATTGGTTGAATCTGTTGATCTGCTGCCAAAAGTAATACCGAGGCAAAGTAATGAAACAAATACCAAGGGTATTAATCTGTTCAATATTAGTTAGTCCTCAAATGTTTTGGGTCTTCAACTTGATGAAGTTTTTTTTGTTTGTTTTAATGAAAAGAAGAAAAACCTAACCAAAAACCAAACTCTAAAGGTTCTCTTGGTCAAGTTGGTAAAAATAAATAGCTCAATTTTCAAACTTATATTGACATTGTGGAGGCCTTTTGCAATTTATGATCAAGGGATCATTGTTCAGCAAAGTTCTAGAAATTATTTTTCCCTATCTGTTACTTATTGTGCTGCACATAGTCGTTACATGTCATGTTTAGAAGCGAGGGGAAGAGTTGTAATTGTTACCAAAGAAAATTTTTAAAGTTTCTTTATTAGTTGGTTCCAACTATCATCGTGTTAAATTGGTTATTTTTCTCATAATAAGAGAAGAGGCTTAACAATTAAAGTAGCTATCCAAAGAAAATCACAAATATGGCAATTAATGTATCAATAGAAACTGGGAAGCTTACAGATGGCAATCGTATAAGTTTTATGTCAACTGCGTATATGATGATTATAAAAACAACACAAATAAAAGCTCTTCTCAGCATCTGGAATATCCGAGGATTCGCCAGAAATATACTTAGATGGCAACTGATACTGACATGGCAACTGACTAAGCAACAAGTGATAGTAAGCCTCTCCTGAAGATAACCTTCATACACCCTAGATATCCTAATTCGACGAGTTTGAAGCAGATCTCAGTACTCGTTGTCTATATACTAACCAACTGGATCCCTTAGAATTTCATCATGGGCGACCGTAACTCGAGAAAAAGTGGGAAGAAATTGAGCAAGAAAGAGGGTAACAACTTCTCCGTCTTGGGCGGTGAGCTGAACTGTGATGCCGCCGCCCCCGCTGGCCCAGCTAATCTCTCTGATCCGGTCATTGGTGCTGCCAGTGGTGACTTGAGCTCTCCTCCCTCCACAGATGCTCTGGCCGAGTACCTTAAAGCTGCAACAGCCAATTTTGAGAGGATGATGGAGAAGGCTATGAAGTCTATGATCGAGAGCATCCAGAAGGTTGAAAAGGCTTTAGAGTTTGAAGGGGTCAGAATAAATGATCTTGAAAAGAAAAACAAGGAACTGGAGGAAAGATTGGTCAAAATGGAAAAAGCTTTTGGCGATTTACAACAGAGGATTGGGAATCATGACATGGAGGCGAATAAAGCAGAGCGCTCTGCCCGGAAAAATAATTTCCGTATTGTGGGAATTGAAGAGCCAAAAGAAAATCAAGTTGAGGATTGTATTAAGAAAGTCGAGAGTATCATCAGTACTAAGTTCAATCAGAACATGAAAGTTGAACGGGCGCATCGTGATGGAAAGAAAGGAGATAAGGCTCGCCACATTATCGTTAAAACACTGTCCTATCGCGAGAAAATTCACCTTATGAAAATGCAAGAGAGCAACTCAAAGGGGAAAGCTTTTATTTCACTGATGATTTGACAAAGGCTGATCTAACAGAAAAGAAGAGACATGTGAAGAAAGTACAAGAACTTTATCAAAAGGGAACCAAACTTCGCTTCTATGCTGGGCTCTGGAGAGGAACTGGAGGTGTCCCATACTTCACTACATAGTGCAGCTTTAACCACTATTTTGTAGACCACACAAACTGGTTGGTAGGACAAGGCCCCTTGTTTATTTGATTTATGGATGAACATGTGGAGTGAGTCATTCTCCCCAAGACCTTATTTGTGCTATAGATTAAGACTCTTCTGATGCAATCTGTGTTAGCTATATACATGTACTTTTGAGAAATGAATAGAATACATGCCAGGAGAGGTTATACTATCTTTCTTTTCTCTTGCTATGTTATCTGTTGCCTTAAATATATTTGTGATCATGGCATTGCTATTGCCTTTTGCCATGTCTGTTAGTTTTTTTAGTTTCGGTTTTTGTTTTAGTTTTAGTTTTAGTATTTGTGATGTATATAGAATATATCCACAACTTGTTGTTTTTCATTTTCTCTCTCTCACTTTCTTTGCCTTTAATTCTACTCTGATCTCTATCATGCCCAGATTTGCTAAGGCAATTGTCGGGTTTGTTAGGCATACAGTCTCTGTCAATAAATGATGTTGGAAGAATATTGTTTACAGCAAAGCATTGATTGTAGGTATTATGCACCAAATGAATTCAACCCTGTCTCTGCTCAACGTTCTCAATCGCAATGTTTAAGTTTTTTGCACTGCAATGCCAGGAGTCTCTCTAAAAATTATGAAAAAATAAATGCTCTATTGTCTTCATTGAATTTCAATTGCTCAATAATTGGTTTATCTGAAACATGGTTAAATGCTCTTTCTCCACCGCTTTTTACCTTAGAAGGATACAATCTAGTCCGCAAGGATAGGCCAAATGGACGTGGTGGTGGCGTTCTCATGTATATTTCAGATAATTTATCATTCAAAATCAGGCATGATCTTTCCTTCCCCAGTCAAAGTGCAGAGCTTTTATGTATCGAGGTTGACCTCCCAGCAGAGAAAAATTTCATTGTGTGTGTAGTATACAGACCACCAAACTCAGATGTTGACAGTTTCTTTACTGATCTTGAGTTGTTGATGTTAGCTATTAATTCGTCGAATATATCTGCATGTGTAATGGGTGACTTCAACATAGATTTACTAAAGAAAAATGCTAGTACTCGCCGTCTCCATAATATACTTGATTCCAATGCCTTCAGTGTAATGATTGATAAACCGTCGAGAATATGTAATGGAACTTCGACGCTGTTAGATAATATTTTTGTAAAAACTGTTAAAAGTCATTCACAATCTGGTTTGTTCTATTGTGAAGTTTCTGATCATCTACCTGTGTTCTGCATGATTCGTGATCTACTAATTAATGGCCGTAAGGAAAAGGGGATTATAGAGAGACGAATCTTGACAGAGGATAATATTTCCAATCTAAACAACGATTGCCTGGCTGAAGAATGGTCCGAAGTGTTGGTATGTGAAGATGTTGATAAGTCTTTTGAACTGTTCTGGAGTAAATTCTATGATTATTTTGATAAGAATATCCCTCTCATTCAATCAAATAATAAGAGCTTTGGTAAACATCCCTGGATTACCAGGGGGATACTACAGTCTATCAAAAGAAGAAATACCCTATACAAAAGAAGTTTGAGGAAACCAACTCGAGAGAATATCGAGAAATATAAAAAATACCGAAATAAATTAACGTCGATAATAAGATCATCGCGCAGTACATTTTACACTAGGCAATTTGATAAGACAAGAGGAAATATGTCATCTACATGGAAAGTTGTTAAAGATATTTTGTGTAAAAGAAATAAGACTGAAAACACCCAAAATTTTGTATATGAGAATCGTGAGATAACTTCTGCAGGAGATATTGCTAATGTGTTCAATGAATACTTTACCAACTTGGGCCCAAATCAAGCAAAGAAAATAAATACAGCAGGAACAAATTTTAAGCAATATCTGCCAGGGCAGTCTCAATCCTCTATTTTCCTCAAGCCAACTGATTATCTTGAAGTACTTAATGTTGTGTGTTCTTTAAAAAATAGTAAATCCCTTGGTCATGATGGAATTAGTTCCTCATTCTTGAAGCAGATCATAGGTTCGATTTTAACACCTCTTGTACACATCTGTAATCTATCTTTATCAAGTGGTGTATTTCCTTCTTCATTCAAACTGGCAAAGGTTATTCCTGTGCATAAAAAAGATAGCCCCTCAAACATCGCTAACTATAGGCCAATCTCAATATTATCAAGTTTCTCAAAAATACTTGAGAGAATCGTGTATAATAGACTTTTTAGCTATCTTGAGAAACATAAACTTCTTAACCCTAACCAGTATGGATTTAGAAGGTCTCACTCAACTGACCTTGCATTGTTGCAATTTTATGACCATGTGTCTAGTGCCCTGGCCGCTCGTGAGCATGTTATTGGTGTGTTCATGGATCTGAGCAAGGCTTTTGACACACTTGACCACTCAATTCTGCTATGTAAACTACAACATTATGGAGTCAGAGGCATTGCTCTGGAGTGGTTCTCTAGCTACCTTTCTAACAGAAGGCAATACACATCCTACAACTCTGTCAACTCTGCTGTGTCATTTCTAAAATGCGGTGTTCCGCAAGGTTCAATATTAGGCCCCTTGTTATTTTTGATATATGTCAATGATATTTGCAATGTGTCTACCACTCTAAATTACATATTATTTGCAGATGACACAAGTGTTTTCTTATCTCATAATAATATCAATATCCTTGAAAATACAATTAATAATGAACTACCCAAATTAACCAATTGGTTTAGGAGCAATATGCTGTCTCTCAATGTGCAAAAAACGAATTATATTCACTTTAAAGGTAGAAAGTCTCGTGGAGTACAAACTCCTAAAGTAAAACTAGATGATGTCTTGTTGGAAAGAAAAACTTGTACCAAATTTCTCGGTGTTTACATTAATGAACAACTAAACTGGAATGATCATTTGAAAAACATAAGAACAACAATTTCCCGAAATATTGGAATATTATATAGAGTGAAATATATAGTTCCTGACAAAGTAATTTTTATACTGTACAATACTCTGATTCTACCATACATCTCATACTGCAATGTTCTTTGGGCAACATCTAAGTGTGTTACAGATAATATTCTCTTGCTACAAAAGAAAGCTATCCGCATTTGTGCTGGAGCTGGTTACCGTGACCATACAAGGCCTCTCTTTATCAAGTTGAAGAGCCTTACGGTTAGTGACATCAATTTTCTTCAAACCGCCCTCTTTATGTTTCGTTATAATAACAACCTTTTGCCCACTTCCTTTTCTTCCATGTTCAGTCGAAACAGTGATATTCACTCTTACCCCACAAGACAATCGGCTAATATTCACTTATTCAACCCCCGCACATTATTGGCTCATAAATCTGTTAGGCATAACGGTCCAGATGTCTGGAATGCCTTACCGAGTGACACTCGAAATTTACCTACCATTCATTCCTTTAAAAATGCGATTAAGCGCATGCTTATCTCTAAGATGTGATTAATACATATACATGTACAATTATTTCTTGTATTACTACAACGAAGCCTAGAGGTTCATATCACCCGAAAGACTAGAATATTTTCATCCTACATAATTTGTCCTATTACGTGTATAGATATCCATCGACGCCTTTACTATATTACTGATTACATATATTATTTGGGATAATAAAGGCTCCCTCCTCTTTCTCCATCTTCTTACCTTCTATAACTTTATTTTCATCTTTATCTGTTGTAAATAGTGTAAAATTTCAAATTAGTTCATTTAATGTTAACATTGGTTAGTGAGTTTCTCTCTTTGTTTTTGTTTTTTTCTGTTTATTTTGTTTTAGTTTTAGTTTTGAATGATAATATATGTAATTCGTTAGTTTTGAATGTGAAGGTACATGTATGGCAACGATTCAAGCCTTTTAAGCTTATATTGCTATACCTCTGTATGGTGCTCCATTATTCTATGTCTGTGTTGTGACCATAGTTATTTTACGATTCTGTCATTGTTATTTGTTTCTTTAAATATCTTCTCTTATGGATGTGACTGCTCCAAGGAGTTATTTCAATGTACTATGTAATATGATGAACCATTCAGAAATAAATAAATAAATAAATAAATAAATAAATAAATATAGCGATGTTTTGATGTCATCACACTCGGGATCGATCCTGCTTAAGCAGACGACGTCCTATAATGAATGAACGTAATTGCAATGCAATTATTTATCAAATTATAAAGAGTTTGGTGTATTTAAACATGACCTTATTTCACACCATTATAAAGGGAAAGTGAAACTGATTCTGATAGCTAAAACCGTTTGATTGTAAATACACAGGAGAAGGGTCAATGATCAATGAAATAAACCCCACTTTCAAATTGAAAAGCCCTCCGAATAATAGCAGGATGGTATTCGTTCCCTCTTGAAACGCCGAACATGCCCCGGTGCAAGCAGCTGAAAATACAATGGCGTCTTATTTTGTTTACAAGTGACTGATTCCTTTATTTTTTTAACGCTGCATTTTTCATCAAAATAATACCATACACAAAGTTAAGAGTGAGGCAACAGACTAACATTAAGACTGACGCTAGTCAAGTAAGAGAAATAAGTGAAGAGGAGATGACAAAACAGGCACTGAAAAATGTGTAAGATGTTATGGGACATCGTCTGCTTAGACAGGACTGGTCGTTCGTGTGTCGTCACACATCTCAGCAGAGTTCAAGGAGCTCTTCAGCTGCTATATCGGGGGCTGTATTTTGCTGTTTTATAATTGATAATAATCATTAATTCAAATGTTTCCAAGCGTTGAATTTGGATAACCTTTAATTTATGCCATCTATGCAATAATAAGTATTAAGCCAATATTTATTTTGATGGAATTTTCTTGCAATGTGATCTTTAAAGACCCTAGACTGATCACAGTATATCAAAAACTTTGCATTGAACAGTGCTTCCTTTTCAAGCTTACAAAGATTTATGAATTCCTCTGATATTTCTGCCATGGCTATTGAATTTATGCAGCAGCCATGACGGTTGGGGTTTTTCCACATGCATCTTTTTTTAATGTACTTGTGCCCAAAAATGACTTTGAGGCAAAATAATCAATCGAATTGCATCAAGAGTATTTTTTTATCTTTTCGCTTTCAATTTGGTCCTGAGGTGCTTATGATCTTCAACTCAAGGGTTTTTTTTTGAAGAAAAAAAAAGTTTTCTTCTCTTGATTAAGAAACACATGCGCACTGACGTAGACAGGGCTTATCTCGAAAGGGAGCGGCACGGTGGGGAGCGTTCAACGCACCCTTTCGAGTAAAGCCCCCCCCCCACTTATCTCGAAAGGTTGCGTTGAGAACGGAGTGGCGCGTTAACGCACCCTTTCGAGACAAGCGAGGGGAGGGGCTTTTCTCAAAAGGGTGCGTTAACTAGTCTTCCACATCGGTCGTTTATAATAAAATTAAAATAACGAAATATCTATTTTCTAACTGAACGTGGAATTTAGCTTGCTTGTGTTTAAAAAGAGGCAATATGGTGATACAGACCCCGCAACTTACCCGTCTTGTAATCGATCTTCTTAGACGTCTAACTTAAGCCAACTCACTAGTTATACCCTTGTTACAAGCCCCACGCAACCACGTTGAACAACTTACAAAACGGAAATGGGGCCTGTATCACGATTTAACATTATAAACTCGTGAACAAGGCCCCATCCTATGCAAACTGAAGACAGACAACATGGTAGTGGGGCTTCACGATTACATATAAGGGCATAGTTGCAAGGGAGGGGATAAAGGCAGGGACGGATTCGAATCGGCCGGGGCCCCCTTTTGAAACCCTTAAGTACACAAACTTACCCCGCAACTTACCCGTCTTGTAATCAATCTTCTTAGACGTCTAACTTCAGCCAACTCACTAGTTATACTCGTGTTACAAGCCCCGCGCAACCACGTTGAACAACTTACAAATCAGAAATGGGGGGGGGGGGGTTGAAATGTACATGTATTCATATATTCTTGATTTATTTATTCGTGGGCGTACCAGACAGGGTCAGTCAACCACCCCCCCCCCCCAAAAAAAAAAAAAAAAAAAAAGAATCTCAATTTTTCTTTCTTAAATCATTGTATTTTTTCAGCATTGTTATCACAGTGAATTTCCTTGAGGACACCCCCGCCTTTTTTGGGGGGGCTTTGCTTTTCAGTTGGACCCCTTTTAATTTAATTTAATTTTTATCTGCCACTTCAGCGCAGTACTCCCCCCCCAAAAAAAAAGAAGAATATCACACCATTTTATTCATCTTTTCATTTAAATAACGCATGGTGTACCAGGGCAACTATCCCCTACACAATCTCCCCAAAAAAGAACAACCATTCCCCCCCCCCCCATTTTCTTCTCCTTTTGTTTCTTTTTCTTTTTGTTCATTGTTCTGATTAACCTGTACATGTTAATTGAAATGAATAAAGCATAAAAAACCCAGATCAACTAAAAGGGGGAGGGGGCACGTCCTATTCTGCCTCTCCCTGGATCTGTCCATGCCTTAATCCCCTTCCTTGCAATTACATGTACCCCCCCCCCCCCCGAAAAAAAAAGTGTTTAATACTGGGGGAACGTATATCTCTTTATCTCCGCTTTATATTTAATAAAATATTGGAGGAAAGTATCCCCTTATATCGTTTTAGCCCCTCCTTTGCAATTCCCCCTCTGCCTGTCCTCCAAATAAAAATAAATTAAGGAGGTAATTTCCAGGGGGCCGCGGCCTATTCTGCCTCTCGCGGGATCCGTCCAAGCCTTTATCCCCTCCCTTGCAGTCACCCCAAAAAAGGTTTAAATATTGGGGGAAGTATTCCCTTATATATCATTGTAACCCCTCCCTTGCAATCCCCCCACCACCGCCAAAAAAAAAGAGGCAATTATTTTATTGTGTAGTTAAGGCATGCCACTTGGATTTTAAAGGGGAGGGGGCACAGCCGCTTTAGCCCCTGGATCCAGATGCCCATACCTTTATCCCCTCCCTTGCAATTTCCCTCATTACTCCCTCAAAATTATACATTGGCGAAGTCCCCCATAAAAAATTTAGATATTGGGGGAAAGTATCCCCTTATATCCCTTTAACCCCTCCCTTGCAATTCCCCCCTCCGGCCCCCCCCCCAATTTGTTTTATTGTGTACTTAAGGGTTTCAAAAGGGGGCTCCGGCCGATTCGAATCCGTCCCAGCCTTTATCCCCTCCCTTGCAACTATGCCCTTATACAGTTAACAACAAAATTATTCATACCCCTTGGAAAATTCTAGTTTTTTGCATTTTTCCTAAAAATGAATGGTTAACTGAATTTAATTACACATCACTTGAATACATTTAGTTATCATCTGCAAATGAATGCCGTTTCTGGTTTCACCTCATTTGCATAACAATAGAAAAGGTGAATTATCCAAACTGGGTGATGTTCAAAATTATTCATACCCTTGGTGATCTATTGACTTTGTCAATCAGTATGAATCCAGTCCTTGTGATTAATGCTCGTAACACTTTCTTCACACTGTCACAATGCTTCTGGAGGTCTCTACTGAGATATCAGGCCAATACCTGGTCTCCAATGGCCCAATATCCTTGAGGATGTTGTCCACACATGCCATCACCTGGTCTTCAGGGGATTCGATGTATTTAAAGCAGATTTTGTGGTTGCAGGTGGTGTAGTTTTAGACGTCATGAGGATAGGACTATGATATTGATATTTTCGTTAATATTCCTTACATTTTTTAATGACAATTCTGTATCTAAGTTGAAACAAAGCACTCTTCCTGGAGAGACTTCCCTGGAGGCATTCACTGTTGCACTGTCAAGGGAAGGTATTTCCTGATACTTTTGTTCCATTATTATTAAGAATGTTTAGGTAGGCCATGGTAGTTGTCTAAAGGTTGGATGGTGCCAATTTTATCAGTTTATTCAGTTAAACTGATTGACACATTTTTGATATGGACACCTAGTGGGTACTCTAGTGAAGCTTAAAATACTGATCTTTATGTTCCAGTGCACTGTCAAAGTGGTAGCATTTTGTCCACTGCAGCTGGTAACATGGAGGGCATATGGTATAAATTTGGTTTACATTCATTTCGATATCAAGGATTGTAGCTTTCATACCAAAGATACAAAGAATATACCATATGAAGATTGATACACAGTAACAGTCAATATCGGATGTGTATGGTACTCAAAGGTTACATACTGTTATTCATGGTGACCTGACGTTAGAGTCATGCAATGACTTTAATATCACCAACATGGCCTTCCTGAGCACTCTGATTAAGAATGGGGCCAATGAATAAAGGTGAACCCTCCCACAGGCAGTGCAAAAGGGAAGGGCTCCTCAGGAATGGTGCTTTGCTTCATAAGTAGATACAGAATTTTCATTAAAATGCATGGAATAAATGACCGAAAATTTCAATATCATAGTCCCGTCATCATGAAGTCGATAACTGCATCACCTGTAGGACACGAAATCTAATGAACTCCCTGAAGGTCAGGTGAAGGCATGTGTGGACACATCCTCAAGGAGATTGAGCCATTGGAGAACAGGTACTGGCCTGATATCCCAGCAGAGACCCCTCCGGAAGCCTTGTGACGGTGTATTAAAATAAAGTGAATTACAAGCATTAATCACAAGGATCGGATTCATACTGATTGACAAAGTCAATAAATCACCAAGGGTATGAATAATTTTGAACATCGCCCAGTTTGGATAACTCACCTTTTCTATTGTTATGCAAATGAGGTGAAACTGGAAACAGCATTCATTTGCGGATGATAACTAAATGTATTCAAGTGATGTGCAAGTAACTTCATTTAACCATTCATTTTTAGGAAAATGCAAAAAACTAGAATTTTCCAAGGGGTATATGAATAATTTTGTTGTTAACTGTATGTAATCGTGAAGCCCCACTACCATGTTGTCTGTCTTCAGTTTGCATAGGATGGGGCCTTGTTCACGAGTTTATAATGTTAAATCGTGATACAGGCCCCATTTCCGTTTTGTAAATTGTTCAACGTGGTTGCACGGGGCTTGTAACACGAGTATAACTAGTGAATTAGCTGAAGTTAGACGTCTAAGAAGATCGATTACAAGACGGGTAAGTTGCGGGGTCTGTATCACCATATTGCCTCTTTTTAAACACATGCAAGCTAAATTCCACGTTCAGTTAGAAAATAGATGATATTTCGTTATTTTAATTTTATTATAAACGACTGGTGTGGAAGACTAGTTAACGCACCCTTTCGAGAAAAGCCCCCCCCCCCCGCTTGTCTCGAAAGGGTGCGTTAACGCGCCACTCCGTTCTCAACGCACCCTTTCGAGACAAGCGAGAGGGGGGGGGCTTTTCTCGAAAGGGTACGTTGAACCCTCCCCACCCGTAGCCCGGGGCCTATTCAGCCACTAAAACAGAAAAAGGCCTAAAAAGGCACTACAAGTCTGTATCTTCCTCTCAAACTTTGCTAAAACATCAGTTTTTGCGCTTTCACGTGGGAAGGGGGAAATAACTCTGCTCTCCTTGCACCCACCCCTGTTACATACAGTGAAATGTTGCGTCCAAATAATAATATACTTTCCACCAAAAAAAATGGTCTGCTACAAGCCGATTATCTTTCTCTTAAATATGCTAAAACGCCAAAGCTTTCGTGCTTCGGAAGGGGGAAACTCCCCCTCCCTACACCCACCCCTGTTACATACAGTGCAGTATTGTGTCCAAATAACTGAAAAGCAGCCATTGCATCGAAATAACTTTGCACCCAAAAATTGTCTCCTACAAGCCGTTTATCTTTCTCTTAAATATGCTAAAACGCCAATGCTTTCGCGGTTCGCACAGAAGGGGAACTCCACCTCCCTGCACCCACCCCTGTTACATAGAGTGCAGTATTGTGTTCATATAACTTAAAAGCAGCCAGGGCGTCGAATTAATTTTCCGCCTAAAAATTGTTTGCTATAAGCCGTTATCTGTTAGTGCAGTATTACGTCCAAATAACTGAAAAGCAGTCCGGAGATCGAAATAACTTTCCGCCTAAAAAAAGGTGCCGTTATCTTTTTCTCAAAATTTGCTACAAAACGTCAGAGCTTTCGCACTTTGCGCGTGAAGAGGAAAACTTCCACCTCTCTGCACCACCGCCGCCCCTAAAATGAAATCCTGGCCATGTGGTTGGATCCTTCATGTCTGCCCCCCCCTATTGAAAAATCCTGGCTATGCCTACAGGTACATATGCAGCTCCAGTATCAAATTTGTTTCAAGCTTGTGGAAACCCTGACTATCCATGTTTTTATGCCTCTGCCCACCGAAGGTGGTGCCAGAGGCATTATGTTTTCGGGTTGTCCGTCCGTCGATCGATCCGTCCATCCATACGTCCTGCTTTCTCGTTCTAGCAATAACTCAAGAACCACATGAGGTATGAACTCCAAACTTAGTGCTATTATGTATCACCATCGGAAGACGATCTGAATAGATTTTTTGGTACATAGGTCAAAGGTCAATGTCACAGAGGCCAATTTCTGAAATTTCAGGCATTAGCTTGGTTCTAACGATAACTCAAGAACCATTTGAGGTATGAACTTCAAACATGGTGCTAGTATGTATCACCATAGGAAGACGATCTCATTAGATTTTAAGGGTACGTAGGTCAAAGGTCAAGGTTACAAAGGCCAATTTCCGAAATTTCAGGTGTTAGCCTCGTTCTCGCAATAACTCAAGAACCATTTGAGGTATGAACTTCAACTTGGTGCTAGTATGTATCATTATAAGAAGACGATCTGATTAGATTTTGCAGTAAGTACATCAAAGGTTAAAGGTCACAGAGGTTAATTTCTGAATTTCAGGTGTTAGCCTCGTTCTCACGATAACTCAAACAATTTGAGGTACATGTATGAACTTTAAACTTGGTGCTAGTATATATCACCTTAAGAAGACGATATGATTAGATTTTTAGGGTATGTAGGTTTTTTTTTACCTTTGTTATCATCATATCTCAACTATTTTGTATTCATGACTAAAAGGAGATAACTGATCAGGTTTTGGGGTTATAAGGTGTAAGATTAAATGTCAATGAGGTCAATTAACATGTTATTAGAAGCTTTTTTTTCTGGTGTTTCACAATTAAAACAAAATCAACATGAATGTGCGATATATTTCTGATCTTGCAATGGCGGATGCATAAATTTCAACTTGCGCGCAGTCGAGAATTCATCTAGTTTAGAATGATTTGAGGCATGTTCAAAGTTCTAAAAAGTAATTTTCACCTTCTGTTACAAATTGTGCTGTGCATAAATACATGTCATGTATCATGTCATGTCATGTCATGTTACTGCTATGTGTTAACCTTTGCCTGAAGAAATCAATAATAACCACAATCTAAATAAGATTGACCTAACGTCGCCATAAATATTAGGATTAAATTAGAGAAAGAAAAAAACACTGAGTACTTTTAATAAAATGACTCGAAGAGGCATTTTGGATGTAATTCTACACACAAGTGGAGTTAGCATATTACTGTAGAAGGCACATTTATTCTGTAGGATTTCCTTTTCTGATGAATACTTTTGCTGTCGTCGAGTACATATTTTTAAGCTGTTGTCGCCAGGGGCGGATCCACGATTTTGTAAAGAGGGGCACAGAGCCGGAAAAGTACAGAATTAAGGGTCTTTTTTTTTCATTGTGTACTTAAGGTATGCCAGTTGGGTTTCAAAAGAGGGGGCACGGGCCAGTTTTCCCCCAATGTAGATCCACCACTGGTCTGTAAATTTCAACATTTCAACGCCCTTATTTCTTGTCGCATCTTGGACGAGTTGGGCTGAGCCCGCTATAAAAATTGGCAATAAGCGGTAGATCACCTCTGGACTCGCTCCGTGGTCGCAGTCGTTTTCTTGCTTTTCAGAGTTTCTTTGTTGACATGTCCTGTTCCCTTCAAAGTATGTTTTGTCAACAGGCTTGGCGACTCAAGGCTTTTCAACGACAGCACTAATTGATACTACATGTACTGGTTCATGTTACCAACAGAATATATCTTAACTTTCAATGATAGAGATTTATCTGTCCGTGACCGCTCTCAACCACTGTCCAGAGGTTTTTTTTTTTGCACTCGGGTATGGGACCCGGAGGCTTGGGCACTCGATGCCTTCACCCTCCATTTGAGACACTTTCGGGGGTATGCATGTTTCCCTCCGTCTCCGTTGATCCCTCAGGTTCTGAGAAAGATCAAGGAGGATCGAGCTTGGGTCCTGTGAGTAGCTCGGCGGTGGCCGAGGATGCCTTGGTTTCCCCTACTCCTGTCCCTCCTGGATGGACCAGCCGTTGCCGCTCCCACTGAGGCCGGACCTGGTGTCTCAGCCTCTGTAATATAAATATGTTATATGACAAGTTAAAATTATCTTCATTTGAATGTACATGAAAACAAAAATGGTTTATTCTGAGAAAAATCCAGTGTAATGCATTCCACAGGTGATCAAGAGTGTCTTGTAGCTATAGTGTACCGGTCAGTGGGTATTTCATAAATAGTACTGCTCTTACATTACTTTGTAAAGAAAATGGCAACCCCCATGGGATAATGTCTAGCAAGGAATCTGCAACACTTTGAGATAGTGTTCTCGCTTTTAAATAATCAAATAGGAGTAATTTCAAGATATTTGTAATAGGCTGACAATTATCTACATGATTATAGGCTAATGTTTGTTGCCTTTAATTCCCCTTTAACTAATGTCCAATGAAAATGGAGAGCCTCTAGTCAGGGGGGGGGGGGGGGGGGCAGTACAAATGAGCATATTACTAAAAATTATGTAATGCACTATTTATGATCATGGAAATTGCATAATGGTTATTTTTTTAAAGGGTACATTTTATGTGCAATCAATTGACTAGAAAGGGTAGTTTTGGTGGAATTCTGCAACAAGTTGAGTAGTGAGACATATTATTCAGTAGAATGTTTTCTTACAGATTTCTTTTTTCCGATTGATACTACATCAATCGTGTTATCAAGAGCATATCTAAATTTGATGATTTTTGTCATGATAAAAGGTGAGGCTTTGTTTGTACAATGCATTTGAAAAGATATGTGCCCATGCATTTTTAGCAGTCCCTGGACTGATCACAGTAAGTCAACAACTTTGAATGGGATTTCATAACAATGCTTCCTTTCCAGGTTTACAAAGATTTGTGAATGCCTCCAAAATTTCTGCCATGGCTTTTGAATTTATGCAAAAGCCATGACGGTTGGGGTTTTTCCACATCCATTGGTTGAATGTACAAATCTCCTGCTAAAATGATGTGAGGCAAAGTAATTAAACAAATATGAAGAGTATTATGATCTTTTCACTTGCAGTTAGTCCTGAGGTGCTTATGACCTTCAACCCAAAGGGTTTTGTGAAGAAACATAAGAAAAACAGTTCAAACATTCTTTTGGTTAAGTTGGGTAACATTTGCAGCTCCAGGTTCAAAGTTGTATCTTGGTTGTGGAGGCCAATTACCATCCATATTTTATAGAATGATGGAGGCATCATTGTTCAACAAAGCTCTAAAATGTAATTTTTCGCACTTTGCCTGATGAAATAGACTAAGTTGTTTTCAGAGTAGAGGGGAGGGGCAGTAACACAGATCTAAATGAGGGGATAAATTAAAGAGAGAGAGAGAGAGAGAGAGATCACCAGTTACATGTATCATGGAAATCTCATCTTTTTAGAAAATTATAATCTTTACATGTGATAAATGACAAGAAAGGGCGCTTAATACATGTAGGTGCAGTTCTGGAAACAAGTGAAGTTAACTTATGACTCTAAAAGGCACATTGACATATCTTTTTCTACGATTTTTTAAAATAGATTTCTTTTTTTCTGAAGGATACTAACATGTAGGCCTGCTGGTATCACATTATCAACAGTAAATATATATAAACTTGGTTATATTTCTCATGTAAAAGAAGCGGCTCTACAATGAATTTTGAAAGGATAATTTCCCTAGATGCATTTGGAGAGGGCCCTGGACTGATCACAGCTTGTCAACAACTTTGAATAAGAGTTTACAAAGATTTATGAATGCCTTAGAAATTTTTGCCACAGCTTTTCAATTTTTTGAAAAGCTATGATGCTTGGGAAGTCAGGGTTTTTCTATACACAATGGTTGAATGTACTAATATCCTGCCAAAATATGCCAATCAGTTTTTTTTTTGCTAGACAGGAAATTAGTTCAATTTCTGTCTTGCCTTTCTTCCCCTTATGTTCCCATTGGTTCCTCCCGGTGACATAGAGCTACGCTCGTTCGCTAGGCTAGCAATCCACGGCTTAGTGTTTGCTTTGTTTGGTTTGTTGGAGTTTTCCTTTGTTAGATTTTCGTGCATAGCCCTCGGGGTGTTTAGTGTTCTTTCGTGGCTCCTTTCCTCGCATTTAGTTGTGCTTGTATTTGTTTAGAAATACTGTGAGCTCTTTATTTACACCCTTACGTGCTAGTCTCTTTTTCTAATTGTTTCAGGTTCAGTATGAGTTCTTCTGTTTCTTTGAATCCTGTTACCCGTAGACCCCCGCCAGTGTGCAGGCTGACACGGCAGGAGCTAGTGTCACAGCTTCATCTTCGTTGAAACGCAGTACACTAGCTACCGGGGGTACAGGCGTGAACCCATCGACTCGGTCAGAAATTATCTTCCCAGGCTTGGCGACGGGAGGTAAGTTAGGGACCCCTGCGAACAGTTGGTCTTGGACTGGGACAAGCACCTCGTTGCTTGCTAGCCCGGCAGCGGTTGGGTTCAACATTACAACAACAGTCGGGACTTCCGGTCCCGGCGAGGGGGTCGTCGCTTTACCGACAGCAGGCCCCCGAACTCAGGGCGTGAATGTCGCCGGTTTACCGGCCACTGGAAACTAATGTCCGCTCAGGGGGTGCTGTCGGGATCCCGACAACTAGCTCCTACCCGAGCATAGACACTGAAGCTTTTCCATCCAGTGATCTATGCACTCTCTCGGCGAGCCCCGACTCAGCCTTAGTTGCTACAGAGATGGCTACCCCCACTCCAAACGGGCCAGCTTAGCCGAGAGACAGCATCCGAGCGCCCTGCCAAGCACGGCCTCTCGGATACGGCAATGGTGCCGACTTCTTTGCTCTGCCCCTCCTTGCAAGAAGTCCGAAAGGCACCAGTCGGCCAAGTCTCTTTCAATGTCATAATCCAAGTTTGCCTCGGGCACACCTAGGACTTTGACTGGGAAGAAAGGTAAAGTCTCTCCTGAGACACCAGACCCTTCTCCCGCAGCGGTCGATCAGGCTGAACTTCTTCGCCTTTTGAAGATAGTTGTCGAGAAGAGCTGGTGGTTACCCCCTACCTCGCAGCCGACCGTGGGTGGCACAGACCCCTCCTCGGACAATGACCCGTTCGTGGGCGCGGGTGAACCCGAACCATGTACCGGGTTTATCTAGTTTCCGGTCTCGGGTTGTAGGTATCGGTTTGCCGATATCCGGAATTATCTTCCACAAGTACCCCAGTGTACTTTGGTGCGGAGATAGACATCCCGAATCAGCTTGCCCGCCCCCATTCGGGACAGAATTCGGGCTATCACCATGACCGCACGGTCATTGCAAGTGGCCCGCAGGGTCAGAGCCAGACAATGGCTTCATTTCCTGGGCCAGTCTAGCCAGTCTAGTGGTCGTCTTGCCAGACTGCAGGCTGTTGATGAGGCCTTTTTCAGAGGCACTTCCTCAAGTTTTTCAAACAGGGCAAAGATTCTCCTTTGGGGTGGATTTCAGTCCCAAGAGATATCAAGCTCCCTCTCGCTCCCTGGTCGAATAGTTCGTTCTTGCCGAAGGCGATCCGCCCTGCACTCCTCTTTCGTCAGTTTCTCAGACGACAGACGCCTCCCTTCTTGGTTCGGGTGGTCATTGATGGGGCAAGATGATTTCATGGGACTCGTCTTAATTGAGAATTATGCCCCATATCATCGTTTTGGAAATGATGGCGGTCAGCCTGCCTCTTCCTCTTCCTCATTTCGGGCCCGGGCTTGTTGGTCGCACTGTACTTGTTCTTACGGACAATTACACAGTAGCTGCCTACATCAGTCGCCAAGGCGGCACTCGGTCTTCTTCTCTGAACACCTTAGCTGCCCAGTTGTGGAGGGGGTGCCAGTCTAGGAACATTATTCCGGTAGCCTCTTACATTCCCGGTCAGGACAATCTGACCACCGATTTTCTGTCTCAGGGCAAATGCCTCCCGCCAGTGTGGACTCTTCATCCGGAGGTGTTTGCTCTTCTCCAAGAGGTGTGGGGTCCTCTGGAGATTGATCTGTTCGCCTCCACCCTCAATCACCGACTCCCGAGGTATTGCTCGTGTGTTCGGGATCAGGAGGTATGGGCACTGGGTGGTTTTTCCCTCCATTGGGGAGCTATCCTGGGGTACGCTTCCCCCCATTCCTCTGATCCCTCATATCCCGAGGAAGGTCAAGGAGGACGGGGCTTGGCTCTTATTGATAGCCCCACATTCGCCAGTGAGACCTGCTGAGTGTCCTGGCCGGCCAGCCGTTTCCCCTTCCTCTCAGGGAGGATTTGATAATTCAACCCCTCTCGGGGATTGTTCATTAGCACCCAGCGGTCCTCCACTTGACTGCTTGGCCGTTGTTAGGGAAGACGCCAGCAACTTGGTGGTTCTCCGAGAGGGCCTCCCAGTTTGTGATGAGAAGTCGTAGAGACTCCACTAGAGATCTCTACAACTCTCGTCTAGGGGCCTTCTTTTCTTGGTGCGAGATCCAGGGTGTCTCGCCGCGTGAAGCCCCCATTGGTGTTATTGCCGAATTTCTGATCTCCCTTTTTGATAAGGGCAGATCGATTTCAACCATCCGTGGCTATCGTTCGGCTATTGCCACCATCCATGTTGGTTTTGCAGATTGTTCGGGAGTCTCCAACTCCCCTCTCTTGACGGCTTATCTCAAAAGGGTGTGGTGCGGCGTGGCGCGGTGGGGAGCGTTCAACGCACCCTTTCGAGAAAAGCCCCCCCCGCTTGTCTCGAAAGGGTGCGTTGAGAACGGAGTGGCGCGTTAACGCACCCTTTCGAAACAAGCGGGGGGGGGGGGGGGGGGGCTTTTCTCGAAAGGGTGCGTTTACTAGTCTTCCACATCATTTGTTTATAATCAAATTTAAGGAATAGAAATTCCTACACCATTGACGTAAACTAGTCTTACACATCAGTCTTTTAAATTGAAATAATCAAAATTGAAGGTACAGATTGAAAATTACTAAAACTAATTTTTACGTAGACTTCCAGATCAGTCGTTTATAATGAATTAAAGTAGTGAAAATATTGACGCAAAATAAAAAAATATAAAAAATCAAATAATTTACTTAAAGTAGAACACTGATGATTTTAAATATTGGCTTAATACTTATTATTGCATAGATGGCATAAATTAAACAAGGTTATCCAAATTTAAAGCTTGGAAACATTTGAATTAATGATTATTATCAATTATAAAACGGTAAAATACAGCCCCCGATATAGCAGCTGAAAAGCTCCTTGAACGCTGCTGAGATGTGTGACGACACAAGAGGGGCGAGTCCTGTCTAAGCAGACGATGTCCCATAACATTATACACATTTTTCAGTGCCTGTTTTGTCATCTCCTCTTCACTTATTTCTCTTACTTGACTAGCGTCAGTCTTAATGTTAGTCTGTTGCCTCACTCTTAACTTCGTGTATGGTATTATTTTGATGAAAAATGCAGCGTTAAAAAAATAAAGGAATCAGTCACTTGTAAACAAAATAAGACGCCATTGTATTTTCAGCTGCTTGCACCGCGGCATGTTCGGCGTTTCAAGAGGGAACGAATACCATCCAGCTATTATTCGCAGGGCTTTTCAATTTGAAAATGGGGTTTATTTCATTGATCATTGACCCTTCTCCTGTGTATTTACAATCAAACGGTTTTAGTTATCAGAATCAGTTCACTTTCCCTTTTCGAATGGTGTGAAATAAGGTCATGTTTAAATGTACCAAACTCTTTATAATTTGATAAATAATTGCATTGCAATTACGTTCATTCATTATAGGACGTCGTCTGCTTAAGCAGGATCGATCCCTCGTATGACGACATCAAAACATCGCTATATTTCTGGCGAATCCTCGGATATTCCACATGCTGAGAAGAGCTTTTATTTATGTTGTTTTTATAATCATCATATACGCAGTTGACATAAAACTTATACGATTGCCATCTGTAAGCTTCCCAATTTCTAGTGATACATTAATTGCCATATTTGTGATTTTCTTGAGTGTTCTACTTTAAATATTTAAAAATGTAAAGCGCTTTAGCTATAGTCATGCATATTTTTGATTTGATTTGATTTATTTATTTCTGCTTGATTTCTCAATTCATCAAATAATGCATACGTTATACAAATTATGCGATATACAATACAATGGAACATCATGACATTAATATATCTTAAACTACAAGGCTAACAGTAGGATTATAGAAAGAGAAATCAAACGAGGGTTTTCATAATAAGCCGAGGCTTGACAGCATGAAAGCCCTTTGAGATAAAATATAATTTAAAAAAATAATGAGAGAGAGAATGGGAAGAGGATACAGAGAGAAATAGGGATGAAGAGAGGAGGATAAAATGAGGCAATTGTACCTTTCCAAATATTTTAAATAACAACTGTATTAACAATAGAGAGTTAATCATCCGGTTTGAGAGGCAGACATGATATTAACATAATAGCAAGTGGTAAACTCGTTTTGTAAACTAATATCATATCTGCCTCCCAAAGAGGTGAAAATGTGCCAAGTCATGGGTCCTATTTACATATACAAGATATTATGGGTGTACTACACAATCATTATTGTGGGGAATATTGCTTAATTAGGTGATTTTTTGCTGCTCGCTTGAAAGAGTACATTAAAGTCATGTTTTTTATTTCGGGAGGAAGGGAATTCCATACATCAGGGCCAGAGTGCCTAATAGAATTATGTGCAAGAGCAGTCCTGGGGTTAAATAAATGCACATTTTTTGATTGTCTGGTGGGATATGCGTGAATTTGCGTGTTCGATTGAAATAATGTTGCAAATACTGGGGGTAAAAGGTTGGAGTTATACTTACACATGAATAGAGCTTTTTGTAGGAAATTAATATCAGTCTTTTATTTTGTTAAAATGAAAAATAATGATCCATATCTTTCTGTGTATGGAATTCATTTTTTATGTAAACCAGTCTAACTACATAAGTTATTAAAAATGAAATTACAAATAAAAATTAATTGCCATTTTTACTTCTTTCATTTTAATCAGACACACGTTTATGTATTCTTTAAGTCTTACATTGAATTTCATTTGATAAAAGAGACAACTGAAGGAGAAAAACTGTAGGCCTAGGGGGTGCATATGCTGCCCTTTTTTTTTCATTTTGCCAAAACAAATTGAAATTATCTTTTAAAATTTCTATAACATCTGAAGAATTTATTCACTGGCATACATGTATATGCTATCTATAATCATTGTTATCACATCCACACAAATTTCAATTTGAGGAGAGTTGCAGACATTTTCTCACGTAGCATGCTCTTCTTTAGTTCAAAATATGCGATCATCCAACAATTCTAATGAGTAATGCCATGTAATGTCTGATGTACTTGTACTATTGTAGGCGAAATTTCGTGCGGGCGGGCCGGCCAGCTAGCTGGCTACTTCCGTCTTGAGAGTTGAGATATCACGTGACGAACCAATTCGTCTATAAAAACCCAATGAACTCTCTCAGTGGTCTAACTCCTTCAATGATCTCTGGGAAATAATGAATGCTAATTATGAAGACTTTTCAAAAAATATTTTTTTGATTATATCTTTTTAAACACATGCAAGCTAAATTCCACGTTCAGTGAGAAAATAGATGATATTTCGTTATTTTAATTTTATTATAAACGACTGATGTGGAAGACTAGTTAACGCACCCTTTCGAGAAAACCCCCCCCCCCCCCCGCTTGTCTCGAAAGGGTGCGTTAACGCGCCACTCCGTTCTCAACGTACCCTTTCGAGACAAGTGGGGGGGCTTTTCTCGAAAGGGTGCGTTTGAACGCTCCCCCACCGCACCCTTTTCGAGATAAGCCTCTCTTGACTAAGTTGACTCGCTCCTTCTTTTTGCAGCGTCTGTAAACTCGTCTGACTCCAGCTAGGAGTCTACCCAAGGTCCTTCATGCGCTTCCGAAGCCACCTTTTGAACCGTTGGGTAATGCGTCCTTTCACTATTCGGCGGTCAAGACGCTGTTTTTAGTCGCTATTGCTTCCGCACAGAGGAGGAATACTCTCCGCGCTCTGTGTATCACATGTCACATCTGTTGGCAGAACCGTGATGTGCGACTTATACCCAAGCCCTCCTTTATTGCCAAAATCAGACTGCTTCCTCTGGAGCAGTTGAGATTTGTCTTAGACCACTGTCGGACCATTCCCCAGTACAGGAGGACTAGGTCTGGTGTCCGGTGAGGGCCTTGAATTGGTATTTAGATAGAACTAAGACTCTTCGTAAGAGTGATCAGCTTTTTGTCATCACTCGAGAGCCCTTTTTCCCTGCTTCCAGAGAATCCATCTCTAGATGGATAGTCGAAGCGATCCAGGCAGCTGGGCCGGAGGCCCTAGTGACTGATGGGAAGCCCCGTGCTCACGATACCAGGGGCATCAGTGCCTCTTGGGCTCTTTTCCAGGGGGTGCCCCTAGTGGATATTTTGAGGGCAGCCTACTGGCGCTCCTCCTCTTCCTTCACATCTTTTTATTTTAAAGATGTTCTGACAGTTGAAGAGTCTTTTTCTAACAAGACGTTGCAAACTGCAACGTCCTCCTTGGGTTTTTGTTATCCTTCCTCTGGGGATGCCCCCCAGTTGAATCTGTGCTAGTCTTGCAAAATAGGTAGGTACATTGATTTATTGTAGTAAATCAGTAAAATCAGAACTGATTTTATTATTTGCTAGATAAATCTATGTACCACCCTCCTACCCCACTCCTTACCCAGCAACATGTCAAGACTTGTCTGAGGCTGCTCGTAAAGAAGAGGATTGTGTGCGCACGTCATGCGTACGTGCACAGAGGAAGGCGTGATCCTAGGGGGGGTATAGGCACTGTCGTGATTTTAATTATGCGAATGGCTTGCTTTAGTCGGAAGACTAGCAAAATAGCTAGGTACATGAATTTATCTAGCAGTTCTGATTTTACTGATTTGGAAAAGTTTGTATGGCAAGTTTTGTTCAAGCAAGAAACAAAACAAAAAATACAAATAATAACCCTATCAGATACAAAGTCATGTACATTATTACAGCCCTTTGTTTCTTTGGTTACTCCAAATGGCGGGGGGGGGGGGGGTGTTGGTGCCGGGAGGGGCTCCCGAGCGAAGCTCTGACGTTCTTATAGCAAATTTGAGATAAATATTTGAGCTTTGAGTTCGTTTATTTTTTTAATAGTCGTGTGAATTTGCAAAATTTGTCTGGTGGCTGAGGCTCGCCGAATGTACGCCAGTAAAGCAGTAATCAGTAATGTATACACTTTGACGAATGACGTTGTTGTGTGATGGGTGATGACTGCTCAGATGAGCTAGCTGGGTGAGTTAGCTCTGTGCCTCGCATGCATGTCATTTTGAAGTCGAGATCCAACTTGTTTTGTCATTTTCATTTTATCCAAGCCCGATGAAAAAAACAACAACCCCAATTGCAATGTAAAGAAAGAACATGAATACATTTACTTACACTGACATGACTGAACACTGAATACAAATTGTTCAAGTAACATTTTTTTTCCTCACCACACCCACACACTCTGACATGTCTAATCAATTACTTTTAGGGGAGGGATGTTTCAATAATAAAATATCTTTTTCAGAAGAATTTTTTCAAGGGTGGGGGCACACAAATTTATGACCTGGATATGGCAAATTTTATTGGGGGGAGATGTGCCTCTTGTGATCCCCTTGGCTTTGAATGGCTACTGCTTACAAAAATAATCGCAACAAAACAAAACCTATATTGGGTTTACTTTATTTTATACACGACAGGGGAACCCAACCAGTAGAAATATATCTATTTCTGCAGTTTCAAGAATAATCAAGTAAGACCTACAATTAAATTTATTCATCAACGTAAAGGAAAATCTTGTGCTTGAGGTCATCATTCAGCACATCAATGTTATTGTTTACATTACTGAGAAAACGGGGGGGGGGGGGGGGGAGTTGTCTTTGAGTCACTATCTCTCATTCTTGGTCACTAGGCAACGTTTACCAGTGGGCTGCATTAGTTTAGAATTACCAGTCCTGGGTAATACTATATTTATTTTTTGCTTGTATTCTCTGTTGTAATTATCTAATATAGGCTAATATAGTAGTTCAAATATTCGATTGTTATTATTGCTACATATATAAGACCATTATAATCAACTCCAACACGTTCAATCTGATAATCAAAGAACTATTTTCAAGAATTTCCAAATGAATGACTAGATGACAGACTATTGCACACATTCCGATGTGTACGATGAATCACATTCCTCACTTTCAATTCCCACGGCCACGTCCACGCTGGCTATTAAAACCAAGCTCTATCGATGGCCGGCTGAGCTGGTCCTTCGCGTAGATATATCGTTTTGGGACAGGGTGAATGATAACTTGGGGACCGTAAATCACATTCACAGACTTATAAAAACTTTGAGTCAGTTAAGGTCAGTTTGCTAATAATACTAAATTTTTCAGATTTTGCATGTAAGTAGTGATTATATTTTAAGACGCATGTGTGTTAAAATGATGAAGTTACGCTCGGGCATTTTGATGAAGATGGTAATGATATTTGTTTTGACGATATGATTATCAAGATGATCATCATCATGATGTTCATGATGAATTGATTATATGATTATGAGTTAATGACGATATAATGATGATATGATAGTTCATTTTCATCTCATCATGATACATTAATAATACCGTAAATAACGTTCTATAAACCGCACATTTTTTCCCGCCGGAAAATGTGAAAAGTTGGGGGAGCGGTTTATATACGATGACAGGTATCGGCCAGGATCGGCCAGAAAAAAAAAACCAGAAGTTAATCCCCCTTGCAGAGAGGTTAATTTGGGAGTAAAAGGTCCTGGTTATGTTAATCAAGCAACAGATTTTCTTTTTATAGAATTCTACACGTATTGATCCTTCGTTTAAACGTAATTTTCACGTTGTCATTATGTGCACATATCCTGAACAATTCAGAGGGTTCACGTAATGATGTGGCCCGGAACGCATACACTGCCCATGCCATACCTATACCATGCACACAAGTACAGTGCACACCATAGAGATCGATGACACACACGCATACACACATATACAGCCTGGTTTTGCTAAACAGTCTGGTTACGTCGCGTTGGTAGAAATTATCGAACATTTTTCAAGAAGGTGTCTTCAAGGGGACAAATTGAAAAAGAGTCCATCTCAGTATGATTTTTCCCGTTTTCAGGCTAAAAACAACAAACAAGGGAATAAAGAAAACAATAGAAGGATAATGCAAAGAAAAACATGAACTATAAAGAGAGAATAGAAGGGTAGGAAGGAAAGTTGGAAAGTAAAAATAAGTGGATAAAAACAAAGAATAACATAAAGAAAGATAGAGACATAAATGATAGGATAAAGATATTAAGAGTAACATAAGGTAAGATAGAAGAGAAGATGATAATTTGAATAAAGGAATAACATAACGAAAGAAAAGATGAAAGGAAAACAAAATGATAGGATAAAAGCAAAGAATGTTTTAAGGAAAGTAAGTAAAGATGGGAAGCAGAAAATGATTTTAAAAAGAATAATATGAAAGATAGAGAGAGAAATGATAGGATAAAATGCGTGTGTGTGTCCGTCCGTCCGTCCCTCCGTCCGTCCGTCCGTCCGTCCGTGTGTGCTCAAAAAGTTAGAAAATGCTACTTCTCCGTCATTTCTTGGCCGATTTTGATTCTGATTGTTTTATCTGATAGGGCTGAGTGGGGGCTTCCAAACTTCTACACAAAATCATGAAATTCATCAATTATGCAAATTTATTGTAATTTATTCAAAATCAACAGAAAATGAATTTATAATCATAAAACATTAATTTGATAATTCATTTCTCACATTTATCTTCAAGGTTCTATCAGAAATTACATAAATTAACAGCCATTCCACAGATCTACACTTCTGGCGGGGACATATATTACGCATCGCGTAATTACTAATTCAGTTGTTTTTAATCCTTTTATTATTTTTTTCTTTCCACCTTTCCTTTCATTACGTTATTCTTTTATTGCTTTTATCATTTTGTTTTCCATCTTTCATAATGTTACTGTTTATATTTATTCTTTTTATCCTCTTGTTTTATTGCTTTCCATCTTCACTTCGTTATTCTTTGTTCCATTTTATCATCTTCTCTTCCACCTTTCTTCTTGTTAATCTTTATCCTTTCTATCATTTCTCTCTCTGTCTTTCTTTATATAAGTTAAACTTTTTTATGCCTCCGCCCACCGAAGGTGGGTGCCGGAGGCGTTATGTTTTCGGGTTGTCCGTCCGTCCGTCCCACTTCTCGTTACCGCGATATCTGAAGAATCATTTGAGATATAGGAACCTCAAACTTGGTACTAGTATGTACATACGAAGATGAACTAATTAGATTTTGGGGTAAGTAGGTCAAAGGTCAGAGGTCACAGAGGTCAATTTACATGAAATTACATGGAATTACTAGTTTTTAGCACCGTTGGCGCGATATCTCAAGAAGTATATGAGGTGAGAACTTCAAACTTGGTACCAATATGTATCCCCATAGAAAGATGAAGTGATTTTATTTTGGGGTAAGTAGGTCAAAGGTCAGAGGTCACAGAGGTCAATTTACATGAAATTACATGAAATTACTGGTTTTTAGCCTCGTTATCAAATATTTCTAGAACAGTTTGAGCCATCAACTGAATTTAGGCGGAGGCATATAGGAGACGCAGTCGTATTCATCTTGTTTATCCTATCATTTCTCTCTATCTTTCATCATTATTCTTTTTAAAATCATTTTTTGCTTCACATCTTTACTTACTTTCCTTAAAACATTCTTTGCTTTTATCCTATCATTTTGTTTTCCTTTCATCTTTTCTTTCTTTTTGTTATTCCTTTATTCAAATTATCATCTTCTCTTCTATATTTCCTTATGTTACTCTTAATATCTATATCCTTCTATCATTTATGTCTCTATCTTTCTTTGTTATTCTTTGTTTTTATCCACTTATTTTTACTTTCCAACTTTCCTTTTGTTGTATTCTTTGTTTCCTTTCATCATATTTTTTCCATCCTTCCTACCCTTCTATTCTCTCTTTATAGTTCATATCTTTCTTTGCATTATCCTTCTATTTTTTCCTTTATTCCCTTGTTTGTCGTTTTTAGCCTGAAAATGGGAAAAATCATACTGAGATGGACTCTTTTTCAATTTGTCCCCTTGAAGACACCTTCCTGAAAAATGTTCGATAATTTCTACCAACACGACGCGACGTTACCCGACTGTTTAGCAAAAGCCGGCTGTATATGTGTGTATGCGTGTGTGTCATCGATCTCTATGGTGTGCACTGTACTTGTGTGCACGGTATACGTATGGCATGGGCAGTGTATGCGTTCCGGGCCACATCATTACTAAACCCTCTGAATTGTTCAGGATATGTGCACATAATGACAACGTGAAAATTAAGTTTAAACGAAGGATCAATACGTGTAGAATTTTTTTCAATTTCAATTTCAATTTGTCCCCTTGAAGACACCTTCCTGAAAAATGTTCGAAAATTTCTACCAACGCGACGCGACGTTACCCGACTGTTTAGCAAAAGCCTATACAGCCACACATATACAGCCACACATACAGCCACACATATACAACCACCTGCAGTATAGTCCACCTGCAGTATAGTCCACTCCTGCGCAGTAATGCGCATATTTCTTTTCTCTTCTCTTGTTTTTTTTGTTTGTTTTTATAGTAAGATGTTACCTCCATGTTATTTGTTTGAGGCTGTCATCCTCGTCAAGCTTTGCTTATGATGGCAGTCTCCTACATTTTTTCAATTTGCTGTATTGCATAATACTTACAAATTACTAGTATACATTACTTATATTTCTATTTTTATATAATACGTTAAACTCTATATGTATATTATGTAATTCATTTGCTTATACATGTATGTTTATATGTATGTATTATTTTGTATTACGCAGTATCTGTACATATGTTATCTCTTGCCTTTGTTATATACATGGAAAAATGTAGAAATAAAATAAAATAAAATCAAATCAAAATCAAATTTACAGCGTATCATATCCTGCATGCATTTAGTGACCAATCAGGAGGTTTCCCCCGATATGTGGGCAGAGTTGAATTCAGAATAAATTAAAGTTTGGTGACCGCCCAGCGACCCGAACACACACACACCATCGAGATCGATCGACGACACACACGCATACACACACACGTTTACATGGCTTTACTTCCGAGGACAACTATTGTTCCTCTATTGTTACTCGTCCTCGGACAGTCGACGGAATAAGGCATAAATTCATTGTTCGACGTTCGAGGACTATTGTCAGGCTTCCGAGGACCATTGTTGTCATGATTTTTTTTTTGTTCTCTGTCCGAAAATGTCCTCGGACATAATGCTAAACAAACGCGCATACACATACAGCCACACATATACAACCACCTGCAGTCCAGTCCTATGTACAGCGCATAGACAAATTAAATAGTATAGATGAAAAGGTAGCACCCGCGGATTTGCCTCATTTGCATATAAGCTACAGCGTCACCATTCAATCTAAGCGTATTTAAGCGTATTTAGGCTCCGCCCCCCGAGAGACATTTCATATCTCCCGAAGCCCCCATTAGCATAAAAGTCCGATTTCACTTCATGCATTATTATACAAATGATGCACAGGTTGGAGTGGGTCGGTAGGAATTGTGTACACAAGGTACCTCTGAATTGTCGGACAAAATTCAGAGGTACCGAGGGTACACAATTCCTACCGACCCACGAAAAATACCTGTGCATCATCTGTTTTATAGAATGGGTAAAAAAAAAAGTGAAAATCAAACTTTTTCCCAATCATGCATCCAGTGAAAGTGAGCCATGCGTCCGGTAAAAAAATTTACCGGACGCATGGCTGAAATTTACCGGACGCATGGCTAAATTTACCGGACGCATGGCTCAAATTTACCGGACGCATGGCACTGGTAAATCATTTCCATGCATCATAAATAGATTTTAGAAATTTAATGACTTCCATAGAGAACTGAAAATCTGGCTAATTAGGTTAAATTTCAGAATTTCATTTTATTTCAGTGTTAGAGTCTTGACCCTAAGCCTAGGCTAAGCTAACTACTGTCATGACTGTCAACTTTTTTATTTTAGAATCTGCCAGCTGTCTGACAGACTTTGATCTTTGCTGTGAATTTATTTGTAAACAAACTGCCCATGCACTTTGATAAGGATAATCAAATGCCATTGTTTTGGTTCTGACACATGACTTGACTAGAAGTTCTCTTTGCATTAATTCTTTAAATTACTTGCTTTAATGTAAATAGACTAGATTATATCTAACTTGGGCTTGTTGTTGACATGAGTGACAGATATAACATATCCATACAGCCCAGCTGGGTGTCACATTACAGATACGCGCGACCTATAAAGCTAACAGCAAACTCTCGTTTGCTATTGGCTGGTGAAGAAAGGAATTTATGGAACGATCTTTGGACTTTGGACTATCAATGAAACTACAAACCAAACCAAGCACATGGCAAGCACATGGCGTGTACATACACGATAGTGAGAGTGACATGTGGGCGTGGTCATCCAGGCTGTATGGATATGTTATAGTCTGCAAGACAGACAGGGGCGTAACTGATCCTGAAATAATGTGGAATGTGGCGTGTCTGGACCTCAGAAAGCAAGATCACGGAGTGTGTGAAATCTATCACTGTAGTAGTATTATGGACAAGGGTCACGATGCCGAGGTCACTATGAAGATTCAGTGTACATGTAGTCAAGTAGGCCCTATTGTCAACATTTTCTCTCATACAAAAGAAAATGCATTGACGTGAATATCATAGATGTAATAAACTCGTCTACAAAGAAAAATACTGAAAGATGATGCATCATTTTTCCATTGTCACAAATGTGGCAATGAATGCTTAGTGTGCTCTGATGTCCTAAAAAGATCAGTGACCGAGTTAAAAAAAAAAAATAAGTTGAATGTACAAGAACTGGTCATGCACCTGAATGCATGAAGGGTGTGTGTGAGTGTGTATAGATCACCAATTATGACGGGAAACAAACTACCGGTATTTTGCGGATTTTAGTTCTGTTGCTTTTTCTTTTTATCCTTTACTAAATCCTTTCTTTTTGTCAATAATTTTCCGTTAGAAAGTATGAACTGTAGTTTGGCATGAAAGAGCAAGCAAGCCTAATGTGGGGTGTTTTTTTTTTTCTCCGCGGCGGGGTCAAAAGTTAGGGGTGCGGTTTATATTCGGGTGCGGTTCATAGAACATTATTTACGGTAAATAGTTAATGAAAAACGAATTTTAAAAATAACAATTCTAATATCGATTGTCTAAACGCTAGTACGCTACATATTTTGAAACACCATTCACGCAAAAGAACCTTTTCTTTAAAATAAATTTATACACTGTTTACATGAAGGTATGTTCTTATTTTCTTGATGTGTTTTAGTTTTACAACAATCTAAACCAATCGAGAAATGCGATACGTGTAAACTATGTAACTGAGAAAGACGGGGATTCCATTTACGGGTTAAGAATAAAGCCTTTAAATGATCAGTATTTATGATTGGACGAGAAAAAAAAGAGTTATCACCATGAAGTTCACAATGATCATTTTCCTTCACCATTATATTAACCACCACGATCCCATCATCATTTCATCGTCATTTCATCATCAATTTCATCAATCATCACCATCACCAGATTTGTTTCGAATGCAGAATAATGTAAGAGCAAATGTGGGTCCTGCGTGCGCTACAGCTAGCTAGTCTCTTTATAGCCAAGCCAAAGTATTTTCGTGCGTGCGCGCTCGGTTGCTAACCGTTGCCTCACCGTTAGCGAACCGATAGCGAACCGCGGTTTCGCGACGAAGAGCAAAACCGCGGGGAGGAAACGCAGGAAGCAGCACCGAAGCCTTTGCATAAATTACCGTTACCGAACCGATGTGCCAAAACCTGTGAGCGGTAGTGTACATGTATATGTTTAACTGCACCCCCAGGAGCCACTTTTTTTCAAAAAAATCCCCCCAAATTGACTACAAAATGGTATTTTTAGTGCTTTTTCACGCAATAGCATGCGATACAAGCGATGCTTAGCTTAACTTAAGGAGGAAATTGATATGGGATGCTACAATGTATGACTATATCTAAATACAGGGCTTCATGACTAACAATGTTTCCCCAAATGATAACAAACTCTCATTATAAGCAAGAAAAACAGAGAAATATAAGAGAAATTTGTGCTCATATCTTCTTTGTTTAATATTGTTTTAAATGCACCAGTACATACATGTATTAACAATCAATAAATTAGGTGGGGGGGCCATTATTGCAAAGAATACTCCTCTTAATCTATGGACACGATTTGATTTTGATATAACAGATGGCACATATTTACTGCAATAAATCATATATACCTACCTATTATGCCTGTAGTCTTGACTACGGGACCCCTTCGAGAATTTATCACACATGAGTCACAATATTGTGCGCACCCCCCGTAATCCTATTGTCCCCTTCGCCACTCACGCGCGTCAATACGCTACGGCCATCTTCCTCTTTCTTGCTCGCCCCCGACGAGATAGGACGTATAGTCACAGCGCTCCTGAAATCAGGTCGTATAGTATCTTTTAGGTGCGCTTTTTCGCATAGTTAAAGCACTTTTAGGTACCTATATTCGTTTAGATTATAGTACTTTGTGTTTTAGTAGTCACTCTTGCCGATTGCAAGGGATTTTTTGATTCCCTTTCTTGGCACTTATTTTTCTCTTTCACGGTCAGCCCCACGTAGATATTTCTGTGTGTTTGCGGGTGTTTCCGTTTGTCACCGAGCCTTTGGGTTCGGTGTTTGTTCTTACGGTTTTTAGGCTGTGAAAATTCTTTGTGCGTATCTCCCAAATAAAATTTACCCTTATTTTACTGCATTCAGTTGAAGTATTTCTTATTTTGAAAAGTATACTTTATTGTCTGTTTTATTGCAGTGGTATGGATTCGGAAGAAGAAGCAGCTAGGTCAAGGAGACCTGCTTCTTCCGAAGAGTCGTCTAGCAAGACGACTCGGCCTTCCAGAACTCCCCCGAGTACTTCGGTACACGGGGGAGGGAGGAGGGCTAAGGGTAAGTTGCCTAGTGGTGTTTCCTTGCAGAGTTTGCCAGTCTCGGAGCTTGCGGCTTCGGGACGGGTGGCGTTAACTGAATCGGGATTGTCAACTCCGAAGCCCGTGGTTTCGGGGTGGGTGGCGTCAGATTCTAGTGGTTTGGATATCTCGATTCCAATCCCCCGGTCGCTGAGACCAGAGGGGGGGCGGTTGTTTCCCGTACGGTAGCATTCACTCGCTCTGATCCGTTAGGGGAGACGCGCCCCACTACTGCAGGGCAACCCACGGGCTTAGTCCATGTTGGTCTGGGTTCTCAAACCCTAGCCCCCGGCAAACGCCATATGGGGGAACGAGTACTTCCTGGGCTGTCTACATTGCCAGCTAATGGGAATGCTCGAGCTAACAATTATGGACGCTCTTCGGAGCAACAGGTGTTTTCACCTGAGTGCGTGACTACTAGTGCTCCCCTATTGCTGCTTTCTAGCGGTCCAATAGCGGGTTCACATGCCTTTAGTAGTCATCGGGCACATACCGAGTCATCTCGGTCTGCCCCCGCACTGGGAGCTTTTAGCTCCCAACCCATGGCTACTGCATCTTCTTGCTTAGCCAATATGGGTGATTTGGGCGATTCTCTAGGCTTACGCCATGAGCGCTCCAATCCCTTTATGGGAAGTGAACGTCCCTCCGCGGAGGGATCGGTTCGTGTTTCCGAAGAGGCTTCGGGGATCCGAACGAATCCGATTAAGCGTTCTAAGAAAAGGGTTTCGGCTACGACTCTTGTCGAGCCAGCCAAGAAAAAGGCCAAGAAGAAGGCAAAAAGTGGCAAGGCTTTGCCGGCCTCTTGCCCGTCTGGCCTGGCTAACCCACCTAGCTCCTCTCAAGCTGACATGTTCAGTATGATGCGGGCTTTTGCTCAGAATCAGGGTTGGTCCTTTGTACCGGCTACTTCAACCCTGACTTCTGTCCCTATTCAGGGATCTCGCTTTGAGTCTAATCAGCCTTTTGTGATTGATTCGTCTTTGTCTGAGTCGGATTCGCATGTGCCTCCTATTCCCGCGGCCCTTGGGGCACCGCCGGGCGAGGAGACTTTTGTTGAACCATGCGGGGCTCTGCCTGCGGAGGCCTTTGTTAGCGTTCCTTTGTCTCGTTCCACTCGGGTGGAACCAGATTTGGATGTGGCCTCTCAAGCTTCGGTTTCTGAATCGCTTGGGCAGGCGGAGTCTCAATCGCTCGCTCTCTGTGGGGTGGAAGCGATTGCTTTGTTGTCCAAATATCTCCCTGAATTTCAGTCAACCCGCGCGCAGGGTTCGACTTCGCGTTGGTTTAAGCAGCAGGATTCCTCTGAGGGCATTGCTCTTGAGGAGGATTTCAAGCTGGAGTATGACCGCATTGAGGCCGCGCTGTTGGTTAAGCGCCCTAATGCGGTCAAGGGTAAGGCTTTCGCCTTTTGTTCTCAGGACCAAGACAGCTTTTTCAAAGCTAAGACTCTTTCTCCTGAGATTTTAGAGGTTGGTCGTCGCTTGCGGGCGACTAATCCGCTTACCTCCGCTGCGTTCAAGGCGGAGGATAAGATTTGGTTTAATATTGAAAACCAGGTTAGGTCAGGGATGCGTTTGGCGGCTTTTCAAGGGTTTCTCTCCGACCTTAGGTCCAGGGCGGAGGAGTTGAATGTTACTGATGGTGACAAGCTGGTTATTGACGACTTGCTGCATACTCTTTTTTGTCTGCAGTGGTCGCAGCTTTCCACCGCAGCTGCTTCGGCTCTCTCGGCACTGGGTGTTAGAGAGTCGGGCATTGCTCAACTTCTCCGGGATGTTCCGTCTCGGGGTCCTTCGCTTTTTGGTGGTAAATTCGCTACGGTTTTTCAGAGAGAGATCGATGCGCGAAAGCAGATCTCGGATATGACTAAGCAGTTTCACACTAGCTCTAAGCCAACGCGGGCCCCTGTTCAGCGTAGACCTGCTGGTCCTGTTTCGGGTCAACGCAGTCGCGTGTCTAGGGTCCCGCCTCCTGAGCCCCAGCCAGCTCCTTCTCGTGGGAGAGGGAGTCGTGGCAGGGGCAGTTCGAGAGGTTCTCGTAAGGCGATGGCTTCGCAGAAGGCCAAGCCTTAATTAATGAATTTCATGATTTTGTGTAGAAGTTTGGAAGCCCCCACTCAGCCCTATCAGATAAAAAAATGACTCATGTGTGATAAATTCTCGAAGGGGTCCCGTAGTCAAGACTACAGGCATAATAGGTAGGTATATAGATTTATATAGTAAATAAGAAAACCAGTGCTGATTTTACAAATTTACCATAGACTTCCCCATTGCTGCCTGGCATTAAAAAGAATGTGTCAGAATTTATTTTGTCACTCCCAAAGGCTCATTGTAAAAATGCTGCATTACATTTTGGCAACATTTTGGCAGGTTTTTATGCCTACGCTCACCGTAGGCATCATGATTTCGGGTCGTCCGTCCGTCCCCTTTTCGTTCTCGCAATAACTTCAAAAGCGTTTTTTTTTTATCAGTTTGTAACTTGGCCCATGTATGCATATGGGAGGGACGATGAACTGATTAGATTTTGGGGTCTCAAGGTCAAAGGTCACAGAGGTCATTATGTACATAAAAATGGTCCGTTCTCGCAATAACTTCATAACTGTTTGACGGATCAGCTTCTAACTTGGCCCATGTATGCATATGTGAGGGACGATGAACTGATTAGATTTTGGGGTCTCAAGGTCAAAGGTCAAAGGTCACAGAGGTAATTATGTACATAAAACTGGTTAGTTCTCGTGATAACTGAAGAACTGTTTGACAGATCAGCTTCTAACTTGGCCCATGTATGCATATGTGAGGGACGATGAACGGATTAGATTTTAGGGTCTCAAGGTCAAAGTTGAAAGGTCATAGAGGTCATTATATACATGAAAATGGTTCATGATGTATGGAGTCTAGGCCTACCTATTTTAGAAATTTCAAGGGGACAGTGGTCTATTTGCTATAAAATATCTATTTCCTTGGTGTATTTGATGATTGTAAGTCATCAATGGTAAGTTTTTTTATTTGTACGGGATGGAAATGAAATGAAATAAATTTTCTGTCTCCTGTGCTTTTTAAGTGAAAAGATTTGTAATTTTGTTGGACCAATCCTTTTTAGAGTGTACATGTATGCCATACATTTCCAATTTGGTGATGGCGGAGGCATAAATTCCGACCGCGCGCGGTCGAAGATTCATCTAGTTTTTAATTAAGTGAATGGCAAATGCAAGCAACAAAGTTCCTATGCATGTGGAGGTGTCGTGGTATAGTGGTTCATTCACTTGACTCTTTATAATCAAAAGGTTGAGGGTTCGAATCCCAGCCTGGCAAGACATTAATCCACATTTGCCACTCTCCACATACTGGCCGCCAAGCTATAATCGGGGTAGTAATGTTGAAGCACCAGGAGCGTCACAACGTGACGGACATGAGCGCTATACAAGAAGCCACCATTATTATTATTATTCACATACCCTGTTTTATAAGATGAAATGTGAATTTTATTACACTTTTACGTCATAAAAACATGATGCAGTTTACCACGGCATATTGGAACAAACCATGAGAGTTAAATAATTGAAAAGTTACTTTTTTGAAATTGCAATTCATAAGGACAAGAATATGAATTAATATAATCCTTAATTTACTACAATAAATCAATGTACCTACCTTTTTTGCTAGTAGTCCGACTACGCAAGCCATTTGAGTAATTAAAGTCACGACAGTGCATATATCCCCTACGGCCTTCCTCTGTGCACGTACGCATGACGCGCGCACACAATCCTCCTCTGTCCTTCTTGCATCCTAAAGAGTTGCAGCTAAGTCACTATCTTGCGCAAAAATTCAGAGTTTAGCTCGGTCTGTTAGCTCGCACTGGTATTTTTATACCGGGAGTGTCCAGCAAGAGAGGCTTTATAGGTAAATTAGGTGTTCACACAGTTCGAACACCCGTCATTAGCAATTCTGGCTCCCTCCAACTCACGACCAACTCGTTTGCAGTTGGGGAGGCGGTAGCTAGTATTACCGGGTCCTCTCGACCCTCGACCACTGTCGGGAGCCTGAAGGGGGCATTAACTGGTAAGACTGCTAAGCGGTCAGCTAATGATGTTTCTGGGTCTCGCCGACTCTCGACCGTACCACCGTCGGGGTGCCTAGCGAGATTTCACTCAGTGATACTGGCTTCCCCCGGGGGAATTACAGCTGGTATTGCAAATCCACACCCCGCTAAGAAGACCTCCTCTTCGAGCAGGCTCTCGCAGCGGAAGACTGCTTGTTCCCGCCAGCCACTGACCAACGCCAGTGCGCCAGGAGCTTTATCCAACAGTGCTGCAATGCAGCAGCCCGTCCGTCCTCAGCAGTCAATGCAAAACGGGGCTCTGGTCGGGGAAGCACAGTCCTGGTTTTACGGCTGAATTGCTCCCTCCTACTGGGGAGCCCGGCCCGGACAATTTGCGTAGTGAGGCTTCTATACTGCAGCCAAACTCCCACTCCCACAAAGAAGCGTAAATCCAAGAAGGGTAAATCCAAGGATAAACCTATGTCGGGTAAGAAGGCTCAGCCCTCTCTTCCCCCGACTCTCAATCTGAATTGCTCAGATTAATGAGACCCTTTGCTGAGCAGCAATGTTGGGGTACTAACCCCCTGACGCTGTTGGCTTCTGAGCTGGGTTCTCCCCAGTCAGTTGTCACTGTGATGGAGGATGTTCCCGAGTCGGACCCCGGTGCTCTAGGCCCGTTCTCTGATATCCGTGATCAGAGCCTTGGACAATTTTGTCCGGAGGCAGTATCTCGGCCTACTCCTCCCGTGCCTGCAGCTCTTGGAGCCCTGCTGGGGATGAGTCTGTCCCTGGTCCGTGGGCATATCCACCCCCCTGGGATTTTCCCCATCGGACTACTTTTCCCGAGTTTGATTCTGTCTCGCAGATTTCTTCCCTGTCTGTTTCAGAATCTCAGGCCGGCTTGGACCCCCAGCCCTGTGAGAGAAGTATATGCCAGACATTTTTCCCCAAGTCCAGTGAGACATTGATCAGCCGTCGCTGTTATCCAGACAGCATGGCCCGACTCCTGGTATTCCGCTTACAGAGGATTTCAAACAGGAGTATGGGGATAGGGCAGCACACGCCGATCTGGGTCAGGCTACCTGACGTCCCTACGGTAGTGCCTTCTCTTTCTATCCGGAGGGCACCCATGGCTTCTTTTCTGCCAAGGGTTTTTTCCAGGAGATTATTGGCATGGGACAACGTCTGAATGTCACCTTCAAGTCGTAGTCCTATAGAACCGCTGAAAAAGCCCTAGTGAGCCTTGAAACCAAAGTCAGGTTGGGCTTGAGACTATCGGCTTACTTGTGTTCACTGTTGCGCCTTCGGGCCAGTTCAGTTGACCTGAATGTTCTCCAATGGACTCCAATTTATTGGATAAACTCCTGCTTTTGACATCACTCATCGATGCCGCAAGTTGGCACTCTTCACACTGGGAGTGCTAGAGAAGGACATCCCGCTTCTCTTGCGGAGTGTCCCTTCCTCTCATCCCAACCTCTATCCAGGCGCCGTCTTGGGCAGTCGTGGTAGAGGCTCGGCTAGAGGAAGAGGGAAGAGAGGACGAGGAAGACCGCCGCCAGGGCCCCGGCCGGCCCAAGTCGGCCTTTTGATGCCTTACCCCGAGTGCTTGTGGACAGTGTAGGCGACGCCTTTGTGCTATCCGTCGTGCACGACTGTTTCTACATAGTTCTGATCAAGCCGATTCCAAACGGTGCTATCAGAATCCGCCCGCCTCCAATGTTTGCCCTTTTTTAGCAGAACATCTCCTCAGAAATCGCCACGCTACTGAAAAAGGGCACCATAGAAAAGGTGAGAGTTCATCCTCTCATCTATGTCTCTCCCCAATTTTTGTCATTCCCAAGCGCTCAGGAAGTTTACGAATGATTCTTAACATGATAAGGATCAATAGGTGTATCCAGTGCATTTTTGTATGGAGCCCTTGGCATCTATTCTGCCCTTGATCAAGCGGGACGACCTTGCGATTTCCCTCGATCTCAAAGAAACTTCCGATTCAGTGCCCTGCCCTTCGGGCTGAGGCCGGCCCCTCAAGTCTTTAGCCGATTAGTGTCGGCCCTAGCCGTGTTTCTACGGAACCGCGGCCTCCGATTGTTCGTCTATCTAGACCTTTGGCTCCTAGATGGATCAGTTACGCCTTTTACTGCAGCTAACGCAAGACTTAGGCTTTCTGGTAAACTGGGAAAAATCAGAATTATCTTCGACACGTACCCCAGTGTACTTAGGTGTTGAGATAGTCATCCCGAATCAGCTTGCCCGCCCGTCGAGACAGGATTCGGGCTATCACCATGACCGCACGGTCATTGCAAGTGGCCCGTGGGGTCAGAGCCAGACAATGGCTTCAATTCCTGGGCTATCTGGCCAGTCTAGTGGATATCTTGCCAGACTGCAGGCTGTTGATGAGGATTTTTCAGAGGCACTTCCTGAAGTTTTCCAAGCCGGGCAAAGATTCTCCTTTGGGGTGGATTCCAGTCCCAAGAGATATCAAGCTTCTTCTTGGCCCCTGGTCGCACAGTTCGTTTTTTGCCCAAGGCAAGGCTCTCTGCACCCCTCTTCCGTCAGTTTCTCTGACGACAGATGCCTCCCTTCTCGGTTGGGATGATTTCAGGGGACTGGTCTCACTTGAGAATTATGCCCCATATGATCATTTTGGAAATGATGGCGGTCAGCCTATCTCTTCATCATTTCAGGCCCGGTCTTGTTGGTCGCACTGTACTCGTTCTTACGGACAATGTCACAGTAGCTGCCTACATCAATCGCCAAGGCGGCACTCGGTCTTCCTCTCTTAACACCTTAGCTGCCCAGTTGTGGAGGTGGTTCCAGTCTATGAACATTATTCCGGTAGCCTCCTACATTCCCGGTCAGGACAATCTGATCACAGAATTTCTGTCTCGGGGTAAATGCTTCCCGTCAAGAGTGGACTCTTCATCCAGAGGTGTTTGCTCTTCTCCAAGAGGTGTGGGATCCGCTGGAGATCGATCTGTTTGCCTCCACCCTCAATCACAGACTCCAGTGGTATTGCTCGCGTGTTCGGGATCAGGAGGCATCGGCACTGGGTGCTTTCTCCCTCCATCGGGGAGCTCTCCGGGGTACGCTTTCCCCCCATTCCTCTGATCCCTCGGGTCCTGAGGAAGGTCATGGAGGACTGGACTTGGCTCTTATTGATAGCCCCACAATCGCCAATGAGACCTGTCTCCAGGCCAGCCAACCCCTCTCGTGGATTGTTCATCAGCGCCCAGCGGTCCTCCACATGACTGCTTGGCCGTTGCCGTGGAAGACGCCAGAAACTTGGAGCTCTCCGAGGGGGCCTCCCAGTTTGTGATGAGAAGTCGTAGAGACTCCACTAGAGATCTCTACAACTCTCGTCTAGAGGCCTTCTTATCTTGATGCGTGAAGCCCCCATTGGTGTTATTGCCGAATTTTTTTATCTCCCTTTTCGATAAGGGCAGATCGATTTCAACAATCCGTGGCTAATGTTCGGCTATTGCCGCCATCCACGTTGGTTTTGCAGATGGTTCAGGAGTCTATTGCTTCTGCACAGAGGAGGAATACTCTCCATGCTCTGTATTCACGGGTCACATCCGTTGGGAGAACCGTGGTGTGCGACTTATACCCAAGCCCTCCTTTATTGCCAAAATCAGACTGCTTCCTCTGGAGCAGTTGTGATTTGTCTTAGACCACTGTCGGACCATTCCCCAGTACAGGAGGACAAGGTCTGGTGTCCGGTGAGGGCCTTGAAATGGTATTGAGATAGAACTAAGACTCTTCGTAAGAGTGATCAGCTTTTTGTCATCACTCGAGAGCCCTTTCCCCTGCTTCCAGAGAATCCATCTCTAGAGGGATAGTCGAAGCGATCCAGGCAGCTGGGCCAGAGGCCCTAGTGACTGATGGGAAGCCACATGCTCACGATACAGGGGCATCAGTGCCTCTTGGGCTCTTTTCCAGGTGGTGCCCCTAGTGGATATTATGAGGGCAGCCTACTGGCACTCCTCCACTTCCTTCACATCTTTTTTTCTCGCCCACCGGAGGTGAAGGCGAGACTAAGGGATCCAAATGGCGTCCGTCCGTCCGTCACAAACGTTAAAGTTTACCTGCAAGACTCTCTTATGATGCATTACTTGGCAACTGTTACTGCATTGGCAGCCACACTTGGGTGATAGAAGCACTAGGGGCATCTCCATGTTATTGTGTTGTCGGAGGTCACATGATGATGTCAAAGGTCATTTGAGGTCATATGTTAAAGTTTACCTGCAAGACTCTCTTTTGTGAAATAACTTCACATCAGTTGCTTGGATTACAACCTAACTTGGGTCATATTTGCACTGAGGGTACCTTGACGTTATGTTGCCGTTGGAGGTCACATGATAGGGTCAAAGGTCATTTGAGGTCATACGTTAAAGTTTACCTGCAAGACTCTCTTTTGACAAATAAATTCACATCAGTTGCTTGGATTACAACCTAACTTGGGTCATATTTGCACTGAGGGTACCTTCACGTTATGTTGCCGTTGGAGGTCACATGATAGGGTCAAAGGCCATTTGAGGTCATATGTTAAAGTTTACCTGCAAGACTCTCTTTTGACAAATAACTTCACACCAGTTGCTTTGATTACAACCTAACTTGGGTCATATTTGCACTGAGGGTACCTTCACGTTATGTTGCCTTTGGAGGTCACATGATATGGTCAAAGGTAATTTCAGGTCAAGTGTTATAGTTTACGTGAAAGACTCTTCTTTGACAACCATCACTGCTTTTTCAACCAAACTTGGGTTGTAGATGCACTTGGGGCACCTGCATGTTATGTTGCCATCAGAGGTGACATGGTAAGGTCAAATGTCATTTGAGGTCATATATGAAAGCTCAGCCGGACTGCAATCACAAACACATTTAAAATTCACACATATACAATATCAATGCATTACTGTTCATCATTATAGCTTTTAAACTCTCTCTAATCATTCACTTTACCCCTGACAGGTTATCAAGTCCCCCAAAATATGATTCTACTTTGTTCAATTTACATGCATGCCTTATTACAATTATAATGTTCACCATTATTCATATTCGTTGACAAACTTTCTCATATGAACGTATTGATTTTAAAAGCCTTATTTCATTTCCATTTTTCAACCTTAGCACTATTTTTAACCTTTTTGCATTTTTATGCCACCCAGAGACAAACTCTACTTCGCCTCTATTGTACAACTGATTATCATCCTATTTTGTATTTGTGTAATCTAATAGGACTTGATGGTAACTTTTTATTCCATCTCTAAAAGGGGGGATGGGGGCAGTCGATGGAGGGAAGTAGTATTTTGTGAATAGTCCTCCTCATTAATGGGATATTACATTCTGTGGCAGATACCCAGAGATACAATTCTTCTGCGTGGCAACGGAGATCACGATATTTCCAGTTTTCGCAAGTGGGCGAGACAAAATCTTGCTATTAATGCCTTGTTATTTAAAAGATGTTCTGACAGTTGAAAAGTCTTTTTCTAACAAGACGTTGCAAACTGCAACGTCCTTCTTGGGTTCCTGTTAACCTTCCTTTTTGGACATGCCCCCCAGTTGAATCTGTGCTGGTCTAGCAAAATTGGTAGGTACATTGATTTATTGTAGTAAATCAGTAAAATCAGAACTGATTTTATTATTTGCTAGATAAATCTATGTACCTACTTATGTCCCACCCTCTTACCCCACTCCTTGCCCAGCAACATGTGAAAGCTTGTCTGAGGCTGCTCATAAAGAGGAGGATTGTGTGCGCACATCATGCGTATATGCAGAGTGGGAGGCGGGGCCCGGGGGGGGGGGGGGGTATATGCACTGTCGTGACTTGAATGGCTTGCATAGTCGGAAGACTAGCAAAATAGGTAGGTACATTTATCTAGCAAATAATAAAATCAGTTCTGATTTTACTATTTTGACCTCTTCAGCATGTTCCAGAATTTGTGCAGAAGTCACTAATCATTCAGAATGCCAGTCTCTCTCTCACAATGGAGGGTACGGATTGGGACCTATGTCCCACGTATGCCTGTCATCAAGAGTGTGGAAGATGATTGGGAGAGCAAGGTGGATTCATCAAAGAAAACAATGGGACCTACATGTACAGCAGAGGCAGACCTCCAGATATCAACAGGCAAGACACCCTCTAAACCTGAGAATGATGACAGCTCTTACAGAGAGAATAATGAACAAAAGACACCAACTGCAGCAGACCAGACCATAGGCACACCATTGAAAGAGTCGAAGAAGAGAAAACGTCACAACCGAAAGGTATTAAAAGTCATCTGTTATCAAGTAAAAATGAGAAACCATGTACTCATATCCTTTACATGTGTATTGTTGAAGAACAATAGGGTTGTTGCATGTAGATTCATATTTCACTTCCGACATTTATATGGGCAGTGATTTCTTTTCGTGACTGGGAGACGCGACATTCAAGGAAGCTGACCTACCTAGCAGGAAAGAGGAATTTGCATTTTGCAATATCAAAACTTTGCATTATAGTGCCACTCTTGGTAAATTATATTCATCGTTTTGTGAAATTTTGCATTTCGTAAATAGGAACATTTCAGTTTACAGCACTTTGATCACACAGGCATATCAAAGTCTGATCATAATGTCCATACCTTTTCTCTGTTCTCCTAATTTGGTTAGGCATACCCCTGAAAAACATCATTTTGTGAAAATTTTGCATTTTGTAAATATAGGTACTTTTCATTTGAGAAAACAGATCATCCAAGCAGATAGGGGTCTTATTGTAATATCAATACCTTTTCTGTGCTCTCCTGATGGGGTTAGGCATCCCCCTGAAGAAATTTCCAGGGGGACTTATGTATCCCCTGTCCAACCCCAACCCAGATTGCTGCCCTTAGACATTAATTATAACTGAAGAAAATTAGACCTGAAGAAAATTAGACCATGCAAGCTAGAAGATGTTAATAATCAAGGTGATTATTTTGGGGAAAGTGTGAGAAACATGTGCTTTACAGTGCTGGTCAAATCACTTACATGGGAATTACACCTTGAAGTAAAATTCATCTCACAATCTAGAGTGTACCCCAAACTTTTGACAAGCACTGTATGTTCATATCGTGTACATGCACATGTACTATCAAACCCTTCAGAATAAATTAAAGGTTTAAGCCATTCTATATTTTTTTTTTCATTACAAAAAAATTCTATCAGGGAAGCTGTGGACCTGATCAGGCTTGTGGTGCATTCTTATCATTTCGTTGTTTCCTGAAATCTGGTGCGAGTCCACTTCTGAGATTCATGCTTCTTGTGTTCACAGCCATTCTTCTTGTAAGATCTGGAGATGTGGAAGTGAACCCTGGTCCTAATGAAGGGTAAGCAAATTAAGCATCTCATTTAGGCATTGTAGGTACATGTTGCTAACATGTAGGAAATGTAGTGGCACAATAAAGACTGACAGCTTTTTAACCAAGGATACATCTGGCAAAAGAGCTTTGGTCATTTCCCTATCCTTTTCCTGTTATTAAAGCGCATAGAGGCTTTAGCATTTTGCGCTATATAAGTATCTATTATTATTATTATTATGACACTGTAATTGTATCCCCTGGCAGAATGCCGGAGGATATTTTGGATTTAGCAGAGTTACGCCACCGCTGCGTCATGTTCTTGTGTGCGCTCTAACTGCCACATTCCTGATGCATTTCTTTCAAATTTTGGATGGAGGTGTATCTTTGTATAATCTAGACACCTATAATTTTTGGTGATGCTGCCTCCAGTGTTCCGTCTTTTATAGGGTCAAAGGTCAGATCTTGATAGATGTCTTGTGTGCACTCTTGTGTGCCGTTTAACTGCCACATTTGTTTTCAATTTTGTGTGGAAGTGTATGCACCTCTATGGTACCTCTATGGTACCAGTCCAGGATATGATGATGTTCATATATATATATATATATATATGTGAAAGAAATTGCGAGAATAACGTTGCGTAGCTCAATCAAAGTTCCCCAGAGCTGTCCTCCCTTTTTTGAAATTTTTGCAAAGGCTGAAAAAATGTCTCCGCCGGGAATCGAACCCGGGTCGTTGGCTTAGAACGCCAATGCCTTAACCACTAGACCACGGAGACGGGTTAGTGGTTTCGGCGACACCAGATTCAGTTGACCGACAGATTGACAAATCCTCAACCTTATTAATTAATTCCTTTGTCGGGGGCAGGTGAGTTTTGAACAAAGACAAGCCGCGTGCCTCAGCTGGATCCAAGCGAATGCTTGTTAAAAATGTTAAAAATGTAAAAATGTAAAAATGTTAAAAATTCCTTACACTTATATATATATATATATATATATATATATATATATACCGGTAGTAAAAAAGATTATTCATTTGATATGCAAACCCTTATGTGCAATATTTAATTCATCTATTATGAATGGTGTTTTTTCCTGACAAGATGAAAGTTGCAAAGGTTATTCCTATATTTAAAAAAGGTCAGTCAAACTTGTATTCAAATTATTGACCCATTTCCCTCCTTCCTGTTTTTTCAAATATTCTTGAGAAATGTATGTACATGTTATCTATTTTATTGACAAATTTCAATTGAGAAATGTATGTACATGTTATCTATTTTATTGACAAATTTCAATTGCTATACTGTAACCAATTTGGTTTCAGGTCTAAACATTCAACCTCTTCTGCTCTTATTGAGTTTACTCATACCATTGCTAGAGCTATAGATAAAAGTGAAATATCAGTGAGTGTGTTGTTAGACCTTTCAAAGGCTTTTTTTGACTGTTTAAATCATAAGATATTATTAGACAAACTATCTTGTTATGGCATCAGAGATATTCCTCTTAAGTGACCAGCAAACACAGGTTCCTCTTAAGTGACCAGCAGACACAGGTTTCCTCTGAGGGTATTTCCCTCACGAAGGATTTCATAGCGGAGTATGACCGCATTGAGTCCGACTTCTTTCTAAGCGCCCCGCTCTCAGGCTTTTGCCTTTAATTCCCAAGATCAGGATATGTTTTTCAAAGTTAAGTCTCTCTCTTCAGAGATTTTGGCGGTGGGTCGACGTCTGTGTTCGTCCAACCCGCTTACTTCCTCTTCTTTTAAGACTGAGGATAGACGTTGGGGCAATGTCGGCGGCCAAATCAGAGCCGGTATACGCTTGGCCGCATTTCAAGGCTTTCTTTCCGACCACAGATCCAGGGCGGAAGAGTTGAATGTCACCGATGGAGATAAGCTGGTTATTGAAGACCTGCTGCTTACTCTTTCGGGTCTGCAGTAGTCACAACTCTCCAGTGCGGCTGCTTCGGTTACGAACCGCCGTAGGGTTTTGGCCCTCTCAGCCCTCGGGGTTAAGGAGACTGACATTTCGTCACTTCTCCGAGATGTCCCTTCTCGGGGCCCCTCGCTCTTTGGCGGACAATTCGCTACAGTTTTTCGAAGGGAGATTGATGCACGGAAACAGATCACTGAGATGACTAAGCAGTGGCTCTCTGCGGGGCAAGGCGACTGGTTCGCACAAGGCTAAGCCTAGTCTTTGACGGTCTTTCCCGAACGCTTGTTCAGTCCGACATGGTAGGTGGCCGACTTCATTATTTTCTCCCGGCTTGGGAGGCCATCACCGGGGACGCCTTTGTGCTCTCCGTAGTGCGAGACGGATTCTTCATAGATCTATCCGCCCCGCTCCCCGGAGGGGCTATAAGATCTTGTTCACCTCCCATGTCTGCCAGGGCTCGTTGTCAAGATTCAACGGAGATCTGATCTCTGTTGAACAAAAGGTTTATAGAAAGGGTGAAAGACCAGCCGCGTCTTTCTCTTTCTCCAATTTTTCGTCATTCCCAAGCGCTCAGGGAAAACTCTGATTGATCCTAAATTTGAAAAGGATAAACAAATTCATTCCTCTGGTGCATTTTCGGATGGAAACTCTCGCCTCTATTCCCGCGCTGTTAAAGAGGAAGGATTACGCAATCTCGATAGATCTCATAGATGCGTATTTCCATATCCCTATTCATCCCCTTCACGCGACCTTCTGGGATTTTCCTTCCTTTCAGAGACTTTCCGCTTTCGCGCTCTTCCCTTTGGGCTGCGCCCAGCCCCTCGAGTATTCACGCGGGTAGTGGCTGCCTTGGCAGCCTTGCTGAGGAGCCGCGGCCTTCGGCTGTTTTGCTATCTGGACGATTGGCTCCTCCTAGCGGAGTCGCAAGCTCGTCTTTCAGACGGGGCACGCATGCTCGTCAAAGTCACCCAAGACTTAGGTTTCCTTATAAATTGGGAAAAATCAGAATTGATTCCTTTACGGCGACCAGTTTTTCTTGGGTAGTGTTAGATATTCAGAATCAATAAGCACGGCCCAGTCGAGACAGAATACTCACTATTGTCTTGGTGGCTCGCAGGCTAATTTTGGCTAGAAGAGTCAAAGCCAGGCAGTGGCTTCAGTTCTTGGGTTATTTTGCCAGTCTGGTCGATGTTCTAGAGGATTGTCGGCTCCTTATGAGGCCCTTTCAAAGGCATCTCCTCAGATTTTACAAACCGTGCAGGGATTCTCTCTTGGTCTGGATTCCAGTCCCAGTAGAAATCAAATCCCTTCTCTACCGCTGGACAAATGCAGAGTTTCTGGCGCGAGGCAAGTCCTTCCGTATCCCCCTTCCGTCGATCTCAGTCTCGACATATGCCTCTCGGCTAGGGTGGGGCGGACATTGCAATGGCAGCACGGTTTTCGGGGGAATGGTCTCATCTTGGGACTCTACCCCATATCAATGTCCTGGAATTCATGGCAGTTCTCTTAACTCTGCTTCACTTCAGACGACAACTTTTCAGTCGTTCAGTTCTGATTCTTACGGACAATGTCACGTTTGCGGCTTACATCAATCGGCAGGGAGGCACTCGTTCTGCCACCCTGGATGCCTTAGCCGCACAACTGTGGAAGTGGTGTCGTCACATGGCGATCATGCCTGTTGCCTCTTTCATCCCCGGTCAGGAAAACCTCATTGCGGACTTCCTATCCCGGGGCAGGTGTCTTCCATCAGAATGGAAGCTCCATCCAGAGGTCTTTTCCCTCATTTACAATCGCTGGGGCCCGCTGGACGTAGACCTATTTGCGTCAGCTCTCAACCGCCAGCTTCCGAGGTACTGCTCCCGTGTTCGCGACCGGGAGGCCTGGGCCCTGGATGCATTCTCTCTCAATTTGGAGAATCTTCGAGGGTTTGCTTTTCCTCCCTTCCCGCTGATTCCGCGAGTCTTGCAGAAGATCAGGGAAGATCGGGCTCGGGTTCTTGTGATAGCTCCCTTTTGGCCCAGGAGGAATTGGTTCCCGGAGTTGCTGAGCCTTCTGGTGGCTCAACTGTTCTTCCGTTGAGAACGAATCTGATTTCGCAACCCCTTTCGGGGATTCTTCACCACAGACCAGCGTCCCTTCATTTGACTGCTTGGCCGCTATCGGGGAATCTGCAAGACGGTCAGGTCTTTATGAAAGGGCCGCAGACTTTGTAATGTCCAGTCGTAGAGACTCTACTAGGGAAATTTACAATTCCCGTTTTTCAGCCTTTTTTCAATGGTGTAAGACCCGGGATCAAACCCCGTCTAAGGCTCCTATTGGTTCAATTGCGGATTTTCTAATCTCGCTGTTTGACAAAGGAAGGTCTATCTCTACTATCCGAGGCTACCGGTCAGCGATCGGCACCATTCATACAGGTTTTTGGGATGGTTCGGGGATCTCCAATTCCCCACTGTTGAGCGTATTAATTCGGTCTTTCCCTCTGAAATGTCCCCCTTGTTCTTAGTTCCATTTTAGAAGCCCTGGCTAAACCTCCCTTTGAACCGTTGGGTAAAGCTTCACTTCACCATCTCATGGTGAAGACACTCTTTTTGGTAGCCATTGCCTCTGGCCAGAGGCGCAGCACTCTTCATGCTCTCTGTCTTACATGTACTCCCGGTCATGTTCGCTGGGAGAGAAAGAGCGTTAGATTGATTCCTAAAGCTTCATTCATCGCCAAGAACCAGACAGCTTCTTCTGGTCCTGTTGAAGTTTTTCTTTGTCCACTATCTGACATTTCGTCAGTGTGAGACAAGGTTTGGTGCCCTGTTATAGCCCTTAAATGGTATACTGACAAGACTAAGAACTGTCGCAAAGATGATCAGCTTTTTCTGATCACTCGAGAGCCCTTTTCTTCAGCTTCTTTTGATTCCATTTCTAGATGGATTGTCGAAGCTATTCGGGCCGCCGGCCAGAGGCTGTCTTATCAGATAGTAAGCCCCATGCTCATGACACTTGTAGTGTTAGCACTTCCTGGGCCCTTTTTCAAGGTGTGACGCTGGATGATGTTTTGAGGGCTGCCTATTGGCGTTCGACCAATTCCTTCATCTCATGCTACCTTAAGGATGTTTCTGCAGGAGAAGAATTGAAGGCGTCAGTGTCTTCCCTGTAACCCTGTTTCCTTCCTCACTTAAAAGATGCCACCTGTTTTGAATGTGTTAGTCCAGCAGAGTAGGTAGGTATACATGATTTATAGCAGTAAATTTGTAATATCAGCACTGATTTTCTTATTTACTAGATAAATCTATATACCTACCTATGACCCTCCCTCCTACCCCTCGCCTTGCTAGCAGCATGTTTTACTCTTGAGGTTGCTCGCAATAGAAGAAGATGGATGCAGGTGAGGAACGAAGGGGATAACAGTGGGTTACGGGGGGCTCGCACAATATTATGACTTTTTTGTGTTAAAAGTTCTCGATTGGGTAGGTATATAGATTTCGTATCCGGACACCTACCCCCTGGACAACCACCCCCGGATAACCACCCCTAGGATAACCACCCTCTAGGACAACTACCCCCTAGGACAACTACCCCCTAGGGCAACCACCCTCTAGGACAACTACCCCCCTAGGACAACTACCGCCCGGATAACTACCCCCCAGAAAACTACTCCCTAGGACAACCACCCTCTAGGACAACTACCCCCCGGATAACTACCCCCCAGACAACTACCCCCTAGGACAACTACCCCCTAGGACAACTACCCCCGGACAACTGCCCCCCAGACAACTACCCCCAGGACAACTACCCCCTAGGACAACTACCCCCCGGACAACTACCCCCCGGACAACTACCCCCCGGACAACTACCCCCCGGACAACCACCCCCTGGACAACTACCCCCAGACAACTACCCCTAGTACAACCACCCTCTAGGACAATTACCCCAGACGCATATTTTTTTTCTGTCAGGATTTGCGCCACTGACAAGAGAGGGCAGTATTTGAGCGTCAAAAAGCCCCGTTTAGGAGACTTTGAGAGAGAGACTACAACTTTAAGACTTGTATATTCTCTGTTTCACATTACTTTATTTCAGCAAAAGAAAATTTTGTCAATGATACTTTCCTAAATTCTAACACCCCTTAGCCTGCCGAGACTCGAACTCGTGATTCCTTCATGACGAGCACAACGTGAATCCGAATGCGCCACACAAGGAACTGCGTGACTGGTTCGCTCATTTCATTATATCCCTATAATTTGTTTTTCATGAATATTCATGCCGACTAGTCTTGACGGAATAAACCGTATTGTCACCCCTCTTGACGCTCAAATACTGCCCTCTCTCGTCGGGTGGCTCAAGTCCTGACAGAAAAAAATATAGCCCCCCCCCGGACAACTACCCCAGGACAACCACCCTCTAGGAAAAGTACTCCAAATTGGACTTAACATCACATTGAACAAGATTGTGCTCGTTCGCTACGCTCGTTCGCCAAAATAGAATTAATATGGCCTTCAGCAAAATTTCTGCCCCGACCTGCAACAATAAAGCCCAGATAATATACCAAATTTTATTAAAAGAGAAGTGTTTGTTTTCGCTCATGCTTGCTCGCTTAAATTGTTCCTCCTCCAACTTCCAACAAGAAAACTTATCACATTAAAAAAAAAAAATAGTTTATATATACTATCATTTAAAAAGAATTTTTTTTTTTTGTTGTTTTTTGGTGTTTTTTTTTTCTTCAATGCATGAAGGCACGTATTCCCATGCATGTGCAATATCAACTCTCTATTAGATGTTTTGCATGATCAACAATTAAGGGGGGGCGGGAAGGAAAATAAATATTCCAGCCGTTTGTCACAACCCCCCCCCCGTGATCATGGGTATAGACACATTTAACTCACGTGCGTGGTGAGGTGAAGTTTATCATTCTAATGCACCAAAATCCTATTTATAACCAGATTTCCAAAACGTTCTTACCGTGGGAGGTGGATACTCCCTCCTCCGGATATTCGTTATATCCTTACCGATTGTTGGTCACCCCCCCCTCCACGTCCTCCCCTGGCCGAAATCAGTTTAAATCAGACGACACACCATGGACCAGTCCTGTCTAAGCAGACGATGTCCCATAACATCTTACACATTTTTCAGAGCCTATTTTGTCATCTCCTCTTCACTTATTTCTCTTCCTTCACTAGCGTCAGTCTTAATGTTAGTCTGTTGCCTCACTCTTAACTTCGTGTATGGTATTATTTTGATGAAAAATGCAGCGTTAAAAAAATAAAGGAATCAGTCACTTGTAAACAAAATAAGACGCCATTGTATTTTCAGCTGCTTGCACCGGGGCATGTTCGGCGTTTCAAGAGGGAACGAATACCATCCTGCTATTATTCGGAGGGCTTTTCAATTTGAAAGTGGGGTTTCTTTCATTGATCATTGACCCTTCTCCTGTGTATTTACAATCAAACGGTTTTAGCTATCAGAATCAGTTTCACTTTCCCTTTATAATGGTGTGAAATAAGGTCATGTTTAAATACACCAAACTCTTTATAATTTGATAAATAATTGCATTGCAATTACGTTCATTCATTATAGGACGTCGTCTGCTTAAGCAGGATCGATCCCGAGTGTGACGACATCAAAACATCGCTATATTTCTGGCGAATCCTCGGATATTCCAGATGCTGAGAAGAGCTTTTATTTGTGTTGTTTTTATAATCATCAGATACGCAGTTGACATAAAACTTATACGATTGCCATCTGTAAGCTTCCCAGTTTCTAGTGATACATTAATTGCCATATTTGTGATTTTCTTTGAATACCTACTTTAAAAAACAAGAGATTATAAAGAGCATGGTCCGGAATATTATTACCTTGTCATATCAGGAATATTGTTATATCAGACCTCTTGATACTGAGTTTCCACTGTAGATGGAAGGAAAAACAAAGAAATGCATGAGGAAAGAGAATAGGATAGATGGAAGGTAAAACAAAAGAAAGAAATAAGGAAAGGGAGAGGATAGATGGAAGGAAAATCAGAAGAAATACATAAGGAATGAGAAGAGGATATATGTGACCCGACGCCTCAAAACCTACAATAAGTCGCCAAAATTATTGTTCTTGTTTTATACATTTTCTGAAAGTACAGATTCTCACCTTTCCAATGGTATATCACTTGCCTAGTTTAGTCAAAGATAACACATTTAAATATCACATTTAGAATCAGCAATCAATAACTCCTATTCAGAGAAAATGGCCATTTAAGTTCGGAACAAAAGAGTGCTAAACCTTCGCTCTCTCTGTGCGCCCAAGTAAAACTGGGTATTGAAATGGCCGTAGCAACAGGTATGAAGGGATTATCAGATTAGGCTGAATTTTGGCACACTGCTCCAGGAGGACCTATTCATTACTCACTCCAAAAATCAATTTAATACAGTTAGAGGTAAAGTAGTAATTTGGCATTGAATGAAAGTATTACAAAAGCTCTCCAGACATTCATGAGCTTGACAGGTGAAAAAAGGAGTCATTTTAAAATGCCCCAAAAACATATTTCTAAGTCGAATTACGACTCACAAACTTGAGACATGATAGAATGATAATGAAACTACCCATTTCTATCAAAAACAGAAAATCGACTGATCCAAGCAAATTTACTATTTTGGGCTGTTTGCTACGTTGTGGTCCGTGCGACTTATTGTAGGTTTTGAGGCGGCGGGTCACATATGGAAGGAAAGAGAAGAGGATAGATGGAAGGAAAAACAAAGAAATACATTAGGATGGTGGAGAGGATATGTTTTCCATCTATCTTCTCTTTCCTTTTGTATTTCTTTGTTTTAACTTCCATCTATCCTCTTCTCTTTCCTTCGATCTATCCTCTCCCCTTTCCTTATGCATTGTCCTGGGGGTAGTTGTCCTAGGGGGTGGTTGTCCGGGGGTAGTTGTCCTGGAGGTAGTTGTCCTGGGGGTAGTTGTCCGGGGGTAGTTGTCCGGGGTAGTTGTCCTAGGGGGTAGTTGTCCTATGGGGTAGTTGTCTGGGGGGTAGTTGTCTGGGGGGTAGTTGTCTGGGGGGTAGTTGTCTGGGGGGTAGTTATCCGGGGGGTAGTTGTCCTAGAGGGTGGTTGTCCTAGGGGGTAGTTGTCTGGGGGGTAGTTATCCGGGGGTAGTTGTCCTAGGGGGGTAGTCGTCCTAGAGGGTGGTTGCCCTAGGGGTAGTTGTCCTAGGGGGTAGTTGTCCTAGGGGGTAGTTGTCCTAGAGGGTGGTTATCCTAGGGGTAGATATCCGGGGGGTGGTTGTCCAGGGGGTAGGAGTCCTAGAACCATATACAGTTAACAACAAAATTATTCATAACCCTTGGAAAATTCTATTTTTTTGCATTTTTTCCTAAAAATGAATGGTTAAATGCAGTTACTTGCACATCACTTGAATACATTTAGTTATCATCTGCAAATGAATACCGTTTCCGGTTTCACCTCATTTGCATAACAATAGAAAAGGTGAGTTATCCAAACTGGGCGATGTTCAAAATTATTCATACCCTTGGTGATTTATTGACTTTGTCAGTCAGTATGAATCCGATCCTTGTGATTAATGCTTGTAATTCACTTTATTTTAATACACCGTCACAAGGCTTGCGGAGGGGTCTCTGCTGGGATATCAGGCCAGTACCTGTTCTCCAATGGCTCAATCTCCTTGAGGATGTGTCCACACATGCCTTCACCTGACCTTCAGGGAGTCATTAGATTTCGTGTCCTATACAGGTGATGCAGTTATCGACTTCATGATGACAGGACTATGATACTGAAATTTTCGGTCAATTATTCCATGCATTTTAATGAAAATTCTGTATCTACTTATGAAGCAAAGCACCATTCCTGAAGAGCCCTTCCCTTTTGCACTGCCTGTGGGAGGGTTCACCTTTATTCATTGGCCCTATTCTTAATCAGAGTGCTCAGGAAGGCCATGTTGGTGATATTAAAGTCATTGCATGACTCTAACGTCAGGTCACCATGAATAACAGTATGAAACCTTTGAGTACCATACACATCCCACATTGACTGTCAGTGTATATCAATCTTCATATGGTATATTCTTTGTATCTTTGGTATGAAAGCTACAATCCTTGATATCAAAATGAATGTAAACCAAATTTATACCATATGCCCTCCATGTTACCAGCTGCAGTGCACAAAATGCTACCACTTTGACAGTGCACTGGAACATAAAGTTCAGTATTTTAAAGGGATACGCAACCAGGCGGCTGTGGGGAAAGTCAGGATCGCGTAAGCCCCATTCACTCGTACACGAAGTTTGTGCGTCGAACGCGTCCGTTGGACTACTGGGATTATCTTTCGGACTGCACGAAGCCGACCGAATCTCGCACGAGAGCTCGAGCTCAGGCGAAGCGTGCATGTTTGTGCGGCGACCTGTCTATCCGAGGTTTGCGCCCCGCATGATCAGGTAACGAACACGGTGCCCTCTCGCGGCATAAAAACGTCCACAATCGGCGATTGAGTATCCCTTTAAAGGGCGAGTCAATTAGAATTACATTTCATGATAATATCAAAGTATTGTGTCAATACTGCTAGAAATCGCATATACTTTTTATTAAAAAGATCTGTGTACTTCTCTAAGCTTCGTTGAAATTGCCTAAATCGCACGTTTATCAGCTAGTCTGTCACGCCCCTCGAAAAATAGGGCCCAGTCACGTGCCTTGTCAGGTGACCTGTGACGTACCATCAAGCTGACGCGAGCTAGCTCAGTGGGATGGCCCTTCCGCTCACAGTACTGTTTGCAGTGACCACTTCAGGGAGGAGGACTTCGATAGTCAGGCCCTCAGGCCAGGGGCTGTATGACCAGCTAGGATTTGCGGCCGACAGCTCTCCCTGTCATCAGACTGGGAACTGAGGGCTGTGGAACTGGAAGCCAAACACAGGGAGCTAAAAAAACAAGAGTCGGTCTGCAGTTCTGAAGCTGGAGTCACTGGAGAAAAAAGAGGGTAGGTCTACCGTACCGTACCGTAGAGCCCGGGGGGGGGGGGGGGGCACTCAACCTGTTTTTGGATGTGGGTGTGCCGCTGCCAATCTCAAAACAGGGGGCTAAGGAGCTAAATGGTTAATTCAGGAAGCTCATTTTTGAGGGTCTAAGGAGCGAACGGGCTCATGGGCAGAGCTAATTTTAGCTGCTCGCGATCTCATTACTCTGGTACACATACGGTGCATGAGCATGAGCGGTCGCAGCGCTGTTTTTAACGCTGTACATGCCGGGCCACTGCACTGGCTCGATGTCGCATGCAGATTGATCTCGCTGAGCCGCCGCTAGCACTAGTAATACCGCGTTCAGTTAGGGGGCACTAGGCCGCCCAGCTCCCCGCTGCGCTGGCCTGGGAGGCTAGGGAGCGACCGTTCCCGGACAATAGGCTGTGCGCATTGCTTTCTCATTTTCTATAGGGAGCGAGTCGGAAGCCAATCGAGGTGCGGTTTAAAATCTGAAAATCGCATATCATGGGAGCGACCCGAGAAGGTTGAAAATGGGGGACGTCACAGCGGCACATACATGTGTGACATATATATGTGAGTGCCCCCCCCCCCCCGGGAGGCAGCTAGCTTGCAGCACACGATTTTGCTGTAATTGTTGTAATATATTTAGACTTTCATCCAGTCTTTCAGTGTACTTGGTTGTTATCATAAGCACGCACACAAAGATTCGCAAGGTACAGTCAGCAGTAAAGTCCACACGTCTACTTGTCTGTAAAATATTACGTTTTTCCAAAACATAAACCTAATCCAAAAGAGGAATTATCATGGGTAAAGTGTTTGAAAAAATGACAGACTTGTCATTTGACCTCTACTAAAATGTCTAAACAACCTATTCAAATCCTTTTGGGGGACTTAAAGATTGTCGAAATTGTATAAATAGTGATATGAAAATGGATAAATTATCATTCATTTACATTGCCAACATATTAGTCAAACTTAGTGGCTTCGCGGGGGACTTCCCGATGCTACGTCAAATCGCTCTAGCCAATCAGCTGTCAATTTTTGGGGGCGTTCCCAAATTAGTGAGTTTTTTTACCAATTTCTTGTTACTGGGCAATTTTTTTTCTGTAAAAATGTCAGAATTGTGTCATTGGACCTATGTACTACATTTTTAGCCCCAATGTTGATTCTAATTCACTCGCCCTTTAAGCTTCACTAGAGTACCCACTTGCAGGTGTCCATATAAAAAATGTGTCAATCAGTGTAACTGAATAAACTGATAAAATTGGCACCATCCAAGCTTTAGACAACTACCATGGCCTCCCTAAACATTCTTAATAATAATGGAACAAAAGTATCAGGAAATACCTTCCCTTGACAGTGCAACAGTGAATGCCTCTAGGGAAGTGTCTCCAGATACAAAATTTACTGCAATAAATCATATATACCTACCTATTATGCCTGTAGTCTTGACTACGGGACCCCTTCGAGAATTTATCACACATGAGTCACAATATTGTGCGCACCCCCCGTAATCCTATTGTCCCCTTCGCCACTCACGCGCGTCAATACGCTACGGCCATCTTCCTCTTTCTTGCTCGCCCCCGACGAGATAGGACGTATAGTCACAGCGCTCCTGAAATCAGGTCGTATAGTATCTTTTAGGTGCGCTTTTTCGCATAGTTAAAGCACTTTTAGGTACCTATATTCGTTTAGATTATAGTACTTTGTGTTTTAGTAGTCACTCTTGCCGATTGCAAGGGATTTTTTGATTCCCTTTCTTGGCATTTATTTTTCTCTTTCACGGTCAGCCCCACGTAGATATTTCTGTGTGTTTGCGGGTGTTTCCGTTTGTCACCGAGCCTTTGGGTTCGGTGTTTGTTCTTACGGTTTTTTGGCTGTGAAAATTCTTTTGTGCGTATCTCCCAAATAAAATTTACCCTTATTTTACTGCATTCAGTTGAAGTATTTCTTATTTTGAAAAGTATACTTTATTGTCTGTTTTATTGCAGTGGTATGGATTCGGAAGAAGAAGCAGCTAGGTCAAGGAGACCTGCTTCTTCCGAAGAGTCGTCTAGCAAGACGACTCGGCCTTCCAGAACTCTCCCGAGTACTTCGGTACATGGGGGAGGGAGGAGGGCTAAGGGTAAGTTGCCTAGTGGCGTTTCCTTGCAGAGTTTGCCAGTCTCGGAGCTTGCGGCTTCGGGACGGGTGGCGTTAACTGAATCGGGATTGTCAACTCCGAAGCCCGTGGTTTCGGGGGTGGGTGGCGTCAGATTCTAGTGGTTTGGATATCTCGAATCCAATCCCCCGGTCGCTGAGACCAGAGGGGGGGGGGCGGTTGTTTCCCGTACGGTAGCGTTCACTCGCTCTGATCCGTTAGGGGAGACGCGCCCCACTACTGCAGGGCAACCCACGGGCTTAGTCCATGTTGGTCTGGGTTCTCAAACCCTAGCCCCCGGCAAACGCCATATGGGGGAACGAGTACTTCCTGGGCTGTCTACATTGCCAGCTAATGGGAATGCTCGAGCTAACAATTATGGACGCTCTTCGGAGCAACAGGTGTTTTCACCTGAGTGCGTGACTACTAGTGCTCCCCTATTGCCGCTTTCTAGCGGTCCAATAGCGGGTTCACACGCCTTTAGTAGTCATCGGGCACATACCGAGTCATCTCGGTCTGCCCCCGCACTGGGAGCTTTTAGCTCCCAACCCATGGCTACTGCATCTTCTTGCTTAGCCAATATGGGTGATTTGGGCGATTCTCTAGGCTTACGCCATGAGCGCTCCAATCCCTTTATGGGAAGTGAACGTCCCTCCGCGGAGGGATCGGTTCGTGTTTCCGAAGTGGCTTCGGGGATCCGAACGAATCCGATTAAGCGTTCTAAGAAAAGGGTTTCGGCTACGACTCTTGTCGAGCCAGCCAAGAAAAAGGCCAAGAAGAAGGCAAAAAGTGGCAAGGCTTTGCCGGCCTCTTGCCCGTCTGGCCTGGCTAACCCAGCTAGCTCCTCTCAAGCTGACATGTTCAGTATGATGCGGGCTTTTGCTCAGAATCAGGGTTGGTCCTTTGTACCGGCTACTTCAACCCTGACTTCTGTCCCTATTCAGGGATCTCACTTTGAGTCTAATCAGCCCTTTGTGATTGATTCGTCTTTGTCTGAGTCGGATTCGCATGTGCCTCCTATTCCCGCGGCCCTTGGGGCACCGCCGAGGGAGGAGACTTTTGTTGAACCATGCGGGGCTCTGCCTGCGGAGGCCTTTGTTAGCGTTCCTTTGTCTCATTCCACTCGGGTGGAACCAGATTTGGATGTGGCCTCTCAAGCTTCGGTTTCTGAATCGCTTGGGCAGGCGGAGTCTCAATCGCTCGCTCTCTGTGGGGTGGAAGCGATTGCTTTGTTGCCCAGATATCTCCCTGCCGGCTCCTCATGAGACCCTTTCAGAGACATCTCCTCAGGTTCTTCAAGCCGGGAAAAGACTCCCTTTTGGTCAGGATTCCAGTACCAGTAAGGATCAAGTCTCTTCTCTCTTGTTGGACGAGCGAGGTGTTTCTCGCGCGAGGCAGGTCCTTCTCTGCCCCTCTCCCGTCGATATCGGTTCCGACGGACGCCTCTCGGTTGGGGTGGGGAGGACACTGCAACGGCAGCACGGTTGCGGGGGATTGGTCTCATCTTGGGACTCTTCCTCATATCAATGTCCTGGAGTTTATGGCAGTTCTGTTGACCTTGCTCCATTTCAGAAGTCGACTTCTCAGTCGTTCGGTTCTGATTCTCACGGACAATGTTACTGTGGCGGCATATATCAATCGGCAGGGAGGCACTCGTTCAGATGCCCTGAATGCCCTAGCAGCTCAGCTGTGGAGGTGGTGTCGTCGCATGGCAATCACACCCGTGGCCTCTTTCATCCCCGGTCGGGAAAACCTCATTGCGGATTTTCTGTCTCGGGGCAGGTATCTTCCATCGGAATGGACGCTCCATCCGGAGGTATTTTGCCGCATTCGCAGTCGCCTAGGTCCACTGGAAGTGGATCTATTTGCGTCGGTGCTAAATCACCAGCTGCCGAAGTATTGCTCCCGTGTTCGCGATCAGGGAGCATGGGCTCTCGATGCTTTCTCCCTCAGCTGGGAGAACCTTCAGGGATTCGCCTTTCCTCCCTTCCAACTGATTCCGCGTGTCTTGCGGAAAATCAGGGAAGATCGGGCGCGGGTGCTTGTAATAGCTCCCTTTTGGCCCCGGAGGAATTGGTTTCCAGAACTTATGAGCCTCCTAAGGGCTCAACCGTTCGTTCTCCCGTTAAGAGCGGATCTGGTGTTGCAGCCCCTATCGGGGATTCTTCACCACAGTCCGGAGTCTCTTCATTTGACTGCTTGGCCCCTGTCAGGGAATCTGCAAGACAGTCGGGTCTCTCTGATAGAGCCGCGGACTTTTTAATGTCCAGTCATAGGGTTTCTACTAGGGAAATTTACAATTCCCGTCTCTCGGTCTTTTTCCTTTGGTGCAAAGAGAGAAATCAAACCCCTTCTAAGGCTCCTATTGGTTCAATTGCGGATTTCTTAATCTCGTTATTTGACAAAGGGAGATCTATCTCTACTATCCGAGGCTACCGTTCGGCGATCGGGGCCATTCATTCGGGTTTCTCAGATGGTTCGGGGATTTCCAATTCCCCGCTACTAAGTGGTTTGATTCGTTCGTTCTTTCTGAAACGACCTTCTTTTTCTAAGTTAGTGCCGTCTTGGAGTCTGCCTAAGGTCCTGGAGGCCTTGGCGAAACCTCCTTTCGAACCGTTAGGTGAAGCTTCGCTTCATCATCTTACGGTTAAGACGCTCTTTTTGGTAGCTATTGCCTCTGGGCAGTACTCTTCATGCTCTCTGTCTTACTCCTGGTCATGTTCGCTGGGAGAGAAAAGGCGTTAGATTGATTCCTAGGGCTTCTTTTGTTGCCAAGAATCAGACAGCTGCCTCTGGCCCTGTTGAGATTTTTCTTTGTCCGCTTTCTGACTTTTCTTCGGTGCGTGAGGACAAAGTTTGGTGTCCGGTAAGGGCTCTCAAATGGTATATTGATAAGACTAAGTCTTATCGTAAGGATGATCAGTTGTTCCTGATCACTAGAGAGCCTTTTTCTCCTGCCTCTCTTGATTCCATCTCTAGATGGATCGTTGAAGCTATTAGGGCCGCTGGCACAGAGGCTCTTTTATCCGACAGTAAGCCTCGTGCTCATGATACTCGTAGTGTCAGCACTTCTTGGGCTCTGTTTCAAGGTGTGGCGCTTGTTGATATTTTGAAGGCTGCTTATTGGCGTTCGTCCAATTCCTTCATTTCTTGCTACCTTAGGGATGTTCCCGCGGGTGAAGCTTTGTTTGCGTCAGCCACCTTGAAGGCCGCTGTGTCTTCTTTGTAGTCTTTGGTGTAATCCTATTCCCTTCTGCTCGAAACATGCCTCCCGGTCTTTGAGTTGGCGCTGGTCTGGCATAATAGGTAGGTATATATGATTTATTGCAGTAAATTTGTAAAATAGCACTGTTTCTTCTTGGGGTTGCTCGCAAAAGAGGAAGATGGCCGTAGCGTATTGACGCGCGTGAGTGGCGAAGGGGACAATAGGATTACGGGGGGTGCGCACAATATTGTGACTCATGTGTGATAAATTCTCGAAGGGGTCCCGTAGTCAAGACTACAGGCATAATAGGTAGGTATATAGATTTATATAGTAAATAAGAAAATCAGTGCTGATTTTACAAATTGTCATTAAAATGTAAGGAATATTAAAGAAAATATCAATATCATAGTCCTATCCTCATGACGTCTAAAACTACACCACCTGCAAACACAAAATCTGCTTTAAATCCATCGAATCCCCTGAAGACCAGGTGATGGCATGTGTGGACAACATCCTCAAGGATATTGGGCCTTTGGAGACCAGGTATTGGCCTGATATCTCAGTAGAGACCTCCAGAAGCATTGTGACAGTGTGAAGAAAGTGTTACGAGCATTAATCACAAGGACTGGATTCATACTGATTGACAAAGTCAATAGATCACCAAGGGTATGAATAATTTTGAACAGCGCCCAGTTTGGATAATTCACCTTTTCTATTGTTATGCAAATGAGGTGAAACCAGAAGCAGCATTCATTTGCAGATGATAACTAAATGTATTCAAGTGATGTGCAATTAAATTCAGTTAACCATTCATTTTTAGGAAAAATGCAAAAAATAGAATTTTCCAAGGGGTATGAATAATTTTGTTGTTAACTGTAGATTTATCTAGTAAATAAAAAAATCAGTGCTGATTTTACAAATTTCTTGCTCTCTTACTTCTGCATTTCTTGACGGATTTCGTTCCAATTTTGCATGAAGGTGTCTCTTGGTAAAGTCTACGCACCTATAGTTGATGTTGATGCTGCCACCAGTATCTCGACTTTTATAGGGTCAAAGGTCATACTTCGGGGGATGGCGTGATTGCACTCTGCAGGCCGCATTTCTTGTTGGATTTCTTTGAAATTTTGTATGGAGATGTATCTTGGTATAATCTACACATCTTTACTTTTTGGTGATGCTGCCCTCATTGTTCCGTGCTTTATAGGATCAAAGGTCATTTGTCCATTCCTTGCACTGTTCTGCATTTCTTGACAGATTTTGTTCACATTTTGTATGGAAATGTATCTTGGTAAAGTCTACGCACCTGTAGTTTTTGGTGATGCTGCCACCAGTGTCCAGACTTTTATAGGGTCAAAGGTCATACTTTGGAGGATGGCCTGAGTGCACTCTGCAGGCCACATTTTGTAATAGATTTCTTTCCAATTTTGTATAGAGATGTAAATTGGTATAATGTACACACTTTTTGGTGATGCTGCCCTCATTGTTCCATCCGTTATAGGGTCAAAGGTCATATGTCTTTTGTGCACTCTAACTTCCACATTTCTTGACGGATTTCTTTCAAAATTTATATGGAGGTGTGTCTTAGTGAAATCCTTATTTTTTGTTGATGCTGCCCCCAGTGTTCCGCTTTTTAGAGGGTCAAATGTCATATTTTGGTTGCATGCATTCTGGAGGACACATTTGTTGACGGATTTCAGATTTTGTATGGAGGTCCATCATAGATTACTCTCTACCTCTACAGTTTTTGGTGATGCTGCCCCAGTGTTCCGTCTTTCGTAGGGTCAAAGGTCATAATTTAGTGGATATCTTGTGTGCACTCTGAGGTCACATTTCTTGACCGATTTCTTTCGAATTTTCTATAGAGATGCATTATACTCTAATCTACACACATTGTTTTGGTGTTGCTGCTCCTAGTGTTCACAATAGTCCGGGCCACTGGTGGCAATCTCTACGCCATCATTTTGCTTGGGGGGGGGGGGGTCTTTGTCCCTCCTTCAAACGCTGCCAGTGCCAGGGGATACATTCGCATTGCGCGGCAATGGACATTTCTAGTTTTCATAGGGCTATGCAGCCTATCACAAAGATCTGCATGAAGACATAAGTGATGTGTATGTAGGCACACTGAACCCCGGGTTTACACCCTGCTCTTTGCGAGAAGTGATATCGTATTACATGCATAGGGTGTGACTCTCCTACACATGGGGTCACCACTGACTGGCGGCCCCATTATTTCTTGAGGGAGGGGCCTCATTATTCACAAAAATTTTTGAAAGGCAAAAAAATAAAAGGTCCTCAGCATTTTTGGGCCCCTTTTTTAACTAAAAAAATCTCTGACAAGCAAAAAAAAAAAGAAGATCCTCAGCATTTTTTGGCCTCTCTAAATTAAAAAATCTCTGACAAGCAAAAAAAAAAGAAAAAAAAAAGGGTCCTGAGCATTTTTTTTTTGCCCTTCCCCCCCCCCCCCCCCCCCCCCCCCCGCGGATCCGCCACTGCCTCCAGTTCAATATCTGTCCAAGGAACAGAGTGTTTTCCCCTGAACCTGAGCCTGCATAGAGGGAGGGGCACGCTTATACACAATGCGTGCAGCAACAATAATTTTTGTCAGGTCAATCTTACGATCAATTGTAACTCTTTAGTACATGGCTTGCCATAGATTATGTTACAGGCCCCAGGCGCGGAACTTGAGCCCACGAAAGCTTATGATGAAAGTCATATTCAGAGCCTGACGACTAACCGATTGCGCCACACCACCTCCTACTTATGTGAAAAAAAAATTATTTACTTGGTCCTATTCTGGTTACATGTTATATATTTGATACATAATTGCGTGCCTGGTGTATTCATTGGGTACATGTGAAATATGTGTATCGATATTCTCCATATTATTCACCACTAGTCTGAAGTTCATTCCATTGCATTGATGTACATGTACATGTACTATATTTGTTCTAATGTACGGGTAAAACTGTACTTTTTATTTGTTATCAACAGCAGATCAACAGCTATATCTGATAGCACCCTTATTGAAATTTCCAGGAATATTCCCCAGGACAAGCTGTATAATGTTGGAAACAAACTTAAAATTGATATTAGCTCTGTGAGGATGTATCGAGCAACAAACACAACGGGTGGGGCTGTAAACTCGATTGGTACACTTCACATGCTTGTAGACTGGAGAAACAATACACCTATTCAACAGCAAGAAGAGGTACTGAGGAATGCACTGAATGCATCTTCCCTACAAGCTGTAGCTGAGCAGTACTTACCAGAAGGTACCTGTACACTTTTTTTGACTTTTTCTCCATGAATGTATCAACAAAGTGAAAAAACATTATTTGACACATTTGATCAACAGTAACTTACAAGTTTAAACTTGTATCAAACTTAAGATTACAAATTATTATTAAGTTGAATAATGTAAGTTTGATCTGGAGCCAGTGTTGTATTCAAGGCCCAAACCCTCAAGACCAAGGCCAAGGCATTGACCCTCAAGGCCAGGGCTAAGGCCAAGCCATTGACCCTCAAGGCCAAGGGTTAAGGCCAAGGCATTGACTAGCAAGGCTAAGGCCAAGGCTTTACACCTCGAGGCCAAGGCCTTGAGGTCTTATCCTGACCTGGATGGTGTTGAGGGAGTGTGGGAAGGAAGACCTGTGGGTCATGGTATTTGAGTTAACCTTTTCAAAAAACCTAGGCAGCCCCATCAACTCTGATCCAGGTCCTTTAAAGTGTTATTACTGTTATGCCAGAGGCATTATGTTTTTGGGTCCCGTCCCGCTTTTTTGTTGTGGCGATAACTCAGGAACCATTTGAGGTATGAACTTCAAACTTGGTGCTAGTATGTATCACCATAGGAAGATCTGATTAGTTTTTGGGGTACGTAGGTGAAAGGTCACAGAGGTCTTTTTCTGAAATTGCAGGTGTTAATCTCGTTAACAGAATGTCTCAAGAATCATTTGAGGTATGAACTTTAAACTTGGTGTTAGTATGTATGACCATAGGAAGACAATCTGATATTTTGGGGTATGTAGGTCAAAGGTCATAGAGGTCAATTCTGAAATTGCAGATTTTAGCCTTGTTATGCGATATTTCAAGAACAATTTGATCCATATACTACAAACTAGGTACTAGTATGTATCACCATAGGAAGACGATTTGATTAAATTGTGGCAAAATGTACATGGAGGAGATTTACCATGAAAATTCTTGTCTATGATTTCAATAATAGAATCGATAGTTGGAGCTTATGTGGTTTACGGTTCACCATGTGGTTAGTCCTGAAAAGGACTATTGAGTAAGAAGAAGAAAGTGGAGAAAAGTTGAGAGGAGAAGAAAAGGAAAGGCGAGATAGAAATTCAGAGAGTGTAGAAGTAATCTTTCTTGAAAAAGTGTGAAGTCCTGAAAAGGACTGCAGTGCTGGTACCGCTAGCTTAGAGCAGAATGCAACGACGCCGACACAGAGTCCAGCTAAAAAGAGAAGAGTTTCATCAGTTAACTATACAAACAGAGCTGCCAACTTGTACGGATTTTCCGTAATTGGTACGGAAATTAACCATCGTTACGGAAGTACGGAATGTGGCCCAAAAATTACGGATTTGAAGAAATCTGATAATGCACTATTCGTATTATACGTTGCGCACATGTATTTGTTATCACTCACACTTTCACACTCATATTGTATGATTTTCGCTGTTCCCGAAACTCCGCACTGCACTGTGTACGTACCTAAAGTGCATACAGAAAGGAGACTGCGAACGTACTTTCACCGCACACGCAAACTTCTAGCTCAAGCGTTAGCGGTGCGGCTGCTCTTACACACCGAGGCGTTAGGCAGCCGGCCAGCCTAGCCCGCGGGCGCACGGCGCGGCTGCTGCTCGGTGTAAGGCGGCAGTATGTGGAGCTGCTCCGTAGTGGAATCGAAAGGATGAATAGGGAAAGTGAGTTTTTAGCTGGTTTATTATGTTTCTAGATCTAGATAATGATATTATTCCCATTGATAATTATTGGGGTGTCATAAAGAGTAATTTTATGACATTTTTAGATCTAACTTAGGCCTATACAATTTTGGTGGCAGTTGCAGTTTAACAATTTGGTATTTGGGGACTTGCAAAAAATTATGGATTTCATCGCCAAAATACGGTTTTTCAGCTTGGCGTGTACGGAAAAGCTTGGCCAGAGGTTGGCAGCTCTGTATACACAGAGAACAAAGGGACAAACAAAGTCTATAAATACAGTTTCTAACATTATTTAGTTCAAAATAATATAACTCACGTCCAAAATCATCTTTACAAAGTATAAGTTTGCTTGGAAATTCGCAGTCATCTCATGTTGAGTGTTGTGCATACAGTGTATTGTTGTATCGTAAGCCCGTCACTTAGTATATGATTGGATGGATATGCAATCGCGTCGCGAATTGAGCTTGCATTGAGACCCTCGGGAAAGTTCCGGATGATCCTGAACTTGAAAAGGACGGACCTCCAAATGGTTTCTGTATCTTTTAAGGATGGAGACTCTCCCATCCTGCCCCGTCTTCAGCCTGCAGACTGGGCCGCGTTCAGCGACCTTAAGGTCGCTTACCATCATGTCCCTATAGACCCTGCCTCCAGGGCCCTTCTGGGGTTCCGGTTGGCGGGCAAGTGTTACAGGTACAAGGCCCTGCATTTCGGCCTGATACCGGCACCACGCCTGTTCACCCGGGTGGTGTCGTACGTAGTAGCGCATGTCAGGAAGCAGGGAATCAGAACGTTGGGTTATCTGGAGGTTTGGCTCATAGTAGCAGAGTCCCAGTTCTGCTGCGTACCCACCTAAGGTGGACCTCGTTTGGAGGCTTGGCCTGCTGTTAAACCGGGAACTTGGTTGCTTTACCGCCTGCTCCTTCCTCTCACAGGGCAAGCCCCTGAAGACGCTCCAACCGTCGATTTCTGTGACTGCCGACGCCTCCCTCTTGGGATGGGGCAGAGTCTGTCAAGGGGAGACTATTGCCGGGGATTGGTCTCACCTCTCTCGCCTCCCTCACATTAACATTCTGGGGTTCAGGGCGGTGATGCTGGCCCTTGCCCACTTCCATTCATGCGTCCAAGGCCCGGGCGATCATTATCCAGATGGACAATGTTACTGTCGCGGCCTATATCGAGAAGCAAGGGGGGACGCATTCCAAATATCTGAACTTTTTAACGGCTCAGCTTTGGTCCTAATAGCCCCTTGCTGGCCCAAACGGCCATGGTTTCTGGACATGGTGGAGCTCCTGGCAGGTCATCTGAGGTTGCTCTCCTGCCGACCCGACTTCCTCCGCCAGCCCCTCTCCGGGATTCTGCATCCCGACTCATCCAGGCTCAGCCTGACTGTCTAGCCATTCTTGAGGAAGCGGTCCGCGAGACGGGCCTTTCCAAGAGGGCTGCGGAGTTCATCTCTAGGAGTCACAGAGATTTCTCCAGAGAAGCCTTCAATTCCCGTTTAACAGGGTTTTTTCCACTGGTGTGATGAGCACTCAGTTGATCCCCGTTCTGCCCCTTTGAGTGCGGTAGCAGACTTCTTTATCCACCTTTTCGACTGGCGCCTTTCCCTTTCCACCATCAGGGGCTACCGGTCAGCGGTGGCGGTGGTCCACTAGGGGTTCCAGGACGGTTTCCAGCATTTCTAATGCTCCTGATTTGTCCAGGATCTTGCGTTCCTTTTCTGAAGAGACCTCCATCTCGGAAGTTTTCGCCCGCCTGGAGTCTTCCTTTGGTACTGAAGGTGCTTAGCCTAGCCTGGCCCCCCTTTGAGCCCATGGCTACGGCGTCACTGAGGTACCTGTCTATCGAGACAGCGTTTCTTTTGACCAGTGCTTCTGGTCAAAGGCGGAGTGCCCTGCAGGCACTGTCCATTGCCTCGGGGCATATCCGTTGGGAACGCGGCAGTGTAGCTTGGCCCCCAAGGCTTCCTACATTGCCAAGAATCAATCACCTTCTTCGGGGTCAGTTGAAGTTGTGGTTAACCTTTGTCCGATCTTTCCGGTGTGGCGGAGGACAAGGTCTGGTGCTCTTCAATGGTATCTAAGGGTGTGTTTATCGTTTTCTAGAAATTAGAAAAGGGTACTTGATTCGCGAGTAGAGTCGCGGATACGATCGCGCCCATGAATGCGGTTTCTAAGGATGCCGTGTTTATCGTCGCGACTCAAAACTGGGATAGCCCGTTGCTTTGCATTGCACAGGATCCAGCTAAATGACCTAGGAAGTAGATGTCAATTCCGGCGCGCGCTTTTTCAATTTCTCCGAACCGCGCCCACTATGTGCTGTTTAGTTAGCAAGTAGGCTAGTACGCGCTTTCGTCCTAACCGGAAATGGGAGTGTGAAGTTGCGAAATGTATTCGCGAATCAAATCGCGTTGTGTTTATCGCCGATACTAGAGTCGCGTATCTGGCTCAAACGGTAATCAAATCCCACCTTTTTGTGGGACTCAAGTCTGGTAAGCTAATGAGGTAATCAGGTAATCAAGTCGCGTTCGTGTTTATCGAGGGTTATGGCCGGTAACTGGTAAGCTAATCAGGGACTTGAGTCGCCGATTAGAAGGTAGAATCGCCCCAATAAACACACCCCTAGTTGATGAGGGTTAATTAATTTTTTTATTTTATGTTTATATGTAAGAAAAACCTCATTTGTAGATATTTGTCACATTTTTGTTATACAGCATGATGAGTTTATATAATCTTGGGCCATTTAGACTATATTAATACAACAAATAATAGTATGTCTTGTTTTCCCAGAGTAGCCCCATCAGTACTAATACTGTTCTCAGTGATAGTTGCAATTTTATATTGTTTTCTCATATTTTGCAGTGTTAATAGGGCAGGGGGGAGTGTTGTAAGTTTGAATCTTTTTAAAGGTCTTCTATCACACCTTTTTTTCATCCCCCAAATCACTCGGTAATATGCAGCATTTTTCAGAAAATTAAAAAAGTGAGAATATTCTCATATACTTCTGCAAATCGTTTTATTATAATTCTGTTTACACATGTATAATTTACTGCAATAAATCATATATACCTACCTATTATGCCTGTAGTCTTGACTACGGGACCCCTTCGAGAATTTAACACAAATGAGTCACAATATTGTGCGCACCCCCCGTAATCCTATTGTCCCCTTCGCCACTCACGCGCGTCAACACGCTACGGCCATCTTCCTCTTTCTTGCTCGCCCCCGACGAGATAGGACGTATAGTCACAGCGCTCCTGAAATCAGGTCGTATAGTATCTTTTAGGTGCGCTTTTTCGCACATTTAAAGCACTTTTAGGTACCTATATTCGCTTAGATTATAGTACTGTGTGTTTTAGTAGTCACTTTTGCCGATTGCAAGGGATTTTTGATATCCTTTTCTTGGCATTTCTTTTTCCCTTTCACGGTCAGCCCCACGTAGATATTTCTGTGTGTTTGCGGGTGTTTCCGTTTGTCACCGAGCCTTTGGGTTCGGTGTTTGTTCTTACGGTTTTTTGGCTGTGAAAATTCTTTTGTGCGTATCTCCCAAATAAAATTTACCCTTATTTTACTGCATTCAGTTGAAGTATTTCTTATTTTGAAAAGTATACTTTATTGTCTGTTTTATTGCAGTGGTTTGGATTCGGAAGAAGAAGCAGCTAGGTCAAGGAGACCTGCTTCTTCCGAAGAGTCGTCTAGCAAGACGGCTCGGCCTTCCAGAACTTTCCCGAGTACTTCGGTACATGGGGGAGGGAGGAGGGCTAAGGGTAAGTTGCCTAGTGGTGTTTCCTTGCAGAGTTTGCCAGTCTCGGAGCTTGCGGCTTCGGGACGGGTGGCGTTAACTGAATCGGGATTGTCAACTCCGAAGCCCGTGGTTTCGGGGTGGGTGGCGTCAGATTCTAGTGGTTTGGATATCTTGAATCCAATCCCCCGGTCGCTGAGACCAGAGGGGGGGGCGGTTGTTTCCCGTACGGTAGCGTTCACTCGCTCTGATCCGTTAGGGGAGACGCGCCCCACTACTGCAGGGCAACCCACGGGCTTAGTCCATGTTGGTCTGGGTTCTCAAACCCTAGCCCCCGGCAAACGCCATATGGGGGAACGAGTACTTCCTGGGCTGTCTACATTGCCAGCTAATGGGAATGCTCGAGCTAACAATTATGGACGCTCTTCGGAGCAACAGGTGTTTTCACCTGAGTGCGTGACTACTAGTGCTCCCCTATTGCCGCTTTCTAGCGGTCCAATAGCGGGTTCACACGCCTTTAGTAGTCATCGGGCACATACCGAGTCATCTCGGTCTGCCCCCGCACTGGGAGCTTTTAGCTCCCAACCCATGGCTACTGCATCTTCTTGCTTAGCCAATATGGGTGATTTGGGCGATTCTCTAGGCTTACGCCATGAGCGCTCCAATCCCTTTATGGGAAGTGAACGTCCCTCCGCGGAGGGATCGGTTCGTGTTTCCGAAGTGGCTTCGGAGAGCCGAACGAATCCGATTAAGCGTTCTAAGAAAAGGGTTTCGGCTACGACTCTTGTCGAGCCAGCCAAGAAAAAGGCCAAGAAGAAGGCAAAAAGTGGCAAGGCTTTGCCGGCCTCTTGCCCGTCTGGCCTGGCTAACCCAGCTAGTTCCTCTCAAGCTGACATGTTCAGCATGATGCGGGCTTTTGCTCAGAATCAGGGTTGGTCCTTTGTACCGGCTACTTCAACCCTGACTTCTGTCCCTATTCAGGGGTCTGACTTTGAGACTAATCAGCCTTTTGTGATTGATTCGTCTTTGTCTGAGTCGGTTTCGCATGTGCCTCCTATTCCCGCGGCCCTTGGGGCGCCGCCGGGCGAGGAGACTTTTGTTGAACCATGCGGGGCTCTGCCTGCTGAGTCCTTTGTTGGCATTCCTTTGCCGGGTCATCCCGGTCCGCCCTTGCACTGGGCGCCTTGGCGCCCGGCCCATGGCTGTTGCATCTTCTTGCTCAGCCGATATGGGTAATTGGTGCGCGTCTTTGGGTTCATTACCCTCAGCGCACTTCTCCCATAAAGGGAGGTGAGCGTCCCTCAGCGGAGGGTTCGGTTCGTGTTCCCGAAGGGCTTCGGGGATCCGAACGAAACCGAATAAACGCTCTGAAAAGCGGGTTTCGACTTAGGCTCTTTTTGGGCCAATCAGAAGCCTAGGGAAGGGGCTAAAAGAGGCAAGGCTTTGCCTGCCTCTTGCCCATCGGGTTTAGCTAACCCTCCGGTCTCTCAAGCTGAGATGTTCGGTGTGAGATGGGCTTTGCCCAGACTCAGGGTTGGTCCCTTGTACCAGGCATCACATCCCCTGCTTTTGTCCCTTTTTTGGGTCGGACATCGAGACTAATTAGCCTTTTATGGTTTATTCTTCTTTGTCTGTGACGGGATCACATGCGCCTCCTATTCTCGCAGCCTCGGGCTCCGTCGGGTGAGGAGGCTTATGGCGGGTCTTGCGTGAATCCGACTGTTTCGGCCTTTGTTCGTGATCCTTTGTCACGATCATTTCAGGCGGAACCAGTTTTGGAAGCGGCCTCTCAAGCTTCGGTTTCCGAATCGCTGGGGCAGGCAGAGCCTTAGTCGCTCTCCCTTTGTGGGGTAGAAGCGATTGCTTTGTTCTGACTTTCAGTCAGCCCGCGCGCAGGGTTCGACTTTGCTTGGGTTCAGGCAGCGGGATTCCTCCGAGGGTATTTCTCTTGCGGAGGATTTCAAGCTGGATTATGGACGCATTGAAGCGGCGCTTCTTTTAAGCGTCATGTTTGGTTTGCAGTGGTCATAGTTTTCCACTGCAGCTGCCTCGGTCATGTACCGTCGCAGAGTCTTGGTTCTTACGGCCCTTTGGGTTAAGGAGTCGGACATCGCACTGCTTCTCTCGGATGTTCCGTCTCGGGTCCTTGCTTTTGGCGATGCGCGATAACAGGTCTCTGTCTTGTTTACATGCTCATCCTAAGTCGATGCGAGCCTCTGTCCGCGTCTTGGTTGGTGGCTGTCTTCGTTCCTTTCTCCCCGCTTGGGAGGCCATCTCCGGGGACGCTTTTGTTCTCTTTGACGGACGGGACGGATTCTTCATAGATCTGTCCGCCCCGCTCCCCGGAGGGGCTATAGGAACTCGGTCACCTCACAGGCCCTAGCTCGTTCTCGTGCCTCATCAGAGATTGAATCTCTGTTGAAAAAGTGGGCTATAGAAAGGGTAAGAGACTGGCTGTCTTTTTCCCTTTCTCTGACTTTTGTTATTCCCAAGCGCTCGGGAAAACTTCAGTACATTTTCGGATGGAGACTCTCGCCTCCATTCTCCTGTTGATCAAGAGGAAGGACTACGCGGTCTTGATAGTTTTCGAAGATGCGTATTTCCACTTTCCCATTCATCGCGCTTCGCGCGATCTTCTGGGGTTTCCTTCCTCTCAGAGACTTATCGCTTTCGCACTCTTCCCTTCGGGCTGCGCCCAGTCCCTCGGGTTCTTACTCAGGTTGTAGCCGTGCTGGCAGCCTCTCTGAGGCGACGCGGCCTTCGGCTATTTTTGCTACCTGGACGATTGGCTTCTCCTAGAGGAGTCGCGCGATTGTTTGTTGGACGAGACTCGTTTGCTCGTCAATCTTACTCAAGACTTGGGTTTCCTAATATTTTGGGAAAAGTCAGAGTTAGTTCCTACTTGCAGCCCAGTTTTCTGGGGGCTGTGTTGGACATTTGGAATCAGTTGGCTCGGCCCAGTCGAGACAGGTTTCTCACCATTGTCTCGGCAGCTCGCAAGCTCATGCTGGCCAGAAAGGTTCTTGCGCGAGGCAAGTCCTTCCGTACCCCCCCTTCCGTTGATCTCGTTTTCGACGGACGCCTCTCGGTTGGGGTGGGGAGGACATTGCAATGGCAGCACGGTCGCGGGGGATTGGTCTCATCTTGGGACTCTTCCCCATATTTAATGTCCTGGAGTTTATGGCAGTTCTTTTAACCCTGCTTCATTTCAGAAGTCGACTTTTCAGTCGTTCAGTTCTGATCCTCACGGACAATGTCACTGTGGCGGCTTATGTCAATCTGCAGGGAAGCACTCGTTCTGCTATCCTGAATGCCCTAGCAGCACAGCTGTGGAGGTGGTGTTGTCGCATGGCGATCACACCCGTGGCCTCTTTCATCCCCGGTCTGGAAAACCTCATTGCGGATTTTCTGTCTCGGGGCAGGTGTCTTCCATCGGAATGGATGCTCCATCCAGAGGTCTTTTGCCGCATTTGCAGTTACCTGGATCCACTGGAAGTGGATCTTTTTGCGTCGGTTCTAAACCACCTACTTCCGATATATTGCTCCTGTGCGCGCGATTGGGGAGCTTGGGCTCTCAATGCTTTCTCTCTCAGTTGGGAGAATCTTCGAGGATTTGCCTTTCCTCCCTTCCAGCTGATTCCGCAAGTCTTGCGGAAGATCAGGGAAGATCGGGCTCGGGTGCTTGTGATAGCTCCCTTTTGGCCCAGGAGGTGTTGGTTCCAGAGCTAATGAGCCTTCTGGCGGCTCAACCGTTCCTTCTTCCGTTAAGAGTGGATCTGGTGTTGCAGCCCCTCTCGGGGATTCTTCACCACAATCCAGAGTCCCTTCATTTGACTGCTTGGCCCTTGTCGGGGAATCTGCAAGACAGTCGGGTCTCTGTGATAGAGCCGCGGAATATTTATTGTCCAGTCGTATAGTTTCTATTAGGGAGATTTATAATTCCCGTCTTTCGGTCTTTTTCCTTTGGCGTAAAGAGCGAAATCAAACCCCTTATCGGCTCCTATTGGTTCAATTGCGGATTTTCTAATCTCGCTATTTGACAAAGGGAGATCCATCTCTACTATCCGAGGCTACCGTTCGGAACGATCGGGGCCATTCATTCGGGTTTCTCAGATGGTTCGGGGATTTCCAATTCCCCGCTGTCAAGTGGTGTGATTCGGTCGTTCTTTTTGAAGCGACCTCCTTGTTCTAGGTTAGTGCCGTCTTGGAGTCTGCCTAAGGTCCTGGAGGCCTTGGTGAAACCTCTTTTCGAACCGTTAGGTGAAGCTCGTTTCATCATCTTTAAGACGCTCTTTTTGGTAGCTTTTGCCTCTGGGCAGAGGCGCAGTACTCTTCATGCTCTCTGCCTTACTCCTGGTCATGTTCGCTGGGAGAGAAAAGGCGTTAGATTGATTCCTAAGGCTTCTTTTATTGCCAAGAATCAGACAGCTGCCTCTGGCCCTGTTGAGATTTTTCTTTGTCTGCTTTCTGGGTTTTCGTCAGTGCGCGAGGACAAAGTTTGGTGTCCTGTTAGGGCTCTCAATTGGTATATTGATAAGACTAAGTCTTATCGTAAGGATGATCAGTTGTTCCTGATCACTAGAGAGCCTTTTTCTCCTGCTTCTCTTGATTCCATTTCTAGATGGATTGTCGAGGCTTTTAGGGCTGCTGGCACAGGGGCTCTTTGTTCCGACAGTAAGCCTCGTGCTCATGACACTCGTAGTGTCAGCACTTCTTGGGCTCTGTTTCAAGGTGTGGCGCTTGATGATATTTTGAAGGCTGCTTATTGGCGTTCGCCCAATTCCTTCATTTCTTGCTACCTTAGGGATGTTCCTGCAGGTGAGGCTATGTTTGCGTCAGCCACCTTGAAGGCCGCTGTGTCTTTGTTTTCTTCGCTGTAATCCTATTCCCTTCTGCTTGAAACATGCCTCCCGGTCTTTGAGTTGGCGCTGGTCTGGCATAATAGGTAGGTATATATGATTTATTGCAGTAAATTTGTAAAATCAGCACTGATTTTCTTATTTACTATATAAATCTATATACCTACCTATGACCCTCCCTCCTTCCCCTCACCTTGCAAGCAACATGTTTCTACTTGGGATTGCTCGCAAAAGAGGAAGATGGCCGTAGCGTGTTGATGCGCGTGAGTGGCGAAGGGGACAATAGGATTACGGGGGGTGCGCACAATATTGTGACTCATTTGTGTTAAATTCTCGAAGGGGTCCCGTAGTCAAGACTACTGGCATAATAGGTAGGTATATAGATTTATATAGTAAATAAGAAAATCAGTGCTGATTTTACAAATTTATGGTTTTTGTCTCGTCCCACCGGAGGTGAAGGCGAGACTAAGGGATCCAAAAGGACCTCCTAAAGCGGTCCGTCCGTCACAAACGTTATGACAGATAACTTTGCAACCGTCACTCACTTTCCAACCAAACTTGGGTTGTAGATGCACTAAGGGGACCTGCATGTTATGGTGCCGTTGGAGGTCACATGATAGGGTCAAGGGTCAAAGGTCATTTGAGGTCATACGTTAAAGTTTACCTGCAAGACTCTCTTATGACAGATAACTTTGCAACCGTCACTCACTTTTCAACCAAACTTGGGTTGTAGATGCACTGAGGGGACCTGCATGTTATGGTGCCGTTGGAGGTCACATGATAAGGTCAAAGGTCATTTCAGGTCAAATGTTAAAGTTTACCTGCAAGACTCTCTTATGACAGATAACTTTGCAACCGTCACTCACTTTTCAACCAAACTTGGGTTGTAGATGCACTAAGGGGACCTGCATGTTATGGTGCCATTGGAGGTCACATGATAAGGTCAAAGGTCATACGTTAAAGTTTACCTGCAAGACTCTCTTATGACAGATAACTTTGCAACCATAACTCACTTTTCAACCAAACTTGGGTTTTAGAAGCACTTGGGGGACCTGCATGTTATGCTGCCATCAGAGGTCACATGGTAAGGTCAAAGGTCATTTCAGGTCAAACATTATAGTTTACCCGCAAGACTCTCTTATGACATAACTTTGTAAACGTCACTTTCCAAACAGTAATATAGATATATGCAAGCATAACTTATGCAGATTTATGCACTTGGGGGACCTGTTGCATGGCAACAGAGATCACGATATTTCTAGTTATCGCATGTGGGCGAGACACATTATCGCTAATGCCTTGTTTGTCAGGTAACTCGCCAAATTCATTCCCATTGAACAAAGCTTGTTAGAGCAATGGCATGAATTAAAATAAGTTTTTCAACGACCATGTTCTCCCATTCAGGCATAAAATGATTTGAAATAGTTTGTATCGTGACCAAATGAGTATAAATGTATTTCTCTATAACAGTCATAGGCTTTAGCAAATTCATTATGATTGGCTAAAAGCTGATGGTGACTCCTACTAAATGCAGGGCTGTTTGCTTATTTTGCAGATCAAAATTTGGGGGAGAGATCATTATTTACAATGTATATCTGCAAACAACAAGTTTAATTGATAAAACATTGAGGTTTTTTAAAATCAAGTATTTAGTAATAAATGGATTCCACCCTGCCTCAAATAACAAACGATCGAATAACACACATCTAGTACCTTTTATATTTGATTATACTGTATGCTTTTGACTTTAATACTAAACAAACCAATTTTAATGTTGAAATATCCATTTTTTCTCCATCTAAAGGTAAGCCTTTAAGACCACCAGAGACCCACACTCTTCCAGCTGAATCACAGATCAAACCCCTTTCTCCTGAACTGATTGAGCGATGTGCTAAAGATTTCAAGTTCAAGTACCGGTCAACTCTCTGTAAGATCAGAGCTGATCCTCTCAATCCTGCTTCCCTTGTGGGGTTTAAAAAACTGTACACAAACCTTGTCTTGGAAGCAGAGGATGGAACGGACAAGCAATCATTAGATTACAATAAACTCCTTGACCTTGAAGTCAATGGAGAGTTTCCAAAAAGGCTTATGGTGCAGGGGGAGGCAGGAGCTGGGAAAACAACATTCTGTGCAAAGATTGCCTGGGACTGGCTAGAAGGGAGGTATTTCACAGATTATGTTTGGGTCCTCATTGTCCCTCTCCGTGAATTCAAGCACCACACTATTGGGCAGATTGCTAAGTCATATCTAACCAGAGATAATCCTGCCACAGCTAGCCAACTAACATACTATATCCGCTCGAATCCAGACAAAGTGTTTATCGCATTTGATGGGCTGGACGAATTTAGTGGCAAAGTTGTACAGGAAAACAAAGATGGTTCAGAATATCATAAGGCACAGTCCACTGATCAAATGCTACCTCAGTCCTCACAGTCAAGCAGTGGTACAAATGTTCACAAATCAGACACATGGGAGAGTGCCTCAATCAGTAATGAAATAGCATTGGTGGACATTTTCCGATCATATCAACTAGAGGCATGCCCTGTCTTAGTGACTACTCGCCCATGGAAAGCAACAGAGGTCAGATCAGATCATGATCTAATGAAGCTATACTCCTTCATTCACATTGAGGGTTTCAACAGAGAAAACCAATCAGACTACATTCAGAAGTACTTTCCAAATGATGAAGCTAAAGCAAATCGTCTCATCCAGTTCACTCATGAAAATGATGTCATATTAGATTACATGGCCCACTATCCTATCTATGTAGCAATGCTCTGTCTCATGTGGAAAGAATGTAAGGAGCAAGAACTGGAAGAAGTGAAGTCGCTACAAACCTTTTCTCAAATATTCAAGAAAATGTTTGGCTTCCTAAAGGAGCATTATGCTCAGAAAAAGATCAAGAAAGCAGTCGGCAAACCACTCAGTGTCTATCTCAAAGAAATCAATGAACATCTGAAACCAATCTCTGTACTTGCTCTCACTGGTCTGCTTGAAAATAACCTCACTTTCAGTGAAGATGATTTCAAGAAATTTCCAGAATCCATGGATACTGCCTGTAGAGTAGGGTTGTTGTCTGGAGAAAATAGAATTATACCAAATGGAGATGAACATGATGAGGACACTTCTCATATGGCATCCACAGTCTTTTTTCCTCACAAATTATTTCAGGAGTACATGGCTGGTGTCCACCTTGCTTCCCTGTATGAGTCAGATTGCAATGAATTCAACAGGCTGATGGAGGAAGTAGTACTCCCTAGGAAGGAAGAGTTTAGGTATCTCTTATACTTCACTGTATCAAGAAACAAAACCATTGCAAACCACATAATGAAATGCATTGTGCAAGATAATACTGAAATGAAGAAGGACATGGATTTGCTTGTTGATGTAGCCTTTGAGAGTCAGGACCAAGATGTAGCAGCCTTGTTGAGGGACAAAGTATCATCAGAGAAGATGATGCTGAAAATAGATAACCCGACAGCACACACTGTAGCAGGTTATTTATTCACTGGAATATATGAACATGCAGTAAGTTTGATATCTTAAATGAGAAGTAATATATGTACCAACAATATTATAATTTGAATATTACTTTTCATTCAGTACAAGCTTCTGAGAGCTATTTTTAAAAAATATGTGATATATATATAGTCTATGTACTTCAACAGGGAAAAAATAATCAGCAACCCATATTTTTTGCATTAATGTACTATTTTATATATTTTGGGCCATGAAGCAAAATCAGTCTGATATTTGAGGAATGGCAAGATAGCCAGGAAATGCAAATAATGAGTGAAATATTGAACATTTTTTGGCAATCATGAAATATCCATGCCCTGTGTTTTGACAATAATATAATCAATAAAAACAAAGGGTTCAATATTTCCCTTCAAAATGTAAATGGAGATGATTTATGGCATATTTCCCCAAAGTACAATTATGAAATGCACTCAGAAACAAAGAAAAAAAAGGTGAATTCTCATTTATCATACTAAACAATCTTTTTGCCTAAAAAAAAATCAAATATCAGTGCTATTTTCAGGCAGCTTAAGACTGATTTATGCACCATTCAACCACTTTCGTTTCTACATGTACCCCTAAGGTACTAGTACCCTAACTGATGATGGTTTTGCTTGGAGCTTTATTTTGTTGAATAATTTGTTCAGTCATTTTGGTTTTTGTACCATTCAAAGACTTTTCTTGCTCTTTAGTATTTAATTTACTTTGCATGCACAGTTCATGCCATTTAGTAAAGGATACAATATGATGAAATACTTCAAGAGTGAGGAAAATCCAGGAGAAGCAAGAATGGGGTAAAAGATGGAATTTGAATGATGAAGATGAAAACTTGTGCCTTAGATTAAGAAGAGAGCCAGTAAATGGGAAGAGGTGAAGGGAAAATATGCAAGTATATTGTAAGATAAGCAAAAAATTGTTTTATTGCTAAATTTATTTTAAATGGCTGTCTTGAAAGAGGATAAATGATGTGAATTTACTGCAATAAATCATATATACCTACCTATTATGCCTGTAGTCTTGACTACGGGACCCCTTCGAGAATTTATCACACATGGGTCACAATATTGTGCGCACCCCCCGTAATCGTATTGTCCCCTTCGCCACTCACGCGCGTCAACACGCTACGGCCATCTTCCTCTTTCTTGCTCGCCCCCGACGAGATAGGACGTATAGTCACAGCGCTCCTGAAATCAGGTCGTATAGTATCTTTTAGGTGCGCTTTTTCGCATAGTTAAAGCACTTTTAGGTACCTATATTCGCTTAGATTATAGTACTTTGTGTTTTAGTAGTCACTCTTGCCGATTGCAAGGGATTTTTGATTCCCTTTCTTGGCATTTATTTTTCTACTTTCACGGTCAGCCCCACGTAGATATTTCTGTGTGTTTGCGGGTGTTTCCGTTTGTCACCGAGCCTTTGGGTTCGGTGTTTGTTCTTACGGTTTTTTGGCTGTGAAAATTCTTTTGTGCGTATCTCCCAAATAAAATTTACCCTTATTTTACTGCATTCAGTTGAAGTATTTCTTATTTTGAAAAGTATACTTTATTGTCTGTTTTATTGCAGTGGTATGGATTCGGAAGAAGAAGCAGCTAGGTCAAGGAGACCTGCTTCTTCCGAAGAGTCGTCTAGCAAGACGACTCGGCCTTCCAGAACTCTCCCGAGTACTTCGGTACATGGGGGAGGGAGGAGGGCTAAGGGTAAGTTGCCTAGTGGTGTTTCCTTGCAGAGTTTGCCAGTCTCGGAGCTTGCGGCTTCGGGGTGGGTGGCGTCAGATTCTAGTGGTTTGGATATCTAACGAATCCAATCCCCCGGTCGCTGAGACCAGAGGGGGGGGCGGTTGTTTCCCGTACGGTAGCGTTCACTCGCTCTGATCCGTTAGGGGAGACGCGCCCCACTACTGCAGGGCAACCCACGGGCTTAGTCCATGTTGGTCTGGGTTCTCAAACCCTAGCCCCCGGCAAACGCCATATGGGGGAACAAGTACTTCCTGGGCTGTCTACATTGCCAGCTAATGGGAATGCTCGAGCTAACAATTATGGACGCTCTTCGGAGCAACAGGTGTTTTCACCTGAGTGCGTGACTACTAGTGCTCCCCTATTGCCGCTTTCTAGCGGTCCAATAGCGGGTTCACACGCCTTTAGTAGTCATCGGGCACATACCGAGTCATCTCGGTCTGCCCCCGCACTGGGAGCTTTTAGCTCCCAACCAATGGCTACTGCATCTTCTTGCTTAGCCAATATGGGTGATTTGGGCGATTCTCTAGGCTTACGCCATGAGCGCTCCAATCCCTTTATGGGAAGTGAACGTCCCTCCGCGGAGGGATCGGTTCGTGTTTCCGAAGCGGCTTCGGAGATCCGAACGAATCCGATTAAGCGTTCTAAGAAAAGGGTTTCGGCTACGACTCTTGTCGAGCCAGCCAAGAAAAAGGCCAAGAAGAAGGCAAAAAGTGGCAAGGCTTTGCCGGCCTCTTGCCCGTCTGGCCTGGCTAACCCAGCTAGCTCCTCTCAAGCTGACATGTTCAGCATGATGCGGGCTTTTGCTCAGAATCAGGGTTGGTCCTTTGTACCGGCTACTTCAACCCTGACTTCTGTCCCTATTCAGGGGTCTCGCTTTGAGTCTAATCAGCCTTTTGTGATTGATTCGTCTTTGTCTGAGTCGGATTCGCATGTGCCTCCTATTCCCGCGGCCCTTGGGGCGCCGCCGGGCGAGGAGACTTTTGTTGAACCATGCGGGGCTCTGCCTGCTGAGGCCTTTGTTAGCGTTCCTTTGTCTCGTTCCACTCGGGTGGAACCAGATTTGGAGGTGGCCTCTCAAGCTTCGGTTTCTGAATCGCTTGGGCAGGCGGAGTCTCAATCGCTCGCCCTCTGTGGGGTGGAAGCGATTGCTTTGTTGTCCAGATATCTCCCTGAATTTCAGTCAACCCGCGCGCAGGGTTCGACTTCGCGTTGGTTTAAGCAGCAGGATTGCTCTGAGGGTATTGCTCTTGAGGAGGATTTCAAGCTGGAGTATGACCGCATTGAGGCCGCGCTGTTGGTTAAGCGCTCTAATGCGGTTAAGGGTAAGGCTTTCGCCTTCTGTTCTCAGGACCAAGACAGCTTTTTCAAGGCTAAGACTCTTTCTCCTGAGATTTTAGAGGTTGGTCGTCGCTTGCGGGCGACTAATCCGCTTACCTCCGCTGCGTTCAAGGCGGAGGATAAGTTTTGGTTTAATATTGAAAACCAGGTTAGGTCAGGTATGCGTTTGGCGGCTTTTCAAGGGTTTCTCTCCGACCTTAGGTCCAGGGCGGAGGAGTTGAATGTTACTGATGGTGACAAGCTGATTTTTGACGACTTGCTGCATACTCTTTTTTGTCTGCAGTGGTCGCAGCTTTCCACCGCACCTGCTTCGGCTACGTTCCGTCGCAGGACCTTGGCTCTCTCGGCACTGGGTGTTAGAGAGTCGGGCATTGCTCAACTTCTCTGGGATGTTCCGTCTCGGGGTCCTTCGCTTTTTGGTGGTAAATTCGCTACGGTTTTTCAGAGAGAGATCGATGCGCGAAAACAGATCTCGGATATGACTAAGCAGTTTCACACTAGCTCTAAGCCAACGCGGGCCCCTGTTCGGCGTAGACCTGCTGGTCTCGTTTCGGGTCAACGCAGTCGCGTGTCTAGGGTCCCGCCTCCTGAGCCGCAGCCAGCTCCTTCTCGCGGGAGAGGGAGTCGTGGCAGGGGCATTTCGAGAGGTTCTCGTGGTAAGGCGACGGCTTCGCAGAAGGCCAAGCCTGGGTTTTGATGTTTTTCCCCGAGCGCTTGTTCGACCGAATGTGGTAGGTGGCCGACTTCATGCGTTTCTCCCCGCTTGGGAGGCCATCTCCGGGGACGCGTTTGTTCTCTCCGTCGTGCGAGACGGATTCTTCATAGATCTTTGCGCTTCGCTCCCCGGAGGGGCTATAAGAATTCGGTCACCTCCCATGTCTGCCCTGTCTCGATCTCATGCTTCAAAGGAGATCGAGTCTCTTTTGGAAAAGAGGGCTATAGAAAGGGTAAGAGACAGGCCGTCTCTTTCCCTTTCTCCAATTTTCGTTATTCCCAAGCGCTCGGGAAAACTTCGTTTGATACTGAACCTGAAAAGAATAAACAAATTCATTCCTCCGGTTCATTTTCGGATGGAGACTCTTGCCTCCATTCTTCCGTTGATCAAAAGGGAAGACTACGCGGTCTCGATAGATCTCAAGGACGCGTACTTTCACATTCCCATTCATCGCGCATCCTGCGATCTTCTGGGGTTCTCCTTCCTCTCGGAGACTTATCGTTTTCGTGCTCTTCCCTTCGGGCTGCGCCCGGCCCCTCGGGTTTTTACTCAAGTTGTAGCGGTGCTAGCGGCCTCTCTGAGGCGTCGCGGCCTGCGGTTGTTTTGTTACCTGGACGGTTGGCTTCTCCTTGCGGAGTCGCGCGATCGTTTGTTGGAGGAGACTCGTTTGCTCGTCTCTCTTACTCAAGACTTAGGTTTCCTAATAAATTGGGAAAAGTCAGAGTTAGTTCCCACTCGCAGCCCAGTTTTTCTGGGGGCGGTGTTAGACATACGGAATCAGTTGGCTCGGCCCAGTCGAGACAGGATTCTCACCATTGTCTCTGCGGCTCGCAAGCTCTTGCTGGCCAGAAGAGTCACGGCCAGACAGTGGCTTCAGTTTCTAGGTTATCTAGCCAGTCTAGTCGATGTTCTAGAGGACTGCCGGCTCCTCATGAGACCCTTTCAGAGACATCTCCTCAGGTTCTTCAAGCTGGGAAAAGACTCTCTTTTGGTCTGGATTCCAGTACCAGTAAGGATCAAGTCTCTTCTCTCTTGTTGGACGAGCGAGGTGTTTCTCGCGCGAGGCAGGTCCTTCACTGCCCCTCTCCCGTCGATATCGGTTTCGACGGACGCCTCTCGGTTGGGGTGGGGAGGACACTGCAATGGCAGCACGGTTGCGGGGGATTGGTCTCATCTTGGGACTCTTCCTCATATCAATGTCCTGGAGTTTATGGCAGTTCTGTTGACCTTGCTCCATTTCAGAAGTCGACTTCTCAGTCGTTCGGTTCTGATTCTCACGGACAATGTTACTGTGGCGGCATATATCAGTCGGCAGGGAGGCACTCGTTCGGTTGCCCTGAATGCCCTAGCAGCTCAGCTGTGGAGGTGGTGTCGTCGCATGGCAATCACACCCGTGGCCTCTTTCATCCCCGGTCGGGAAAACCTCATTGCGGATTTTCTGTCTCGGGGCAGGTATCTTCCATCGGAATGGACGCTCCATCCGGAGGTCTTTTGCCGCATTCGCAGTCGCCTAGGTCCACTGGAAGTGGATCTATTTGCGTCGGTGCTAAATCACCAGCTGCCGAAGTATTGCTCCTGTGTTCGCGATCAGGGAGCATGGGCTCTCGATGCTTTCTCCCTCAGCTGGGAGAACCTTCAGGGATTCGCCTTTCCTCCCTTCCAACTGATTCCGCGTGTCTTTCGGAAAATCAGGGAAGATCGGGCACGGGTCCTTGTAATAGCTCCCTTTTGGCCCCGGAGGAATTGGTTTCCAGAACTTACGAGCCTCCTAAGGGCTCAACCGTTCGTTCTCCCGTTAAGAGCGGATCTGGTGTTGCAGCCCCTATCGGGGATTCTTCACCACAGTCCGGAGTCTCTTCATTTGACTGCTTGGCCCCTGTCAGGGAATCTGCAACACAGTCGGGTCTCTCTGATAGAGCCGCTGACTTTTTAATGTCCAGTCGTAGGGTTTCTACTAGGGAAATTTACAATTCCCGTCTCTCGGTCTTTTTCCTTTGGTGCAAAGAGAGAAATCAAACCCCTTCTAAGGCTCCTATTGGTTCAATTGCGGATTTCTTAATCTCGTTATTTGACAAAGGGAGATCTATCTCTACTATCCGAGGCTACCGTTCGGCGATCGGGGCCATTCATTCGGGTTTCTCAGATGGTTCGGGGATTTCCAATTCCCCGCTACTAAGTGGTTTGATTCGTTCATTCTTTCTGAAACGACCTTCTTTTTCTAAGTTAGTGCCGTCTTGGAGTCTGCCTAAGGTCCTGGAGGCCTTGGCGAAACCTCCTTTCGAACCGTTAGGTGAAGCTTCGCTTCATCATCTTACGGTTAAGACGCTCTTTTTGGTAGCTATTGCCTCTGGGCAGAGGCGCAGTACTCTTCATGCTCTCTGTCTTACTCCTGGTCATGTTCGCTGGGAGAGAAAAGGCGTTAGATTGATTCCTAGGGCTTCTTTTATTGCCAAGAATCAGACAGCTGCCTCTGGCCCTGTTGAGATTTTTCTTTGTCCGCTTTCTGACTTTTCTTCGGTGCGTGAGGACAAAGTTTGGTGTCCTGTAAGGGCTCTCAAATGGTATATTGATAAGACTAAGTCTTATCGTAAGGATGATCAGTTGTTCCTGATCACTAGAGAGCCTTTTTCTCCTGCCTCTCTTGATTCCATCTCTAGGTGGATCGTTGAAGCTATTAGGGCCGATGGCACAGAGGCTCTTTTATCCGACAGTAAGCCTCGTGCTCATGATACTCGTAGTGTCAGCACTTCTTGGGCTCTGTTTCAAGGTGTGGCGCTTTTTGATATTTTGAAGGCTGCTTATTGGCGTTCGTCCAATTCCTTCATTTCTTGCTACCTTAGGGATGTTCCCGCAGGTGAAGCTTTGTTTGCGTCAGCCACCTTGAAGGCCGCTGTGTCTTCTTTGTAGTCTTTGGTGTAATCCTATTCCCTTCTGCTCGAAACATGCCTCCCGGTCTTTGAGTTGGCGCTGGTCTGGCATAATAGGTAGGTATATATGATTTATTGCAGTAAATTTGTAAAATCAGCACTGATTTTCTTATTTACTATATAAATCTATATACCTACCTATGACCCTCCCTCCTTCCCCGCACCTTGCAAGCAACATGTTTCTTCTTGGGGTTGCTCGCAAAAGAGGAAGATGGCCGTAGCGTGTTGACGCGCGTGAGTGACGAAGGGGACAATAGGATTACGGGGGGTGCGCACAATATTGTGACTCATGTGTGATAAATTCTCGAAGGGGTCCCGTAGTCAAGACTACAGGCATAATAGGTAGGTATATAGATTTATATAGTAAATAAGAAAATCAGTGCTGATTTTACAAATTCACTGCATCTATTAGTGAGATTCTTATTTGGGCAGGTATCTGTGAAGTGATAAAGTCCCACTATTATTGAAATGGAAATTATTGGTGCTAATTGAGGGTTAGTGATGGATTAACATTTAAAGCATGAACATAAAAAAGGGGAACTTCATGTAAAGAAACTTCAGATGTATGTAAAGTAGGGATTTGAAAAACTTAATTGTTATGAATGACCATATTAGTGATAAATGACCCTAATCCATTTCACTCTTGATCTTGTTCCTCACTTGCTATAAAGATATTCAGTTCATCTTGTTATATTGCCCCACTCAACTCTCACCCAATAGCCTTTGAAAATAATTCTATTTTGGATGGTTATAGCATATGAATCAATGGGAATGCTATTCTACTGTCTCATGTCCATTCCTTTTATTTCAGAACACACTCTTCTTTCACAGTAAAGAATGTGGACCAACTTTGTCACATGATGTGGCAAATATAATATGCTCTGCACCCTCCCTGCAGACTGTTTATCTACGGAATGTGTCCTTCCACAATGATTTCTTTGCAGTTCTTGCTAAAGAAGGATACAAGTGCAAGGTAAGTGAAAGTGATTACATGTATCTATTTGGTAAATCGCTATGTGGTCCAATGCCACTTGGTCCAATTACCAGTCATCTTATTGCATTTCGTGTAAACCACTTTGTCTATTCTCCATGAGGTCTAATCATCATTTGGTGTCTTTTCCACTTTGTTTACTTGTCAGTTTTTTTAATATCTGCTTGGGTCATTTTCTTATCTATCTCTCATGGTATTTTCTCCCAGTTAGGAACATGATTAGTTAGGTACACAGACGGCTCCTCATGGGAAATGGTGTTCACTTTTTTCTGAACGTGGATTCCTAAGTAAAATTTAATGCTGAAAACGAATCCATCGACAAAAGTGCCCAAATTGGGCCTTTTGGCTTTACTCAAAAGTAAAAGTCATTATTTCACGTACAGAGGCTAAGAAAAGTTAGAATCATATAATCTTTTTGTTTCTGCTGTATTCTCTTAATGACAAATTAACTAAATAGAACCTTGGAAATACCAAACAGGGGCAGTTATTCTTGAAAATGGGCCTTTTGACCCAATTATTATCCAAGTTCTCATTATATAGCCTTGGAAATTTCCAGTTCTACAGCCAGATTGTGTGGATAAGACTAAAGTTTGACTTTAAAAGTCTTTATTTATCCCAGCATCTGGAAAAGTAAACAGCATGCTTTTTGTAAAGTATGTGATCATCGACAGGATATTTTGATCGTTCACACGCTGCACAGCGGCCAGCGGTGTTGTTGAATGCAGGAAGTCAAAACAACTTCACATCATTATTTAAACAGTGCAGAAATCATGGCATTCTGTGGCCTCAAAATAAAGCGCAAAGACATCGTCGAAAGAGATAATGATACAGGAGAGGCAAAATCTATAGACAAAGAAAATGGAATGGAACAATCAGAGTATATGTATGTAGATAAAAAATGAAGGAGGATGAATTATGGACCTTAGTGATTCAGTTAGTGGAAAGAAATTCTTCATTCTGTATTGAGAAAAGTCAACTTACCACTAGTCTAGAAAAGTACGTTGGGATTTAAAAAGTGCATTATTTGTTGCTTATTCAGCTCAGTTTTATTCATGAAAGTGCTCTTCACATAATACAGATTAATTCACATTTGGTGGTATTGATGAAAATGTGTATTCAGAGCCTGTTTTGGTATGACTTATGCTATACAGAATCATTTTAATATTACAGATTCTCATTGAATATGAGGTTAAATATCTCGCCACAGAATGCACTAGATTGCACAATTCTGAACCCCAAATTTGAAAAATCTCCCTACCCCCCTCCCACACCCTCTCCCCGCTCGGTCGCTTTGCTTCCTCAAGCTCGCTTTGGTTCACAAATTTTTTTCAGTGTTTTTCATGAACAGCACTTTTCATGCCTGTACTTTGTTTGTTATCTGTTTTAATAGTCAAAAACACTTACAAATGCCAAAGGTTTTTGTTGCCATACCTTCGTATCAAACCAATATGCAGCAGAGGAAACGATGAGTTGGCCAACTGGTTATGGGATCAAATGATAATTAGACTGGAAATTGGACAAACTGATGATTAGACTGCATGGCTAATAGACAAACTGGATGTAGAAAATCTGATGTCAGACCAGTGAGATATGATAAACAAACTGGATGTAGACACGTTAGGGATAGACAAGCTTGATTCTAGACAGAATGGCATTGGACCAAATGACAATAAACAATCTAAAGATTGTATAGGGCCTATATACAACAAGGGAAACACTTTTAAAATGTCCTCCAAAATTAAAGTTTTACAATATTCCAATGAGATATCATTGAAGCTCATTTCAAACACACCTGATGTAATAAGATGCCTAATTTCGCTGGTACCAGCTCATGATGATGTCTTTTTTCATTGTCCCAATGTCATTGTTATAATGAGGTTCCACTCTATATATTGATGGCTGCATGGGGCTACTGAATTTAATGACACTATGAGTTTTGCAAACACTTTTCATATGAGTGAGCACTGGCTGCTTTTGTAAAGTTCATAAAAATTGGCTTATGCAAATGCTGAACTTTAAATCAAATCAAAATGCAAGTTCGGCAGCGATCGATTGTGAATTGTTATATAAGTGATTTGAAGAATCATATGATTCCTAACCATGGCAGGTTATGTCTTTCATGCACACGACGTCAGTGCCAATGTTGTCTGGAGCATGTGGGACAGATGCATGCAGTAACAGGAAGAAATAGCCATCATGTACAAACTTGATAGAAGAATCTAATTTTTTTATTTGCTTCCATTGTTTGCTTCACATATACATTTAATGCAATCTGCCAAAAAATATCAAAACAAAATAAAACAAAACAAAACAAAAACAAGAAAAACCAAGTTATTTCTTTTTTATGTCCCCTTCCACCGAAGATGGTGCCGGAGGCATTATGTTTTGGGGTTTTCTTTACATATGTATGTCCGTCCCGCCTGCGTTATCGCGATATCTCAAGAACCTTTTCAAGTATGAACTTGAAACATGGTCGTAGTATGTATCACTATAAGGAAATGAACTGATTAAATTTTGTGTACATGTTAGTAGGTCAGAGAGGCAATGAAATTCTGGGGGTTTTAGCCTCATGATATCTGGAGAACCGTGTGAGAAGATGAACTCCAAACTTGGTACCAGTAGCCTATGTCACCATAAGGAGAAAAATTGAGTAGATTTGGAGGTTATTAGGTGAAAGGTCGTGGAGTTCATTTTACATGAAGTTTTATGTTTTAGCCTCATTCTTATATTTCAAGAAATTAAAGCAATGAACTTCAAACTTGGTACCAGTAGGCCTATGTATCACCTTATTAGGAGATAAACTGAAAGATCTTAGGGTAAGTAGGTATAAAGTGCTAGAAATAAAACTCCACTCGGTGTCATGATTAGTTTCAAATTTTACGACCATTTATTTATGATCATCTTCAGAAAGTAAAATATTGATATACACATATGAAGTTTGATATCACATGAAATCAGTGAATCAAAGTACAAACAGAAAACGTCAAGGTTATTTCACTGAATGCACAACTATGAATTCTAAGTATAAAAGATTATTTTAAGAATTCATATGTTGAAAGCCAGAAGAGTGTTAACTCTGTGTGAAAGTATATGAGTTAATGACCTTCTGGCTCTCAACAGATGAATTACAATTTGACAACCGATGAGTTCAAACAAGTTTTTAACCTTGACATGGAATATGAAATTCAGTATTTGTTTAATAATGTAGGCTACATGAAAATATTGCATTTTAATAAGCCTTCAGTAAAATAAAATTACTCCATTTCTTCAAATTTTCAACCATACAGGTATATGTGTATTTGTACTCGATGTCAGTGCATTAGGAGTACCAATGAATACAAGTGAAAAGATTGCTCCTTTCTTAGAATAATGCATGTACATGTATGTTACATACATACAGTAATATAACTTCACCTTCCGATGTTAGTGCACAATAAAAGTAATGTGGTTGTGATAGAATCAGCACCTTTTCTTTTGCAGTGGAGGGTGGGGGGGGGGGGGTACGTCAAGGTTATTTCACTAAATGCACAACTATGAATTCTAAATATAAAAGATTATTTTAAGAATTCATCTGTTGAAAGCCAGAAGAGTGTTAACTCTGTGTGAAAGTATATGAGTTAATGACCTTCTGGCTCTCAACAGATGAATTACAATTTGCCAACCGATGAGTTCAAACAAGTTTTTAACCTTGACATGGAATATGAAATTCAGTATTTGTTTAATAATGTAGGCTACATGAAAATATTGCATTTTAATAAGCCTTCAGTAAAATAAAATTACTCCATTTCTTCAAATTTTCAACCTTACAGGTATATGTGTATTTGTACTCGATGTCAGTGCATTAGGAGTACCAATGAATACAAGTGAAAAGATTGCTCCTTTCTTAGAATAATGCATGTACATGTATGTTACATACATACAGTAATATAACTTCACCTTCCGATGTTAGTGCACAATAAAATTAATGTGGTTGTGATAGAATCAGCACCTTTTCTTTTGCAGTGGAGGGGGGGGGGGGGGGGGGTACGTCAAGGTTATTTCACTAAATGCACAACTATGAATTCTAAATATAAAAGATTATTTTAAGAATTCATCTGTTGAAAGCCAGAAGAGTGTTAACTCTGTGTGAAAGTATATGAGTTAATGACCTTCTGGCTCTTAACAGATGAATTACAATTTACTGCAATAAATGATATCTACCTATTATGCCAGTAGTCTTGACTACGGGACCCCTTCGAGAATTTAACACAAATGAGTCACAATATTGTGCGCACCCCCCGTAATCCTATTGTCCCCTTCACCACTCATGCGTGTCAACACGCCACGGCCATCTTCCTCTTTCTTGCTCGCCCCCGACGAGTTAGGATGTCAAGTCACAGCGCTCCTGAAATCAGGTCTTTTTAGTATCTTTTAGGCGCGCTTTTTCGCATCTTTAAAGCACTTTTAGGTACCTATATTCTCTTAGATTATAGTACTTTTGTGTTTTAGTAGTCACTCTTGCCGATTGCAAGGGATTTTTGATTCCTTTTCTTGGCATTTATTTTTCGCTTTCACGGTCAGCCCCACGTAGATATATCTGTGTGTTTGCGGGTGTTTCCGTTTGTCACCGAGCCTTTGGGTTCGGTGTTTGTTCTTACGGTTTTTGGCTGTGAAAATCTTTTGTGTGCGTATCTAGTTAGAGGCGGCCTCTCAAGCTTCGGTTTCTGAATCGCTTGGGCAGGCGGAGCCTCAATCGCTCGCCCTGTGCGGGGTGGAAGCGATTGCTTTGTTGTCTAAATATCTCCCTGAATTTCAGTCAACCCGCGCGCAGGGTTCGACTTCGCGTTGGTTCAGGCAGCAGGATTCCTCCGAGGGTATTTCTCTCGAGGAGGATTTTAAGCTGGAGTATGACCGCATCGAGGCTGCGCTTTTGGTTAAGCGCCCTGTTACGGTTAAGGGTAAGGCCTTTGCCTTCGGTTCCCAAGATCAAGACAGCTTTTTCAAAGCTAAGACTCTCCGGAGATTTTAGAGGTTGGTCGTCGCTTGCGGGCGACTAATCTGCTAACCTCCGTTGCTTATAAGATGGAGGATAAGTGTTGGTATAATGTTGAAAACCAGGTTAGGGCAGGTATGCGTTTGGCGGCTTTTCAAGGGTTTCTCTCCGACCTTAGGTCCAGGGCGGAGGAGTTGAACGTTACTGATGGTGACAAGCTGGTTATTGATGACTTACTGCATACTCTTTTTTGTTTGCAGTGGTCGCAGCTTTCCACTGCAGCTGCTTTGGTTACGTTCCATCGCAGGAGCCTGGCTCTTTCGGCACTGGGTGTTAAGGAGTCGGGCATTGCTCAACTTCTCCGAGATGTTCCGTCTCGGGGTCCTTCGCTTTTTGGTGGTCAATTTGCTCCTTTTTTTCAGAGAGAGATTGATGTGCGAAAGCAGGTCTCGGATATGACTAAGCAGTTTCACACTCACTCTAAGTCGACGCGGGCCCCTGTCCGGCGGAGGCCTGCTGGTCCTGCTTCGGGTTAACACAGTCATGTGTCTGGGGTCCCGCCTTCTGAGCCGCAGCCAGCTCCTTCTCGCGAGAGAGGGGGACGTGGCAGGGGCTATTCGAGAGGTTCTCGTGGTAAGGCGACGGCTTCGCTTAAGGCCAAGCCTAGGTTTTGATGGTCTTCCCCAAGCGTTTGTTCTTCCAGTCATGGTAGGTGGCCGACTTCATTCCTTTCTCCCCGCTTGGGAGGCCATCTCCGGGACGCGTTTGTTCTCTCCGTCGTGCGAGACGGATTCTTCATAGATCTTTCCGCTTCGCTCCCCGGAGGTGCTATAAGAACTCGGTCACCTTCCATGTCTGCCCTGGCTCGATCTCATGCTTCAAAGGAGATCGAGTCTCTGTTGGAAAAGAGGGCTATAGAAAGGGTAAGAGACAGGCCGTCTCTTTCCCTTTCTCCAATTTTTGTTATTCCCAAGCGCTCGGGAAAACTTCGTTTGATACTGAACCTGAAAAGAATAAACAAATTCATTCCTTCAGTACATTTTCGGATGGAGACTCTCGCCTCCATTCTCCCGTTGATCAAGAGGAAGGACTACGCGGTCTCGGTAGATCTCAAGGACGCGTATTTTCACATTCCCATTCATCGCGCTTCGCGCGATCTTCTGGGGTTCTCCTTCCTCTCAGAGACTTATCGTTTTCGCGCTCTTCCCTTCGGGCTGCGTCCGGCCCCTCAGGTTTTTACTCAAGTTGTAGCTGTGCTGGCGGCCTCTCTGAGGCGACGCGGCCTTCGGCTATTTTGCTACCTGGACGATTGGCTTCTTCTTGCGGAGTCGCGCGATCGTTTGTTAGACGAGACTCGTTTGCTCGTCAGTCTTACTCAAGACTTAGGTTTCCTAATAAATTGGGAAAAGTCAGAGTTAGTTCCTACTCGCAGCCCTGTTTTTCTGGGGGCGGTGTTAGACATACGGAATCAGTTGGCTCGGCCCAGTCGAGACAGGATTCTCATCATTGTCTCTGCGGCTCGCAAGCTCTTGCTGGCCAGAAGGGTCAAGGCCAGACAGTGGCTTCAGTTTCTGGGTTATCTAGCCAGTCTAGTCGATGTTCTAGAGGACTGCCGGCTCCTCATGAGACCTTTTCAGAGACATCTCCTCAGGTTTTTCAAGCCGGGAAAAGATTCTCTGTTGGTCTGGATTCCAGTACCAATAAGAATCAAGTCTCTTCTCTCTTGTTGGACGAGCGAGGAGTTTCTCGCGCGAGGCAAGTCCTTCAGTACCCCTCTTCCGTCGATCTCGGTTTCGACGGACGCCTCTCGGTTGGGGTGGGGAGGACACTGCAATGGCAGCACGGTCGCGGGGGATTGGTCTCATCTTGGGACTCTTCCCCATATCAATGTCCTGGAGTTTATGGCAGTTCTGTTGACCCTGCTCCATTTCAGAAGTCGACTTCTCAGTCGTTCAGTTCTGATCCTCACGGACAATGTCACTGTGGCGGCATATATCAGTCGGCAGGGAGGCACTCGTTCGGCTGCCCTGAATCCCCTAGCAGCTCAGCTGTGGAGGTGGTGTCGTCGCATGGCGATCACACCCGTGGCCTCTTTCATCCCCGGTCGGGAAAACCTCATTGCGGATTTTCTGTCTCGGGGCAGGTGTCTTCCATCATAATGGATGCTCCATCCGGAAGTCTTTTGCCGCATTCGCAGTTGCCTAGGTCCACTGGAAGTGGATCTGTTTGCGTCGGTGCTAAACCACCAGCTGCCGAAGTATTGCTCCCGTGTTCACGATCAGGGAGCATGGGCTCTCGATGCTTTCTCCCTCAGCTCGGAGAACCAAGGATTCGCCTTTCCTCCCTTCCAACTGATTCCGCGAGTCATGCGGAAAATCAGGGAAGATCGGGCTCGGGTGCTTGTGATAGCTCCCTTTTGGCCCAGGAGGAATTGGTTTCCGGAGCTAATGAGCCTCCTGAGGGCTCAACCGTTCCTTCTCCCGCTAAGAGCAGATCTGGTGTTGCAGCCCCTCTCGGGGATTCTTCACCACAGTCCGGAGTCCCTTCATTTGACTGCTTGGCCCCTGTCAGGGAATCTGCAAGACAGTCGGGTCTCTCTGATAGAGCCGCGGACTTTTTAATGTCCAGTCGTAGGGTTTCTATTAGGGAAATTTATAATTCCTGTCTCTCGGTCTTTTTCCTTTGGTGTAAAGAGCGAAATCAAACCCCTTCTAAGGCTCCTATTGGTTCAATTGCGGATTTCCTAATTTCGTTATTTGACAAAGGGAGATCCATCTCTACTATCCGAGGCTACCGTTCGGCGATTGGGGCCATTCATTCGGGTTTCTCAGATGGTTCGGGGATTTCCAATTCCCCGCTATTGAGTGGTTTGATTTGGTCGTTCTTTCTGAAACGTCCTCCTTGTTCTAGGTTAGTACCGTCTTGGAGTCTGCCTAAGGTCCTGGAGGCCTTGGCGAAACCTCCTTTTGAACCGTTAGGTGAAGCTTAGCTTCATCTTACGGTTAAGACGCTCTTTTTGGTAGCTATTGCCTCTGGGCAGAGGCGCAGTACTCTTCATGCTCTCTGTCTTACTCCTGATCATGTTCGCTGGGAGAGAAAAGGCGTTAGATTGATTCCTAAGGCTTCTTTTATTGCCAAGAATCAAACGGCTGCCTCTGGCCCTGTTGAGATTTTTCTTTGTCCGCTTTCTGGGTTTTCGTCAGTGCGCGAGGACAAAGTTTGGTGTCCTGTTAGGGCTCTCAAATGGTATATTGATAAGACTAAGTCTTATCGTAAGGATGATCAGTTGTTCCTGATCACTAGAGAGCCTTTTTCTCCTGCTTCTCTTGATTCCATTTCTAGATGGATTGTCGAGGTTATTAGGGCTGCTGGCACAGAGGCTCTTTTATCTGACAGTAAGCCTCATGCTCATGACACTCGTAGTGTCAGCACTTCTTGGGCTCTGTTTCAAGGTGTGGCGCTTGATGATATTTTGAAGGCTGCTTATTGGCGTTCGCCCAATTCCTTCATTTCTTGTTACCTTAGGGATGTTCCAGCAGGTGAGGCTATGTTTGCGTCAGCCACCTTGAAGGCCGCTGTGTCTTCTTTGTAATCTTCGGTGTAATCCTATTCCCTTCTGCTTGAAACATGCCTCCCGGTCTTTGAGTTGGCGCTGGTCTGGCATAATAGGTAGGTATATATGATTTATTGCAGTAAATTTGTAAAATCAGCACTGATTTTCTTATTTACTATATAAATCTACAAATGACCCTCCCTCCTTCCCCTCACCTTGCAAGCAACATGTTTCTACTTGGGGTTGCTCGCAAAAGAGGAAGATGGCCGTGGCGTGTTGACGCGCGTGAGTGGCGAAGGGGACAATAGGATTACGGGGGGTGCGCACAATATTGTGACACATTTGTGTTAAATTCTCGAAGGGGTCCCGTAGTCAAGACTACTGGCATAATAGGTAGGTATATAGATTTATATAGTAAATAAGAAAATTAGTGCTGATTTTACTAATTTGCCAACCAATGAGTTCAAACAAGTTTTTAACCTTGACATGCAATATGAAATTCAGTATTTGTTTTATGATGTATGCTTCATGTACGTGAAAACATTTGATTTTAATAAACCTTCAGTAAAAAATTACTCTCATTTCTTCCAATTTTCAGTAGTTCAAAGCAATCTATAAGATGTTATAATGTTCTTTTGGGGCTGAAGGAGGTATCTACATGTAGGTATACATCAGATTCAATACACAGTAAACATGAATGGAGAATGGAGTGTAATCCCTTCTTGACTTTTCTCACAATCCACATATAAATGTTAAGAGTGATGCATTGCCTTCAGTAATGAATGTAGCATTCATATGACAAGGATATCATGTAGGTGTAAAGAATTAACAAATCAATAGTTGCTTTTCCTGTTTGTTTAATCATGATGGAGCTGTCATGAAGTAAAGTATTTAGAACTAGCCATTCACTGAAAAAAAATGTATTTGGTTACCTCCACTTTTTTTAATCACATTCTCGGTAGGTCCAAACTCTCACCCTTAGGGACTTGAATTGTCCAACAGGAGCCTCATCTCAAAACTTTGCAGAAGCACTTTGTTCCATGCCAAACCTGACGAAGCTGGAACTGCATGGAATGGATCTTGGTGAGGAGTTCTATGCTACATTGAAAGCAAAGGCATCAACCTTACATGTATGTATGTGTTTGTACTCAATGTCAATGCATTAGGAGTAGCAATGGATACAAGTGGAAAGATTGATCATATATTAGAATGATACATTATCTTACATAGATGTAGTAATCTAACTTCACCTTCAGCTGTTAACTTCCAACAAAAGTAATGTGGTAGTGATAGAATCATTAAAAAAAAATTAGCACCTTTTGTTTTGTACAGATGGGGGAGGGGGCATTATGTCAAGGTTATTTCACTATTAAAATGCACAACTATGAATACTAAGTATAAAAGATTATTATAAGAATTCATCTGTTGAAAGCCAGAAGAGTGTTAACTCTGTGTGAAAGTATATGAGTTAATGACCTTCTGGCTCTCAACAGATGAATTACAATTTGCCAACCGATGAGTTCAAACAAGTTTTTAACCTTGACATGGAATATGAAATTCAGTATTTGTTTTATAATGTAGGCTACATGAAAATATTTCATTTTAATAAGCCTTCAGTGAAAAATTACTCTCATTTCTTCCAATTTTCAGTAGTTCAAAGCAATCTATAAGATGTTATAATGTTCTTTTGGGGCTGAAGGAGGTATCAAGGTATACGTCAGATTCAATACACAGTAAACATGAAAATGGAGAATGAAGTGTAATCCCTTCTTGACTTTTCTCACAATCCACATGTAAATGTTAGAGAGTAATGCATTGCCTTCAGTAATGAATGTAGCATTCATATGACAAGGATATCATGAAGTTGTAAAGAATTAACAAATCAATAGTTGCTTTTCCTGTTTGTTTAATCATGATGGAGCTGTCATGAAGTAAAGTAGTTAGAACTAGCCATTCACTGAAAAACATATGTATTTGGTTACCTCCTCTTTTTTTAATCACGTTCTGTATAGGTCCAAACTCTCGACCTTTACGACTTCAAGTGTCCAACAGGAGCTTCATCTCAGAACCTAGCAGAAGCCTCATCTCAGAACCTAGCAGAAGCACTTTGTTCCATGCCAAACCTGACTGACCTGACACTGAATGGAATGGATCTTGGTGAGGAGTTCTACGCTACATTGAAAGCAAAGGCATCAACCTTACATGTATGTATGTGTTTGTACTCAATGTCAATGCATTAGGAGTAGCAATGGATACAAGTGGAAAGATTGATCATATATTAGAATGATACATTATCTTACATAGATGTAGTAATCTAACTTCACCTTCAGCTGTTAGCTTCCAACAAAAGTAATGTGGTAGTGATAGAATCATTTTAAAAAAATCAGCACCTTTTATTTTGTACACATGGGGGACATTATGGCAAGGTTATTTCACTTTTAAAATGAACAACTATGAATTCTAAGTATAAAAGATTATTTTAAGAATTCATTTGTTGAAAGCTAGAAGAGTGTTATCTCTGTGTGAAAGTATATGAGTTAATGACCTTCTGGCTCTCAACAGATGAATGACAATTTGGGAACCAATGAGTTCAAACAAGTTTTTAACCTTGACATGGAATATGAAATTCAGTATTTGCTTTATAATGTAGGCTACATGAAAATATTTCATTTTAATAAGCCTTCAGTAAAAATTACTTGCATTTCTTCAAATTTTCAGTAGTTCAAAGCAATCTATAAGATGTTATAATGTTCTTTTGGGGCTGAAGGAGGTATCAAGGTATACATCAGATTCAATACACAGTAAACATGAAAATGGAGAATGAAGTGTAATCCCTTCTTGACTTTTCTCACAATCCAGATGTAAATGTTAAAGGGAAATTAACCTCAGCGTATGAATTAGCTTATTTTGAATGGTGTAGTATATGCCTCTTATTTGATACATGCAATTTCATGTAAAAACACAGGATATAGATATAAATCACTATTTTCCAGCCAAGTTATCGTCTGCTAGCAATAATAAGGGGGCTGCCATTACTTTATGTGTACACGAACATATTTTTCATCCCAAGTAAAATTTCCTTCATCGTTAACTTGTAATTGATTTTTAGAGGACAAATATATATTAGATAAAGTCACATATTCTGAAATGTAAGTTTAGTTTTATATATTTTTTAAAAGGTCTTAATTTGTTCATAAAAAATATACTTCATAAAAAATATACGTCAAGGACGGAGACAATCGTAACAATACCAAAACAAAGCGAGGAATCTGCTTTACAGGATGGCTATTAGAACTCATGGGTCGTCAATTATCTAGGCCCATGGCCAATAACAATCGTAATACAATCAGAACAAAGCGACGTATCTGTTGTAAAGGTAGGCTATTATCAATGCATATGGTACCTAATGATCCGTGTCATGCACAAAATGGCAGCCTCCATGGAAAGACGTAGCAGACAATAGGTGCATCTAGAATATCACGTGGGGTTAATTGTCCTTTAAGAGTAATGCATTGCCTTCAGTAATGAATGTAGCATTCATATGACAAGGATATCATGAAGTTGTAAAGAATTAACAAATCAATAGTTGCTTTTCCTGTTTGTTTAATCATGTTGGAGCTGTCATGAAGTAAAGTAGTTAGAACTAGCCATTCACTGAAAAACATATGTAATTGGTTACCTCCTCTGTTTTTTAATCACGTTCTGTATAGGTCCAAACTCTCGACCTTCACGACTTCAAGTGTCCAACAGGAGCCTCATCTCAGAACCTAGCAGAAGCAATTTGTTCCATGCCAAAGCTGACTGAGCTGGCACTGGGTGGAGAGGATATCAGGGAGGAGTTCTCCTCTACATTGAAAGCAAAGGCATCAACCTTACAGGTATGTATGTGTTTGTACTCAATGTCAATGCATTAGGAGTAGCAATGGATACAAGTGGAAAGATTGATCATATATTAGAATGATACATTATCTTACATAGATGTAGTAATCTAACTTCACCTTCAGCTGTTAGCTTCCAACAAAAGTAATGTGGTAGTGATAGAATCATTTAAAATAAAAATTAGCACCTTTTGTTTTGTACACATGGGGGACATTATGGCAAGGTTATTTCACTATTAAAATGAACAACTATGAATTCTAAGTATAAAAGATTATTTTAAGAATTCATCTGTTGAAAGCCAGAAGAGTGTTAACTCTGTGTGAAAGTATATGAGTTAATGACCTTCTGGCTCTCAACAGATGAATTACAATTTGCCAACCGATGAGTTCAAACAAGTTTTTAACCTTGACATGGAATATGAAATTCAGTATTTGTTTTATAATGTAGGCTACATGAAAATATTTCATTTTAATAAGCCTTCAGTAAAAAATTACTTGCATTTCTTCAAATTTTCAGTAGTTCAAAGCAATCTATAAGATGTTATAATGTTCTTTTGGGGCTGAAGGAGGTATCTAGGTATACATCAGATTCAATACACAGTAAACATGAAAATGGAGAATGAAGTGTAATCCCTTCTTGACTTTTCTCACAATCCAGATGTAAGTGTTAGAGAGTAATGCATTGTCTCCAGTAATGAATGTAGCATTCATATGACAAGGATATCATGAAGTTGTAAAGAATTAACAAATCAATAGTTGCTTTTCCTGTTTGTTTAATCATGATGGAGCTGTCATGAAGTAAAGTAGTTAGAACTAGCCATTCACTGAAAAACATATGTATTTGGTTACCTCCTCTTTTTTTAATCACGTTCTGTACAGTGCTGATCGCATAAAAGTTGAGCGCATGGACCGGCGCGTTTCATTGTATAGCGCCATCTACGACGTCTTATTTTCGAGGCGCGTCTATAATGCGTGTATATTGTAGATGCATTGTAGACGCGCCTACAATGCGTGTATTATTTGAGCGCCGATGGTATGATGTGCTCGATAAATGAATGATGAAGAAAGTAGTGCTGGGATTTAACTGTTAGAGAGAAAAGCCTGGACCAGAACTGGATCTGAAAATTTGCAATATTTTTTCCAGAAAGCCGGAAGCCGGAAAATGGGCAATATCTAGTGATATTTTAACCTACAAGTGGCGATTTCTAAACTTTTTGCGTCTTTTTCGGATCTATCTTATTCAAGCGTCCGCGGTCTGCACCAATTTGCGTGCATAGGAAAATACTCAAAAGTTATCATTACTAAATAAATTCTTCCTTTACGGACCATTTTTATTGAAGCGTCGGCAGTCTTAGAAAAAAAGCGTAATCTGATAATAACTTCAGAGGTATGATTGATATATATTGCGTCATTTTCGGACCCATCTTATTCAATCGTTGGCAGTCTGCAACAATTTGCGTGGACAGGATTTAATCGTTTCACGGCTCTGTCTCGTTACCGGTTCATATAATATTATCTAGAAGATGACCGCCAAAATTATTTTCATCGTGAGGTAGAGAATTAATTCGCCAAGTACATCGTTCCACGTCTGTTTTGTTAGTATTTCATATTTTTTGAAGACGACCGGCCGAAATATTTTTCATCGTCGGGTAAAGAATTAATTCGTCAACTTCGTTTCAACTCTGTTCCTTAATTAGCGGTTCATATTTCTTGAAGACAATCCGCCGAAATTATTTTCCTCGTTAGGAAAACAATTGATTCGTCAAGTAAATCTTTTCACCTGTTTCATAGCGGTTCATGACCTTGAAAACGACCCACTGAAATTGTTTTCATCGTTAAAGGAGAATGAAGGTCAGAACATTGTATTCAAGCGTTTACAAACTAAAATTGTACTTGTTTGAATGATCCAAACATGTCATAAATCTGTTGTACCATATTTGAGTAAATTCAATCTTAAAACATGGACTTGCCACGATCTGGCATGGACATGGGCGCCGCCATGTTATGCGGAAAGTGACGAAATTGCGCTATAGTGCGTGATTGGCTGTTACCATTCATAGCTATCATTCAAAATGATGTCTCTACAAAACGTGTACAAAATATAATTTAAAGCAGATCTGTATCTAAAAATATTGAAAAACTGTAATTTACGTATTTAAAATGAAATAAAAATAGTGATAACAACAATACAATTAATTTTACACTGATCTTTAGATTATCAAATAGACCTGTTTACAGATAATTGTATGCATACTTTTTGACAAAGGTTGCTAATGACAACTCCATAGCTTGCATACCAGAGCATGCCCAACGTAGCAACAACTAATGTACAAAAATGCGAGACAACCCTTGATGTTGATGGACGTGTAGTATACGGCTCCTGTAGCCACCACCCCAATTTTATTCTAAGACGAAATGATGCTACTTCATTATTGGATATAGAATCTACTTTACTCATCTTCATACTACATTGCTTCCTCGGTATTATAGTGGATTTATGATATCTCATTTTGGAGTGGAACATAAACCATGACGACCCGTGTACTTCGCTCACTTAGGTCGAACAACACCACACCAGAGCCTCACGGCGCCCGGGCCCGTACGTCGGTCGCCGCCATACCCCCGAAACCGGTCTCCAAAACAAGAGTAACTCAAGCGACAATGGAAGGATCCGCCCTGGGCTCCGACCCGCAGCCTGCCTCCGGGACAGACGAACTGACCCTGGCGGACATCATGCGATCCATAAATCGTTTGTCGGATGATGTTTGCGCTAAACTCGACAAGCTAAGTACCGAGGTCGCCTCCATCCGCACGAAGGTAGCCGATCTTGAAAACGCCGTGGATATGAATTCCACAAAAGTAGCAGAGCTTGAGACGAAGAAAATTCCACATCTTCAGCAGCAGTGTGAAAGTGAAATAAAAAATCTTCAAGATAAACTCACCATTATGGAAATTTACAATCGTCGAATGAATCTTCTCTTCTATGGCATAGAGGAAAAGCCCAACGAAAATGTGTTTGATGTTCTGAAAGAAAATTTCACTTACCTGGGAATCAATGAGACGGATGCCAACAACATAGCCATCGTAAACGCTCATCGCCTCCCGACCCGCCGTGTCGGCGGGGTCGGAGAACGACAGAGGCCCAACACGATCATAGCTAAGTTTATCTATATGAGAGATCGCGACAGGATCCTACAGTCTTTTAATGACCTACAGCGCCAAGGCCATCGCAGAGGAACGCAAGCAGCAACAGCTCACTCCGGGCCCGTACCAGTACCTGATCGTCGAATTACCGCTCGCACAGACCTACCTCCTGCTCTTAAGGTCCAACGCGGGATCCTAGCCACGAAAGCATACGAACTCGGGAAAAAAAAAAATCTTTCGACGAAGATAGTTGTTGTCGGCGCCAGAGTTCAGCTCCAATGGAAAGAAAAGAACGCGACAACATGGAGTACTTACCAGGACTGAACAGGATTTAACTGGAACATATGGAACCTCCTCCATCGTCTAAAGTTTGCTAAGTATACCCTTCTAATTTCGATAATTTTTTTTTTCATGCAAGCTGATTGAACTAAACATAATTTTATTCTAAAAAAATATAATAATAATAAAACCCTGTACTGCGTGTGATTTAAATACTGCAACAATAGTGCTATCGTCACCTCACATGGAGATTAGTTTGATTTTTTTAAGACATATTGAATTTGCCTACAAAATTATATCAACAAGATATATAAATGTTGGGGTTTTTGCCGTTATTTTGTGTAATGTATTTTTTATAAAGTGATTTATAAATGATATACTGTATGCAACAAAAGTGTTATCGTCGCCCCACAAGGCGTTTAGTTTGCTTGTTCAAATACTAATCTACAAAATTATATCCACAAGAGATATTGATGTTGGAGTTTTTGCTGTTATTTTGTATACTATTCAATTCAATTACTGTATATTTTATAAATTGATTTATAAATGTTATATATACATGCAGCAAAAGTGCTATCGTCGCCCCATAAGGCGATTAATTTATTACTTTTCTTGTTTAAATAAATATCGAATTTATCTGCAAAATTATATACACAAGGCATATAAATGTCGGGGTTTTTTGCGGTTATTTATACTGTATTTTTTATAAATGATATACAAATAGCATGTGATCAAATCACCGTAACAATTTTCCTCAAGTATTGATAACAGTGATGTAAATGCCAGTTTTCGCCTCATAAATTTGTTTACTGTGTTTTGCTTGTAAAATGTGTAAGGTGAAGGAACTAATGCTTATATATCCACAAAATCACCCTTTTCTGTATTTTTTTTTCTTTGTCTCGACATTGAACAAAGTGATAACCGTTGACTTACTTATTGCTCAGAGGTTAGGAGCTTACTTTCATTTTTTTTAAGCCGCATAAATAAAGCGTTTATTGGATAACGATCTGTTTGGTGTTATCCTTTTTATCTACAGTAACTCCAGAAAGGCAGTTAGAAAAAAAATCAACCCGCTATCTGGCTCTGTTCATGTCGAGACTAAGCAATGTGTTTTTATCACTTCTTTCTTTCCTTTAAATTAGCATCGTTGTGTTAACTTTCAGCCAAAGGATGGTAAAATAATCATTTAAAGAAAAGAAGGATGTCTTACTATGGTCTTTATTATATCAACATTACAAGCTTGACGTCTTAGCTTTTTTTCTTAAACACCTTGTACTGTGGTGGTGACTACGAGGTACAGTCAGTTCACACCAATTTCGTTATACTTATGCATTGTCGCCTGTTTCTAGGCATTAGATATTTATTGTTTGTGTCCATTACATTCTATGTTCCACATGCTCTCTCTATTGATGGACAGAATTCATTTAGTTTTGTAAATCATTTGTTATTCATACGAACAAACAATTCTACTTGTACACCCCTGTACGATCCAGCTTGCCAATTACGCAACTACTTTTTGTATATTATAACCTATATTTGCATATTCTTGTATATGTGCAGTCAAGCAAGAGCCTCCTTTTTTATACAGACATGTGTTAATAGATCAGAGCCTCTCTTTTCCAACCCCAACTCCCCCCAAATCTCCAATGAATGATTTTCCTATGAATGCTTTTACAATCCTAACCGATGACGAGTTTAATGACATTTTCTCTCTAAATTACGATCCTAGAAATTCTTCCCCTCTGTCCAACAGAGAAGGCGCTGCTAACTTTGATTTGAATAGTATTAATCACCTTAACAACGAAATGCCTGAGCTCCAGCTTAATTTTGATGCTAACGATGTTCTTGTTAATAATAGATATTCAGAGTATGTATTACCCGATCAATTATCTAAGAAAGCCTCATCTAATTATAAAAACACACTTTCTTTACTCCATCACAATGCACGCAGCCTCAATAGAAACTTTGACCAATTCCAGTCATTCATTCATGATTTAGATGCAGATTTCTCAGAACTTGGCTTGTGTGAGACCTGGTTCACTGACTCGCCCCCTTCGTTTTTTTCAATACAGGGATTCAAATTGATATCTAACAATAGGGAAAGGAAAAAAGGAGGTGGGGTTGCCTTTTACATTTCAGATAACTTTATAGTTTTTGATATAAGACCCGAACTAACACACGCGACCGAAGTAATCAAATGTTTATTTATCGAATTAAAAAATCACGGTGACAAAAATATTATTATAGGTGAAGTCTACAGGCCTCCCAATGCAAACTTTATTGAGTTTATATCTGTTATCCAGTCCATATTAGCCTCACCTCTTCTTAATAACAAACCTTGTTTCATCATGGGAGACTTTAACCTAAATTTACTTCATTATCATCAGAATTCGAATTGTAGGGACTTCTTAGACATACTACTCTCACATTCATTTATTCCGGCCATCACGAAGCCTACCAGAATTTCTGATACCTCATCAACCCTCATAGATAACATCTTTACCAATACTAATTCCCCCGTTTTCTCTGGCGTCGTTGTTTCTGACTTATCCGATCATTTCCCTATATTTTCCTTTATATCGAACATCACACAATCATCTCCATCAGGTAATAGTAAACAGAACGGATTTCGAGTGTTATCAGAGGACAACCTCAACAGATTCAGAGAAAGCCTCTCGTCTATTAACTGTCAACAGGTATACGATATTGAAGATTCCAACTTAGCATTCGACAAATTTATTGATATATTTACTGAATTGTTTGACACCAACATACCCTTACAATGTCCTGCCCGCATAAACTACAAAAAGGTGCCAAGATCTCCTTGGATCTCGAAAGCTCTCCTAAGGTCAATAAACAGAAAAAATAGACTGTTCTATAAATATAAAGCTAATCCAAACGAAAGAAACAAAAATAGATACACTCATTACCGGAATAATTTAACCACTTTAATCCGCACAGCAAAAAAACAACATTATTCAAATCAATTCCACATATTCAAGTCAGACATCAAAAGTACGTGGAAAGTAATCCACAAAGTTTTAAATAAAGAAAATAATAAATCTGACTTTAGTAGTATTCATGTTGATGGTGAACATATAGATAACCAGACTTCCGTGGCCAATGCATTTAATTCCTTTTTTGTAAACATAGGCCCTAATCTTGCCCATAACATTCCTGAATCCAATATACCATTCCATTCTTTCCTAATGGACAAAATATCACACAGTTTATTTTTTTTACCGGTTCACGAAAATGAAGTTATTGACATTGTAAGCAATTTAAAGCTAAAAAACAGCTCTGGGTACGATGGTATAACAAATGTTTTATTAAAAAATATCGTTCATGAAATAGTTTCTCCTTTAACCCATATTTTCAATCTATCACTGACAAACGGCACTGTCCCCAATAAAATGAAGACTGCAAAGGTCATACCTATTTTCAAGAAAGGTGACCGACACGACGTAGGTAATTACCGCCCCATATCACTCCTAACAAGCTTCTCAAAGATTCTAGAAAAACTTGTCTATTCTCGCCTTATTACATTTTTAAATAATAATCATGTTCTCTCCGGGTCTCAATTTGGTTTCGGGAAAAAGCATTCAACTACGCACGCACTTCTGTTATTCATTAATAAAATTGCCAGAGCGATTGACAGTATGTCGCACACTGCAGGTATTTTCCTGGACTTCTCCAAGGCCTTCGATACTATAAATCATGATATATTGTTGCATAAGTTGTCCCACTATGGTATTCGGGGGAAGGCCTTGGAGTGGTTCAGGAACTACCTTATTGATAGAAAACAATATGTATACATAAATGGTTTCAAATCGACCCTTCAATCAATTACTTGTGGTGTCCCTCAAGGCTCTTTACTAGGCCCGCTCCTGTTTATCTTGTACATTAACGATCTCCAAAACTCATCTGCAGTCTTATCATTTATCCTTTTTGCCGATGACTCCAATATTTTTTGCTCACACCAGAACTCCGATACACTTCTCGACATCGTAAACACTGAATTAAAATGCGTTTCTGACTGGATTCAAGCTAACAAATTGTCGCTCAATATAAATAAAACAAATTTCATGCTATTTAGTAATTCTATATCATCCCTACCAGGTAATATACAAATTAATAATAAAAATATCGCCCAGGTTGAATCTACCAAATTTCTGGGTGTTTTTATAGACACTAGACTAACATGGAAGGTTCAAGTTGATTGCCTATGTAAACTGTTATCACGTAATTCAGGTGTAATGAACAAGTTGAAATCTTTTGTACCTCCTCATGTTATGCTTATACTCTATTCTGCCCTGATCTTGCCTTATCTTAATTATTGGATACTTCCATGGGGAAATTGTTCCATAACCATAATTTACAAAATTAAAGTTGTACAAAAACGGGTTATTAGAATAGTAAATAATGTTGGATTTCGTGCACATACAAATGAACTTTTCTATAATTGTAACATCCTTAAGATATCTGACTTGTACTTGTATAATCTTGGAATATTTATGTACGAACTCTCGAAAGGTAATTTACCAGATGCTTTCGTCCCTATTTTTCAACGCAATAATGCTGTACATTCCTATCCAACTAGGCAAACAAACCATTTTCACCTCCCCCGAACTCGCACCGTTTTCGCAAACAAAACAATCACCTTTACTGGACCCAAATTCTGGAACAGCCTGAATAACGAACTAGTTGATAGCCCCTCCAACAATTCTTTTAAACGGAAGCTAAGGTGTTACCTCTTAAGTAAGTACATGTATGTATGAATATTCATATCTTGTTGGATCGTACAGGTGGTCACATAGACTTTGCTTGTGTAACACTGTCATGTCTTTACAAATTTTTTCTTCTCCTTCTTCTTTTGCTTTTCTTCATTTTCTCTTTTTCTTTTCTTCATCTTATTTTCCTTTTTTTCTTTCTTTCTTCTTCTTCTCTTTCGTCTTTTCGTTTCTTTACTCCATATTCTGAGCTTTGCTCTCCGTGTACATTTTATAAATCTGATATTTCTAGTCCGTCCCCCCTTTTCATTGCATCCAAATCAGAATTACTTTATACGGGAGCCTAATCATTTACAAGCAATGCTTTTTATTTAGGCTCCCCACATTTTACATATTTCCTCTTTTGCCAGTCGTTTATATATTTCTCAAACTTTTTACCTATTTACTGTACATTATACTTGATCAGTTCTTTTGAAATTGACAGTTATGCTTGTAAAATAACTTCTGAAAAATTGTTTTGATGTAAATGTGGAATGTGGAACAAATAAACTTCAAACTTCAAACTTCAATGTATGCAAGCTGGATTTCAAGTGTATTTATAGTAGTAGGTGAATGGAATAACTCATCACTAGGTCCTCGGAGAAAAAAACATCCATACACACTATGAACACGATGACAAAGAAAACGAACAAAATATACAGCTTCTCATTGTACCCTCCACAATTGTTCTGGTAACAAAAGAACATCCCTTCATTGCTATTATATAAAATAAGTAGAACAGGTGAATATGCATGTGACACCTGTTCTACATACTTTTACATAATAGCAGTGGAGGGATGTTCTATTGTCTACCAGAGCAAGTGTGGGAGGTACAATGAGGAGCTGTATATTTTGTCCACTTCTTTGTTAGCCATGTTCATAGTGACATTTGAAATATTAAGAAACAGGTCTATTTGATAATCTAAAGATCAGTGAAAAATATTTTTAGCTACAGATCTGCTTTAAATTATATTTTGTACACGTTTTGTAGACACATCATTTTGAATGATAGCTATGAATGGTAACAGCCAATGACACACTATAGCGCAATTTCGTCACTTTCCGCATAACATGGCGGCGCCCATGTCCGTGCCAGATCGTGGCAAGTCCATGTTTTAAGATTGAATTTACTCAAATATGGTACATCAGATTTGTGACATGTTTGGATCATTCAAACAAGTCCAATTTTAGTTTGTAAACGCTTGATTACAATGTTTTGACTTTCATTCTCCTTTAAGAATTCATGAAGTAAATCGTTTCACCTCTGTTACGTTAGTGTTTCATATTTCTTGAAGATGACCCGTCGACATTATTTTCATTGTCAGGTAAATAATTAATTCGTCCAGTAAATCGTTTGTTTCGTAGGCGGTTCATATTTTTTGAAGACGACCAGCCGAAATTATTTTCTTCGTCAGGAAAACAATTCGTCCAGTAAATCGTTTCACCTCTGTTTCGTTAGCGGTTCATATTTCTTGAAGACGACCAGCCGAAGTTAATGAACTAATTAAAAGAAATCATAACGTTTAAGCATATTTCAGAACATGTTCATAACTTTAAGATCATGGCGACGCTTGAACAAGAAAGTTCGAAAAGGACGTAACATAACTATAAAAATCACAACTTCAAAGTCTTTTCTAGACCACGCAAATAATATCAGACTGCCGACGCCTGAATGAGAAAGGTTCGGAAAGGACGTAAGATATATCGAATCATATATCATAATCATAAGTATTTTTCAGAAGACGCAATTTTCTTAAGATCGACTATATATGGCAGAATAAGAAAGTTACGAAAAGGAGGTAAAATAATTACTGAAATTGCAACTCTAAAGTATTTTTCAGACCAAGCTTTTTGTTTAAAACTGCCCAAGCTTTTTGTTTAAAACTGCCCACAATAAGATACAAGAGATCCGCAAGGGAGTACAATAATGTAGTTATCATAACTTTTAAATATTGTTCACACCACCTATATCTGTTTAATAATTGATTCCCAGCACTAGCACTATATAATAGAAAAGGACTCGTCATTCATTCGATCCGAAACAGGACGGTAGGCCTACATATATTTTTAGAGTCATGAATTTTCAAATAAAATTTGACAAGTAACTAAAAATTTTCCCAAATCATAGAGATTGAAAACACGGTTTTCAATTGTGCTCTTTAAATTTGTTATCAGCAGGCATAAACCGAGGTTCCTTTTATGGCCCGTAACGAAAACACCAAGCAGTACATATGTTGTTTTGATTGTCAATATACGATCAAATTAATTAACGGAACAATGGATAATTATTCTAACACGACTTTTCTTGCGCTCAAAGTATTTTTTTTTCTTCATTCCCTTGTGTTTGCTTGGCGCTATATGATGCGGAATCGCAAGTTAACTTTGATTCGATATCTCGAACTAACCTGTACCAATACAATCATGTAGATATATATTCCATTATGATGAACATTTCACACATTCAAAGTTTCATGTGATTATTCATTTACCTTTTTAGCTTACAATCTTACTGCTTCAGTGGGAGTATATAGCCTTACGATGCCAGTTGACGGTACCGGGTGCTTACACAATTCTTATGTCTGGAGTATATATATAATATGATTCTCTTATGCTACACATTCAGTCTTCAAATATTTATCGTATTCATCTCACCACTTGTATTTAAAAGCCTTCTGTTTTAATGCGACGGCGCCTCTATGCGAAATGCTATAAAGAAATAATCATTTTATTCACCGTGGAATATGCGGTGATAAATACAGAAAATTTTGGAAATGTCATAAACGCGTTTTAAACCTTTAAAGCGTATCCACCCCTTTCAGATTTACATTGTCACCTATAAAGTGTTGTTCCGAGTAACTTGATTTCTCCATAATCCATTAACATCGATACTTTCGAAAAAGATAAACGCAATACCAACAGACAAAATGCTACATAACGCATTGTAACATCATTCTTTAATATCTGGTTGACTGATTCCCTTATTCTATATACATATTAAGTTCTTCAATGTTCATGAGATGATCGTGTTTTAACGGGATAAACCCGTTAGTGTACTAACTTTCGAGTTCTCCTTTTTTTTCGTTTCATAAATAGTATTTATCCAGACATTTTTGTTGTTATCTTATTCACCGTGTATATGCGGTGATAAATAGGCCTACAGTAAAATGTAGGAAACGTCAATGTGTTTTGACGGAATTAAACCCGATAGCGTATAAATATTTATATTGTTAATTCTGCAATTCTGATGAAATTATTTTTGCTGTTAATTTTATTTTATCTTCCACTTATTTATATGGGATTGTCCTAAAACGCATTTATCGTGGGGGACATGCTATGGAATAGCGATCCCTTTTTCATTCTTAGCTGGCTCACTGCGACGGCGTCATTTGTTGTCTAAGGCATTTTGCGAGTCATATCGTTAAATTGTAAAATGAGAAGCGCAATCATTGAAAAATGGGCATGCGACTTTATCAGACTCGATTAGCGCAGGTACTGACGCAAGCCAAATGACACCTCGTGTGAGCTTGGCTTTAGCGATACTTTTGATTGATCAGAACTTATTACCTTTTTAAAATTAACTAATCATCGATAATGTTTGTGCATGAATTTTCTTACTTATCGACACGTTACTCCTTGAAATAACGTCTTTACGAATTTCGCTGCGTTTGTATTACAACATAGTTACTGTCACAGTTCATGTTTGAGCTATCGTTCCACATGTCATTCACACGTAAGTGTTTCTCTTTATATCGTTTTGTATACTATTGTTACTTAAGTTAAATTTCCGTTTTTGTTCCCGAACTCTTCATTTGACTGTTGTACATTGGTACTACATTATTCCTTTCATTATTTCGTTACATTGGACATTAATATTTTTAATTGTCCTAATAGTATACTTATTTTTTTGAACTTCAAATTTCATTTCATATTATAAATTGTTCATATTCACTACTTAAACCATTTATTCAAATATCGTTCGCCATGCTTTTGTTAATTTCGTTGATAAGCTACCTTTTATGAGAACTATAAGGCATGATAAAGCATTTATGATATTTAGTTCACGTTCAATCCTTTGATTTAACATATTCATAATAAATTACAAATTTCTGTCATTAATAATAACACTTTTTCCATGTTCAATTTTTTTTACGTTGAGAGTTAGTTAGTTCTAAGAGTTATTTAGTTATATTGTTCATTTCAACAGATCATTTACTGCAATAAATCATATATACCTACCTATTATGCCTGTAGTCTTGACTACGGGACCCCTTCGAGAATTATCACACATGTGTCACAATATTGTGCGCACCCCCCGTAAACCTATTGTCCCCTTTGCCACTCACGCGCGTCAATACGCTACGGCCATCTTCCTCTTTCTTGCTCGCCCCCGACGAGTTAGGACGTATAGTCACAGCGCTCCTGAAATCAGGTCGTATAGTATCTTTTTGGTGCGCTTTTTCACATAGTTAAAGCACTTTTAGGTACCTATATTCGTTTAGATTATAGTACTTTGTGTTTTATTAGTCACTCTTGCCGATTGCAAGGGATTTTTTGATTCCCTTTCTTGGCATTTATTTTTCTCTTTCACGGTCAGCCCCACGTAGATATTTCCGTGTTTGCGGGTGTTTCCGTTTGTCACCGAGCCTTCGGGTTCGGCGTTTATTCTTACGGTTTTTAGGCTGTGAAAATTTCTTTAGTGCGTATCTCCCAAATAATTTTACCCTTATTTACTGCATTCAGTTGAAGTATTTCTTATTTTGAAAAAAAGTATACTTTATTGTCTGTTTTATTGCAGTGGTATGGATTCGGAAGAAGAAGCAGCTAGGTCAAGGAGACCTGCTTCTTCCGAAGAGTCGTCTAGCAAGACGACTCGGCCTTCCAGAACTCCCCCGAGTACTGCGGTACATGGGGGAGGGAGGAGGGCTAAGGGTAAGTTGCCTAGTGGTGTTTCCTTGCAGAGTTTGCCAGTCTCGGAGCTTGCGGCTTCGGGACGGGTGGCGTTAACTGAATCGGGATTGTCAACTCCGAAGCCCGTGGTTTCGGGGTGGGTGGCGTCAGATTCTAGTGGTTTGGATATCTCGAATCCAATCCCCCGGTCGCTGAGACCAGAGGGGGGGGGCTGTTGTTTCCCGTACGGTAGCGTTCACTCGCTCTGATCCGTTAGGGGAGACGCGCCCCACTACTGCAGGGCAGCCCACGGGCTTAGTCCATGTTGGTCTGGGTTCTCAAACCCTAGCCCCCGGCAAACGCCATATGGGGGAACGAGTACTTCCTGGGCTGTCTACATTGCCAGCTAATGGGAATGCTCGAGCTAACAATTATGGACGCTCTTCGGAGCAACAGGTGTTTTCACCTGAGTGCGTGACTACTAGTGCTCCCCTATTGCTGCTTTCGAGCGGTCCAATAGCGGGTTCACACGCCTTTAGTAGTCATCGGGCACATACCGAGTCATCTCGGTCCGCCCACGCACTGGGAGCTTTTAGCTCCCAACCCAAGGCTACTGCATCTTCTTGCTTAGCCAATATGGGTGATTTGGGCGATTCTCTAGGCTTACGCCATGAGCGCTCCAATCCCTTTATGGGAAGTGAACGCCCCTCCGCGGAGGGATCGGTTTGTGTTTCCGAAGAGGCTTCGGGGACCCGAACGAATCCGATTAAGCGTTCTAAGAAAAGGGTTTCGGCTACGACTTTTGTCGAGCCAGCCAAGAAAAAGGCCAAGAAGAAGGCAAAAAGTGGCAAGGCTTTGCCGGCCTCTTGCCCGTCTGACCTGGCTAACCCAGCTAGCTCCTCTCAAGCTGACATGTTCAGTATGATGCGGGCTTTTGCTCAGAATCAGGGTTGGTCCTTTGTACCGGCTACTTCAACCCTGACTTCTGTCCCTATTCAGGGATCTCGCCTTGAGTCTAATCAGCCTTTTGTGATTGATTCCTCTTTGTCTGAGGCGGATTCGCATGTGCCTCCTATTCCCGCGGCCCTTGGGGCTCCGCCGGGCGAGGAGACTGTTGTTGAACCATGCGAGGCTCTGCCTGCGGAGGCCTTTGTTAGTGCTCCTTTGTCTCATTCCACTCGAGTGGAACCAGATTCGGATGTGGCTTCTCAAGCTTCGGTTCCCGAATCGCTTGGGCAGACGGAGTCTCAATCGCTTGCTCTTCGCGGGGTAGAAGCGATTGCTTTGTTGTCCAAATATCTCCCTGAATTTCAGTCAACCCGCGCGCAGGGTTCGACTTCGCGTTGGAAATTTAAGCAGCAGGATTCCTCTGAGGGTATCGCTCTTGAGGAGGTTTTCAAGCTGGAGTATGACCGCATTGAGGCCGCGCTGTTGATTAAGCGCTCTAATGCGGTCAAGGGTAAGGCCTTTGCCTTTTGTTCTCAGGACCAAGACAGCTTTTTTAAGGCTAAGACTCTGTCTCCTGAGATTTTGGAGGTTGGTCGTCGCTTACGGGCGACTAATCCGCTTACCTCCGCCGCTTTCAAGGCGGAGGATAAGATCTGGTCTAATATTGAAAGCCAGGTTAGGTCGGGGATGCGTTTGTCGGCGTTTCAAGGGTTTCTCTCCGACCTTAGGTCCAGGGCGGAGGAGTTGAATGTTACCGATGGTGACAAGCTGATTATTGACGACCTGTTGCATACTCTTTTTTGTCTGCAGTGGTCGCAGCTTTCCACCGCAGCTGCTTCGGCTACGTTCCGTCGCAGGACCTCGGCTCTCTCGGCACTGGGTGTTAGAGAGTCGGGCATTGCTCAACTTCTCCGAGATGTTCCGTCTCGGGGTCCTTCGCTTTTTGGTGGTAAATTTGCTACGGTTTTTCAGAGAGAGATCGATGCGCGTAAGCAGATCTCGGATATGACTAAGCAGTTTCACACTAGCTCTAAGCCAACGCGGGCCCCTGTTCAGCGTAGACCTGCTGGTCCCGTTTCGGGTCAACGCAGTCGCGTGTCTAGGGTCCCGCCTCCTGAGCCACAGCCAGCTCCTTCTCGTGGGAGAGGGAGTCGTGGCAGGGGCATTTCGAGAGGTACTCGTGGTAAGGCGATGGCTTCGCAGAAGGCCAAGCCTGGGTTTTGATGTTTTTCCCCGAGCGCTTGTTCAACCGAATGTGGTAGGTGGCCGTCTTCACGCGTTTCTCCCCGCTTGGGAGGCCATCTCCGGGGACGCATTTGTTCTCTCCGTCGTGCGAGACGGATTCTTCATAGATCTTTGCGATTCGCTCCCCGGAGGGGCTATGAGAATTCGGTCACCTCCCATGTCTGCCCTGTCTCGATCTCATGCTTCAAAGGAGATCGAGTCTCTTCTGGAAAAGAGGGCTATAGAAAGGGTAAGAGACAGGCCGTCTCTTTCCCTTTCTCCAATATTTGTTATTCCCAAGCGCTCGGGAAAACTTCGTTTGATACTGAACCTAAAAAGGATAAACAAATTTATTCCTCCGGTTCATTTTCGGATGGAGACTCTTGCCTCCATTCTTCCGTTGATAAAAAGGGAAGACTACGCGGTCTCGATAGATCTCAAGGACGCGTACTTTCACATTCCCATTCATCGCGCATTTCGCGATCTTCTGGGGTTCTCCTTCCTCTCGGAGACTTATCGTTTTCGGGCTCTTCCCTTCGGGCTGCGCCCGGCCCCTCGGGTTTTTACTCAAGTTGTAGCGGTGCTAGCGGCCTTTCTGAGGCGTCGCGGCCTGCGGTTGTTTTGTTACCTGGACGATTGGCTTCTTGCGGAGTCGCGCGATCGTTTGTTGGACGAGACTCGTTTGCTCGTCTCTCTTACTCAAGACTTAGGTTTCCTAATAAATTGGGAAAAGTCAGAGTTAGTCCCCACTCGCAGCCCAGTTTTTCTGGGGGCGGTGTTAGACATAAGGAATCAGTTAGCTCGGCCCAGTCGAGACAGGATTCTCACCATTGTCTCTGCGGCTCGCAAGCTCTTGCTGGCCAGAAGAGTCTCGGCCAGACAGTGGCTTCAGTTTCTAGGTTATCTAGCCAGTCTAGTCGATGTTTTAGAGGACTGCCGGCTCCTCATGAGACCCTTTCAGAGACATCTCCTCAGGTTCTTCAAGCCGGGAAAAGACTCTCTTTTGGTCTGGATTCCAGTACCAGTAAAGATCAAGTCTCTTCTCGCTTGTTGGACGAGCGAGGTGTTTCTCGCGCGAGGCAGGTCCTTCTCTGCCCCTCTTCTGTCGATATCGGTTTCGACGGACGCCTCTCGGTTGGGGTGGGGAGGACACTGCAACGGCAGCACGGTTGCGGGGGATTGGTCTCATCTTGGGACTCTTCCTCATATCAATGTCCTGGAGTTTATGGCAGTTCTGTTGACCTTGCTCCATTTCAGAAGTCGACTTCTCAGTCGTTCGGTTCTGATTCTCACGGACAATGTTACTGTGGCGGCATATATCAATCGGCAGGGAGGCACTCGTTCGGTTGCCCTGAATGCCCTAGCAGCTCAGCTGTGGAGGTGGTGTCGTCGCATGGCAATCACACCCGTGGCCTCTTTCATCCCCGGTCGGGAAAACCTCATTGCGGATTTTCTGTCCCGGGGCAGGTATCTTCCATCGGAATGGATGCTCCATCCGGAGGTATTTTGCCGCATTCGCAGTTGCCTAGGTCCACCGGAAGTGGATCTATTTGCGTCGGTGCTAAATCACCAGCTGCCGAAGTATTGCTCCCGTGTTCGCGATCAGGGAGCATGGGCTCTCGATGCTTTCTCCCTCAGCTGGGAGAACCTTCAGGGATTCGCCTTTCCTCCCTTCCAACTGATTCCGCGGGTCTTGCGGAAAATCAGGGAAGATCGGGCGAGGGTGCTTGTAATAGCTCCCTTTTGGCCCAGGAGGAATTGGTTTCCGGAACTTATGAGCCTTCTAAGGGCTCAACCGTTAGTTCTCCCGTTAAGAGCGGATCTGGTGTTACAGCCCCTATCGGGGATTCTTCACCACAATCCGGAGTCTCTTCATTTGACTGCTTGGCCCCTGTCAGGGAATCTGCAAGACAGTCGGGTCTCTCTGATAGAGCCGCGGACTTTTTAATGTCCAGTCGTAGGGTTTCTACTAGGGAAATTTACAATTCCCGTCTCTCGGTCTTTTTCCTTTGGTGCAAAGAGAGAAATCAAACCCCTTCTAAGGCTCCTATTGGTTCAATTGCGGATTTCTTAATCTCGTTATTTGACAAAGGGAGATCTATTTCTACTATCCGAGGCTACCGTTCGGCGATCGGGGCCATTCATTCGGGTTTTTCGGATGGTTCGGGGATTTCCAATTCCCCGCTACTAAGCGGTTTGATTCGTTCGTTCTTTCTGAAACGACCTTCGTTTTCTAAGTTAGTGCCGTCTTGGAGTCTGCCTAAAGTCCTGGAGGCCTTGGCGAAACCTCCTTTTGAACCGCTAGGTGAAGCTTCGCTTCATCATCTTACGGTTAAGACGCTCTTTTTGGTAGCTATTGCCTCTGGGCAGAGGCGCAGTACTCTTCATGCTCTCTGTCTTACTCCTGGTCATGTTCGCTGGGAGAGAAAAGGTGTTAGATTGATTCCTAGGGCTTCTTTCGTTGCCAAGAATCAGACAGCTACCTCCGGTCCTGTTGAGATTTTTCTTTGTCCGCTTTCTGACCTTTCTTCGGTGCGTGAGGACAAAGTTTGGTGTCCTGTTAGGGCTCTCAAATGGTATATTGATAAGACTAAGTCTTATCGTAAGGATGATCAGTTGTTCCTGATCACTAGAGAGCCTTTTTCTCCTGCCTCTCTTGATTCCATTTCTAGATGGATCGTTGAAGCTATTAGGGCCGCTGGCACAGAGGCTCTTTTATCCGACAGTAAGCCTCGTGCTCATGATACTCGTAGTGTCAGCACATCTTGGGCTCTGTTTCAAGGTGTGGCGCTTGTTGATATTTTGAAGGCTGCTTATTGGCGTTCGCCCAATTCCTTCATTTCTTGCTACCTTAGGGATATTCCCGCAGGTGAAGCTTTGTTTGCGTCAGCCACCTTGAAGGCCGCTGTGTCTTCTTTGTAGTCTTTGGTGTAATCCTATTTCCTTTGCTCGAAACATGCCTCCCGGTCTTTGAGTTGGCGCTGGTCTGGCATAATAGGTAGGTATATATGATTTATTGCAGTAAATTTGTAAAATCAGCACTGATTTTCTTATTTACTATATAAATCTATATACCTACCTATGACCCTCCCTCCTTCCCCGCTCCTTGCAAGCAACATGTTTCTTCTTGGGGTTGCTCGCAAAAGAGGAAGATGGCCGTAGCGTATTGACGCGCGTGAGTGGCAAAGGGGACAATAGGTTTACGGGGGGTGCGCACAATATTGTGACACATGTGTGATAATTCTCGAAGGGGTCCCGTAGTCAAGACTACAGGCATAATAGGTAGGTATATAAATCTATATACCTACCTATTATGCCTGTAGTCTTGACTATATATATAGTAAATAAGAAAATCAGTGCTGATTTTACAAATTTCTGTCAATCTGTGTCCATGCCAGCTTAGTTCTAACATTTGTATTTCTAACTATGAATGTATGTAAATGTTTTTCAATGTTCCGCTTTATATTACTTCTAAGAAAAGTTATTCTATAAATCTTTCGGCATATTACTCCCGGCATATTACTGCCCGGCAAGCAGTAGATGACAGGTTCGAATCCTGCTGGTTCCAATTTTTTCTGACTTGTGTTTTTCATTACAGATCGAGCATACGATCTTTAACACGGGGAGTTATATGCCGAAAGATTTGTTTACAAATTAAAAATTCCTCCCCAGTCAAGCTTTTTCATGTATTAATGTTGTAACACAATAATAACATAAGCATCTAAAAAAGAACATCACAAAATTATACTTAATTTAGTATACAATATAATTATCGCGAGGAGTGATATAGGGTACTATTGAAGAGTAGAATGCTAAGCATAATAATCTGTATTATACTTTTACAAGTGTATATTCTTCGCCTAATAAAAATGAAAGCATTTATACTTAAAATGAACAACTTATTCTAGCCCCTCCCCCCTTCATTTAGTATAATTAGAGGAAAATGGGGAATTCTACTGAAAGGAAAACCTAATTTACTGCAATAAATCATATATACCTACCTATTATGCCTGTAGTCTTGACTACGGGACCCCTTCGAGAATTATCACACATGTGTCACAATATTGTGCGCACCCCCCGTAATCCTATTGTCCCCTTCGCCACTCACGCGCGTCAATACGCTACGGCCATCTTCCTCTTTCTTGCTCGCCCCCGACGAGTTAGGACGTATAGTCACAGCGCTCCTGAAATCAGGTCGTATAGTATCTTTTTGGTGCGCTTTTTCACATAGTTAAAGCACTTTTAGGTACCTATATTCGTTTAGATTATAGTACTTTGTGTTTTATTAGTCACTCTTGCCGATTGCAAGGGATTTTTTGATTCCCTTTCTTGGCATTTATTTTTCTCTTTCACGGTCAGCCCCACGTAGATATTTCCGTGTTTGCGGGTGTTTCCGTTTGTCACCGAGCCTTCGGGTTCGGCGTTTATTCTTACGGTTTTTAGGCTGTGAAAATTTCTTTAGTGCGTATCTCCCAAATAATTTTACCCTTATTTACTGCATTCAGTTGAAGTATTTTTTAATTTGAAAAAGTATACTTTATTGTCTGTTTTATTGCAGTGGTATGGATTCGGAAGAAGAAGCAGCTAGGTCAAGGAGACCTGCTTCTTCCGAAGAGTCGTCTAGCAAGACGACTCGGCCTTCCAGAACTCCCCCGAGTACTGCGGTACACGGGGAGGGAGGAGGGCTAAGGGTAAGTTGCCTAGTGGTGTTTCCTTGCAGAGTTTGCCAGTCTCGGAGCTTGCGGCTTCGGGACGGGTGGCGTTAACTGAATCGGGATTGTCAACTCCGAAGCCCGTGGTTTCGGGGTGGGTGGCGTCAGATTCTAGTGGTTTGGATATCTCGAATCCAATCCCCCGGTCGCTGAGACCAGAGGGGGGGGGGCTGTTGTTTCCCGTACGGTAGCGTTCACTCGCTCTGATCCGTTAGGGGAGACGCGCCCCACTACTGCAGGGCAGCCCACGGGCTTAGTCCATGTTGGTCTGGGTTCTCAAACCCTAGCCCCCGGCAAACGCCATATGGGGGAACGAGTACTTCCTGGGCTGTCTACATTGCCAGCTAATGGGAATGCTCGAGCTAACAATTATGGACGCTCTTCGGAGCAACAGGTGTTTTCACCTGAGTGCGTGACTACTAGTGCTCCCCTATTGCTGCTTTCGAGCGGTCCAATAGCGGGTTCACACGCCTTTAGTAGTCATCGGGCACATACCGAGTCATCTCGGTCTGCCCACGCACTGGGAGCTTTTAGCTCCCAACCCAAGGCTACTGCATCTTCTTGCTTAGCCAATATGGGTGATTTGGGCGATTCTCTAGGCTTACGCCATGAGCGCTCCAATCCCTTTATGGGAAGTGAACGCCCCTCCGCGGAGGGATCGGTTTGTGTTTCCGAAGAGGCTTCGGGGACCCGAACGAATCCGATTAAGCGTTCTAAGAAAAGGGTTTCGGCTACGACTTTTGTCGAGCCAGCCAAGAAAAAGGCCAAGAAGAAGGCAAAAAGTGGCAAGGCTTTGCCGGCCTCTTGCCCGTCTGACCTGGCTAACCCAGCTAGCTCCTCTCAAGCTGACATGTTCAGCATGATGCGGGCTTTTGCTCAGAATCAGGGTTGGTCCTTTGTACCGGCTACTTCAACCCTGACTTCTGTCCCTATTCAGGGATCTCGCCTTGAGTCTAATCAGCCTTTTGTGATTGATTCCTCTTTGTCTGAGTCAGATTCGCATGTGCCTCCTATTCCCGCGGCCCTTGGGGCTCCGCCGGGCGAGGAGACTTTTGTTGAACCATGCGGGGCTCTGCCTGCGGAGGCCTTTGTTAGTGCTCCTTTGTCTCATTCCACTCGGGTGGAACCAGATTCGGATGTGGCTTCTCAAGCTTCGGTTCCCGAATCGCTTGGGCAGGCGGAGTCTCAATCGCTTGCTCTTCGCGGGGTAGAAGCGATTGCTTTGTTAATTGTCCAAATATCTCCCTGAATTTCAGTCAACCCGCGCGCAGGGTTCGACTTCGCGTTGGAAATTTAAGCAGCAGGATTCCTCTGAGGGTATCGCTCTTGAGGAGGTTTTCAAGCTGGAGTATGACCGCATTGAGGCCGCGCTGTTGATTAAGCGCTCTAATGCGGTCAAGGGTAAGGCCTTTGCCTTTTGTTCTCAGGACCAAGACAGCTTTTTTAAGGCTAAGACTCTGTCTCCTGAGATTTTGGAGGTTGGTCGTCGCTTACGGGCGACTAATCCGCTTACCTCCGCCGCTTTCAAGGCGGAGGATAAGATCTGGTCTAATATTGAAAACCAGGTTAGGTCGGGGATGCGTTTGTCGGCGTTTCAAGGGTTTCTCTCCGACCTTAGGTCCAGGGCGGAGGAGTTGAATGTTACCGATGGTGACAAGCTGATTATTGACGACCTGTTGCATACTCTTTTTTGTCTGCAGTGGTCGCAGCTTTCCACCGCAGCTGCTTCGGCTACGTTCCGTCGCAGGACCTCGGCTCTCTCGGCACTGGGTGTTAGAGAGTTGGGCATTGCTCAACTTCTCCGAGATGTTCCGTCTCGGGGTCCTTCGCTTTTTGGTGGTAAATTCGCTCGCGATCTTCTGGGGTTCTCCTTCCTCTCGGAGACTTATCGTTTTCGGGCTCTTCCCTTCGGGCTGCGCCCGGCCCCTCGGGTTTTTACTCAAGTTGTAGCGGTGCTAGCGGCCTTTCTGAGGCGTCGCGGCCTGCGGTTGTTTTGTTACCTGGACGATTGGCTTCTCCTTGCGGAGTCGCGCGATCGTTTGTTGGACGAGACTCGTTTGCTCGTCTCTCTTACTCAAGACTTAGGTTTCCTAATAAATTGGGAAAAGTCAGAGTTAGTCCCCACTCGCAGCCCAGTTTTTCTGGGGGCGGTGTTAGACATAAGGAATCAGTTAGCTCGGCCCAGTCGAGACAGGATTCTCACCATTGTCTCTGCGGCTCGCAAGCTCTTGCTGGCCAGAAGAGTCTCGGCCAGACAGTGGCTTCAGTTTCTAGGTTATCTAGCCAGTCTAGTCGATGTTTTAGAGGACTGCCGGCTCCTCATGAGACCCTTTCAGAGACATCTCCTCAGGTTCTTCAAGCCGGGAAAAGACTCTCTTTTGGTCTGGATTCCAGTACCAGTAAAGATCAAGTCTCTTCTCGCTTGTTGGACGAGCGAGGTGTTTCTCGCGCGAGGCAGGTCCTTCTCTGCCCCTCTTCCGTCGATATCGGTTTTCGACGGACGCCTCTCGGTTGGGGTGGGGAGGACACTGCAACGGCAGCACGGTTGCGGGGGATTGGTCTCATCTTGGGACTCTTCCTCATATCAATGTCCTGGAGTTTATGGCAGTTCTGTTGACCTTGCTCCATTTCAGAAGTCGACTTCTCAGTCGTTCGGTTCTGATTCTCACGGACAATGTTACTGTGGCGGCATATATCAATCGGCAGGGAGGCACTCGTTCGGTTGCCCTGAATGCCCTAGCAGCTCAGCTGTGGAGGTGGTGTCGTCGCATGGCAATCACACCCGTGGCCTCTTTCATCCCCGGTCGGGAAAACCTCATTGCGGATTTTCTGTCCGGGGCAGGTTTCTTCCATCGGAATGGATGCTCCATCCGGAGGTATTTTGCCGCATTCGCAGTTGGCTAGGTCCACTGGAAGTGGATCTATTTGCGTCGGTGCTAAATCACCAGCTGCCGAAGTATTGCTCCCGTGTCCACCGTGTCCACGTGTCTACTGGAAGTGGATCTATTTGCGTCGGTGCTAAATCACCAGCTGCCGAAGTATTGCTCCCGCTTTCTCCCTCAGCTGGGAGAACCTTCAGGGATTCGCCTTTCCTCCCTTCCAACTGATTCCGCGTGTCTTGCGGAAAATCAGGGAAGATCGGGCGAGGGTGCTTGTAATAGCTCCCTTTTGGCCCAGGAGGAATTGGTTTCCGGAACTTATGAGCCTTCTAAGGGCTCAACCGTTAGTTCTCCCGTTAAGAGCGGATCTGGTGTTACAGCGCCTATCGGGGATTCTTCACCACAATCCGGAGTCTCTTCATTTGACTGCTTGGCCCCTGTCAGGGAATCTGCAAGACAGTCGGGTCTCTCTGATAGAGCCGCGGACTTTTTAATGTCCAGTCGTAGGGTTTCTACTAGGGAAATTTACAATTCCCGTCTCTCGGTCTTTTTCCTTTGGTGCAAAGAGAGAAATCAAACCCCTTCTAAGGCTCCTATTGGTTCAATTGCGGATTTCTTAATCTCGTTATTTGACAAAGGGAGATCTATTTCTACTATCCGAGGCTACCGTTCGGCGATCGGGGCCATTCATTCGGGTTTTTCGGATGGTTCGGGGATTTCCAATTCCCCGCTACTAAGTGGTTTGATTCGTTCGTTCTTTCTGAAACGACCTTCGTTTTCTAAGTTAGTGCCGTCTTGGAGTCTGCCTAAGGTCCTGGAGGCCTTGGCGAAACCTCCTTTTGAACCGTTAGGTGAAGCTTCGCTTCATCATCTTACGGTTAAGACGCTCTTTTTGGTAGCTATTGCCTCTGGGCAGAGGCGCAGTACTCTTCATGCTCTCTGTCTTACTCCTGGTCATGTTCGCTGGGAGAGAAAAGGTGTTAGGTTGATTCCTAGGGCTTCTTTCGTTGCCAAGAATCAGACAGCTACCTCCGGTCCTGTTGAGATTTTTCTTTGTCCGCTTTCTGACTTTTCTTCGGTGCGTGAGGACAAAGTTTGGTGTCCTGTTAGGGCTCTCAAATGGTATATTGATAAGACTAAGTCTTATCGTAAGGATGATCAGTTGTTCCTGATCACTAGAGAGCCTTTTTCTCCTGCCTCTCTTGATTCCATTTCTAGATGGATCGTTGAAGCTATTAGGGCCGCTGGCACAGAGGCTCTTTTATCCGACAGTAAGCCTCGTGCTCATGATACTCGTAGTGTCAGCACTTCTTGGGCTCTGTTTCAAGGTGTGGCGCTTGTTGATATTTTGAAGGCTGCTTATTGGCGTTCGCCCAATTCCTTCATTTCTTGCTACCTTAGGGATATTCCCGCAGGTGAAGCTTTGTTTGCGTCAGCCACCTTGAAGGCCGCTGTGTCTTCTTTGTAGTCTTTGGTGTAATCCTATTTCCTTCCGCTCGAAACATGCCTCCCGGTCTTTGAGTTGGCGCTGGTCTGGCATAATAGGTAGGTATATATGATTTATTGCAGTAAATTTGTAAAATCAGCACTGATTTTCTTATTTACTATATAAATCTATATACCGTATTTTCCGCATTATTAACCGCGGCCGATTATAAACCGCATCCCCAACTTTTGACACTTGATTGAGAAAAAAAAAATCGAGAGGAAAAAAAAAATCAAGAGGAAAAAAAAGAAGAAAAAAATACAAGCAGATTTTAGACAATGATTTCAACTGCACGCTGATTTCTAGAGTTTGCCAGCTTTGTTTGATAATGCTCCATGAAAAAGGAGCGAGAGAAATAAATTGTAATTTTTAATTTAGGGAAAGAAACCAATCCTCACATTCTTCCTAATCACGTCGCACACACACACACAAACATAGTGTCATACCACTGATACCAAGGAGGTATTCCTGGCTTGGTCATACAGCCAGCAGCTACATGTAATAGCAGAACTCATGACACGATCATACTCGTATCTCAGTCAACTACAAAATGTCTGAAAAATTACAAAACAGACCAAGTACCTGTTTGTGTCAATTTACAGTTTTCTGTAGAAAATACGCCGAAAATATTCTTTATTTATATCCAATAAATGCCACAGAATTTACAGTACTTTTATTAGAGAATCAACGGCCCGATCAATGGTCACTAGAAAAGTTGGAATTTTGTTTCCCTCCCTGGCCTCCTTTTATCAAGCGTACCCAATTAAACCGCGCGCGCATAGCGTTTAGAAGGGAAAGAGGGAAGAGAGAGAGAGAGAGAGAGGGGGGAGAAAAATAGACCGAGGGAGCTTTTCATCAAGTGTTTTGTCAGTGATTTTTATCCACAAATTTGTTCTCAGCCAATCAGATGCAAGGATTGCAGTAACTTATAAAAGTTGTCCGTAAAAATAACTGACAAAGACACATGATGAAATGCTCCCCGGCCCTGGAGGCGTCATGTTGTGACCCAGTTCATGCATGAGATAAACGCACATGGCCTGCATGCCCTACAGTGACCTCGTGTTTGTTTACTCTGGTCATGAGTCTGGCACTCTCTCCCACGCTCTCTCCCTCTCTTTCTCGAGGTCAACTATAGTGGCAATTGTGTAATTTACGAGTGTCATAAATCTTCAAACACTGGTCTTCTAAGGAGGAATTTAAAGGGGCGAGTTAGCTTGATATTAAATATAAATTATTGTGTTAAATTATTGGATACAGAAGAAATTCATGGTCTTATAGCCTGATATTTAAAATGGAGGACTACCATTTTTTAACTTGGTTCTAAATGTGAAAACGAGAGAAAGATGTGAGTGAAGAAGAAAAAAGGGAATAAAAAGAAATATGAATTTCTGTTACATGTGTGATTTCTTGAAATTCATCGATATATGTTCATAGGGAGGGGGCAAATAAGAGAAGAAAGACAGAGAAAAAGAGTAACACAACAAAATAAAGAGAATTATGAATTATGTTTCAAGTGTGATTTCTTGAAATTCATCGATATGTTCATAGGGAGGGGGGGTGGTTAAATAACTTTTTATATCCTAGCTTGGCCATAACGGCATCATCAAAGACATCTTGTCATCCAACAAAAGTACAAATATCAGACAAAGCTCATACACGGATACGAAGTGACTCAATAAATACACAGCCTAAACAATATCCTCCAGGGCTTTAAATATTGATTTTCTATTCAATTGGCTGTAAGCTAGTGCACAATAGAGGGCTCCTATTCAATGTGCGTCATCAGCTCAATTACTAAGCTTCCTATTGAGTATTGTTCAAGCTGCGAAGTTACGTAAGTTACAAATCTGGGTCAGCAAACAATACTTGTTTTCTTAAAAACTATAGGCATGGGTATTGCCTCGCTGTTTTAATAATGAAAGGGACAAAATCACAGCGGCTTTGTAAGGTCAGGGGGCGTAAATTTTGCACGCAAAATGTTGTGATTACCAGCCGGTACCCCAGCCTTCTTCTATGCGGCTGCTGCGGCGGAGACACTGACTGTGTGCCCGCTACTCGCGCTGATTCTGTTGAAGCGTAACGCGACAAATAACGACGACAAAGAGAGATACATGATGCAAAAAAAGTGAGTTTTATTTCATCATTTTGACAAAGACAAGTAGAGACGACATTAAAAAATGATTGACAATCGTTAGACTGAGAAATCTGGTCAAAATGTTGGGTTTTGTAATGATTAATTTCCTTATGTCCGTGTACTAACCGCCCCTCCTTTTTGGGAGATTTTCCAGAAGGAAAAACCCGCGGTTTATATTCCGGAAAATACGGTACCTACCTATGACCCTCCCTCCTTCCCCGCTCCTTGCAAGCAACATGTTTCTTCCTGGGGTTGCTCGCAAAAGAGGAAGATGGCCGTAGCGTATTGACGCGCGTGAGTGGCGAAGGGGACAATAGGATTACGGGGGGTGCGCACAATATTGTGACACATGTGTGATAATTCTCGAAGGGGTCCCGTAGTCAAGACTACAGGCATAATAGGTAGGTATATAGATTTATATAGTAAATAAGAAAATCAGTGCTGATTTTACAATTCTTAATCAAACTCGAGTATTATTACACGGTACTCAACCTATAAATTATTATCAATTTACAGTGGAGGGTGTGGCATGTGGAGCAGAAATCCCTTATGTACATTGCCAGTTATAAAGTTGAGTAATCGCCTTGGCCTCTAAAAAGAGAACACTTCAGAGCACTGGCGTAGCCAGGATTTTTTAAATGGGGGGGGGGGGCAGACGTGAAGAATCGATCCGACAGCATAGCCAGGATTTCATTTTAGGGGGGCGGTTGTGAGAACGCGAACTTTGCGAAATTGGAGATGGGGTGGGTGCAAGGATGTGGTGGGGGGGGGGGGAGATTTGAGAGAGAAGATAACAGCTCTTAGCACTTTTTTTCTTGGGGGCGGAAAGTTAGTTCGACGCCCGGACTGCTTTTCAATTAGTTGGACACAATAGTGTAATGTATGTAACAGGGGTGGGTGCAGGGAGGGGGAGTCCCACCCCCCCCCCCCCGGTCCTGCGAGAAGCAAAGCGAAGCGTGCAAGCTCTTCCGTTTATAGCAAATAATATTATGAGAGAAAGATATAACGGCTCGTATAGCACCTTTTTTTAGGTGGAAAGTTAGTTCGACGCCCGGACTGCTTTTTAATTATTTGGACGCAATAGTGTAATGTATGTAACAGGGGTGGGTGCAGGGAGGGGGAGTTATTTCCCCCCTTCCAGCGAAAACTTTGACGTTTTACACATTTTGATTGGAAGATAACAGCTCGTAGCGCCTTTTTAGGCTTTTTTCTCTCACTTTCCCCGCTTTTTCGCTCCCATTTTTTTAAAAATATGGACTGAATAGGGGGGAGGGCCTATGCTTCGGCGAACAAAGTCGACAGTCTGTTGTAAAGGCAGGTCGTCACTATTCCAAAAAGCAGGAAGTGATGTTTGAATGGCTTGTCTCGAATGGGTGGGTTGCGGGAGCGGGATGGGAGCGGGAACGGGCACACCCTTTCGAGACAAGCCATTCAAACATCACTTCCTGCTTTTTGGAATAGTGACGACCTGCCTTTACAACAGTTCAATGAGGTATGAGAAGGGTTTTTGGGTGTCAGTGGTGCAGATGTGTGCTGGATACTGTTTTTTTTTAAATTTAATACCTTCCTCATTTTTTTTTCTCTCTTCAGATATGTTAATGAGTAATCAAAATATATAAATTTAAGTTATCAAGTTTTAAATCTTAAACATCAGTTTATCAAAAAGTTTATATATGACTTGTTACACTTTGACCCTGTTCTTTATCAGTATTATGAATTGTCTAAAGATGTGTAAAGATTTAATTTTAAAAGAAACGTATTTTGTATGATTTGAATTTATATTATTGATTTATATACGTATTATGAAACTTGTGTTTTGTGATTTCATATATTATGAGGAAGGAAATAAAAATATCATTTAAAACAAAAAATATATCAGCATTTTCAAATGAGAGCCTACTGACTTGAGGAGAAGGGGTAATAAGCCCTGGCAGAGGGGGGGGGGGGGTCTCACTATCGAGGACTGTACGGCATTCGCGTCCATGAAAACGATGGGGGGAAAAGGGGGGTGGGGTCACCACCAGACGGGTAACTTCCCAGGGATCTCCATTTAGGGTAACAAAACAGAAATTCTTTAAAAAGGGTATCCAATTGACTAGTAATGAAAACAAATTGACGAAAACGGTAGAAAATTTGACGGGAGCCGGTCAGGAATCTGAAAATAAACGAAAAATAGAATCATGCTTAGAGGTTATTTTCTATTATTTTTATGTCATGGTAAATCGTATTAGCTTCCTTTTCAACCAAAAAGAGCCCAAAAGGACCAATCATCAAATAGGGTGTACAATAATAGCCTACTATGCAAGATATAAAATCCCTGTTATGGATCTAAAACTCAAAATTCTTAAACGGGTTTAGGGTATCAAAAATCTACTTAAATCCTCGTTTAGAGTGCTTTTTCAGATAGTCACAAACGCAAATGCCTATACAGTATACAGTCCTCAAAGAGATAACCCCCGCCCCCAGTCAATTCAGCTACATAATGTACTTGTACGTACTGGATACATATAGCACAATCGCTTGGGCGCTCTCGTTTACGTTTGCGCCCTTTATGTAACAACAACGGCGGGGGAATACGGGTACATGATTTAGATCATTGTTTATGCAAATTTACGCACAGTTTATTTCAATTAATTTACATAAACCATGGACTGGTCTAAACCACGGCAACTAACTAGCGTGAAATTTGCGCACTTTGCTAATCACGCGCGTTCATTATTGGACCTTTTTTAAGTGTACGCTCGAAATCAAGCGCACCTATACAACAAAATCTGCATAATCCATCGTGTAGAAATCTATTACCACCTTTGTGAATTCTCTGGCCTAGTTCAAGTACATGTGCTTATGTAGAGTAGCCCATTTAGCTGACGCGGCATGCACACGCACATCATCACGAACTAGGTCGACGTCGCGTCAGGAGGATACACGCCCCGCCTTCAAATATCGCCCATAATAGGCCATGCAAGAATGAGTGAGGCTCTGCCTTCAAGACCCCGCGCTTAGCCAATAAAATATCTCTATTCATTAATCTCTACCATTACACGTGTCCATGATGGACGTGACTGAGCTGCAGAGTATACCGGCCGGGAATGTGTATTTGTGTGAACAACATTTTTGTGTATATATATATATGTGTGTGTATAAAAGCCACATCATGTGCATTCACAAGCGCATGTGGTAGAACCACAGAACGTCTTTTAGGCTATGGGGCAAGGGGTGAAAATGGCTCTAAAAAATTATTTAGGAGTTCTTGATAGAAGCGTGCGCGACACGTGTACATGTATTATATAATGTAGATCGTGCACCATAATATGAGCCTGAGGTAATTAGGTTTAGGGTTTTTTTCAGCGTATACAATGTGGGTTAAGTTAACAATATGAGTAAAGTTAATTACGAAAGTACATGTACTAGTAAATAATTGAATAAGATTTTTTGGAAAATTATATTATGCAGTGCTTGATAATAAGCTTATTAGGCCTATAGGCCAAATCAGTGGTGGATCCCCGGGTGGAGCCAGGTAAGGGGGGGGGGGGGGTGCAAAACAAATAACGAGTCCCTTCCTCTGGAAAAAAAACAGGCAACGAGTGAGACCATTTTTTATGTGTCTCTTTGTTTGGTTTTGATTTTGTTGGGGGGGGGGGGTTGTTAAATACTTGTCAAATGTTTTCGGAATAAAATGACTTGTCAGAAATGATTGATCTGAATATTGGGCCTCACCTCACAATATCCTAGCTGGATCCGCCAGCGCCACTGGGCCCAAATTACTTTGGGAATTTCAGTCGCACAAATCAGTTTACGATTTAAAATGTAAGTGAGATTCCCTTTAACATCATTGAACATATCGCACCAAAACAAAAGTCGGATATTTTTTTTAATGGAATAATTTGTCCTGAGGTAAACTGATTTGGCAGTCTATCAATTTTTGACAGTGTGCAAGCATTTGTATACTTCGTCATTAGAAAATGCCCTCTTGTGGTAGAGAATAATCTCAGACTGATGTTTTCTTTCACCCCCAGGGTGGGGAGGAGATAAAAATTATGACGATAATAGAAAAGGCAAGGCAGGAGTGCGGGAGTGTTTGTAGGGAAATTTAAGAACATTTCCTTGTTCAGACTCAACAATATAATTTTAACTTGGACGATGGGCTTGTTTATTCTGTATTGCACACTGGATACATGTATTTATATTGGCAAAAGAAATAATTTCTTCTGGAAAGTACATTCCTTTAACGCGTATATTTGCGTCATTAACCCGTATATTTGTGTCATTAACCCGTATATTTGTGTCATTAACCCGTATATTTGCGTCATTAAACCAAATATTCATGCAAAATGCGTGTTTGAAAACTGGTGAAAACACTTAATGTATTTTTACATTTAATTACACTTAATTGATTTATCGTTTGAAATGAATGGCAGTTACCGCTTGCCATGTAGATTTCACCATTACACAATATTTTAATTAACTCAGCTTAATTACATGCAATGCATTTAGTTTTGTGTTATCTTTCACCATAATTGATTTGTTTTTCATTCTGTGGGGGTAACTTTCTTTGATTTATTCTTATTTACAAAGTTTAATTTCAAGGGTTGGAATATAGATAGATTTAACAGTTTTGTTAAAGTGGTGATTCAATTATATACGGTTTGTTGAAAGTATATTTGCTAGATATTACAATCCATGATTTTTAGTTGAAAATAAGTTATTTTAAATGCTCCTTCTAAATCTTCAATTTAGAAGTAATTATTTCAGTCTGATATTACACATTAACTTTGTTGCGTTGTGCCTAGCTATATATGTTTACTCACATAAACTTCATTACTCCAAAGTTTCATTACTATAATGTCCGAATGTTCGTTTCTCCGATGGGTCATAATTCCGAAAATGGAATAAGGTTTCTAATTTCGAAAATTAAATAAGGTTCGTATACTCCGAATGTTCGTATTGCAGAAGGTTCGTAAAATACTCAGGTTCATTAATCCAAGGTTCGTTACTCACAGAGTGTTCTTATTTTGCGAAGGTTCGTTTTCTCAAAAGGTTCATCTCCTCAAAAGTTTCATCTCTCCGAAGGTTCATAATTCCGAAAATGCAATAGGCTTCATAATCGGAAAGAACGGTTACTCCGAATGTTCGTATGTCCCAAGGTTTGTTTACTCAGAAGGTGCATTTAATACTCGGAAGGTTAATTTGTTACTATACTCCGAATGTCCAAAGGTTCGTTTATCCGAAGGTTCATAATTCCGAAGGTTCCAAACTCCCAATGATCGTATTTTCGAAGGTTCCTTTACTCAGAAAGTTCAATACTCGGAAGGTTCGTTACTCCGAATGTCCGTTACCCAGAATATTCGAAGGTTCATAATATTCCGAAAATGGAATAAGGATCACAATTCCGAAAATGAAGTTAAGTTTGTAATTCCAAAAATATTATAGAGCCCTACATCATTTCTGGAATTACGAACCGTCGGAATAATGAACCCTATATTTTCGGAAAACGAGTGCACCCCCAACACAATTAATAACTAGCGATTGTGAGTTATTCATTTCATCAAATTAGCCCAGGCCAGGTCATGATGACGCAGTCGAAATTAGGCCTTGCTCCTGTGAGCCGGGATTAATATTAAATATTAAAAATGTATTTGGTTACCTCCTCTTTTTTTAATCATGTTCTGTATAGGTCCGAAAGCTCTACCTTTACAGTTTCAAGTGTTTAACAGGAGCCTCATCTCAGAAGCTAGCAGAAGCACTTTGTTCCATGCCAAACCTGACTGAGCTGTCACTGGGTGGAGAGGAAAGCAGGGAGGAGTTCTTCTCTACATTGAAAGCAAAGGCATCAACCTTACATGTATGTATGTGTTTGTACTCAATGTCAATGCATTAGGAGTAGCAATGGATACAAGTGGAAAGATTGATCATATATTAGAATGATACATTATCTTACATAGATGTAGTAATCTAACTCCACCTTCAGCTGTTAGCTTCCAAAAAAAGTAATGTGGTAGTGATAGAATCATTATAAAAAAAATCAGCACCTTTTGTTTTGTACACATGGGGGACATTATGGCAAGGTTATTTCACCATTAAACTATGAATACTAAGTATAACAGATTATTTTAAGAATTCATCTGTTGAAAGCCTGAAGAGTGTTAACTCTGTGTGAAAGTATATGAGTTAATGACCTTCTGGCTCTCAACAGATGAATTACAATTTGCCAACCGATGAGTTTAAACAAGTTTTTAACCTTGAAATGGAATATCAAATTCAGTATTTATTTTATAATGTAGGCTGCATGAAAATATTGCATTTTAATAAGCCTTCAGTAAAAAAGTACTTGCATTTCTTCAACTTTTCAGTAGTTCAAAGCAATCTATAAGATGTTATAATGTTCTTTTGGGGCTGAATGTACATCAAGGTTATTTCACTAAATGCACAACTATGAATTCTAAGTATAAAAGATTACTTTAAGAATTCATCTGTTGAAAGCCAGAAGAGTGTTAACTCTGTGTGAAAGTATATGAGTTAATGACCTTCTGGCTCTTAACAGATGAATTACAATTTGCCAACCGATGAGTTCAAACAAGTTTTTAACCTTGACATGGAATATGAAATTCAGTATTTGTTTTATGCTACATGAAAATATTTCATTTTAATAAGCCTTCAGTGAAAAATTACTTGCATTTCTTCAAGATTTCAGTAGTTCAAAGCAATCTACATGTATAAGATCTTATAATGTTCTTTTGGGGCTGAAGGAGGTATCTAGGTATACGTCAGATTCAATACACAGTAATCATGAATGGAGAATGAAGTGTAATCCCTTCTTGACTTTACTTACAATCCACAGGTAGGGGAGAGCGGGGTGTGTCCGCCCTATTTTCATTCTAACTTTTCTTGAGCCGTCATTACAGATGCACGGAGACCGTGCCTTTCCAAAGTGAGAAGCAGAGGTATTGGCTAGCTAATAGTAAATTTTCAACGAGGTCAGGTATATAGTTTTCACGACAAATAGCAATAAAAAAAATTTAGACCACAGGGCGAACCTGCCCCTCCCTGGGGCAGGTTCGCCCGTCTAATGGGGTAGGTTCGCCAAGTCAGGGACACAATGATATATTGAACACATTTTCTGTTTTATAACATCAAAACATTTATTGAAAGAAACAACAACCAATGAAATACATCGTAACACATAATAGAAACAACAAACTCCATGTCAGTGGCACAATGGGGGGGGGGGGGGGTCCTTGGGACAAGAGCCCCCCTCCCCCCAATGGATAGCTAAAAATTAATAAACATCGTCCTGAGAAGTAGGTGTAATGGTCGGCAACGATCGATTGAGTGTTTCTCTTAACGGCATTCGTATAATTTCCTCGGATTTCAATGATTTTTTAAAACGGTATAGAAATTCTCGTCTGTCATTGTGATAGTTAACATATAGAAATATGAAGTTATTAAGGGCAACAATCTGGGAAATAAAGGCGGTTTCATTAAGGTTTAAGAGGTGAAATTGTAAAAGGATAAAACCAAGGATTATAAAATGCATATAAAATGCTTGATATTTTCTTGAGTGTTCATAATCATTCAATATATCTTGGTTGAATATTGTTAAGCCTTTAAAAGATGTTAAGCCTTTAAAAGATGTTAAGCCACTAGTAATTTCCCGAATTGATACATAACAACTTCAGTTAATACTGAATTCCAATCTTTCTGTTTGGGCGTAAAAACGAAAATCAAAGTTCAATTACAAAACATTGTGATTTAAGATTATAGTCAATTAATATTTACACTAAACAGTCTCAGTGAAATGAAGGAGGGTTTCATGACCCTGAAATCACATGATGGCCAAAAAATATCTATACTAAAAAGCTGGAACCATATTACATTTGCAACCATGGTAAACTGAATTTCAAACATGACTTGTAACAATATTTGACTTCAGCCGCCGTCAACGAGATCGCATGCATCACCAATGGATTTTTCCATGGCAAGGCTTTATCTTCTGAAATTTGATTCAAGGCAGTCTTGTCACATTTAAAATACTGTGCATGAGTGGTCAATATTACATTGACACAGGGCACGATGCTGTTAAATATGTTGCTCTTAAATGTTAAAAACCTTGAAAATACTTAAATAGTCATAATCAATGAAGAAAACAATTATAGCTATTAAAAAGATTAACAATTATTGTGCAGTATTGATACACTTGTAGCTCTAAGGCTTAACCCTTTAAACTCAGAAAACAGTTTCTGAAATGAAATAATCAACAACCGTGTCTAATCACTATCATTAACCAACCAATTGTAACTGAAATATTCAATTGATATTTCTAATCTTTGCTTCAAACGTGATCACACATTAAATGTATGATCCAAATAACAACGGAAAATCGTACGAAATGTCTCTGCTTAGTTATCAGTGAAATGTTTAACATTTTAGTCAAACTTCGTCTGATGAATCACAGTTATGACACAAGTAAGACGAAGAACCGTCAATGCCTGTGCACTCTTCATGTGACCATAAAGAGCATTGCGTACACTGGACCCATTTTTCTCCTGATCTGCTGTTTGACCATGGACCTAGACAGACAAGACACAGAGGATCATCATCTTCTGAAGAGCTACGCTGAGACCTATGCTGCTTTCTTCGCTGTCCCCTTCTCTTACATGCTGGCTTTTCCCTTTTCTTCTTGAAGAGTCTTTTTCCGGCACTCCGATCAACCTTTCTGCGAGATTTTGTCATTTGCTGCTCCGCCTCCAGGGCATCCTTTACAGGAGTATCTGTCAGAATGGCGGATTTCCGCTTCCTCCTACCCGTTGCTGGATGTTTGCGTTCAGGTGCACAGGGGTAGGGAGATACAACCTCTGGCGAAAACTCATCGGCACTTCGGTCAAGAGAAGTGCTTGGTGATTGGACCCTATCATCGATGTCGTCGTTACCTTCTGACTGATTTTCACCATCTGGGATAAGCGCGTTGTAGTGAGACCCTGGACCTTCTCCAGTGAGGACCAGCGAGATTGTGAACTTCGATGAAACATTTGGACGGCCAGGGGGGTGCTGGGTTTTTGTGTAACACCCATCCTTCTGTGATTTCTTGTAAATGACGATAGTGACTTGCAGAGCATTGCAGAGAGCAGGAATCAGAATGTCGCAGGTAGCCGTGTTGTACTCCCTGTCGAAGATGTATTTGCATAACTCGCTTAAGATATCTTGGGATTCAACTGCAAAGTCTTCATAGTATGCCTTGTTGTACACTACCTCACTGACCATCGCCTCAGAAAGTCCACTTTCTGTGATTCTTAGATCCTGGCATTTCAATGCTGCAGCGGCGGCATGAATGAGGCAGTGACCATCTCCTGCAACTTCGATAACTTTGCCGTGCAGTTCTGTGATTGATTTGTACTGCACTGCAGTTGGTGGGTTTGATTCACATTGCTCGATGTTTGAGACATTGGGCATGGAACAAGAAGGTGATTCTGGTCTACCGAAGGATTGTCCTGTTGAAGTTTCATCTGAACTTGACCGGCCGGTCATAGATTGGGTGGCTGGTGCCGGAGCGGGTCTGTCCGTCACTGATGATGGGGCAAAGTCGGCCTCACTGAACACCTCTGGGTTGTACGGCATGATACCAGACTTTGTGAAACCTTGAGTAATGTTTCGTGGGGTGAGCGTGTCTTGCCATACCTCTCCGACGATTCCGGGAATGTCATGCATCTTCATAGCTTTTCCAGGGTTGTTCCTCAACCAGCTAGTCTGGGCCACCGCTGCTCGTCTCTCAGTGGGCCAAATACTGAGAGGTCTAATGGCTGGAGCTTATGCGAGCAGTGAGGAGGGAGCGACAGCATAATGATCCCATTCTCTTTTGCAAAACTTAGGCCATCTATTGACAAATGCGATTCATGATTGTCAAGAAGGAGGAGGATTGGTTTCTCTCGTGATGGACGGGTATGTGCACCGAAGTGTTGCAGAAACTGGACGAAGATGTCTCCTGTCATCCATCCTGACCTATTTGCGTCTCCTGCTGAACCAGGTGGAGCACCATTGAGGAAATGCCGCTTGAAATGCACTCGAGGAAATACAAAAAACGGTGGTATCGTTTGGCCTGTGGCAGACGCTGCTACACAAACAGTCACAAGGACTCCTCTCTCTGATGAAGTAAGGGATCCAATTTGCTTTTTCCCACTCGTTGCAACAACCTTGTGGGGCTTTTGTACTGTAGTTAACCCCGTTTCATCAGCATTCCACACGTGTTGGGCCTCGAATCCATGCCTCTCAAGAACACTGTCTAACCTCGAAAAAAACTGTGACACGTTGGTCTTGTTGAAGGCAGTTGCCCTTCCAATGCTGGTTGCCTCCGGCTGTCTGATTGACAGCGTGTCATGGCGTTTCAAAAAGCCTGTAAACCAGTCTTTCCCAGCGCATTGGTTTTCAGACCATGATTCAGGAACTTTGATATCAAACGCCTTCGCACACTGGTACGCAAGACACCTAACTTTGTATGGTTTGTATGGTGATAGACCAAAGTAAATGTCAGCAGCACCTTTCCAGTATTCCGCAAGCCTTTTTTCCTGCAATTGTGTGAAAATTGTTCTTCGCACATATCCAACAGACATGTTTTTAGGTGACCTTTCACTCTCCCTTGACTTTATTGATGTTGTCTCTCAATGTACTGTATTACGTGGAATGTGGAAACGTTCGGCAATCTTTCTGGTGCCATCGTCAGTTGAAAAATAATGATCTACTGCCTGTCTCATAAGATCTGGATGAACGTGCATTCCCCGATCCGTTTTTCTTTGGTAATTTCGCACCATTCTGAAAGAAAAGTAAAACAAAGTATGTCAAAAGAAATAAACAATCCAATAATAAGTTTGGGTGGAAATAGGTCATGCTCGGTTAAACAGTTGTTTTCATTTAGTATTTCAAAGTTTCCGGTTGGGGCCTATAATACTTTAATTGCAATATAAACTAATGATTTTGAGAAGCAGCAAACGAAAAACTGTCCACATTGTGTGGGGCAGGTTCGCCCCCCGAGCGTACATGCCCCGTCTTAAAGAGGGCGAACTAGCCCCAAGGGAGGTATCGCGTATTAATCCCGTTTTAGGCCATATGTACAATCAATGCGGACTTTCTTACTGCATATTTCAAAAGACAAATATCTCACCTTTAAAACAATAAAAGTTACTATAACTGTGTTCAGGAATGTCTATAGGTAAATACAAAAAATGTGACCGGAACAAATTTTACTTACATGGCCTTGAAATTGAAATATTGCCGTGGTTTTGTAAAACGTGGACCACATGTCTTGGTCCTGTCGTGTGTTGTAGAATGTGGGTAGTTTGTTATTGCATTATCCGCAAAAGATTCATCCAATCATCGCAAAGCTGAGAATCACGTGGTGGGCGGACTTGCCCCGAGGGCGGACTAGCCCCGCTCTCCCCTACATGTGTACATATAAATGCATTGCCTTCAGTAATGAATGTAGAATTCATTTGACAAGGATATCATGAAGGTGTAAAGAATTAACAAATCAATAGTTGCTTTTCCTGTTTGTTTAATCATGATGGAGCTGTCATGAAGTAAAGTATTTAGAACTAGCCATTCACTGAAAAAAAAATGTATTTGGTTACCTCCTCTTTTTTAAATCACATTCTCTATAGGTCCAAAATCTCGACCTTGACGAGGTCAAGTGTTCAACAGGAGCCTCATCTCAGAACCTAGCAGAAGCACTTTGTTCCATGCCAAACCTGACTGACCTGACACTGAATGGAATGGATTTTGGTGAGGAGTTCTACTCTACATTGAAAGCAAAGGCATCAACCTTACATGTATGTATGTGTTTGTACTCAATGTCAATGCATTAGGAGTAGCAATGGATACAAGTGGAAAGATTGATCATATATTAGAATGATACATTATCTTACATAGATGTAGTAATCTAACTTCACCTTCAGCTGTTAGCTTCCAACAAAAGTAATATGGTTGTGATAGAAGCATAAAAAACTGCGCCTTTTGCTTTGAGCTGGGGAGGGGGGGGGGGGGGGGTAGGGGGTGATGTCAAGGTTATGTCACACAATTATGAAATCTAAGTTTAAAAGATTTTAGTTGTAATATTGATCAGCTGTGATTTACTCTAAACTTTCCTTTATCTTTCCCTTTTTCTTTTTATTTTCTTTTCTTTTCTTTTTTTTTTTTGGGGGGGGGGGGGTGGGGGTGTTAGGTGTCAGAATAACTCTAACATGAATAATATGCAAACATTAAAATCCCAATATTAAAGATTTCTAAAGTACTCTGAATACTAGATCTAGTGTATTCGGCTCCAGATGATATGAACAGAAAGGTTTGACCAGGACAGAATATTAGTCATGGTCTTGTTTGTTTGTTTTCTTTGATTTTAGAAGGATTGGGCACAATCCACCCCCTTCCATTTGCACACACATCCAGATCATGTAAATCATGATTGAGGTTACTAAAAAAAGCTTGAAACAAATCTTTCATTTCTTGTGTATTTTTATGCCTCAGCCCACCGTCCGTCCGTCCGTCCGTCCGTCCGTCCCGTTTTCTTGATTTACTGAAATAAATCATATATACCTACCTATTATGCCAGTAGTCTTGACTACGGGACCCCTTTGAGAATTTAACACAAATGAGTCACAATATTGTGCGCACCCCCCGTAATCCTATTGTCCCCTTCACCACTCACGCGCGTCAACACGCCACGGCCATCTTCCTCTTTCTTGCTCACCCCCCGACGAGTTAGGATGTCTAGTCACAGCGCTCCTGAAATCAGGTCTTTTTAGTATCTTTTAGGCACGCTCTTTCGCATCTTTAAAGCACTTTTAGGTACCTATATTCTCTTAGATTATAGTACTTTGTGTTTTAGTAGTCACTCTTGCCAATTGCAAGGGATTTTTGATTCCTTTTCTTGGCATTTATTTTTCGCTTTCACGGTCAGCCCCACGTAGATATTTCTGTGTGTTTGCGGGTGTTTCCGTTTGTCACCAAGCCTTTGGGTTCGGTGTTTGTTCTTACGGTTTTTGGCTGTGAAAATTTTTTGTGCGTATCTCCCAAATAAACTTTAGTTTTATTTACTGCATTCAGTTAAAGTATTTCTTATTTTGAAAAGTATACTTTATTGTCTGTTTTATTGCAGTGTTATGAATTCGGAAGAAGAAGCAGTTAGGTCACGGAGACCTGCTTCTTCCGAAGAGTCGTCTAGCAAGACGACTCGGCCTTCCAGAACTCTCCCGAGTACTTCGGTACATGGGGGAGGGAGGAGGGCTACGGGTAAGTTGCCTAGTGGTGTTTCCCTGCAGAGTTTGCCAGTCTCTGAGCTTGCGGCTTCGGGGCGGGTGGCGTTAACTGATTCTGGATTGTCAACTCCGAGGCCCGTGGCTTCGGGGTGGGTGGCGTCAGATTCTAGTGGTTTGGATATCTCGAATCCAATCCCCCGGTCGTCAAGACCAGAAGGGGGGGCGGTTGTTTCCCGCACGGTAGCGTTCACTCGCTTAAATCCGTTAGGGGAGACGCGCCCCACTACTGCAGGGCAGCCCACGGGCTTAGTCCATGTTGGTCTGGGTTCTCAAACCCTAGCCCCCGGCCGATGCCATATGGGGGAACGAGTACTTCCCGGGCTGTCTACATTGCCAGCTGATGGGAATGCTCGAGCTAACAATTATGGACGCTCTTCGGAGCAACAGGTGTTTTCACCCGAGTGCGTGACTACTAGTGCTCCCCTATTGCCGCTCCCTAGCGGTTCAATAGCGGGTTCACACGCCTTTAGTAGTCAACGGGCACATACCGAGTCATCTCGGTCTGCCCCCGCACTGGGTGCTTTTAGCTCCCAACCCATGGCTACCGCATCTTTTTGCTCAGCCAATATGGGTAATTTGTGCGAGGCTTTGGGTTCATACCCTCAGCGCACTACTCCCTTTGAGGGAGGTGAGCGTCCCTCCGCGGAGGGTTCGGTTCGTGTTTCCGAAGCGGCTTCGGGGATCCGAACGAATCCGATTAAGCGCTCTAAGAAAAGGGTTTCGGCTACGACTCTTGTCGAGCCAGCCAAGAAGAAGGCCAAGAAAAAGGCAAAAAGGGGCAAGGCTTTGCCGGCCTCTTGCCCGTCTGGCCTGGCTAACCCGGCTAGCTCCTCTCAAGCTGATATGTTCAGCATGATGCGGGCTTTTGCTCAGAATCAGGGTTGGTCCTTTGTACCGGCTACTTCAACCCTGACTTCTGTCCCTATTCAGGGGTCTGACTTTGAGACTGATCAGCCTTTTGTGATTGAGTCGTCTTTGTCTGAGTCGGGTTCGCATGTGCCTCCTATTCCCGCGGCCCTCGGAGCGCCGCCGGGCGAGGAGACTTTTGCTGAACCATGGGAGGCTCCGCCTGCTGCGTCCTTTGTTAGCGGTCCTTTGTCTCATTCCACTCGGGTGGAACCAGACTTAGAGGCGGCCTCTCAAGCTTCGGTTTCTGAATCGCTTGGGCAGGCGGAGCCTCAATCGCTCGCCCTGTGTGGGGTGGAAGCGATTGCTTTGTTGTCTAAATATCTCCCTGAATTTCAGTCAGCCCGCGCGCAGGGTTCGACTTCGCGTTGGTTCAGGCAGCAGGATTCCTCCGAGGGTATTTCTCTCGAGGAGGATTTCAAGCTGGAGTATGACCGCATTGAGGCTGCGCTGTTGGTTAAGCGCCCTGTTTCGGTTAAGGGTAAGGCCTTTGCCTTCGGTTCTCAGGATCAAGACAGCTTTTTCAAAGCTAAGACTCTTTCTCCGGAGATTTTAGAAGTTGGTCGTCGCTTGCGGGCGACTAATCCGCTAACCTCCGCTGCTTATAAGACGGAGGATAAGCTTTGGTTTAATGTTGAAAACCAGGTTAGGTCAGGTATGCGTTTGGCGGCTTTTCAAGGGTTTCTCTCCGACCTTAGGTCCAGGGCGGAGGAGTTGAACGTTACTGATGGTGATAAGCTGGTTATTGATGACTTACTGCATACTCTTTTTTGTTTGCAGTGGTCGCAGCTTTCCACTGCAGCTGCTTCGGTTACGTTCCGTCGCAGGACCCTGGCTCTTTCGACACTGGGTGTTAGAGAGTCGGGCATTGCTCAACTTCTCCGAGATGTCCCGTCTCGAGGTCCTTCGCTTTTCGGTGGTAAATTCGCTACGGTTTTTCAGAGAGAGATCGATGCGTGTAAGCAGATCTCGGATATGACTAAGCAGTTTCACTCTCAGTCTAAGCCGACGCGGGCCCCTGTCCGGCGGAGGCCTGCTGGTCCCGCTTCGGGTCAACACAGTCGTGTGTCTGGGGTCCCGCCTTCTGAGCCGCAGCCAGCTCCTTCTCGCGGGAGAGGGGGTCGTGGCAGGGGCTATTCGAGAGGTTCTCGTGGTAAGGCGACGGCTTCGCATAAGGCCAAGGCTAAGTTTTGATGTTTTTCCCCGAGCGTTTGTTCTTCCAGTCATGGTAGGTGGCCGACTTCATTCTTTTCTCCCCGCTTGGGAGGCCATCTCCGGGGACGCTTTTGTTCTCTCCGTCATGCGAGACGGATTCTTCATAGATCTTTCCGCTTCGCTCCCCGGAGGGGCTATAAGAATTCGGTCACCTCCCATGTCTGCCCTGGCTCGATCTCATGCTTCAAAGGAGATCGAGTCTCTGTTGGAAAAGAGGGCTATAGAAAGGGTAAGAGACAGGCCGTCTCTTTCCCTTTCTCCAATTTTTGTTATTCCCAAGCGCTCGGGAAAACTTCGTTTGATACTGAACCTGAAAAGAATAAACAAATTCATTCCTCCAGTACATTTTTGGATGGAGACTCTCGCCTCCATTCTTCCGTTGATCAAGAGGAAGGACTACGCGGTCTCGATAGATCTCAAGGACGCGTATTTTCACATTCCCATTCATCGCGCTTCGCGCGATCTTCTGGGGTTCTCCTTCCTCTCAGAGACTTATCGTTTTCGCGCTCTTCCCTTCGGGCTGCGCCCGGCCCCTCTGGTTTTTACTCAAGTTGTAGCTGTGCTGGCGGCCTCTCTGAGGCGACGCGGCCTTCGGTTATTTTGCTACCTGGACGATTGGCTTCTTCTTGCGGAGTCGCGCGATCGTTTGCTAGACGAGACTCGTTTGCTCGTCACTCTTACTCAAGACTTAGGTTTCCTAATAAATTGGGAAAAGTCAGAGTTAGTTCCTACTCGCAGCCCAGTTTTTCTGGGGGCGGTGTTAGACATACGGAATCAGTTGGCTCGGCCCAGTCGAGACAGGATTCTCACCATTGTCTCTGCGGCTCGCAAGCTCTTGCTGGCCAGAAGGGTCAAGGCCAGACAGTGGCTTCAGTTTCTAGGTTATCTAGCCAGTCTAGTCGATGTTCTAGAGGACTGCCGGCTCCTCATGAGACCTTTTCAGAGACATCTCCTCAGGTTTTTCAAGCCGGGAAAAGACTCTCTTTTGGTCTGGATTCCAGTACCAGTAAGGATCAAGTCTCTTCTCTCTTGTTGGACGAGCGAGGAGTTTCTCGCGCGAGGCAGGTCCTTCAGTACCCCTCTCCCGTCGATCTCGGTTTCGACGGACGACACTGCAACGGCAGCACGGTTGCGGGGGATTGGTCTCATCTTGGGACTCTTCCCCATATCAATGTCCTGGAGTTTATGGCAGTTCTGTTGACCCTGCTCCATTTCAGAAGTCGACTTCTCAGTCGTTCGGTTCTGATTCTCACGGACAATGTCACTGTGGCGGCATATATCAATCGGCAGGGAGGCACTCGTTCGGCTGCCCTGAATGCCCTAGCAGCTCAGCTGTGGAGGTGGTGTCGTCGCATGGCGATCACACCCGTGGCCTCTTTCATCCCCGGTCGGGAAAACCTCATTGCGGATTTTCTGTCTCGGGGCAGGTGTCTTCCATCAGAATGGATGCTCCATCCGGAGGTCTTTTGCCGCATTCGCAGGTGCCTAGGTCCACTGGAAGTGGATCTATTTGCGTCGGTGCTAAACCACCAGCTGCCGAAGTATTGCTCCCGTGTTCGCGATCAGGGAGCATGGGCTCTCGATGCTTTCTCCCTCAGCTGGGAGAACCTTCAAGGATTCGCCTTTCCTCCCTTCTAACTGATTCCGCGAGTCTTGCGGAAAATCAGGGAAGATCGGGCTCGGGTGCTTGTGATAGCTCCCTTTTGGCCCAGGAGGAATTGGTTTCCGGAGCTAATGAGCCTCCTGAGGGCTCAACCGTTCGTTCTCCCGTTAAGAGCGGATCTGGTGTTGCAGCCCCTCTCGGGGATTCTTCACCACAGTCCGGAGTCCCTTCATTTGACTGCTTGGCCCCTGTCAGGGAATCTGCAAGACAGTCGGGTCTCTCTGATAGAGCCGTGGACTTTTTAATGTCCAGTCGTAGGGTTTCTACTAGGGAAATTTACAATTCCCGTCTCTCGGTCTTTTTCCTTTGGTGTAAAGAGAGAAATCAAACCCCTTCTAAGGCTCCTATTGGTTCAATTGCGGATTTCTTAATCTCGTTATTTGACAAAGGGAGATCCATCTCTACTATCCGAGGCTACCGTTCGGCGATCGGGGCCATTCATTCGGGTTTCTCAGATGGTTCGGGGATTTCCAATTCCCCGCTGTTAAGTGGTTTGATTCGGTTGTTCTTTCTGAAGCGACCTCCTTGTTCTAGGTTAGTGCCGTCTTGGAGTCTGCCTAAGGTCCTGGAGGCCTTGGCGAAACCTCCTTTCGAACCGTTAGGTGAAGCCTCGCTTCATCATCTTACGGTTAAGATGCTCTTTTTGGTAGCTATTGCCTCTGGGCAGAGGCGCAGTACTCTTCATGCTCTCTGCCTTACTCCTGGTCATGTTCGCTGGGAGAGAAAAGGCGTTAGATTGATTCCTAAGGCTTCTTTTATTGCCAAGAATCAGACAGCTGCCTCTGGCCCTGTTGAAATTTGTTAAATCTATATACCTACCTATTATGCCTGTAGTCTTGACTACGGGACCCCTTCGAGAATTTATCACACATGAGTCACAATATTGTGCGCACCCCCCGTAATCCTATTGTCCCCTTCGCCACTCACGCGCGTCAACACGCTACGGCCATCTTCCTCTTTCTTGCTCGCCCCCGACGAGATAGGACGTATAGTCACAGCGCTCCTGAAATCAGGTCGTATAGTATCTTTTAGGTGCGCTTTTTCGCATATTTAAAGCACTTTTAGGTACCTATATTCGCTTAGATTATAGTACTTTGTGTTTTAGTAGTCACTCTTGCCGATTGCAAGGGATTTTTGATTCCCTTTCTTGGCATTTATTTTTCTCTTTCACGGTCAGCCCCACGTAGATATTTCTGTGTGTTTGCGGGTGTTTCCGTTTGTCACCGAGCCTTTGGGTTCGGTGTTTGTTCTTACGGTTTTTTGGCTGTGAAAATTCTTTTGTGCGTATCTCCCAAATAAAATTTACCCTTATTTTACTGCATTCAGTTGAAGTATTTCTTATTTTGAAAAGTATACTTTATCGTCTGTTTTATTGCAGTGGTATGGATTCGGAAGAAGAAGCAGCTAGGTCAAGGAGACCTGCTTCTTCCGAAGAGTCGTCTAGCAAGACGACTCGGCCTTCCAGAACTCTCCCGAGTACTTCGGTACATGGGGGAGGGAGGAGGGCTAAGGGTAAGTTGCCTAGTGGTGTTTCCTTGCAGAGTTTGCCAGTCTCGGAGCTTGCGGCTTCGGGACGGGTGGCGTTAACTGAGTCGGGATTGTCAACTCCGAAGCCCGTGGTTTCGGGGTGGGTGGCGTCAGATTCTAGTGGTTTGGATATCTCGAATCCAATCCCCCGGTCGTCGAGACCAGAGGGGGGGGCGGTTGTTTCCCGTACGGTAGCGTTCACTCGCTCTGATCCGTTAGGGGAGACGCGTCCCACTACTGCAGGGCAACCCACGGGCTTAGTCCATGTTGGTCTGGGTTCTCGAACCCTAGCCCCCGGCAAACGCCATATGGGGGAACGAGTACTTCCTGGGCTGTCTACATTGCCAGCTAATGGGAATGCTCGAGCTAACAATTATGGACGCTCTTCGGAGCAACAGGTGTTTTCACCTGAGTGCGTGACTACTAGTGCTCCCCTATTGCCGCTCTCTAGCGGTCCAATAGCGGGTTCACACGCCTTTAGTAGTCATCGGGCACATACCGAGTCATCTCGGTCTGCCCCCGCACTGGGTGCTTTTAGCTCCCAACCCATGGTTACTGCATCTTCTTGCTTAGCCAATATGGGTGATTTGGGCGATTCTCTAGGCTTACGCCATGAGCGCTCTAATCCCTTTATGGGAAGTGAACGTCCCTCCGCGGAGGGATCGGTTCGTGTTTCCGAAGCGGCTTCGGAGATCCGAACGAATCCGATTAAGCGTTCTAAGAAAAGGGTTTCGGCTACGACTCTTGTCGAGCCAGCCAAGAAAAAGGCCAAGAAGAAGGCAAAAAGTGGCAAGGCTTTGCCGGCCTCTTGCCCGTCTGGCCTGGCTAACCCAGCTAGCTCCTCTCAAGCTGACATGTTCAGCATGATGCGGGCTTTTGCTCAGAATCAGGGTTGGTCCTTTGTACCGGCTACTTCAACCCTGACTTCTGTCCCTATTCAGGGGTCTGACTTTGAGACTAATCAGCCTTTTGTGATTGATTCGTCTTTGTCTGAGTCGGATTCGCATGTGCCTCCTATTCCCGCGGCCCTTGGGGCGCCGCCGGGCGAGGAGACTTTTGTTGAACCATGCGGGGCTCTGCCTGCTGAGGCCTTTGTTAGCGTTCCTTTGTCTCATTCCACTCGGGTGGAACCAGATTTGGAGGTGGCCTCTCAAGCTTCGGTTTCTGAATCGCTTGGGCAGGCGGAGTCTCAATCGCTCGCCCTCTGTGGGGTGGAAGCGATTGCTTTGTTGTCCAGATATCTCCCTGAATTTCAGTCAACCCGCGCGCAGGGTTCGACTTCGCGTTGGTTTAAGCAGCAGGATTCCTCCGAGGGTATTGCTCTTGAGGAGGATTTCAAGCTGGAGTATGACCGCATTGAGGCCGCGCTGTTGGTTAAGCGCCCTAATGCGGTTAAGGGTAAGGCTTTCGCCTTCTGTTCTCAGGATCAAGACAGCTTTTTCAAGGCTAAGACTCTTTCTCCTGAGATTTTGGAGGTTGGTCGTCGCTTGCGGGCGACTAATCCGCTTACCTCCGCTGCGTTCAAGGCGGAGGATAAGTTTTGGTTTAATATTGAAAACCAGGTTAGGTCAGGTATGCGTTTGGCGGCTTTTCAAGGGTTTCTCTCCGACCTTAGGTCCAGGGCGGAGGAGTTGAATGTTACTGATGGTGACAAGCTGATTATTGACGACTTGCTGCATACTCTTTTTTGTCTGCAGTGGTCGCAGCTTTCCACCGCAGCTGCTTCGGCTACGTTCCGTCGCAGGACCTTGGCTCTCTCGGCACTGGGTGTTAGAGAGTCGGGCATTGCTCAACTTCTCCGGGATGTTCCGTCTCGGGGTCCTTCGCTTTTTGGTGGTAAATTCGCTACGGTTTTTCAGAGAGAGATCGATGCGCGAAAACAGATCTCGGATATGACTAAGCAGTTTCACACTAGCTCTAAGCCAACGCGGGCCCCTGTTCGGCGTAGACCTGCTGGTCCCGTTTCGGGTCAACGCAGTCGCGTGTCTAGGGTCCCGCCTCCTGAGCCTCAGCCAGCTCCGTCTCGCGGGAGAGGGAGTCGTGGCAGGGGCATTTCGAGAGGTTCTCGTGGTAAGGCGACGGCTTCGCAGAAGGCCAAGCCTGGGTTTTGATGTTTTTCCCCGAGCGCTTGTTCGACCGAATGTGGTAGGTGGCCGACTTCATGCGTTTCTCCCCGCTTGGGAGGCCATCTTTGCGCTTCGCTCCCCGGAGGGGCTATAAGAATTCGGTCACCTCCCATGTCTGCCCTGTCTCGATCTCATGCTTCAAAGGAGATCGAGTCTCTTTTGGAAAAGAGGGCTATAGAAAGGGTAAGAGACAGGCCGTCTCTTTCCCTTTCTCCAATTTTCGTTATTCCCAAGCGCTCGGGAAAACTTTGTTTGATACTGAACCTGAAAAGAATAAACAAATTCATTCCTCCGGTTCATTTTCGGATGGAGACTCTCGCCTCCATTCTTCCGTTGATCAAGAGGAAAGACTACGCGGTCTCGATAGATCTCAAGGACGCGTACTTTCACATTCCCATTCATCGCGCATCCCGCGATCTTCTGGGGTTCTCCTTCCTCTCAGAGACTTATCGTTTTCGTGCTCTTCCCTTCGGGCTGCGCCCGGCCCCTCGGGTTTTTACTCAAGTTGTAGCGGTGCTGGCGGCCTCTCTGAGGCGACGCGGCCTGCGGTTGTTTTGTTACCTGGACGATTGGCTTCTCCTTGCGGAGTCGCGCGATCGTTTGTTGGACGAGACTCGTTTGCTCGTCTCTCTTACTCAAAACTTAGGTTTCCTAATAAATTGGGAAAAGTCAGAGTTAGTTCCCACTCGCAGCCCAGTTTTTCTGGGGGCGGTGTTAGACATACGGAATCAGTTGGCTCGGCCCAGTCGAGACAGGATTCTCACCATTGTCTCTGCGGCTCGCAAGCTCTTGCTGGCCAGAAGGGTCACGGCCAGACAGTGGCTTCAGTTTCTAGGTTATCTAGCCAGTCTAGTCGATGTTCTAGAGGACTGCCGGCTCCTCATGAGACCTTTTCAGAGACATCTCCTCAGGTTCTTCAAGCCGGGAAAAGACTCTCTTTTGGTCTGGATTCCAGTACCAGTAAGGATCAAGTCTCTTCTCTCTTGTTGGACGAGCGAGGAGTTTCTCGCGCGAGGCAGGTCCTTCACTGCCCCTCTCCCGTCGATATCGGTTTCGACGGACGCCTCTCGGTTGGGGTGGGGAGGACACTGCAACGGCAGCACGGTTGCGGAGGATTGGTCTCATCTTGGGACTCTTCCTCATATCAATGTCCTGGAGTTTATGGCAGTTCTGTTGACCTTGCTCCATTTCAGAAGTCGACTTCTCAGTCGTTCGGTTCTGATTCTCACGGACAATGTTACTGTGGCGGCATATATCAATCGGCAGGGAGGCACTCGTTCGGCTGCCCTGAATGCCCTAGCAGCTCAGCTGTGGAGGTGGTGTCGTCGCATGGCAATCACACCCATGGCCTCTTTCATCCCCGGTCGGGAAAACCTCATTGCGGATTTTCTGTCTCGGGGCAGGTATCTTCCATCGGAATGGATGCTCCATCCGGAGGTCTTTTGCCGCATTCGCAGTTGCCTAGGTCCACTGGAAGTGGATCTATTTGCGTCGGTGCTAAATCACCAGCTGCCGAAGTATTGCTCCCGTGTTCGCGATCAGGGAGCATGGGCTCTCGATGCTGTTGGCGATGTTTAAAAATTATATAGGTGGGAAAAGAAATTTGTTATCTTGTTTAAATTTCAGAAATCAATCAGAAATCAATCAAACAATCAAATGAACATCAATTCCACACGGCAATCAGCATCCCAACATTTTAATGGAACAAAAGGCTACGTGATCTACAAGATAAATAAAATACGCAGAAAACAGAATAGTTAAGGTTCAATGGTTTTGATGTATATTATTGCATATCTTGACTATTTACACATTTGATCAAACATATTTTATTCAAATAAAATTCAATGTCTAACTGATCAATGTATTGAAAACAAATTATCGGTATAAAGACTTATATTGGTTGACTCAAATTATATTGTATCGAAATAAGGCAGTGAATAATACATAAAGAATTATCTTTAATACAGAATCATGGAAAGTTGACGAGTGTTGAACGTAGTTGAAAAACGAAGACTGTCGAAGAAAACGAAGATTGTGGCGAAGAGTTGACTGGTGAAAACGGTGAATTATGGGTGTCTGGTGTGAGATCTGGGGTGATGACCCTTGTCAGTTTGTGTGGTGACACTGGTGGTAGAAATGACCCTTGTTCGGATGTCACTTGGACCTATTACCAAAAAGATAACGATACATCGTTGTCCCTTAAAAATCAACTCGTCCTCGAAAGGTATAAAAATTCACTGCGACGTTCAACATATTATATATATATATATATACATACATACATACATATTGTGACTATACTTATCACATAACTGCCTTATTCACTTCCATAAACAAGATTATTATATTGCCATGAAAATGATCAATAACGTATAGTGGTACAAGTTTAACCTTTAAAAAAAACGTCAAAGACGAATAACAGTTTGTTAAATAGAAAATCATGACAACTGCTATCACTATTAAATCCTCGAAAAAAAAGGAAACTTGTACAAATCAGTTTCGACAATTGTAATGATTATATCCTTTTTAAACCAAGAGAAAATATGGTCTAAATAATTATATAAAACTCAATTGTCAAATCAAATAACTTGGTCGATCCATTCCATGTTCGTTCTTTTCTATTTACAATAGTTGAACTACCAATAAAGTATATAAATAATCATAACTACCAAAGTACATACCCGATATATATCAGGAAAATGACCCGTGCTTTAGAGGTTTACCAAAAACCAGGACAGCTAGAAGGTAATTAGCCGGTTTGGCTCTCCAGCTCGGGTAAACGAAGGTTCAAAACCACGTACAAAATAATGCTGCTGTAACTTTTGGAGCAAAATCTGCGTCCTGCAGCGATCAAGGTTGGATGTGATCTGGTGACTTCTCAAAATACGAAATGAAATCTCCGACACCACCCAAAAATGGTTAATTCTGATTGGTTACTTTACGTTACCAAGAATAACAAAATTTACATAACAGTAATCAATTACAAGAGTGCACATGAATGGATATGCACCTTTAGAAATAATGTCTTTAAAATGCTGTCTTTAGAATTAAGTACTTTGGATTTTTTTCTGTTTTAAAACACAGGTGGTGGACGTTGCTTTGTATCCAAATCAAATAATGTTCACACGACATTATATGTCTGAAGTTGTGTTTATATAGTGCATTAAATCGTATTAAATACTTGTTTGGACACTACAATGCTTTCTCCCAGCTGAGGGAGAACCTTCAGGGATTCGCCTTTCCTCCCTTCCAACTGATTCCGCGTGTCTTGCGGAAAATCAGGGAAGATCGGGCGCGGGTGCTTGTAATAGCTCCCTTTTGGCCCAGGAGGAATTGGTTTCCAGAGCTTATGAGCCTCCTAAGGGCTCAACCGTTCGTTCTCCCGTTAAGAGCGGATCTGGTGTTGCAGCCCCTATCGGGGATTCTTCACCACAGTCCGGAGTCCCTTCATTTGACTGCTTGGCCCCTGTCAGGGAATCTGCAAGACAGTCGGGTCTCTCTGATAGAGCCGCGGACTTTTTAATGTCCAGTCGTAGGGTTTCTACTAGGGAAATTTACAATTCCCGTCTCTCGGTCTTTTTCCTTTGGTGTAAAGAGAGAAATCAAACCCCTTCTAAGGCTCCTATTGGTTCAATTGCGGATTTCTTAATCTCGTTATTTGACAAAGGGAGATCTATCTCTACTATCCGAGGCTACCGTTCAGCGATCGGGGCCATTCATTCGGGTTTCTCAGATGGTTCGGGGATTTCCAATTCCCCGCTACTAAGTGGTTTGATTCGCTCGTTCTTTCTGAAACGACCTTCTTTTTCTAAGTTAGTACCGTCTTGGAGTCTGCCTAAGGTCCTGGAGGCCTTGGCGAAACCTCCTTTCGAACCGTTAGGTGAAGCTTCGCTTCATCATCTTACGGTTAAGACGCTCTTTTTGGTAGCTATTGCCTCTGGGCAGAGGCGCAGTACTCTTCATGCTCTCTGTCTTACTCCTGGTCACGTTCGCTGGGAGAGAAAAGGCGTTAGATTGATTCCTAAGGCTTCTTTTATTGCCAAGAATCAGACAGCTGCCTCTGGCCCTGTTGAGATTTTTCTTTGTCCGCTTTCTGACTTTTCTTCTGTGCGTGAGGACAAAGTTTGGTGTCCTGTAAGGGCTCTCAAATGGTATATTGATAAGACTAAGTCTTATCGTAAGGATGATCAGTTGTTCCTGATCACTAGAGAGCCTTTTTCTCCTGCCTCTCTTGATTCCATCTCTAGGTGGATCGTCGAAGCTATTAGGGCCGCTGGCACAGAGGCTCTTTTATCCGACAGTAAGCCTCGTGCTCATGATACTCGTAGTGTCAGCACTTCTTGGGCTCTGTTTCAAGGTGTGGCGCTTGTTGATATTTTGAAGGCTGCTTATTGGCGTTCGTCCAATTCCTTCATTTCTTGCTACCTTAGGGATGTTCCCGCAGGTGAAGCTATGTTTGCGTCAGCCACCTTGAAGGCCGCTGTGTCTTCTTTGTAATCTTTGGTGTAATCCTATTCCCTTCTGCTTGAAACATGCCTCCCGGTCTTTGAGTTGGCGCTGGTCTGGCATAATACGTAGGTATATATGATTTATTGCAGTAAATTTGTAAAATCAGCACTGATTTTCTTATTTACTATATAAATCTATATACCTACCTATGACCCTCCCTCCTTCCCCGCACCTTGCAAGCAACATGTTTCTACTTGGGGTTGCTCGCAAAAGAGGAAGATGGCCGTAGCGTGTTGACGCGCGTGAGTGGCGAAGGGGACAATAGGATTACGGGAGGTGCGCACAATATTGTGACTCATGTGTGATAAATTCTCGAAGGGGTCCCGTAGTCAAGACTACGGGCATAATAGGTAGGTATATAGATTTATATAGTAAATAAGAAAATCAGTGCTGATTTTACAATTCAAGAGTAATGATTGCAATAGGAAAAATTGATTCTGACAAATTGCATGTATGGTGTTAATATGAATAGAATGGACAATTTATACTGTTGCTTGTAGACTTGGTTGTATTTTAGTATTCTTTAAAAGAGATGCTGGAAAATCAAGAGAAGACATAGTGAAAAGAAATGAAACTGCATTGTATAAGCAGTATTTATGGCGCAAAAGATGTTAAAAGTGAATCATATAGGGTGCAAAATATTCAAGGTGCAAAAATTGCAAGGCCTTCAGTATTATGAATGTAGCTTTCATGTGACAAGGATATTATAAAGGTGCAAAGAAATGACAAAGCAAATGAGAGTTCATTCATTGTCCATGTGTCTTCAATCACAATTGCAGCTGTAGTGAATAAAGTTAGTCATATATATACACATGTACATGTACATGTACATGTACAATTCAGTGAAAAACATGTACATTGGTACATGTATTTAACTTACTTTCATGATTCACTGTCTGTATAGGTCCATTCTATCATCCTGATGGATCTGAAGTGTCTAACAGAAGGCTCATCACAGAACCTTGCAGAAGCATTGTGCTTTATGCCAGAACTAACTAACCTGGAACTGGATACATGGTTTCAGGAGGATCTCCATGAGTTCGCTCTCACACTTCAAGCAAAGGCATCATCCACACAGGTAATCATGTACCTGTAATTGTAATTATTATGTAGTATAATGAAATGCAGTGAATAAAATGACTTTCAGTATGATAAAGGAATAGGTCCAATATGTTAATTTTCACTGATATAGTATTTACATGTTATCATAATAGAGTGGTAACACTAGACCATACACTGTTTGCAGGAAAATGTCTAAAACGCTGTTGAAATTGTGATATATGTCATATAAATTTTGCGCTAAATGCTAACCAATCAACCAGTTAACCAATCGCCTACAGAAATAGGATGGTTCCTGTATTACACCTGTAGGAATGAGATGATTCAGTAGTCAGTGGATTGATTAAAAAATGAAGTAGTAAAATTGTATAGTTGTATAGTTATACAGTTAATTTTATTAGGGCATAATTGTAATAGGTTAGTGCATATGCCCAAGGAAAGTTCTGAACTAACATGTAAAGAATGCAAGAATGAGAGAAAGCAATTTTCTATGAATGATTATAACCGAGGTTGCTAACCTTGTTTTGTTTTTTTATTGTTTTTTCAGGGTTGTTTTCCTCAAATCTGCAAAGGGAATTTCAAATTCAATGAAACCCCTCAAGATAATTTGGATTCATTTCTTCGCTCTCTTGCAGATTATTCAAGGTTAGTTTTTCAAGTAATATAATGCACCCTCAGCTTCTAATTATCATACTCAGATGTAAAACTTCATGATCCATATCATTTTAATTTTAGACTCTTGCTCTATGATGAAGACATTTCGATCTTTCAAGATTATTTGATAATAGAGATCCAAAGAGGACATATAACATGCTTCAAAACTACCAGTAAATTTCACTTCCATTTCAAGAAGGATTACATGTGCAAATATATGATTTAAAAAAAGAATTAATGTTAATGGAAAGTGTATATACAGCCCTTTAAAAAATATTAGACAAGCTCCCATTGGGGCATATATAGGAAGTGTAATTACATCAGTAGTGCAATTTGCCAAATGATATATACTAGAAAACTTATTACTGAGAGTGGACTGTATTACTCCGTAGAACAATTGCCTCCTACAATTACTAAGCCCTAGGACAACTATGGGCAATTACTCTGAACAACACCCCCTGAAGGATAAATGATGTAGAACCACTAATAGAATGTAAATGTCCTAGACGGTTAATGGCCTGGGGCATTTATCAGGAGGGTGGGTGGGGCAGTTTTGGCCTGGGGTATAAAGGGGGGGTCAACAAGGGGGTATGACTAATTGTCTGGATAAGCCATATTTCATTCCTGCAGCTGCATATTGTTCAGTTTTATGTGGCAAAGTTTTACTGTTGATGTCAACTATAGCCTCACCAAACATTTACAGATTTGTGCCAGATTCTGAAAAATCAGACTCTCACTGAGAGTTCTGGTGGCACAATAAGGGTTTCACTGCCTCTCAAAATTATTTATTGATTGAAAGCTTTTCTTTCTGTCTTATTTTACATCATTCAAAATGTTCTGAGTGCTTAGGCCAAGGCAAGTAATGCCAAACAATATTTTGCTCAGATAGCTATGGTATAATAGATGGTCACAAACCATTTTTCTTAGAGGATTGGGGGGGGGGGGATTGAGTAATTGTCTGGATGAATTGGTCCAGAGTAGTTTTGCTGTGGGGGATGGTATGTCCTAGAGTGTAGTTGTCCATTCATTATGAATTAGCTGTTAGACATTGTTTTGCTAGATCTATAAATTATGTACTTTACACAGCCTGAAATAACAGAGCTAGCTTACTAGAGATCCCTGTCAAACTAGACTAATGTAATGAAGTAAATTATATAGGTACATGTAGTCTATTTTCCCATGCTGTGGAAGACATTACAAATTCGGAAGATTACAAACATTCTTTTAAAAATCTGCTTTCATACAGAATTATAAGTGGATTGTTTGAGATATTTTTGTACAATTTAGAATATCTCTTTCAGTTTACCCCCTCCAGTGTTCAGACATGTATCTAGATCTCTGTGGAATATCAGTTGTGATTATAGTCCTAATTTTTGTGTCTTTCACATTCAACTACATCTACCAAAAATTGCACTGGGAGCAGTTGAGAAAATTCTTTTAATTATGTGCTATACATTACCAGACTATGAATGTCATTAGTTTTAGGACCAGTCAGGGGTGTACAGATTCCCCAACTTGAAATGATATCAGTGGGGCTTGGCTATAAAACAACCTTTTGAGAGGGCTGTTACGGCTAGTGATCAGTAGGGCATTATGGCATAATGCTGTTTGGCCCCACAGTAACACGAAGCCTGCCTTAAAAGCATGTACATGTATGTAATGAATTTTATTCAGTATTGAAGGTGTAATTTTGTATGAACTATAGGAGCAGGTCTGCACCCAAGAACCATGTTCTTGAAAGTTAAAATATGAGCATGAAATTTCCTACAAAATGCCTTTTGCAGCAATGACAAGAACAAAAATATGATTTTGTTATACAAATTATTTAATTGATATATGCTTCAACCATCTATAACAGACCGGAAAAGAAGTGATGTTTTACTTTAAGAGGAGCATTTTTGGTTATATGCAAAGTCATGCTAGCTAGGGGAACATGATGGACAAAGAGAGTGGACAAAATAAACAACCCCTCATCCTACACTTCACATAGGTTCTGGTAGACAAAAGAACATCCCTTCACTGCTATTCTGTAAAAATATGTAGAACAGGTGTCACATGTATATATTCACCTGTTCTACTCATGTTACATAATAGCAGTGAAGGGATGTTCTTTTGTCCGCCAGAACAATTGTGGATGGTAGAATGAGGAGTTGTTTATTTTGTCCACTTTCTCTATCCTTCATGTTCATAGTGTAAAGCAATAAATTATAAAGGTACAGGGGAGAATTTGAGGATGTATACCACCAATGATTTTGAGGGAAGATGTCTCCTTTTTTCTTTCATGAATGTTTGTTCTTATTTTTTATGCCTCCGCCCACCGAAGGTGGGTGCCAGAGGCATTATGTTTTCGGGTTGTCCGTCCTGTTATGATCCAAAATCCACAAAAGATAAGAATCAAACAAAAGATATTAACTTTAGATGATTTATGGTTTAATTTAAATATTTACCAACATCAGGTATGACACGATATAACAGAATTACAAATTCTAGTTACAAATACACTACATGTACTTAAACTGGCAAATTCCAAATATTAAATCCAAACGGTATGTTGTCCAGCTGGCAAAAGAAGATTCCCAAAGCCGCCGAAGAATGTCCAAGATAATTCAGGAAGTCATCGATGTCGATAATGATGTCGATGACGATATCCAAGATAATGTCAATGACGATGTTGACCACAATGTCGATAACAATGTCAATAACGATGTCGAACACGACGTCAAATATGTCAAGGATGATGTCCAAGATGAGGTCCAAGATGATCTCCACAGGTTGATATCAAAGATCAATATCAGATGGTGTTAACTGAGAACTTATGCAATATATGCTCCACGATGTAATCAGGGTATAAATTCTGAAATTTCTGTGCAAGCTCCCAGCTTATATACAATCTCAACCCTTAATTAGAATTTTCTACATTCTACTACAATATTCATGAAAGTTTGGAACTCTCTTGTAAGTTCTACATAGTTCTTGTTGTAATAAACAAAGGAAGGGGATTCCCATGATCTATTTATAGACTCATTACAATGTTACACTCTTACTAAGAGGTTCATGCAAAGGTCAGGATATTCCAACATGTACATTGTACATTGTAATTATCCTATAGTACATCACACACAATGTAAAGATCTAGAATGTTCTCTCTACTGGATGTGCATTATGATTATTTCACTGCTACACATCACATTCACTTTTCACATATGAATAATAATTTCTCTTCTGGAAATTTCCATGTTCATAAAACCATACATAACCGGAAAAATAACTCCCTTCCAGAAGATTCCTTAATTATATCACACCTCCCCCACCGGAAAAAAGAAAGCTTTACCGTAGTAAAGGTTTCTTTAAGATTCAACCTGTTTCAAATTATCCAGATAAGCCTTTCATCCTGTACAAAGGCATTACATATCACACATGTATTTAAGGATCAGCAAAAAAGAAAAATACAATTATAAAATGACAAACTTTGTCACAAAAAAGTAATTTCTCTCTTTACATTCTTGAAAGAGCATCAGCAATCACATTATTCTTTCCACGAATATGTACAATTTTCAAGGGGAAAGGTTGGAGCATAAGGCTCCACCTGTACAGTCTTTGGTTCTTTGTTTTGAATTTCTCCAAGAACACAAGAGGGTTATGGTCTGTGTAGACCATGATATCACCATTACTGTTGGTTAGGTACACCTCAAACTGCTGGAGAGCGAGTACAAGACTCAGAGCCTCTTTTTCGATAGTTGAATACTTCTTCTGATATTGGTTGAGTTTCTTTGAGAAGTAACAGACTGATTTTTCAAAGCCTTCTTCATCCTCTTGGAGCAACACTGCTCCCACTCCAACATCACTGGCATCAATAGCCACCTTGAATGGCTTTGTGAAGTTTGGAGCTGCCAAAACAGGCTCATTCACCAAAATGGCCTTCAACTTCTCAAATGATCTCTGACATGCATCAGACCATACATACTTCACTTTTGCTTTCAGCAAGTTTGTCAGTGGACTAACCACAGTACTGTAATTTGGAACGAACTTCCTGTAGAAACCACTCATACCTAGGAATCTGAGCAACTCTTTCTTAGTTGTGGGAATGGGGAAGTCTAAGATTGCCTGAATCTTTGCTTCTCTCGGTAGCACTTGCCCCTGACCAACCACATGACCAAGATAAGTGACCTTTGCCTTGCCAAATTCACTCTTCATCAGGTTAACTACTAAGTTGGCTTCATCTAGTCTGTCAAACAGTAATCTCGTCTGTCAAACAGTAATCTCAAATGATTGAGATGGTCATTCCATGTATCACTGTACACTAAGATGTCATCTATGTACACAACACAATTGTCAAGCCCAGCAATCACCTGATTTGTCAATCTTTGAAAGGTTGCTGGTGCATTTTTCATTCCAAACGGCATGACTTTGCATTGAAATAAGCCATCCGGTGTGACAAAGGCTGATATTTCCTTGGCTCGGTCAGTCAGTGGCACCTGCCAATATCCCTTCAGCAAGTCTATCTTAGTGACAAAGGCAGAGTTCCCAACCCTATCGATACAATCTTCCAACTTAGGAATTGGATATGAGTCGGTCTTAGTGACTGCATTTGCCTTGCAGTAATCTATACAAAATCTCTGAGAGCCATCCGGCTTTGGGACCATTACAATAGGGGAACTCCAACTACTCTGACTTGGTTCGATTATGTCATTATCTAACATGAACTGGATTTCCTCATTCACTTTTTCCAACTTGCTTGGATTAAGTCTATATGGATGTTGTTTGATAGGTTTTACATCACCTACATCTACATCATCTACATCTACATCATGTACAGTCAAGGCAGTACGACCTGGTCTATCTCTACACACATGCTTATAATCTTTCAACAAGCCAGATATGTCAATTCTCTGTTCGTCAGAGAGATGCTTCAGTGCATCATTCAAATTTTCTAACATTTCTGAGTTAGACAATTTCACTCCACATGGTTCATTTTTAGACACATCTGTGTGAGACAATTCACTCTCTGTCTCTACATTGCCTTCATTTACATCTTCTAGCTTCTCTTTTTTTACAACATGTGCTACACCTACTGGCTGATTAGCCTCGCGTTCAAAGTATTCTTTCAGCATGTTTACATGACATACTCTTTGACTCTTTTTTTCTGTCAGGGGTACTGATCACATAGTTGACATCATTCAGTTTCTTTTTGACAGTGTAGGGACCACTAAACCTAGCTTTCAAGGGCTCACCTAGCAAAGGCAACAACACTAACACCCTATCTCCAGGCTTGAAGTTGCGCTCTTTTGCCTTCTTGTCTGCCTGTGTTTTCATTTTAGCTTGCGACACTTTCAAGTGTTCTTTGGCTACCTCACAAGCCTTTGAGAGCCTTTCTCGAAACTTTGACACATAGTCAAGAAGGTTTACCTCGTCATTCTGACCCATGAACTTTTCTTTGATCAGCTTAAGGGGGCCCCTAACCTCGTGACCATAGACCAGCTCAAATGGACTGAAGCCCGTCGACTCATTTGGGGAATCCCTGGTCGCAAACAGCAAGAATGGGATACCTTTATCCCAGTCATCAGGATACTCTTCACAATATGCCCTAAGCATGGTCTTCAGGGTCTGGTGATAGCGTTCTAATGCACCTTGGGACTGAGGATGATAAGCAGAGGACTTAATCTGCTTTATCCCCAACTCATGCATCACTTGCTAAAACACTCCTGACATGAAATTTGATCCTTGGTCTGACTGAACTTCCGTGGGCAAACCATACCTAGTGAAAAACTGCACTAGCGCCTGTACTACTGTCTTTGCAGTGATACTTCTCAACGGTATCGCCTCTGGAAAACGTGTAGACAAATCCATAATCGTAAGAAGATACTTGTGACCCGACCTAGTTCTGGGTAAGGGTCCAACACAGTCAACAAGAACCCTAGTAAAAGGTTCATCAAATGCAGGTATCGGTATCAAGGGAGCAGGCTTGATAGAAGGCTGTGCCTTCCCAACAACCTGACATGTATGACATGTCTTACAGAGCTGCACAACATCCTTGTGCATCTTTGGCCAATAGAAGTGCCTCATGACCCTATCCTCTGTCTTCCGAATACCTAAATGACCTGCCATAGGCAACTCGTGAGCCATCCTCAGAATCTCTGTGCGGTAACAGGGAGGAACAACAACTTGGTGAACTACACACCACTCTTCATTAGCTGGTCTCCGGGGAGGTCTCCACTTCCTCATCAATATGTCACCTTTGACATAATAGCACTCAGGAACCTTATCAGCCTCAGCCTCAGAACATGCCTTCTGTGACAAGCCTTTCAATTCTGGGTCCGCCTGTTGTGCCTGTACAAGGGAAGATTTGCTAAACAACCCATCATTGTCTGCAACAGAGCCTTCAACATTATCCCCATCCAAGTCCTTGAAAAAGGTTTCAGCTAACCAGACATCAGTACTCTCCTCCACATCAATAGAATCCGCATCATCCTGTTCAGCCCTACGAGCCTGAGACCTAGTAACAACACAATCCGGGAAAATTCCAGGAAAATCCTCCTGCAACCGTTCAGTTTCAGCTACCTCAACCGGCTTCTCTGAAACCACTGGAGATGCAACAACTTTCTCTCCAGCCAAGTCGTTACCCAACAAAAAGTCAACCCCGTCCACGGGTAATTCCGGTACGACACCAACAGTTACAGGACCACTAACTAGGTCACACTTTAAGTCGACCTTATGCAAAGGAACCGACACGTAATCCGGACCAATGCCTCGAACCAAAACTTTGGCATTCTCTGAACTCTCTGGTGGGAGGGTCAAATGCCCTGACATCATCAGGGACTGAGCAGCCCCTGTATCTCGAAGGATAACCACTGGCTTACCTACAGCACCAGTCGAACAGGGGGATACCTCACCATCACGCAAAAAGCTTCTAAAGCTCTCATCAACCTTCTTGACCTTATCGGCAAATACTAGAGAAAAACTCTCAACATCTTGGACTGATTCCAACTGGACAGACTCCGTGGGTGGAACACTTGATTGCTTGACTAAACCCACATCTTTCTTATTTTTGGTTGGTTTCCCAATCAATTCCCAACAGGACTTTTTCAAATGTCCTGGCTTATTACAATGAAAGCAGACTTTGGAACTTTGACCAGCAGATCTTTCATTGGATTTCGCACCTCTATCTGCCTGAGACTTGTCAGAGTCATTCTCCTTGCTAGCATGTTTTCCCTCACCAAATTTCTTGTGGGATTCAAATGCCCCTTTACCCTTCTTATTCTGTAAGTTTTTGAAAGGAAGCCTATCCCCACTACCTCTGTGTGTGACCTCAAATTCATCAGCTACCACAGCTGCCTTACTCAATTGGGTAATTCTTTGGTCATCTAGGTGAGACTTAACGCCAAAAGGAACACTCTTTTTGAATTCCTCTAGGAGGACAACTTCTCTCAGTTGGGCGAAATCTTCGTCAACTTTCAGTGATCTGTACCACTTGTCAAACATCATTTCCTGTTCCCTAGCAAACTCAACATAGGTCTGGCCTGATTGTCTTTGCATATTCCTAAATTTACATCTGTATGCTTCTGGGACCAACTCATATGCATTAAGAATAGTATTCTTCACTGTAGCATAGTCACATGATTGTTCTTCAGAGAGAGATGAGTAGACTCTTGCAGCCTTTCCCACAAAAACGCTTTGAAGAAGCAGAGTCCAGTATTTCTGAGGCCATTCCAACCTCTTGGACACTTTTTCAAATGATACAAAATATGCATCAACTCCCTCTTCATCAAATTTTGGCACAAGGCGAATGTTCTTCGCTACATCAAAACCTTGGGGAGATTTCTCTTTGGTAGAGTTAGTATTTGCATGTGCTAACTCCATTTCTCTCAATTTCAACTGGTACTCCCTTTCTTCTCTTTCTCTTTCCATCTCGATTTCTCTCTGTTTTTGTTTTTCTTCCATTTCTCTTTGTTTTTGCTTTTCTCTTTCAAATTCTAATTTCATTCTCTCCTTTTCCATCTCAAGTTTTGCTAATTGGAGTTGAACATCACTTGAAACATTAGAAGGAACCTCACTTTCTCTACTGAGCTTCATGTGACTAGCTAGCAGATCAATAATCTCTGCCTTCTTTAACCCAGGGGTAAGAACTACTCCCAAATGCTGACAAACAGCTCTCAAGTCATCTTTTCTTAGTGACTTCAACTGACCAAGGGACAAATCTGTCCTCTTAACAAACACTTCAACATCTATTGTAGTCATGATGAAGCATGTAACAAACAATTACAGAATTTAAGAACTTATCTGCAATATGTATTCTAGGAGTTTCCAGAGATTTCCAAAAATTCTCTCTAAATTTTTTTTTTTTACTTGTTATATTTGGCTACGTTTCCGGACAAGCCCCCAGTTTGTTAAGATCCAAAATCCACAAAAGATAAGAATCAAACAAAAGATATTAACTTTAGATGATTTATGGTTTAATTTAAATATTTACCAACATCAGGTATGACACGATATAACAGAATTACAAATTCTAGTTACAAATACACTACATGTACTTAAACTGGCAAAGACTTACAATTTCTCAGCTGGGAAATTCCTATGAGTCCAGAATGTTCTTGAAGTGTAGAGTAAGTTGGCTGCTAATCCACAAATATAAATTCCAAATATTAAATCCAAACGGTATGTTGTCCAACTGGCAGAAGAAGATTCCAGAAGCCGCCGAAGAATTTCCAAGATAATTCAGGAAGTCATCGATGTCGATAATGATGTCGATGACGATATCCAAGATAATGTCAATGACGATGTTGACCACAATGTCGATAACAATGTCAATAACGATGTCGAACACGACGTCAAATATGTCAAGGATGATGTCCAAGATGAGGTCCAAGATGATCTCCACAGGTTGATAGCAATATCAATATCAGATGGTGTTAACTGAGAACTTATGCAATATATGCTCCACGATGTAATCAGGGTATAAATTCTGAAATTTCTGTGCAAGCTCCCAGCTTATATACAATCTCAATCCTTAATTAGAATTTTCTACATTCTACTACAATATTCATGAAAGTCTGGAACTCTCTTGTAAGTTCTACATAGTTCTTGTAACAAACAAACGAAGGGGATTCCCATGATCTATTTATAGACTCATTACAATGTTACGCTCTTACTAAGAGGTTCATGCAAAGGTCAGGATATTCCAACATGTACATTGTACATTGTAATTATCCTATAGTACATCACACACAATGTAAAGATCTAGAATGTTCTCTCTACTGGATGTGCATTATGATTATTTCACTGCTACACATCACATTCTTTTCACATATGAATAATAATTTCTCTTCTGGAAATTTCCATGTTCATAAAACCATACATAACCGGAAAAATAACTCCCTTCCAGAAGATTCCTTAATTATATCAGTCCGTCCCACTTCTCGTTACCGCGATATCTGAAGAATCATTTGAGGTAGGTACTAGTATGTATCCCCATATGAAGATGAACTGATTAGATTTTGGGGTAAGTAGGTCAAAGGTCAGAGGTCACCGAGGTCAATTTACATGAAATTATATGAAATTACTGGTTTTTAGCACTGTTACCGCAATATCTCAAGAACTATCTGAGGTGAGAACTTCAAACTTGGTACTAGTATGTATCCCCATACGAGGAGGAACTGATTACATTTTGGGATAAGGAGGTCACAGAGGTCAATTTACATGAAATTCTTGTTTTTTAGCACCGTTACCGCGATTTCTGAAGAACTGTTTGAGGTAAGAACTTCAAACTTGGTACCAGTATGTATCCCCATAGAAAGAGGAACTGATTAGATTTTGGGGTAGGTAGGTCAAAGTTCAGAGGTCACAGAGGTCAATTTACATGAAATTACATGGAATTTACTGGTTTTTAGCACCGTTACCGCGATATCTCAAGAACTATCTGAGGTGAGAACTTCAAACTTGGTACTAGTATGTATCCCCATAGAAAGATGAACTGATTAGATTTTGGGATAAGGAGGTCACAGAGGTCAATTTACATTGAAATAACATGAAATTCTTGGTTTTTAGCACCGTTACCGCGATTTTTTTACTTTTGTTATCACCATATCTCAACTATTTTGTATTCATGACGAGGAGGAGATATTGAAAGTGATCAGACATTTGGGTTATAAGGTTTAAGGTCAAATGTCAAAGAGGACAATTAACATGTAATTAGAGGCTTTTTATTCTGGTTATCACAATATTTCAAGAACAGTTTGAGCCATCAACTAAATTATAGGAGATAGCATATAGGAGACGCAGTCGCATTCATCTTGTTAATTTTGTATTTGGAAAAAGCAATGCAAAATTAATTTTGGGCCAAGACTGTTAATAAACTTCTGATATACATGTACATTTTTTATATTCCATGTATTAACTGGAAAACACAAACCTGTTCCATATTCAGAATGAATGATGTAGACACTCCAGACCAGGTGCATCCTCGAAGCAGGGTATCACAACCAGTAGACCTGTCTCAGCACCAACCCATGGATGATGTAGAGCCATCCAGACCACGCGTCTGTCAAAAGTGCTGCATTATTCTGTAGAACAATTTCTATAATTAACCTGATAGCTGTGTTCCTGCCTACAACATGAGTTGGAACATGCTTCTTGAAATTAATGGAATTTATTAGTTAACAATATTCAATTCAATTAAATTCAATTCATTTATTTCATTCATGATCAAGGGAAAAAATGTGAGCTGTATATTGCATGCTCTTTATGGTTGTAATTTATTTTATATAAGGTAATGTATAATATTTGGGGATATTATGGTAATAAGTCTGTCCAAATGTTTTAAAACACCAGGGTAAAAAATAAAAACATATCTGCAGAAATTTCAAATACAAGGTAATTTGGGCATTTTTATGAACAAACTTTGGAAAAAGAGAGAAAAACATTATACATGTAATTACATTCTCTTTTAACACACAAAATGTTAATTGTGTTCCCCGGAATATTGCAGTGTTTTTAAGCATTTAAAGATTTGTATACCATCCAGCCACTTTTGTTTCTGTTTGAAAATGTAATGTAATATGAACAAACCTGCTAGAGAAAGTGTTACCAAAATACAGGAAGAAATGATATATACATGTATATTTTACATGTATTTTGAATTTTTTTATAACTATTATTCAGTCTAAAACATTTCTCTAAACACAGAGTCATAATTTGAGTAATTGGTATATTAATTAGGGTAACATCTGACAATGTATCATCAAAGTTCAAAATCTGTGCTTCAAATGGGTAGCTATATAATGCTGTAATCAGTTGTCTAGATTATGATACTTATTTCATGTCACGACATATTTACATAACATAGAGACGCTCAGATCACCATGTGGCCTGTGGTTTCATAATCCTACAAAATTCCAAACTTGCTTTCCAACCAGCCTTTGACATGAATTCTGAACATCTTGGTCATGTAAAACATTCATGTTGTATTTTGATTTAATAGTGCTAGACATCATCTTATTTACCAGGTAACCATGAAAATCATTAAAATACATGCAAAAAATGTGTTTCACATTTCAGTCCTGGTAAAATTATAGGGCTTAGCAATAAGCCATACAAGTTCTTTTTGTGTGACTTGATTATTATCATGCTTGAATATGATTATTTACGTACTTAATAATACAATGCACCAAGTGTCTGACATTAATATGCATTCAGCAACAATGTTGCTAGGGGGACTGACCTCATTTGGTTGAATATTAACCGGCCCCATTTCTATTTTCTGCAAGCAAGTGAAGCTAGTGAGCACAAATTTTGAAAATGTAATTTGTCATTAAAACATATATATTTTTAAGATTAAAAAATTACAAATAGAACCTGTTGCAGTCTGAAAATGAGGTGATGGGATGGTTGCCCAAATAAAGGTAATTTAACAATTTTCAGGGGAGTGGTCGCAGCCCACACAGTTCTGTATAATGAAGCTTTTTGAAAAGGGTGTGCGTTTTCATTCACTGAAATGTGAGCATGGGCAGAAATCTCCCATTCAAGAAAGAAAGGTCATCAGCTTTTTAGTTTTATAAGCATGTTTCACTCCAACATTTTCTGATAAGCCCCTCCCAAAAGAGCCTAGGAAAACAATCAAAGCATGCAACAATCAAAGCATGGACCCCCCCTTCTTTCATATGACTTCATGTATGTGAAGTTGTAGACGTTAACTTATCCATGTTCTCAATTTAATATATATTATACTTCTCATTGATATGCAAGGAGGATGTGCGATTTGAAGCAAGCACTGAAATAAATCAGCCATGAAATGTTAAAACTGTAACTGCCTCTGTGTAGAGTAAACAATAAAAGAGCCCATCCCATCTCTCTGAAGGAAATTCATTCATCTGTGTATTAAAATGTATATAACTAATTGTTTAATTATGCAATTGCTGCTAAAGTTCAGTACCCATGCATTTGTTACAAGGTTCCAACTCATGTTGGCAAGATAATTCTAGTGAGCTCATCTTGTTTAATTATGCAGTTGCTGCTAAAGTTTAAGCTCATGTTCCCGTTCAGTACCCATGCATTTGGTAGAAGGTTCCAGCTCATGTTGGCTAGATAATTCTAGTGAGCTCATCCATACCACTGACTTCTCATCTCCAACACATCTCTAAACCAGATAGTGAGGATAAATTCTCTTGAACCTGAAGTATGTGTTACAATAGCAGGTCTCTGGAAATAGAAACAAGCTCCTTCTACTCAGTCAATATTTCTGGAGGACATTACTATGCATTCTTGAGCAGCTATCAAGGGTTAGTATACCGACTCATCTAGTGTCCAGACAGGTCACTTTTAAACAATAAATCAAACAACTTTTCATGCAAATTGTCATGAATATTTCACTAGATAGATTGACAGAACTATGAATTGTAAATATTCACTGAGTTCAGTGTTTCTTGATGGATAGTTTTCGTAAAATCCAATGGCAAAATTGACGGGTTAATTTTTGTTAAGTGTCTGCGGACACACAACCCTCCATCATACCACTTCTAAGGAATGATTATCCAAGCTCATGAGATTCCCATACAGATGATAATGCTGAAAGGGAAAAGATGCACAGATGTATGATGTACTGTATATAAACATGTAATCCTAGTTCCAGAGATTTTTTTTTTACTCGCATTAAAAAGCCTTGCAATATTTAACATCTCAGGGTATTTGCATTACTGAAATAATGATATGCTTGTAAATTGTAAATAGTTTCAGAATCTTTGTTTAATTTCCATTTTTCTCTTTTCCTACTGTGTACTTACTGTATGCATGTTGCAGTTGTCTAATTTTTGTACTTATAACCATGAAGCTTTGTAGCTTCATGATATAGCAGAAGTGTAGAGTATTTTAGAATAGTGCAGTGAGCTGTGTTTTTGGATTTCAATAACAATTTACATATCCTGCTGATTACAAAATATCTATGTCTCTTAACTAACTTATTGAGAATTTCTTGTCTGTATAAGCCAGTTCAAAATTGCAATGTGCACAGGTGCAAATAAAGGTCATTTGAACCAGGTAAAATGACCTTTATATATATGCTTGCATAGAGTGCACACCATGCTGTGCACATGGACCAGTATGATTTTAGGTGTTTAAACTAGTAGCGTGTCCACCAAAACATACAAATTGTGGTTATCTGTACTATCTACCAATTAAGAACTGGTTCATTTACATGTGTATGTTTTATGAATGTAACAAAATATCAAGGAAAGTTTCTAAGTAGAAAGAAGGGCATTGGTAGACCATTCTGATTAGAAGAATTGGACCTAATTTGCAGAGGAGTTGCCCAAATTTTCCAGCAAGCAAATAAAAAAAATTGAAAATCTTCAGCTTTACAGATTTGCCAACAAGGCTCTCAATATAATCAGAATTAGAAGATTTTGTATGGGATAGGAGAGATGTCACACTTCTACCCCAGAGTGATGTTCTTTAGTATGACACATACGTTGTACTTTTCATTTTATTTTTAAGTGGGAACAAAAATTATGATTTAACTCTACTGTGCCAAGGGGTTTAGCTCGCTTCAAAGTTTTACCAAAATGTGATCAATGCTTACTTTTCAAATGTCTGCACCTCATTAAACATCTATTATTTCACAACATAAAAAACTTGTAGGAAATTTATTACCATTTCTTATGATACCTTTATAACTTTATTACTTTACCTAACTTTATGCATAAGAATTATTGATAATTACATTTCAGTTTCTTTTTTGTCAATTATTTTTTGGTTTCTCATTTGTTTACTATTGTTTAATGTTGAAATAAGGTAATATCTTTTTAAATATCTGCAATTTTCTCTGAAAATTTCTGTAGTAGCATATAATTATAATCATATATTCAGAATGCTTGATTTATGCTCAAAATTTTAATGTACGCTCAAAATTTTGATGTACATTGACTACCATATACCTTTCCTGAGCAATTGGTGAATGAAAATGACAAGCCTTTTATCTGTCACTTATACGTGACATCGGCACTGAAAGAGTTAAATACAGGGTTAATCGAAATGATTTTGAACCAAGGTCCCTTTTCTTGGCAACTGATGGAAAATTGAGAAAAAGTTTTTACCTTTCATATAAATGATTATGTCATCTAACCAATTATTTTCTAATTGGTGGCTTTGATGCTGATTTTATTGAAGTTGTCCATTTTTCAGTCTGCAGAGTTGATAATTATTATCCTCTTAAAGGTCATGTATAGTTTTGGTCAGTCCTCAACAACTTTTTGTCAGATTTCTTTACAATGTGATTAACAACAAGTTACAATACTAAAATGCTGTGAATTCTTTCTTCCTCCAGTGGAATGGTTAACAAATGAGAGGCAAGAAATAATTTAGATATTACTGGGACATAAATTCCAACAAATGCAACGAGCACTATATAAAACAGGTATATGGCTTTCCTGTCTGATATTTACTCTAAAATTCACCGGAAATCTTGCACATGTATCTCTTGATACAAGGGGAATGTGAGACTATATTTGACAGGATTCATCCTGATTTTCTTTTTGCTACCAAAACTATTCATGAGCTTTAATGTTGCAACAGGTTCAGTTGTGTTAGTCATAGCCATGGCATATGGTCATTCAATAGAACCTGTATTTACCTCTAAAGTAAGAATTTCACTCATGCCACAATGCTTAAACCTAGGTCTGCGGCCTCAATGCAATACATGCATGACATTACTAGGGATATTCTGTATCTGTTGGTTCATATATTAAGTTATGCAATATGCCATATTTATATAATTATATACCCAAGATTGTGTATCTATGTTCTTTGTTTTGTGGGGAAATGGTTTGTATCCATGTATAAGTTTGGTATGTATAATGTACTATGATAGAATTATGAAGTACCCCCACAATCAATATACATGTAGTACTACGCTGAAAAGATGGTGTGTATATATGGTCTTTATTTTGTGGGGAAATGTTTTGTGTCCATGTATAAGTCTTGTATGTATATGTAATGTGATATGACTTTTGAGGTACCCAGCTGTACTTTCATGTGTATATATTGTTGAATTTTGAATGGCTTTACTGAAATAGGTTATCGGTTGATCAAGAATATAATGTGAATTAGACACGTATTGTACCCACTGTTATGGGGTGGAAATATGTTGCATAATTTTTGTATATATCTTAAGCTGTATGAATAGTAAAATGTAAAATTTTAACATACTTAGCTGGACTTTCAGGTACATGTATATGATGGTCAATTTGCTGTAATGAAATCGGTTTTATTTTGAGGTGTATAATAATTTTGATTGGACAGGTTTTAATGTCACTTTAACGGTGTGCAAACAAGTTTCATACAGATGATGAACACCTGTACATCAATGTTTTCCAACTGATTTTGCATGTATTAGTAAGGTTCAAATCATTACCATTTTGTCTATCTGAATATGTTTGTTTTGTACATGTTATACATTGCACATGTTTAATACAAGGAATACAGTTATATTACTCAACATTTTTACACATGACCTCATGGAGTTACACTCCTGCAATAATTCATGGGAGTGTTGAGTACTTGTAAACCTTGAAATATAATGTGAGAGATGTGTCAAGTTCTTCATTTCCATGCAGAAAAACTACCAAAGTAGGATTGCCCTTAAAATGTGTTTATATTTCAAGTATAACTTACATTGGTTGATCCCTTGGACCAACAGATTTTAGCTCCTTGTTTCTGTAGTCCCATATGTATATATGTGCAGTATTTTTCAGTGTTTGTGATATTCAGAAAAAAATTTAGTTTTATCATTTTAATGGTTACAAAAGTGACCTCATAATCATAATTACACATTTTATTCATAGGTTTTAAATATAATCTTAAGGAGTTTCCAGACAGTTTATTTCAAAATGCAATTTTACCATCAGTCCTCAACATAACTTCTTAAATGGCATATTCACCCATTCAGGGCAATTGCTTATTTTGTTGTGATGTGGCATTAAGAACTTTTGAATCAGTGCCATGCTGATATTAAGTTCAAAGACACTGCTTTTCTGTACAGATTGGCATTGAAAGAAAATAAGGATTCATTTATCCCAAATGACATGTAGTATGTCTTTCTAATCTGAGAGTGAGATGTTTGAACAGCTCTTTAGTTTTGCTATTCAGAGAATATTGTGTTAACTGGAATCTATAAAATCATTACATCTGAAATATGTTCAGAACAATCATATTTATGCTTAAGATGATTGTATACTTGAAATTTTCATATTAAAGAGTTTCCTATAATTATTATACCAAGTCTGAATATATGATATCTCTGTAGCTGTGAATCCAGGGAGAGAGAGAGAGAGAAAGAGAGATGGGAGAGGAGGGCTGTTAAGATGGACAGGCAAATACGGGGAGAAATGAGAGAAATACAACCTGTGAGAGATAGAAAGGAGAGATTTACAGTATGAAAGGGATGGGAGCGAGGGGTGTAAAGATGGATGACAAATGAGAGAGACACGAGAGAAATACAGAATGAGAGAGATGGAAAACAGATTTTTGAAAGCATTGGAGAGGTAAGGCTTGTAGAGGTGATGTAGAAATGGAAAGCCAAGAAGGGGAGAGATGAGAGAAATACAGTGACAGAAATGGGGGAAGGAGCGAGAGAAATCAAATACAACTTGTGATAGAAAGGAGAGATATTCGTTTTGAAAGGGATGGAAAGCAGGGATGCAAAGATGGATGTCAAATGAGAGAGACATATGAGAAATACAGTATGCGAGAGATGGAAAGAGAAGATTTTTGAAAGCATTGGAGAGGGTAAGGCGTATAGAGGTGTGGAAATGGATAGCCAAATAGGGGAGAGATGAGAGAAATGGAGCGATACAAAGGAAGGAGTCATTTAGAGCATGAGACAGCTGATGGGGGGGGGGGGGGTGAGATGTAGAACATAATTAATACAGAGATGGAGATTAATGGAGTGATTATGATATATTTGAAGATGCATGGATGTGATTTTTAGAGAGAGAAGACGAGGTAGGGTAGAAAACTGTCGAGATAGGAAAAAAGTCGATAGTTGTTGGTAAGTAGGTAGATGGACATATAGATAAAGCAGATAGGCAAGCAATAAATAGATGTTAAATAGGACCTCAACCCAGATCTCTTTGTGTATTAAATAACTGTAGATATATCGGAGAAAGAAATGGTGAAAGTTTGAACAGAATTGGACAATCCGATCAAAAGTTATGAATAAATTTGCTAAATGGATTATAGGCCTACTTAGATTTTCAATATTTTCCATTTCTTCCTAAAGTACATTTTCCACTCCATCTTATTCAAGTATGGTAATTAATTTCATGGCAAAATTAGAATCTGCAAGCTGAACGTGTTGAACTTCTATTCACCGGTTCACTATAATGATGTCAGCAAACATTTCCCAAACTTCAACCCTATAATCAGTAGAGGGCGTCCTGCAATCTCGTGTCCCTTCGGAGGGCATACTGGTTATGATCGAATCTCTTTGCTCGTGTCGCAAAGCCCTTCATACACATTCTTTTTCTATTCTATCTTCTGTATTTCATGTTTTTTTAGTTTTTCTATTTTTCATTCTATATTTTTGTTTTTCCTTCTCTCATTTTCTATCTTTCCTTGTCTACATGTATGTAAGCCGACCCCTGAATTGTGTCAGGGGCCGCCTTTTCATGCTGAAGTGTAAGGGGGGGGGGGCAAAATTAAGGGCATGCTTTTGTCCAGTTTACGACCCAGCCCCACTATATTTTAGGGTCTTCTTAGGCTACAGGGTCTCTAGGATTTACCACAACAAGATGGAAGTGCAGCCATACCCATCGGCCCATTGCTCCCTTGCATCACAAAGAAGAGGAACCTGGCAGTGTAGACATTCCATCTAGCATGTTTTCTCAAAGCTTTTTAAAGTACATGTATCCCTTTGAGCTTGTCCATGAAATAGGTATAATCTATGACTGTACGAGTAAATACAGATCTAGTCAGAACAGTAGGCGGTCAAGTATTGACATGGAAGAAAGAACCAATCCTGAGGACATGCAAATTTCCTACTTTTCTCCTACTTCCTCTCTCCTGAATCCTAGCTTTCTCCCTACTTTTTCTGAAATTTTGAACCTACTTTTCTCCTACTTTTTTCCTTCGGTGTGCTTGAAAGCCTGTTATATGTAATTAGTTCATGAATCTGAAGAATATTACACGAGTGGAAGAGTGGGGTTGTGTGGGTATGAAAAATGTATTATGGATTATTCTAATAGCCCGTTTTTGTACAAGTAGAAGTTGATTGATAAGGGATTTACCATTATTCCCCATACAAGGATTCAATAGATTAAATATGGTAGGATTAGTGGAGAATATAACGAGAGTAAGACATGAGTAGCACCTATATTTCTCTATATGAGTTTACTTATGTTATTTATGTGTGTTTTCCAAGTTAATTTGTTGTCGATGCATATTACTAAGAATTTGGTTGTTTCAACTTGAACAAGAATTATGTCGTTGAATGATGTTCTGTTATATCTATGTTCAAAGTCATATATTTGTTATGTAATATATGTGTAGGGATCCTTTCTCAAGTTTTCCCACATTTTCTTGGGCAGAGTGTGTGTTTGTGTGTGTGTGTGAGAGAGAGAGAGAGAGAGAGAAACCGGGAGGGGGTGATGGGGGAGGGGGATGGGTGAGAGAGAGAATATTAGTAGTAATGGTCTTTGGTTATGATACCAGTTTCTTTTCGCATGACTCCTTAATCATGTCAGTTTCCTTTACAGACGATCCTGCTTACAAGAGAGTTAAACAATTCAGAGAAGCAGATTGGTGAAAGTTTGTACGAAATCAGACAAGCTATAAGAAAGTTTTAGAATTTTTGAAACTTGGAATCACTATATGAAGTTCACATTTACCAAATCCGTAATGTTACTATGATGTAGCTGTAAACAACTCTCCTATTCGTTCCAAAACACAAACTGTCAAGTAATCACAATGTATACTCCGTAAGATCTTGTTCATTTTAGAGGACATGTAACAATAAAAGGGGCTATCTATAATAGATTTTGAGTACTGCCCCAAGTGAAAACGTGCTTAGGAAAACCCCCGTAAATTAATGATATTTTAGTGTACAACAAACGGGAGAGTTGACCGTGAATACGTAATATTTGCCTGACCAAATTGCCAATTCACTATTCTGAGTCGCATAGATTTAGTGATGTCATGTTTTAATTATTTATACCTTTTTTTCTTCGATTTCTTTCAAAATTTCACCATCATGCTCCTCTTATTTTCTGCTTTCACACGCCCAAATAATGGACCTATAGGCCCTATAGTAGGTCCATGATTTGGGCGTGTGAAAGCAGAAAATAAGAGGATAAGGAGATTTTGAATATTTGAAAGTTTTAAATCACATATGGAAATTTCAAATGGGCAGAATCGGTAATACATATATAACTGTAAAGGGCTGGTCACATTTGTCCGGTAACGATAACGAATTTTGTCATTAAAGATACACCCTAGAGCTGCTCTACGATAAACAGACACGCGCATACTCGCACGTATACACCATACAGTAGGGCGAACATTTGTTGAAAATCTCGTTATCGTTTTTGTTATCGCGGACAAAATTATGTGACCAGCCCTTAAGTGAATGGATGGGAGGAGTGAATTCGTGGGGATATAATAATGAAAGGGTAAATTCCCCTTTAAGTTAAAATTTTGTTTTAAGGCATAATGCCCCCCTCATTATTGTGGTATAAGACCGCAAAAAGAAGCTGCAAAATCGTGGTTCACCCTTATTATCATAAGCATGATTGCCAAACGAGAATAACAAGCGTGACTTTATTTTCTTCTGAGAGAAAAATGGGAAATAAGGGGGTTGGGTGGGTAATAAGCGAGCCAAGTGAACAGTGATCATGTTTTGCATTCTGGAATATCAAAACTTTTCATATCGGACAAGTGGTAGCAGGGGCGGATCAAGGATTTTGTGTCACAACAATTGCGGGGGGGGGGGGGAATCCAATTCCACAAAAACCTGACGTATGACAAGGACGAAAGCAGGTTAAATTGAGCATTAAAAGACAATATTCTGAAGGCTATGTTCGCCTAACATCAGCTAGCTCCAAACACGTTACAAGAAACAAAGCTCCAATCGACAGAACGCTAGTTTCTCCATCTGACCAAATCCGAAGAATTCATGAAGCAACGATTGCATTGGCAGCAAGCCTCATTCAGATCCCCAAAATAGTACTGAAAGTCTCACCAACGATCCTAATTCATGAGCCTGCTTGAAGATCTGGTAACTTATCAAAAAACTGTTGGCAAGGGTAATTCCAAAGAAGCTATTTATTGCTTGCCTATCAGCTTTATCTATATGTCCATCGACCTACCTACCAACAACTATCGACTTCGTTTTCATATCTCGACAGTTTTCTACCCTACCCTACATTCCTATTCCCCACAAAGTCCTGACAAAAAAGTAGTGAAAAAGTTGTTGAAAAAAATCATTCTGGACCCCCTGACCCGATGGATCCGCCCCTGGGTAGGTTTGGAAAGGTTGGACAGAGCAGTGGCGTATCCAGACCTTGGATTGACGTAGTACTTAATATCACTGTTACTAATTAGTCTTTGGAAAATAGGCCTTATGTCTATATTCCTTGCATTTCCAAGAGCAAAATTAATATTGACTTACAGAATATTAAAAATTAATGATTCCCTAACATGCTAATTACACTGGTATCTAGAAAATTGGCTGCATTTTTTTTTTTTTTTTTTGTTGGGGGGGGGGGGATTCTTGGGGGTTGTAACGGGAAGAAAGTTGGTCAAGAAGAAACGATAGCCTGGGGAAGAAATATCGACCGTTCAAAGGAAACTGTGTCTTGCAATGGATTGGTGTAGACTTTTAAAATCGTCATCAGCGGCGAGCAGGTGATACCAGGACCCAAAACCTCATTCACTAGCGTATTTTGAAGGGAGCTAGAAGGAAATCTGCACCTCCCTGACAAATTCCACCCCAAATATGAAAAAAAAAATAAAATAAAAATTCATAGCAGATAATTTTCAAGATAGTATTTGAGTATAAAAAAGGGCGAATCCAATGATCCCAATGTATCCGCCCCTGCAAATGATTTTCATACAACATTAACATTTGATTACAAACCCATACAAACTCTAATTTTTAAGAGGAGGGGGAGGTTCCACCAGATACTTAGAAGAGACACCTTTCTTTTTGAAATGCTAAAATGTACCTTTGTCGCTCCTAAATAAATTATCTGACCAAAAAAAAAAGAAGAAAAAGGCCTAAAAATCCCCATATTTTGGGGTCCACTGATTCCAGCCACTGAGGGTCTTACTCAGAAAATAAATGCCAATTTACAAGGCCTCTGATTCGGGGGTTGGGGTTGGGGAGGGGGCCCTTTCTCTGTCGTCTTCTTTTCTCTCTTTCTTTCATTTTCTTTTTTTGTCTTCGTCATTCGATTGGAGGGGGCACGTTCCCCAGGGCCCCCTGTGCGCTACTTGCCTCTTCACTCAAAAAAATATCTGACAACGAAACAAGGAAACCAACCCCCAACCCCCCCCCCCCCAAAAAAAAAAAAAAAAAAAACCAACAACAACACACACACACAAACGAACAAAGTGTCATCCTCTTGTTGAAGGGAACACTTTTCACTACAGAAAAGAATAAAAATAAACATATTTACTGTGAAGGGGGAGGGGGGGGGGGGTAAGGGTTTGCTCGTTTCTCTGACTGACCTCTCGGATTTAAGGACCTGGGTTATCTATTTTCATTGTTTATATCAGGGGATGGGGTTTTGCTCTGCCGCTTCCCAGACCCCTGCCGGGGGTGTTCTGGCTGCTGCAGCACCCAACCCCCCCCCCCCCCGCCGAAATCCTGCCTTGGTTAAAGTAGATATTCAAAGAAAATCACAAATATGGCAATTAATGTATCACTAGAAACTGGGAAGCTTACAGATGGCAATCTTATAAGTTTTATGTCAACTGCGTATCTGGTGATTATAAAAACAACACAAATAAAAGCTCTTCTCAGCATCTGGAATATCCGAGGATTCGCCAGAAATATAGCGATGTTTTGATGTCGTCACACTCGGGATCGATCCTGCTTAAGCAGACGACGTCCTATAATGAATGAACGTAATTGCAATGCAATTATTTATCAAATTATAAAGAGTTTGGTGTATTTAAACATGACCTTATTTCACACCATTATAAAGGGAAAGTGAAACTGATTCTGATAGCTAAAACCGTTTGATTGTAAATACATAGGAGAAGGGTCAATGATCAATGAAATAAACCCCACTTTCAAATTGAAAAGCCCTCCGAATAATAGCAGGATGGTATTCGTTCCCTCTTGAAACGCCGAACATGGCCCGGTGCAAGCAGCTGAAAATACAATGGCGTCTTATTTTGTTTACAAGTGACTGATTCCTTTATTTTTTTAACGCTGCATTTTTCATCAAAATAATACCATACACGAAGTTAACAGTGAGGCAACAGACTAACATTAAGACTGACGCTAGTGAAGGAAGAGAATAAGTGAAGAGGAGATGACAAAATAGGCTCTGAAAAAATGTGTAAGATGTTATGGGACATCGTCTGCTTAGACAGGACTGGTCCAGGGTGTGTCGTCACATATCTCAGCAGCGTTCGAGGAGCTCTTCAGCTGCTATATCGGGGGCTGTATTTTACCGTTTTATAATTGATAATAATCATTACTTCAAATGTTTCCAAGCGTTGAATTTGGATAACCTTGTTTAATTTATGCCATCTATGCAATAATAAGTATTAAGCCAATATTTAAAATCATTAACGTTCTACTTTAAGGACTCTTTGCTGTTTACGGCACCCCCAGTGGAAAAAAAAATGTTCCCTGCCCCCATGGGCGCCAATCCTCACAGGAATTCTATTCAAGTGGGGGGGGGGGGGCACACCTGGATGCAACAATGGGGTGCCCCCCCCCCCCCACTTGAATAGAATTCCTGTGACTGTGAGGATTGGCGCCCATGCCTGCCCCCGTTCGACGCTTATGATTTTCGGGACCATCAGCCGAGGTCGTATACATACATGTGCGTTATATGACAATCCATTGCTCCGCACTCCTCAGACGCCTGCTTGCTGAGTTGCACAGGTAGAGGCACGCGCTAGCAACCTGCGGTTTTTATTCAACGTTATATTTGCTCCTCAGTTAAATTTCCTTCTTTACATGATCTATCCGACGGAGAACACTTTATGCTTCTTGCATCTTGTCGATTGTCACAGTTGCTGCCGAAAATTTCTTTTATACATCAATCATCCGTTTACAAACGACCAACCAGTGGAGCCAGGCCAAACAACAAAGTCTGGAATTGGATGCATTCATGAGCTTGACTCAGCAGGTCTACGGCTGCAGAGGCTGCTCCTGATCGCCCAAACCGAACTTTCATGCAGTTCTAATTTACAATGTGAAATCAGAAGGACATGTAATGACGATGGAAGAAAGAGAGATATAGTACAAGTTGACAGTCAAGATGAGGTGAGCTATTATATTCCTCTAGTTTTTGTCTTGCCTGCTTAAGCAAAAGCGAGACATAGGCGCCGCTTTTCTGACGACGACGGCGGCGACGGCGTCAACAATTTTGAAAATTCTCTCATTTCACAAGTATACGTTCAATTTCCATGAAACTTGCACACAAGGGTTGTAGAGTATCACATCTAATGAACAAATATCAGGTCAAAGTCATGGTAAAAGTCATGGTAAAAGGTCAATTAAGGTCAACTGAGTTAAAGGCAAGAGTTCCTTATGTCCCAGCCACCTTATTTTTTAAAATTTTTTTTCAAAAGTATTTGTTCATATTCTTTGAAACTTGGCATTATTCTTGGTAGGAATTATCTTAATGTTCTTATTTTTCAAATGAATACCCATATCTTACATTTTCACCACATTAAAGGTCTTCTACTGACAGACAGTTTAACTCGGTTAAGTTTTGGTAAAATTTATTTTTATCTCTACATACATGTACTGTATGTATGTATGTAGATCGAAATTTTCTGTCTCTCGTTCGTTAGCCTCTTATTTGGATAGGGTCGGCCCAAGTGAAGGGCCGACCCTATCCAAATAAGAGGCTAACGAACGAGAGACAGAAAATTTCGGTCTAGTATGTATGTAGCATGTACATGTATTGTACACATGCATTTGACTTCTTAAAACTTAGCTGGTGGTGGATTTCAACCAAAACTGGCAGGGATCATCCTTAGGCAAGGAGGATCTAAATCCATACAGATCGGGTACCTACCAATATGGGGAGGTGGGAGTTAAGTCTTGGGGGCACAACCATCAAGAGCACCAATAATGGCAGTAATTAGATTCAATTTTGCTTCTTCTTCTTTAAGCCCTGTTGTAAGATTGTTAGCAAAGTTGGTACATGTAGGTATCATCCTTAGAGGAAGGATACCTCAATTTCTTAAACAGGGTACCTTGCCCCCAATGGAGCATCCCTAAAGTGCCCTATTGTGAAATGAGATATTTTTTGGATGAATGGCTGGGTTCTAACCAAACTAGGTAAGAATCATTCTTAGGCAAAGAGAATCTAAATCAATGCAAATAGGGTACCTAATCCTTAAGGAGGGGGTGGATTTTTTTGAGGGGGGGGGGGGGGCATTTGACCCTCAAGAGCCTGTGACACCAAATTGACATTTTTTCCTTCTGTAAAACCTATTGCTACATGTACCTGTAGAATGTAACCAAACTAGGGAGGAATCATTCTTAGGGGAAGGAGACTTAAAATTGTTCAAGTATAGTTATCTTCAAGATATCTGATGGAGGAGCAGCACCCCAAAAGTGTCCCAATGACAATTATTTTATGTACACATGTTCTGCTTCTTTAAAACACACAGCTTGATTTCAAATGAACTTCACCGTCCAATAAATCTTAATTAAAGGGGATTTGAGTTATACAAATGGGGACCCAGCCCACACAGGAGTGGGGGGGGGGGGGGGGGCTCAGAGCCAGGGGCAGCACCCTGAAGTACCCAACCTTTGATTATTTTCCAAAAATTTTCCCGATAATTGGTCAATTAATGCAGGCATGACTGCCCTGGGCATTTTCCTTGTATCATGATTTCCATCATTCTGCTTAACTAAATGTAATTATGAATATAGATATGATTGTTTATATTATAATCCTTGCTAAATATTACCTTTAAAATATGCTTGTGAGTTGTGATCATTAATAACTCAGATCTGAAAACTCTCTTTCTTATATTGGGGGGGGGGGGGGGACAAATATGTTTTTGAGGAAATATATGGCCTTTAGACCCAACAAGGTTGTAATATATTGTTTGCTAGGTCCCCTACCTACACCGCTTACAATGTCATGTACCACTGTCATCTTTGTCATCACTTTAATAATCCACTTTATACACAAAGAATCGTAGGCCTACATCAGTTGAATTTCTGGAATCTGGTATAATCATGATAACTCCAACTCTATAAGCGTCTCCATTCTCCAGCTTGGACCCCTTATCAAACTCAAGACCATACTCTGAGACTCTGAGTCATCCACACACACACATATACATGTATATATGGAAGGTTATTATAGAAGACTCTGAGTGCACAAATTGTAAATCGCAGGCACCAATATGAGACCCCAGCATGCACCTTACCGTAGGACACCGGGTGAAGGCTTCTGACTATTAGACATTTTCTGATTAGTGTGGAAATACATTCAGTAGTTTACTGTGTATGTACTCATTGATAAAACTCAATCCTAAGTAGATTGAAAGAAACTGGGTTGGGGGGGGGGGGATGGGTTGTGATTTTGATGATTTGAATAGGTGAGGAGGATGGGAACACAGAAAAGGAGAATACACATGTAGCTAAGTGGGAGGGGGAGGGGGAGTGGGAGGGGGAGTGGGAGGGGGAGTGAGAGGGGGAGTGAGAGGGGGAGTGGGAGGGGGAGTGGGAGGGGCAATGTCAGCCACTATCAAAATTATGAGAATGGGAGAGGGAGAGGGGGCGCAGGGCAACAAATCAGTCCCAGTACCAAGAAAGGGGCTTCATACAGGGGTTGTTACAAATGTTTGTCTAAGCTAATAGAGGAGGTATGGCAGAAGATGTGTACAAAACTATGGAATTGATAGAAAATGTGAAGGGGTTGCTTAATACTGTCATTATCAAAGTAATGGGCTATATTTGTCAAGCCAATCAAAATTTCGGAGGAAACCAAGATAAGGGGCCAAAATGCAGCTAAGATTGGTTCATTGATTAAGATGATTAAGGTTATGACTTTAATATTTTCATCCAAAATGTGTGAGGCAGCAAGGTTGGGGGAAACTACCATAATAGCAGAGAGGCTTATTTTTTCTCTTCAGTTTCTTGATATAGATAAGCACACAAACAAAAACAGTGGCAAAATCTGTGCTGGGGAAAATGTAAAAAATATATGTCATTCTCACCAAGGAAGTGGGATTGCAAAGAGAGTTCATTGAGGTCAATGAGGGATTTCATGTACTTGATTGAAAGCATACTCTGCAAAAGATACCCAAGTAATTAAGAGGGGAAGATCAGCTGCCCCTCCCTAATGGCTGCTTTCCAGGATGTAAACAGCAATGGAGTGATGGGAGGGGGGGGGGGGGGCTGACAACACCAATATGCTGGGAAAGAGAGAGAAAAGATCTCATTAAGAATTGGGATTGCCAAGGGATAAATCAAGGGATGTTGGAGTGGGGGGGGGGGGTAAATTGAAAGTATGCTGGTACGGACATATCTGTAAGAAAATTGGTCCAAGTCATCCAAGGGGGCAAAGGAGGGAGGGGGTCACAAGTGGAAAATGTAACTTCATGCAAAAAAAAAGAGAAACGCAAATAATCTCTTTGAAGCCCTTTTGGAGGCAGTAGAGAATCGGCATTTCCTTTTTCTTCTTATAGGTGATCAATGGGGTTGAATACATCTGTCTCCTATACAGGATTTGATATCAAATTGTACATTTATGAAATGGTCATTTGAAGAAGAAAAAGTGAATGGCCTGGGCTTCATGGATTGGGGGGGGGGGGGGGTTATAAGTAGATATTATAAAGGGAGTCAGTTTCTGAGATGGCTGCTGCATGCACATTTTGTACGGGTATGTTATATTATTTTGTATTACATTTTCAATGTTTCCCTTTATAATTGGAATGTGATCCACCATCTCCTGTGTTAGTATCATGTTGGCTTTTTAGTACACGATCTCAATTTAATTTCACTGTGTTGTGCACATAAAGAATGCACATGTATGGTTCTATTATATGCTATAATTATTTCATATAATTGGACAGAACATATAACCCAAAATATTTTGTCATATTTAAGTAGAATAAAAACAGCACTTCAGGATGCTCCTGGTAAAGTTGAAAAATATTGGTATCTCCAAGTTGAAGCATGCATTGATGCTCTGGAGGCTTGCTAGGCTTACCATCGAAGATACCAGAATGATCGAGGCATTAGTCACGTATGTTTGTGCCACTCACTTTGATAGCGGGGCTATTTTGAAAGGATTCGGCGTTACTCTGCACTATGCTAGGGATATCTTGGACTCGGCGCAAAATTGAGTTAGCCAAGAGAATTGATTGCAAATACTTGTGTGAATTTTGTATTATTGAGAAACATTTAAAAACAAGATTTGTCAAGATAATTTTCTAGAAATGTGTGAACTATGGAGAGATAATTATAAAATTTCATGAGGTGAAATTCTACAAAACATGAAATGCAAGGCCATTTTTAAGGTCCAGTGTGAAGCTTGCTCTCTGCTGTGAGATGCCGATTCTGTCCTAGTAACGAGCTAGCCCAAACCCCTATTGTATGGATACTGGTGCATGAAACAGTGGGAGATGTTGTTTCTAGCGTTTGAGATTGGAAAGAAGAGGTGAAACTTTTGTATGAGACAAAGAAATATGCATAAAATGTAAAAACAATAATTGTAACCATATGAATGTTGTAGACCATGTCAAATTGCAAACTGATATTTAACAATGCTTCAGAAAAATAGGTTTAAGTAAAAACAGTTTAAAAGGATAAAATTGAAAATGGAAGTATGGTCTGAAATATATGAATAACTTGTGCCATGATATGATTATTTTTTATAGAAACTGGAAAACTGATTAATGGAGCTTAAACGTAATATCATAATTGATAGGATTGAAGTAAATTGAATATATCATAAAGAAAGTAAAATGTGAGAAAATTACAATGACCCTGGATTACATGACCAGTGCTCTACCAACTGAGCTATCCGAGCTCCCGTCGAAGCAAAGTAACAATCTCACATATAGCCCCTCTCTTTCCATCAAGCGTTTGGGGTACATCCATACCAATTCCATGCATACGCTATATAATGGCCTACCAATGAGACAGGTCTTCCCTCTAAAGTCGGGCAAATCCATGCCAACAAATTTCTATAGAGGACAATTGAATTTATAATTATAATATCATAATTGATAGGATTGAAGTAAATTGAATATATCATAAAGAAAGTAAAATGTGATCTTAAACAGTGATCAACTTGAGTTAGAGTGAATGTAGTAAATTAGATATACATATATATTACTTAGACCTTAAATTTATTCAACTGACTTGATCTCCTCAAACATCTCTCTGGAACAGCTATTGGTCTCTCTCTCCTCCCCCTTCTTTTTCCAATTCAGTTGTGGGGGGGGGGGGGGGGGTCGGCATGTACCAAACCATAGCTATGTCACAGTTCCTGTGGGATAGTTTCAGGGTGGATTTTCATTTATGATAGATGTACTTGATATACTGGTATCATGTGATTAACAGCTTATTATGAAATTTGGGTATTTTTCTCATGATATGAAAGAAGAGACCTTTTGTAAGGATAAATGTGTCCACATAATTTGAGAGGTATGTTGACTAATCACAGCAAGTCAACAACTCTGAATGGGAGTTCATAACAATGCTTCCTTTTCAAGTGTACATTTATGAATGCCTCCAAAATTTCTGCCATGGCTTTTCACTTTATGCAAATTCTATGGTGGTTGAGGTTGCTTTTCCACACGTTGGTTGCATGCATGGATCTGCTGCCAAAAGTGATATTGAGGCAAAGTAATGAAACAAATTTCCGCTTGATGGAAGGTTTATTTTGTTTTGAAGAAAAGAAAAACAAACTCTAAAGGTTCTCTGGGTTGAGTTGGGAAACATAAGTAGCTCCAATTTCAAACTTATATTGACATTGTGGAGGCCTTTTGCAATTCATAATTTAGAATGATCAAGGCATCATTGTTCAACAAAGTTCTAGAAATTATTTTTCCCTATCTGTTACTAATTGTGCTGCACATTGTTGTTACATGTCATGTTTAGAAGTGAGGGGAAGTTTTAATTGTTACCAAAGAAAATTTAAGAATTCTCCATTAGATCTATATTACTTGGTTCCTTCTATTATCATATTATGAACAAAATAAACTTGGTTATTTTTCTCATGATAAAAGAAGAAGCTTAACAATCACATTTTCAAAGCATAGTTTGCTCATGCATTTGAGAGGTTCATAGAATCATCACAGCATATCAACAATTCTGCATTGAAGTTAACGCTTCCTTTTCAAGCTTAAAAACATTCATGAATTTGTCTGATATTTGTGCCATGGCTTTTGAATTTATGCAGAAGCCATGACATTTGGGGTTTTTCCACATGCATTTTTTAAATGTACTTCTGCCAAAAATGACTTTGAGGCAATATAATCAATCAAATTGCATCAAGAGTCTTTTGATCTTCCACTTTCAGGTAGTCATGATGTGCTTATGATCTTCAACTAATGTTTCTTGAAGAAAAGAAAAAGTTTTCTTCTCTTGGTTAAGTTGGGAAACATTTGCAGCTCCAGGTTCAAATTTGTTTCAAGGTTGTGGAAGCCCAGTATTATCCAGATATCTTACAATGATTGAGGCATTATTATTCAACAAAGTTCTAACAAGTAATTTTCACCTACTGTTACATATTGTGCTGCACATACAGTTACATGTCGTGTTTGGAAGGGAGGGAAGGGAGTTTTTATTATTATAGTCAAGAGCTTACAGAAGCAAACAAAGAAACAATCTACACTGCCATCTTGATATTTGTTAACTTTTGCCTGAAGAAAGTGGAGGTTCTCAAGTCCTTTATTGAATGGGGAAGGGGGAGCATCAATAATAACAAGGATGACTTAATTTTTCGATTAAGATTTGGATAACAGAGAAAGAACATGTTTTAGAAAGTACTTTTAATATGCAATTAAATGACTACCGGTAGAGAGGGCATTTTAGGTGCAATTCAAGTCGATGCAAAACAAGTGGAGTGAATGTATAATTGCAAAATGCACATGTAGAATGTTTTCTTATATATAGACTTCCTTTTTGGATGGACATGTACTTGTACCATTAACAGCATATCTAAATTTGATAAATTTTCTCATGGTAAAAGAAGAGGCGTAACAATGAATTTTGAAAGGAAAATGTGCCCACTACAACAATAACAAAGAAGCATTTAAGTTTCTGGATATGAAAATCAACACAAACAACAACAGTGGCAAAATCTTGGATGGGGGCAAAATAAAAAGATTTGGGCGAGAGGTGCACATGTACCTCTATCATGAAATATCATGAAGACTAATCAAGATCATTTTGATTTGTTCAATTATGTTTCGTCCTGAAATGTTTTTGATCTTCAACTTGATGAAGGTTTTTTGTTTGTTTTCGAAAAAAAGAAATGGCAGACAAAAATTTGTATTGGTTCTGGCTGGTATCAGCAAAGTTGTGAGTTTTGAAAAGGCATAGAAATGTTTATGTTTTGATCAATAATAGATGATTCATGTATCCCTTGCATGCACTGGTATCGTGTGATTAACAGCTTATTATAAAACCATGATTATTAATTTACTCATGGTACCAAAGAGGAAGCTTTTTGTAAAATTAATAGAGCATAAATGTGCCCACACAATTTGAGAGGTATGTGGACTGATCATAACAAGTCAACAACTCTGAGTGGGAGTTAGTAACAGTGCTTCCGTTTCATTTATGAATGCCTCCAAAACTTCTACCACAGCTTTTGAATTGATGCAAAGGCCATGACGGTTGAGGTTTTCCCACACATTGGTTGAATCTGTTGATCTGCTGCCAAAAGTAATATCGAGGCAAAGTAATGAAACAAATACCAAGAGTATTTATCTGTTCAATATTAGTTAGTCCTCAAATGTTTTGGGTCTTCAACTTGATGAAGGTTTTTTTTTTTTTTTTAAATGAAAAGAAGAAAAACCTAACCATAAACCAAACCAAAACCAAACTCTAAAGGTTCGCTTGGTCAAGTTGTGAAAAATAAATAGCTCAAATTTCAAACTTGTATTGACATTGTGGAGGCCTTTTACAATTCATCATCAAGGGATCATTGTTCAACAAAGTTGTAGAAATTATTTGTCCCTATCTGTTACTAATTGTGCTGCACATAGTTACATGTCATCTTTAGAAGCGAGGGGAAGAGAGTTTTAATTGTTACCAAATAAATTTTTTAAAGAACTCTTTATTAGTTGGTTCCAACTATCATCGTATTAAATTGGTTATTATTCTCATTATAAGAGAAGAGGCTTAACAATTAAAAACCCCGAGACTGATCACAGCATGTCAAAAACTTTGCATTGAAGTTAATAACAGTGCTTCCTTTTCAAGCTTACAAAGATTTATGGATTCCTCTGATATTTCTGCCATGGCTATTGAATTTATGCAGCCATGACGGTTGGGTTTTTTTTTCCAAATGCATCTTTTTTAATGTACTTCTGCCCAAAAATGACTGTGAGGCAAAATAATCAATCGAATTGCTTCAAGAGTATTTTTTTATCTTTTTGCTTTCACTTTAGTCCTGAGGTGCTTATGATCTTCAACTCAAGGTTTTTTTTTGAAGAAAAAAAAAGTTTTCTTCTCTTGGTTAAGTTGAGAAACATATGTACACTGACGTAGACAGGGGGGGCACAGGGGGGACATGGCCCCCCCCCCTATTCAGCCACCAAAAAAAAAATTTTTAATGCGAGAGCGAAAAAGCTGGGGAAGTGAGAGAAAAAGGCCTAAAAAGGCGCTACAAGCCTTTATCTTCCTCTCAAACTTTGCTAAAACGTCAGTTTTTTGCGCTTCACGCAGGAAGGGGGAATTAACTCTGCTCTCCTTGCACCCGCCCCTGTTACATACAGTGAAAGGTTGCGTCCAAGTAATAATATACTTTCCGCCTAAAAAAAATTGTCTGCTACGAGCCATTTATTTTTCTCTTAAATATGCTAAAACGTCAAAGCTTTTGCGCTTCGCACGGAAGGGGGAAACTCCCCCTCCCTGCACCCACCCCTGTTACATACAGTGCAGTATTGCGTCCAAATAACTGAAAAGCAGCCAGGGCGTCGAAATAATTTTCCGCCTAAAAAAAAGTGATATGAGCCGTTATCTTTCTCTCAAATTTGCTGCAACGTCAGAGCTTCCCCCTCCCTGCACCCATCCCTTTTACAGTGCAGTATTATGTCCAAATAACTGAAAAGCAGTCCGGACGTCAAAATAACTTTCCGCCTAAAAAAAGGTGCTACGAGCCGTTATCTTTCTCTCAGATTTGCTATAAAACGTCAGAGCTTTCGCGCTTCGCGTGTGAGTAGGAAAACTTACCCCTCCCTGCACCCACCCCCTGGGGAGCACACTTTGTGTGCTCATCATCAATTTTGCTCTCTTCACCTGCTCACAACCACTGCCCCTAAAATGAAATCCTGGCTATGTGGTTGGATCCTGCACGTCTGCCCCCCCCCCTATTGAAAAATCCTGGCTACGCCTACAGGTGCATATGCAGCTCCAGGATCAAATTTGTTTCAAGCTTGTGGAATCCCTGACTATCCATGTTTTATGCCTCCGCCCACCGAAGGTGGTGCCGGAGGCATTATGTTTTCGTGTTGGCCGTCCGTCCGTCCGTCCGTCCATCCATACGTCACGCTTTCTCGTTCTAGCAATAAGTCAAGAACCATGTGAGGTATGAACTCCAACTTGGTGCTAGTATGTATCACCATCGGAAGATGATCTGAATAGATTTTGTGGTACGTACGTGTAGGTGAAAGGTCAAGGTCACAGAGGCCATTTTCTGAAATTTCAGGAATTAGCCTGCATGGTTCTAACGATAACTCAAGAACCATTTGAGGTATGAACTTCAACTTGGTGCTAGTTTGTATCACCATAGGAAGACGATCTGATTAGATTTTAGGGTACGTACTTGTAGGTCAAAGGTCAAGGTCACAGAGGCCATTTTCTGAAATTTCAGGAATTAGCCTGCATGGTTCTAACGATAACTCAAGAACCATTTGAGGTATGAACTTCAACTTGGTGCTAGTATGTATCATTATAAGAAGACGATCTGATTAGATTTTGTGGTACGTAGGTCAAAGGTTAAAGGTCACAGAGGTTAATTTCTGAAATTTCAGGTGTTGGCCTCGTTCTCACGATAACTCAAGAACAATTTGAGGTATGAACTTTAAACTTGGTGATAGTATGTATCACCATAGGAAGACGATCTGATTAGATTTTTAGGGTACGTAGGTTTTTTTTTGTCTCAACTATTTTGCATTCATGACTAGGAGGAGATAAGTGATCAGGTTTTGGGGTTATAAGGTGTAAGATGTCAATGAGGTCAATTATCATGTTATTAGAATCTTTTTTTCTGGTTTATTCACAATTAAAACAAAATCAACATGAATGTGGGATATATTTCTGATCATGCAACGGCGGATGCATAAATTTCAACTGCGCGCAATCGAGAATTCATCTAGTTTAGAATGATTTGAGGCATCACTGTTACAAATTGTGCTGTGCATTCTTTACATGTCATGTTCAGAAGGAAGGGATGGGAGATTCAATTATTATGTATTAAAGAGCTCACATAAGCAAACAAAGAAACAATCTACACTGCCAGTCTGCTATATGTTAACCTTTGCCTGAAGAAATCAATAATAACCACGATCTAAATAAGATTGACCTAACTTTGCCATAAATATTAGGATTAAATTAGAGAAAGAAAAAAACACTGAGTACTTTTAATAAAATGACTCGAAGAAGCATTTTGGTGTAATTCTACACACAAGTGGAGTCGGTTGTAGAAGGCAATTTATTCTATAGGATTTCCTTTTCTGATGGATACTAGTGCTGTCGTCAAGTACATATTTTTAAGCCGTTGTCTCCAGGGGTGGATCCAGGATTTTGTAAAGGGGGAGGGGGGGGGGGGCACAGAGCCGAAAAGTACAGAATTAAGGGGGCTTTTTTTTTCATTATTTACTTAAGGTATGCCAGCTGGGTTTCAAAAGAGGGGGCACGGGCCGGTTTTCCCCCAATGTAGATCCACCACTGGTTGTCGCAACTGTGGACAAAACATTGGTCTGTAAATTTCAACACTTCAACACCCTTATTTCTTGTCGCATCTTGGCTGAGTTGGGCTGTGCCTGCTATAAAAGTTGGCAATAAGGGGTAGGTCACCTCTGGACTCGCTCCGTGGTCGCAGTCTACTTCTTGCTTTTCATAGTTTCACCGGCTGTAACACTTGTCCGACGAATTTGTTTATTTCTGAATAGTAGATCTACTTGAATATTATGTCAACAACATTAGAATCTTTGTTAACATGTCCTTTTCCCTTCAAAGTACGGTTTTGTCAACAGGCTTGGCGACTCAAGGCTTGTCAACGACAGCACTAATTGATACTACATGTTACCAACAGGATATATCTTAACTTTCAATGATAGAGATTGATCTGTCTGCGACCGATCTCAACCACCGTCCAGAGGTTTATTTGTTTTTGTTTTTTTTTGCACTCGGGTATGGGACCTGGAGGCTTGGGCACTCGAAGCCTTCACTCTCCATTGGAGACACTTTCGGGGTATGTTTCCCTCCGTCTCCGTTGATCCCTCAGGTTCTGGGAAAGATCAAGGAGGATCGAGCATGGGTCCTGTGAGTAGCCCCGCGGTGGCCGAGGAGGCCTTGGTTTCCCCTACTCCTGTCCCTCCTGGATGGACAGCCTCTATGATATAAATATGTTGTATGACAAGATAAAATTATCTTCATTTGAATGTACATGACCACAAAAATGGTTTATTCTGAGGAAAATCCAGTGTTATGCATTCCACAGGTGATCAAAAGTGGGTATTTCACAAATAGTACTGCTCTTACATTACTTTGTAAAGAAAATGGCAGCCCCCATGGATAATGTCTAGCAAGGAATCTGCAACACTTTGAGATAGTGTTCTCGCTTTTAAATAATCAAATAGGAGTAATTTCAAGATATTTGTAATAGGCTGACAATTATCTACATGATCATAGGCCAATGTTTGTGGCCTTTAATGTCCGATGAAAATGGAGAGCCTCTAGTGAGGGGGGGGGGGGGGCGGGGGGCAGTACAAATGAGCATATTACTAAAAATTATGTAATGCACTATTTATGATCATGGAAATTGCATAATGGTTATTTTTTAAAGGGTACATTTTATGTGCAATCAATTGACTAGCTACAAAGGGTAGTTTTGGTGGAATTCTGCAACAAGTCGAGTAGTGAGACATATTATTCAGTAGAATGTTTTCTTACGGATTTCTTTTTCCGATTGATACTACATCAATCATGTTATCAAGAGCATATCTAAATTTGATGATTTTTGTCATGATAAAAGGTGAGGCTTTGCTTGTACAATGCATTTGAAAAGATATGTGCCCATGCATTTTTAGGAGTCCGTGGACTGATCACAGTAAGTCAACAACTTTGAATGGGAGTTCATAACAATGCTTCCTTTCCAGGTTTACAAAGATTTGTGAATGCCTCCAAAATTTCTGCCATGGCTTTTGAATTTATGCAAAAGCCATGACGGTTGGGGTTTTTCCACATCCATTGGTTGAATGTACAAATCTCCTGCTAAAATGATGTGAGGCAAAGTAATTAAACAAATATGAAGAGTATTATGATCTTTTCACTTGCAGTTAGTCCTGAGGTGCTTATGACCTTCAAACCAAAGGGTTTTTTGAAGAAAAATAAGAAAAACAGAGTTCAAAAATTCTTTTGGTTAAGTTGGGTAAAATTTGCAGCTCCAGGTTCAAAGTTGTATCTTGGTTGTGGAGGCCAGTTACCATCCATATTTTATAGAATGATGGAGGCATCATTGTTCAACAAAGCTCTAAAATGTAATTTTTTGCACTTTGCCTGATGAAATAGACTAAGTTGTTTTCAGAGTAGAGGGGAGGGGCAGTAACACAGATCTAAATGAGGGAATAAATTAAAGAGAGAGAGAGAGAGAGAGAGAGATCACCAGTTACGTGTATCATGGAAATCTCATCTTTTTAGAAAATTATAATCTTTACATGTGATAAATGACAAGAAAGGGCGCTTAATACATGTAGGTGCAGTTCTGGAAACAAGTGAAGTTAACTTATGACTCTAAAAGGCACATTGACATATCTTTTTCTACGATTTTTTTAAATAGATTTCTTTTTTTCTGAAGGATACTAACATGTAGGCCTGCTGGTATCACATTATCAACAGTAAATATATATAAACTTGGTTATATTTCTCATGTAAAAGAAGAGGCTCTACAATTAATTTTGAAAGGATAATTTCCCTAGATGCATTTGGAGAGGGCCCTGGACTGATCACAGCTTGTCAACAACTTTGAATAAGAGTTAATAACAATGTTTCCTTTTGAAGTTTACAAAGATTTATGAATGCCTTAGAATTTTTTGCCACAGATTTTCAATTTTTTGAAAAGCTATGATGCTTGGGAAGTCAGGGTTTTTCTATACACAATGGTTGAATGTACTAATATCCTGCCAAAATATGCCAATCAGTTTTTTTTTTGCTAGACAGGAAATTAGTTCAATTTCTGTCTTGCCTTTCTCCCCCTTACGTTCCCCTTTGGTTCCTCCCGGTGACATAGAGCTATGCTTGTTCGCTGGGCTAGCAATCCATGGCTTAGTGTTTGCTTTGTTTGGTTCGTTGGAGTTTTCCTTTGTTAGATTTTCGTGCATAGCCCTCGGGGTGTTTAGTGTTCTTTCGTGGCTCCTTTCCTCGCATTTAGTTGTGCTTGTATTTGTTTAGAAATACTGTGAGCTCTTTATTTACACCCTTACGTGCTAGTCTCTTTTTCTAATTGTTTCAGGTTCAGTATGAGTTCTTCTGTTTCTTTGAATCCTGTTACCCGTAGACCCCCGCCAGTGTGCAGGCTGACACGGCAGGAGCTAGTGTCACAGCTTCATCTTCGTTGAAACGCAGTACACTAGCTACCGGGGGTACAGGCGTGAACCCATCGACTCGGTCAGAAATTATCTTCCCAGGCTTGGCGACGGGAGGTAAGTTAGGGACCCCTGCGAACAGTTGGTCTTGGACTGGGACAAGCACCTCGTTGCTTGCTAGCCCGGCAGCGGTTGGGTTCAACATTACAACAACAGTCGGGACTTCCGGTCCCGGCGAGGGGGTCGTCGCTTTACCGACAGCAGGCCCCCGAACTCAGGGCGTGAATGTCGCCGGTTTACCGGCCACTGGAAACTAATGTCCGCTCAGGGGGTGCTGTCGGGATCCCGACAACTAGCTCCTACCCGAGCATAGACACTGAAGCTTTTCCATCCAGTGATCTATGCACTCTCTCGGCGAGCCCCGACTCAGCCTTAGTTGCTACAGAGATGGCTACCCCCACTCCAAACGGGCCAGCTTAGCCGAGAGACAGCATCCGAGCGCCCTGCCAAGCACGGCCTCTCGGATACGGCAATGGTGCCGACTTCTTTGCTCTGCCCCTCCTTGCAAGAAGTCCGAAAGGCACCAGTCGGCCAAGTCTCTTTCAATGTCATAATCCAAGTTTGCCTCGGGCACACCTAGGACTTTGACTGGGAAGAAAGGTAAAGTCTCTCCTGAGACACCAGACCCTTCTCCCGCAGCGGTCGATCAGGCTGAACTTCTTCGCCTTTTGAAGATAGTTGTCGAGAAGAGCTGGTGGTTACCCCCTGGTTGTAGGTATCGTTTGGCCGATATCCGAAATTATCTTCCACAAGTACCCCAGTGTACTTTGATGCTTGCCCGCCGCATTCGGGACAGAATTCGGGCTATCACCATGACCGCACGGTCATTGCAAGTGGCCCGTGGGGTCAGAGCCAGACAATGGCTTCAATTCCTGGGCTATCTTGCCAGTCTAGTGGACATCTCTCCAGACTGCAGGCTGTTAATGAGGACTTTTCAGAGGCACTTCCTGAAGTTTTCCAAGCCGGGCAAAGATTCTCCTTTGGGGTGGATTCCAGTCCCAAGAGATATAAAGCTCCTTCTCGCCCCCTGGTCGCACAGTTCGTTTCTTGCCCAAGGCAAGCCTCTCTGCACCCCCTTCCGTCGGTTTCTCTGACAACAGATACCTCCCTTCTCGGTTGAGATGATTTCAGGGGACTGGTCTCACTTGAGAATTATGCCCCATATCATCATTTTGGAAAAGATGGCGGTCAGCCTATCTCTTCATCATTTCAGGCCCGGTCTTGTTGGTCGCACTGTACTCGTTCTTACGGACAATGTCACAGTAGCTGCCTACATCAATCGCCAAGGCGGCACTCGGTCTTCCTCTCTGAACACCTTAGCTGCCCAGTTGTGGAGGTGGTGCCGGTCTATGAACATTATTCCGGTAGCCTCCTACATTCCCGGTCAGGACAATCTGATCACAGAATTTCTGTCTCGGGGCAAATGCTTCCCGTCAGAGTGGACTCTTCATCCGGAGGTGTTTGCTCTTCTCCAAGAGGTGTGGGGTCCTCTGGAGATCGATCTGTTCGCCTCCACCCTCAATCACAGACTCCCGAGGTATTGCTCGCGTGTTCGGGATCAGGAGGCATGGGCACTGGGTGCCTTCTCCCTCCATCGGGGAGCTATCCGGGGGTACGCTTTTCCCCCCATTCCTCTGATCCCTCAGGTCCTGAGGAAGGTCAAGGAGGACGGGGCTTGGCTCTTATTGATAGAAACTCGGGGCTCTCCGAGGGGGCCTCCCAGTTTGTGATGAAGTCGTAGAGACTCCACTAGAGATCTCTACAACTCTCGTCTAGAGGCCTTCTTATCTTGATGTGAGAACCAGGGTGTCTCGCCGTGTGAAGCCCCATTGGTGTTAGTGCCAAATTTTCTGATCTCCCTTTTCGATAAGGGCAGATTGATTTCAACCATCCGTGGCTATTGTTCGGCTATTGCCGCCATCCACGTTGGTTTTGCAGATGGTTCAGGAGTCTATTGCTTCCGCACAGAGGAGGAATACTCTCCATGCTCTGTGTATCACGGGTCACATCCGTTGGGAGAACCGTGGTGTGCGACTTATACCCAAGCCCTCCTTTATTGCCAAAATCAGACTGCTTCCTCTGGAGCAGTTGAGATTTGTCTTAGACCACTGTTGGACCATTCCCCAGTACAGGAGGACAAGGTCTGGTGTCCGGTGAGGGCCTTGAAATGGTATTTAGATAGAACTAAGACTCTTCGTAAGAGTGATCAGCTTTTTGTCATCACTCGAGAGCCCTTTCCCCTGCTTCCAGAGAATCCATCTCTAGATGGATAGTCGAAGCGATCCAGGCAGCTGGGCCGGAGGCCCTATTGACTGATGGGAAGCCCCGTGCTCACGATACCAGGGGCATCAGTGCCTCTTGGGCTCTTTTCCAGGGGGTGCCCCTAGTGGATATTATGAGGGCAGCCTACTGGCACTCCTCCTCTTCCTTCACATCTTTTTATTTAAAAGATGTTCAGACAGTTGAGTCGTTTTAGCTCACCCGAGCCTAAGGCTCGAGTGAGCTATTGCGATGGAAATTTGTCCGTCGTCCGTCGTCCGTCGTCCGTCGTCCGTTAACTTTTTACATTTTCATCTTCTTCTCCAAAACCCATGATCAGAATTCAACCAAACTTGGTAGGAATCATCCTTAGGGGTAGGGGACCCAAAGTTGCTAAAATGGTACATGTGCCCCCCAGGGGGGCCCAGGGGGAGGACCCCCAATTGTAAAAGCTATGTAAATTTCAAACATCATCTTCTCCAGAACCAGGCATAACTCAGACTTGGTATTGTGTATGGAGATACCTCTATAGACGAAAAATGAAAGTTGTTCATGAATTTTTTCTGGGTGGCCCTATAGGGGGTCTGTGGGGGTAACATACTGGAGGGGGGGGGGGGGGGGGGGGGGGCAAGTTGTTACGCCATCCATAAACTTTTTACATTTTCAGCTTCTTCTCCAAAACCCATGATTGTAATTTAACCGAACTTGGTAGGAAGCTCAGACTTGGTATTGTGTATAAAGATACATCTATAGATGAAGAATGAAAGTTGTTCAGGAAATTTTTCTGGGTGGCCTTATAGGGCCCCTTCACCAGATGTGAATTGATCCACCTCAGGTGAGTGTCGTGCCTCCTGGGGCTCTTGTTCTAACAAGACGTAGCAAACTGCAACGTCCTCCTTGGGTTCCTGTTAACCTTCCTCTTGGGACATGCCCCCCAGTTGAATCTGTGCTGGTCTAGCAAAATTGGTAGGTACATTGATTTATTGTAGTAAATCAGTAAAATCAGAACTGATTTTATTATTTGCTAGATAAATCTATGTACCTACCTATGTCCCACCCTCTTACCCCACTCCTTGCCCAGCAACATGTCAAAGCTTGTCTGAGGCTGCTCATAAAGAGGAGGATTGTGTGCGCACATCATGCGTACATGCAGAGTGGGAGGCGGGGCCCTGGGGGGGGGGTATATGCACTGTCGTGACTTTAATTACTTGAATGGCTTGCATAGTCGGAAGACTAGGAAAATAGGTAGGTACATAGATTTATCTAGCAAATAATAAAATCAGTTCTGATTTTACTATTTTGACCTCTTCAGCATGTTCCAGAATTTGTGCAGAAGTCACTAATCATTCAGAATGCCAGTCTCTCTCTCAGAATGGAGGGTACGGATTGGGACCTATGTCCCACGTATGCCTGTCATCAAGAGTGTGGATGATGATTGGGAGAGCAAGGTGGATTCATCAAAGAAAACAATGGGACCTACAGCAGAGGCAGACCACCAGATATCAACAGGCAAGACACCCTCTAAACCTGAGAATGATGACAGCTCTTACAGAGAGAATAATGAACAAAAGACACCAACTGCAGCAGACCAGACCATAGGCACACCATTGAAAGAGTCGAAGAAGAGAAAACGTCACAACCGAAAGGTATTAAAAGTCATCTGTTATCAAGTAAAAATGAGAAACCATGTACTCATATCCTTTACATGTGTATTGTTCAAGAACAATAGGGTTGTTGCATGTAGATTCATATTTCACTTCCGACATTTATAGGGGCAGTGATTTCTTTTCCTGACTGGGAGACGCGACATTCAAGGAAGCTGACCTACCTAGCAGGAAAGAGGAATTTGCATTTTGCAATATCAAAACATCAAAACTTTGCATTATAGTGCCACTCTTGGTAATGCCTAGTTCACATTTGCCGCGGACGTCGTGCGATAAAAGTGTCTACGATTTTCCGTGCGATTTTGCGGGCATCGTACGTCGCTAAGGGCTACAGCATTTGTGTTCACATTGTCTACGGTCATCGTGCAATTTGTTCTTCGGGGCCTCGGGGGCAACCCGTCTAAATTCCATACGGGCATTGTGCGATGTCAATGCAGTTGCCGTACAGTCTCCACAACTTCCATGAGGAAATCGTACGGAGCCCGCATGGCTCCCGTGGCGAGGCTTCACAGAGGTGGTGCGGTGACTGTGCAGTTGCCGTGCCATTTGAGGATCCCAATCCCCAGCAATAGGGATTATGTGTACATATTTCATATTTTACGGGTACTGCACGGGCAGCGAGCGGCAACCTTGCGATAGCTGTGCGAGGGCCGTGCGAATGTACAATCTCCTTACGATTTTTTTTTTGCCCCCATGTCCACACGGTGCCCATGCGATGTCCCCTACGACATGTCTACGGGCTACGGTCTTACGATTTTTAAAAATTTGTCAAACTCCTCTCGATAACAAATCGTAGAGGCTGCGGAGCCCGTGAATCCGCACGAAAATCTTACAGCCAGGGGGAAACAGGCAGTTTACGGGCTCCGTAGACACATCGCAAGCCAAATGTGAACTAGGCATGAATTATATTCATCGTTTTGTGAAATTTTGCATTTCGTAAATAGGAACATTTCAGTTTACAGCACTTTGATCACACAGGCATATCAAAGTCTGATCAAAATGTTATACCTTTTCTCTGTTCTCCTAATTTGGTTAGGCATATATCCCTGAAAAACATCATTTTGTGAAAATTTTGCATTTTGTAGATATAGGTACTTTTCATTTGAGAAAACAGATCATTCAAGCAGATAGGGGTCTAATCATAATACACTATGAACACGATGACAAAGAGAGCAGACAAAATATACAGCTCCTTATTGTACCCTCCACATTGCTTTGGTAGACAATTATGTAAAAGAAGTAGAACAGGTGAATATGCATATGACACCTGTTCTGCATATTTTTACATAATAGCAATGAAGGGATGTTCTTTTGTCTACCAGAGCAGTTGTGGAAGGTACAATGAGGAGCTGTATATTTTGTCCGCTTCTTTGTTCGCCATGTTCATAGTGTAGGCATCCCCCTGAAGAAATTTCCAGGGGGACTTATGTATCCCCTGTCCAACCCCAACCCCAACCCAGATTGCTGCCCTTAGACATTAATTATAACTGAAGAAAATTAGACCTGAAGAAAATTAGACCATGCAAGCTAGAAGATGTTAATAATCAAGGTGATTATTTTGGGGAAAGTGTGAGAAACATGTGCTTTACAGTGCTGGTCAAATCACTTACATGGGAATTACACCTTGAAGTAAAATTCATCTCCCAATCCAGTGTGTACACCAAACTTTTGACAAGCACTGTATGTTCATATCGTGTACATGCACATGTACTATCAAACCCTTCAGAATAAATTAAAGGTTTAAGCCATTCTATATTTTTTTTTTCATTACAAAAAAATTCTATCAGGGAAGCTGTGGACCTGATCAGGCTTGTGGTGCATTCTTATCATTTCGTTGTTTCCTGAAATCTGGTGCGAGTCCACTTCTGAGATTCATGCTTCTTGTGTTCACAGCCATTCTTCTTGTAAGATCTGGAGATGTGGAAGTGAACCCTGGTCCTAATGAAGGGTAAGCAAATTAAGCATCTCATTTTAGGCATTGTAGGTACATGTTGCTAACATGTAGGAAATGTAGTGGCACATAAGACTGACAGCTTTTTAACCAAGGATACATCTGGCAAAAGAGCTTTGGTCATTTCTCTATCCTTTTCCTGTTATGACACTGTAATTGTATCCCCTGGCAGAATGCCGGAAGATATTTTGGATTTAGCAGCGTTACGACACCGCTGCGTCATATTCTTGTGTGCGCTCTAACTGCCACATTCCTTGATGCATTTCTTTCAAATTTTGGATGGAGGTGTATCTTTGTATAATCTAGACACCTAATAATTGTATCCCCCAAACTAGTGTTCGGGGATACCATGGATTTGGCATCGTCGCGCCGCGTCCGCCGCAGAGATTTTCTTGTGAGCGCTCTACTGGCTGCAGTTTTTGTCGGATCACCTTCAAATTTCACATGGAGGTGCATTATGGTAAGATGAAGAAGCCTATTGTTTTTGGTGTGGGCGGAGTCATGGTTGCCATGGTAACCATATTTTAAAAGAAATAGTAAAGATTTCCTTGTGAGCGCTCTACCGGCTGCAGTTCTTGTCGGATCACCTTCAAATTTCACATGGAGGTGCATTATGGTAAGATGAAGACGCCTATTGTTTTTGGTGTGGGCGGAGTCAACATTGTTGCCATGGTAACCATATTTTTTAAAGAAATGGTAAAGATTTTCTTGTGAGCGCTCTACCGGCTGCAGTTCTTGTCAGATCACCTTCAAATTTCGCATGGAGGTGCATTATGGTAAGATGAAGACGCCTGTTGTTTTTGGTGTGGGTGGAGTCATCGTTGCCATGGTAACCATATTTTAAAAAGAAATAGTAAAGAATTTCTTGTGATAGACTCATCACAGCATGTCAACAATTTTGCATTGAAGTTAATGCTTCCTTTTCAAGCTTAGAACATTTATGAATTCGTCTGATATTTGTGCCATGGCTTTTACAAGACGGTTGGGGTTTTTCCACATGCATTTTTATGCTTTATGCATTATGTTTTCGGGTCGTCCGTCCGTCCGTCCGTCCCCTTTTCGTTCTCGCGATAACTTCAAAACCATTTTTGGATCAGTTTGTAACTTGGCCCATGTATGCATATGGGAGGGACGATGAACTGATTAGATTTTGGGGTGTCAAAGGTCAAAGGTCACAGAGGTCATTATATACATAAAAATGGTTCGTTCTCGCGATAACTTCAAAACTGTTTTTTGGGATCAGTTTGTAACTTGGCCCATGTATGCATATGGGAGGGACGATGAACTGATTAGATTTTGGGGTCTCAAGGTCAAAGGTCACAGGTCATTATGTACATAAAAATGGTTCGTTCTCGCAATAACTTCAGAACTGTTTGACGGATTAGCTTCTAACTTGGCCCATGTGTGCATATGTGAGGGACGATGAACGGATTAGATTTTAGGGTCTCAAGGTCATAGAGGTCATTATATACATGAAAATGGTTCATGATGTATGGAGTCTAGGCCTACCTATTTTAGAAATTTCAAGGGGACAGTGGTCTATTTGCTATAAAATATCTATTTCCTTTGTGTATTTGATGATTATAAGTCATCAATGGTAAGTTTTTTATTTGTACGGGATGGAAATAAATTTTCTGTCTCCTGTGCTTTTTAAGTGAAAAGATTTGTAATTTTGTTGGACAATCCTTTTTAGAGTGTACATGTATGCCATACATTTCCAATTTGGTGATGGCGGAGGCATAAATTCCGACCGCGCGCGGTCGAAGATTCATCTAGTTTTTAATGTATTTCCGCCAAAAATGACTGAGGCAAAATAATCCATCAAATTGCATCAAGAGTATTTTGATCTTTTCACTTTCAGTTAGTCATGATGTACTTATGATCTTCAACTCAAGGGTTTTTTTTAGCTGAGCCTAAGGCTCGAGTGAGCTATTGCGATTGAAATTTGTCCTGCGTCCATCGTCCGTTGTCGGTCGTCCGTCGTCCGTTAACTTTTTACATTTTCATCTTCTTCTCCAAAACCCATGATCGGAATTCAACCAAACTTGGTAGGAATCATCCTTAGGGGTAGGGAACCCAAAGTTGCTAAAATGGTACATGTGGCCCCCAAATGAAAGTTGTTCATGAAATTTCTCTGAGTGGCCCTATAGGGGCTCTGTGGGGGTAACATACTGGAGGGGGGGGGGGGGGGGTCGCTGCCAGGCAAAATGTACATTCTGATCTTCTCCAAAACACATGATCGGAATTCAACCAAACTTGGTAGGAATTATCCTTAGGGGTAGGGGATCCAAAGTTGCTAAAATGGTACATTTCAAACATGTAAATTTCAAACATCTTCTTCTCCAGAACCAGGAATAGCTCAGACTTGGTATTGTGTATGGAGATACCTCTATAGACAAAAAATAAAAGTTGTTCATGAATTTTTTTCTGGGTGGCCCTATAGGGGGTCTGTGGGGGTAACATACTGGAGGGGGGGGGGGTGGGGCAAGTTGTCCGCCATCCATAAACTTTTTACATTTTCAGCTTCATCTCCAAAACCATGATTGGAATTTAACTGATCTTAGTAGGAAGCTCAGACTTGGTATTGTGTATAGAGATACCTCTATAGATGAAGAATGAAAGTTGTTCATGAAATTTTTCTGGGTGGCCTTATAGGGGCCCCTGGACCAGATGTGAATTGATCCACCTCAGGTGTGTGTCGTGCCCCCTGGGGCTCTTGTTTTAAGAAAAGAGAAAGATTTCTTCTCTTGGTTAAGTTGGGAAACATTTGCAGGTCCAGGTTCAAACTTGTTTGTGGTTGTGGAAGCCCATTACTATCCATATATTTTACAATGATAGACCAGTTCGTAGTTAGCGCATGGTACAAATGACCCCAAATATCCAGATATTTTAGACATGGAGGGTCCCTTTATGTGCACTTCAGAAAAATAACTCTGGGAGTGATAGAGGTGCCTCATGAATAGCTTTTGTTTCCCCCCTTGAAAAAGAATACTTCCACCTGGATATCGTGGAATGCACCATTAGTGCATAATTGAATAATGATTACATGACATTCATGAGCACATATCAAATATTAGTGTCAGTGGGTTTTAGAATTTGGTACAGATGACCTTTATCTGCTCATGCTCAGATTGCAACGGGCTTATTGAGGCATCATTATTCAACAAGGTTCTAAAAAGAATTTTTTCACCTACTCTTACATATTATGCTGCACATACAGTTGCATGTCATGTTTGGAAGGACAGGAAGGGAGTTTTAATTATTATATAGTAAAGAGCTTACGTACATGTAAGCAAACAAAGAAACAATCTACACTGCCATCTTTCTATGTGTTGAAGCTCATGGACAGTTTTGGTCGCAAAAAGGAAATTGGAAAGAAAGTGTTCCATATAGTCTCATTTTGTTCTTATTTAAATAAAGGTTTCTATGAGATCATGTGGTATTCGATCAATGATTTCCGGTGAATTTTAGTGTAAATATTTGTAAGGAATGCTAAATCATGGTAACATTCTGTCCTACATGTATGTTCAGACCTTCACGCAACAGTCTTGGGGTTTCGCGTGGAGATACACTATGAACATGACGAACAAAGAAGCGGACAATTTATGCTGCTCCTCATTGTACCCTTCACAATTGCACTGGTTAACAAAAGAACATCCATTCATTGCTATCCTGTAAAAATATGTAGAACAGGTGTCACATAATAGCAGTGAAGGGATGTCCTTTTGTCTACTAGAGCTATTGTGGAGGGTACAATGAGGAGCTGCATACATTGTCCGCTCTCTTTGTCACCGTGTTCATAGTGATAGCTTGTGTGTCACTGTTTGTAGAATACACATAATCCTCATAGGTTTTGCACATGGTATGGTGTATAGTGCACTCTACCGTTGTTGGAAGTTTATATCTCTGGCCCGGTATATAATTTTTTTTTACCTCTCATTTGTTAAATATTTTACTTTAGGAGGTGAAATCTTCACAGCATCTTAGTATTGCTACGATCTGGCTGTTTATCAACAAAAATCTAAGAAATCTCATGAAAAGATTTTGAGGAAGAACCAAAACTAAACATTACCTTTAACTGAAGAATGTGGAGGTTCTCAAGTCATTTACAGCATGGGGAAGGGGAGCATCAATAATAACTAGGATCTAAATAAAAATGACCTTACTTTTCCATTAAAATTTGGATAACATAGAGAAAGAACATGGTTTAGAAAGTACTTTTAATACGCAATGAAATGACTAGAGAGGGCATTTTAGGTGTAATTCTGTGAACAAGTGGAGTTAACTTATAATCACAAAGTGCACATTGAGACATATCATTCTGTAGAATGTTTTCTTATATATGGATTTCCTTTTTGGACGGATACTACATGTACCTGTATCATTAACTATCTAAATTTGATAATTTTTGTCATGGTAAAAGAAGAGGCGTAACGATGAATTTTGAAAGGAAAATGTGCCCACTACCACAATAACAAAGAAGCATATTTTAAGTTTCTGGATATGAAAATGAACACAAACAACAGTCGCCAATCTTGGATGGGGGCAAAATAAGAAAGAAATGGGCAAGAGGTGCACATGTACCTCAATCTTGCTAAGGAAGTGGGATGGCAAAGAGAGGTCATTGAGATCACTGAGGAGCCATTGGAGAAGGGGATTGGTCTAAGCTAAGGGGGTGGGGTAGGGTAATTGGGCAGAAGAAAAGTATTGATTGAAATGGGATTGCAAAGGGATAAATCAAGGGATGTTAAGATATGCTGGGGGGGGGGGGGGAGGATGGGGATGGTAAATTGACAATATGCATTAGGGCCAAATCTAAGAGACAATTGGTCCAAGTCACTAAGGGGGCAAAGGAGGGAGGGGTCACTAGTGGAAAATGTAACTTAAACCAAAAAGAGAGAAAAACAAAGAATATCTTTGAAGTCCTTTGGGAGGCAGTAGAAAATCAAAATTTCCCTTTGTTCTAATTGAAGATCAATGGGGTAGCATACATGTTAATCTGTATCCTATACAGGATTTGCTATCAAATTGTACGCTTATGAAGTGGTCATTTAAAGAAGAAAAAAAAACCTCATTGATGAGAGTCAGGTTTAGAGATGGCTGCTGAGGTGCAATTTTTGTATGGGTTTATTATTTTGTATTGTATTTTCAGTTTTCTCTTTATAATTGGTCATGTTTTCTGCCTTTGGAACGTATATGTCCATCATCTCCTGTGTTAGTATCATGTTGGCTGTTTAGTACACCATCTCTATTTAACTTGACCGTGTTTTGCACATAAAGATTGTATATTCCTCTTATTTGCTATGGTTATTTCATATTTGGACAAGCATATTCTTTCTTTGGACAGAGCATATATTCTAATGTAGCTCAAAAGTTTGTCATAGTTAAAGGGTTACTAAAATAGAAAATTAATTGCCCATTTTTCGTAGGAAGGAGTATCTCATAATCATTGAAAAGTACATTTTTGCTGATTTACAGATATAAGCCTCACCCCTAAAAAAACCCATTGAAGCGACATCATGATCACGTGATCTGTGACGTACGAAAAGTAAAGGAAATATTCCACCCACCTGTATACCGTGCATGCCCGCAGGCCTGGCAGGCCCAGCCCAGTACAGTGCCGAGCATGATACTCACTGCATTGACCATTTGCATTGCATATTTTCGTGTTTAATTCCTCACAATAACGTTGATTTGGGGACACAGTTTCATCAATAATGCCGAATCGGTGTATAGTTGCGGGCTGTAGCAAGACCCCTAAAGATGATGTAAGCCTACATCTTTTTCATAAAGATGAAAATCTACGGAAATTGTGGGTCGCAAAGGTAAAGCTCATGCGGGCAGAGTGGCAAAGGCCGGCCAAGTGAGTGGAGTATAATCTGCAGTGATCACTTTGCAGAAGATGATTTTGAGGATCCTGGCCTGTATTCCGAATTTGGCATGAAGAAAAGGATACGCTAGCTAAAAGATTCAGCTCTTCCAACGATCAGACTTGGAGTCAAGTTTTCCAATCTGTTTTTCAACGACGACATCTCCAGCAGCTGGAGCAGCTTCACCCGTAGACCGAAAAATTCTGTCTCTCGTTCGTTAGCTAAGTGAAGAGCTAACGAACGAGAGACAGAATTTTCGGTCTACTTCACCCGTAACTCCAGGGAGCTCCCTGGAGTTGCTTAACCCACAGCCCCTTCACCAGGCCCCGGCGCGTACTCTGGAGGGGTTCAAACATAATTATAATATGGTCGAATTTCCCTTGCTACTCAAGCTTCTTTGCCAATTCAAAACTTTCGTCGGTAAGCCCAGATGGATGAGAACATTGTTTTAAAAAAAGTGTAAAAAACAAAACAAGAGCTGTACATTTGGGCAAAAGTGTTTGCTGATCTTGTAGAAAATATATTGATAATGATTATTCACTCCTAAGATTATATTGATTAATTTACTTTTTTCATAAATTGTCCGTTGAACAGAGGGGTCAAATACCGCATTGTGTGTACAATGTTATATGCTGCAGCCTGCAGATCTTGTGCCTCTTACTCTTCATACGTCACTTGGGGGTGTGACGTCAATTAGCCAATCAGCTCACGAGTTTTAACGAACCATCCCAAAACCTCTACTTTCCCCCTTTTTCTCCAAAACGAGACATAATTTGGACAATCGATTGCCAGATTCGTGATTAGAAGGCAAAAATACATGGAAACAGCACCCATTTTCTCTCTAATTTAGTCAACCTTTAAGTAGAAGAAAAACAGTGTCTTAGGATGCTCCTGGTAAAGTTGGAAAGTATTGGCAGCTCCAAGTTAAAGCATGCATAGATGTTATGTAGGCTTACACCTACTAGGCCTATCATTGAAGATACCAGAATGATTGAGGCATTATGTATGTTTGTACTGCTCACTTTTAGAGAGGAGCCATTTTGAAATGATCCAGCATTATTTTCCACTACGCTAGGTATATCTCAGACAAAATTGAGTTAGCCAAGAGAATTGATCGCAAATACATGTACTTGTATGAAATTTTGCATGGAGTAACATTTAAAAACAAGATTTTTCAAGGTAACTTGATAGGAATGTGTAAACTAGTTACTGGAGAGATAATGATAAAATTTCATGAGTTTTGTTACCTCAATGGAAGAAATGTACCAACCCCATTACCAAAATTCTATAGCAAATATTTGTATTTTGTGGGAGGGTGCAAAATTATCATTTTCGTTCGTTAATCTGACAAAGCTTTTAACATATCATTTTTTGTGAATTACAGATTCAGGTTTATGTTATAGATGATGTCCACATCACAGTTTTATACTTTTTATTGTGGGTGGACATCTGTTATGAACAGTATGCCAACATTTTAGTAAAATAGTAAATTATATACTGTGCAAACAAAAGACAAGAAAGGGTATTTATGAGTGCAATTTTTCAAACAAATGCAGTCACCTTGTTACTGTAGAAAATTCATTCAGACCTGCAGTGTACCTTTCTGTACTGTGCAGTGGCATTGCATGGATCCAGCCATTGAAGGGGTACAGGTCTGACTTGATTGATGAAATATAATTAACAAGACCAGCGATTAGGGGGAGGATTTGGGAGGGAGTCCATACGTGCCAACCGTTCCGTTTTTAACGGAACTGTCCCGTTGTTTAAGTCTTTAGAACCATAAAAAAAGGGAACGTTCCGATTTTGAGGAAATAGTATTAATACCAATCGGCTTTCCATAGCATCCGAGTGCCGAGAGGGTTGCAATGCGTAACGTGCGTGCGGCGTGTTGCTGTGCGTTACGCTGTAATAATGAGCGCGCTTGTGTGTATAGTGCTATGCATATCCCTCAGCCATATGCACAGCATGCATGCATTCGCTACGAACGTTATATGTTAGCGCTATTGAAATTGCGAGTCGCTCACTGCAAATTTATCATTGAGTCTGCGGTACTCGGTACGTATCACGTAAATACTGCTGCCGGCTAGCGACAGACTGGTTGCCATTCTCTGATTGGTCAGTTAAGACAGTGCAATATACGTGTGCGCTGTGTGTGTACCTATGGTGTGTACGTGAGCCGTGGTGTGTGCTATGATATATTACGTACATGCTCTACACGCTGTGCATTCATTGAGACGTATATGTTTTCAGGTAGATAGGTATATTGACCGGCATGTTGCCATTTTCACTATATACAGGTAGATAGGGTCTATTAATTGACTGGCATCTAAATCATTAGAGATAGATAGAAAAATCGAGAGATGGTGAGATGGAGAGAGAGATTGAGAGATCACGAGAGAGAGAGGGGGAGATTGAGAAATCAAGAGATCAAGAGAGAGAGAGAGAGATTGAGAGAGAGTTTGAGAGATCAAGAGAGATCGAGAGAGCAAGGGAGAGAATATTTTTCTAGAGACAGAAATGAAAGAGTAATTTAGATCTGAGATTTTGATGGGAGAACCAATAAACAGAGAAAACATAAGAGATAACATATGATTAGAAAGAGGCCTTTTTTCACACCACGGCTCACGTACACACACAGCGCACACGTATATCGCGCTGTCTTAACTGACCAATCAGAGAATGGCAACCCGTCTGTCGCTAGCCGACTTGTGATTTTGTTTGATTTCGAAGGAAAATCAAACAAAATAAAACCAACCATGAGCGGAAAACTGTCAGCCAGGGACAGGGGCCTTGAGGCAGGCCGCTGGACCCCTTATTCCAGGTAGCTCCACCACCACTGCCGGCGGTCGCGGAGGTGGAGGAGGTTGTGGCGGCGGCGGAGCTCCCTGGAGTTACTGTACTCCTTGCCAGTGTGCGCGTGCGTTCCGTTTTCTGAATTCCAAATGTTGGCAAGTATGGGAGTCTTATCTTCTTTTTATGTTCCTTTTACCTCTCCCTTTCTTCATCTTTCTTTGTCCCTCTCATTTCCCTTCTTTTTGCCATTCAATTGGGGGGGGGGGGGGGGGGTCGGCATTTGCCAAACCATAGCTATGCCAGTTTGCCACTGTTCTGTGGGACTGTGGGATAGTTTCTTGGTGGATATATATATATTGCATGTACCTGATGTACAGGTATCATTTGATTAACAGCTTTTTAAGAAATTTCGGTACTTTGCTCATGATATGAAAGAAGAGGCTTTTTGACTTTTTTTTTGGTCAAATTATTTTGAAAGGATAATGTGCCCACGCAATTTGAGAGGTATGTGGACTGCTCATAAAAAGTCAACAACTCTGAGTGGGAGTAAGTAAGAATACTACCTTCATAAGCTTTCATTTATGAATGCCTCCCAAACTTCTGGCATGGCTTTTGAATTTATGCAAATGCCATGACGGTTGAGGTTTTTTCACACATCGGTTGCATGCATTGATCTGCAGCTAAAAGTGACATTGAGGCACAGTAATGAAACAAATATTGAGTAGTTTAATCTGTTCAATACTAGTTAGACCTGAAAAAAAATTATCTTCAACAATGTTTTTTATAAAGAAAAAAAGAAAAACAAATTATAGAGATTCTCTTGGTTAAGTTGGGGAAAAATAAGTAGCTCAATTCCAACTTCTATTGACATTGTGGAGGCCTTTTACAATTTATATTTTAGAAATATGATCAAGGCATCAATGTCTTGTTTGGAAGCAAGGGAAGCGAGTTTTAATAGTAACTTCAAAAATCTTTCATATCAATCTTGCTAGATTGTTCTGCAGTTTGTTTTGGCAACTAGCATATTTGTTGCTAGTCATACTGTAGCAATAAATATGAACTTTTGGCTGAAGAAGACTTAGTCGTTTTTGAAAATAGAGGGGAAGGGGAAGTAAAAAATATCAAATTAAACTTAATGACCTACATGTAAGATGTGCATAAGTGAGGGGGTGAATTAGAGAGAGAGAGAAAGAGAGGGGGAACACCAGTTACATGTATTATTATGGAAATATCATCTTTTTAGAAAGTGATAAATTTCCCTTTTGAAACAAAGAAGGGCACTTATTGTATTACATTATGTCTGTACACTATCTATGCATACATTGCGTTTATTAGTTGGTTATATTCTACACATGTACATTGTTTTTATAGAACTTTTGTTTGTACATTGTATCATTATGTCATTATCTTTGTAAAATAATTGTATTCAAAAGTCATGTATTGTTATTTATACTTTTATGTTTGAACTCTCATACCCCGAGAGGGGTCAAAGAGTCAATAAAATTCTACAAAAATTCTACAATGACAAATAAGTGGAGTTAACTTATGATTGTGCCAGGCACAGTGAGACATCAATGAGACATATCTTTTTGTATGATGCTTTCTTATACATGTAGATATCCTTTTCTGAAGGATACTAACATTTAGGCCTACTGGTATCATGACTATCTACAGTGTTTCTAAATGGTTATTTTCTCATGATAGAAGAAGTGGCTTAACCCTCAATAGCACGGGGGGGGGGGGGGCTAATTTTTTGGAGATAATTTTTTAACGCAAAAAGATCTCGTGCTGAAATTTCATGACTTTTTTTTTTCACGTCTCGCGCACATTTTAAGACCCTATTTGTGAAAATCGGGGGTACGGTTGCAGAGATATAGCACATATTCATGACCAATGTCACAAAAAATGGCGGTTTCCAATAATTTTAAAATTATCTTATTTGCATAATCTAATTATGAATATGAAATTTGAATACACATAGTCAAATTCACATAGCTATCTTTTAGATTATATGACAAGCTACAAAAATGCCAAATTTGAATGCATTTTCTCCATAAATCGGGGGGAAAACTGAAAAAAAATTAGAATTCCTTGAAAAAATTTGTATATTTGCTTAATTAAATAAGAAAAAACAATGTATATCATAAATTTGACTATGCATTCTTGCACAATACATGATGAGACACAAACACGCCAAGTTTGGTCGCAATCGGTCTATAAATGGCCGAGATCTAGCTCTGGGGGGCCAAATTAGCCCCCCCCCCCTCCCCCCCGGGCTATGCAGTTTCAAAATAGCCCGGGATATATAGGGTTAATGATCTTTGAAAGGATAATTTGCCCACGCATTGGAGAGGCCCCTGGACTGCTCATAGCAACTATGAAAGGGAGTTAATAACAATACCTAAACTTCCTTTTCAAGATGCCAAATCTTTTGAATACCTCCAAAACTTTTGCCATGGCTTTTGTATTTATGCAAAAGCCATGACAGTTGGGGTTTTCCAGACACATTGGTTGAATGTAGTAATCTCCTGCCAAAAATGACTTTGAGACAAAGTTGAGGAAACAAAATATCAAGAGTATTTTGATCTTTTCAATCTTTGTTTGTCCAGATCTATTATCTCCAGCTTAGAGGTACTCAGAAAAGAAATAGAAAAAACAGACTTTCAGAATGCTCCTTGTATAGATGGGAGGGATAGGCCTGTGGAAGTGCAGACATATTTTGGGGATGTAGAGATCCATCAGCCACCCAGATCCCAGAATGAGTATTTGCAAATATTAATAAAATTTCACTATGTGTTACATTTTGTTTTGGTATAATGTATTGCAATAGCCTGTTTATAATGACCTTGTAGTTTCAATTGTACTATAATGATACCTGACTGTTAACTAATGCCTGATAAAAATGGAGAGCCTCTAGTTGCTGTCAGAATGGGAGAGAGAAGGGGGGCAGTAAAATTTAGCATATTACTAAAAATTACATAATGCGCTATTTATGATCTTAGAAATTGCATAATGGGTACTTTTTTAAAAGGGTACATTTTATGTGTGATCAAATGACTAGAAAGAGTAGTTTTGGTGGAATTCTGCAACAAGTGGAGTAGTGAGACATATATCATTCAGTAGAATGTTTACTTACGGTTTCTTTTTCCGATTGGTAATACATGTACTTGTATCATGTTATCATGAGCATATCTAAATGTGATGATATATGTCATGATAAAAGGTGAGGCTTCTTTGTACAATGCATTTGATAAGATATGTGCCCATGTATTTTGAGAGGGCCCTGGACTGATCACAGCAAGTCAACAACTTTGAACAGGAGTTGATAACAATGCTTCCTTTCCAAGTTTACAAAGATTTGTGAATACCTCCCAAATTTCTGCCATGGCTTTTGAATTTATGCAAAAGCCATGATGGTTGGGGTTTTTCCACATCCATTGGTTGAATGTACAAATCTCCTGCTAAAATGATGTGAGGCAAAGTTAAACAAATATCAAGAGTATTATGATCTTTTCACTTTTATAGTCCCGAGGTGCTTGTGACTTTCAACCCAAAGGGTTTTTTGAAGAAAAATAAGAAAAACAGAGTTCAAAAATTCTTTTGGTTAAGTTGGGTAACATTTGCAGCTCCCGGTTCAAAGTTGTATCTTGGTTGTGGAGGCCAATTACCATCCATATTTTATAGAATGATCAAGGCATCATTGTTCAACAAAGTTCTAAAATGTAATTTTCACACTTTTCCTGAAGAAAAATTACTTAGTTGTTTCAAGAATAGAGGGGAGGGCAGTAAACAGATCTAAATAAATGAGGGGGTACCAGAGAAAAAAAACACCAGTTGCATTTATCATCATGAAAATTTCATCTTTTTAGAAAAATGATAATCTTTACATATGATAAATGACAAGAAAGGGCGCTTAACCCTCTCAGTCCCAAGCCATAAAAACCCCATTGACATTCTTGCACCTAAGGGACTGAGAGGGTTAATAGGTGCAATTCTGGAAACAAGTGAAGTTAACTTAGGACTCTAAAAGGCACACTGACATATCTTTGTCAAGGATTTTTAAAAATAGATTTCTATTTCTGAAGGATACTAACATGTAGGCCTGCTGGTATCCCATTACCAACAGTATAAACTTGGTTATTTTTCTCATTATAAAAGAAGAGGCTCTACAATGAATTTTGAAAGGATAATTTCCCTAGATGCATTTGGAGAGGGCCCTGGACTGATCACTGCTTGTCAACAACTTTGAATAGGAGTTAATAACAATGGTTCCTTTTGAAGTTTACAAAGATTTATGAATGCCTTAGAAATTTTTGCTACAGCTTTTCAATTTATTCAAAAGCTATGATGGTTGGGAAGTCAGGGTTTTTCTATACACAATGGTTGAATGTACTAATATACTGCCAAAATATGCCAATCACTTTTTTTTTGCTGGACAGGAAATTAGTTCAATTTCTGTCTTGCCTTTCTTCCCCTTTCGTTCCCCTTTGGTTCCTCCCAGTGACATAGCTTTACGCTCGTTTGCTGGGCTAGCAATCCACGCTTAACGCTTTGCTTTGTTCGGTTCAAGAATTTTTTTCTTCGCCAGTCTTCCAAAAGTCACTTAGTGCGGGGCGGGGGGGGTTGTTAAAAGATTTTTTTTGGTGTCCAATTCTCGGACAAGCAAAAAAAAAACAAAAAGATAAATAAAATGGGGGATCTATACTTGTCTATTTTTGGGGGGTTCGGCTAAAGAGTTGTCAGGGGGGGGGGGCAGTCTGCCCCTTTGCTCCTTTGGTCGAGGCTTTACCACATATTGGTTGCATGTATTGATCTGCAGCTAAAAGTGACACTGAGGCACAGTAATGAAACAAATATTGAGTATTTTGATCCATTTGATATTATTTCGTCCTGAAAAAAAATCTTCAACTTGATAACGGTTTTGTTTTAAAGATATGAAGAAAACAAACTCTACAGATTCTCTTGGTTAAGTTGGGAAGCATAAGTTGGATTCCAACTTATATTCTATTGACATTGTGGAGGCCTTTTACAAATTTGTAATGTAGAAAAATGATCAAGGCATCAATTTTCAGTTGTAGAAATTAAGTTTCCCTATGTTATTAATTGTGCTGTACTTAATAGTAACATATCATATTTGGAAGCAAGGGAAGGGAGTTTTAATTGTTAGATAGTAACTTTAAAAACCCTTTATCAATTTGCTTGATTGTTCTGCAATTTGTTTTTGGCAACTAGCATTAGACTGTTTTTCCTTTACCGTATTTGTGGCCAGTCGTACTGTAATGAGAGATATGAACTTTTGGCTAAAGAAAATTGACTTAGTCGTTTTTAAAAATAGAGGGGAAGGGGAAGTAAAAAATATCAAAATAAAATCTAATATTTTTCTACAAGTAAAATGTAAATAAGTGAGGGGTGAATTAGAAAGAGAGAGAGAGAGAAATAACACCAGTTGCATTTATCATTATAGAAATATCATTTTAGAAAATTATAAATTTTCTTATGAAACAAGAAAGGGCACTTATTGTTCAATATGACAAATAAGTGGAGTTAACTTATGATCGTGACAGGCACAATGAAACATATCTTTTTGTATGATGCTTTCTGGTTTCATGTAGATTCCTTTTATGAAGGATACTAACATGTATGTACAGTGACTACCTGTATGTACAGTGTTTCTAAATGTGGCTATTTTCTCATTTTTTTTCACACTGTTTTATTTCTGCATTTTTCATAAGTACAAAGTAAAGTATATTCAGAATCATAATCGCATAATTTAATCTACGTAATGAACATAATATAATTACTTTTGACAAACAGACAGAAATCTACTTGATCATTTAACATAATAAGATATAAATATAATAACAAGAATAGTGGGGCGATTCTACGCTAAGGAGAGTGAAATGATGCAAGAGACCGACATCGTAAGCAAATGCTTGAGATGATGACAGCCTTGGGATAGGAAATGAAAGAAAAAATAAAAGAAAGAGAAGAGAAAGAAGGATGATTATGAAGGGTAATGTGCAGGTGGCCGTGCAATATGTGAAATGAGTGATTGTACAAAGCCTCTGCTTAATTTCATGATATATAAAAGAGGCTTAATGATTTTTGAAAGGATAATTTGCCCACGCATGGGAGAGGCCCCTGGACTGTTCACAGCAACTATGAAAGGGAGTTAATAACGATACCTAAACTTCCTTTTCAAGATACCAATTTGAATACCTCCAAACTTTTTGCCACAGCTTTTGTATTTATGCAAAAGCCATGACAGTTGGGGTTTTCCAGACATATTGGTTGAATATACTAATCTGCTAGAAATGACTTTGAGGCAAAGTTGAGGAAACAAAATCTTTATTTGTCCTGGTCTATTATCTCTAACTTTGAGGTACTCAGAAAAAAAATAGGAGAAAAACAGACTTTCAGAATGTTCCTTGTAAAGATGGGAGGGATAGGCTTGTCCAAGTTCAGACATGTGTTGGGGATGTTGAGATCCATCAGCCACCCAGATCCCAGAATGAGTTTTGCAAATATTAATAAAATTTCACTATGTGTTACATTTTGTTTTGGTATAATGTATTGCAATAGCCTGTTTAAATATCTTATGACCTTGCAGTTTCAAATGTACTGTAATGATACCTGTTAACTAATGCCTGATGAAGAATGGGAGAGAGATCTAGAGGGGGGGGGGGGGCAATAAAATTTAGCATATTACTATAAATTTATTTATGATCTTGGAAATTGCATAATGGGTATTTTTTTAAAGGGTACATTTTATGTGTGATCAAATGACTAGAAAGGGTAGTTTTGGTGTAATTCTGCAACAAGTGGAGTAGTGCTCTATCATTCAGTAGAATGTTTACTTATGGATTTCTTTTTCTGATGTACATGTATACTACATGTACTTGTATATCATGTTATCAAGAGCATATCTAAAGGCGCTGATTTGGAAATGTGAGACTTTATATACCCCCATGCGCTGCAAATACGCATGTAATACGCATGGGATACGCATGGGATAAGTTGGCTGTACGCTCAGAACACGTTAGGCATAAGATGAGTATGTTAGACTGTCGTTAGAACTACCATCATAACGTTAGTCATTCGTTAGACACACGTCAGACACACGTTCATTATACGCTCCTCTAATGCGAGGTTTCCTGACCCACTCAATTTCGACGTATGAGAAGCGTACTCGACGTATGAGTAACGTACCTTCAGCGTACCTCTAGCGTGTTCAGCGTATGAGGAACGTATGAGGAGCGTAAAAATCATACGTCGGCATACGCTGAAAATTTTTGTGCATGTTCAAAAAATTTTTTGGCCGTCAGCGTACACCGATGTACCCTGGCGTACTACAAACGTATTCCAGCGTACCCCTAGCGTGTTTCAGCGTATGTCAGCGTATGCCCAAAAAGTCCATACGTTCCTCATACGCTGGCTCTATACGTTAGAGTGTGACAGCGCCTTAAATGTGATGATTTATGTCATGATAAAAGGTAAGGCTTTCTTTGTACAATGCATTTGAAAAGATATGTGCCCATGCATTTTGAGAGGGCCCTGGACTGATCACAGTAAGTCAACAACTTTGAATGGGAGTTCATAACAATGCTTCCTTTCCAAGTTTACACAGGTGCGGCTCTACACCCCAATTAACTTCTTTGTAAAGTCGTCAAAGCTTTTGAATTTCTAACGGCTATCGAAGCCCTCCGCTGAGAGAGGAGCAGAAATCTGGAAAATTCACATTCTCGTATCTCCCTCATTCGGGCCTTAAATATCATGAAAATACCAGAGTAGATAGGTAATGATATTATGCTTCATATTAATTTTCACTGAAAACGGTTGAGTATTTTTGGAGATACGAGTATTCTTCTGTTTCAGAGGGCCGAGAAAAGTGGTTTTGTTTTTTCCCGACACAATTCTGGGACGAAATGAATATGCAAACAAATAACATATTGCTAAACTTTAAACTCCAGTCTCACGCCCTGGGCAGTTTCAAGTTTGCGCAGCTAGTAGTATTGTGTAAAACTGCCATCAAAAATGGAAGACTTAAAAACACTGAAATCCTTGCAATCTGATTGGCTGAGAGCAAATTTGTCAGTAACAATCACTGACAAGACACGCCCCCTGTTAAGCGTCCACTCGAGTTGAAACCATCCTGCATGCACCGCTGTACGTGGGACTACACGCGAAGAACGGTAGAGGGTTCATGAATGCATTGCCTTCGATTTTTTTCCCGACATAACCGTTCAACGGATGATTATGAAAAGATATTTCGAGGATCCCCTCAATATACTTTGATTACCCACGCCGATGAAATCGGCAGGGTTATGTAAAGGGCTCCGTATGTTTGTTTGTTTGTTTTTTTTTTTGTTTGTTTGTTTGTTTGTTTGTTTGTTTGTTTGTGTACAAGATAACAAGAGAACGGGTGAACGGATTTGCACCAAATTTTCAGGGAATGTTCAGAAAGTGACAGGAAAGAATCGATTAGATTTTGGTGATGATTGGTTGACCCCTGCACATTCTGTGTGACCTTGAACTTTTGACCCTGTAGTAAAGTATAGGAACTTCAGTTCAGAGAGTGACAGGAAAGAAACTAGAAAGATTGATGACCCCAAACTTCGCCTGCAGATGCAGAAATATTTGGGCCAATCAAAACATTCATTACTTCTTCTCACCAAAAGTCTATTTCAGGTTTATGAATTTTAGAAGACTTTTAGACCCATTATTTGCCATTTCACTTCAAATCCGTACGAGCCTGCAATGAATATTCAAAGCAACGTATCCCAGCAACAAGGGATTTTTTGCACTCGAACTGTACTCTCGTTGCGAAATCGAAAGCGGCTAGGTACGGTATTCGTATAGCCTAGCACGTCTAATTTCTCCTCTATTTCTTATCTTCTGTGCATTTCTGTTTATTTTCCCCGGTTCTTTCCACTTTGTTTTGGACGTTTTTGTGATTTATTTTATCCTGGTGGACGTGTAGTACGTGATTTTAATTGTTTTCGGTGAAAATCTGGTGAGTTTCTTCGACGTGAGTGTCTATCGCACTCGCGTGTGTTGATCTGAGTGAGTGGCCGTGGTTGATCGCTGTGTACGTATATACACTAGCACTGTCGCGAAGTGCCCTGGGGTTGACTGTAGTAATGAGTGAATAAGCTCTGTTCCTCGCATGCACGTCATTTTGAAGTCGAGATCCAACTTCTTTTGTCGTCATATTTATTTTATCCAAGCCCGATGAAAACAAAACAACAACCCGAATTGCAATGTAAAGATAGAACATGAATACATTTACTAACACACTGACATGTCACTGAACACTGAATACAAATTGCTAACATTTTTTTCTCATCACGCCACGCTCTCTGACATGTCTAATCAATTACTTTTAGGGGAGGGATGTTTCAATAATAAAATATCTTTTTCAGAAGAATTTTTTCAAGGGTGGGGACACACAAAGCTATGACCTGGATTATGGCAAAATTTATTTATTTTTTTTTTTGGGGGGGGGGGGAGATGTGCCTCTTGCTATCCCCTTTGAATGGCTACTGCTTACAAAAATAATCGCAACAAAACAAAACCTATTGGGTTAAGGCGTGGGTCTGCCGCCTTTGACGGCCTTTCTAGTTTTTCATATGTGAAAGTTTTAATCTTGCGCAATGACAGCAAATGTGAAAAATAATGCTACATTTTCAGACTTTAAAAAAAAAATATATGGCTCCTCATTTCTCCAAGTTTTCACAAATTAAAAAATGATTTGACTACGAGTGATACTAATTATGGGTTAGAGCAACTCTTATTCTGGAATTTGACGTTTAGTTCATTTCATTTGGTTGTTTCTAGGGCGAGATTTTTAGCTGAGACTCTTCGGTAGCGGTTTTACGTAAACAAATTGTTTGTTTTATGCAAATTAGGCAGCAAGGAGCGAAAGCTTTTGGGCAGTTAATTGCAGTGTAGAGCCGCGACTGTACAAAGATTTGTGAATACCTCAAAAATTTCTGCCATGGCTTTCGAATTTATGCAAAAGCCATGACGGTTGGGGATTTTCCACATCCACACTTTTTCCACACTTTTATAGTCTTTACATGTTATTAAATGAAAGGAAAGGGCACTTAATAGATGCAATTCTGGAAACAAATAAAGTTAACTTATGACTCTAACAGGCACATTAACAAATTTTTGTAGAATGTTTTTTATAGATATTTCTTTCTGAAGGATACTAATATTTAGGCCTACTGGTATCACATTATCAACAGTAAATATATATAAACTTGGTAAGTTTATTCCTAGTGCTTGGTTATATATCTCATGTGAAAGAAGAGGCTCTACAATGAATTTTGAAAGGATAATTTCCCTAGATGCATTTGGAGAGGGCCCTGGACTGATCACAGCTTGTCAACAACTTTGAATAGGAGTTAATAACAATGATTTTTTTTCAAGTTTACAAAGATTTATGAATGCCTTAGAAATTTTTGCCACAGCTTTTCAATTTATTTAAAAGCCATGACGGTTGGAACTTGGGATTTTTCCACTCACATTGGTTGAATGTACTAATATCCTGCAAAAAAACGACTTTGAGACAAATTTGAGGAAACAAAATATGATCAAGAGTACTTTGATCTTTTCAATTGTCGTTTGTCCAGATCTATTATCTCCAACTTAGAGGTACTCTGAAATTATTAAGAGAATTTTAAGAATTAATGCTCCTTGTACAGATGGGAAAGATTGGCCGATCCAAGTTCAGACATGTATTGAGGATGTTGAGGTCCATCAGCTACCCAGGTACCAAAATGAGTTTTCAAATATTAAGTAAATTTCACTATCTCATACATTTTATTTTGGTATATAATAAATAGAGTGTCTCAAATCTCTTATAGAAAGGGGGGGGGGGGCAGTAAAAACTATCATATTACTCAAAATTATGTACATATATCATTCATGATTATGGATATTGCATTTTTTTTAAGGGTATGATATATGTGCGGTCAAAATGACTAAGGAAGGCACTTGAGATGCAGTTCTGGAAACAGGTAGAGTCAACTTATGATTGTAGAATGCACATTGAGACATACCATTCTGAAAAATGTTTTCTTATGGATTCCTTTTTCTGATGGATACTACCGGTACATGTACTCCTATCATGTTATCAACAGCATATATATATATAAACTAAGGCGAGAGATCAAAAATATCACAGCGTGTTGCCTGCAGGGGGCATGGGGGGAACGCCAGAGGCCGCATATAGGCCAAATTAATCCCCCATGCCGGACGAGGCCAGCATGAACAGTCGTTACTGAGTATTGACCCCGTTCAGCACGCAGCCGGGATGGGGTCATAGGCGGGCGCATCTCGAGTTGATCCCTCATGTCAGCCGCGGTCTCCCGTCGTATTTATTTGCAGTAGGTTTATACCATGCCCGTCGCGGTCTCCCGCTGTATGGATTACACTATGCCCCCCGCGGGCTAGCTTTCGCCGCTTGAATATACCACGTAACATCCCTGCCATGTGGCCTCCCGTCGGGGCCAACAGGTTTTTGAGATCGCGCCATCACTCGGCTTATAGTATAGTCGGCGAATAAAAAAATCAATAAAAAAGAGTCCAGAACTAGACTATGTGGGACACCATTCATGCACATTGAGAACGCAATTATTTATTTTTTTTTAATCATTATTATGATATTGTTTGCTCCTCATTACTCTTCAAAATGAAATATTATGATGCTGTCATTTTCATCATTATAAGAATATAATTATTTAAATCACCGTGTCTCATACTTTCATTGTGTGTCGTAACTTTTGTGAACTCAGATGCTGCAAAATCAAGTTCCTTCGCTGAATTAATTCAAATTCGTCTCACTGACGTTTCCTTTCCTTTTTGAAAATTCATAAATGCGTCTTCATTTTGTTTGCCTCCGTGACTCTTACAGATGACATACACGCCGTTTTTTGTTTTTTGTTTTGTTTAGTCATAAATGCTAAAGATATATTTATTTAGATCTATCTTTTCTACTTTTATTGCGTAACTCTTTGGACTTTTGATGCTCCAATGGATTTTTTTTTTTAAAGATAAAAAAGTAATTCTTGTATTGAAGACGGCCCGACGAAATTATTTTAATTCGTCAGGTAAATCGTCTCATTTTTCTTCGGACCTTGCTATCAATGCCATTACCGGACTGCACAACCCACATTAATACTCTATTTTACTGTTTTACTGTCTTGTTCTGAATATGATCCGACAAAATTATTATCGTTAGGTAGAAAATTAATTCGTCAAGTAGATCTAAAATAGTCTCACCTTTTTTTTGTATACGTTTCGTAATTCTTGTATTGAAGACGGCCCGATGAAATTATTTTGATCGTTAGGAAAATTAATTCGTCAAATAAATCGTCTCGTTTTTCTTCGGACCTTGGTATCAATGCCATTACCAGACTGCGCCACCCACTTTTAATACTCTATTTTACTGTTTCTTACAGGCTCATTATTGTCTCTCAACAATTCCCAACGATTAATTCATAAATCCTTTGCTATTTTTATATTTGTCGCATATATAGACGACTTCCCAATTTACTGCAATAAATCATATATACCTACCTATTATGCCTGTAGTCTTGACTACGGGACCCCTTCGAGAATTTAACACATATGAGTCACAATATTGTGCGCACCGCCCGTAATCCTATTGTCCCCTTCGCCACTCACGCGCGTCAACACGCTACGGTCATCTTCCTCTTTCTTGCTCGCCCCGACGAGATAGGACGTATAGTCACAGCGCTCCTGAAATCAGGTCGTATAGTATCTTTTAGGTGTGCTTTTTCGCACATTTGAAGCACTTTTAGGTACCTATATTCGCTTAGATTATAGTACTGTGTGTTTTAGTAGTCACTCTTGCCGATTGCAAGGGATTTTTGATATCCTTTTCTTGGCATTTATTTTTCCCTTTCACGGTCAGCCCCACGTAGATATTTCTGTGTGTTTGCGGGTGTTTCCGTTTGTCACCGAGCCTTTGGGTTCGGTGTTTGTTCTTACGGTTTTTTTGGCTGTGAAAATCTTTTGTGCGTATCTCCCAAATAAATTTTACTCTTATTTTACTGCATTCAGTTGAAGTATTTCTTATTTTGAAAAGTATACTTTATTGTCTGTTTTATTGCAGTGGTATGAATTCGGAAGAAGAAGCAGCTAGGTCACGGAGACCTGCTTCTTCCGAAGAGTCGTCTAGCAAGACGACTCGGCCTTCCAGAACTCTCCCGAGTACTTCGGTACATGGGGGAGGGAGGAGGGCTAAGGGTAAGTTGCCTAGTGGTGTTTCCTTGCAGAGTTTGCCAGGCTCGGAGCTTGCGGCTTCGGGATTGTCAACTCCGAAGCCCGTGGTTTCGGGGTGGGTGGCGTCAGATTCTAGTGGTTTGGATATCTAACGAATCCAATCCCCCGGTCGCTGAGACCAGAGGGGGGGGGGGGGGGGGCGGTTGTTTCCCGTACGGTAGCGTTCACTCGCTCTGATCCGTTAGGGGAGACGCGCCCCACTACTGCAGGGCAACCCACGGGCTTAGTCCATGTTGGTCTGGGTTCTCAAACCCTAGCCCCCGGCAAACGCCATATGGGGGAACGAGTACTTCCTGGGCTGTCTACATTGCCAGCTAATGGGAATGCTCGAGCTAACAATTATGGACGCTCTTCGGAGCAACAGGTGTTTTCACCTGAGTGCGTGACTACTAGTGCTCCCCTATTGCCGCTTTCTAGCGGTCCAATAGCGGGTTCACACGCCTTTAGTAGTCATCGGGCACATACCGAGTCATCTCGGTCTACCCCCGCACTGGGAGCTTTTAGCTCCCAACCCATGGCTACTGCATCTTCTTGCTTAGCCAATATGGGTGATTTGGGCGATTCTCTAGGCTTACGCCATGAGCGCTCCAATCCCTTTATGGGAAGTGAACGTCCCTCCGCGGAGGGATCGGTTCGTGTTTCCGAAGCGGACTTCGGAGATCCGAACGAATCCGATTAAGCGTTCTAAGAAAAGGGTTTCGGCTACGACTCTTGTCGAGCCAGCCAAGAAAAAGGCCAAGAAGAAGGCAAAAAGTGGCAAGGCTTTGCCGGCCTCTTGCCCGTCTGGCCTGGCTAACCCAGCTAGCTCCTTTCAAGCTGACATGTTCAGCATGATGCGGGCTTTTGCTCAGAATCAGGGTTGGTCCTTTGTACCGGCTACTTCAACCCTGACTTCTGTCCCTATTCAGGGGTCTCGCTTTGAGTCTAATCAGCCTTTTGTGTTTGATTCGTCTTTGTCTGAGTCGGATTCGCATGTGCCTCCTATTCCCGCGGCCCTTGGGGCGCCGCCGGGCGAGGAGACTTTTGTTGAACCATGCGGGGCTCTGCCTGCTGAGGCCTTTGTTAGCGTTCCTTTGTCTCATTCCACTCGGGTGGAACCAGATTTGGAGGTGGCCTCTCAAGCTTCGGTTTCTGAATCGCTTGGGCAGGCGGAGTCTCAATCGCTCGCCCTCTGTGGGGTGGAAGCGATTGCTTTGTTGTCCAGATATCTCCCTGAATTTCAGTCAACCCGCGCGCAGGGTTCGACTTCGCGTTGGTTTAAGCTGCCGAGTCCTTTGTTGGCGTTCCTTTGCCGGGTCATCCCGGTCCGCCCTTGCTCTGGGCGCCTTGGCGCCCGGCCCATGGCTGTTGCATCTTCTTGCTCAGCCGATATGGGTAATTGGTGCGCGTCTTTGGGTTCAATACCCTCAGCGCACTTCTCCCATAAAGGGAGGTGAGCGTCCCTCAGCGGAGGGTTCGGTTCGTGTTCCCGAAGGGCTTCGGGGATCCGAACGAAACCGAATAAACGGTCTGAAAAGCGGGTTTCGACTTAGGCTCTTTTTGGGCCAATCAGAAGCCTAGGGAAGGGGCTAAAAGAGGCAAGGCTTTGCCTGCCTCTTGCCCATCAGGTTTAGCTAACCCTCCGGTCTCTCAAGCTGAGATGTTCAGTGTGACATGGGCTTTGCCCAGACTCAGGGTTGGTCCCTTGTACCAGGCATCACATCCCTGCTCTTGTCCCTTTTTTGGGTCGGACATCAAGACTAATTAGCCTTTTATGGTTTATTCTTCTTTGTCTGTGACGGGATCACATGCGCCTCCTATTCTCGCAGCCTCGGGGCTCCGTCGGGTGAGGAGGCTTATGGCGGTTCATGCGTGAATCCGACTGTTTCGGCCTTTGTTCGTGATTCTTTGTCACGATCATTTCAGGCGGATCCAGTTTTGGAAGCGGCCTCTCAAGCTTCGGTTTCCGAATCGCTGGGGCAGGCAGAGCCTTAGTCGCTCTCCCTTTGTGGGGTAGAAGCGATTGCTTTGTTCTAAACTTTCCCTGACTTTCAGTCAGCCCGCGCGCAGGGTTCGACTTTGCTTGGGTTCAGGCAGCGGGATTCCTCCGAGGGTATTTCTCTTGCGGAGGATTTCAAGCTGGATTTTGGACGCATTGAAGCGGTGCTTCTTTTAAGCGTCATGTTTGGTTTGCAGTGGTCATAGTTTTCCACTGCAGCTGCCTCGGTCATGTACCGTCGCAGAGTCTTGGTTCTTACGGCCCTTTGGGTTAAGGAGTCGGACATCGCACTGCTTCTCTCGGATGTTCCGTCTCGGGTCCTTTGCTTCTGGCGATGCGCGATAACAGATCTCTGTTGAAAAAGTGGGCTATAGAAAGGGTAAGAGACTGGCTGTCTTTTTCCCTTTCTCCGACTTTTGTTATTCCCAAGCGCTCGGGAAAACTTCAGTACATTTTCGGATGGAGACTCTCGCCTCCATTCTCCCGTTGATCAAGAGGAAGGACTACGCGGTCTTGATAGTTTTCGAAGATGCGTATTTCCACTTTCCCATTCATCTTCTGGGGTTTTTCCTTCCTCTCAGAGACTTATCGCTTTCGCACTCTTCCCTTCGGGCTGCGCCCAGTCCCTCGGGTTCTTACTCAGGTTGTAGCCGTGCTGGCAGCCTCTCTGAGGCGACGCGGCCTTCGGCTATTTTTGCTACCTGGACGATTGGCTTCTCCTAGCGGAGTTGCGCGATTGTTTGTTGGACGAGACTCGTTTGCTCGTCAATCTTACTCAAGACTTGGGTTTCCTAATATTTTGGGAAAAGTCAGAGTTAGTTCCTACTTGCAGCCCAGTTTTTCTGGGGGCCGTGTTGGACATTTGGAATCAGTTGGCTCGGCCCAGTCGAGACAGGTTTCTCACCATTGTCTTGGCAGCTCGCAAGCTCATGCTGGCCAGAAAGGTTCTTGCGCGAGGCAAGTCCTTCCGTACCCCCCCCCTTCCGTTGATCTCGGTTTCGACGGACGCTTCTCGGTTGGGGTGGGGAGGACATTGCAATGGCAGCGCGGTCGCGGGGGATTGGTCTCATCTTGGGACTCTTCCCCATATTTAATGTTTGACTTTTCAGTCGTTCAGTTCTGATCCTCACGGACAATGTCACTGTGGCGGCTTATGTCAATCTGCAGGGAAGCACTCGTTCTGCTATCCTGAATGCCCTAGCAGCACAGCTGTGGAGGTGGTGTTGTCGCATGGCAATCACACCCGTGGCCTCTTTCATCCCCGGTCTGGAAAACCTCATTGCGGATTTTCTGTCTCGGGGCAGGTGTCTTCCATCGGAATGGATGCTCCATCCAGAGGTCTTTCGCCGCATTTGCAGTTACCTGGATCCACTGGAAGTGGATCTTTTTGCGTCGGTTCTAAATCACCTACTTACGATATATTGCTCCTGTGCACGCGATTGGGGAGCTTGGGCTCTCAATGCTTTCTCTCTCAGTTGGGAGAATCTTCGAGGATTTGCCTTTCCTCCCTTCCAGCTGATTCCGCGAGTCTTGCGGAAGATCAGGGAAGATCGGGCTCGGGTGCTTGTGATAGCTCCCTTTTGGCCCAGGAGGAGTTGGTTCCGGAGCTAATGAGCCTTCTGGCGGCTCAACCGTTCCTTCTTCCGTTAAGAGTGGATCTGGTGTTGCAGCCCCTCTCGGGGATTCTTCACCACAATCCAGAGTCCCTTCATTTGACTGCTTGGCCCTTGTCGGGGAATCTGCAAGACAGTCGGGTCTCTGTGATAGAGCCGCGGAATTTTTATTGTCCAGTCGTAGAGTTTCTACTAGGGAGATTTATAATTCCCGTCTTTCGGTCTTTTTCCTTTGGCGTAAAGAGCGAAATCAAACCCTTTATCGGCTCCTATTGGTTCAATTGCGGATTTTCTAATCTCGCTATTTGACAAAGGGAGATCCATCTCTACTATCCGAGGCTACCGTTCGGAATGATCGGGGCCATTCATTCGGGTTTCTCAGATGGTTCGGGGATTTCCAATTCCCCGCTGTTAAGTGGTGTGATTCGGTCGTTCTTTTTGAAGCGACCTCCTTATTCTAGGTTAGTGCCGTCTTGGGGTCTGCCTAAGGTCCTGGAGGCCTTGGCGAAACCTCTTTTCGAACCGTTAGGTGAAGCTCGCTTCATCATCTTACGGTTAAGACGCTCTTTTTGGTAGCTTTTGCCTCTGGGCAGAGGCGCAGTACTCTTCATGCTCTCTGCCTTACTCCTGGTCATGTTCGCTGGGAGAGAAAAGGCGTTAGTTTGATTCCTAAGGCTTCTTTTATTGCCGAGAATCAGACAGCTGCCTCTGGCCCTGTTGAGATTTTTCTTTGTCTGCTTTCTGGGTTTTCGTCAGTGCGCGAGGACAAAGTTTGGTGTCCTGTTAGGGCTCTCAATTGGTATATTGATAAGACTAAGTCTTATCGTAAGGATGATCAGTTGTTCCTGATCACTAGAGAGCCTTTTTCTCCTGCTTCTCTTGATTCCATTTCTAGATGGATTGTCGAGGCTTTTAGGGCTGCTGGCACAGGGTCTCTTTTTTCCGACAGTAAGCCTTGTGCTCAAGACACTCGTAGTGTCAGCACTTCTTGGGCTCTGTTTCAAGGTGTGGCGCTTGATGATATTTTGAAGGCTGCTTATTGGCGTTCGCCCAATTCCTTCATTTCTTGCTACCTTAGGGATGTTCCCGCAGGTGAGGCTATGTTTGCGTCAGCCACCTTGAAGGCCGCTGTGTCTTTGTTTTCTTCGCTGTAATCCTATTCCCTTCTGCTTGAAACATGCCTCCTGGTCTTTGAGTTGGCGCTGGTCTGGCATAATAGGTAGGTATATATGATTTATTGCAGTAAATTTGTAAAATCAGCACTGATTTTCTTATTTACTATATAAATCTATATACCTACCTATGACCCTCCCTCCTTCCCCTCACCTTGCAAGCAACATGTTTCTACTTGGGATTGCTCACAAAAGAGGAAGATGGCCGTAGCGTGTTGACGCGCGTGAGTGGCGAAGGGGACAATAGGATTACGGGGGGTGCGCACAATATTGTGACTCATGTGTGTTAAATTCTCGAAGGGGTCCCGTAGTCAAGACTACAGGCATAATAGGTAGGTATATAGATTTATATAGTAAATAAGAAAATCAGTGCTGATTTTACAATTCCATTTGCGTTTCATAATTCTTTCCTTGAAGTCGCCCGACGAAATTATTTTGAATTTTATCAATATTAAAGGGGTACTCCGGCCTAAAAATAATATTAATTGAATGAATAGAGTAAAATTAAACAAGCAAAACACTGAAAATTTAAGTTTAATTTTACTCTATTTATTCAATTCATATTAATTGCAGGCCGGAGTACCCCTTTAATTCGTCCAGCAAATTTGCTTCTTTATCGTTTGCGTTTCATAATTCCTGAAGACAGATGCTCCATTGGATTTTTTTTTAAAGATAAAAAAGTAATTCTTGTATTGAAGACGGCCCGACGAAATTATTTTAATTCGTCAGGTAAATCGTCTCGCCTGTTTAGTTTGCGTTTCATAAGTCTTGTTCTGAATACTATCCGATGAAACTATTTCGATCGATAGCTAGAGAAATAATTCATCAAGTAGATCTAAAATCGTCTCACCTTCTTTTCGTTTGCGTTTCATAATTGTTGTATTGAAGACGGCCCGACGAAATTATTTTGATCGTTTGGAGGAAAATTAATTCGTCAAATAAATCGTCTCGTTTTTCTCCGGACCTTGCTATCAATGCCATTACTAGACTGCACAACTACTGTTTCTTACAGGCTCCTTACTGTCTCTCAACAATTCTCAACGATTTATATTTGTCGCATATATCAGTGGCGCCTGTTGCGCCCCCTCCCCTATTGGCCGTCGTAAAAAAATATAGCACTATATAGCACTATTTTGCATTTCTCCCCCATGACGGCGATCAATAATTCCTGGCGCCCCCCCCCCCCCTATTGGGAAATCCTGGATACGCCCCTGCATATATAGGCGCCCGACGAAATTATTTTGAATTTTATCAATATTAATTCAATTCAGTATTTATTTCCAATTCATAAAAATGAACAAAGTCATATACAGACAAATAAAAAGGAGAATTAAAACATGTCAATAAAACATGAACAAAGCAATCAAAAGTAATAGGAAAGGTAGAGTTGTTACATGGTTGAACATAAATGAATGGAAAAGGGGCACGCACTAAAAAGCCAAGAAAAGGCTTGTATGAACGCACATGCCCAACATGGATTGATGATTAAAATAATATTGCTACCATGGATGCGGTAATTAAGTACAGTACCAAGTAATAATAATTAAAACAAAAACTAAAATACAATAAACCGAGAAAGTAAAACAGGACAAAATATATAAACACACAACATACATAGTAATCCTAACATAAATTAATAATTGCTAAGTAATTTCTTTTTGTATTGTCTTTTAAAAGTATTATTAAACTGTGTATTAATTCTGCTAAATTCCAAACTATTCCATAAAATTCGTCCAGCAAATTGCCTCTTTATCGTTTGCGTTTCATAATTCCTGAAGACAGCCCGATGAAACTATTTCGATCGATAGCTAGAGGAGTAATTCGTCAAGTAGATCTAAATCACCTTCTGTTAGTTTGCGTTTCATAATTCTTGTATTGAAGACGGCCCGACGAAATTATTTTGATCGTTTGGAGGAAAATTAATTTGTCAAGTAAATCGTCTCATTTTACTTCGGACCTCGCTATCAATGCCATTACCAGACGTGCACAACCCACTTAACACTCTATTTTACTATTTCTTACATTCCTTCTTATACTCTCTCAACTATTAATTCATAAAACCATCGCTATTCATATCTCATATCTCGGCTCCCCCCCCCCCCCTCCCCCACTCTCCCTTTGCTTACCCTAATAAGGAGAATAATAGTAAATGACGAAACAAAGGGAAACGGTCCATGGGAAAATCCCCACGGTAAAATCCCCACATAGCCCCTTCAGATAAAAAAAGGCACTATTGAAATGGTCACGAAAAGAAGTACCGTATTTGTGTTAAACATAATTATCGACAAACACGCAGAGAGCATAATTCATTGTCTCAATAAACGTCGTTCTGCTGGCCGCCAATAAAGAAGACAGATTAGAAATGGAAACAAAGCCGCATGCGCATCTTTTGTTTTATTCTGCACTTCTCCATCGATCTACGGGAGTTTATATTTTACAATAAGCCACTTCGGAGATGCAATCTGAGCATGAGCAGATAAAGGTCATCTGTACCAAATTCTAAAACCCACTGACACTAATATTCGATATGTGCTCATGAATGTCATGTAATCATTATTCATTTATGCACTAATGGTGCATTCCATGATATCCATTCCTGATATCCAGGTGGAAGTATTCTTTTTAAAGGGGGAAACAAAAGCTATTCATGAGGCACCTCTATCACTCCCAGAGTTATTTTTCTGAAGTGCACATAAAGGGACCCTCCATGTCTAAAATATCTGTGGATATTTGGGGTCATTTGTACCATGCGCTAACCCCGAACTGGCTTATTTGGATTCACAATCCATCCCGCTCCTGCGTCTCGTATTTACACATGCCTCATGTCCAAATCGCGGTTACAACGTACAATATCAACGTTGAAGGTTCAAAGTTTCTTTTCATCAACGCTGTACATGTACTTGGTTACGTACAAAGAGAGTGGACAAAGCAAACCCTCATTGTACCCTTCACAATGGTTCCGGTAGTCAAAAGAACAATACCTTTACTGCTGTATATGTAGAACTGGTGTCACATGCATATTCAGCTGTTCTACTTATTTTAATAGTAGTAAAAAATGTTCTTTTGTCTACACGATCCATTGTAAAGTATAGAAAGACGAGTTGTTATCCGTCACGAACGTTGGCACGAACTTCGATGGGGCGCAACGCTGGACATAGCTTTTTTTCTCGGCCACATAATGTTCTTTTCACTAACATTGTTTATAGGCCTATTTGGATATTGATAGAGGGTGGGGGAGGGGGAGGGGGTGTATAACGTTGGCTTTAATTATGATGGACGAAAGTCAAATTTGACAAGTAAAAGCCAATAATTTGTACGTAGAAAATCCGAATAAGTTCGAAAATCAATAAACCAGCAACTCCGTTATTTCTTTTGCAAATGTATATTATTTGTTCCGATGTTAAAAATGGGGCAAGCAAGTACATATTTAGGAAGAACATGTTTCAAATTAATATTTTCGGACACATTGGTTTGATAGAGGGAAACACAAATTTCTTGGAGGAAACGGTAATTTACTGCAATAAATCATATATACCTACCTATTATGCCTGTAGTCTTGACTACGGGACCCCTTCGAGAATTTAACACATATGAGTCACAATATTGTGCGCACCGCCCGTAATCCTATTGTCCCCTTCGCCACTCACGCGCGTCAACACGCTACGGTCATCTTCCTCTTTCTTGCTCGCCCCCGACGAGATAGGACGTATAGTCACAGCGCTCCTGAAATCAGGTCGTATAGTATCTTTTAGGTGTGCTTTTTCGCACATTTGAAGCACTTTTAGGTACCTATATTCGCTTAGATTATAGTACTGTGTGTTTTAGTAGTCACTCTTGCCGATTGCAAGGGATTTTTGATATCCTTTTCTTGGCATTTATTTTTCCCTTTCACGGTCAGCCCCACGTAGATATTTCTGTGTGTTTGCGGGTGTTTCCGTTTGTCACCGAGCCTTTGGGTTCGGTGTTTGTTCTTACGGTTTTTTTCACTGTGAAAATCTTTTGTGCGTATCTCCCAAATAAATTTTACTCTTATTTTACTGCATTCAGTTGAAGTATTTCTTATTTCGAAAAGTATACTTTATTGTCTGTTTTATTGCAGTGGTATGAATTCGGAAGAAGAAGCAGCTAGGTCACGGAGACCTGCTTCTTCCGAAGAGTCGTCTAGCAAGACGACTCGGCCTTCCAGAACTCTCCCGAGTACTTCGGTACATGGGGGAGGGAGGAGGGCTAAGGGTAAGTTGCCTAGTGGTGTTTCCTTGCAGAGTTTGCCAGTCTCGGAGCTTGCGGCTTCGGGACGGGTGGCGTTAACTGAGTCTGGATTGTCAACTCCGAAGCCCGTGGTTTCGGGGTGGGTGGCGTCAGATTCTAGTGGTTTGGATATCTCGAATCCAATCCCCCGGTCGTCAAGACCAGAGTGGGGGGGGGGCGGTTGTTTCCCGTACGGTAGCGTTCACTCGCTCTGATCCGTTAGGGGAGACGCGCCCCACTACTGCAGGGCAACCCACGGGCTTAGTCCATGTTGGTCTGGGTTCTCAAACCCTAGCCCCGTGGCAAACGCCATATGGGGGAACGAGTACTTCCTGGGCTGTCTACATTGCCAGCTAATGGGAATGCTCGAGCTAACAATTATGGACGCTCTTCGGAGCAACAGGTGTTTTCACCTGAGTGCGTGACTACTAGTGCTCCCCTATTGCCGCTCTCTAGCGGTCCAATAGCGGGTTCACACGCCTTTAGTAGTCATCGGGCACATACCGAGTCATCTCGGTCTGCCCCCGCACTGGGTGCTTTTAGCTCCCAACCCATGGCTACTGCATCTTCTTGCTTAGCCAATATGGGTGATTTGGGCGATTCTTTGGGCTTTTCTTTGGGCTTACGCCCTGAGCGCTCTAATCCCTTTAAGGGAAGTGAACGTCCCTCCGCGGAGGGTTCGGTTCGTGTTTCCGAAGCGGCTTCGGAGATCGAACGAATCCGATTAAGCGTTCTACATTGCCAGCTGATGGGAATGCTCGAGCTAACAATTATGGGCGCTCTTCGTAGCAACAGTGCGTGACTACTTAGTAGTCGATGGGCAAATACCGAGTCATCTCGGTTCGCCCTTGCACTGAGTGCGAAACTACTAGTGCTCTCCTATTGCCGCTCTCTAATTGCCGCTCTCTAATTGCCGCTCTCTAGTGGTTCAATAGCGAGTTCACATGCCTTAGTAGTCTATGGGCACATACCGAGTCATCTCGGTCTGCCCTCGCACTGGGTGCTTTCAGCACCCGGCTCAGACTTTGGGTTCAATACCCATAAGTGCGGTCACCGGAGCGAGTGATTACTTCTGGTTTGACCTGAGGTCCCGATTACTAGTGCTCTCCTATTGTTGCCCACGGGCGGAACAATAAAGAGTTCACATACTATTAGTAGTCAGTGGGCGTATACTAGGATCTTGTCCCAGTCTGCCCTCGCACCGGGTTATTGAATAGCCCCTGGCTGACGCCATATGGGGGAACGAGTGCTACCCGGGCTGTTGCTTGGCCAGCTGATGGGTAGACTTGAGCTCATTCTATGGGCGCTCCACGGAGCAACAGGTGTGCTGACCTGTGTGTGTGACTGCTAGTGCTCTCCTATTGCCGCTCTCTAGTGGTTCAATAGCGAGTTCACATGCCTTTAGTAGTCGGTGGGCAAATGCCGGGTCATCCCGGTCCGCCCTTGCACTGGGCGCCTTGGCGCCCGGCCCATGGCTGTTGCATCTTCTTGCTCAGCCGATATGGGTATTTGGTGCGCGTCTTTGGGTTCAATACCCTCAGCGCACTTCTCCCATAAAGGGAGGTGAGCGTCCCTCAGCGGAGGGTTCGGTTCGTGTTCCCGAAGGGCTTTGGGGATCCGAACTAGACCGAATAAACGCTCTGAAAAGCGGGTTTCGACTTAGGCTCTTTTTGAGCCAATCAGAAGCCTAGGGAAGGGGCTAAAAGAGGCAAGGCTTTGCCTGCCTCTTGCCCATCGGGTTTAGCTAACCCTCCGGTCTCTCAAGCTGAGATGTTCGGTGTGAGATGGGCTTTGCCCAGACTCAGGGTTGGTCCCTTGTACCAGGCATCACATCCCCTGCTTTTGTCCCTTTTTTGGGTCGGACATCGAGACTAATTAGCCTTTTATGGTTTATTCTTCTTTGTCTGTGACGGGATCACATGCGCCTCCTATTCTCGCAGCCTCGGGGCTCCGTCGGGTGAGGAGGCTTATGGTGGTTCATGCGTGAATCCGACTGTTTCGGCCTTTGTTCGTGATCCTTTGTCACGATCATTTCAGGCGGAACCAGTTTTGGAAGCGGCCTCTCAAGCTTCGGTTTCCGAATCGCTGGGGCAGGCAGAGCCTTAGTCGCTCTCCCTTTGTGGGGTAGAAGCGATTGCTTTGTTCTAAACTTTCCCTGACTTTCAGTCAGCCCGCGCGCAGGGTTCGACTTTGCTTGGGTTCAGGCAGCGGGATTCCTCCGAGGGTATTTCTCTTGCGGAGGATTTCAAGCTGGATTATGGACGCATTGAAGCGGCGCTTCTTTTAAGCGTCATGTTTGGTTTGCAGTGGTCATAGTTTTCCACTGCAGCTGCCTCGGTCATGTACCGTCGCAGAGTCTTGGTTCTTACGGCCCTTTGGGTTAAGGAGTCGGACATCGCACTGCTTCTCTCGGATGTTCCGTCTCGGGTCCTTTGCTTTTGGCGATGCGCGTTGACAGGTCTCTGTCTTGTTTACATGTTCATCCTAAGTCGATGCGAGCCTCTGTCCGCGTCTTGGTTGGTGGCTGTCTTCGTTCCTTTCTCCCCGCTTGGGAGGCCATCTCCGGGGACGCTTTTGTTCTCTTTGACGGACGAGACGGATTCTTCATAGATCTGTCCGCCCCTCTCCCCGGAGGGGCTATAGGAACTCGGTCACCTCACAGGCCCTAGCTCGTTCTCGTGCCTCATCAGAGATTGAATCTCTGTTGAAAAAGTGGGCTATAGAAAGGGTAAGAGACTGGCTGTCTTTTTCCCTTTCTCCGACTTTTGTTATTCCCAAGCGCTCGGGAAAACTTCAGTACATTTTCGGATGGAGACTCTCGCCTCCATTCTCCCGTTGATCAAGAGGAAGGACTACGCGGTCTTGATAGTTTTCTAAGATGCGTATTTCCACTTTCCCATTCATCGCGCGCTTCGCGCGATCTTCTGGGGTTTTTTCTTCCTCTCAGAGACTCATCGCTTTTGCACTCTTCCCTTCGGGCTGCGCCCAGTCCCTCGGGTTTTTACTCAGGTTGTAGCCGTGCTGGCAGCCTCTCTGAGGCGACGCGGCCTTCGGCTATTTTTGCTACCTGGACGATTGGCTTCTCCTAGCGGAGTCGCGCGATTGTTTGTTGGACGAGACTCGTTTGCTCGTCAATCTTACTCAAGACTTGGGTTTCCTAATAATTTGGGAAAAAGTCAGAGTTAGTTCCTACTTGCAGCCCAGTTTTTATGGGCTGTGTTGGACATTTGGAATCAGTTGGCTCGGCCCAGTCGAGACAGGTTTCTCACCATTGTCTCGGCAGCTCGCAAGCTCATGCTGGCCAGAAAGGTTCTTGCGCGAGGCAAGTCCTTCCGTACCCCCCCCTTCCGTTGATCTCGGTTTCGACGGACGCCTCTCGGTTGGGGTGGGGAGGACATTGCAATGGCAGCGCGGTCGCGGGGGATTGGTCTCATCTTGGGACTCTTCCCCATATTAATGTGATCCTCACGGACAATGTCACTGTGGCGGCTTATGTCAGTCTGCAGGGAGGCACTCCTTCTGCTATTCTTCGTCGGTTCTAAACCACCTACTTCCGATATATTGCTCCTGTGCGCGCGATTGGGGAGCTTGGGCTCTCAATGCTTTCTCTCTCAGTTGGGAGAATCTTCGAGGATTTGCCTTTCCTCCCTTCCAGCTGATTCCGCGAGTCTTGCGGAAGATCAGGGAAGATCGGGCTCGGGTGCTTGTGATAGCTCCCTTTTGGCCCAGGAGGAGTTGGTTCCGGAGCTAATGAGCCTTCTGGCGGCTCAACCGTTCCTTCTTCCGTTAAGAGTGGATCTGGTGTTGCAGCCCCTCTCGGGGATTCTTCACCACAATCCAGAGTCCTTTCATTTGACTGCTTGGCCCCTGTCGGGGAATCTGCAAGACAGTCGGGTCTCTGTGATAGAGCCGCGGAATTTTTATTGTCCAGTCGTAGAGTTTCTACTAGGGAGATTTATAATTCCCGTCTTTTGGTCTTTTTCCTTTGGCGTAAAGAGCGAAATCAAACCCCTTATCGGCTCCTATTGGTTCAATTGCGGATTTTCTAATCTCGCTATTTGACAAAGGGAGATCCATCTCTACTATCCGAGGCTACCGTTCGGAACGATCGGGGCCATTCATTCGGGTTTCTCAGATGGTTCGGGGATTTCCAATTCCCCGCGGTTAAGTGGTGTGATTCGGTCGTTCTTTTTGAAGCGACCTCCTTGTTCTAGGTTAGTGCCGTCTTGGAGTCTGCCTAAGGTCCTGGAGGCCTTGGCGAAACCTCTTTTCGAACCGTTAGGTGAAGCTCGCTTCATCATCTTACGGTTAAGACGCTCCTTTTGGTAGCTTTTGCCTCTGGGCAGAGGCGCAGTACTCTTCATGCTCTCTGCCTTACTCCTGGTCATGTTCGCTGGGAGAGAAAAGGCGTTAGATTGATTCCTAAGGCTTCTTTTATTGCCAAGAATCAGACAGCTGCCTCTGGCCCTGTTGAGATTTTTCTTTGTCCGCTTTCTGGGTTTTCGTCAGTGCGCGAGGACAAAGTTTGGTGTCCTGTTAGGGCTCTCAAATGGTATATTGATAAGACTAAGTCTTATTGTAAGGATGATCAGTTGTTCCTGATCACTAGAGAGCCTTTTTCTCCTGCTTCTCTTGATTCCATTTCTAGATGGATTGTCGAGGCTATTAGGGCTGCTGGCACAGGGGCTCTTTTTTCCGACAGTAAGCCTCGTGCTCATGACACTCGTAGTGTCAGCACTTCTTGGGCTCTGTTTCAAGGTGTGGCGCTTGATGATATTTTGAAGGCTGCTTATTGGCGTTCGCCCAATTCCCTCATTTTCTTGCTACCTTAGGGATGTTCCCGCAGGTGAGGCTATGTTTGCGTCAGCCACCTTGAAGGCCGCTGTGTCTTTGTATTCTTCGCTGTAATCCTATTCCCTTCTGCTTGAAACATGCCTCCTGGTCTTTGAGTTGGCGCTGGTCTGGCATAATAGGTAGGTATATATGATTTATTGCAGTAAATTTGTAAAATCAGCACTGATTTTCTTATTTACTATATAAATCTATATACCTACCTATGACCCTCCCTCCTTCCCCTCACCTCCTTCCCCTCACCTTGCAAGCAACATGTTTCTACTTGGGATTGCTCGCAAAAGAGGAAGATGGCCGTAGCGTGTTGATGCGCGTGAGTGGCGAAGGGGACAATAGGATTACGGGGGGTGCGCACAATATTGTGACTCATTTGTGTTAAATTCTCGAAGGGGTCCCGTAGTCAAGACTACTGGCATAATAGGTAGGTATATAGATTGATATAGTAAATAAGAAAATCAGTGCTGATTTTACAAATTTATGAGAAAAAAAATGAAACAATTCATTCAATTCTGCAAGTTCCTTGAAAACATCGTTATTTCCTTTCTCACTACAAGAATTTTAATTCAATTATTCAAAAGAGTCACAAGATTGGCGGAACTTGACAGAAAGGTGAAAACTGGAAGAACAAAAATGTAAACAGATTAATTAAACAGGAAAATAAAACAAACGGAAGTATATCATGCAAAAAAGCAAGTAGCATAGAATATTAAAGAGATTCAGGGGTGGTATAGAGGATCGAATAATATGAATTAGTCATAAATGAAAGGAAAATAACTGTAAGTACTAAAATGAGGAAAATTCTACCTTTGTCAGCATGCTTGATCAATAAATATATATTGTTATTGTGCTTGGGAACTTATTCTTTTTTTGCTTGGGGTGGTGATGGCGGAGAAACTCCCCTCCCTGCACCCACCCTTGTTACATGCAGTGCAGCATTGCGTCTAAACAAAAGTCAATTTAAAATCAGTCCGGGTGTCGAACCGTACTTTCCGCCTACCGTTATCTTTATCTCGAATTTGCTATTAATCGTCAGAGCTTTTGCGCTTCTCGCGGGAGGGGACCCCCTCCCCCAGTACTGCAGTAATGCCCCAGAGTAGTTTGCGTCCAAATAAGTGAAAAACAGTCATGACGTCGAACTATAACTTTCCCGCCAGAAAAAATGTTTGCTACAGCCGTTATCTTTCCGTTATCTTTCTCTAAAATTTGCCAAGTCGTCACAGATTTCGCGCGGGAAGGGGAAAAACTTTCCTCTCCCTCCACTACCCCTTTCATAATGTTTTTCACAAGGGAACACTGTACACTTGATCTTAAACTCTATTCTAGGTTCTTATGAGATGCTAAATTCAGGATCAATAATCATTGAACTGTATAAAGCAGTGTCAAAGTCCCCCTCCTCTCACAAAAAAAGATTTTAAAAAATAAAGAAAAAAAAACCCTCATAGGGAATGCGTTTTGGTGAAAGGTGCTAGAAAGTACAAATTATTAGTAATATGGACGCGGCAATTTTGCCCTCTCCCGAAAGTGCGGAAACGCCGAAAAGTGTTTAGGAATCTTTCAAGAATATATGCGGATAGGTTTCTGAATGAATGCGGATTTACTTATTTTGCATTCCGCATCTTGTCCGCGGCCTATTCTTCAATTTGAATAGATCATAAACTCACGTACGCTGAGTTATTGTTTGATTATCATTTTTATCTGTTGCCTAGCAAAAACGACATGCAATTTGAGATCGGGATATCCTTTATTTTTTGTAAAATTTTACTAGTTGCGCCCGTTTGAAGTCTTTGCTTGGAGTTTGGTTTATATAACGTTTCTAAAATAGTGAGATGTGCGCCAAGTTTGACAAATTATAATTGTCAGTAGTTTATCATGTTTATAGAGTTTCTCTATTTTCTAGGATGAACACATTAAGCCAACCATTTAAAATTTAAAGTTTATCTAAATCGGCAAAATTATTGTAAATACGTCTTTTTTTTTTTAGATATACTTGAATTTACTAAATCATATTTTTTTTGTGTGGTGATATATTACATTTCAGGCGCGTGACTAGGGAGTGGTGGTGGGGGCGGCCTCCCCACTAAACATCAACTAAAAAAAAAGAAATTAAAAAAAGGGAGAACGCAAAAACGGGCGGAAATAAAGGAAAAAGGCCTAAAAGGGCGCTACTAGCCGATATCTTTCTCTCAAAATTGGTGACATAGTTACAATGCAGTACTGCATCCAAATAATTAAAAAGCAGTCCGGACGTCACCCACCCCTTTAACATACAGTGCAGTCTTGCCCCGGAGTATTGCGTACAAATAATTTTAAAAAGTCAGGGCGTTGAACTGTAACTTTCCGCCTAAAAATGTTTGCTACGAGTCATTATTATCTTTCTCTCAAATTTGGTAAAACGTCAGAGCTTTCCCCGCTCCCATCCCAGTTAAATAAATGTACAGTGCAGTCTTGCGTCCAAATAATTGGAAAGCTTGCCATATAAACATTTCCAAATCAACCCCCTCCCCCCTCCCTCTCGACAGTGGTTTTGAAAATCAAGATTTAGTATGCATGTTCATCCGTCTAGTAATGATCACATTCAGAGGTGACGAGAAACAAAATGCATAAATTACTTGTACTTCTTTTCGCTCCGCAAAGCCACCGCCCTTCGATGGTGAAACCGACATTTTGGTCCTGCGAATGGTATGTGACCTCTTTTCGTCAACATGCCTTTTTCCTTCCACATCTACCGCGTACGAATAAAAATGTAATGTCTTATTACTCCTAACACACGATTATAGATTTTTCTCTCTCTCCTAAATCACGCACTTGTATGATAATCTCGGCTGAGTTCACTTTCTCTCTGCTAACACAACAGTCTTGTGTTTACGCTCTATTTACTGCAGTTTTTTTAAAATCATAACTGCCTCTTGTAAAATTAACGCCCTGACAATTATTTCTCTCCTTCAAAGTTACGTACATGTATCATAATGTCGAAAGTTCTTTTAATTCTGTTTTGAAAGCTAAATTTCATTTCTGTATACTCTTTCCTTTTTACTGGGTTAAAAGCGATGGGAACAAAAAAGGCTAATGGGGATATTATTTTACCCTGCTCTAATTATTTTTATGCCTCCGCCCACCGAAGGTGGGTGCCGGAGGCATTATGTTTTCGGGTTGTCCGTCCGTCCGTCCGTGCGTCCGTCCGTGCGTCCGTCCGTCCGTGCGTCCGTGCGTCCGTCCGTCCCACTTCTCGTTACCGCGATATCTGAAGAATCATTTGAGGTAGGAACCTCAAACTTGGTACTAGTATGTATACCCATACGAAGATGAACTGATTAGATTTTGGGGTAAGTAGGTCAAAGGTCAGAGGTCACAGAGGTCAATTTACATGAAATTACATAAGAATTCTTGGTTTTTAGCACCGTTACCACGATATCTCAAGAACTATCTGAGGTGAGAACTTCAAACTTGGTACCAGTATGTATCCCATAGAAAGATGAACTGATTAGATTTTGGGGTAAGTAGGTCAAAGGTCAGAGGTCACAGAGGTCAATTTACATGAAATTACATGGAATTAGTGGTTTTTACCACCGTTACCGCGATATCTCAAGAACTATCTGAGGTGAGAACTTCAAACTTGGTACCAGTATGTATCCCCATACAAAGATGAACTGATTAGATTTTGGGGTAAGTAGGTCAAAGGTCAGAGGTCACAGAGGTCAATTTACCTGAAATTACATAAAAATTCTTGGTTTTTAGCACTGTTACCGCGATATCTCAAGAACTATCTGAGGTGAGAACTTCAAACTTGGTACCAGTATGCATACCCATAGAAAGATGAACTGATTAGATTTTTGGGTAAGTAGGTCAAAGGTCAGAGGTCACAGAGGTCAATTTACATAAAATTACATGAAATTACTGGTTTTTAGCCTTGTTATCAAATATTTCTAGTTTTATATGAAAATGAAATGAAATAAATTTTTCTGTCTCCTGTGCATTTTAAGTGAAAAGATTTGTCATTTTGTTGGACCAGTCCTTTTTAGAGTGTACATGTATGCCATACTTTTCCAATCTGGTGATGGCGGAGGCATAAATTCCGACCGCGCGCGGTCGAATATTCATCTAGTTAAAATGTGTATCTACGGGTTTCTAAAAGCTAAATTTCTTTTCTTTTCCCCAGGTCTGCATGTTACGGAGGTATAGAATCCGCCCCTTTCAAAGAACAAGAATTAATGAAGCACCTCCTCAGGCCACTGCACGAGACGATTGTTGATTTTTTTTCTCTCTCTCCCTATGTCCTTCTAAATGACACGTTTGTTTTATAATCTCGACACATACATACCAATTTGTTTCTGGTTATAAAGCTAACTTTCTTTTCTTTTCGGCTGTAATAAGAGTTACATAATTGAAACGTATCATCCTGATGTTAAACAGCAGGACGAAGATAAACTGCGTTTATATATAGCTCGAATGTCAACGCTTCTCTCCGCTCTAGTTTACTCGAGGTTAGAAAAAATATCATGCAGTTGTTTCATAATCTCGAAAAAGATCCTTTTTTTCTGGTCACAATGCTGACCTCCTTTTCTTTTCGGTTGTTAAAAGAGTTACAGAATTGGACTCTTATCTCTCCGATTTATTACTCTGTATGGAGCTTTAAAAAACAATTCTCTCTCTCCAAAATCACACACCAATCAAACGCTCTTCATAATTCTGTTTTGAAAGCTTACATTTACTTTCTCTGAGGGTATTTGAAGAGCAATCCTTTTCAGGGGACATATCTAATATGATAATCTTCCAGACGAACGTAGTAAGAGACAGAGTAAGAAAGTTTAGAAATTATTTTTGTTTCACCCTTTCCCAGAACTCCAGCTCCCCTTTACACAATAGACGTGTGTCACCTTTTCATGGCATGGTCATTAATCTATCAATGGGTTCCGATTTCTAAGAACTTCCTGGCATAAATTGGAAGGCAGGGGTTTGACACAAGGAGGGGAGTGTCGATACTGAAAAGAAAAGATCGTTTTTGTTGTAAATAACGATAAATAATCCATCAATGGACCTCCCGCTTTCTAAGAATCTCCTGTCTTTTTGAGGCGCGGGGGAGTTCGTACATAGTAATAATTTGTACTTTCTAGCGCCTTTCACTAAAATGCATTCCCTATGAAGGTTTTTTTTCTTTATTTTTTGTGAGGGGTGGGGGACTTTGACAATGCTTTATACGGGGTGCAATACTGCACTGTATACATGTATGAAAGGGGTGGTGCAGGGAGGGGAAAGTTTTCCCCCTTCTCGCGCTAAGTGCGAAATCTGTGACGACTGTGACAAATTTGAGAGAAAAACGGCTTAGCAAACATTTTTTCTGGCCAAAAGTTATAGTTCGACGTCATGACTGCTTTTAACTTTCGACGCAAATTGCTCTGGGGCAATACTGCATTGTATGTTACGGGGGGGGTCCCACCCGCCACCCCTCCCGCGAGAAGCGCAAAAGCTCTGACGTTTCATAGCAAATTCGAGATAAAGATAACGGTAGGCGGAAAGTACGGTTCGACGCCCGGACTGACTTGTGTTTAGACGCAATGCTGCACTGCATGTAACATGCAGGGGTGGGTGCAGGGAGGGGAGTTTCTCCCCCATCCCCACCCCAGCCCCCTCCCGCGCAAAGCCCGAAAACTTCGACGTTTTAGCAGAAAAAGTACTCCGGGGCAATACTGTACTGTGTGTAACAAGGGTGGTTGCATGGAGGGGGGGGGTGGTTTCTTTCCTCCAACCCCCAATCCCCCCCGCGAAAACTTTGATGTTTTAGCAAATTTTGAGAGAAAGATAACGGCTCTAGCGGCTTAATTAGGATTTTTGCTCTCACTTTCCCCGATTTTTCGCTCTCGTTTTTTTTTTTTTTTTTTTTTTTTTTTGGCGTTAGCGACCACCCCCACCGCACCCCCTTATTTCAGAAAATTCGTTTTATAACTCATCAGGTTTGTAATTCCGAAATACAAATTTTCCATAGCGAGGGGTTCACAATTCCAACTATGTGACATATTTTTGTGAAGATTCGTTATTCAGAAGGTCGTTTACGTATATTTCGAAAACGATGTAGGCTACATAATTCGTAATTACGAAAATATAATATGACTATGTGACTTTTAGGAATAATTTAAGAACCTTCAGAAATATAAACATTTTTTCAATCCCGGAATTATGAACCCAGATCTAGAAAATTGGTTCGGCGCATAAATTACAAAGAATCTACTGACCAAATGAAACAACAAATAAATTAGAACTATAAGACGCAAAGTACATTTATCGACTTGAAAATTGATTCGGCGCATAAATTACAAAGAATCTACTGACCAAATGAAACAACAAATAAATTAGAACTATAAGACGCAAAGTACATTTATCGACTTGAAAATTGATTCGGCGCATAAATTACAAAGAGAAGGGACATTGCAGAATTATAAAATGGAATATAAACAAGAGAAAACAAAGATGAAATATAAATCAAAAAGATGTGGACCAGTGCCGTTCTCGCGGCTCATCTCAAACATCACGCTTGCACACAAACCCTCGTCCGGTGTAGCGGCAGATACGGGGATCGGCAGATACCGTTCTAAAAACGGCCAAGAACACTATCTGCCGGCGCATCATGTTCCATGTTCCAACCCCGGCAGATACCGTACCTAGACATAGCAACAAATAATGTATGCAAACTGGATTCCAAGTATTGTAGTTCATTCAGTCATTTAGACTAGTCCGTTTCCCCTAGTATGCCCGAACGCATTTAGACGTAGTGCTATGAAGACGCGTATATTTATACGGACGCATGCCGTTTCCCGCGGGCGGGACTGTACGTTTCAATTATGTAATTCTTATTACAGCCGAAAAGAAAAGAATCAGGGCAAAATAATATCCTCAATAGCCTTTTTTGTTCCTATCGCTTTTAATCCAGTAAAAAGGAAAGCATATACAGAAATTTAGCTTTAAAAACAGAATTAAGAAGAACTTTCGTCATGATACAGGTACGTGATTTAGAAGGAGAGAAAAAAATTGTCAGGGCGTTAATTTTACAAGAGGCACTTATGATTGATTCTTTTAAACTGCAGTAAATAGAGCGGAGACTTTTTTTCTTTAGCAGAGAGAAAGTGAAGTCAACTCAGCCGAGATTATCATAAGTTCTTTTTCCTATGCAGCTTCATTTCTTTGGAACAATCTCCCCTTTCAAATTCGCAATGCTAGATCTGTTAATACTTTTAAACTTATGCTTAAAACCCATCTTTTTAAATCATAAATCTTAAATCTGATATCCCTATATGGCATTTTCCATCCTTTATGTTTGTGTAGTTATTATGCAAGGCCTACTACTACTACTATTAATTTGTGATAAGTTTCATATTTTGGTTGTGCTTTGTAATTTGTACTATTATTGTGTACTGGAGGGTATTGATTGATGTAATTTGTTGTGCGAAGTATTTGGTTTCTTTCTAGTCAACTTTCATCATTCCTTTGTCTTTTCGACCGCTTAGAGGCAATTTTGCAATTTGCGGTATATAAATTGATTATTATTATTATTATTATAAGGGAGACCATCCAAATTCATCGACCATTCCAGAATGTATCCGGAATGGGGTCATCAAGCATTCCAGAATGGGTCGGGAATATCCCCATTCTAGTCGCGTTCTCAAATTTCCGGCCGATCCGGCGCCTTTTGTTTGCCGAACAAAGAGGCATTCTGAAAGCATTCTGGAAGCATTCTGGGAGCATTCTGAAATGTCCCTTTGTCGTCGACATGGCATGGGGTCATTCTGGAATGGTCCCAGAATGCGGTGATTAAAAATCATGAACGGGACAGTCAAGGACGCGCAGCGCGATCGAAGGTACTTCATTTATTGCGATATCGATCATGCCGGCATGATACTATAATCTCGTTTCAAAGTATTTCCCTTTCTTTGACTGTAAGGATCGGAAGAATTATTTTTGAAGATTCATGTTGATGCCATATACTATAGTGAATTCGCTTTATTTATGAATATTGTAAGCGACGGTCACCAGATAAGATACAGCGTCGACCGTTAGATGAAAAAAAGAAAACGATTTCCAGATTGAACGAAGTGATGATCGCCGGGTGAAAAAATGCGCATTATTTCTTCCGATATTAGGACGCAACAAATAGCTGATTTTTGTTTTTAATGACATGTATGGATCGCAAGAATTATGCGGAAGTTTAATGGTGAAAGAAATTGAAATCAAAAATAAAGTAATGATCGTCAGATGAAATTAAATTACACTCGCTAGATGATACAGATTTGGACGATTGCCCAAAGAAATAATATTATTAATATTACTACAGTATAGACAGATGAAACAAATGACGGCCGATGTATATTTTTGTTGCCCTTAAATAAATTCACTGATGAGAATGATCAATACATGGAAAATGCACGATGTGATTGATAATATTAACAAATGATAATCAGTTTTGCGCACCAAATGCGCTTTATATTTCTTCCGATATTAAGACGCAAAATTAGCTGATTTGTTTTTTTTGTATGAAATGTATGGATCGCAAGAATTATGTGGAAGTTTAATTTAAATTAAATTACACTCGCTAGATGATACAGATTTACGATCGCCCAAAGAAATAATATTATTGATATTACTACAGTATATTGACAGATAAAAAAAGAATACGATTGCAAGATTGAACGAAGTGATGATCGCCGGTGAAAAAAATGCGCATTAATTATTTCTTCCCATATTAGGACGCAACAAAAAGCTGATTTTTGTTTTTAATGACATGTATGGATCGCAAGAATTATGCGGAAGTTTAACGTATGTATATATTTTGTTTCCCTTAAATAGCTACAATGATGAGAACCAGTGAAGTTATGTGTATATAACCTTTTTTCATGTTTATACTTTATTTATGGTGACAACCCGTCTATTATAATAAAACAATGTAAGCGAAGGACGCCAGAATAGAGCGGCGACCGCGAGGTGAAAGAGGAGATCACCAGATAAAATAACGAAAAAAGTGAAAAGGATAAAAGTAACCAACGGGATTTATTCCTTTACCATTCACCATGGTCACGAAATTCATTTCTTTTTGCCAAGATATTTTTGTCGTATAGGCCTATGATATATGCAACTGGTTTTTCTGAAGGTTCATATTTGGAAAAAAAGGTGGTTCATAGTCCGAAATATGAAATAGAGTTAATTCTTTCGAAGGTTCATACTTTTTCTGAATCTTTTATATTTTTAGCACACCACTTGAGCGGTACAAAAAAACAGAGCATAAGATAAGAGGGCAAACACTGTGAGAGCGGAATACAAACATGGAGAGGAGAGAAATAAAATGGAATCGTGTCAACGTAACAGATAGAAAGAGAAGAAAATGACAAATTAAAGAGAAACATCGGAAAAGTTGAATGAAAAGCTGACAGAATAAAAACAGCCATAAGAAAAAGGTGATTATTCTTGATAAAAACAAAGAATAACACAAGGAAACACGATAGAGTTTTTAGCACCCTTAAAATTGCAAGAGGCATCGGCTATCGACAAATTCCAAAAAAGTAAATGAATTAACTCAACTCATTTTAACGATATTTCTCTCCTTGCTTTTGCATGATCCCCTCTTTCTTAGCTCATTTTACCCTTTTTCTAGCTCCATCAATCCGTCAATACAACACGGACTTTATGTAACCCCCCCCCTGTACTTTTTACAAATTATTTCGGGGAAAGGCTTGTTTGATCTACCCGCGCGCGCGCATACTATTTATAAATAACCGCAGTGATATCAACAACCTGCCAGACAATGGCTCCCAAGAGTCTCTCAATGTCATTGACCCAGTTAATGATTTATGACCTGCTGTGATTTTTTTTTTCATGCTAGCCTATGCGATATGCGCCGGGCTTTCTGGCAAGTATACTAGTTGTGTTACGTAAACTATGGAGGGCGTTAGCCCAAGCGAGTATCATCGCTGGTAAACTCATCATTATTCATATATGTTTTAAATATCGAATGTGAGAGGAGGGTATGCCATGCATGATTCATAAACTAGCCTTATTTGGTAATCGACCTCCTTTTATTCAACGAATCAAATATCTTCAAGTTCCGATTTTTTTCCCTCTAGCAAAAAATTCATAATACGCTACAACGCCCTATTTTGTTGGAGTGGCTTAATATAGTCTGTATGCAAGTCTGTAATGATTTACTCCACTGTTGCGGTATCGAAGTGTGTATCCAGTATCACATCTTATTTTTAACTAATCATAATAACGCACTAATTTACTGCAATAAATCATATATACCTACCTATTATGCCTGTAGTCTTGACTACGGGACCCCTTCGAGAATTTAACACACATGAGTCACAATATTGTGCGCATCCCCCGTAATCCTATTGTCCCCTTCGCCACTCACGCGCGTCAACACGCTACGGCCATCTTCCTCTTTCTTGCTCGCCCCCGACGAGTTAGGACGTATAGTCACAGCGCTCCTGAAATCAGGTCGTATAGTATCTTTTTGGTGCGCTTTTTCACATAGTTAAAGCACTTTTAGGTAGCTATATTCGTTTAGATTATAGTACTTTGTGTTTTAGTAGTCACTCTTGCCGATTGCAAGGGATTTTTTGATTCCCTTTCTTGGCATTTATTTTTCTCTTTCACGGTCAGCCCCACGTAGATATTTCCGTGTTTGCGGGTGTTTCCGTTTGTCACCGAGCCTTCGGGTTCGGCGTTTATTCTTACGGTTTTTAGGCTGTGAAAATTTCTTTAGTGCGTATCTCCCAAATAATTTTACCCTTATTTTACTGCATTCAGTTGAAGTATTTCTTAATTTGAAAAGTATACTTTAGTGTCTGTTTTATTGCAGTGGTATGGATTCGGAAGAAGAAGCAGCTAGGTCAAGGAGACCTGCTTCTTCCGAAGAGTCGTCTAGCAAGACGACTCGGCCTTCCAGAACTCTCCCGAGTACTTCGGTACATGGGGGAGGGAGGAGGGCTAAGGGTAAGTTGCCTAGTGGTGTTTCCTTGCAGAGTTTGCCAGTCTCGTAGCTTGCGGCTTCGGGACGGGTGGCGTTAACTGAGTCGGGATTGTCAACTCCGAAGCCCGTGGTTTCGGGGTGGGTGGCGTCAGATTCTAGTGGTTTGGATATCTAACGATTCCAATCCCCCGGTCGCTGAGACCAGAGGGGGGAGGCGGTTGTTTCCCGTACGGTAGCGTTCACTCGCTCTGATCCGTTAGGGGAGACGCGCCCCACTACTGCAGGGCAACCCACGGGCTTAGTCCATGTTGGTCTGGGTTCTCAAACCCTAGCCCCCGGCAAACGCCATATGGGGGAACGAGTACTTCCTGGGCTGTCTACATTGCCAGCTAATGGGAATGCTCGAGCTAACAATTATGGACGCTCTTCGGAGCAACAGGTGTTTTCACCTGAGTGCGTGACTACTAGTGCTCCCCTATTGCTGCTTTCGAGCGGTCCAATAGCGGGTTCACACGCCTTTAGTAGTCATCGGGCACATACCGAGTCATCTCGGTCTGCCCACGCACTGGGAGCTTTTAACTCCCAACCCATGGCTACTGCATCTTCTTGCTTAGCCAATATGGGTGATTTGGGCGATTCTCTAGGCTTACGCCATGAGCGCTCCAATCCCTTTTTGGGGAAGTGAACGTCCCTCCGCGGAGGGATCGGTTCGTGTTTCCGAAGTGGCTTCGGAGATCCGAATGAATCCGATTAAGCGTTCTAACAAAAGGGTTTCGGCTACGACTCTTGTCGAGCCGGCCAAGAAAAAGGCCAAGAAGAGGGCAAAAAGTGGCAAGGCTTTGCCGGCCTCTTGCCCGTCTGGCCTGGCTAACCCAGCTAGCTCCTCTCAAGCTGACATGTTCAGCATAATGCGGGCTTTTGCTCAGAATCAGGGTTGGTCCTTGTACCGGCTACTTCAACCCTGACTTCTGTCCCTATTCAGGGGTTTGACTTTGAGACTAATCAGCCTTTTGTGTTGGATTCGTCTTTGTCTGAGTCGGTTTCGCATGTGCCTCCTATTCCCGCGGCCCTTGGGGCGCCGCTGGGCGAGGAGACTTTCGTTGAAACATGCGGGGCTCTGTCTGCTGAGGCCTTTGTTAGCGTTCCTTTGTCTCTTTCCACTCGGGTGGAACCAGATTTGGAGGTGGCCTCTCAAGCTTCTTTTTTGAATCGCTTGGGCAGGCGGAGTCTCAATCGCTCGCCCTCTGTGGGGCGGAAGCGATTGCTTTGTTATCCAGATATCTCTCTGAATTTTAGTCAACCCGCGCGCAGGGTTCGACTTCGCGTTGGTTTAAGCAGCGGGATTCCTGCTGAGTCCTTTGTTGGCGTTCCTTTGCCGGGTCATCCCGGTCCGCCCTTGCTCTGGGCGCCTTGGCGTCCGGCCCATGGCTGTTGCATCTCCTTGCTCGGCCGATATGGGTAATTGGTGCGCGTCTTTGGGTTCAATACCCTCAGCGCACTTCTCCCATAAAGGGAGGTGAGCGTCCCTCAGCGGAGGGTTCGGTTCGTGTTCCCGAAGGGCTTCGGGGATCCGAACGAAACCGAATAAACGCTCTGAAAAGCGGGTTTCGACTTAGGCTCTTTTTGGGCCAATCAGAAGCCTAGGGAAGGGGCTAAAAGAGGCAAGGCTTTGCCTGCCTCTTGCCCATCGGGTTTAGCTAACCCTCCGGTCTCTCAAGCTGAGTTGTTCAGTGTGAGATGGGCTTTGCCCAGACTCAGGGTTGGTCCCTTGTACCAGGATTTACATCCCCTGCTCTTGTCCCGTTTTTGCGTCGGACATCGAGACTAATTAGCCTTTTATGGTTTATTCTTCTTTGTCTGTGATGGGATCACATGCGCCTCCTAGTCTCGCAGCTTCAGGGCTCCGTCGGGTGAGGAGGCTTATGGCGGTTCATGCGTGAATCCGACCGTTTCGGCCTTTGTTCGTGATTCTTTGTCACGATTATTCAGGCGGATCCAGTTTTGGAAGCGACCTCTCAAGCTTCGGTTTCCGAATCGCTGGGGCAGGCAGAGCCTTAGTTGCTCTCCCTTTGTGGGGTAGAAGCGATTGCTTTGTTCTAAACTTTCCCTGACTTTTAGTCAACCCGCGCGCAGGGTTCGGCTTTGCTTGGGTTCAGGCAGCGGGATTCCTCCGAGCGTTTTTCTCTTGCGGAGGATTTCTAGCTGGATTTTGGACGCATTGAAGCGGTGCTTCTTTTGAGCGTCATGTTTGGTTTGCAGTGGTCATAGTTTTCCACTGCAGCTGCCTCGGTCATGTACCGTCGCAGAGTATTGGTTGGTGGCTGTCTTCGTTCCTTTCTCCCCGCTTGGGAGGCCATCTCCGGGGACGCTTTTGTTCTCTTTGGCGGACGAGACTGATTCTTCATAGATCTGTCCGCCCCGCTCCCCGGAGGTGCTATAGGAACTCGGTCACCTCACAGGCTGTCTTTTTCCCTTTCTCCGACTTTTGTTATTCCCAAGCGCTCGGGAAAACTTCGGTACATTTTCGGATGGAGACTCTCGCCTCCATTCAAGAGGAAGGACTACGCGGTCTTGATAGTTTTCGAAGATGCGTATTTCCACTTTCCCGTTCATCGCGCTTTGCGCGATCTTCTGGGGTTTTTCTTCCTCTCAGAGACTTATCGTTTTCGCACTCTTCACGTCGGGCCGTGCCCAGTCCCTCGGGTTCTTACTCAGGTTGTAGCCGTGCTGGCAGCCTCTCTGAGGCGATGCGGCCTTCGGCTACTTTTGCTACCTGGACGATTGGCTTCTCCTAGCGGAGTTGCGCGATTGTTTGTTGGACGAGACTAGTTTGCTCGTCATTCCTACTCAAGACTTAGGTTATCTAGCCAGTCTAGTCGATGTTTTAGAGGACTGCCGGCTCCTCATGAGACCCTTTCAGAGACATCTCCTCGGGTTCTTCAAGCCGGGAAAAGACTCTCTTTTGGTCTGGATTCCAGTACCAGTAAGGATCAAGTCTCTTCTCTCTTGTTGGACGAGCGAGGTGTTTCTCGCGCGAGGCAGGTCCTTCTCTGCCCCTCTTCCGTCGATATCGGTTTCGACGGACGCCTCTCGGTTGGGGTGGGGAGGACACTGCAACGGCAGCACGGTTGCGGGGGATTGGTCTCATTTTGGGACTCTTCCTCATATCAATGTCCTGGAGTTTATGGCAGTTCTGTTGACCTTGCTCCATTTCAGAAGTCGACTTCTCAGTCGTTCGGTTCTGATTCTCACGGATAATGTTACTGTGGCGGCATATATCAATCGGCAGGGAGGCACTCGTTCGGTTGCCCTGAATGCCCTAACAGCTCAGCTGTGGAGGTGGTGTCGTCGCATGGCAATCACACCCGTGGCCTCTTTCATCCCCAGTCGGGAAAACCTCATTGCGGATTTTCTGTCTCGGGGCAGGTATCTTCCATCGGAATGGACGCTCCATCCGGAGGTATTTTGCCGCATTCGCAGTTGCCTAGGTCCACTGAAAGTGGATCTATTTGCGTCGGTGCTAAATCACCAGCTGCCGAAGTTTTGCTCCCGTGTTCGCGAACAGGGAGCATGGGCTCTCGATGCTTTCTCCCTCAGCTGGGAGAACCTTCAGGGATTCGCCTTTCCTCCCTTCCAACTGATTCCGCGTGTCTTGCGGAAAATCAGGGAAGATCGGGCGCGGGTGCTCGTAATAGCTCCCTTTTGGCCCAGGAGGAATTGGTTTCCAGAACTTATGAGCCTCCTAAGGGCTCAACCGTTCGTTCTCCCGTTAAGAGCGGATCTGGTGTTACAGCCCCTATCGGGGATTCTTCACCACAGTCCGGAGTCTCTTCATTTGACTGCTTGGCCCCTGTCAGGGGATCTGCAAGACAGTCGGGTCTCTCTGATAGAGCCGCGGACTTTTTAATGTCCAGTCGTAGGGCTTCTACTAGGGAAATTTACAATTCCCGTCTCTCTGTCTTTTTCCTTTGGTGCAAAGAGAAGAAATCGAACCCCTTCTAAGGCTCCTATTGGTTCAATTGCGGATTTCTTAATCTTGTTATTTGACAAGGGAGATCTATCTCTACTATCCGAGGCTACCGTTCGGCGATCGGGGCCATTCATTCGGGTTTCTCAGATGGTTCGGGGATTTCCAATTCCCCGCTACTAAGTGGTTTGATTCGTTCGTTCTTTCTGAAACGACCTTCTTTTTCTAAGTTAGTGCCGTCTTGGAGTCTGCCTAAGGTCCTGGAGGCCTTGGCGAAAGCTCTTTTCGAACCGTTAGGTGAAGCTTAGCTTCATTATCTTACGGTTAAGACGCTCTTTTTGGTAGCTATTGCCTCTGGGCAGAGGCGCAGTACTCTTCATGCTCTCTGTCTTACTCCTGGTCATGTTCGCTGGGAGAGAAAAGGTGTTAGATTGATTCCTAGGGCTTCTTTCGTTGCCAAGAATCAGACAGCTGCCTCCGGTCCTGTTGAGATTTTTCTTTGTCCGCTTTCTAACTTTTCTTTGGTGCGTGAGGACAAAGTTTGGTGTCCTGTTAGGGCTCTCAAATGGTATATTGATAAGACTAAGTCTTATCGTAAGGATGATCAGTTGTTCCTGATCACTAGAGAGCCTTTTTCTCCTGCCTCTCTTGATTCCATCTCTAGATGGATCGTTGAAGCTATTAGGGCCGCTGGCACAGAGGCTCTTTTATCCGACAGTAAGCCTCATGCTCATGATACTCGTAGTGTCAGCACTTCTTGGGCTATGTTTCAAGGTGTGGCGCTTGTTGATATTTTGAAGGCTGCTTATTGGCGTTCGCCCAATTCCTTCATTTCTTGCTACCTTAGGGATATTCCCGCAGGTGAAGCTTTGTTTGCGTCAGCCACCTTGAAGGCCGCTGTGTCTTCTTTGTAGTCTTTGGTGTAATCCTATTTCCTTCTGCTCGAAACATGCCTCCTGGTCTTTGAGTTGGCGCTGGTCTGGCATAATAGGTAGGTATATATGATTTATTGCAGTAAATTTGTAAAATCAGCACTGATTTTCTTATTTACTATATAAATCTATATACCTACCTATGACCCTCCCTCCTTCCCCGCTCCTTGCAAGCAACATGTTTCTACTTGGGATTGCTCGCAAAAGAGGAAGATGGCCGTAGCGTGTTGACGCCCGTGAGTGGCGAAGGGGACAATAGGATTACGGGGGGTGCGCACAATATTGTGACTCATGTGTGTTAAATTCTCGAAGGGGTCCCGTAGTCAAGACTACAGGCATAATAGGTAGGTATATAGATTTATATAGTAAATAAGAAAATCAGTGCTGATTTTACAATTCTAGACTAAGGTACATTCTTTCCAACTGGGTGTTGTGGTGTATATCTCTTCCTACCCTCAGTGGGTGTAGGTTGGCTAATAAAAATATACTTTATTTTGTGATTGCCTGTACATATGTTCATTATTCGCAGTATGTATTCTTTGTACTTTTCTTATGCCAAATATTGCCGTTTTATTTATGATCTCTTCCATGCGCACAGGAGGGGCCGTCAGAAATAAAATCATTGTCAATGTCATTGTAGCGCGTGCGTGCGCCTCTAATCCAGCTATTGTGGAAGTTATAAAACTCAGCCCCGGGACGCTGCCACGAAGTGGCAGCGTCCTGAGTGAAACCACTACTATTCCGTGCGTCTCACAATTTAAATGGGCAAATGGGCAAATGACAATCGTAGGGACTATTTTTTCAATCGAAGTATCATATATGTCATGCCACTTACCTAAACAGACCTTCCGCAGATCAGCTCTTCCTCAGAAATGTATAGAATCAATAAAATGTCACCTTTTTTCACTCAATTGTAATTCTCCCTCTCGTCTCTCTCGAGCTAGAATTCGAACGTATGTAAAAAAAAATATACTGACGCGCATGCGTATTGCAAACTATACATCGGCATCCGAAAATTTTTAGTACAGGATCCGGGAAATTAATAGGCTTTTTTATATCATCCTCATCGAAAAGAAAGACGACAGTTATCAGGACAGTATTGTAATTACCTAAAGCATCTTCAAATGAAGTTATGTCATATTTCATGGTATAATTTTGACATACGAGCTTGGATTTATGAGGCATCCAACCTTTCCAATGACTGCTGATCGCAGCCCGAACGCATAGCGTTCGGGCTGCCGCAGTAAAGCGGACCCAGGTTTGGGCTACTGCCGGCCTTCGCCGATTGCCCGTCTCCATAACGCGATTAGTATACTTCATTACTTGCCAGAAAGCCCGACGCATATCGGACAGACTATTTTCATGCTACTGTAGAAAGAAATTCAGCAGCATATCTCCCCTCCCATCCTCCCACCCCCTTCAAAAAAAGATAAATCCGAAGACGATCTCTGTAGCCTCGTCACTGAGTTGAGGGGCACTTGCATCCTTTTTTTTTTTGGGGGGGGGAGGGGGTCCTCAGAAAATTTAATGCGAATGTAAGAAGTCACAGAAAGGGGTGGGTGTATGATTTTTGTTTTGACTTTCCCTTCACTTTCCCTCTTTCCCGGTCGCTAGAGCTATAATATAAAGATGATAATGAGTGAAATTTTATGATAATTATAATGATATAAAATGAATCATACAAAAAATGAATCATGAAAAAATATTCTGCTTGACATTTGTATTAATAACTTATTAATATGGCCATTGAATTTCGGCGAAATAATATCACAATATCAAATTCCATTGAAAGAGAAAGGAACCAAACAAATACGTAATCACCACTCTCAAGAATTGACAAGCTTATTTCACAGACGTATTTTTATGTTTCCATAATTTCATCATTTTCTCTGCATCACTGGAATCACGCGGCAGCAGCCCGAATGCGTATAGTGTTCCAATTCCGGGGCCACCTATGACTGTAACCATTTTCAAACATCGATGAAATTCACAAACACACAAATTTACATCGACACACAATGATCAAAAGTAATAACATGTTGTGCGAGTTTTGTGAGTCGTTTAAAATATGATACGTCACTGATTTGTTTTCAGAATCATGTTATTTTTCCCCAAAATAATATTAGACGGGTTCGCGTGTTTTTCATTTGCTTTCCGAAGTATGTCCGCGATCACTTCAAAGAGGCATCGATCGATATCGCGGCGCGCGCGGCATGAGAAAGACAGATCAGCGATCGGCCGCGCCGGCTGGCTGAATAGCTCTTCCTTGCTGTTTTGTGAACAATAGCGTGTTCTGGCTTGAGTGGCGCATTCTCGGAGCATTCCGGAACATACCCATTCTGACACCATTCTAACACCATTCTGACCCCATTCCGGATGTAATCCTCCATAGCGCGGAGTTAAGTACCGCATTCTAAACGCATGCCAGAATGGGGATGAGCAAGACAATGGATTTTTAGGGGACCATTCTGGCGGCATTCTGGAATGGTCGGTGAATTTGGATGGTCTCCCTAAGACAGTGCGTGATTTAGGAAAGAAAAATCGATAATTGTGTTTTAGGAGTAGATAAGACATTACATTTTTATTTTTATTCGTGCGCAGTAGATGTGGAAGGAAAAAGGCACGCTGACGAAAAGAGGTCACGTACCATTCACGCGACCAGAATGATTGACATGTTTACAATAGCGCGCAAAATATCGGTTTCACCATCAAAGGGCGGTGGCTTTGCGGAGCGAAAAGAACATGCACAAGTACAAGTAATTTATGCATTTTGTTTCTCGTCACCTAGGCTGAATGTCATACTGTACATTACGAGACGGATGAACATGCATACAAAATCTTGATTTTCAAAACCACTGTCGAAAGAGTTTGATTTGTTCAAGCACGAAACAAAACAAAAAATACAAATAATAAGTCTATCAGATACAAAGTCATTACGGCTCTTTGTTTCTTTGGTTACTCCAAAATGCCGCTTAGCCAGGAATTAATTTCATGGTGGGGGTTGAGCCGGCTCCTCAAGGGGGGGGGGGTGTTGGTATCCGCAAAAGAAACCTATCCGCATATATTCTTGAAAGATTCCGTTCACTGTCTTTATAATTCATAAACACTTTTTGGCGTTTCCTCACTTTCGGGAGAGGGCAAAATTGCCACGTCCATATTTTGGTAGAGAGGTAAAGCTTCCTTCGACAACTTACATTATTTCCTAATATTCTCTGCATATATAATCTAAATGGTTTTCGGGAAAATCATTATTTCCCTTTTTATTACAAAGAGAAATACTTTTATGTTCTTGATTTTTTCGGATGAAGCAAATTTTTCTTCCTGAGGTAGCGTTATTTTCTAGTCCAAGTACCCTATCATTGGACAAACAAGGTCATGTTAAATATCCTTTAACATTTATTCCTGATAATAATTATATATTTTTTGGAGTTGCTGAATATAGTGATATGATCATTAATCTTCATTTTTATTCGTTAATATATCTTAGTGGAGGTATGAATATGTTAGATATTAGTAAACTGGGAAATAATTGAACGCACGCATAACGGTAAGATTCGGGACACCATATTCTCTATGGCCGCGCACAGCTTTTTTCAGCAGCCGTGCCGATACGTGTACCCCACGGTTACCATAATATCGCTTCGATTTATCACCACTTCGGGAATCTTAACCGACCAGATAGATCATGCCAGACGACAAATTCGTTTACAGACCAAATACACTACATGTGAATACAGTCCCGCCGTGGGCAACGTCACGCGTCCGTCTAAATATACGCGTCCTCATTGCGGGCAGCACTTCGTCTAAACGCGTTCGGGCGTACTAGGGTAAACGGACTAGTCTAAATGCCCTAGTACGGCCGGACGAGGGTTTGTGTGCAAGCGTGATGTTTGAGATGAGCCGCGAGAACGGCACGGGTCCGACATCTTTTTGATTTATGTTTCATATTTGTTTTCTCTTGTTTATATTCCATTTTATAATTCTGCAATGTCCCTTCTCTTTCAAGACGTTAAAGACAAGGTGTTGCCGATGTTACCAAAACATCCTTATGATTTGTGTTTCATCTTTATTTTCTCATTTGTCTCATTGCTCCGATGTCTTTGACACACAAAAAAACAACTTTCGAGCTTCTAATTTTGTAGTGAAAATTTACAGAAAATTCCGCTGCCCACATATTGTATTTTCCGTCTTATAGATCTAATTCATTTGGTAAGTAGATTCTCTGTAATTTATGCGCCGAACCAATTTTCTATCCGATATAAACATTTTGCTTGTATACTTCATTCATTTCATGTTTTATTTGGGTTGAATATTATCCATTAGTTACGCGCCAAATCAATTTTCGATTCGATAAATATATTTTGCGTCTTAGTTCTAATTTATTTGTTGTTTCATTTGGTCAGTAGATTCGCTGTAATTTATGCGTCGAACCAATTTTCTAATCGATATAAACATTTTGCGTTGTATACTTTATCCATTTGATGTTTTATTTGGGTTGAATATTATCCATTAGTTACGCGCCAAACGCAATTTTCGATTCGATAAATATATTTTGCGTCTTAGTTCTAATTTATTTGTTGTTTCATTTGGTCAGTAGATTCTCTGTAATTTATGCGCCGAACCAATTTTCTATCCGATATAAACATTTTGCGTTGTATACTTTATCCATTTGATGTTTTATTTGGGTTGAATATTATCCATTAGTTACGCGCCAAACGCAATTTTCGATTCGATAAATATATTTTGCGTCTTAGTTCTAATTTATTTGTTGTTTCATTTGGTCAGTAGATTCTTTGTAATTTATGCGCCGAACCAATTTTCTATCCGATATATAAACATTTTGCGTTGTATACTTCATTCATTTCATGTTTTATTTTGGTTGAATATTATTCATTAGTTACGCGCCAAATCAATTTCCGATTCGATAAATGTATATTTGCGTCTTATAGTTCTAATTTCTTTGTTGTTTCATTTGGTCAGTAGATTCTCTGTAATTTATGCGCCGAACCAATTTTCTATCCGATATAAACATTTTGCGTTGTATACTTCATTCATTTCATGTTTTATTTGGGTTGAATATTATCCAGCATTAGTTACGCGCCAAACGCAATTTTCGATTCGATAAATATATTTTGCGTCTTAGTTCTAATTTATTTGTTGTTTCATTTGGTCAGTAGATTCGCTGTAATTTATGCGTCGAACCAATTTTCTAATCGATATAAACATTTTACGTTGTATACTTTATCCATTTGATGTTTTATTTGGGTTGAATATTATCCATTAGTTTCGCGCCAAACGCAATTTTCGATTCGATAAATATTTTTTGCGTCTTAGTTCTAATTTATTTGTTGTTTCATTTGGTCAGTAGATTCTCTGTAATTTATGCGCCGAACCAATTTTCTATCCGATATAAACATTTTGCGTTGTATACTTCATTCATTTCATGTTTTATTTTGGTTGAATATTATTCATTAGTTACGCGCCAAATCAATTTCCGATTCGATAAATGTATATTTGCGTCTTATAGTTCTAATTTATTTGTTGTTTCATTTGGTCAGTAGATTCTCTGTAATTTATGCGCCGAACCAATTTTCTATCCGATATAAACATTTTGCGTTGTATACTTCATTCATTTCATGTTTTATTTGGGTTGAATATTATCCAGCATTAGTTACGCGCCAAATCAATTTTCGATTCGATAAATATATTTTGCGTCTTAGTTCTAATTTATTTGTTGTTTCATTTGGTCAGTAGATTCTCTGTAATTTATGCGCCGAACCAATTTTCTATCCGATATAAACATTTTGCGTTGTATACTTCATTCATTTCATGTTTTATTTGGGTTGAATATTATCCAGCATTAGTTACGCGCCAAACGCAATTTTCGATTCGATAAATATATTTTGCGTCTTAGTTCTAATTTATTTGTTGTTTCATTTGGTCAGTAGATTCGCTGTAATTTATGCGTCGAACCAATTTTCTAATCGATATAAACATTTTGCGTTGTATACTTTATCCATTTGATGTTTTATTTGGGTTGAATATTATCCATTAGTTTCGCGCCAAACGCAATTTTCGATTCGATAAATATTTTTTGCGTCTTAGTTCTAATTTATTTGTTGTTTCATTTGGTCAGTAGATTCTCTGTAATTTATGCGCCGAACTAATTTTCTATCCGATATAAACATTTTGCGTTGTATACTTCATTCATTTCATGTTTTATTTGGGTTGAATATTATCCAGCATTAGTTACGCGCCAAATCAATTTTCGATTCGATAAATATATTTTGCGTCTTAGTTCTAATTTATTTGTTGTTTCATTTGGTCAGTAGATTCGCTGTAATTTATGCGTCGAACCAATTTTTAATCGATATAAACATTTTACGTTGTATACTTTATCCATTTGATGTTTTATTTGGGTTGAATATTATCCATTAGTTACGCGCCAAACGCAATTTTCGATTCGATAAATATATTTTGCGTCTTAGTTCTAATTTATTTGTTGTTTCATTTGGTCAGTAGATTCTCTGTAATTTATGCGCCGAACCAATTTTCTATCCGATATAAACATTTTGCGTTGTATACTTCATTCATTTCATGTTTTATTTGGGTTGAATATTATTCATTAGTTACGCGCCAAATCAATTTTCGATTCGATAAATATATTTTGCGTCTTAGTTCTATTTTATTTTTTAGTTTTATTTGTTGTTTTATTTGTTGTTTCATTTGGTCAGTAGATTCTTTGTAATTTATGCGCCGAACCAATTTTCTAGATTTGGGTTCATAATTCCGAAAATGAAGTGGGGTTCATAATTCCGGGAATGAGAAAAATGTTTATATTTCTGAAGGTTCTTAACCCGCTGACTACTGAATTATTTAATTCTCATAGGCTTTATACAGGAGACACCCGGTTCTAGGGCTATATTATATTTTCGTAATTACGAATCCTACATGGAGCCTTCATCGTTTTCGAAATATACGTAAAGAACCTTCTGAATAACGAATCTTCACAAAAATATGTCACTTATTTGGAATTGTGAACCCCCTCGCTATGGAAAATTTGTATTTCGGAATTACACGCCTGATGAGTTATGAAACGAATTTTCTGAAATACTATTAGACCTACTATAAAATTCATGCCGTCATTTCAAGCCGCGACTATGCGCTATTTTGCTTAAGAAACATTGGAGATAAAAGTAAGAGAAAACTTCTTGTCATTTCAATTTTACTATGGAACTAATACTATGATAAAGACGAGCGACATCTCTGTTGTTTTAGATCATCAGCATGCAGGCGCGCAGCCAGTGGGTGCGATGGGGGTGGGTGCGATGGGGGTGGTCGCCAAGGCCAAAAAAAAAAAAGAAGTTTTCGCGGGTGGGGGGGGGGGGTGGTGTTGGAGGAAAGAAACCACCTCCACGCAACCACCCCTGTTACACACAGTACAGTATTGCCCCGGGGTACTTTTTCTGATAAAACGTCGAAGTTTTCGCGCTTCGCAGTGCATGCATCATAGCGTCTAAACACAAGTCAGTTGAAAATCAGTCCCGTCGTCGAACCGTATTTATCTCGAATTTGCTATTAAACGTCAGAGCTTTTGCGCTTCTCGCAGGAGGGGTGGCGGGTGGGACCCCCCCCCCCACGCCACCCCTGTAACATACAATGCAGTATTGCCCGATAGTAAATAGTAAATAAGTTAAAAGCAGTCATGACGTCGAATTATACAGTGCAGTATTTTTTTAATTTTTTTTTATATTGATCAAAGGAGAATATATACATGTACATGTATAGTTGTATAACGTATATTGTACAATCAGGTTTAAAGAACTATAAATTGTGACATTGAAACTTACAGTTACATTGTAGAAATACACATAACAGTGACGAACGACAAAGAAGCAATTTATCGGGGATGAAAAAAATTCCTTTGGCGTTGGTGTACTAATAACAGACAAACGTTGACGACCGTCATGAAGTAAGTTATTTCATACATATAGGCATACGGGCACTATTTTTCTCGGGGTGCTGACGTCGCTTACCCGAATATTAACTTTTCCATTTTCTAAATTTTGCGAGCGAGTGATGCGAGTAAGCGAAAATTTGACACTTAATACAGTATACAGTGCAGTATTGCACCCCGCCCCTGTTTTTCACAAGGGAACACGGTACACTTGATCTTAGACTCTATTCTAGGTTCTTATGAGATGTTAAATTCAGGATCAATAATCATAAAACTGTATAAAGCAGTGTCAAAGTCCCCCACCCCTCAAAAAAAAAAGAAAAAAAAAAAAAACCTTCATAGGGAATGCATTTTTAAAGGCGCTAGAAATTACAAATTATTACTATGTACGACCTCCCCCGCACCTCAAAAAGACAGAAGGTTCTTAGATAGCGGGAGGTCCATTGATGGATTATTGATCATTATTTACAACAAAAACGATCTTTTCTTTTCAGTATCGACACTCCCCTCCTTGTGTCAAACTCCTGCCTTCCAATTTATGACAGGAAGTTCTTAGAAATCGGAACCCATTGATAGATTAATGACCACATGCCATGAAAAGGTGACACACGTCTATTGTGTAAAGGGGAGCTGGAGTTCTGGGAAAGGGTTAAAAAAATAATTTCTGAACTTTCTTACTCTTACTACGTTCGTTTGGAAGATTATCATACTAGATATATGTCCCCTGAAAAGGATTGCTCTTCAAATGCCCTCACAAAAACTAAATGTAAGCTTTCAAAACAGAATTATGAAGAGTGTTCGAAATTATGATATAGGTGTGTGATTTTGGAGAGAGGGAATTGTTTTTTAAAGCTCCAGTTAAATAGATCAGAGAGAAACGATGGCTTGCGAGCTGGGACGCAGTTTATCTTCATCCCGCTGTTTAGCATGATGATGATAAGAGTCCAATTCTGTAACTCTTTTAACAACCGAAAAGAAAAGGAAGTCAACATTTTGACCAGAAAGAAAATGATCTTTTTCGAGATTATGAAACAAGTGCATGATTTTTTTATTTTAACCTCGGGTAAACTAGAGCGGAGTGAAGCGTTGACATTCGAGCTATATATAAACGCAGTTTATCTTCGTCCCGCTGTTTTAACATTAGGATGATACATTTCAATTATGTAACGATTATTACAGCCGAAAAGAAAAGAAAGTTAGCTTTATTTATAACGAGATTATAAAACAAACGCGTGATTTAGAAGGACATAGGGGAGAGAGAGAGAGAGAAGAAAAAATAAATAATCGTCTCGTGCAGGGGCTGAGAAGGTGCTCCATTAATTCTTGTTCTTTGAAAGGGGCGGATTCTATACCTCCGTAACATGCAGACATGGGGAAAAGAAAAGAAATTTAGCTTTTAGAAACCCGTAGATACACATTTTAAAAATAATTAGAGCAGGGTAAAATAATATCCACATTAGCCTTTTTTGTTCCCATCGCTTTTAATCCAGTAAAAAGAAAAGAGTATACAAATTTCAAAACAGAATTAAGAACTTTCGGCATTATGATACATGTACGTGATTTAGAAGGAAAGAAAGAATTGTCAGGGCGTTAATTTTACAAGAGGCAGTTACGATTAAAAAAAAAAACTGCAGTAAATAGAGCGGAAACACAGACTGTTTTTCTTTAGCAGAGAGAAAGTGAACTCAGCCGAGATTATCATACAAGTGCATGATTTAGGAGAGAGAGAAACTCGATAATCGTGTGTTAGAAGTAATAAGACATTACATTTTTTATTCGTGCGCTGTAGATGTGGAAGGAAAAAGGCATGCTGACGAAAAGAGGTCACATACCATTCACACGACCAGAATGATTGACATGTTTACAATAGCGCGCAAAATGTCGGTTTCACCACCAAAGGGCGGTGGCTTTGCGAAGCGAAAAGCAAGTACAAGTAATTTATGCATTTTGTTTCTCGTCACCTCTGAATAGTGTACATTACGAGACGGATGAACATACATACAAAATCTTGATTTTCAAAACCACTTTCGAGAGGGTGGGGGGGGGGAGTTTGATTTGGAAATGTTTATATGGCAAGTTTTGTTCAAGCACGAAACAAAACAAAAAAATACAAATAATAAGCCTATCAGATACAAAGTCATGTACATCATTACAGCTCTTTGTTTCTTTGGTTACTCCAAATGCCGCTTAGCCAATTTCATGGCGGGAGGGGCTCTGACGCTTTTAATAGCAAATTTTGATTAAAAGGTAGCGGCTCGTAGACATGTTTTTTTTCACCCCCCCCCCCCATATATCACTTTTCTCCCTTCCCTCCCCCACTCTCCCAATCTTCTCTTTCTTTCTCACTGCTTCTGTCTCGGTTTTTGGCTTCTTCTCCCTCCCCTCTCTCTGTCGCTCTCTTCTTCCTTTTTCTCCCTTCTCCCTTTTTTTTTGGGGGGGGGGGGGGTGGTGTTTTTTGTCGAGATGAGTATATATAAAAGGCACGCTGAAGAAATCAGAACACAATGCCAGCACTCAACCAGAATGATTGACAAATGTGCGCAAAATTAGTTTCACTATCAAGCGGCGGTGTCTTTGAGGAGCGCAAGTTATTTTCTCTCTCTCTCGGTCGCTGGTCACTCTCTCTCTGTTCTGTTTTTTCCCTATCGCTCCCCACCCTCCCAATCTTCTCTCTTTCTCACTGCTTCTTATATACTCGTAATCTGTTCTGTCTCGGTCTTTGCTCCCTCGTCCTCCCTGAATCCCCTCTTCTTCGTTTTTAAAAATCTCATCCACTTTCCTCCTCTCCCCGCTTCTCACTACTCTCACTCTCTGCTCACCCTTCTCTTTCTACTCCCTCTCCCTTACTCCATTTTTTTTCAGCCACCCCTCCCCCACTCTAGAAATTCGAGTTCCATTCTGCTACTTCATATTGATTTTTAAAATGCCCCTTTGCTTCCTGTGACTACATGCAAGCTATATTATCGGCCATTTATCACTGGCGAAATATGATTTTCACCAGTGACAAATCAAAATGACTCAATGTTTTTATTTTATATTCTGTTTGAGTCAGGATAATGAGGAGTAATAAGACAGACAATTTTATTCGGTATTTGTGCGGTAGATGTGGAAAGAATAAGGCGCGTTGGCGAAAAGAGGACACGACACCATTCACTTGACCAGAATGATTTACATGTTTACAATAACGCGCAAAATGTCGGTTTCACCATAAAAGGGCGGTGGCTTCGCGGAGCGGGAAGAACATGGCAAGTAATTTATGCATTTTGTTTCTCGTCACCTCTGAATGTGATCTAATGTACATTACGAGACGGATGGACAAGTTTGTATGGCAAGTTTTGTTCCAAGCACGAAACAAAACAGAAAATAAAAATAATATCAAGCCTATCAGATCATGTACATTATTAAGCTCAGACAGGAAAAATGCAACCGCTTAGTCTGGATTTAATTTTATGGGAGGAGCGGTTGTAAGCGCACGAACCGTGCCGGGAGGGGCTCCCGCGCGAAGCTCTGACGTTTTATAGCAAATTGGAGATAAATATAACGGCTCGTAGCACCCTTTTAGACGGAAAATAGTTAGTTCGTCGCCGGGACTGCTTTCCACCGTATGTAAAAGTGGTGGATGCGGGGAGGGGAGTTCCAAGGAGTTCTCACTTTTTTTAAGTTGACGTTTAAGGGGGAGGCCGCCCCCACCCTCCCTGGCCACCCGCCTGAAAAAACGGGGTTTCGTATATTAAAATATTGATAATCAGAGCCCTCGTTGCTTCCTGTAAGAAGTCCAGTACGGCAGTGAATGGCAGTAGCAGCCCCCTTGCCGGAAGGCGACGCCCTAATACTACCATGACTACGGCATAATTCAACAAAAAAAAAAAGAAGAAAGGCATTAAAGTCTTTTTAAAAAATAGGGTTAGTAATTCCGAAAATTTATGTAGTCTATTGAATTTTCGGAATTACGAACCGTAGGAGTAACGAACCCTATGCATTATGACATGAAGGACAGTCAGGAAACCACCCAAATAAAATTTAGTAATGGGCTTGAGTGAGATATGCCCCCTGTATAACAGAAAAAAATGTACGACGATCGTAACGATTAAACATGAAGCACTGTGGTGATCAAAGTTTACGTTCTTCAATATTTTATACAGCATTAAAACATTCATTCTTGTATTTTCTTTCTTGTACATGTTTGTTTCTTTAAAAAGTAAATACATCACTGTAATATATCACCACACACTTAAAAATATATCATGATTTAGTAAATTCACTTTAAAAAAAAAGACGTATTTACAATAATCTTGCTGATTCGGATAAACTTTCGATAAACTTTTATCTGGTGTTCATCCTAGAAAAAAAGAAACCACTGACAATTATTTTTGTCAAACTTGGCGCACATTTCACTATTTTAGAAATGTTATATTTTATTCATGATTCCTCATAATCTAGAGAATTTCAAGTAAACCAAATTCCAAGCAAAATGTTAAGACTTCAAACGGGCGCAACTAGTTATATTTTAAAGAAAATAAAGGATATCCCGATCGCAAATTGCGATGTCGTTTTGCTAGGCAACATATAAAAAAGGTACTAAAACAATAACTCAGCGTACGTCAGTTTATTATCTATTAAATATGAAGAATAGGGCGCAGACAGGACGCAGAAGTAAAATAAGTAGATCCGCGTTTATTCAGCAACCTATCCGCATAATCTCGAAAGATTCTATTCACTGTCTTCTAAACATTTCCCGGCGTTTCCGCACTTTCGGAGAGGGCAAAATTGCCGCGTCCATATTTTTGGTCGGGACCAAAATTTGGATGCAGAAATGAACTTCCCGACACCTTCGACAACTTAAATTATTTCCTAATATTGTCCTCATATATATCTAAATGGTTGTCAGGAAATTAAATAAAACCCTTTTTATTACAAAGAGAAATACTCTGTATTTTTTCGGACGAAGCCACGCAATCTTTCTTCCTGAGGTAGCGTTATTTTTTAGTCCAAGTACCCTCAAATGCACGACTGACTTTGAGGGTACCGGACGCGTCCGATTTTCGTCTAAGCGCGGGCAGGTCTCGTCCATTCTTTGTTTCGGGCGTGACGTTGCCCGCGGGCGGAACTGTATGTGATCTTTACATCCATGAACATGAAAAAAGGTTACTTTCCAGCTAAGTTGACCCTCTCCCCTGAACGCCCACGATGTCGGCAATTTAGATAAAGTCAACTTTAATTTAAAAAAATAAATAAAAGATGTAGTTCGCCTCGAAGAGCATCTTCGATGGGAATGCCGCACCCGCGGCTCGAATGGCAGATTTTTAATTTTATTCAGCTTTCTTGGGTAACTCGGCCAAGGTTGCAAACGTAGATGGCGCCATTATAAATGTCCCTTTAATTGACAAAGAGTGTCATATTTACGGTGATTGCTACTATGACCGCACGCAGGCGGCATGGCGGATTTATTTTTAAAGAACATTCGCGGCAGGCTTCGGCGGGCATGGCGGATTTAATTTCAAGTGCAATCGCCAGCAGGCCGCAGCGGGCATGGCCGATTAGTTTTTAAGAGTAATCGGTAGCAGGCCGCGGCGGGCATGGCGGATTTATTTTTAAGTGCGAGGTGGCAGGCCGCGGTGGGCATGGGTCCGTTAATTGGCGCGTGCCTTGGCAGGAGCCTGCAGGCGGCACGCTGTGATATTTTTGATCTCTCGCCTAAATAATTTTCTCATAAAAAAAAGGCTTTTTACAACTTATTTGAAAAGCTATGTGCCCACGCAATTTGAGAGATCCCTGGACCGATGATGGCAAGTCAACAACTTTGAATGGGAGTTCATAACAATGTTTCCTTTTCAACCTTACAAAGATTTATGAATGCTTCCAAAATTTCCGCCATGGCTTTTGAATATATCCAAAAGCCATGATGGTCGGAGGTTTTCCACACACACATCTGTTGAATTTATTGATCTACATCCAAAAGAAAACATTGAGGCAAAGTTAAGGAAACAGAACATCAAGAGTAAAAAAAGAAAAGAAAAGAGGCTTTGGTTGTAAAGTTAGGGAACAAGCAAGACACGTAGAAAACATGTCAAATCTCTGTTGATGTATGTGTCCGAGATGGCAGTGCAGGGAGCTGCCGGGGAAGGAGGATCCTTGTTAGGACCTTTAATCCGTCTGGCATTCCTTTATTAAAGATATTTACATTAAAATTTATTGTGACTGATGGATTGGCCAACAATATATCTCACACATCTTTTGATACAAGTAGAACAATATATTTTTTGTATCTCTAACATGTTTGATTTCAAGTGCCCTGTTGCTATAACTGTTTTCATCATCTTTAACATCCATTGAGGTTGAGGAGGCCCATTACCATCCAGATTCTTTAATAGAATCCTTGTTCACCAAATTTCGAACCTTCACTATCTGTTGCAATTTATACTCCGCATAATAATTGTTGTAAAAAAGAAACAATTTGTTAACAATTCAAAAGCTTATATCTTATCAGACTGAGGTTTGCATATATTATAAACTTAAAGGATTCCAGAGGTATAAATTTGGATTATTTTTTGCAATATTTCTTCAAATAATCTTTTCAAGATATTGTTCTAAATATTTAATTAGATTTTCTCTTTTCAACATCAAATCTGTGTCTGTCAGTAATAAATTCTGAACACACCAAACCATTGTGCACCTCACCTGTCGCTTCCAACAACCTTTTGCTACCCATTGTCAATATTTTTTGTCCCCAAGAAATTTACTTCAGGTTATATTGATCTTTGCATGCATGCACCTTCACAAAATCTTTCATGAACTTTAAAGAAATTGTGACTATTTTCATAATTTGGTATATATTCATAATCTTTCATATTTTATATTGCAGTTACCATCAAATTACAGTTTTTCATGATTTTATCAGAATTTTTTTTTACTCTGTATTGGTTCAGGACAGAGCCTATGTCTTTGATCTTTGGGGACTGCTGCAAACCACCAAAGTCTTCAGTACCTCCACAGACAAGGGTTACAACACACAAACCAAGTCATCCAGAAACTCCCAGCTGTTCCACTGAGACCAACTTGATGCCATCTACAATCAGTCCAGGGTCAAATCACTTAAAATTGTCCTCTAAAACCAGAGTTCTAGGTGAATCTCTGAATCAGAGGAGGTCATGCTTGTACTGGTACAGACCAATGGGTCCATTTTCAGTCATTAAGCAGAATGGCAGGCCAGCAGAGACTTCACTCGCTCCAAAGACTAAGGTTAGGATACATGGTTACAATTATTTTATTGAAGTAATTATCTCAGATAGAGATGTTTAAATGAGGCATGGGCCATGCTAGATCACTGGGAGATGTAGTGAAACCAAGAGACATATCTGGGCCCTGTTGCATAAAACTTTCACGTCATGATTTATGTCATGATTCATGACATAAACATGAATGTCAATGACGTAGCTTATGCAGAGAATCATGTCACAGGTTTTATGCAACAGGGCCAAGATTTCATAGGAGCCTGTTGTAATCTAGGGTCTGATAAAGTTGATTCTTTGCTCATCTTTACTCCTTGCACAAGATGAGATGAAATAGGTGAAATATTTATTGGTTACTGTATCATCTACATATGTAACACAATACAATGCATTTATGTAGATTATAGACAAAATATAACATCTACAGTTAACATACATACATGTACATGTATCATGAGTACAATTGTGTATTAAGCCCACCGCACACTCTATGATCTGACTACCATCTAATTTGGGAAGCATTGGCAATAAAATTTGAGTGATCAAGCTTCTGAATAGTCATATGAATAATTAAATTGAAATTTTTGGGATTGCAAGCTTCCTCGTAGGAGGAAAAGCCAAATCGCCTCTGAATCGTAGTGACGTCAGACCAGTCGTGCGATTGCCTTCGATTCAAAGCCGATTTGGCCCTCATTCAGAATAAAATTTAGATTGTAGTATTCACAATATTATTCAAAATCGCAGTCAATAAGATTATGATTATTTAAATTACAATATCAAGCGCACTTTCTTCAAAAATTTCGGATTGCAGTTGGATCGTATAACGTGTGGTTGGCATAACTTGATTTGCTTGCTACAAACCCAAATCACTGCCAGTCACAGAAGACCAAATATGTATGTTGGGTCAAAAACAAGTAACCAATTTTGTCAATGAAAAAAAGTGAACGTAAAAAAAACAAAAAAACCCTTAGTCATTTTTTTCAGAGTAGAACTAGCAAGCTGATTTCCCCCCTAATTTGCAGGATTTCATACCTGGCCCATCACCCTTAAGCAGTGGACTGAGTTCCTGTAGAAGCAAGACATCTTACACTCTAGGTGGATTCTGTCATCTCTATCTGCCAATGATTCTCCTGATGAGAGCTGGTGATATAGAAACTAACCCTGGACCAGAAAGGTAGGACTATGTGAAGGTTATATCTTGTGCTGGGGGAATTAAGGACACGTTAGGTGAACTGAATAGGGACAAAAATCTGATTTTGATTTTGGACATATTTTATTCCCTGTAATGGTGCAGACCTTTTTCTATAATTATAGCGAATTCAAAGAAAGAAAGGGACTCAATCAGTTATGAAGAAATGAATCATGTTGATATACTTATCTTATTTTTGTATTTATAATCACACTGTAATTTTAGACTGTCACAGGAATGAAATGATATTAGTGAGTTTTTGCAAGCATGACAGAGGAGCTGAGCATGTGCTGTGCATGCGCATCACTGAAATTCCTCCCATCGTGTTGAAATCTAGAACGGTTCTTGAGCAATTTAGCATCCGGTCTAAAGAGAGAACAGAGGAATGTAATCAGCCATTCAGCATTCAAGTGCAGCACAAATCTCTGACGTCACGCATGCTCAGCGCTTTCCAGTCCATATCATACAAGCGAAACTACCAAGAGATCGGGACGGTCGCTCGAGTGCTGGTACCATCATAGTTCATTGCTTCCGTGCAATATTCTAGGGCTTCTTGTTGTATTCCAAAAATTCACTATTGATAACAGTAGTACTGTACATTTCTGAAAAATGCATTACTCCACATGGTCATTAGATGCATGTTTGAGTACATCTATTCAACAGCAGAATGAATTTTTCTTTTTTGATATTTCTGATTGAATTTAACCCAGTTTGCATACTCCTCTTGATCTTTGTGGAAGTATATTCCATAATTCTGATGCAACCTTTTTGTGTTGAAGATGGAGTTAGAATAGAAATTCCACAGGGGATTAAGGGACAAAACCTTTTTAGAATTATTTCAAAGGATGCACTGGTATCACATATGTTTGATTTCCATGTTACAAAACAAAAATGCCTTTGGTATGTTCTGAAATTGGAAGACATTATAGTCTTGACATACTTCCCTATCCATGACCAAATTAAACCAACTTATGTTGTACAACTTTCCTTCCTACAGCACTGACAATTTTTCTGAGGGGGGGGGGGGGGATAAACACTGCCTTCTTGCTCAGCCAAACAACCATGGAAATATGTCAGTAACTTTTCATAAATCTTTGTTAATAATTCAATTCATGTTAAGTTTGTGCGACAAGCTCGATGGAAACTTGAGGATACTGTATGAAATATCTAAGGAAAATTAAATTTTCTGGTATTTTGTGGCATAGAAAAATATGGAAATTCTTGTCTGTAAGCCTAACAATGACTTTGAATAATTTTTGTTAGTATACTGTTAATACATGGTTGGGAGTGCGTTGGTGCGATCTGGCAACACAAAGGTTTTTATCGTGGTGTACTATACGCACGAGGTGCAAGCCGGGTGTGTTTGACACCACGATAAAAACCTGCGTGTTGCCAGATCGCACTAATGCAAGAACCCACAACCATGTATTAATAGTTTTATAAAAACGGGTCGGCAATATGATTATGAAGTCTATAAAAATGGTTACGAACCCCATAGAAACGCCAAGAGTCGCACAGTCATGGGGCCGTATTCTGAAAACGGTGTTATCTTTTATGTTAGTAACACGATGTTAATTGTCATAACAGATCAAATCAGGACAAGTCATTGGTTAATGATTGCGCAAAGATGGCTGTGCCCGCGTAAAGTTTACAGAGACATCTGCGCAAGCACCAGTGATTAGTGTTTATTGCGCGCAATTTCAATTTGTTATGACAATTAACAGTTTTCCTTAACACAAAAGATAACACAGTTTTCAGAATACCGCCCATGGAGGCTGCCATTTGCTTTCCTGGATGACATCACAGAAGCGCAGCGCAGCCAACACAAGTCATGCGCGTTTCTAACTCACGTTGGGTGATGGTGGATAGGTCCGTGCGACTGAGTTTAGCGAAACTTTCAAGCTTTGAAAATCCAAATTTCAGTGCTCTTTTCGTACTGTTAGAATCCTTCCCATTCAGTAGATCGTCGAGTTCTTCCCCCGTGAGAAGTGCAAAACTGAGATTCAAAGATACAGCCATATTTTACACGCTGCTATCGTCAAAAATTAAACTCTAACTTTCATTTATGGTACTGCACTGCACCGATCTGGATCCGACCGCGGTAGCTAGCGCTACAGCTGTAATTTTGTTGATTTGTTTACATTAGCGCGAGGATCGATATCGCGATATCGATAGCGTATGTACGGTATAGCGTGTAAAACATATAGCATATAATCGAGTCGTATTGTCATGTTTACATGTGCAATAGACCTCTTTGCCGTATGTTATCACTTTTTTTTGCACAGTCAAATGGTGTTAGTTGACCAATCAGGATGGCTACATTCTTGAACCCGTTTTATAATAACTTATAAAACACGTTTTACAGGACTGTCAGTGAGGAGGAATTCATAAAGCTTTCCAAGCTAATTGAACCTTCCTACTACAAAGAGTTGGGTGTTCATCTCGAGATAAACATTGCAGAGCTCAGTCAAATCCTCGCGCAACACATGCTAAATTACAGCGATGCATTGTTGACAGTGTTCACAAGATGGAGATACAAACAGCCTCCAGGCACGAACATCAGGACTCTTCTTGCTGAGAGATTAAAGGAGAGTGATTTAGGTGACCTCTCTGGCAAAATACTTGCTGGAAGTCTAGTCCCAGGTAAGAACAAGAAGGAATTACTAAATTAGCTCTGCTTGTTATTTTGTTGAAGCTACTTAACCATTACAGGGTGTGTTGTACTAGCCTCATTTTATATAATGCTTTATTCATTGATGAGGGTTAATTAATTTTGTTATTTTATGTTTATCTGTAATAAAAACCTCATTTGGAGATATTTTGTCACATTTCTGTTGTTATACAGCATGATGAGTTTATATAATCTTGGGCGATTTAGACTATATCAATACAACAAATAATAGTATGTCTTGTTTTCCCAGGGGTAGCCCCATCAGTACTAATACTGTTCTCAGTGATAGCACTGCAATTTTATATTGTTTTCTCATGTTTTGCAGTGTTAATAGGGCAGGGGGTAGTGTTGTAAGTTTGAATCTTTTTGAAGGTCTTCTGTCACACCTTCTTTCCATCCCCCAAATCACTCAGTAATATGCAGCATTTTTCAGAAAATTAAAAAAGTGAGAATATTCTCATTTACTCCTGCAAATTGTTTTATCATTCTAGTTTGGACATACATGTATAATTTATGTTTTTTTTTGTCAGGTAACTCACCAAATTCACTCTATGCTGGTCTCTGTTTTCATTATTTTCATAAAATTAATCTAATGTAGTCTTCATTACTGTAACTTTTTTTTCTTACAACTCAAACTTTAGTGCACATTATTTTGCTTGTAATGATCAAAAACGTTTCTGCACTAAGTTGTGTTGTCAATATTGTTGATTGCATAATACATATTGTTATATACATGTACTTTGAAAAATGAAAGTGTAATGAAATAAAATCTAAATCTAAAAAAAAGAAAAAAAGCTTATTAGAGCAATGGGAGTGAATGAAATAAATTTCAAAGAGCGTGTTATCCCATTCAGGCATAAAATGATTTGAAATAGTTTGTATCATGACCAAATGAGTATAAATGTATTTCTCTAAACAGTCATAGGCTTTTGCAAATTCATTATGATTGGCTAAAAGCTGATGGTGATTCTTACTAAATGCAGGGCTGTTTGCTTATTTTGCAGATCAAAATTTTGGGGAGAGATCATTATGTATATCTGCAAACAAACAAGTTTAATTGATAAAACATTGAGGTTTTTTTAAAATCAAGTATTTAGTAATAAATGGGTCCCACCCTGCCTCAAATAACAAACGATCAAATAACACACATCTAGTACCTTTTATATTTGATTATACTGTATGCTTTTGACTTTAATACTAAACAAACCAATTTTAATGTTGAAATATCCATTTTTTTTCTCCATCTAAAGGTAAGCCTTCAAGACCACCAGAAACCCACAATCTTCCAGCTGAATCACAGATCAAACCCCTTTCTCCTGAACTGATTGAGCGATGTGCTAAAGATTTCAAGTTCAAGTACCGGTCAACTCTCTGTAAGATCAGAGCTGATCCTCTCAATCCTGCTTCCCTTGTGGAGTTTAAAAAACTGTACACAAACCTTGTCTTGGAAGCAGAGGATGGAACGGACAAGCAATCATTAGATTACAATAAACTCCTTGACCTTAAAGTCAATGGAGAGTTTCCCAAAAGGCTTATGGTTCAGGGGGAGGCAGGAGCTGGGAAAACAACATTCTGTGCAAAGATTGCCTGGGACTGGGTAGAAGGGAGGTATTTCACAGATTATGTTTGGGTCCTCATTGTCCCTCTTCGTGAATCCAAGCACCACACAATAGGGCAGATTGCTAAGTCATATCTCAGCAGGGATAATCCTGCCACAGCTAGCCAACTATCATACCACATTCGCTCCAATCCAGACAAAGTGTTTATCGCATTTGATGGGCTGGACGAATTTGGTGGCAAATTCATACAGGAAGACAAAGACAGTTCAAAGCCAGAATGTCACCTGTCACAGTCTACTGATCAAATGCAGCTTCAATCCTCACAGTCAAGCAGTGATACTTTGCATTCAAGCATTCACACCTCAGACACACGTGAAAGTACCTCGTATAGTAATGAAATAGAATTGATGGACATTATCCAGTCATGTCGACTAGATTCTTGCCCTGTCTTAGTGACTACTCGCCCATGGAAAGCAGCAGAGGTCAGATCAGATGATGATCTAATGAAGCTGTACTCTTTCATTCACATTGAGGGTTTCAACAGAGAAAGCCTATCAGACTACATTCACAAGTACTTTCCAAATGATGAAGCTAAAGCAAATCATCTTATCCAGTTCACTCAGGACAATGATGTCATATCAGATCACATGGCCCACTATCCTATCTATGTGGCTATGCTCTGTCTCATGTGGAAAGAACGTAAGGAGCAAGAACTGGAAGAAGTAAAGTCGCTACAAACCTTTTCTCAAATATTCAAGAAAATGTTTGCCTTCCTAAAGGAGCATTATGCTCAGAAAAAGATCAAGAAAGCAGTCGGCAAACCACTCAGTGTCTATCTCAAAGAAATCAACAAACTTCTGAAACCAATTGCTGAACTTGCTCTAACTGGTCTGCTTGAAAATAACCTCACATTTAGTGAAGATGATTTCAAGAAATTTCCAGAATCCATGGATACTGCCTGTAATGTAGGGTTGTTGTCTCAAGAAAATAGAATTATACCAGATGGAGATGAACATGATGAGGACACTTCTCATATGGCATCCACAGTCTTTTTTCCTCACAAATTATTTCAGGAGTACATGGCTGGTGTCTATCTTGCTTCCCTGTATGAGTCAGATTGCAATGAATTCAACAGGCTGATGGAGAAAGTAGTACTCCCTAGGAAGGAAGAGTTTAGGTATCTCTTATACTTCACTGTATCAAGAAACAAAACCATTGCAAACCACATAATGAAATGCATTGTGCAAGATAATTGGAGGATGAAGAAGGACATGGATTTGCTTGTTGATGTAGCCTTTGAGAGTCAGGACCAAGATGTAGCAGCCTTGTTGAGGGACAAAGTATCATCAGAGAAGATGATGCTGAAAATAAATGACCCGACAGCACATAATGCAGCAGGCTATTTATTCACCGGAATATATGAATATGCAGTAAGTTTGATATCTTAAATGAGAAGTAATATATGTACCAACAATATTATAATTTGAATATTACTTTTCATTCAGTACAAGCTTCTGAGAGCTATTTTTAAAAAATATGTGATATATATATAGTCTATGTACTTCAAAAGGGAAAAAATAATCAGCAACCCATATTCAAGAATTCAGAGGTGGATTGTATTTTAAAATTCAAAGTTTTTGCATTAATGTACTATTTTATATATTTTGGGCCATGAAGCAAAATCAGTCTGAAATTTGAGGAATGGCAAGATAGCCGGGAAATGCAAATACTGAGTGAAATATTGAACTGACTGATGAAATGTACATGTACTATTTAACATTTTTTGGCAATCATGAAAATATCCATGCCCTGTGTTTTGACAATAATATAATCAATAAAAACAAAGGGTTCAATATTTCCCTTCAAAATGTAAGTGGAGATGATTTATGGCATATTTCCCCAAAGTACAATTATGAAATGCACTCAGAAACAAAGAAAAAAAGGTGAATTCTCATTTATCATACTAAACAATCTTTTTGCCTAAAATAAAATCACATATCAGTGCTATTTTCAGGCAGCTTAAGACTGATTTATGCACCATTCAACCACTTTCGTTTCTACATGTACCCCTAAGGTACTAGTACCCTAACTGATGATGGTTTTGCTTGGAGCTTTATTTTGTTGAATAATTTGTTCAGTCATTTTTTTTATTCTTGATCTTTAGTATTTAATTTACTTTGCATGCACAGTTCATGCCATTTATCAAAGTATACAATATGATGAAATAATTCAAGAGTGAGGAAAATCCAGGAGAAGCAAGAATGGGGTAAAAGATGGAATTTGAATGATGAAGATGAAAACTTGTGCCTTAGATTAAGAAGAGAGCCAGTAAATGGGAAGAGGTGAAGGGAAAATATGCAAGTATATTGTAAGATAAGGTAAAAATTGTTTTATTGCTAAATATATTTTAAATGGCTGTCTTGAAAGTGGGTAAAATGATGTGAATTCACTGCATCTAGTAGTGAGATTCTTATTTGGGCAGGTATCTGTGAACTGATAAAGTCCTACTATTATTCAAATGGAAATTATTGGTGCTAATTGAGGGTTGGCGCTGGATGAACATTTAAAGCATGAACATAAAAAAGGGGAACTTCATGTAAAGAAACTTCAGATGTAAGTAGAGATTTGAAAAACTAATTTGTTATGAATGACCATATCAGTGATAAATGACCCTGATCCATTTCACTCTTGATCTTGTTCCTCATTTGCTTTAATCAAAAAATTCCAGTTCATCCTATTCCATTGCCCCACTCAACTCTCACCCAATAATCTGTGAACATACTTCTAGTTGGGAATGCTAATCTACTGTCCCATGTCCATTACTTTTATTTCAGGTCGAACTCACTTTACAATCGAAAGAATGTGGACCAACTATGTCACATGATGTGGCAAAGATGATATGCTCTGCACCCTCCCTGCAGGTTGTTAAACTATGGAGTGTGCCCTTCCACAATGATTTCTTTGCAGTTCTTGCTAAAGAAGGAAACAAGTGCAAGGTAACTGAAAGTGATTACATGTATCTATTTGGGAAATTGCCATGTTGTCCAATGTCACTTGGTCCAATTACCATGCAGTCATCTTATTGCATTTCGTGTAAACCCATATCGTCTATTCTGCATTAGGTTTAATCATCAATTGGAGTATTTTTCACTTTGTTTACTAGTCAGTTTGTTTAATATCCGCTTGGGTCATTTTCTTATCTATATCTCGGGGTATTTTCTCCCGGTTCGCAACGTGATTCCAACATTTTTCCACAGACGTGTATCTCTGTTCTGTGTCATTCTAGTGCACTCTTGTAGTGTTCTCAGCTTCCCTCTTGGTCTAGTAACTTCATTGTATTAGTTAAATAACCAGTTTAACCAATGCCCATTTGGTCTCTTACCTTTATGTACTTTATCTAATATCTATTTAGTCCAGTACAAAAATATATGAAAATGCCACATGCTTTGTTGCCATACCTTTGTATCAGACCAATATGCAATAGAGGAAATGATGAGTTGCCCAACTGGTTATTGGACCAAATGACAATCTGACTGAAAATTGGACAAACTGGATGTAGAAAAATGATGTCATACCAGTCAGATATGATAGAGAATTTGGATGTAGAAGCATTGGGGTTAGGCAAGCTGGATTCTAGACAGAATGGCATTGAGCCCAATGACAATAAAACATCTAAAGAGGTGTTGTGGTCTAGTGGGTAAGTCCCTGGACTGTGAACCACAAGGTAGGGGGGGGTCGAATCCCTGGTGCAGCACTAATGTCTTTTGGCAAGACATTAATCTACATTTGACCTGGCAGGAATTAATTCCTTGGACTGCTGGAGCACAGTAAGAGCAGCCATCATGATAAAGCCGGGGTAATGATTGTGGAGTGCCAGGACACATGCGCCATATAAAATCATAATTATTGGTTTTGTTGATTTGATATCGTTTTCTTGGCTACTAAAAATACATGGTTGAACAAAGCATAATCTTTCATCAATACACCAAGTATTAGTCTTTTCAACAAAAAAAACAAAAAAAAAGCGAAAAATCAAATATCATTAATTCCTTCCCTAACTGGCACTAAAAATCTTGTATTTTAGTACATTTCCAGAATAGGTGATCGAGAATTTCATTTTCTAAGTTACAGCAAGAACATAATGGCGAACTAAAGTGTTTCATTTTATACAGCTTGTAATTCAAATTAAAAATATTATTTATTACCTTGAACTGAAATTCACTGTACTTTACATCTATTGTAACTAATAATAAGTAAGCAAGTAATAATACTACTAATAATGATAATAATGATAATAATAATAATGATAATAATGATAATAATAATTCTTTTTTATAAAGCTCTTTTACAGTATACTGATCAGAGCACTGATACAAAAAAGTAAATATATATTTGTAACAGTAACATACTCGTAGTACTTGGCATTAAATTCACAACAAATTCACAACAAATTCACAACAAATTCACAACAAAGAAAAATTAAAGACCTGATAATAAAATGGCATAGATACATGTGTACCTGATATGAATTACACTTAAATTATAAATGTAAGTTTGTTGTCTGTTACATCATATCTATTTTTCATTCTGGATGTACTGACTGGGAGTTTTATATATTTCTGTAACAAGCAAATCATAAAATTGCTTACCATATAAAGTGAAACTGTATCAACTCAGGAGGCAAGATGATATCAGAAATAACATTCTTAAAACTACATGTATATGTGTAAACTATTTTAGACATTTTTATCTTTGAAAAAGATTACACTTCCTCTAGTCAAAAGTAATCATTTGTATCAATGTTGAATAACCGTTTCATCTCATCTTCAGGCCTTAACTGACCCTCCACTGTGAACATGTCATTAAAAAAGACAATTCTTTTTAGAAAAAGTTTTCAAAATAATCATCTATATTCTACTTGCAAGGGTCTATTGTTCCAAATAATCTGGGACTTTAATAGTACTATCCTCTTTATTCCTCACATTAAGAAAAGTTCATTTTTTTTAATGACTCAATAAAACTTAGAAATCTTTACATTTATCATTTTTATAATTATAGTTACAGTTAAACCACCGTTTTTTTGTAAACTATGTAATACAGAAATATTTGAAACCATTCCTTGCTATCGGCTTTTCTAATTCTCTGAATCCAAAACACTTGCTTTGCTCTGACAGCTAATTGGACATCTACCATCTTCATTCCTCCTTTTGGTATAGTTTCAATAATTACCTTTCTCTGAATTTTATCAGGTCCATTCCATATAAACTTAAAAAACATACTCTCCATCTTCTTTAGAAACGAGTTTGGTAAATCCAAAGATTCAACCATATACATGATTTTAGATATCCCAAACGGTTTAATGATCTGAATTTTTCGAAATAAAGTTAAATTTCTCCTTTTCCATGTGTTAGGGTACTGTATAGTGATGACAACTGTACAATCCTGCTTTTCTTATCTGTGCAGAGTATAAATCAGTACCTACATGTACTTAGGTACCAAATGCACTAATAACGTCGACAAAATTCAGGTTATGTTGAAGAATAACAACTGGTACATGTCCAATTTTCAATATTTCTGTCTGTAAGAATTTTATTTTAGGGGTTTTGTTAATAGGCAACCTGATGGACTGAAGTCATCCTCAGATTGCTTTCTTTGATGTGCAGAGTGAGCATAGTTGTAGCCTTTGTTTAGTATAACCAGGCAAGCAAACAACCTGTATTATTTACTAATAGCCTAGCCAGGCAATCTATAGGTTTGGAATGTGTATAGTCTTTATGGACAACTGCTGTGTCTATTGTACTTTGTACCATTTGCATACTTTCACTGGGTGTGTAAGGAAGGTAGCAAGGCTCAGGGCAGTCTTGATTTAGTTGCCAGACGAGTAGGACCATATTGAGGGTTCTGTCTCTGCAGCAGGCTTTACAGCCGGCATGAGTAGGCGCGGCCAGCAGCCGCCGCAGCTTTACTGTTAGCAGCCAGCAGCAGCCGTTTCAGTGCCAGGTTGAGGTTCTCTCTCCTCAAGGCCGAATTGTAAGTTCTTTTGCATAAGTGATAATTATTTTATATCACCCTTCCAATACCAAATGACATTTGTATTAGTTTTCCTACAGGTATTTTCGATCACTTTCCATTTGTAAATGTCACATTAATTATTCAATGTCATTGAATTATATCAGGCAGTTAATGTACTGATCATATTAGATTATTTGCAGCTATATTAAAGTCAGTATAGTAGGTAATGGCTCATAGCACAGGTTGAAGTGCTGACTTAGATATAATCACTATTGGTGATTATTATAGGGTAATTTTAATGAAAGACATCTGAATTAGAAGGAAATTGTAAGTATCAGTTTAATTAATACATTTGAATTTGAAGTGTATATGGTAGGCCATATAGTTTTGGAATGGTCATTCTCTTTAGACGGCAGTTACTTCGGGTCTAGACAGAGACGTATCTTCACTACATAATTTACTGCAATAAATCATATATACCTACCTATTATGCCTGTAGTCTTGACTACGGGACCCCTTCGAGAATTATCACACATGTGTCACAAAATTGTGCGCACCCCCCGTAATCCTATTGTCTCCTTTGCCACTCACGCGCGTCAATACGCTACGGCCATCTTCCTCTTTCTTGCTCGCCCCCGACGAGTTAGGACGTATTGTCACAGCGCTCCTGAAATCGGGTCGTATAGTATCTTTTTGGTGCGCTTTTTCACATAGTTTAAGCACTTTTAGGTACCTATATTCGTTTAGATTATAGTACTTTGTGTTTTATTAGTCACTCTTGCCGATTGCAAGGGATTTTTTGATTCCCTTTCTTGGCATTTATTTTTCTCTTTCACGGTCAGCCCCACGTAGATATTTCCGTGTTTGCGGGTGTTTCCGTTTGTCACCGAGCCTTCGGGTTCGGTGTTTGTTCTTACGGTTTTTAGGCTGTGAAAATTTCTTTAGTGCGTATCTCCCAAATAAACTTTAGTTTTATTTACTGCATTCAGTTGAAGTATTTCTTAATTTGAAAAGTATACTTTATTGTCTGTTTTATTGCAGTGGTATGAATTCGGAAGAAGAAGCAGCTGGGTCAAGGAGACCTGCTTCTTCCGAAGAGTTGTCTAGCAAGACGACTCGGCCTTCCAGAACTTCCCCGAGTACAGCGGTACGCGGGGGAGGGAGGAGGGCTAAAGGTAAGTTGCCTAGTGGTGTTCCCTTGCAGAGTTTGCCAGTTTCGGAGCTTGCGGCTTCGGGACGGGTGGCGTTAACTGAATCGGGATTGTCAACTCCGAAGCCTGTGGTTTCGGGGTGGGTGACGTCAGATTCTAGTGGTTTGGATATCTCGAATCCAATCCCCCGGTCGCTGAGACCAGAGGGGGGGGCTGTTGTTTCCCGTACGGTAGCGTTCACTCGCTCTGATCCGTTAGGGGAGACGCGCCCCACTACTGCAGGGCAACCCACAGGCTTAGTCCATGTTGGTCTGGGTTCTCAAACCCTAGCCCCCGGCAAACGCCATATGGGGGAACGAGTACTTTCTGGGCTGTCTCAGTTGCCAGCTAATGGGAATGCTCGAGCTAACAATGTTGGTCTGGGTTCACAAACCCTAGCCCCCGGCAAACGCCATATGGGGGAACGAGTACTTTCTGGGCTGTCTCAGTTGCCAGCTGATGGGAATGCTCGAGCTAACAATTATGGACGCTCTTCGGAGCAACAGGTGTTTTCACCTGAGTGCGTGACTACTAGTGCTCCCCTATTGCCGCTTTCGAGCGGTCCAATAGTGGGTTCACATGCCTTTAGTAGTCATCGGGCACATACCGAGTCATCTCGGTCTGCCCACGCACTGGGAGCTTTTAGCTCCCAACCCATGGCTACTGCATCTTCTTGCTTAGCCAATATGGGTGATTTGGGCGATTCTCTAGGCTTACGCCATGAGCGCTCCAATCCCTTTTTGGGAAGTGAACGTCCCTCCGCGGAGGGATCGGTTCGTGTTTCCGAAGTGGCTTCGGAGATCCGAATGAATCCGATTAAGCGTTCTAACAAAAGGGTTTCGGCTACGACTCTTGTCGAGCCAGCCAAGAAAAAGGCCAAGAAGAAGGCAAAAAGTGGCAAGGCTTTGCCGGCCTCTTGCCCGTCTGGCCTGGCTAACCCAGCTAGCTCCTCTCAAGCTGACATGTTCAGCATGATGCGGGCTTTTGCTCAGAATCAGGGTTGGTCCTTTGTACCGGCTACTTCAACCCTGACTTCTGTCCCTATTCAGGGGTCTGACTTTGAGACTAATCAACCTTTTGTGATTGATTCCTCTTTGTCTGAGACTGATTCGCATGTGCCTCCTACTCCCGCGGCCCTTGGGGCTCCGCCGGGCGAGGAGACTGTTGGTGAGCCATGCGGGGACCCGCCTGCGGAGGCCTTTGTTAACGTTCCTTTGTCTCATTCCACTCGGGTGGAACCAGATTTGGATGCGTCCTCTCAAGCTTCGGTTCCCGAATCGCTTGGGCAGGCGGAGTCTCAATCGCTCAATCTCTGTGGAGTGGAAGCGATTGTTTTGTTGTCCAAATATCGCCCTGAAGTTCAGTCAACCCGCGCGCAGGGTTCGACTTCGCGTTGGTTTAAGCAGCGGGATTTCTGCTGAGTCTGGGCGCCTTGGCGTCCGGCCCATGGCTGTTGCATCTCCTTGCTCGGCCGATATGGGTAATTGGTGCGCGTCTTTGGGTTCAATACCCTCAGCGCACTTCTCCCATAAAGGGAGGTGAGCGTCCCTCAGTGGAGGGTTCGGTTCGTGTTCCCGAAGGGCTTCGGGGATCCGAACGAAACCGGATAAACGCTCTGAAAAGCGGGTTTCGACTTAGGCTCTTTTTGGGCCAATCAGAAGCCTAGGGAAGGGGCTAAAAGAGGCAAGGCTTTGCCTGCCTCTTGCCCATCGGGTTTAGCTAACCCTTCGGTCTCTCAAGCTGAGATGTTCAGTGTGAGATGGGCTTTGCCCAGACTCAGGGTTGGTCCCTTGTACCAGGATTCACATCCCCTGCTCTTGTCCCTTTTTTGGGTGGGACATCGAGACTAATTAGCCTTTTATGGTTTATTCTTCTTTGTCTGTGATGAGATCACATGAGCCTCCTAGTCTCGCAGCCTCGGGGCTCCGTCGGGTGAGGAGGCTTATGGCGGTTCATGCGTGAATCCGACCGTTTCGGCCTTTGTTCGTGATTCTTTGTCACGATCATTTCAGGCGGATCCAGTTTTGGAAGCGGCCTCTCAAGCTTCGGTCTCCGAATCGCTGGGGCAGGCAGAGCCTTAGTTGCTCTCCCTTTGTGGGGTAGAAGCGATTGCTTTGTTCTAAACTTTCCCTGACTTTTAGTCAACCCGCGCGCAGGGTTCGACTTTGCTTGGGTTCAGGCAGCGGGCGGACGAGACGGATTCTTCATAGATCTGTCCGCCCCGCTCCCCGGAGGTGCTATAGGAACTCGGTCACCTCACAGGCTGTCCTTTTCCCTTTCTCCGACTTTTGTTATTCCCAAGCGCTCGGGAAAACTTCGTTTGATACTGAACCTAAAGAGGATAAACAAATTTATTCCTCCGGTTCATTTTCGTATGGAGACTCTTGCCTCCATTCTTCCGTTGATCAAAAGGGAAGACTACGCGGTCTCGATAGATCTCAAGGACGCGTACTTTCACATTCCCATTCATCGCGCATCTCGCGATCTTCTGGGGTTCTCCTTCCTCTCGGAGACTTACCGGTTTCGGGCTCTTCCCTTCGGGCTGCGCCCGGCCCCTCGGGTTTTTACTCAAGTTGTAGCGGTGCTAGCGGCCTTTCTGAGGCGTCGCGGCCTGCGGTTGTTTTGTTACCTGGACGATTGGCTTCTCCTTGCGGAGTCGCGCGATCGTTTGTTGGACGAGACTCGTTTGCTAGTCTCTCTTACTCAAGACTTAGGTTTCCTAATAAATTGGGAAAAGTCAGAGTTAGTCCCCACTCGCAACCCAGTTTTTCTGGGGGCGGTGTTAGACATAAGGAATCAGTTAGCTCGGCCCAGTCGAGACAGGATTCTCACCATTGTCTCTGCGGCTCGCAAGCTTTTGCTGGCCAGAAGAGTCTCGGCCAGACAGTGGCTTCAGTTTCTAGGTTATCTGGCCAGTCTAGTCGATGTTTTAGAGGACTGCCGGCTCCTCATGAGACCCTTTCAGAGACATCTCCTCAGGTTCTTCAAGCCGGGAAAAGACTCTCTTTTGGTCTGGATTCCAGTACCAGTAGAGATCAAGTCTCTTCTCGCTTGTTGGACGAGCGAGGTGTTTCTCGCGCGAGGCAGGTCCTTCTCTGTCCCTCTTCCGTCGATATCGGTTTCGACGGACGCCTCTCGGTTGGGGTGGGGAGGACACTGCAACGGCAGCACGGTTGCGGGGGGTTGGTCTCATCTTGGGACTCTTCCTCATATCAATGTCCTGGAGTTTATGGCAGTTCTGTTGACCTTGCTCCATTTCAGAAGTCGACTTCTCAGTCGTTCGGTTCTGATTCTCACGGACAATGTTACCGTGGCGGCATATATCAATCGGCAGGGAGGCACTCGTTCGGTTGCTCTGAATGCCCTAGCAGCTCAGCTGTGGAGGTGGTGTCGTCGCATGGCAATCACACCCGTGGCCTCTTTCATCCCAGGTCGGGAAAACCTCATTGCGGATTTTCTGTCCCGGGGCAGGTATCTTCCATCGGAATGGATGCTCCATCCGGAGGTATTTTGCCGTATTCGCACTTGCCTAGGTCCACTGGAAGTGGATCTATTTGCGTCGGTGCTAAATCACCAGCTGCCGAAGTTTTGCTCCCGTGTTTGCGATCAGGGAGCATGGGCTCTCGATGCTTTCTCCCTCAGCTGGGAGAACCTTCAGGGATTCGCCTTTCCTCCCTTCCAACTGATTCCGCGTGTCTTGCGGAAAATCAGGGAAGATCGGGCGAGGGTGCTTGTAATAGCTCCCTTTTGGCCCAGGAGGAATTGGTTTCCGGAGCTTATGAGCCTTCTAAGGGCTCAACCGTTAGTTCTCCCGTTAAGAGCGGATCTGGTGTTACAGCCCCTATCGGGGATTCTTCACCACAATCCGGAGTCTCTTCTTTTGACTGCTTGGCCCCTGTCAGGGAATCTGCAAGACAGTCGGGTCTCTCTGATAGAGCCGCGGACTTTTTAATGTCCAGTCGTAGGGTTTCTACTAGGGAAATTTTCAATTCCCGTCTCTCGGTCTTTTTCCTTTGGTGCAAAGAGAGAAATCAAACCCCTTCTAAGGCTCCTATTGGTTCAATTGCGGATTTCTTAATCTCGTTATTTGACAAAGGGATATCTATTTCTACTATCCGAGGCTACCGTTCGGCGATCGGGGCCATTCATTCGGGTTTTTCGGATGGTTCGGGGATTTCCAATTCCCCGCTACTAAGCGGTTTGATTCGTTCGTTCTTTCTGAAACGACCTTCGTTTTCTAAGTTAGTGCCGTCTTGGAGTCTGCCTAAGGTCCTGGTGGCCTTGGCGAAACCTCCTTTTGAACCGTTAGGTGAAGCTTCGCTTCATCATCTTACGGTTAAGACGCTCTTTTTGGTAGCTATTGCCTCTGGGCAGAGGCGCAGTACTCTTCATGCTCTCTGTCTTACTCCTGGTCATGTTCGCTGGGAGAGAAAAGGTGTTAGATTGATTCCTAGGGCTTCTTTCGTTGCCAAGAATCAGACAGCTACCTCCGGTCCTGTTGAGATTTTTCTTTGTCCGCTTTCTGACCTTTCTTCGGTGCGTGAGGACAAAGTTTGGTGTCCTGTTAGGGCTCTCAAATGGTATATTGATAAGACTAAGTCTTTTCGTAAGGATGATCAGTTGTTCTTGATCACTAGAGAGCCTTTTTCTCCTGCCTCTCTTGATTCCATTTCTAGATGGATCGTTGAAGCTATTAGGGCCGCTGGCACAGAGGCTCTTTTATCCGACAGTAAGCCTCGTGCTCATGATACTCGTAGTGTCAGCACTTCTTGGGCTCTGTTTCAAGGTGTGGCGCTTGTTGATATTTTGAAGGCTGCTTATTGGCGTTCGCCCAATTCCTTCATTTCTTGCTACCTTAGGGATGTTCCCGCAGGTGAAGCTTTGTTTGCGTCAGCCACCTTGAAGGCCGCTGTGTCTTCTTTGTAGTCTTTGGTGTAATCCTATTTCCTTTGCTCGAAACATGCCTCCCGGTCTTTTGAGTTGGCGCTGGTCTGGCATAATAGGTAGGTATATATGATTTATTGCAGTAAATTTGTAAAATCAGCACTGATTTTCTTATTTACTATATAAATCTATATACCTACCTATGACCCTCCCTCCTTCCCCGCTCCTTGCAAGCAACATGTTTCTTCTTGGGGTTGCTCGCAAAAGAGGAAGATGGCCGTAGCGTATTGACGCGCGTGAGTGGCAAAGGGGACAATAGGATTACGGGGGGTGCGCACAATTTTGTGACACATGTGTGATAATTCTCGAAGGGGTCCCGTAGTCAAGACTACAGGCATAATAGGTAGGTATATAGATTTATATAGTAAATAAGAAAATCAGTGCTGATTTTACAACTTTGTCGCAGTGATGATATTAAAGGTTACGGTTTAGGCAGCTTCACTTCTCACCGAGAGGTCTTCCTTCCTGTTTCTTTACGTCTGGATACTGGTAGTCTACACCGGGTGTCGTCGCGACATATTTCCTTTAGTTAGTCGTCCTTCGACAGACCATCTTTCCCAGCATCATATTATGTAATACGTTTTCTTCAATTCAACCATTCATAGACTTTGAACTGTAATGAACTGGCGGATGTTTCCTTAACCCATATCTGCCGATCTACGGGATATCCCGTAGACGCTCCGAACGTTGCAATCGACGAACTACGGGAAAATCCGTAGTTGAGATCTGCTGCTAAATGACGTCATTTAACTCGCTATTTTTAAACTGCGAACTCTGACCTGCTATCCCATACGGCTTTGCAAGTACCGCTCTATTGTTTACAAACCTTTTCAGCGTTTATCTGTCATCAAGAAAGCCAATATTCCTTCGACAAAATTTGCATCTATTTATCATTTCAGTTCCGATCCTTCGGTTACCAAGGCGATCGTAAATGCGCGATAACATTACCGCATCGCATGGGTGCATGCTCCCGTTGTTATTATTTTGGAGACCTGATTCAGTGACTTTTTCTTACGACTAAGACTTTCGATTTACTATAATATAGACGATATACCGTAGTCCCAACCAGATACTCTGCCGTACACGTGGATGGAGATATGAAATGATGGCTTCGTCAGATTATGATTCCTCTGATTCCGAATCAGACAATATTCCTCTACAGCGGGTTCGAAAACTTCATCGCAGGAATGAAAAGATGAACTATTCATATGTATTTGTGATACTTGATGCCTATATTTCAATAGATAAAATGTCTGTATCATACATGTATGTAAATGAAGTACTCTACCATGTCTACATTGTTCTTGTTTTTGCCAGTATCTCGCCTTACGCAACTCAAAAGAAGCAAAACACAAGAGGCAATATTACGAATTATACTCTTTTCTTTTTTTTTTTATCAATGACCGCAATTCATACCAATCAAAGTTCAGAACGCTTGATACTGGTTTGCTATTTCAAATTTAGTTATAATGAAGGCAACATTACATAATGAAGGCAACATAACATAATAACATTGAAACTATTTTGGAGTTATTGTATTTTTTTAGCTTCGAAAATACCATATATAATCCATTCGTTATTATGACATTTGTTTATTTTTCATAATTATTTATACATGTATGTTCATGACACATTGATTTCAATTCATATTGAATCATGATATACATGTGTAGCTTTATAAAGACTTGATTTGGTACCTCACTGCAAGGAAAATGCAAAGAAGTTGAAGTAACCACATTTTCATATCAATCAATCAACTGTTTTATTGGATTTTACCACCATTGGTCATGGAAAAGTAATTACATTATATATTTCCTTATCCAATTATTCATACTAAAAAGGTTCAAATACACATGTGTCATATATCACTGTAAAGCTCTGACTCTGAATAATTTGGAAATAATATGCACTTCTGGATACAAAAGATGTACATATTTTTAATTTGTGGATAAATATGAGATTCATATTTATTTTTCGTATTTTCATAACTCATATCTGATTTATGTCGATTGGTATATTTTTCCGATTGGTCTAAATGCATGTATTTTTATATCAAATTAAAGGCAATTTCATGCTCTTTATTTTGGTACATAATTTGTCAACCTTCTGTTCTTCTTTGTGTCTTTGAGGGGGGATGTGAAGTGAAAAATGTTTTGAGTGTGAATATGTGTGTGAAGTGGCTAGGTATAATGGGACTGTGCATAAGATAATGTGTTAGGCGGATATGGGTTAATTATATTTTATTTCATTGAGAAACTCATTAAGTATATATACTTTAGAATACTTCCAGAAGTATTTTATATAATTATAATAAAGACATACCAATTATACTGAATTTGTTCCTGGTAATTTATTGGGTGGCTAAATAGCCCGTATATTTAACAAAGTCAATTTCACTTTTACACTCTCTTTATAGCAAAGTTGAACTGGAGCATGTGGAACAGATGCATGCAGTAACAGGAAGAAATAGCCAACATGTGTACAAGCTTGATGAAGATTCTAATCTTTGGATTTGCTTCCATTGTTTGCTTCAAATAGATTTGATGCAAGCTGCCAAAAAAGATGAAGTAAAAACGAAATAAAACAAAAAAAAAGAAGAAAAAGAAAAAACTAAAGTGTTTATTTCTTTTTTACGTCCCCTTCCACCGAATGTAGTGCTGGAGGCATTATGTTTTGGGGTTTTCTGTACATCTGTATGTCCGTCCTCTCTACGTTATCTTGTTTCTGAAGAACCTTTTGAGGTATGAACTTGAAACATGGTATAGTATGTATCACCATAAGGAGATGAACTGATTAAATTTCAAGATAATGTACATGTTAGTAGGTCAGAGAGACAATGAAATTCTGGGGGTTTTAGCCTCATATCTGGAGAACTGTGTGAGAAAATGAACTCCAAACTTGGTACCAGTTGCCTATGTCACCATAAGAAGAATTGAGTAGATTTGGAGGTTATTAGGTCAAAGGTCATGGAGGTTGTTTTACATGAAATTTTATGTTTTAGCCTCGTCTCAATATTTCAAGAACTATTTGAGCAATGAGCTTCAAACCTGGTACCAGTAGGCCTATTATGTATCACCTTATTAAAAGATGAACTGAAAGATCTTAGGGTAAGTAGGTATAAAGTGCTAGAAATAAAACTCTGATCATTGTCATGACAAGTTTCAAATTTTACAACCATTTATTGATGATCATCTTCCAAAACGAAGACATTGATATACATGTTCATGAAATGTATATAGTCAGACAGTTTGTTATCACATGAATTCACTCAATCAAATTACAAACAGAAAAGGATTGAGAATTATTATGAGAGTGGTTGGGATCAAGTATAACCAAGTAAATGGAATGTTCAATGGGGGCGGGGGGGGGGACAAATTGTTTACAGCAGGAATGTTAATTAGTGGATTAACGTGAAATTTGTATACAGAGGAAATTGAGAGGACAGTCTCACTGTAAGAAGTTTAACAAGTGAAGACTGTAATAGGTTAACAAGTGAAGACTGTAATAGGTTAAAAGGGGAACAATACGTATATGTATGGGAGTGTGACTGAATATTGGGGGTCAAAATGAGAGAACACTGTCAAAAACTGCTGGTTATAGGCTGAGGTCATTACCATTAAGTTCATCGCCTCAAAGTAAAGTTAACTGTTTTGTAGTTTACTGCCTTAAATCAAATGCAGAGTAATTTAAAGGACAATTAACCCCACGTGATATTCTAGATGCACCTATTGTCTGCTACGTCTTTCCATGGAGGCTGCCATTTTGTGCATGACACGGATCATTAGGTACCATATGCATTGATAATAGCCTACCTTTACAACAGATACGTCGCTTTGTTCTGATTGTATTACGATTGTTATTGGCCATGGGCCTAGATAATTGACGACCCATGAGTTCTAATAGCCATCCTGTAAAGCAGATTCCTCGCTTTGTTTTGGTATTGTTACGATTGTCTCCGTCCTTGACGTATATTTTTTATGAAGTATATTTTTTATGAACAAATTAAGACCTTTTAAAAAATATATAAAACTAAACTTACATTTCAGAATATGTGACTTTATCTAATATATATTTGTCCTCTAAAAATCAATTACAAGTTAACGATGAAGGAAATTTTACTTGGGATGAAAAATATGTTCGTGTACACATAAAGTAATGGCAGCCCCCTTATTATTGCTAGCAGACGATAACTTGGCTGGAAAATAGTGATTTATATCTATATCCTGTGTTTTTACATGAAATTGCATGTATCAAATAAGAGGCATATACTACACCATTCAAAATAAGCTAATTCATACGCTGAGGTTAATTTCCCTTTAATCTGCTGTTATGATTTATGTTATGTAAATGTAGTTCCAGTCGACAAAGGAATGTGATATAAATAGTGTTGCATATGCTGTGCATGACATACAGATTTGTTGCATTGAACCTGATGTTTAGAAAATGAACTTCACCTTCAGATGTTACAGGTAGCTTCCAATTTGTTAAAAGTAATGAGGTTGTGATAGCAGCGTTCAAACAAAAGTCAGCACCATTTGTTTTGCACTGGGGGGGGGTATGTCTAGGTTATTTCACTATGAAATGCACAAAAATTAAATTAAATTAAAGATTACTTTAGTGATAATAATTAGCGGACAATGTATTTAGCATCCAATGAGTTCAAACAAGTTTTTAACCTTGACATGGAATATGACATTCACTATTGCTGTGGAAAGATTGCTCCTTTCTTAGAATAATACATGTATGTTAAGTGGCGGATCCAGGATTTCATGACCCGGGGGGGGGGGGGGGGGGAGGGCATGAATGAAGGTTTGTCAACTTTTGGAAAAGGTAGACAGCTTCTCGAAAAGTCGCTCAGTGGGAGGGGGGGGGGGTTATGGGGGTCCAGTTTCCCTCCATAATTCCCTGACAAGCAAAAAAAAAAAATAATAAAAAAATAATAATTTTGGCCGGGGGGGGGGGGGGGGGCATGTGCCCCCTCGGCCAAAAAAAACAAATGCCATGCCAAACCTGACTCACCTGACACTGAATGGAATGGATCTTGGTGAGGAGTTCTACGCTACATTGAAAGCAAAGGCATCAACCTTACAGTTTGTACATGTATGTATGTGTTTGTACTCAATGTCAATGCATTAGTGATAGAATCATTAACAGAAAAAATAGCACCTTTTGTTTTGTACAGATGGGGGCATTATGTCAAGGTTATATCACTAAATGATGCAAAGTATAAAATCTAACTTTAAAAGATCACTTTGATAATTACAATTACCAGACAGTATAAGGTAACCAATGATTTCAAACAAGTTTTAATCTTCACAAGGAATATGAAATTTAGCATATTACAGTGAAGACTGTAATAGGTTAAAAGGGGAACAATACGTGTATGTATGGGAGTGTGACTGAATATTGGGGGTCAAAATGAGAGAACACTGTCAAAAACTGCTGGTTATAGGCTGAGGTCATTACCATTAAGTTCATCGCCTCAAAGTAAAGTTCACTGTTTTTTAGTTTACTGCCTTAAATCAAATGCAGAGTAATTTAATCTGCTGTTATGATTTATGTTATGTAAATGTAGTTCCAGTCGACAAAGGAATGTGATATAAAGAGTGTTTCATATGCTGTGCATGACATACAGATTTGTTGCATTGAACCTGATGTTTAGAAAATGAACTTCACCTTCAGATGTTACATGTAGCTTCCAATTTGTTAAAAGTAATGAGGTTGTGATAGCAGCGTTCAAACAAAAGTCAGCACCATTTGTTTTGCACTGGGGGGGGGGGGGTTATGTCTAGGTTATTTCACTATGAAATGCACAAAAATTAGGAGTAGCAATGGATACAAGTGGAAAGATTGATCATGTATTAGAATGATACATTATCTTACATAGATGTAGTAATCTAACTTCACCTTCAGCTGTTAGCTTCCAACAAAAGTAATGTGGTAGTGATAGAATCATTAACAGAAAAAAATAGCACCTTTTGTTTTGAACAGATGGGGGCATTATGTCAAGGTTATATCACTAAATGCACAATTATAAAATCTAACTTTAAAAGATCACTTTGATAATTACAATTACCAGAGAGTATAAGGCAACCAATGATTTCAAACAAGTTTTAATCTTCACAAGGAATATGAAATTTAGCATATATTTCATAATGTAGGCTACTTGAAAATATTTTTTTTTTCTTTTGCGGGGGGGGGGGGGGGTACATCAAGGTTATTTCACTAAATGCACAACTATGAATTCTAAGTATAAAAGATTATTATAAGAATTCATCTGTTGAAAGCCAGAAGAGTGTTAACTCTGTGTGAAAGTATATGAGTTAATGACCTTCTGGCTCTCAACGGATGAATTACAATTTGCCAACCGATGAGTTCAAACAAGTTTTTAACCTTGACATGGAATATGAAATTCAGTATTTGTTTTATGATGTATGCTACATGAAAATATTGCATTTTAATAAGCCTTCAATAAAAAATTACTTGCATTTTTTTCAAATTTTCAGTAGTTCAAAGCTATCTATAAGATGTAATGTTCTTTTGTGGCTGAAGGAGGTATCAAGGTATACGTCAGATTCAATACACAGTAAACATGAATGGAGAATGAAGTGTAATCCCTTCTTGACTTTTCTCACAATCCACATGTAAATGTTAGAGAGTAATGCATTGCCTTCAGTAATGAATGTAGCATTCATATGACAAGGATATCATGAAGGTGTAAAGAATTAACAAATCAATAGTTGCTTTTCCTGTTTGTTTAATCATGATGGAGCTGTCATGAAGTAAAGTATTTAGAACTAGCCATTCTGCACTGAAAAAAAAATGTATTGGTTACCTCCTCTTTTTTAAATCACATTCTCTATAGGTCCAAACTCTCTACCTTGACAAGGTCAAGTGTCCAACAGGAGCCTCATCTCAGAACCTAGCAGAAGCACTTTGTTCCATGCCAAACCTGACTAAGCTGAGAGTGAAGGGAATGGATCTTGGTGAGGAGTTCTGCTCTACATTGAAAGCAAAGGCATCAACCTTAAATGTATGTATGTGTTTGTACTCAATGTCAATGCATTAGGATTAGCAATGGATACAAGTGGAAAGATTGATCATATATTAGAATGATACAATATCTTACATAGATATATGATACATAGGAATATGAAATTCAGTAATGTAGGCTACTTGAAAATATTTTCTTTTGTGGGGGGGGGGGGGGTACGTCAAGGTTATTTCACTAAATGCACAACTATAAAGTATAAAAGATTATTTTAAGAATTCATCTGTTGAAAGCCAGAAGAGTGTTAACTCTGTGTGAAAGTATATGAGTTAATGACCTTTTGGCTCTCAACAGATGAATTACAATTTACCAACCGATGAGTTCAAACAAGTTTTTAACCTTGACATGGAATATGAAATTCAGTATTTGTTTTATGATGTATGCTACATGAAAATATTTCATTTTAATAAGCCTTCAGTAAAAAATTACTTGCATTTCTTCAACTTTTCAGTAGTTCAAAGCAATCTATAAGATGTTATAATGTTCTTTGGGAGCTGAAGGAGGTATCTAGGTATACGTCAGATTTCATACACAGTAAACATGAATGGAGAATGAAGTGTAATCCCTTCTTGACTTTTCTTACAATCCACATGTAACTGTTATAGAGTAATGCATTGCCTTCAGTAATGAATGTAGCATTCATATGACAAGGATATCATGAAGGTGTAAAGAATTAACAAATCAATAGTTGCTTTTCCTGTTTGTTTAACCATGATGGAGCTGTCATGAAGTAAAGTATTTCGAACTAGCCATTCACTGAAAAAAAATGTATTTGGTTACCTCCTCTTTTTTAAATCACATTCTCTATAGGTCCAAATACTATTCCTTTACAAGGTCAAGTGTCCAACAGGAGCCTCATCTCAGAACGTAGCAGAAGCACTGTGTTCCATGCCAAACCTGACTAAGCTGACACTGTTTGAAATGGATCTTGGTGAGGAGTTCTGCGCTACATTGAAAGCAAAGGCATCAACCTTACATGTATGTATGTGTTTGTAATGTCAATGCATTAGGAGTAGCAATGGATACAAGTGGAAAGATTGATCATATATTAGAATGATACATTATCTTACATAGATGTAGTAATCTAACTCCACCTTCAGCTGTTTGCTTCCAACAAAAGTAATGTGGTAGTGATAGAATCATTCCAAAAAAAATAGCAACTTTTTGTTTTGTACAGATAGGGGGGGCATTATGTCAAGGTAATTTCACTAAATGCACAATTATAAATCTAACTTTAAAAGATCACTTTGATAATTACAATTACCAGAGAGTATAAGGCAACCAATGATTTCAAACAAGTTTTAATCTTCACAAGGAATATGAAATTTAGCATATATTTCATAATGTAGGCTACTTGAAAATATTTTTTTTTTCTTTTGCGGGGGGGGGGGGGGTACATCAAGGTTATTTCACTAAATGCACAACTATGAATTCTAAGTATAAAAGATTATTATAAGAATTCATCTGTTGAAAGCCAGAAGAGTGTTAACTCTGTGTGAAAGTATATGAGTTAATGACCTTCTGGCTCTCAATGGATGAATTACAATTTGCCAACCGATGAGTTCAAACAAGTTTTTAACCTTGACATGGAATATGAAATTCAGTATTTGTTTTATGATGTATGCTACATGAAAATATTGCATTTTAATAAGCCTTCAATAAAAAATTACTTGCATTTTTTTCAAATTTTCAGTAGTTCAAAGCTATCTATAAGATGTTGTAATGTTCTTTTGTGGCTGAAGGAGGTATCAAGGTATACGTCAGATTCAATACACAGTAAACATGAATGGAGAATGAAGTGTAATCCCTTCTTGACTTTTCTCACAATCCACATGTAAATGTTAGAGAGTAATGCATTGCCTTCAGTAATGAATGTAGCATTCATATGACAAGGATATCATGTAAAGTATTTAGAACTAGCCATTCCGCACTGAAAAAAAAATGTATTGGTTACCTCCTCTTTTTTAAATCACATTCTCTATAGGTCCAAACTCTCGACCTTGACGAGGTCAAGTGTTCAACAGGAGCCTCATCTCAGAACCTAGCAGAAGCACTTTGTTCCATGCCAAACCTGACTGACCTGACACTGAATGGAATGGATCTTGGTGAGGAGTTCTGCTCTACATTGAAAGCAAAGGCATCAACCTTACATGTATGTATGTGTTTGTACTCAATGTCAATGCATTAGGATTAGCAATGGATACAAGTGGAAAGATTGATCATATATTAGAATGATACAATATCTTACATAGATGTAGTAATCTAACAAGGAATATGAAATTCAGTAATGTAGGCTACTTGAAAATATTTTCTTTTGTGGGGGGTGGGGGGTACGTCAAGGTTATTTCACTAAATGCACAACTATTAAGGTATAAAAGATTATTTTAAGAATTCATCTGTTGAAAGCCAGAAGAGTGTTAACTCTGTGTGAAAGTATATGAGTTAATGACCTTCTGGCTCTCAACAGATGAATTACAATTTGCCAACCGATGAGTTCAAACAAGTTTTTAACCTTGACATGGAATATGAAATTCAGTATTTGTTTTATGATGTAGGCTACATGAAAATATTGCATTTTAACAAGCCTTCAGTAAAAAATTACTTGCATTTCTTCAAATTTTCAGTAGTTCAAAGTAATCTATAAAATGTTATGTTCTTTTGTGGCTCAAGGAGGTATCAAGGTATACATCAGATTCAATACACAGTAAACATGAATGGAGAATGAAGTGTAATCCCTTCTTGACTTTTCTCACAATCCACATGTAAATGTTAGAGAGTAATGCATTGCCTTCAGTAATGAATGTAGCATTCATATGACAAGGATATCATGTAAAGTATTTAGAACTAGCCATTCCGCACTGAAAAAAAAATGTATTGGTTACCTCCTCTTTTTTAAATCACATTCTCTATAGGTCCAAACTCTCGACCTTGACACGGTCAAGTGTTCAACAGGAGCCTCATCTCAGAACCTAGCAGAAGCACTTTGTTCCATGCCAAACCTGACTGACCTGACACTGAATAGAATGGATCTTGGTGAGGAGTTCTGCTCTACATTGAAAGCAAAGGCATCAACCTTAAATGTATGTATGTGTTTGTACTCAATGTCAATGCATTAGGATTAGCAATGGATACAAGTGGAAAGATTGATCATATATTAGAATGATACAATATCTTACATAGATGTAGTAATCTAACAAGGAATATGAAATTCAGTAATGTAGGCTACTTGAAAATATTTTCTTTTGTGGGGGGGGGGGGGGGTACGTCAAGGTTATTTCACTAAATGCACAACTATGAGTACTAGGTATAAAAAATTATTTTAAGAATTCATCTGTTGAAAGCCAGAAGAGTGTTAACTCTGTGTGAAAGTATATGAGTTAATGACCTTCTGGCTCTCAACAGATGAATTACAATTTTCCAACCGATGAGTTCAAACAAGTTTTTAACCTTGACATGGAATATGAAATTCAGTATTTGTTTTATGATGTAGGCTACATGAAAATATTGCATTTTAACAAGCCTTCAGTAAAAAATTACTTGCATTTCTTCAAATTTTCAGTAGTTCAAAGTAATCTATAAAATGTTATAATGTTCTTTTGTGGCTCAAGGAGGTATCAAGGTATACATCAGATTCAATACACAGTAAACATGAATGGAGAATGAAGTGTAATCCCTTCTTGACATTTCTCACAATCCACATGTAAATGTGACAGAGTAATGCATTGCCTTCAGTAATGAATGTAGCATTCATATGACAAGGATATCATGAAGGTGTAAAGAATTAACAAATCAAAAGGTTTTTTTTCCTGTTTGTCTAATCATGGTAGAGCTGTCATGAAGTAAAGTATTTAGAACTAGCCATTCACTGAAAAAAAATGTATTTGGTTACCTCCTCTTTTTTAAATCACATTCTCTATAGGTCCAAACTCTCTACCTTTACGAGGTCAAGTGTCCAACAGGAGCCTCATCTCAGAACCTAGCAGAAGCACTGTGTTCCATGCCAAACCTGACTGACCTGACACTGAATGGAATGGATCTTGGTGAGGAGTTCTGCTCTACATTGAAAGCAAAGGCATCAACCTTACATGTATGTATGTGTTTGTACTCAATGTCAATGCATTAGGAGTAGCAATGGATACAAGTGGAAAGATTGATCATATATTAGAATGATACATTATCTTACATAGATGTAGTAATCTAACTTCACCTTCAGCTGTTAGCTTCCAACAAAAGTAATGTGGTAGTGATAGAATCATTAAAAAAAATCAGCACCTTTTGTTTTGTACAGATGGGGGGCATTATGTCAAGGTTATTTCACTAAATGCACAATTATGAAATCTAAGTTTAAAAGATCACTTTGATAATTACAATTACCAGATAGTATATGGCAACTGATGAGTTCAAAGAAGTTTTAATATTCACAAGGAATTTGAAATTCAGTATATATTTCATGATGTAGGCTACTTGAAAGTATTTTTTTTTTGGGGGGGGGGGTACATCAAGGTTATTTCACTAAATGCACAACTATGAATACTAAGTATAAAAGATTACTTTAAGAATTCATCTGTTGAAAACCAGAAGAGTGTTAACTCTGTCTGAAAGTATATGAGTTAATGACCTTCTGGCTCTCAACAGATGAATTACAATTTACCAACCTATGAGTTCAAACAAGTTTTTAACCTTGACATGGAATATGAAATTCAGTATTTGTTTTATGATGTATGCTACATGAAAATATTTCATTTTAATAAGGCTTCAGTGAAAAATTACTTGCATCTCTTCAAATATTCAGTAGTTCAAAGCAATCTATTAGGTGCTATAATGTTATTTTGGGGCTGAAGGAAGTATCAAGGTATACGTCAGATTCAATATGCACTAAACTTGAATGGAGAATGAAGTGTAATCCCTTCTTGACTTTTCTCACAATCCACAGTTTACATGTACGTATATGTATATGAGTGATGCATTGCATTCAATAATGAATGTAGCATCCATATGAAAAGGATATCATGAATGTGTAAAGAACTAACGAGTCAAAAGCTCCTTTTCCTGTTTGGCTAATCACGATAGAGTTGTCAAGTTAAGTATTTAAACTAGCCACTCACTGAAAAAAAATCATGTGTATAGGTCCAGACCCTCTCTCTTCAAGAAGTCAAGTGGCCAACACCAGCCTCATCTCAGAACCTAGCAGAAGCACTTTGTTCCATGCCAAACCTGACGAAGCTGACACTGGATGGAGAGGATTTCAGGGAGGAGTTCTGCTCTACATTGAAAACAAAGGCATCAACCTTACAGGTACATGTATGTGTGTGTTTTTACTCAATGTCAGTGCATTAGGAGTAGCAATGATTAGTGGAGAGATTTATCATATATTAGAATAATACATGTATGTTAATGCATACATGTAATAATCTAACTTCACCTTGAGATATTACCTTCTAATAAAAGTAATATGGTTGTGATAGAAGCATTAAAAAATACTGTGCCTTTTGCTTTGGGGGGGATGGGGATGTCAAGGTTATGTCACACAATTATGAAATCTAAGTGTAAAAGATTTTAGTTGTAATATTGACCAGCTGTGTTTTACTCTAAACTTTCCTTTATCTTTCCCTTTTTCTTTTTTCTTTTTTTTCCTTTTTTTTTTTGGGGGGGGGGGGGGAGGGGGTTGGGTGTCAGAATAACTCTAACATGAATAGTATGCAATCATTGTCTGTTCGTCAGTCCGTCCCGTTTTTCTTATTCTAGCAATAACTAAAGAATCGCATGAGGTATGAACTTCAAACTTAGTGCTAGTATGTAACACCATAAGAAAAACGATCTGCTTAGATTTTGGGGTACGAAGGTGAAGGTCACAGAGGCCAATTTCTGAAATGGCAGGTGTTAGCCTCGTTCTCGCGATAACTCAACCATTTGAGGTATGAACTTTACACTTGGTGCTAGTATGTATCACCATAGGAAGACAATCTTATTAGAATTTGGGGTATGTTGGTCAAAGGTCAAATGTCAGGTCAATTTTGAAATTGCAGGTTTTAGCCTGAATGTGAAATCAATGTTTTTTTACCTTTGTAATCACCATATCTCAACTATTTTGTATTCATGACTAGGAGGAGATAAAGTGATTAGACTTTTGGGTTATAAGGTGGAAGGTCAAATGTCAAAGAGGTCAATTGACATGTAATTATAGGCTTTTTATTCTGGTTCAATCAAAATTTAAAACGAATCATACATGAATATGCGATATATTTCCGATCTGGCAAAGGCGGAGGCCTAAATTTCGACTGCACGCAGTCGAGAATCATCTACATGTAGTTGTTGTTTTAAAATGAGTTTCATATGTATTTCTGTTGTTTTCAGTTTTGGTTTAAATCTTTGTTTTATGAGTAATACACTTTTGAGGCTTTCATCTGGATCAGTATCATGATAAACAGATGAAATCGACCATGAATTGGAAGTGATAAATGATTACACTTAAAAACATGCAAATTCGGTTTACCATGAATTCCTTTCTGTGAATTTTTCAACTTTGCTATTTCGAGTCAATATGATGTTACAAAAGGTTTTGTGACATCTGTACATGTAGGCCCAATTTCATAAACTTGGTGTTAAAAGATGTGCAGGAAAATTTTCAGGCATAGCAAATTAATCACATAATTTCTGGAATTGCACTTTTATGGTATTTGTTGGTAATCCACATGGTCTTAAGTGCTGAAATATATGGAAATATTGGAATTAACCAATGAAAAATAAAAACTTATGATACTGTTAATTTGAGACCTGGTTTTAATCAGCAATACAGGATGCATGCCTCTCATATTGCCATACTTGTGCTGATCTGTTAATTATTTCATATGTAGTATGTAGAAATTAACGTGCCAATTTACCTTGATGCTATTCTTTATTGTTGCTGTATACATTTTTAAAAAAATCTTATATCTTAACATATTTAAAACTCAAGTCTGCTACATTATATTTAGCTACTCCAAACTTTGTCTAATTCTAAACGCAACATGATACCTGGTCATTCCCAAATTGTTTCAATTATACTCAACTGCACAGCGCCTTCATGTATGATGCCTGGTTGAGTACATACATTCACCTCCTTTTCCTTTTTCCCTTTTTATTGTGGTGCTATATGCATGTATTCAAGGTGACATTATTTTTCTTCTTTTTTCCTTTTTTAATGTTTTATCTTTACTAAATCTCTTAATACAACTGTAATTAATTATTTGTTGTATCTTACAATTTTATCGAATTTCATTTTTTATGTAAAGTCACATGCATTGGAAAAAAAGACCTTCAGGTTTTAGTTAATCTTTTCTTTTTCCTAGCATGCATGTGACTCTCTTCAGAGAATGAAAAACAATAAAATTCATTAAGAATTATTAAGACTAAACAAAAAAATACATAAGAAATATAAAAACGAGAAGATGAAAGAAGGACAAAACAGAGGAAACAAAAAAAAATACATAAACAAACATGGAAGTGAGAAAACGAAAGAAGGAAAAGCAAAGAAATTCATTATAAATTATAAGATGAAACAAAGAAATACATCAATATAAATAGAAGAGAGACAACAAAAGAAGGAAACACAAAGAAATTGTATGAGAAAAACAAACAAAAGAAAAGCAAAACAGTTTGAAGGTTTGGCATTCAACCACGTTTATGACGATATTCTATTCCCATCTGTGAACCGCAAGCCAGGTCGAACTCGCCAATTCAATACATGTATAAACGCGATCACAGTTGTTCTCCCATGGGAGCTTGAGGCGAAACGAGAGCCAGATCAATGTGTAAACACTAAAAAACTTGGTACCAGTAGCCTAAGTATCACCATAATGAGAAAATTGAGTAGATTTGGAGGTTTGTACTTGTGTAGGTCAAAGGTCATTCAAAAGTTATCATGAAACTCATGAGTGTTCCAATGGAGAGATTAAACGCACCTGGGTGGCCTGGCACCTTCACTAGACAATGCACTAGATTTTTTTTGTTCCCGGTTGTACAGTATTATACTGATTTGTCACGTTCATAGTTCTTCTTTTATCACAGTGAACTTGCAATTTAGCCTATAATGAACTTGAATATGGCCTGCTCATTTTCTTGCTCTCATAAATTAAACTATGGAATTTACTTTGGACCGTAGGCCTACTTATAACTCTTTTCTTTCTCAAATGAATAAACTTGCAATTTGTTTTATAGCAGACACGAATACTATTTTTGGCTCACAGGAATAATCTTGTAAGTTTTAAATACAAAACTCATACTCTTTTCTCTCTCACAGGAATTAGCAATTGTTTATGGAGAAATCACATACTCGTTTACAGCTCACAAGTATCACACTTGCAATTTATTTGCACTGTACTCACTCTTTTCTTGCTCACATGAAAAAAACAATTTGCTTTCGCGACTATTAAAGGGAAATCCAACCTTAATAGCAAGTTGCTTTGAAAGAAAGAGGAAAAATCAGAGAAGCAGTTTGGTGAAAGTTTAAACAAAATCGGACAAGCAATAAGAAAGTTATGAATTTTTGAAAGTTGTAATCACTATACATATGGGAATTTCAAATTGGCTGAATAGGTAATATCACTGTGATGTAGCTGTGGACAACTCCTCCATTTGCTCCAACACATAAAATGACTAAAATGTCACTTTTTTCAAAATGTTTTAATTTGTAGGATCTTTTTCTTGCATGAGGACCTATAATAATATGCTATCTCCAATATATTTTGAGTACTGCCCCGAGGGTAAAGGTGCTTTGGAGAAAACCGCAAATTAATGATAAATTTGTGTACGACAAATGGGAGAGTTGTCCACAAATTTACTGCAATAAATCATATATACCCACCTATTATGCCTGTAGTCTTGACTACGGGACCCCTTCGAGAATTATCTCACATGTGTCACAAAATTGTGCGCACCCCCCGTAATCCTATTGTCCCCTTTGCCACTCACGCGCGTCAGTACGCTACGGCCATCTTCCTCTTTCTTGCTCGCCCCCGACGAGTTAGGACGTACTGTCACAGCGCTCCTGAAATCAGGTCGTATAGTATCTTTTTGGATGCGCTTTTTCGCATAGTTAAAACACTTTTAGGTACCTATATTCGTTTAGATTATAGTACTTTGTGTTTTATTAGTCACTCTTGCCGATTGCAAGGGATTTTTTGATTCCCTTTCTTGGCATTTATTTTTCTCTTTCACGGTCAGCCCCACGTAGATACTTCCGTGTTTGCGGGTGTTTCCGTTTGTTACCGAGCCTTCGGGTTCGGTGTTTGTTCTTACGGTTTAGGCTGTGAATATTTATTTGTGCGTATCTCCCAAATAAACTTTAGTTTTATTTTCTGCATTCAGTTGAAGTATTTCTTGATTTGAATAATATACTTTATTGTCTGTTTTATTGCAGTGGTATGAATTCGGAAGAAGAAGCAGCTGGGTCAAGGAGACCTGCTTCTTCCGAAGAGTTGTCTAGCAAGACGACTCGGCCTTCCAGAACTTCCCCGAGTACAGCGGTACGCGGGGGAGGGAGGAGGGCTAAAGGTAAGTTGCCTAGTGGTGTTTCCTTGCAGAGTTTGCCAGTTTCGGAGCTTGCGGCTTCGGGACGGGTGGCGTTAACTGAATCGGGATTGCCAACTCCGAAGCCTGTGGTTTCGGGGTGGGTGGCGTCAGATTCTAGTGGTTTGGATATCTCGAATCCAATCCCCCGGTCGCTGAGACCAGAGGGGGGGGCTGTTGTTTCCCGTACGGTAGCGTTCACTCGCTCTGATCCGTTAGGGGAGACGCGCCCCACTACTGCAGGGCAACCCACGGGCTTAGTCCATGTTGGTCTGGGTTCTCAAACCCTAGCCCCGGCAAACGCCATATGGGGGAGCGAGTACTTCCTGGGCTGTCTCAGTTGCCAGCTAATGGGAATGCTCGCGCTAACAATGTTGGTCTGGGTTCACAAACCCTAGCCCCCGGCAAACGCCATATGGGGGAACGAGTACTTTCTGGGCTGTCTCAGTTGCCAGCTGATGGGAATGCTCGAGCTAACAATTATGGACGCTCTTCGGAGCAACAGGTGTTTTCACCTGAGTGCGTGACTACTAGTGCTCCCCTATTGCCGCTTTCTAGCGGTTCAATAGTGGGCTCGCACGCCTTTAGTAGTCATCGGGCACATACCGAGTCATCTCGGTCTGCCCACGCACTGGGAGCTTTCAGCTCCCAACCCATGGCTACGGCATCTTCTTGCCTAGCCAATATGGGTGATTTGGGCGATTCTCTAGGCTTACGCCATGAGCGCTCCAATCCCTTTTTGGGAAGTGAACGTCCCTCCGCGGAGGGATCGGTTCGTGTTTCCGAAGTGGCTTCGGAGATCCGAATGAATCCGATTAAGCGTTCTAACAAAAGGGTTTCGGCTACGACTCTTGTCGAGCCAGCCAAGAAAAAGGCCAAGAAGAAGGCGAAAAGAGGCAAGGCTTTGCCGACCTCTCGCCCGTCTGGTCTGGCTGACCCAGCTAGCTCCTCTCAAACTGACATGTTCAGTGTGATGCGGGCTTTTGCTCAGAGTCATGGTTGGGCCTTTGTACCGGCTTCCTCAACCCTGACTTCTGTCCCTATTCAGGGATCTCGCTTTGAGGCTGATCAACCCTTTGTGATTGATTCCTCTTTGTCTGAGACTGATTCGCATGTGCATCCTATTCCCGCGGCCCTTGGGGCTCCGCCGGGCGAGGAGACTGTTGGTGAACCATGCGAGGAACTGCCTGCGGAGGCCTTTGTTAACGTTCCTTTGTCTCATTCCACTCGAGTGGAACCAGATTTTGATGCGTCCTCTCAAGCCTCGGTCCCCGAATCGCTTGGGCAGGCGGAGTCTCAATCGCTCAATCTCTGTGGAGTGGAAGCGATTGCTTTGTTATCCAAATATCGCCCTGAAGTTCAGTCAACCCGCGCGCAGGGTTCGACTTCGCATTGGAATTTCAATCAGCATGCCTCCCCCGAGGGTATTGTTCTCGGGGGAGGCTTTCAAGCTGGAGTATGACCGCATTGAGGCTGCCGTGTTGGTTAAGCGTTCAAATGCGGTCAGGGGTAGGGCTTTTGCCTTTTGTTCTCAGGACCAAGACAGCTTTTTCAAGGCTAAGGTTCTTTCTCCTGAGATTTTGGAGGTCGGTCGTCGCTTGCGGGCGACTAATCCGCTTACCTCCGCTGCTTTCAAGGCGGAGGATAAGGTTTGGTCGAATGTTGAAAACCACATTAGATCAGGGATGCGTTTGACGGCCTTTCAAGGGCTTCTCTCCGACCTTAGGTCCAGGGCGGAGGAGTTGAATGTTACCGATGGTGACAAGCTGATTATTGACGACTTGCTGCATACTCTCTTTTGTCTGCAGTGGTCGCAGCTTTCCACGGCAGCTGCTTCGGCTACGTTCCGTCGCAGGACCTCGGCTCTCTCAGCACTGGGTGTTAGAGAGTCGGGCATTGCTCAACTTCTCCGAGATGTTCCGTCTCGGGGTCCTTCGCTTTTTGGCGGTAAATTCGCTACGGTGTTTCAAAGAGAGATCGATGCGCGGAAGCAGATCTCGGATATGACTAAGCAGTTTCACACTAGCTCTAAGCCAACGCGGGCCCCTGTTCGGCGTAAACCTGCTGGTCCTGTTGTGGGCCAACGCAGTCGTGTGTCTAGGGTCCCGCCTCCTGAACCTCAGCCAGCTCCGTCTCGTGGGAGAGGGAGTCGTGGCAGGGGTTTTTCGAGAGGTTCTCGTGGAAAGGCGATGGCTTCTCAGAAGGCCAAGCCTGGCTTTTGACGTGTTTCCCCGAGCGCTGGTTCAACCGATTGTGGTAGGTGGCCGACTTCGTGCGTTTCTCCCCGCTTGGGAGGCCATCTCCGGGGACGGGTTTGTTCTCTCCGTCGTGCGAGACGGATTCTTCATAGAACTTTGCGCCTCGCTCCCCGGAGGGGCTATAAGAATTCGGTCACCTCCCATGTCTGCCCTGTCTCGGTCTCATGCTTTGAAGGAGATCGAGTCTCTTTTGGAAAAGAGGGCTATAGAAAGGGTAAGAGACAGGCCGTCTCTCTCCCTTTCTCCAATTTTTGTTATTCCCAAGCGCTCGGGAAAACTTCGTTTGATACTGAACCTAAAGAGGATAAACAAATTTATTCCTCCGGTTCATTTTCGTATGGAGACTCTTGCCTCCATTCTTCCGTTGATCAAAAGGGAAGACTACGCGGTCTCGATAGATCTCAAGGACGCGTACTTCCACATTCCCATTCATCGCGCATCTCGCGATCTTCTGGGGTTCTCCTTCCTCTCGGAGACTTACCGGTTTCGGGCTCTTCCCTTTGGGCTGCGCCCGGCCCCTCGGGTTTTTACTCGAGTTGTAGCGGTGCTAGCGGCCTTTCTGAGGCGTCGCGGCCTGCGGTTGTTTTGTTACCTGGACGATTGGCTTCTCCTTGCGGAGTCGCGCGATCGTTTGTTGGACGAGACTCGTTTGTTGGTCTCTCTTACTCAAGACTTAGGTTTCCTAATAAATTGGGAAAAGTCAGAGTTAGTCCCCACTCGCAACCCAGTTTTTCTGGGGGCGGTGTTAGACATAAGGAATCAGTTAGCTCGACCCAGTCGAGACAGGATTTTCACCATTGTCTCTGCGGCTCGCAAACTCTTGCTGGCCAGAAGAGTCTCGGCCAGACAGTGGCTTCAGTTCCTAGGTTATCTGGCCAGTCTAGTCGATGTTTTAGAGGACTGCCGGCTCCTCATGAGACCCTTTCAGAGACATCTCCTCAGGTTCTTCAAACCGGGAAAAGACTCTCTTTCGGTCTGGGTTCCAGTTCCAGTAGAGATCAAGTCTCTTCTCGCTTGTTGGACGAGCGAGGTGTTTCTCGCGCGCGGCAGGTCCTTCTCTGTCCCTCTTCCGTCGATATCGGTTTCGACGGACGCCTCTCGGTTGGGGTGGGGAGGACACTGCAACGGCAGCACGGTTGCGGGGGATTGGTCTCATCTTGGGACTCTTCCTCACATCAATGTCCTGGAGTTTATGGCAGTTCTGCTGACCTTGCTCCATTTCAGAAGTCGACTGCTCAGTCGTTCAGTTCTGATTCTCACGGACAATGTTACCGTGGCGGCATATATCAATCGGCAGGGAGGCACTCGTTCGGTTGCCCTGAATGCCCTAGCAGCTCAGCTGTGGAGGTGGTGTCGTCGCATGACAATCACACCTGTGGCCTCTTTCATCCCAGGTCGGGAAAACCTTATTGCGGATTTTCTGTCCCGGGGCAGGTATCTTCCTTCGGAATGGATGCTCCATCCGGAGGTATTTTGCCGCATTTGCACTTGCCTAGGTCCACTGGAAGTGGATCTATTTGCGTCAGTGCTAAATCACCAGCTGCCGAAGTATTGCTCCCGTGTTCGCGATCAGGGAGCATGGGCTCTCGATGCTTTCTCCCTCAGCTGGGAGAACCTTCAGGGATTCGCCTTTCCTCCCTTCCAACTGATTCCGCGTGTCTTGCGGAAAATCAGGGAAGATCGGGCGAGGGTGCTTGTGATAGCTCCCTTTTGGCCCAGGAGGAATTGGTTTCCGGAGCTTATGAGCCTTCTACGGGCTCAACCGTTAGTTCTCCCGTTAAGAGCGGATCTGGTGTTACAGCCCCTATCGGGGTTTCTTCACCACAATCCGGAGTCTCTTCATTTGACTGCTTGGCCCCTGTCAGGGAATCTGCAAGACAGTCGGGTCTCTCTGATAGAGCCGCGGACTTTTTAATGTCCAGTCGTAGACTTTCTACTAGGGAAATTTACAATTCCCGTCTCTCGGTCTTTTTCCTTTGGTGTAAAGAGAGAAATCAAACCCCTTCTAAGGCTCCTATTGGTTCAATTGCGGATTTCTTAATCTCGTTATTTGACAAAGGGAGATCTATTTCTACTATCCGAGGCTACCGTTCGGCGATCGGGGCCATTCATTCGGGTTTTTCGGATGGTTCGGGGATTTCCAATTCCCCGCTGCTAAGCGGTTTGATTCGTTCGTTCTTTCTGAAACGACCTTCGTTTTCTAGGTTAGTGCCGTCTTGGAGTCTGCCTAAGGTCCTGGAGGCCTTGGCGAAACCTCCTTTTGAACCGTTAGGTGAAGCTTCGCTTCATCATCTTACGGTTAAGACGCTCTTTTTGGTAGCTATTGCCTCTGGGCAGAGGCGCAGTACTCTTCACGCTCTCTGTCTTACTCCTGGTCACGTTCGCTGGGAGAGAAAAGGTGTTAGATTGATTCCTAGGGCTTCTTTTGTCGCCAAGAATCAGACAGCTACCTCCGGTCCTGTTGAGATTTTTCTTTGTCCGCTTTCTGACTTTTCTTCGGTGCGTGAGGACAAAGTTTGGTGTCCTGTTAGGGCTCTCAAATGGTATATTGATAAGACTAAGTCTTTTCGTAAGGATGATCAGTTGTTCTTGATCACTAGAGAGCCTTTTTCTCCTGCCTCTCTTGATTCCATTTCTAGATGGATCGTTGAGGCTATTAGGGCCGCTGGCACAGAGGCTCTTTTATCCGACAGTAAGCCTCGTGCTCATGATACTCGTAGTGTCAGCACTTCTTGGGCTCTGTTTCAAGGTGTGGCGCTTGTTGATATTTTGAAGGCTGCTTATTGGCGTTCGCCCAATTCCTTCATTTCTTGCTACCTTAGGGATATTCCCGCAGGTGAAGCTTTGTTTGCGTCAGCCACCTTGAAGGCCGCTGTGTCTTCTTTGTAGTAATCCTATTTCCTTTGCTGGAAACATGCCTCCCGGTTTTTGAGTTTGCGCTGGTCTGGCATAATAGGTGGGTATATATGATTTATTGCAGTAAATTTGTAAAATCAACACTGATTTTCTTATTTACTATATAAATCTATATACCCACCTATGACCCTCCCTCCTTCCCCGCTCCTTGCAAGCAACATGTTTCTTCTTGGGGTTGCTCGCAAAAGAGGAAGATGGCCGTAGCGTACTGACGCGCGTGAGTGGCAAAGGGGACAATAGGATTACGGGGGGGTGCGCACAATTTTGTGACACATGTGAGATAATTCTCGAAGGGGTCCCGTAGTCAAGACTACAGGCATAATAGGTGGGTATATAGATTTATATAGTAAATAAGAAAATCAGTGTTGATTTTACAAGTATGTCACAATCGACTCGCCAAATTGCCAATTTGAGATTCGCATAGATGTAGTGATCTCATTTTTCAAACATCCATAACTTTCTTATTCCTTGTCCGATTTCTTTCAAAATTTCACCATCCTGTTTTTCTTATTTTTCTGCTTTCACACAAATCAACTTACCAAGGTTGGATTGCCCTTTAATAGACTTATATATCATTATTATGAGATTGCTGAGAGTTTCTTTCTGTCAGTATAAAAATCATTAGGAAAGAAGTAATTTAAGACCTGTGATATTGTAATGATTTTAAGAGGGTGAGGAATACAATGATATTGGGGAGGAAGAGAGGGAGAGATCAAGAAAGAGAGAAAAGGTGAGGGAGCGAGAAAGGGAGTCAGAGGGAGTGCAAAATTTTAATCAGACACAGATAAAGGGGAGATAGTGTACAGAAGATTAGCCTTGTACATTGTATTTAAATGTACATGTAAAAATAATTAGTGAGTTGATGCATAATGCATTATAATTGAGTTTAATAGTCGGTTGAATTGGAGGGGAGATTATAAGAGATGAGTTGAGAGACATAGATTTAGGGAGTAGGAAAACTTTAGGGGTACCAATCACCTAACAAATTAATTAGTGCATAGCTACATTGTAGAATGTATAAAATCAACCTCACAAAAACTTAACCTGGCATTCTATGGGTGAACAGTTATTAAAGAGTATGAAGAAATTAAAGGATAACATAAAAAGGTACGGAACCCAACTTGGACTTGGGTTCCTTGCAGGCCCTGTATAGTGAGCCCTTGGGTATGCGTTGACTGGACTACTCACAAGTTAGTTTTTAGTTAATTGAGAGTTGTTTAATTTGCAATATTTCTTTATAGAAGTTACATGTGTATATTTGAAGCCCATGTTTTGAATATCAGTATAGTTAAGCAACATGGAACCTCTAACATACAGAGTATAGTACTATTTACTATAATGAGGGACCAGAAAGACATATTATGATTCATAACATGGAACAAAATAATAAATTCATAAACATGGCTATAAATGGTTATGAATTCAAGAGTAATGATTGCAATAGGAAAAATTGATTCTGACAAATTGCATGTATGGTGTTAATATGAATAGAATTGATAGTTTATACTGTTGCTTGTAGACATGTTTTTTTTTTAATATTCTTTAAAAGAGAGGCTGCAAAATCAAGAGGAGACATAGTGCAAAGAAATGAAACTGCATTGTATAAGCTGTAATTAAGGAGCAAAAGATGTTAAAAGTGAAACATATAAGGTACATAATATTCAGTGCAATAATTGCAAGGCCTTCAGTTATGAATGTAGCTTTCATTTGACAAGGATATCATAAAGGTGCCAAGACTTGACAAAGCAAATGAGAATTCCTTCATTGTCTATGTGTCTTCATCACAATTGCAGCACTAGGTAATAAAGTTAGTCATATACATGTACATTTTGTACACATGTACATGTATGCAGTAATTAAGAGAAAAACATGTACAGTACCTTGGTATTTAACCTACTTTCATAATTCACTGTCTGTATAGGTCCATTCTATCAGCCTTAGATATCTGAAATGTCCAACAGAAGGCTCATCACAGAACCTTGCAGAAGCATTGTGCTCTATGCCAGAACTAACTGACCTGCAACTGGGAACACTGTTTCATGATGAACCAGAGTTCGCTCTCACACTGAAAGCAAAGGCATCATCCACACAGGTAATCATGTACCTATAATTGTAATTATTATGTAGTATAATGAAATGCAGTGATTACAATGTCTTTCAGTATGAAAGAGGAAGAAGGTCCAATATGTTAATTTTCACTGATATAGTATTTTTGTTATCATCATTAGTAACTTATTTTATTATAGAGTGGTAACACTAGACCATACATTGTTTGCAGGAAAATGTAAAAAAAGCTGTTGAAATTGTGATATGTGCCATATTAATTTTGCTCTTAAATGTTAACCAATCAACCAGTTCACCAATTGCCTACAGAAATAGGATGGTTCCTGTATTACACCTGTAGGAATGAGATGATTCAGTAGTCAGTGGATTGATTAAAAAATGAAGTAGTAAAATTGTCTAGTTCAACAGTTAATTTTACTAGGGCATAATTGTAATAAGTTAGTGCATATGCCCAAGGAAAGTTCTGATCTGACATATAATGAATGCAAGAATGAGAGGAAGCAATTTTCTATGAATGATTATATACACCGAGGTTGCTAACCTTGTTTTGTTTTTTTTGTTTTTTGTTTTTTTAGGGTTGCTTTCCTCAAATCAGCAAAGGGAATTTCACATTCAATACAGCTCTTCAAAGGAATTTGGATTCATTTTTTTGCTCTCTTGCAGACTATTCAAGGTTAGTGAAGTAATGTAATGCACCCTCAGCTTCTAATTAGCACACTCAGATGTAAGTCTTCATGCTCCATATCATTTGTATTTTAGACTCTTGCTCTATGATGAAGACATTTTGATCTTGCAAGATTATTTGATAATAGGGATCCAAAGAGGACATATATTAAACATGCTTCAAAACTACCAGTAAATTTCACTTCAACTTCAAGAAAGATTACATGTGCGAATATATGATGAAAAAAAAGAATTAATGTTAATGGAAAGTGTACATACAGCCCTTTAAAAATATTAGACAAGCTCTCCCATTGGGGCACATATAGGAAGTGTTAATTACATCAGTAGTTCAATTTGCCAAATGATATATACTAGAAAACTTATTACTGAGAGTGTACTGTACTACTCCATAGAACAGTTGCCTCCTACAATTACATTTGTACTAAGCCCTGCATGTAGGACAACTACCCCATGGACAATTACTCCAAACGACACCCCCTTAATGGCCTGGGGCATTTATCAGGAGGGGCGGTGGGACAGATTTTGTCTGGGGTATAAAGGGGGAGGGGGTCAACAAGGGGGTATGACTAATTGTCTGGATAAGCCATATTTCATTCCTGCAGAAGCATTTTGTTCAGTTCTATGTGGCAGTTACTGTTGATGTCAAGTACAGCCTCACCAAACATTTTACAGATTTGTTGCAGATGCTGGAAAATCAGACTCTCACTGAGAGTTCTGGTGGCACAATAAGTGTTTCACTGCCTCTCAAAATTATTTATTGATTGAAAGCTTTTCTTTCTGTCTTATTTTACATCATTCAAAATGTTCTGAGTGCTTAGGCCAAGGCAAGTAATGCCAAACAATATTTTGCTCAGATAGCTATAGTATAATAGATGGTCAAAAACCATTTTTCTTAGAGGATTGGGGGGGGGGGGGATTGAGTAATTGTCTGGAGAAATTGGTCCAGAGTAGTTTTGCTGTGGGGGATGGTATGTCCTAGAGTGTAGATGTCCATTCATTATGAATTAGCTGTTAGACATTGTTTTGCTAGATATATAAATTATGTACTTTACACAGCCTGATATAACAGAGCTAGCTTCCTCATTTTTTCCAGGGCTGTATAGATCCCTGTCAAACTAGACTATTAATGTAATGAAGTAAATTATATAGGTAGTCCATTTTCCCATGCTGTGGAAGTACATTACAAATTCGGGAGATTACAAACATTTCTTTTAAAAATCTGCTTTCATACAGAATTATAAGTGGATTGTTTGAGATATTTTTGTACAATTTACAATATCTCATTCAGTTTACCCCTCCAATGTTCAGATACATGTATCTAGATCTCTATTGAATATCGGTTGTATAGCACCTTATATCTATCTTGTGATTATAGTCCTCTAACATTTGTTGTTTTCACATTCAACTACATCTACCAAAATTGCACTGGGAGCAGTTGAGAAAATTCTTTTTTTTATGTGCTATACATTACCAGACTATGAATTTCATTAGTTTTAGGGCCAGGCCGCTTTGGCCAGTCAGAGGTGTACAAATCCCCCAGCTTCAAATGATATCAATGGTGCTTGGCTATAAAACAACCTTTTAAGAGGGCTGTTACAGTCAGTGGTAACGGCATTAGGGCATTATGGCATAATGCTGTTTGGACCCACAGTAACTTGAAGCCTGACTTATTAAAGGGAAAGTCCACCCTGATTAAAGTAGGTTTTAAAAGAAGCGGATAATAAACAAACAGATCAGTGAACTTTTGAGCTAAATCCGATAAGAAATAAAGTTTTGAATCTTGCGAGCTACTCTCCCATTTGCTCAGTACAGAAAGTTTCTGATGAAGAAACAGATTTGTTTCATACAGGTTTTGTGTAGATACATATGAGCGATGATAATGTTTAAGCTACATGTATGTTTGAATATTTTCTTTAACAAAATATGAAGGTTAATGATTTTGGGGCTACAGGGCAAATGGGAGAGGAGCTCACAATATACGTCACAGAGTTGTGAATATGTGATTGATTGATTACAGATTCAAATATTCATAACTTTCTTATTTCTTATATTTTGAATTTTTTCTGCTTCTTTTTGTAATCAGGGTGGACTTTCCCTTTAAGTGCATATGTAATGAACTTAATTCAGCATGGTAGGTGCAATTTTGTTTGAAGTATAGGGCAGGTCCGCACAACTAAAATATGGGCATGAAATTTCCCGTATTTATTTGTCTACAAAATGCCTATTGCAGCAATGACAAGAACAAAACTATGATTTTGTTAAAATACAAATTATTTAATTGATATATGCTTCAACCATCTATAACAGACCGGAAAAGAAGTGATGTTTTACTCTCTGGAACATTTTCGGTTATATGCCAAGTTATCATGCTAGATCAATCAATTTTCAGGTACAGGGGAGAATATGAGGGTGTATACCACCATTGATTTAAGGGTAATTGTCTGTGTTCTCTGACATGAATATATGTTTTCATAACTTTGTTTGTATTTGGAAAAAATTCTTTGCATACATGTACTGATATTCCATGCATTAACTGAAAAGACAAACCTGTTTTGTATTCATAAGGGATCCTGTCCTAACGCAAACTCCCCTAAGGCATCCTCCTGGAAGGCATCCTCCTGGAAGGCATCCTCCTGGAAGGCATCCTCCTGGAAGGCATCCTCCCCGAAGGCATCCTCCTGGAAGGACTCCTCCAAGAAGGACAAGGACATCTCGACCATCACATTGTTCTATTTTGTAGAACATTTTGTATGATTAACCTGATAGCTATATTCCTGCCTACAACACGAGTTGGAACATGTTCATTTTCTTGAAATTAATGAATTGATAAGTTAACAATTTTCATGATCAAGGGGAGAATATGAGAGCTGTATATTGCATGTTCTTTATGGTTGCAATTTATTTTATATGAGGTAATGTATAATATTTGGGGCTATTATGGTCATAAAGTCTGTCGAAAATGTTTCAAAACACCAAGGTAATAAAAAATATCTCCAGAAATTTCAATTACAAGGTAATTTGGGCATTTTTATTAAACTTTGAAAAACAAAGAAAAACATGATAATTACATATTTCTCTTTTAACACACAAAATTTTAATTGTGTTCCCTGAAATATTGAAATATTTTTTCAAGCTTTAAATGATTTGTCACACCGTCCAACCACTTATTTCTGTATACAAATGTAATATAATGTCCACTTAGTGAAATCTGAACAAACTGAGTAGAAAAAGTGTAACTTAAAGCAGGAAGAAATTATATACATGTATATGTATTTTGTTTTATAAAACTATTTTTTTTCAGTTATAAACATGCTGTAAACACCAGTAGGGTTATAATTTTTATGAATTAACTTCTGACAATAAATCATCAAAGATCAAAATCAAGATTTTGTGAAACATGTCTACTCAAAAAAGTAACCAGCCCCCCCTAAAGGTTATTTCAAAATTGTCAGGAGAGTGGTCGCAGCCGCCTAGCCCTGCCTCTTAAGCTATAGTTCCGTAAGAAGCTTTTTGAAAAAGGGTGTGCGTTTTTATTCACCGAAATGTGAGCATGGGCAGAAAAATCCCTCCCAACATGAAAGGTCGTCAGCTTTTAATTTTTATCAGCATGTTTCACTCAAACATTTTCTGATAAGCCCCTCCCAAAAGAGCCTCGGAAAACAATCGCATGCAAAGGAACCCCCCCCCCCCCTGAAATAAATCAGCTATGAAATGTTAAAACTGTAACTGCCTCTGTGTAGAGTAAACAATAATCTTTGAGAGCCCATCCCATCTCTCAAGGAAATTCATTCATCTGTGTATTAAAATGTATATAACTAATTGTTTAATTATGCCCTTGCTGCTAAAGTTTAAGCTCATGTTCCCGTTCAGTACCCATGCATTTGGTAGAAGGTTCCAACTCATGTTGGCTAGATAATTCTAGTGAGCTCATCCATACCACTGACTTCTCATCTCCAAAACCTCTCTAAACCAGATAGTGAGGATAAATTCTCTTGAACCTGAAGTATGTGTTACAATAGCAGGTCTCAGGAAAGAAGAAACAAGTTCCTTGTACTCAATCAATATTTCTGGAAGACATTACTATGCATTCTTGAGCAGCTATCAAGGGTTAGTATACCCACTAGTCTTGTGTCCGGACAGGTCACTTTTAAACAGTAAATCAAACAACTTTTCATGCAAATTGTCATGAATATTTCACTAGCTAGATTGACAGAACTATGAATTGTATATATTCACTGAGTTCAGTGTTACCTGATGGATAGTTTTCGTAAAATCCAATGGCAAAATTGAGGGGTTAATTGTTGTTAAAGGACAATTAACCCCACGTGATATTCTAGATGCACCTATTGTCTGCTACGTCTTTCCATGGAGGCTGCCATTTTGTGCATGACACGGATCATTAGGTACCATATGCATTGATAATAGCCTACCTTTACAACAGATACGTCGCTTTGTTCTGATTGTATTACGATTGTTATTGGCCATGGGCCTAGATAATTGACGACCCATGAGTTCTAATAGCCATCCTGTAAAGCAGATTCCTCGCTTTGTTTTGGTATTGTTACGATTGTCTCCGTCCTTGACGTACATTTTTTATGAAGTATATTTTTTATGAACAAATTAAGACCTTTTAAAAAATATATAAAACTAAACTTACATTTCAGAATATGTGACTTTATCTAATATATATTTGTCCTCTAAAAATCAATTACAAGTTAACGATGAAGGAAATTTTACTTGGGATGAAAAATATGTTCGTGTACACATAAAGTAATGGCAGCCCCCTTATTATTGCTAGCAGACGATAACTTGGCTGGAAAATAGTGATTTATATCTATATCCTGTGTTTTTACATGAAATTGCATGTATCAAATAAGAGGCATATACTACACCATTCAAAATAAGCTAATTCATACGCTGAGGTTAATTTCCCTTTAAGTGTCTGCGGACACACAACCCTCCATCAAACCACTTCTAAGGAATGATTATCCAAGTTCATGAGATTCCCATACAGATGATAATGCTGAAAGGGGAAAGATGCACAGATGTATGATATACTGTTTATAACCGTGTAATCCTAGTTCCAGAGATTTTTTTTTTTACTTGCATTAAAATGCCTTGCAATATTTAACATCTCAGGGTATTTGCATTACTGATATAATGATATGCTTGTAAATTGTAAATAGTTTCAGAATCTTTGTTCAAGTTCCATTTTTCTCTTTTCCTACTGTGTACTTACTGTATGCATGTTGCAGTTGTCTAATTTTTGTACATATAACCATGAAGCTTTGTAGCTTCATGATATAGCAGAAGTGTAGAGTATTTTAGAATAGTGCAGTGAGCTGTGTTTTTGGATTTCAATAACAATTTACATATCCTGCTGATTACAAAATATCTATGTCTCTTAACTAACTTATTGAGAATTTCTTGTCTATATAAGGCGCCTTACGAAAAGTTTTTACAGCGGCGGGCCCTCGGCGGCGCCGAATGATTCGGCGCTGCCGAGGGCCCGCCGCTGTAAAAACTTTTCGTAAGGCGCCTAAGCCAGTTCAAAATTGCAATGTGCACAGGTGCAAATAAAGGTCATTTGCACCAAGTAAAAATGACCTTTATATATATGCTTGCATAGATTGCACACCATGCTATGCACATGGACCAGTATGATTTTAGGTGTTTAAACTAGTAGCGTGTCCACCAAAACATACAAATTGGGGTTATCTGTACTATCTACCAATTAAGAACTGGTTCATTTACATGTGCATGTTTTATGAATGTAACAAAATATCAAGGAAAGTTTCTATTTCTAAAGTAGAAAGAATGGCATTATTTTATAAACCATTCTGAATAGAAGAATTGAAAATCTTCAGCTTTACAGATTTTTCAACAAGGTTCTCAATATAATCAGAATTAGAAGATTTTGTATGGGATAGGAGAGATGTCACACTTCTATTCAAATGATTCTAAACCAAGTGGGGGGGGGGGGGGTCGGGCTCTCCAAATAATCAGAATTAGAAGATTTTGTATGGGATAGGAGAGATGTCACACCTCTATCCCAGAGTGTATGACACATACCTTGTACTTTTCATTTTATTTTTAAGTGGGAACAAAAATTATGATTTAACTCTTACTGTGCCAAGGGGTTTAGCGCGCTTCAAAGTTTTACCAAAAAGTGATCAATGATTGCTTTTCAAATGTCTGCACTTCATTAAACATCTATTATTTCACAAAATATTGTGTATAGAACTTGTAGGAAATTTATTACCATTTCTTGTGATACCAAACTTTATTACTTTACCTAACTTTATGCATAAGAATTATTGATAATTACATTTCACTTTCTGTTTTTGTCAATTATTTTTTGGTTTCTCATTTGTTTACTATTGTTTAATGTTGAAATAAGGTAACATCTTTTTAAATATCTGCAATTTTCTCTGAAAATTTCTATAGTAGCATATAATAATCATATATTCAGAATGCTTGATTTATGCTCAAAATTTTGATGTACATTGACCACCATATACCTTTCCTGTTGTCGAGCAATTGGTGAATGAAAATGACAAGTCTTCTATCTGTCACATATACGTGCCATCGGCACTGAAAGAGTTAAATACAGGGTAAATTGAAATGATTCTGATCCAAGGTCTCTTTTCTTGGCAACTGATGGAAAATTGAGAAAAAGTTTTTTACCTTTCGTATAAATGATGATTATGTCATCTAACCAATTATTTTCTAATTGGTGGCTTTGATGTTGATTTTATTGAAGTTGTCTATTTTTTCAATCTGCAGAGTTGATAATTATTATCCTCTTAAAGGTCATGTATAGTTTTGGTCAGTCCTCAAATACTTTTTGTCAGATTTCTTTACTATGTGATTAACAACAAGTTACAATACTAAAATGCTGTGAATTCTTTCTTACTCCAGTGGAATGGTTAACAAATGAGAGGCTAGAAATAATTTAGATATTACTGGGACATAAATTCCAACAAATGCAACAAGCAATATATACAAAATTTACTCTAAAATTCACCGGAAATCTGGCACATGTATCTCTTAATAATACAAGGGGAATGTGAAACTATATTTGACAGGATTCATCCTGATTTTCTTTTTGCTACCAAAACTATTCATGAGCTTTAATGTTGCAACAGGTTCAATTGTGTTAGTCATAGCCATGGCATATGGTCATTCAATAGAACCTGTATTTACCTCTAAAGTAAGAATTTCACTCATGCCACAATGCTTAATTAAACCTAGGTCTGCGGCCTCAATGCAATACATGCATGACATTACTAGGGATATTCTGTATCTGTTGGTTCATACATTAAGTTATACAATATGCCATATTTATATAATTATATACCCAAGATTGTGTATATATGTTCTTTGTTTGGTGGGAAATGGTTTGTATCCATGTATAAGTTTTGTATGTATAATGTAGTATGATAGAATTATGAAGTACCCACACAATCAATATACATGTAGTACTACGCTGAAAAGATGGTGTGTATATATATATGGTCTTTATTTTGTGGGGAAATGTTTTGTGTCCATGTATAAGTCTTGTATGTATATGTAATGTGATATGACTTTTGAGGTACCCAGCTGTACTTTCATGTGTATATATTGTTGAATTTGGAATGGCTTTACTGAAATAGGTTATCGGTTGAACAAGAATATAATGTGAATTAGACATGTATTGTACCCACTTTTATGTAGTGGAAATTTGTTGCATAATTTGTGTATATATCTTAAGCTGTATGAATAATAAAGTATGGTAAACATACTTAGCTGGACTTTCAGGTACATGTATATGCTGGTCATTTTGCTGTAATGAAATCAGTTTTATTTTGAGGTGTATAATAATTTTGATTGGACAGGTTTTAATGTCACTTTAACGGTGTGCAAACAAGTTTCATACAGATGATGAACACCTGTACATCAATGTTTTCCAACTGATTTTAGCATGTATTAGTAAGGTTCAAATCATTACCATTTTGTCTATCTGAATATGTTTATGTTTTGTACATGTTATACATTGCACATGTTTAATACAAGGAATACAGTTATATTACTCAACATTTTTACACATGACCTCATGGAGTTACACTCCTGCAATAATTCATGGGAGTGTTGAGTACTCGTAAACCTTGAAATATAATGTGAGAGATGTGTCAAGTTCTTCATTTCCATTCAGAAAAACTACCAAAGTAGGATTGCCCTTAAAATGTGTTTATATTTCAAGTATAACTTACATTGCTTGATCCCTTGGACCAACAGATTTTAGCTCCTTGTTTCTGTAGTCCCATATGTATATATGTGCAGTATTTTTCAGTTTTGTGATATTCAGAAAAAAATTAGTAGTTTTATCATTTTAATGGTTACAAAAGTGACCTCATAATCATAATACACATTTTATTCATAGGTTTTACATATAATCTTAAGGAGTTTCCAGACAGTTTATTTCAAAATGCAATTTTACCACCAGTCCTCAACATAACTTCTTAAATGGCATATTCACCCATTCAGGGCAATTGCTTATTTTGTTGTGGTGTCGCATTAAGAACTTTTGAATCAGTGCCATGCTGATAAGCTCAAAAGCACTGCTTTTCTGTACAGATTGACATTGAAAAAAAGAAGGATCCATTTATCCCAAATTACATGTAGTATGTCTTTCTAACCTGATAGTGAGATGTTTGAAGAACTCTTTACTTTTGCTATTCAGAGAATATTGTGTTAACTGGAATATCATTACATCTGAAATATGTTCAGAACAATCACATTTATGCTTAAGATGATTATATAATTGTGTTAACTAGAATCTATCAAATCATTACATCTGAAATATGTTCAGAACAATCACATTTATGCTTAAGATGATTATATAATTGTGTTAACTATAATCTATCAAATCATTACATCTGAAATGCTTAAGATGATTGTATACTTGAAATTTTCATATTAAAGAGTTTCCTATATGATTATTATGCCAAGTCTGAATATATGATATCTCTGTAGCTGTGAATCCAGGAAGAGAGACGGGAAAAGAGAGACGGGAAGAGAGAGACGGGAGGGAGGACTGATAAGATGGACAAGCAAATAAGGGGAAAACGAGAGAAAACAACCTGTGAGAGATAGAAAGGAGAGATTTGCAGTATGAAAGGGATGGGAGCGAAGGGTGTAAAGATGGATGCCAAATGAGGGAAACACGAGAGAAATACACTATGCGAGAGATGGAAAGAGAAGATTTTTGAGAGCATCGGAGAGGTAAGGCGTATAGAGGTGCAGCAATGGAAGGCCAAATAGGGGAGAGATGAGAGAAATACAGCGAGGGAATGATAGAAAGGAAGGAATGATTTTAGAGCATGAGACAGCTGAGGGGGGGGGGGGGGATTGGTGGGTGAGATGAAGAACATAATTAGGACAGAGATGGAGATTAATGAAGTGACTTTTCGAGAGAGAAGACGAGGTAGGGTTGAAGACTGTCAAGATAGGAAATCGAAGTCGATAGTTGTTGGTAGGAAGGTAGATGAACATATAGATAAAGCTGATAGGCAAGCAATAAATACATGTGAAATAGAACCTCGACCCAGATCTCTTTGTGTTTTAAATAACTAGATATATCAGAAAAAGAAATGATGAATGTTTGAACAAAATTGCACAAATCCGTTCAAAAGTTATGAATAAATTTGCTAAATGGATTATAGGCCTACTTAGATTTTCAATATTTCCATTTCTTCTTAAAGTACATTTCCACTCCATTTCAATCAAGTATGGTAATTAATTTAATGGCAAAAATAGAATCTGCAAGCTGAACGTGTGCCAAACTTCTATTCACCGGTTCACTATAATTATGTCAGCAAACATTTCCCAAACTTCAACCCTATAATCAGTAGAGGGCGTCCTGCAATCTCGTGTCCCTTCGGAGGGCATATTGGTTATGATCGAATCTCTTTGTTCGTGTCGTAAAGCCCTTCATACACATGTGTATGAAGGGCTCTGGAAATCGTGTCGGTTTCAATTTTCACCCCCTTCCACTATCTCAAAAATAAGCCCGCAGTTTGGTCTAAAATACAATAACAGTTCATACCTAATTCATAGTAGAAATTTTAAATTGAAGTCAAACAATTATCTAGCATATATGACATTACTCAATCGGAGAATTGAATTGTTAAGAAAATCATCTTCTGTGAGTGTCCCACATTTTCCTCTGTAGGCCCTAATAATTTTCAACACGGAGGTTTCAATAAGGCGAGTGTTGAACGTCTTAATTAATAACCAAATCTCACAAAGTTTTCTTCTGAAAAATATTATTTTCAGTATTTTGCACAAAATTATCAAAGTCACAAGCTTAATTTCCTTGTTTTAATTGAGGACTACGCCAATCACTGTTGTCCCCGGATTTCTTTCTTTCTCATAAAATATATCCAAGAATAGTCCATGTAATAGATTTATAGCATTTTTTTTTAATTCATTGAAAATTCATATAAAGACCGTATTTTGTAGTGTAGAATTTAACGGTCCTTATATATTCGATCAAGTTTTTGGGTTGTTGATTGTTTTTGACAAGTCCTGTTAAAATAATCACTGTACAGACGGAAGGTAAAAAAAAACACACTAAAAACAGCGAAATGAAAACAGTGTATAAGAGTTACAATTTTGAAAGCTTAAAAAACAATCAAACGAAAGATGTTGAATGAAATTTTGTGGATTCCCATGCACACTTCCACTCGTATAGCTACGAAAATCACGAAACGTAAATGTATACTCGTAGATTTCAACCAAATGTATTAGACGGCCTCTTTCTTCCTGCGTTCCCTCTATCTCTTTCTATTCCTCCACCTCTCATTCTAGTTATCCCTGGCTCCTTATCTCTCCCCCCCCCCCTGCATTGATTGTCTCTGTCTGTCTCTCTCTCTCCCCCAGTACTGTTCGTATCCCCTCTTTTTGTTTTCTGTCTTTCTTCATTAAAAAAAAAACTTACTAATATTGCTCAAATTAGCACATTTCTTTCTTTTTTCTTTTAATTTAAGGACTATAACTATTTTAACTGTCTTTTCCAAACAGGGGTCTATGAAATACAAACCATGCTCACTTAAGAGACTCCTCCACATATGTTTTCTTATACAATTACAATATTTACATTATACCAATTATCGTTTCATCGGTGTAAGTCCATTCAGTTTAGTTTCAGTTTATTTCACATTTCAAAACACATAATTGGAAAATAAACAATGACCGTTGCATTTTTACAATAATATAGGAACATATCTTCAATACTTACAACAAAAGAAGAAGAAAGAAAAAAATGCAAGTAAACGTACAAACACACAGATCAATATTTCCATCATTTTAAAGTTGGGATAAGACAAACTAGTTTGGAGTGAAATATGAGGGAAACTAGTAAGAAGCTAGGCTTGTAATATTGTAGAATTCTCTTAACAATAAAAAAACAGTATTTGAGACTATAACATGTATATGAGAGATGATCTTAATTAAATATTTAAAAAAAAAATAGAATGGGGGAGACGAGGAATACAGTACATTACTAGGGAGCCATAGTATTTAAGAGGGATATTTTGAATTCGCGTTTAAATGTATACAGTGAGCTGGTAAGTCTGGGGGAGGTCATTCCACAATTTTGGTCCTGTAAATATAATTGTACTGTGTGCAAAAGCTGTTCGAGTACGTGGAAGGTGATAAGAATGGCTTTGTCTGGTTGGATAGGAGTGAAGTGAGTAATTCATAACGAGAAGATACAGGGTTAGGAAGTTCATGCTTTGTGAGCTGAAACATGAATATTCCTCGATTATATGTAAATAGTTCATGAATATGAAGAGTATTACACGAGTGGAAGAGTGGGGTTGTGTGGGTATGAAAATATGTATTATTGATTATTCTAATAGCCCGTTTTTTGTACAAGTAGAAGTTGATTGATAAGGGATTTACCACTATTCCCCCATGCATGGATTCCATAGTTTAAGGATGGTAGGATTAGTGTAGGACATGAGTAGGCTGAAATGAAGCTTTAAAGGGAAATCCAACCTTAATTGCAAGTTGCTCTGAAAGAAAGAGGAAAAATTGGAGAAGCAGAATGGTGAAAGTTTGAACGAAATCGGACAAGCAATAAGATAGTTATGAATTTTTGAAAGGTTTAATTACTATATACAGTCATATATGGGAATTTAAAATTGACCGAGTAGGTACACGATGATGTAGTTGCGGACAACTCCCCCGTTCGCTCTAACACACAAAATGACTATAAAAAACAATTTTTTTTTCAAAATGTGTTACTCAGTAGGATCTTTTTCTTTCATGTGGACCTATATATAACAATATGCTATCTCCAATATATTTTGAGCACTGCTCTGAGGGTAAAGGCGCTTCGGAGAAAACCGCAAATATTAATGATATTTTTGTGTACGATAAACGGGAGAGTTGTCCACAAGTATGTCACAATCGACTCGCCACATTGCCAATATGAGACTCGCATATAGATGTAGTGATCTCACTTTCCAAACATCCATAACTTTCTTATTCCTTGTCCGATTTCTTTCAAACTTTCACCATCCTGTTTTTCTCATTTTTCTGCTTTCACAAAAATCGTCTTATTACCAAGGTTAGATTGCCCTTTAAGCTTGCCAATGACACCTTTATTCCTCGATATTAATTTACTTATGTTATTTATGTGTGTTTTCCAAGTTAATTTGTTGTCGATGCATATTCTTAAGAATTTGGTTGTTTCTACTTGAACAAGAATTATGTCGTTAAATGATGTTTTGCTATATCTATGTTCACATTCATATATTTGTTGTGATGGGGAGGGGGGATGGGGGAGAGCGAGAATATTATTATACCCCCGCCAAACGAAGTTTGAAGGGGATATATTATACTTGAAATGTTCATATTAAAGGGTTTCCTATAATTGTTATACCAAGTCTGAATGTATGATATCTCTGTAGCTGTGAATGCAGGGAGAGAGGGGGGGAGGGGGGGGGGGGGGGGGGGGAGAGGGGGAGGGAGAGAGAGAGAGAGAGAGAGAGAGAGAGAGGGAAAAGAGGGCTGTCAAGATGGACAGGCAAATATGGGGGAGAAATGAAAGAAATGCAACCTGTGAGAGACACGATAAATCAGAATGCGAGAGATAGATAGAGAAGCTTTTGACAGCATTGGAGCGGTAAGGCTTGTAGACTAGAGGTGTGGAAATGGATGGCTCAATAGGGGAGAGATAAGAGAAATACAGCGAGGGTGAAATAGGGGAAAAGCAAGTGAAATACTGTATATTCAAGAGATAGAAATAGAAGATTTATGAGAGCACTGGAGAGTTAAGGCGTGTAAAGGTATAGAAATGGATAGCCAAAGAAGGAGAGAGGATATACGAGATTAATACAGAGCATGAGAGATAGAAAGGAAGGAGTGATTTAGAGCATGAGACAGCTGATGGGGGGGGGGGGGGGGTGGAGATGTAGAACATAAGTAATCAGAGATGGAGATTGATGGACTTGGTGATGGTGATATATTTGATAATACACGAATGTGATTTTTAGAGAGAGAAAACCAGGTTAGACGATTGAAAGACAAAGTAAGGAAGGATAGTGTTGAGCGTGTGATGATAACTGAACTCTACACTACATGTACGTGGAATATGCCAGCGCGCCGCGCGCGCATATTTTTTTTACACAACTGTTCTGCCATTTTCGCGAAAAAAAATCATACAAGTGCAGACATGCCAACTAGTACGAATTCCTCACCCAGTTTCGCTCCTATTACACTTGATAAGGGGGTACCAACATCTATGGATGTCTTGAATTAATTTGGAACACAACATTACCATAATGCATCGCACTTGTCTCATCGAACAACCTTTTGTTATCCACTGGCATTAACTATTTATGGCTCTGAATTACAAGAACTGTTCTAAATTTTTGCCTGTGATACACAATGCCATACCCCCTTATCAACCGTAAAAGGTAAGGAATACGATTTTAGGTTGGCAGCTCTGCAAGTGCTCTGGTGAAAGAGTCTTAAACGTCAGCGCACACTTGCGATCCCCAACATGCAGTAGAGCGTCGACATGCTGTGGAAGATGATAGAAAGGGGAAATGAGAAATAATGAAAGAGAAGAGGATACAGAAGAGGGAAAACAAAGAAATACACAACGAAAGAGAAGAGGATATGTGAAAGGAAAAACAAAGAAATAAATTAGGAAAGAGAAGGGGATAGATGGAAGGAAAAGCAAAGAAATACATAAGGGAAGAGAACAGGATAGTTGGAAGTAAAAACAAAGAAATACATAAGGAAATAAGAGGAAAGATCGAAGGAAAATAAAGAAATAGGCCTACATAGGAAAGAGAAGAGGATAGATGGAAGGAAAAACAAAGAAATACATAAGGAAAGAGAAGAGGATATATAGGTGGAAGGAAAAACAAAGAAATACATAAGGAAAGACTGTCTCCAGTCGCGCGCACGAATTTTTTTCGCAGAAATGGCCGAACAGTAAGTTGTGTAAAAAAAATATGCGCTGCCAGCACCTTGTATTGTATTGTCCACCATTTTGTTTCTCCCAGGAAACACGGTCGTGCCCTGTTCAGACGTATAGGACGCAGACCCGTTGAAATACAAGACAGTGTGTTTTATGAACAGTGCATGATTTCGTTTTATCATTATATATTTATTTATCAAAGTTTTATTTAATATACAGGGTAGGTACGTTCAATATAAACAATAAACAGGATAGGTGTCGTGGACAAAATATTCTTCAAGAAAAGCTGAGAGATAGAAAGGAAGGAGTGATTTAGAGCATGAGACAGCTGATGGGGGGGGGGGGGGGTGGTGGATATGTAGAACATAAGTAATCAGAGATGGAGATTGATGGACTTGGTGATGGTGATATACACTGTTGGTCATAAAGGTGGAATATTTTTTTTCACCAAATTTTCACAGCGTAATTATTACAACATGATTTGAATATGGCATTTATGGTGCATGATAACCACTTTACTTTATTATTCTGCCTTTTACACACGTTTGACAGTGATATTTTACAAGTTTATGTCCTAAGCGATGGATGTCATGAGCATAGAACAACAATGACGACAATATACAGTAAATTAAAGGATCATGAGATACAGTATTTATTTTCAATCTCTCTCAGTTTTCCAGATGACTTCTTTTTTGTGATTTCATGGACAAATTTGCATCAAACTTGAGTCATTGTTCTTACTCAGTCACTAGTATCGGGTATGTCCACCCCTGGCACGAACCAGCGCATGCAGACGTCGTGGCATGCTGTCCACTAGCTTGTTGATGACGTCAACAGGCATAGCGTCCCATTCTTCCCTCAGAGCATCTGCCAACTCCTGCAGATTTTGAGGAATGACCTCTCTGTCGTTGATGGCTCGGCCTAGGGCATCCCATGCATGCTCTATGGGGTTCATATCCGGCGAACAAGCTGGCCATGGCAACTGTACGACGCCCTCTGCCTCCAGGAATTCCCTTACTGCAGCGGCCCTGTGCGGTCTAGCGTTGTCATCCTGCAGTCGGAAATTGTGCCCATACACTCGTCTTGCATATGGAAGACAGTGGAACTCCAAGATATCCCTGTAGGCGGCGGCGTTGACGTTTCCGTCCGGAACCACCAGTGGCGTTTTCCCTCCATAATGGATGCCGGCCCATATCATCACTGAGCCGCCTCCGCCTTGAGTCGTCTCGTGGATACATTCATCGCGAAGGTTTTCCCCGGCTAATCGACGAACTCGTTGTCTCCCATCCTTTCGGTCAAGGATGAACCGGCTCTCGTCCGTGAAGACCACATGTTGCCAATGTCCTGGATGAAGCCTTCTGTGCTCCCTAGCCCAAAGAAGACGAGCTACTCTGTGGCGAACAGACAGGCGTGGACATTTGGTCAACCGTCGTGCTCGGTAACCATGTTGGAGCAATCTGCGATTAACGGTTGACCGGGAAACGTTGATCCCATGATATCTCCTCCACAAGCGACGAAGACGGCTCGTGGGCAATTTCCGGTTTCTGCGGCTGAAATTCAACAGTTGGCGATCATCTCTTCTTGTGGTCAATCTGGGACGTCCTGGAGATTTCCATGGCCGCACATTCCCCGCCTCACGTTGACGTTTCAGGATCTTAGAGACTGCACTCTGTGATATCCCTAGGACTTCTGCGATATCAGTCTGCTTGTAGCCCTCCTGTCGCAGTGCTACCACTCTCTCGCGTGTCGCTGTTGCCATTGGACGAGGCATAGTCCAGGGAACGTCTCTACCGATTTTTATTTCAAACGGTACAAGGAACTCGAAAAAATGCAACCTTCTTATACACAGTGCTAAATCAGGGAAAGGGACAGAATATCATATGCATAGGCTTTTATAGTCTACAACAAAAGAATTTATTACGTAATCCAAATTTCTCATGTTATAATGTCACCTGTGTAATGGGGAAACATTATGTAATCACTCAATTACCATTTTGTCTACGCGTAGCCTTTCAAACAAAACTGTCGATTTTTATTCAAAAATATTTTATTCAACCTTTATGACCAACAGTGTATTTGATAATACACGAATGTGATTTTTAGAGAGAGAAAACCAGGTTAGACGATTGAAAGACAAAGTAAGGAAGGATAGTGTTGAGCGTGTGATGATAACTGAACTCTACACTACATGTACGTGGAATATGCCAGCGCGCCGCGCGCGCATATATTTTTTTACACAACTGTTCTGCCATTTTCGCGAAAAAAATCGTACAAGTGCTCTGGTGAAAGAGTCTTAAACGTCGGCGCACACTTGCGATCCCCAACATGCAGTAGAGCGTCGACATGCTGTGGAAGATGATAGAAAGGGGAAATGAGAAATAATGAAAGAGAAGAGGAACGATGGAAGGAAAACAAAGAAATATAGAAAGAGAAGAGGATACAGAAGAGGGAAAACAAAGAAATACACAACGAAGAGAAGAGGATATGTGAAAGGAAAAACAAAGAAATAAATTAGGAAAGAGAAGGGGATAGATGGAAGGAAAAGCAAATAAGGGAAGAGAACAGGATAGTTGGAAGTAAAAACAAAGAAATACATAAGGAAATAAGAGGAAAGATCGAAGGAAAATAAAGAAATAGGCCTACATAGGAAAGAGAAGAGGATAGATGGAAGGAAAAACAAAGAAATACATAAGGAAAGAGAAGATGATATATAGGTGGAAGGAAAAACAAAGAAATACATAAGGAAAGACTGTCTCCAGTCGCGCGCACGAATTTTTTTCGCAGAAATGGCCGAACAGTAAGTAGTGTGTAAAAAAATATGCGCTGCCAGCACCTTGTATTGTATTGTCCACCATTTTGTTTCTCCCAGGAAACACGGTCGTGCCCTGTTCAGACGTATAGGACGCAGACCCGTTGAAATACAAGACAGTGTGTTTTATGAACAGTGCATGATTTCGTTTTATCATTATATATTTATTTATTTATCAAAGTTTTATTTAATATACAGGGTAGGTACGTTCAATATAAACAATAAACAGGATAGGTGTCGTGGACAAAATATTCTTCAAGAAAAGCTGAAAGACAAGACTAACATACAAATAGATATGAATATAAACATATTGGTAATGCTAATGAATACGATTATTAAAATGTATAACAGATGTGATTCATAAAGACTATAGTAAAATAAACTTTGAAAGAAGATACAATGAAGCTTATAGAAGCAGAGGTAGAAAGATAAATGAAAGGAAGGAATTAGTGACATGCAAGATGGCGGCACTGAGTCACCTTGACATTGCCGATATAAATTGATAATTTTATCATTGAAGGGCAACAATGAATTAAGTATAACTATGAAACCAGTCTCCTGAAGTTTATGTGTAAAATGTAATTTGGATATTCCAACATTCCGAAAATTAGTGCTGAAAGTTCTTCAGCATAAATCAATGAGCTGGAACCTACAACACCAATATCCATTTTGTTTTCCACATAAACGTCAAGAGCCTGATTTTGTAATATAAACTTATTGTTAACAGTCAAATGAGACAGGCCCTTCATTTTTAATGAGCATGAATTTTTAGAGGCATCATCATAATTGTGGAAATATGATTACTACGTAAGTACGTAGTATAGACCCAAAGGCTAAATTGATAGAGATATAATGATTACAAATTAATATAAGCAGATGAAATCAAAACCTTCAAGCAAAGCGAACAGACAAGACTAACATGCAGAGGGATATGAATTAACATTGGTCATGCTTATGAAGAATTTGACAAATCATAATATAGGTTTTTTAAAAATGGATTATGGCAATCAAGAAAATGGATGCTCGCATAAGTACACAGGAGCAAAACCTTTTATGGGCAAAGCTGAAAGACGAAACAAATATGCAAAGACTTTCTGATAAGGCTATAGAGAATAATGAGCTTCATACAGAGACATGTATGTACTTTAGATTATGTTTACTATTAGACGGCCTAAAGAGATATGGAGATGATGATGATGAAAGAGAGGATATGGTATAAGTATGTCGAAGCAATTAAGCATCATCTCACAAGGTAGGGAAACCTGTAAATCCTAGGAGGTCATACCTAACACCTTGTTATAAGCCAGTCTGGTTCCAAGTATATTCATTACTCTATTCCAAATAGAATGTGAAAGGTTAAATATAATTATTAGGCCTACCAACCTTTATACAGTATTTATGCTGTAAGTTTGCTGTAAATTTGTTATTCTATGGTTTCCATGTATAAAAAAATTTGAATGTAAAATGTGTACAATATATAGAAATGACTGAAGCTTTTTTCTTTAAGCAGGATTAACCCAACAAGGGGCCTCGCGTGGACATAGGCGTACCACCCCCCCCCCCCCCTCCCTCGATGGTTTTGACAATAGCGATATTCGGGCAACCACTGCTTCACTGATTCTGATTATTCTTACATTCAAGCAGGAAGGTACCCGAATATGTAATTTCTCTACATTATTCACTACAAAAATGGTCAAAACTTAGAAACCTGAAAGTTGATATTCGGGCAAAAGGCGTCAGTCCCCCTCGCGAAAATATTCCTGTACGTCAATGCTTGTCGACCTTTGCTATTAAACCTTTCTCTGATGTGGGCAGTAAATCCCGCCCTATAAGATAAATGTCTACTACTCTACTAAAACTTTGGACTAAAAATAGCCATTCCTTTCTTCCTGAAACAGAAATAGGTACTTACAGTGTGAAGGTTATTCCCATAGAAAATATCTAAAGCCGAATTTGAGAATGAAACAAAGAATTATAAAGCTGAGTGAGACTCCTAAAAGCTTATTTATGATAATTTTATGTAAACCTGTTGGAGAAGAAGGGGTTAAAGGTAACTCAATTCGTCAAACACATGTTTTGAATATACAATAATAAAAACAATAACGGTGTCTTCCTATACATAATAATAATAATAATAGGTAGTTTTTATATAGCGCATTTCATAACCGAAGGTTATAGCAATGCGCTTTACAAAGGAGATATTATTACCCCGGTGATCAGATACTGGCATTCCCGCACACAATGTATGCACATTCTCCGCTCCCTGGGGATTATTCCAGCAATGGGCAGTACAGTGACGCTCAAATTGCTAAACAAACGACATTAACTTTCGCATCCTACCGGGTACCCATTTAACACCTGGGTGGAGAGTGGCAAATGTAGATTAACGTCTTGCCAAAGGACGCTAGTGCTGCGGTGGGATTCGAGCCCCGGACCTCGTGGTTTACAGTCCAGGGACTTATCCACCGATCCACAACACCTCTACATGATTGTATAGAGCTCAGGGGGGCGTTTCATTAAGTGTCTTGTCTTTGATTGTTAATGTCAAAATTGCTCTTAGCAAATAAGATGGAAGGATTTCAGTAGCTTATAACAGTTGTTGCAAAAGCATTGATGATTGACGACAAGTTTTATGAAACATTATTACCCCGATCGTTACCAAGCTCTAGCATGTCTGTTACCGTCATTTACACTTGGGTGGAGCGCGGCACACTTGCCAAATGACGTTAGTGTCTTGCTGGGATTCGAACCCTCAGCCCTTTGAATGAGAGTCAAGTGAATGAACCACTATACCATGACATCTCCACCTGATTGGTTGAAAGTTGAGCTGCTTTAATTGCTTTTGATTTTTGGAGGTATAGGTTATTTGCAACTCTATATGAAAGAGGCCAATACACAAGCTATAGCACAAATTCCATAATATCTGAATGTATAGGGGGGAGGGAAACAAATGCAGGTTTGTCAACTTTTGGAAAAGGGAGACCCGTATTTTTTTTTTCGTCAGACCTCCAAAATTCGCTCATGGGGGGGGGGGGGGTATGGGGGTCCAGATTCCCTCCATAATTCTCTGACAAGCAACAAAAAACAAAACCAAAAAAAAGGTTTTCGTTCAAAAAGGGGGGGGGGGGGACAATCGAAAGGGGGAACAATGCATACTTTTCTTCCAAGGGGGGAGGTGGGCCAGATGTGCCCCCCTAAATCCACCACTGATGTGAATAGTGCCAAAATTCATTTAGAGCATATATAGTAGGGGCCTACATCATGATATCTATAGAAATGATTTTGTAGTGACATAATAAGACCGATTGACTTGAATAGGATAATTCAAGGGATAAGTGACTGAAAAAATGGAATGGAAAGATTATATTACTATACCAAGTGTTTGTGAGTGCAACAGACTCTCTTCATAAAGGGTATTACATTGATTTGAATATAATGATAATAATAATATAGAGTATTTGTAATGCGCCAACTCCACATGACTAATGTGCTCAAGACGCAATGGAGAGGAAAAACTTACAAGTACACAGAAATACACGAACATGGAACAACAACAGTGTGAAAGTAAATCTACCGGTACTGGAAAGCCATTTTGAGAAGAAAATCAGCAGGTAGAAAGTAAATTTTGACTCTAAAAGTGACCAGTAGTATCTACAACATATATTCTGACAAGTGGTTGAGTTTAAAGAAGATAAGCACAATGGAATGAAAAAACAGCAACAACACAACAATGAAGAGCAGTATGAGAGGGCAACCAAAGAGTGGTGAACATTTAATATGCATTCGAATGGATTAAAAGTAGAACCACATTTCAATACAATGGAACATTCAATAAAATATATAGCTGCTGAGAACCAGGGGCCCGTTACACGAATTAAACCGTCAGAAGTCTAAGTTCATCATAGAAACGTGTGTTATAGAATTAACATGCGTTTCTATGGGATGTCCATGAACTTAGACTTTTAACGGTTTCGTGAAACGGGCCCCAGGACGGCATTAACTCGACTCTTGTAAAAGTATCTGAGTTAACACTGCTCTCGCCATATGATATGTAACCATCAAGTATTGGACTAGAAAATATTAGGGAGACTTGTTTTGAATACTAGTTTATTCCATACATGTATGTTCAGAAGGATACGATAACTATGAAGTTCTGTAAATAGCTCTTTTTATGAAAGGTTGTACATATGTAAAGTAGGCCGATGTTGTATAAAGTTGTACTGCATAAAGCTGTGTTGTAAAGTGTGAATAAAAATTGTATTTGAAAAAAAAGTAGGCCTATAGTAAAAACAAACAAATTACATGCATCCTCTTTTATGTGTGTATGTATGTATGAATACATGTATGTATAAATATAGGTGAAAGTATGAAAGTATGTAAGTTCTTATGTGTTTATGTATGTATGAGTATTTTGTTTGTATGTCTGCATATGAGTGAAAGGGTGTATGTATTATATATGTAATCCTATACATGCGCTGTGCATAATTGAATTGCAGGCCAAATATATACTCTTTGCCTCCAATCAAGGACAAAGTGCTTAGGTAAAATGTTTTTAAAAGCACTTAAACTTAAAAAAATCTTGAAAGCTTTGTTGCTTTGTTGCTTCCCATAATATTTCTGTAGCATCTTGTTATTTTGTGTTATTTTTGTTGGTTTGCAAAAAAAAAACTGACAAAAACTCTGTTTTGTCCCCTTCCTGAATAGTTCACAATTTATTATCGCTAAATTTTGGCGGGAATTTTGGACAATAATAAGGAGTAAGAAATGAAACGGCTGAGTTATTTGTAAAGAAAATGATTATTCTCTTCATACTGTGACCACTCAGTGCATATTCTGTGTTTTTTTAAAGAATCGTTTTCAATCAGCTAGATTTTAATATTCCGACGTTTCATTTGGCACTCCGATCCATAGCTGGCATAGACGTCATTTTCGGGGATTCCCCCGAGTGGGAGTTCCTGCAATTGTACTCTATGCGCGCGCAGGATTTGGGGTGCGGTTAAGTCTTTTTATTGATTTTTTTATTCGCCGACTATACGCGATAAGCCGAGTGATGGCACGATCGCGAGAACCTGTTGGAGTCTCTTTTGCTCGGGCCATCAGGTTTCCGGATCGCGCCAATCACTCGGCATAATACGTACAGTCGTCGAAAAAAGAATTCAGTAAAGAGAGTCCAGAACTAGACTGGGGTGCGGTACACTTTTGTTTGTTGTAGTTTGGTGAAAGTCTTTAGCTTTGTGTGCGATTTTTAACTTCCTGCTTCCTTGTATCAGTATCTCTAGCTCTAGTTAGATTGTTCCTCTATCTTAAGGAACTTATTTTATTCCAATGTGACGCTGGATGTTACACAAGTATCAGTTTGTAACAAATCTACCAGAGACAACCAAGAAATGTAAATTACAAAGCAACAAAGTTTGGTTCAGCTTCACTTCAGTTAACCGCGTTGAGTGTGTGCTGCGCTGGCCTGGCCGAATGCAAACCATTTACATACTGCGCAGGCTGGCTTTATGCCTGGTTGATGACGCAGTTGACAATACTGCCGATGCCGTCTGTGATGGGTGAGCAAACATATTCATTTTATTCCTTTTCATTGTCCAAATCCACACATGCATGTATGACTATGAGGTTATGTGGGACGGCAATCAAGGTACATTGAGATAATTCGTTTTTCCCATTCCGAAACGGAAAAAGGAAAACAGAATATTGAGTAAAAACCGTTTCAATTTTCTGTTTTACAAACAGAAAAACGGTCGTTAGTTAATAATTTTTTTAAGGTTAAAAACTTGAAAAACGAAAATATGAATATACCAACGTTTTTTGGTTTTACTGTTTTCTTAAAAATTGTTTTTTCCATTTTTTCTGCAGAAATGAGAAATTGATCACCTTTTTTTGATTTATATTTTTGTTTTTTTCATTATGTTAGAAAGCTAGGGTACAGGCCAAGTGCTTGCGTCTTGGTAATAAGAAAATCCCATCAGAATCTTTGGAGAAGAGGAGAATTATGGCAGATCTTATAAATACCTACAAATATTTAAATGGTTACTATGGAAATTCAGCTCATAAATTCTTCTCTCAACCTAACAAAGCATTAAGAGGTCATTCTAGAAAATTGTTCCAAAGACGTTCCAGAACACAACTTACAGGCCACTTTTATAGTAATAGAATGGTCTACCAGTGGAATAAACTTCCAGATGAAGTAGTGTCTGCACTCTGCACCCACAGTAGCAACTTTTAAGAAATTATTGAGAGCCCTTCCCTTTGGAGTTGAGGGCTAATGATTACCAAGTATACCAAGTAAGTAAGTAAGTAAGTAATTATTTGTTCTAAAAAATAGAAAATTAAACACCTTTTCAGATTTTGTTTTTCCGTTTTTCTTCCTTACAAATTGAAAATTAAATACTTGTTCTAATTTCGTTTTTCTGTTTTCCGTTTTTGCTTTCGGTAATTGAATAATTGAATAAATGAAGACTGCCCTCTACGGCGAAATAAATGTATCATTATTATTAGCGTTTGCGCACTGAAGTAAGTCACCAAGTAAATACACTTGTGCATGGAATTGCCAATTTAAAGAGTGCACATGCTACACATAATAGCTCCATTTACGTACATGTATGAGTTGTGCGCACATTGGGCGCAATGTACCAGTGTATGGGCATATTTGATCTCTCCCGCAGTGTACTGACTTTGTAAATTCATTACCTACAGTATGCATCTGAGTAGAAGCACTATACCTTAGACTGCCATGTACTAATATGCCGAGACAATACATGTATACAACAAATTCTCTTAATTCTGTCCCAAACACCTATAAACTCAAAGAAGAAAAGAACAAATTCTAAATATACTTTACCATCATTACCATGTTTCAGTCGACCCAAACATGTTCTTTATATATTTAATAACTTACTGGTCTCTGTCATGACTGTTCATTCTCTTATCACTGGTACAGTGGGAAATTACAAATGAATACCTACGTATTCTGTCCTGTCAGAGAAATTCAAGAGACCACTAGGCAATTGCCTGATTAATATGCTAATAAGGGTAATTATTATTTGTGTCAACATGGTTGGTCATAATAAAAATGTATACACATTAAATCTGTCATCCCAGAATTTTCTGGATTAACTATAGGGTAGGTACGGGTAATATGGGGCTGCAGGTAATATGGGACCCTGAGCTGAGGTTCACAGTAAAAGCCACAGCAACCATACATATTTTGTCAATTTCACTGAGCTGGAAGCCTAAGGCATTGCATTATTCTTGGCATAGGACTGGTCTGCAGGTTTACTTTTCTTCAGACGATCTATAAATTATGTAATTTTAAGTCAACATATTCATTAAAGGTTCTTAAAATGTGAAATCATCTTACAGTTAATGACTTTTATACATTTTAAAGTAAATACCAGACATAATAGAGTCGTTTTAATGTGAACCTAATGTCTTTAATTAATGGTCCCATATTACCTGCACATGCAGGTAATATGGGACTATTGGTGATGATGTCATAATTTGCATATAATGGACAGGGGGCTGGTGATAATTTTGTTTTCTTTACATTAAAAGTTAGACTAGTCTTTACTGATTCATGGGAACAAAGTATATTCTGTGTGTCTTTATTTGTCTTTATGCAAATTATGCAAATGAGCTTAAGGGTCCCATATTACCTGCACCTACCCTATCAATAAATGCAAATATGCGAATTTACTTATTATGTTAATTGGGCTAATTATACGATATCTGCATGGAATATCTTTCACTAACTAATTTGTTGTCTTTAAAAGGTGTTTTCAGGCTTTCTAGATAAACAATGACAAAGAAGTCTACATGTTGCTCCTATATAGTGCATTTGATACCATAGATCAGTCTTGCTTTTTTTATTGGAAACGCTGAAGATCTGCTTTGACATTGATGATGCTGTCAGATGGATTGAGTCATATTCGACAGATAGACATCAAAAGGTCAAGATTGATGATGCTGTCTCTGATTCTTTTCTAGAGCCCTTCGGGGTCCCACAAGGTTCTCGGTTCTCGGTTGGGCCCTCAGTTATTTACTCTGTACACAGGTAATCTCTTTACAAAGGTCCACAATAAGTTTCCTGGAATATAATGCTACTGCTACGCCAATGACATACAGATTTACTTGTCATTTAGACCCTATGTATATGCTTAAGAGCAAAGCGTCTCGCTCATAGAAGCATGTGTCAGTTATATACGTGAATGGATGCTGCAAAACAAACTCATGCTAAGTGACAGTAAAACTGAATTGTTGCTCATTGGCACATCTAAACAGGTATCCAAACTTAATTTCGATTGGATATTTGTTGGAAGTTCTGTCATAAAACCATCCATGAATGCTAGAAATCTGGTAGTGCATTTTGACAGTCATTTGATTATGGAAGCACACATTACCAATGTATGTATATCATCATATTGCATTTTATATAATATCAGACATATTAGAAAATATATTGATCAGGATAGTATGAAAACAGTTGCTCATGCATGCATCACTAGCAAGTTAGATTATTGTAATGGGTTATTGTATGGACTCCCTGACTCTCAAATAGGACGACTGCAGCTGGTCCAAAACCTCTGTGCAATACTAATTTGTGGATACTCCCAAATTCTCGAGGATCACCCCTGTTTTGAGAGATCTGCACTGGCTGCCAGTGCAGCAAAGAATATCTTTTAAAGTCATGTTGATTGTCTATAAAGCTCTAATTGGTCAAGCCCATAAATATATTGTAGATCTGTTACAACCCAAAGCTTGAAAACATACCCTCACCCTGCACAGTTCTCGAGATACTTTAATACTGCCAACCCCATCATATAAAACAAAAATAACCTAATAACCCAAATTGTGGAACAACTTACCATTAGAAATCAGGAAATCCCCAACTGTAAAGACTTTGAGATAAAAATTCAAAACATATCTTTTCATTTAATTACTCCTCTTAGTTATAAGTACATCAGGAACTCTTGCAGCACAGTAAAATATACTGGGCGTTAAAAAAAAAGGAAAACCAACTTTGAAAATTTCCTACGAGTGGACCATACATGTATATTTACCGGAGTTTAATTTCATATCATATGAAAGAGTAATTCATTTGCTTTCCAATGGTAACTTGTTTAGGTTTCCACAGTCAAGCATCAGTGAACACCATTGTCTTCAAAATTCTGTGCAAAATTCCAGTTGGTTCACTTTCTTGTAAAACGCAATAGGCATGGTTTCGGTTGAATGGCTTTGTCAACTAGCTTGGTAGCTCTTTATCTGTTTATGGCCATCCGTTAGTAAGCAAATCTCATAATGATTAATTTTACGCCTTAACAAAGGGTCTTATGAACTTCGCAAAGCATGGAACAAGTTGTTAGTCATTATAAACTTATGACCAAGAGGAAGTGAGATCTTCCGAGAACACAGAAAACATCTTCGTTTGTCTTGAGTGCTGCAGGGGTCTCCGTCAATTTTCAACTAAAGTTGAAATTTTTGAAAATCAGCAAAGTAAAATCTTCGACCACACGCATGAGTTTTTGATTTTCCTTATTTATACTCTTTGTTTTTGATTTGCAATTCTTAGTGATATTGCAATCCTTTTGATTGATCCATGAGATATTCATTTTTTTTCATTTTGCATCCCTGTTGTCCTTAGTTTATTATGCAAACACTGGCAAATGAAATACACTGTTCATCCATGAAATATCAATCTGTCTCTCTGGTATTACAATTGGGAATGCTATTATTGAAATGACGCCATTCGAACCCTTTTTGAGAGGGAAGAGTCATACATGTATGAAATGTGTAAAAATTGCCATCTCATAAGTTATGATAGAAAATGTTCAGGCTTAGAGTGTTTTGGTAAAGTTTTGTATTAGAATTGATTTGAAATACCGCATTTCTCTATCGAGTTTCCAGGTTCAGATTCATTATTTAAATGATAAGTATAAACAATCTGAAGCTTACTAATGTATCTACTTGTAAAAATTATGTACCTGTATGTATGAAACATCTTGATGTCGGAAGTACGTCCTCATTATGAAACGTTTAAACCAAATATAGCGTGTGTAGATGTTTGGATAATACTTAAAAGTATGCCTATTAGATATATTTTTCACATATCACATGAGCATAAATATGAAAGACATTTTATATATATATATATCGTGTGTTGAGAGCCAGAAGGGCGTTAACTCGTATGCTTTAACACAGAGTTAACGCCCTTCTGGCTCTCAACACACGATATATATTACTGGATCCCAAGTTTGGGAGACACGTAACAATGCAGTTTATTCCGTCATAATAGGGAGACACGAACCGCATTTGGGAGACACGCGGAACAATACAAATGACAAAGCCGTGTCTCCCAAATGTGGAATCCAGGAAAATATAATTCACTGAATGCATCTCAGATTTTAACGATACCATATCTAAAAAAATAATGAAATTAACTACTAAGGGTATGGACTAATTGAAAATTAAATGTGGCTTTGCACAGCAGGTGTTTTGTAACTTATCGAACATGATATGAAACCTAAGTACTTGTACCTGAAAGGGAGAGAGGATGTATTTTATAAAGTGACCATAGTAACATATCGTAAGAAGACACAGCTCATATTTGCCATGTCACTGATTATTTGATCACTACTTGTTGTGAGAAAGGAAAAGCTTAATTTCCAGGGAGGCAGTTATGATCAGATGAAATATCCACTCAGATAGACATGAACATAGAACTATCGTCTTATTGTCTATATAGTTCTTGTACCAGTGCCAAAACACAATCTGTAAAGGCTACGAAAACAAAGCTCTTGAGTTAATAGTCTGAGTGCATATTAAAGAAGTTGAGAAACAAAACCTCATTTGTTAACACTGATAACGCACGCCTGGCTTTTAAATAATTGTTAGGTAAATGACTATCAATACTCTGAATAACTGAAGCTTTTATTGACGATGAGCATACTCCAATTGCTTTATGATATCATTGAGCTTTAATAGCCAATATGTGTATAATAATTGGGAGATTTTTTTGTTGACTTGTTTGATTGTTTACGTCTGGGACAAGTATATTTCACATCTCCTTATGGGACAGGTGAGTCCGAGGTTAAGACCATGTGACCTTAATAATTTATAGGAGACCTGAACTCGATATTCTGAATCAAACTCAATATATCCAAATTTAATCAAGAAGTATAATAAAACCATATAGTGTATGAAGTAGGAGTTTACTGTGATGGCATATTCCAGAGTGTTGCAAGCAAATGAATAAAAATTAATATCTACGATCCCATCTATGCAACTAAATGTATCAAGATGAAAAGAAAAGTTGATGGCTGTACACACACTCGCCGCCAGGGATAAAAGAATACCCTGGGCCTATATTATTTTCCCCTTTGAAACAATAGAGTTAATATGCATTCACGTTGTAATCTTTGAAAATTAATTTCCTTGTTTATAGAAGGCATACACTCTTAATGGGACGAGTGTAACCATACATACTCGTACTCTGATGTGAAGAGTAAACCTGGTTAGTTTCGAGTTTCCTTGTATCATATTTCAATATAGTGTATACATGTAGGTCTGAAATCCATTAATCTCAGTGTACAAGAGCAACAACTGAAACTGAATACCATGTAAGGCATAATGAGGCCATTATTTGATGAAATGATAATGATAGGAGTGAACACACGCAATTTTCGTGGAACATGTAGAATGCCAGAATATAAGGAAAGGTTACTTGTTTTAATGAAGGCAGCAAATCTGTAATGAGTAAATGACACTTTACTAGTGATGTATATAAGATGCCCCAATCATGTCCATAGACCACCTCGGTAATGTTTGTAAATTTTATACATGCACTTAAAACAAAGGTTGTTCTTGGCAACCGAAGTGTCTTGCCTGACATCGCAACAAGTAATGTATGCAAACTGGATTCCAAGCATTAATTGGGGCTCATTTATAAAATCAGGTTAATGGAATAGCTCGTCACTAGGTGCTCAGAGAAGAATTGTACATAAATTTAAATACATTACAGAAGCGGTCTATTAATAGATTGACTTTCAACAGAATATAACGGATGTATTTCAATTTTTGAAGAGAAATCTGAGTGTACAGTCAGGTGAGTTTTCAGTGGCCAAGCAGAGGACATTAACTTTCGCCATCCTACCGGTTACCCATTTAACACCTGGGTGGAGAGTGGCAAATGTAGATTAACGTCTTGCCAAAGGACGCTAGTGCTGCAGTGGGATTGAACCCCGGACCTCGTGGTTCACAGTCCGGGGGCTTATCCACTGATCCACAACACCTCTACCTCTACTGGACAAGTGGTTGAGTTTAAAGAAGATAAGCACAGTGGAATGAAACAACAGCAACAACACAATGAAGAGCAGTATGAGAGGGCAACCAAAGAGTGGTGAACACTTCATATGCATTCGAATGGATTAAAAGTAGAAGCACATTTCAATACAATGAACATTCAATAAAATATATAGCTGCTGAGAACCAGGGGCCTGTTACACGAATTAAACCGTCAGAAGTATAAGTTCATCATAGAAACGTGTGTTATAGAATTAACATGCGTTTCTATGGGATGTCCATGAACTTTTAACGGTTTCGTAAAACGGGCCCCAGGACGGCATTAACTCGACTCTTGTAAAAGTATGCGAGTTAACATTGCTCTCGCCATATTTTATGATATGTAACCATCAAGTATTGGACTAGAAAATATTAGGGAGACTTGTTTTGAGTACATATAGTTTATTACATACATCATACATGTATGTTCAGAAGGATATGATAACTGTGAAGTTCTGTAAATAGCTTTTTTTATGAAAGGTTGTACATGTAAAGTAGGTCGATATTGTATATAAAGTTTTACTGCATAAAGCTGTGTAGTAAAGTGTGAATAAAAATCGTATTTGAAAAAAAAGTAGGCCTATAGTAAAAACAAACAAATTACATGCATCCTCTTTTATGTGTGTGTGTGTGTGTGTGTGTGTACGAATGCATGCATGTATAAATTGGTGAAAGTAAGGGTGTATGTAAGTTCTTATGTGTTTATGTATGTATGAGTATTTGTTGTACGTCTGCGTGTATGCATGTTATGTAGAAAGAATGAAAGGGTGTATGTAGTCCTATACATGCGCTGTGCATAATTGAATTACATGCCAAATCTATACTCATTGCCTCCAATCCAGGACAAAGTGCTTAGATAAAATGTTTTTAAAAGCACTTAAAATTTAAAAAAATCTTGAAAGCTTTGTTTACTTTGCTGCTTCACATAATATTTCTGTAGCATCTTGTTATTTTGTGTTATTTTTGTTGGTTTACAAAAAAAAAACTGACAAAAACTCTGTTTTGTCCCCTTCCTGAATAGTTCACAATTTATTATCGCTAAATTTTGGCGGGAATTTTGGACAATAATAAGGAGTAAGAAATGAAACGGCTCAGTTATTTGTAAAGAAAATGATTATTCTCTTCATATTGTGACCACTCAGTGCATATTCTGTGTTTTTTTAAAGAATCGTTTTCAATCAGCTAGATTTTAATATTCCGACGTTTCATGGCACTCCGATCCATAGCTGGCATAGACGTCATTTTCGGGGATTCCCCCGAGTGGGAGTTCCTGCAATCGTACTCTATGCGCGCGCAGGATTTGGGGTGCGGTACACTTTCGTTTGTTGTAGTTTGGTGAAAGTCTTTAGCTTTGTGTGCGATTTTTAACTTCCTGCTTCCTTGTATCAGTATCTCTAGCTCTAGTTAGATTGTTTCTCTATCTTTAGGAACTTATTTTATTCCAATGTGACGCTGGATGTTACACAAGTATCAGTTTGTAACAAATCTACCAGAGACAACCATTGGCGGCGGAAGCACCAAAATTTAGGGGGGGGGGGGGACGCCAGACCATATTTTAACACTTAAAATACTTAATTGAAATTGCGGATAATTCAGTAAAATAAGTGGAGCAATAACAATAATAATAATAATAATAATAATAATAATAATAATAATTAATGATAGTAATAATGACAATAATAATGAAAATGATAATGATAATGATAATGATAATAATAATAATAATTATTATTATTATTATTATTATTATTATAATAATCAGAATTATTATTGTTTCGATTTATTTAGCGTCTAATAATCATCAGGTTCCCAAGGCGCTCTTTAATGTATTTTTTCCCTTCCTTCAATAATAAAATAGTCTAGAGTTACATCATTCACGGAATCACGGTATATCATAATGTTAAGTTTACTGTGATATAAATCCGAGAAATAAATCAGAAGTTAGACTGTGAGCTTAATAAAATGGACTGGGTTTACATGTATCACACAGTCACATTGCACTATGCCATCGGGGGGGGGGGGGGGACTAACCTGTAACCATCACGCGTACGGTGTATACCACATCTGCGTCTGAAAAATGCGAATATAGGTGTATTTTTCATTATTAGCTTTTAATTTGTAAACAAATCTTTGCAGGCCAATGCACGCAAGGCCAAATGTGCATCTCTTTGTTCCCCATTATGACGGATAAGGCCCCCAAATTGACAATTTAAAATATTAGCCCCCGTATTAGGACCCGTTTTTGTTTTGTATTGTTTTTTTTGGGGGGGGGGGGGGGGGAAGTCGTCAGGTATAGAAGGCCTAATTCTCCCACTATATATTTTTCGTTGGACTTGGGCTGTATGAAATATTGATTCTGCTCATGAAGAGAATCAAACGCGGTGAAAAAGTGGACCCCGCCTATATACACTTTCCGAACTTGCAATGTTCCCGCGGTCTTCCCGCCTCCACTCTGTGATATTATTTATCAGTGATATTTGGGTTTGCTTAAAGAGCTGAAACTTTCGCGATGGTTTTATTTTCGCGAATTTCGCGAGTCAAACCCAAGCGAATTAAAACTTCCACTTCTGTTTTATAGTAATATCAACATTATCAAAATCGCGAAATTATCCCCTCGCGAATCATTACACCCAGTATGACCCAGACCAAAATAACAATCAGTAAAGTTTCCCGTTTTTTCTACATGTTTGTTGGTTTTGGTGTTTAAAAAGAGAAAATTGGATAAAACAATATTTTCAAATTGTTAGAACTTTGCGAGTTCCGTGTAATATTCGAAGGATACGTAAAGTTGTTACTTCTAGGACGATTTGAACAAAAAAATTCTCCTGCAATCTAGGGGTGCATGATTGTGATTTGAAAGAAAGTCATTCTGGGCGCACCCCTCCCCCCTCAGAAATGTACCCGGCATCCGCATTACGAAACCTATTGAAAATGTATCGGACGCACGTGTCGCATGTTGTATAGACATATATACCTGACTGTGGATGTCCCGCCCCCCGAGACCAGGAAAATATTTAGACTAGACTAGTCTATAGTAATCAGCTGATCTAACAGTACACATGTCCTGGTTTGATTTTCTAGGTCACTTGTCTAATTTGGCTTACACGATTAACCTACCACGAGACTTCAAAAATGATCAAAACTCTGACTCAGGCCCGTAACTAGGATTTTTGCGGGGGGGGGGGTTCAACATTGGAAAAAGTGGACCTTTCTGAGGGAGCGAATCGACCGAGTAGGGGTGTCGGGTCAGGGGGTGTGCCCCTACAAGGGTGTGGGCATGAGCGTATAGTCAGAATTATTTGACAGGGGGTGGGTCAAATGTGAAGCTCGAACATATAATACCACATGTGTAAGATTCCCAATACTGCGAGCGAGCAAAGCGGGCGAGAGAAAAATAAAAATATACTTTTAAATGGCAAACTTTTATTGCATTAGTCACCAATAGGTGAAATGTAAAGCTATATCTCCGGTCATCTAGCTGCCATATGCAGGCATCATTCATATTAAAGTTTTTAGGAAGTGAAGCGAACGGGGGGGGGGGGGGGGCACTTTGCTGTTGTTCGTTTATGGAAAGGTAACCCTAATATCTGGGCGCTATGGCGATAGGGCAGTGACGTGCCGAAATAGTAGTTAGGGGATAGACCTCAGTCTCTTTGACCTTTGACCTCTGGTGACCTTTGACCCTTGACCTTTGGCCTCTGGTGACCTCTGGTGACTTTTGACCCTTTACCTCTGGTGACCCTTGACCTTTGACCCCTTGACCCTAGTGACCCCGACTTCCGGTCAGCCACGACCTTGGACCATCACCATCGGTAGTGCATCGCTATTGCGAACCGGTTAAATTCCCGTATACCAGTACATATCTCAAGTGGCTCGGTTTGTGAAGCGTCAATCAATCACCCGAGGCCAAAGCGCGCTCTTAACCACTTAAGGTGAAACCCTAGCAGCAGATTTGACAAGAGGATTATCAGCACTTTTTATCACATCATGACATCATGAGTTCGTTTTGTCGAATGACATCATCGCGACGTATCGTTTACGTTGATTTCCAGTTCTAACCGGTAATGCGGCGACATTGCATCACGCGTTATTTTTAGCATTGCATCATGGGTATGGCGCAATCGGCGTGGAAGGTTAACCCAGATTTGGACATGCAAGGGGATCGGTGTAAATTCGTTCGCCTATGGACAAGATCGGTGTCAGAGGTTATAGGTCGTCGTAACCCGGTGAGTGATGAGAAGGCCAAGTTTCTGACGTACCGTATCTCTTGATAGAGGGGTATGATGAAAACGTGCGGGGCCTAGACAAGAAAAATCGTTTCGGTAATATTCTGCATGAGAAATATGAATGCTAAAATGGTTGGGTGTGGGGATGAAAGGACATCATCGGTTCACGCCCATGCTATATGCATATCACTGTTTCATGAAATAATGCAAAACTTCAAAATGCCATAACTTTCTTATTTACATCCGATTTCAGTGAAATTTTTACTGTTATGCTTGTTTAATTTTACTCTGTTTATTCAAATCAACTTGATATTAGGGTGGACTTGGTCTTTAAAACGTGTGCTGCGATGAAAAATCACAATAACATTAAACAACTTCCAATCAGTAGCGATTGTTCCTGGCTAATTTTTTGACATTTTCCAGTCATTAAACTTGCAGTTATCTTGATAGATTGTACGACAATGATGCACAACAGCCAATTGCTCCACCGTAGATAACCAGCACTAACTGAATACTTAATATCAATCCTGGCTGGACCCAACACTATTGCCTTACCCTTACCCAATAACCCTAAATTTATGCTAAAACCAAATTAGGAACTTTACACCTTACCCTTTTTTCACAGGGCCGTTAGCGACCGGTCAATTTTAGTAGACTATACAATTTGAAGTAGATTAAAACCAAATTACTAGCCAACTTCCCCAGCACTGAACCCTTTGTAGAGATCAAATCAAAATCAAATAATGAAATCGTTACCTTCGTTGTCATTGGCGATGCATTCCTTTCCGCATAACTTTCCTCGGCCGCCGCCTCCACTACGTTGAGCATCTACACGTGATAATGAGAATAATAATAATAATGATGATGATGATAATGAAACTTTTCAGAGTCCGGTGACTTTTTCTCTAAACCAGGACACCTCAAAATAATAGTAACGTGTCACCATATTTGTGTCAGGGATTTCCACTTGTGTAATTAACACAATCATTTAATAGTAACATTCATGTTGTTGTTGTTTCATTTTTATTTGCGAAACCGGATTTAATTAATTACAATCAGATTAATTTTGGCAACAATGAGAAGGAAACAGCACCACACACTGATTGTTCCATTTCCTCTCTTACATTTCTTAAAATAAATAAACTAGAGAATTATCGATGTATTTTGCATGCATCTATTTTCATTTCTTGTTATAGTTTATAAGAAATGTCAGGCAACATTGTCATGAAAAATACATTACTAATATTATTTCAAAATGTGTCATGTTTATGCGTGGGTGTAATGGAAAACTTTTACAAAGGCTCCCACACGGTGTTACCGAAAACCTTCAAGCGTGAATTCTCACTCCCCATGGAAACCTACAGAGAACAAAGTAAAAAATAATGAATACCTGAAATATACCCACATTTTTATAACCTCGTCTGTGGTAATCATATGCGAAAATAAAACTGAAAAGCGATCTCTCTCTGCCTACCAGCAGATGTGTCAGGATAGACCGAGTTAGGAGCGATACTGTAGGTAACCCGAGGACTTCGACGCGTCATCGTAGCTCGTTGGACGATGATTGATAGTTCAAGTTCAAGTTTGTCTTTTCTTGTAACAAACATGTTACACAGTTTTACAAATATAAAATGAAATGTCATACTGAGTATGAACAATGATCCATAATAAATATACATAAAGTAAGATAGAGAAATACGAGGAGACCTTGGGTAAAGCTCAGCTTGTAAAACTCAGGTCCCTCAAAGCAAACCATAAAGAAGATGAACAAACAAATGTTTAAAAGAAGAAAATATACCTAACGAGCCAACATAACAAACAACAACTGTTGATCATATAAGTGTTTGTATATTTTTATAGAAATGAAATAACTAAATCATTAAAAGGATGGGGAGAAGGGATTATTACAGAAAGAGGGGAGGGGATGAGATACATACAAAGAAAAGGACACTCAGGAAGCGACACAAATATAAGAAAAGAAAAAAAAAAAGAGAATCAGGCTACATGCGGGAGAGGAAAGGAAATAAGGAGAGTCAAGTCGACAGTTGCGCTACAGTAGTAAAGTAAAAAAGAGTCATGTTACAATACATGTAATAATTACAATTAAGAAGAATCAACTAGATAATTACTGAATAAGTCTAACTTCAGTTTACGTTTGAAGATGTATAGGGGATGAGGGGGTATTGCACCATTGCGAGGCAACGCACCGATTTCAAGAAATATTTTTTTTTTCAATATACACACATTTTTATTTTTATAACCTCGTCTGTGGTAATCATATTCGAAAAATAAAACTGAAAAGCTATCTCCCTCTACCTACCAGCAGATGTGTCAAGTGGATCGATTTGTGGACGGTAATGCGGAGGCTTAAATTTTGATCAAAACTGTTTTATTAGAGAATGGGGATGGTGCAATCGGCGTGGAAGGTTATAAAGGATAGGAGATAAAAGGCTCATGCATTTACAATAGACATGTGAGTAAATTAATTTGGGTAAATAACAGTATTTTCATAAAAACCTGCAGTATTTCTTTAAAAAAAAACAGTACAATACTGCAAAAAAGGAACACTTGGCATCTCTGCTACTGGATTAACAAAAAAAAAATAGAAAAATATGAATGCTTTTGCGTGACATACCTGTGTTTCACTAAGATGCATAAATGAATATATTCAAGTTTGGACCTGTACTTCGTCGATGTAGAAATGTAATCTCAAGGTAGGAAAATCTGCTGCATTACTAGAAAAAAATCTGACACTTTGAATAGCCGGCCATCACAAAAGTCTGAAACAGCATCGCCGTCATTTTCATGACGTTAATCCATTTGCAAAATATGGGTAATTATGTCGTCATTCTTAAGTATCTATCTTATTGTTTTCAATACTGGAACATTGTTACGGGTCCTGCTCACACCATTATCACCATTATCCAGCCGATGAACAAGGTACAAAAGAACGAGGCGAAGTCGTGGTCGTAGGTTTAGAAAAACTCTATTCTTGCTCTTCGACGTCCATTTTACAACTCGTCCAACATTAACTCGTCCCTCGTCACACTCCCCTCCATAAAAACATATTTATGAGTGTTACGAAAGAAGTATGTACATAATGAAATCATCCCTATCGATATCGTACATGCAAAATAAAATGCCTTCTTTCATAATACTTTCATACTGCGAAAAACTAGTATCGATTCACTTAGTCTCGATCGATTTGTTGGTACCTAAAAATGCTCATTATAAATGCACGAATTGTGTTCTTGTAAAACATAGTATAAACACAATTTCTTGGCTTACAACTAATATAAAAAACATGTTCATTTGCAAGGAGACATAAACAAGCAAGCAATTTGATATGCAACTGCAGTAAATTGCTCATAATTCTCTGTGATGCAAACAAACATCTTAAACATCTTCACATGTAAAAATAAAAGGAGTACATCAGTGTCTCACAAAAATGACAGGATGAATTTTGTCCAACAAAATATATCATCACAAAACATGAATTATTTTATGCAATAAGCCAGTTCGGGGTTAGCGCATGGTACTGAGATTGTACAAATGACCCCAAATATCCACAGATATTTTAGACATGGAGGGTCCCTTTATGTGTACTTCAGAAAAATAACTCTGGGAGTGATAGAGGTGCCTCATGAATAGCTTTTGTTTCCCCCTTTAAAAAGAATACTTCCACCTGGATATCATGGAATGCACCATTAGTGCATAATTGAATAATGATTACATGACATTCATGAGCACATATCGAATATTAGTGTCAGTGGGTTTTAGAATTTTGGTACAGATGACCTTTATCTGCTCATGCTCAGATTGCATCCCCGAAATGGCTTATTGGCTATGCTGCGCTGCTTTTAGCTGCAATGTCACTTTTGTTTCTGACACTGTCAAAAATACACCAATCATCAAATGCTGATAAATATGAAAACTATCTGTACCCTCACATAAGCTTAGAAGTCTGAGAAAACAATTTAACTCACGAAAATCTGAGTAGTACCAACATGCAGATGGTATCACAGCTTGTATACTGAACTCAAGTTTGTCTAGTGGTTATGGCATTCATGTGTAAGATGAAAATAATAACTTTCATAAGTTTCAACAGAAAAATTCTTCCAATATCCTGCTCCTTTACATTTATCACTTAATGCGTGCATAAATCAGAAGTTGTATTTATCCAATTTCTTCTATTTAAAATTAGGTAAGAAATTGTTTCTCAACAAGCAACAAAACGTGTTAAAATCACTGACATGTTATACTACATGAAATGTGTCATCTCTGTCATGTAATTGCTTCTTGGCAATGCAACAAAAATAGCTTTCGCAAAGACGTAATTTTTTTTCTTCCAATGAAATTAATAAACAACTTTCAGCAATAATATATCTGTCTCAAAGATAAAACAACATATCTTCAAAATAAAACGATGCGGTAAAATTTTTCACCGTTAATGCAATGTTATGCATTTTCATAACAATGACATTTATCTTTCATCTTCAAGCGATCAAAATGCAAGACTTTTTCTCTTTGGTTCCAATAATACAATTGTCAAAAAAAACAACATATTTTAAATGAAACATGAAAAAAATCAAATCTTATTTCCTGTTTTGAAAGTGACACACATGCATAACCAAAACGAGAACTAACTTTTCTCTTTTTTTTGGGTGTAAAATCGAAAAGGGAATTTAACACCAGAATGTTGTCATGCACGTTAAACTCTTCCCAACAGAAAATACTAATCATTTCACTTTCAAAAATACATAAAGATATGCAATATATTTTAAAAAGCAAACACAAGAAGAAAATTGCTTCACCGAGTCCAGTCAGTCTCTGATTATCAAGTTCAAATTTCTGTTTTTCTTCTCCACAATGCATTCCAGTTCATATCAATAAACTGCTCAAATGTACACGAAGTATCTCCCATAAGGTAAGCCCACTTTAATTGCACAGAGATTAAGTTCAAGTTCACGCACGAGATAGAGCATCTGCAATAACATTGTTCTTTCCTGCAATGTGCTCAATGTTCAAGTTATACTCTTGCAGCAACAACCTCCAACGTGTCTGGTTTTTGCGTTTCATTTTACTAAGAAATGTCGGTGGGTTATGATCCGTCAATACTCTGACGGGGTACTGCGATCCATGAACGTACACGCTGACATGTTCAAGCGTTAGGATCATTGATAGAGTCTCTTTCTCAACAGTCGAATAGTTCTTTTGACTAGGGGAAAACTTCTTAGAAAAGAAGGATATAGGTCTGTCGACTCCTTCTGCGTCCTTCTGAGTTAGCACAGCACCAGCGCCAACATCACTAGCATCCACCATCAGGCTGAACGGCTGGTTGAAGTCTGGAGCCATCAACACAGGATTGGTAGATACGAGAGCTTTCACCCGGTCGAAAACACTCTTACAGTCACTGGACCAGACGAACTTCACTTCTTTGCGTAGTAAATTGGTTAGCGGAGCCACGACATCGGAGAAGTTATGGCAGAACCGTCTATGGTAGCCTGCCATGCCCAGAAACCGCATCAGTTCCTTCCGGTTGGTTGGAGTCGGGAAAGCCAGAATTGCTTCTACCTTCGCCGAGAGTGGTCGAACGTGACCAGAGCCAACAACATGACCCAGGAAACTAACACTAGCACCTCCAAACTCACTCTTTGCCAGATTCACCGTCATTTTTGGCAGCAGCCAACCTTCTGAACAACTCTCTGATTCTCTGTACATGAACATCCCAATCTTCACTATACACAACTAAGTCATCAATATAAGCTTCACAGACTTCAAGACTTGAAACAAGACTATTCACGAGTCTTTGGAATGTAGTCGGCGCGTTTTTCATGCCGAAAGGCATCACGGTGTAATGAAATAGGCCTTGCGGTGTAGCAAATGCGGAAATCTCTTGCGCTCTCTTGGTCAAGGGGATCTGCCAATAACCTTTCAGCAGATCGAATTTGCTCACATACTTTGCTTTGCCTATACGGTCAATACAATCATCTACGCGCGGAATGGGGAATGAATCTGTTTTTGTACACGCATTGACTTTTCTGTAGTCGGTACAGAAACGATATTCTCGAAGAGTTCAAAAGAAGTGTTCACATTGATGTTCGATTGCATTTAGAAGCGCAGCGAATAGGAACATTTAGTGAAGCAGCCCGTGTTGCTGATGATTTTGTGCTGACACACAGAACCACAAACTAAGTTTCTAGTGAAACAAAGAAAACATTCAAATTGAATTAAAATTGCCTTTTAAGTTTGTCAAGAATTGGCTTTTAAAGTTTGTTAAAGGTCAAATACCAATTAACAAAACCAAACCAATTACAAAAGTACTTAACACTAAGCTTTTGGCGTTACGATAGAAATGTAACCTATATTCAAATGCATAGTACTCCATGCTTTTAGCGTTATTATTAAAATTGAAAAGCTGACTTGTAGGCTATCCATGCAAGAATTAGCCTTTTGACAAGGCCTCGTGACTTGGCCATTTTCCTCGTCATGCTGTGCTTGAGATGAGACTAGCCGGCGACGAAAAGAATCAACACGGCCGGGGTGAACGGGCGATCGAGCGACTTTAGTCGCGAGGCCTTTTGGAACCTGGGTTTCCATCGTCCGATATGAATTATTCACGAGTTGACATTCGTATGCTAACACGCCTACACCAAGGATTATCGACCAATCACAACGGTCTCTGCGGGGCTTGCTTTCCATGTGATTCGTTCATGATTGATGTAGCTTGCGCCGGGTGCAGTACGTGCCGAGTGAGCTAGCGCTTGATGTGAAGGCGAATTTCATACTAAATTTATGCTGACGTCATGCAAAGATACGTTCCCTGATTGGCTCCTACCAAAAAGGTAGCAGATCCTCGCTTGCAACAAAGGATAACATAAGAAATACAAGCCAGGTTCCAAAAGGCCATCGCGACACGTCGCTCGATAGCGCATTCACCGGGCTGGGCGGCTAGTCTTGTTATGCAGCCACTACTAGCTTACTTGCCAAGAAAAATAGCCAAGTCACGAGGGCCTTGTCAAAAGGCTATGCAAGAATAAGCATTTTCAAATACTTAATGAGATTTTGTTATGTCAGATAAAACTGTCTAATCATCCAGAAAAATTTACATATATTTAAAACGACACTCTAATCATCCAGGCTTTCGCCATAAAGAGAAAATATCTCCAGTAAAGTGTAAACAGAAATACCAAGAATGTCCACGTTAAGTCTTAATGAGAACTTGTTATGATTTGGTAATGTACATATTCTAAAAAACAACATTCCACCCAAACAGGACTTAATTAAGATGTCAACTGCCAATTGGCAAAACAAATTACCATTAGAATGCCGCTGACCTTTTGGCGATACAACAGAAATGTGAATTCTTGTCACATTCCACTAAGAACATTATACTTCAACAATGCAATGTGTAAAAAAGCCTTGATTGTTATCGGATTCAGTACCCTATATATGCGCATCATTAAATATTCTACTTCAATCATATGAATGCCTTCAAAATGTATAATAGACAGAAATCACTCCAATCATATGAATGCCTTCAAAATGTATAATAGACAGAAATTATTCCAAACAGTCAGCTATTCAATGTAACTTCGGATGAAAAGTTTAGGCATGATCCTTTTTTAGGAAATTTGGAAATAAGACAAATGAATTTTTATTTAGCCAAATAACGGTAGATCGAGATAACCCGATATTAAATACAGAAAAACAACAACCACATCTTACCCTATCATCGGGACCTTGTTGATAATGTAATTAACCAGAATGACAAAAAAGAACCCCCCCCCAAAAAAAAAAAAAAAAAAAAAAAAAAAAATCAACCCTAATAGACTTCGTACAAAACCTATAAAAGAAATCGTTTGTTCACCTGCTCAATACCAACACAATCGCTTCATTCACCTCTTTTTCTTTTTAACTAATTTGCAGAGTCAAATGAATTATGTTAGAGCCATAACTGTTGTTGGTCTTACAATTAACCATATAATTAACGTGAAAATAAACTTTATTCTCAAATACAAAAGTATACATGCAATCCGGATATATATCCTTTCTTGATTGCTCAGTAATTATCTCGATCTACCGTTATTTGGCTAAATAAAAATTCATTTGTCTTATTTCCAAATTTCCTAAAAAAGGATCATGCCTAAACTTTTCATCCGAAGTTACATTGAATAGCTGACTGTTTGGAATAATTTCTGTCTATTATACATTTTGAAGGCATTCATATGATTGGAGTGATTTCTGTCTATTATACATTTTGAAGGCATTCATATGATTGAAGTAGAATATTTAATGATGCGCATATATAGGGTACTGAATCCGATAACAATCAAGGCTTTTTTACACATTGCATTGTTGAAGTATAATGTTCTTAGTGGAATGTGACAAGAATTCACATTTCTGTTGTATCGCCAAAAGGTCAGCGGCATTCTAATGGTAATTTGTTTTGCCAATTGGCAGTTGACATCTTAATTAAGTCCTGTTTGGGTGGAATGTTGTTTTTTAGAATATGTACATTACCAAATCATAACAAGTTCTCATTAAGACTTAACGTGGACATTCTTGGTATTTCTGTTTACACTTTACTGGAGATATTTTCTCTTTATGGCGAAAGCCTGGATGATTAGAGTGTCGTTTTAAATATATGTAAATTTTTCTGGATGATTAGACAGTTTTATCTGACATAACAAAATCTCATTAAGTATTTGAAAATGCTTATTCTTGCATAGCCTTTTTGACAAGGCCCTCGTGACTTGGCTATTTTTCTTGGCAAGTAAGCTAGTAGTGGCTGCATAACAAGACTAGCCGCCCAGCCCGGTGAATGCGCTATCGAGCGACGTGTCGCGATGGCCTTTTGGAACCTGGCTTGTATTTCTTATGTTATCCTTTGTTGCAAGCGAGGATCTGCTACCTTTTTGGTAGGAGCCAATCAGGGAACGTATCTTTGCATGACGTCAGCATAAATTTAGTATGAAATTCGCCTTCACATCAAGCGCTAGCTCACTCGGCACGTACTGCACCCGGCGCAAGCTACATCAATCATGAACGAATCACATGGAAAGCAAGCCCCGCAGAGACCGTTGTGATTGGTCGATAATCCTTGGTGTAGGCGTGTTAGCATACGAATGTCAACTCGTGAATAATTCATATCGGACGATGGAAACCCAGGTTCCAAAAGGCCTCGCGACTAAAGTCGCTCGATCGCCCGTTCACCCCGGCCGTGTTGATTCTTTTCGTCGCCGGCTAGTCTCATCTCAGGCACAGCATGACGAGGAAAATGGCCAAGTCACGAGGCCTTGTCAAAAGGCTAATTCTTGCATGGATAGCCTACAAGTCAGCTTTTCAATTTTAATAATAACGCTAAAAGCATGGAGTACTATGCATTTGAATATAGGTTACATTTCTATCGTAACGCCAAAAGCTTAGTGTTAAGTCCTTTTGTAATTGGTTTGGTTTTGTTAATTGGTATTTGACCTTTAACAAACTTTAAAAGCCAATTCTCTGACAAACTTAAAAGGCAATTTTAATTCAATTTGAATGTTTTCTTTGTTTCACTAGAAACTTAGTTTGTGGTTCTGTGTGTCAGCACAAAATCATCAGCAACACGGGCTGTTTCACTAAATGTTCCTATTCGCTGCGCTTCTAAATGCAATCGAACATCAATGTGAACACTTCTTTTGAACTCTTCGAGAATATCGTTTCTGTACCGACTACAGAAAAGTCAATGCGTGTACAAAAACAGATTCATTCCCCATTCCGCGCGTAGATGATTGTATTGACCGTATAGGCAAAGCAAAGTATGTGAGCAAATTCGATCTGCTGAAAGGTTATTGGCAGATCCCCTTGACCAAGAGAGCGCAAGAGATTTCCGCATTTGCTACACCGCAAGGCCTATTTCATTACACCGTGATGCCTTTCGGCATGAAAAACGCGCCGACTACATTCCAAAGACTCGTGAATAGTCTTGTTTCAAGTCTTGAAGTCTGTGAAGCTTATATTGATGACTTAGTTGTGTATAGTGAAGATTGGGATGTTCATGTACAGAGAATCAGAGAGTTGTTCAGAAGGTTGGCTGCTGCCAAAAATGACGGTGAATCTGGCAAAGAGTGAGTTTGGAGGTGCTAGTGTTAGTTTCCTGGGTCATGTTGTTGGCTCTGGTCACGTTCGACCACTCTCGGCGAAGGTAGAAGCAATTCTGGCTTTCCCGACTCCAACCAACCGGAAGGAACTGATGCGGTTTCTGGGCATGGCAGGCTACCATAGACGGTTCTGCCATAACTTCTCCGATGTCGTGGCTCCGCTAACCAATTTACTACGCAAAGAAGTGAAGTTCGTCTGGTCCAGTGACTGTAAGAGTGTTTTCGACCGGGTGAAAGCTCTCGTATCTACCAATCCTGTGTTGATGGCTCCAGACTTCAACCAGCCGTTCAGCCTGATGGTGGATGCTAGTGATGTTGGCGCTGGTGCTGTGCTAACTCAGAAGGACGCAGAAGGAGTCGACAGACCTATATCCTTCTTTTCTAAGAAGTTTTCCCCTAGTCAAAAGAACTATTCGACTGTTGAGAAAGAGACTCTATCAATGATCCTAACGCTTGAACATGTCAGCGTGTACGTTCATGGATCGCAGTACCCCGTCAGAGTATTGACGGATCATAACCCACCGACATTTCTTAGTAAAATGAAACGCAAAAACCAGACACGTTGGAGGTTGTTGCTGCAAGAGTATAACTTGAACATTGAGCACATTGCAGGAAAGAACAATGTTATTGCAGATGCTCTATCTCGTGCGTGAACTTGAACTTAATCTCTGTGCAATTAAAGTGGGCTTACCTTATGGGAGATACTTCGTGTACATTTGAGCAGTTTATTGATATGAACTGGAATTCATTGTGGAGAAGAAAAACAGAAATTTGAACTTGATAATCAGAGACTGACTGGACTCGGTGAAGCAATTTTCTTCTTGTGTTTGCTTTTTTTAAATATATTGCATATCTTTATGTATTTTTGAAAGTGAAATGATTAGTATTTTCTGTTGGGAAGAGTTTAACGTGCATGACAACATTCTGGTGTTAAATTCCCTTTTCGATTTTACACCAAAAAAAAGAGAAAAGTTAGTTCTCGTTTTGGTTATGCATGTGTGTCACTTTCAAAACAGGAAATAAGATTTGATTTTTTTCATGTTTCATTTAAAATATGTTGTTTTTTTTGACAATTGTATTATTGGAACCAAAGAGAAAAAGTCTTGCATTTTGATCGCTTGAAGATGAAAGATAAATGTCATTGTTATGAAAATGCATAACATTGCATTAACGGTGAAAAATTTTACCGCATCGTTTTATTTTGAAGATATGTTGTTTTATCTTTGAGACAGATATATTATTGCTGAAAGTTGTTTATTAATTTCATTGGAAGAAAAAAAATTACGTCTTTGCGAAAGCTATTTTTGTTGCATTGCCAAGAAGCAATTACATGACAGAGATGACACATTTCATGTAGTATAACATGTCAGTGATTTTAGGCGCCTTACGAAAAGTTTTTACAGCGGCGTCGGCGGCGATTGATTGTAAAAACTTTTCGTAAGGCGCCTTAACATGTTTTGTTGCTTGTTGAGAAACAATTTCTTACCTAATTTTAAATAGAAGAAATTGGATAAATACAACTTCTGATTTATGCACGCATTAAGTGATAAATGTAAAGGAGCAGGATATTGGAAGAATTTTTCTGTTGAAACTTATGAAAGTTATTATTTTCATCTTACACATGAATGCCATAACCACTAGACAAACTTGAGTTCAGTATACAAGCTGTGATACCATCTGCATGTTGGTACTACTCAGATTTTCGTGAGTTAAATTGTTTTCTCAGACTTCTAAGCTTATGTGAGGGTACAGATAGTTTTCATATTTATCAGCATTTGATGATTGGTGTATTTTTGACAGTGTCAGAAACAAAAGTGACATTGCAGCTAAAAGCAGCGCAGCATAGCCAATAAGCCATTTCGGGGATGCAATCTGAGCATGAGCAGATAAAGGTCATCTGTACCAAAATTCTAAAACCCACTGACACTAATATTCGATATGTGCTCATGAATGTCATGTAATCATTATTCAATTATGCACTAATGGTGCATTCCATGATATCCAGGTGGAAGTATTCTTTTTAAAGGGGGAAACAAAAGCTATTCATGAGGCACCTCTATCACTCCCAGAGTTATTTTTCTGAAGTACACATAAAGGGACCCTCCATGTCTAAAATATCTGTGGATATTTGGGGTCATTTGTACAATCTCAGTACCATGCGCTAACCCCGAACTGGCTTATTGCATAAAATAATTCATGTTTTGTGATGATATATTTTGTTGGACAAAATTCATCCTGTCATTTTTGTGAGACACTGATGTACTCCTTTTATTTTTACATGTGAAGATGTTTAAGATGTTTGTTTGCATCACAGAGAATTATGAGCAATTTACTGCAGTTGCATATCAAATTGCTTGCTTGTTTATGTCTCCTTGCAAATGAACATGTTTTTTATATTAGTTGTAAGCCAAGAAATTGTGTTTATACTATGTTTTACAAGAACACAATTCGTGCATTTATAATGAGCATTTTTAGGTACCAACAAATCGATCGAGACTAAGTGAATCGATACTAGTTTTTCGCAGTATGAAAGTATTATGAAAGAAGGCATTTTATTTTGCATGTACGATATCGATAGGGATGATTTCATTATGTACATACTTCTTTCGTAACACTCATAAATATGTTTTTATGGAGGGGAGTGTGACGAGGGACGAGTTAATGTTGGACGAGTTGTAAAATGGACGTCGAAGAGCAAGAATAGAGTTTTTCTAAACCTACGACCACGACTTCGCCTCGTTCTTTTGTACCTTGTTCATCGGCTGGATAATGGTGATAATGGTGTGAGCAGGACCCGTAACAATGTTCCAGTATTGAAAACAATAAGATAGATACTTAAGAATGACGACATAATTACCCATATTTTGCAAATGGATTAACGTCATGAAAATGACGGCGATGCTGTTTCAGACTTTTGTGATGGCCGGCTATTCAAAGTGTCAGATTTTTTTCTAGTAATGCAGCAGATTTTCCTACCTTGAGATTACATTTCTACATCGACGAAGTACAGGTCCAAACTTGAATATATTCATTTATGCATCTTAGTGAAACACAGGTATGTCACGCAAAAGCATTCATATTTTTCTATTTTTTTTTGTTAATCCAGTAGCCGAGATGCCAAGTGTTCTTTTTTTGCAGTATTGTACTGTTTTTTTTTTAAAGAAATACTATTTTTCGAATATGATTACCACAGACGAGGTTATAAAAATAAAAATGTGTGTATATTGAAAAAAAAAATATTTCTTGAAATCGGTGCGTTGCCTCGCAATGGTGCAATACCCCCTCATCCCCTATACATCTTCAAACGTAAACTGAAGTTAGACTTATTCAGTAATTATCTAGTTGATTCTTCTTAATTGTAATTATTACATGTATTGTAACATGACTCTTTTTTACTTTACTACTGTAGCGCAACTGTCGACTTGACTCTCCTTATTTCCTTTCCTCTCCCGCATGTAGCCTGATTCTCTTTTTTTTTTTCTTTTCTTATATTTGTGTCGCTTCCTGAGTGTCCTTTTCTTTGTATGTATCTCATCCCCTCCCCTCTTTCTGTAATAATCCCTTCTCCCCATCCTTTTAATGATTTAGTTATTTCATTTCTATAAAAATATACAAACACTTATATGATCAACAGTTGTTGTTTGTTATGTTGGCTCGTTAGGTATATTTTCTTCTTTTAAACATTTGTTTGTTCATCTTCTTTATGGTTTGCTTTGAGGGACCTGAGTTTTACAAGCTGAGCTTTACCCAAGGTCTCCTCGTATTTCTCTATCTTACTTTATGTATATTTATTATGGATCATTGTTCATACTCAGTATGACATTTCATTTTATATTTGTAAAACTGTGTAACATGTTTGTTACAAGAAAAGACAAACTTGAACTTGAACTATCAATCATCGTCCAACGAGCTACGATGACGCGTCGAAGTCCTCGGGTTACCTACAGTATCGCTCCTAACTCGGTCTATCCTGACACATCTGCTGGTAGGCAGAGAGAGATCGCTTTTCAGTTTTATTTTCGCATATGATTACCACAGACGAGGTTATAAAAATGTGGGTATATTTCAGGTATTCATTATTTTTTACTTTGTTCTCTGTAGGTTTCCATGGGGAGTGAGAATTCACGCTTGAAGGTTTTCGGTAACACCGTGTGGGAGCCTTTGTAAAAGTTTTCCATTACACCCACGCATAAACATGACACATTTTGAAATAATATTAGTAATGTATTTTTCATGACAATGTTGCCTGACATTTCTTATAAACTATAACAAGAAATGAAAATAGATGCATGCAAAATACATCGATAATTCTCTAGTTTATTTATTTTAAGAAATGTAAGAGAGGAAATGGAACAGTGTGTGGTGCTGTTTCCTTCTCATTGTTGCCAAAATTAATCTGATTGTAATTAATTAAATCCGGTTTCGCAAATAAAAATGAAACAACAACAACATGAATGTTACTATTAAATGATTGTGTTAATTACACAAGTGGAAATCCCTGACACAAATATGGTGACGCGTTACTATTATTTTGAGGTGTCCTGGTTTAGAGAAAAAGTCACCGGACTCTGAAAAGTTTCATTATCATCATCATCATTATTATTATTATTCTCATTATCACGTGTAGATGCTCAACGTAGTGGAGGCGGCGGCCGAGGAAAGTTATGCGGAAAGGAATGCATCGCCAATGACAACGAAGGTAACGATTTCATTATTTGATTTTGATTTGATCTCTACAAAGGGTTCAGTGCTGGGGAAGTTGGCTAGTAATTTGGTTTTAATCTACTTCAAATTGTATAGTCTACTAAAATTGACCGGTCGCTAACGGCCCTGTGAAAAAAGGGTAAGGTGTAAAGTTCCTAATTTGGTTTTAGCATAAATTTAGGGTTATTGGGTAAGGGTAAGGCAATAGTGTTGGGTCCAGCCAGGATTGATATTAAGTATTCAGTTAGTGCTGGTTATCTACGGTGGAGCAATTGGCTGTTGTGCATCATTGTCGTACAATCTATCAAGATAACTGCAAGTTTAATGACTGGAAAATGTCAAAAAATTAGCCAGGAACAATCGCTACTGATTGGAAGTTGTTTAATGTTATTGTGATTTTTCATCGCAGCACACGTTTTAAAGACCAAGTCCACCCTAATATCAAGTTGATTTGAATAAACAGAGTAAAATTACACAAGCATAACAGTAAAAATTTCACTGAAATCGGATGTAAATAAGAAAGTTATGGCATTTTGAAGTTTTGCATTATTTCATGAAACAGTGATATGCATATAGCATGGGCGTGAACCGATGATGTCCTTTCATCCCCACACCCAACCATTTTAGCATTCATATTTCTCATGCAGAATATTACCGAAACGATTTTTCTTGTCTAGGCCCCGCACGTTTTCATCATACCCCTCTATCAAGAGATACGGTACGTCAGAAACTTGGCCTTCTCATCACTCACCGGGTTACGACGACCTATAACCTCTGACACCGATCTTGTCCATAGGCGAACGAATTTACACCGATCCCCTTGCATGTCCAAATCTGGGTTAACCTTCCACGCCGATTGCGCCATACCCATGATGCAATGCTAAAAATAACGCGTGATGCAATGTCGCCGCATTACCGGTTAGAACTGGAAATCAACGTAAACGATACGTCGCGATGATGTCATTCGACAAAACGAACTCATGATGTCATGATGTGATAAAAAGTGCTGATAATCCTCTTGTCAAATCTGCTGCTAGGGTTTCACCTTAAGTGGTTAAGAGCGCGCTTTGGCCTCGGGTGATTGATTGACGCTTCACAAACCGAGCCACTTGAGATATGTACTGGTATACGGGAATTTAACCGGTTCGCAATAGCGATGCACTACCGATGGTGATGGTCCAAGGTCGTGGCTGACCGGAAGTCGGGGTCACTAGGGTCAAGGGGTCAAAGGTCAAGGGTCACCAGAGGTAAAGGGTCAAAAGTCACCAGAGGTCACCAGAGGCCAAAGGTCAAGGGTCAAAGGTCACCAGAGGTCAAAGAGACTGAGGTCTATCCCCTAACTACTCGAAATTGTCATAACATTGAATATTTCATTATGGACCTTGCTGCATGAAACATCTCGTTTACAAGGTTTGCGAGCGAGCGAAGCGAGCGAGGAGAAATGCAATTTACTTTGCTATTGCATATTTCAATATAAAAAGTGGACCAAACAAGTATTCGGGTTCCATGGCGATAGGGCAGCGACGTTTCTAAGATTTGCGAGCGAGCGAAGAAAAATGCACTTTAATATATTGTTGCTCATAACATTTCAATATAGAAAGTAAGGTAATCATAATTTCTGGGCGCCATGGCGATAAGGCAGACGTGCCCGAAATTGTCATAACATTGAATATTCATAGACATTTTTTTATTACAATAACATACTATGGAAATATTCTCGCTGCCTGAAACTCGTTTCAGAATTTTGTGAATGAGCGAAGCGAGCGACGGAAAACGCACTTTACCATCTCCCAAATGTTTCCAAAACACCCCAAGTGTTATATTGGGGCATCTTGTTATTTCTGATTATAGTTTCCAAGAAGTCGATGTTTTATAAAATACTCCCATGGCACTCCGGTTGAACAGGCTGTATTAGAGGGTCATGATTTAAGGGCCTGAATGACTAGACCGGGTCCGCCAGGAGTATTCAACTTGAGAGCGGGAAAATTGTCCATTTAAAAGTGAACAGATACATTAAATACCCCTCTCTCTTTTCCAGTAATATTTTGAATCCTATACAGTGGTAGTATATGTTCGGGCTTCACATTTTCACCCACCCCTGTCAAATAATTCTGACTACGCTCATGCCCATACTCTTGGAGTGGTACACCCCCTGACCCGACACCCATACTCGGTCGCTTCGCTCCCTCAGAAACGTCCACTTTTTCCAATTTTGAACCCCCGCCCCCGCACAAATCCTAGTTACGGGCCTGAGTATGGTTTCTATATTTCACTTTTATATTCCATTACCACAGATTTCATTTGAGTCTTCTCATAATTGTCACTGCTTAATTATCTTCCCACGTTATCTTTGTATGGTGTTTTAAGCAATCTATCTCCTTGTATTGTCAGGATTTCCTGTCCAATCTAACACTTCTCAAAGATCACAATACCCTTCATTTTCGTCCTATAGTCTGATAGGAATCAATAATCATCCAAATGTCAGATGTCTAAGAAAGTTTAATAATTAAAAATGTCATTCAACAGTTTCAATGGTCAATCAACTTCAACATATCTCCATTCCATTTTCGTCAGATTTCATTCGAATTCATCCGACCTGGCAATCCGCTGCAAAATTTATCATCAAATCCATCTTTGCATGGCAAGTGGATTTCAAGAAATTGTCATTCAAATTCGTCACATAGACAAGACCTTACAACGAGCGGGTGACGATTTTGAATAACTCTTTGAACTCTTTCAGTCTTTGACAAAATCGATAGCAAAATGAAAAATAAATTCCAAAAATGAATGGCCAAAGACGTATGTTGACTTGGCCTTATTATTAAGTTGTAGGACAAATTAAAGCAAATAAAAAAGTGTTCAAATTGATTGGAAAACCGGTATTATCTCACATTAATTTCCACTTTCCTTCCTCTCTCCCCCTTCAACGTGACCCCTTGTGCGCCCCTCCCCTATTTAAGCCAGTTGGTATGAACATTAAAAAAAAAATTAACCTAAAATTCACTATTCTCATGTCACTTTGGATAATTTTTTCGCCTTATAATTTCTGCTCGCCAGCTTGGGGACGATACTACAAACGAATTTGAATAATTCTCTGCTCGCCAACGGGGGGGGGGGGGGGGGGGGGGGGGGGGTTCGTTCGAACCCCCTGTGTAATACTACGCTTTACAGTATTAGCCCATGTGTCGAGATACACTATGACTATGTATCATTGACATTAATTTTTTGTAGAGGCAATATAACAATTATGTTATTCTTAATCTTAGTCCTAGTACTCCTAGACCTGTTACTCTTGCCGTCACCTGCTTAAGAATAAGACTTTGAGTTAAGTTACAGTTTAATAATAAAACGTTCAAGTTTACAAGGGTAGGCCTACTTCATGGCACATATAGTATACATACCTCTGATCGGTCCCATATCCAGGTACTAAGGCTAAATCTAGACCCCTTGCAGGCCTCAATCATCCACCGTCATTTGCGCTCACCTGATGAGGAAGACTCGATGAGGGCGCGCATGCGGCATATTCTCATACATAATTTCAAAGAAGCATTTACACAGTCATAGGCGCACATCATAACAGTCAACCGCGCTCACTTGGGGAGGTCAAATGAGGGCGCGCATTTTCTTAACCTCGCAAACGTCATGGTATAAAATTATATATATACACATGTATATATATATGGGAAAGGGGGGACGTCCCCACCAACCCAAAATTTAGGGGGGACTGTCCCCCCAAAGAAAATTTAGGGGGGGACGTGTCCCCCCCCGTCCCCCCTCCCCCGCTTCCGCCGCCTATGGAGACAACCAAGAAATGTATTTTACATAGCAACAAAGTTTGGTTCAGCTTCACTTCAGTTAACCGCGTTGAGTGTGTGCTGGGCTGCCTGGCCGAATGCAAACCATTTACATACTGCGCAGGCTGGCTTTATGGATGGTTGATGACGCAGTTGACAATACTGCCGATGCCGTCTGTGATGGGTGAGCAAACATGTTCATTTTATTCCAAACTTTTCATTGTCCAAATCCACACATGCATGTATGACTATGAGGTTATGTGGGACGGCAATCAACGTACATTGAGATAATTCGTTTTTCCCATTCCGAAACGGAAAAAGGAAAACAGAATATTTAGTAAAAATCGTTTCAATTTTCTGTTTTACAAACAGAAAAACGGTCGTTACTCCGTTAGTTAATTATTTTTTTTAAGGCTAAAATTAAAAACTTGAAAAATGAAAATATGAATAAACCAACGTTTTTTGGTTTTACTGTTTTCTTAAAAATTGTTTTTTCCATTTTTTCTGCAGAAATGAGAAATTGATCACCTTTTTTTTAATTTATATTTTTGTTTTTCTAAAAAATAGAAAATTAAACACCTTTTCAGATTGTGTTTTTCCGTTTTTCATCCTTACAAATTGAAAATTAAATACTTGTTCTAATTTCGTTTTTCTGTTTTCCGTTTTTGCTTTCGGTAATTGTATCCCCCGGCAGTATGCCGGAGGATACTTTGGATTCAGCAGCGTTTCGCCGCCGCCGCCGCGTCACATTCTTGTGTGCGCTCTAGCGGTCACATTTCTCGACGAATTTCTTTCAGACTTCCTGTGGACGTGTATCTTGGTAAAATCTGGACCCCTATAGTTTCTGGTGATGCTGCCCCCAGTGTTCCGTCTTTTATAGGGTAAAAGGCCATGATTTTGGGGGATAGTTTGTGTGCGCTCTAGCGGTCACATTTCTCAACGGATTTTGTTCAAATTTTGTATGAAGGTGTCACTTGGTAAAATCTGGAACCCTATAGATTTTGGTGATGCTGCCCCCAGTGTTTCGTCTTTTATAGGGTCAAAGGTCATATTTTGATAGATGTCTTGTGTGTACTCTTGTGTGCGCTCTGGCGGTCACATTTCTCAACGGATTTCGTTCAAATTTTGCATGAAGGTGTCTCTTGGTGTAATTTAAAAACCTATAGATTTTGGTGATGCTGCCACCAGTGTTCCGTCTTTTATAGGGTCAAAGGTCATACTTCAGGGCATGGCGTGAGTGCACTCTGCAGGCCACATTTCTCAACGGATTTTGTTCAAATTTTGTATGGAGATGTATCTTGGTATAATCTACACATGTTTAATTTTTGGTGATGCTGCCCTCATTGTTCCGTCCTTTATAGGGTCAAAGGTCATTTTTCCATTTCTTGCACTCTTCTGCATTTCTCGACGGATTTCGTTCAAATTTTGCATGAAGGTGTCCCTTGGTGTAATCTAAAAACCTGTACTTTTTGGTGATGCTGCCACAGTGTCCCGTCTTTTATAGGGTCAAAGGTCATACTTCAAGGGATGGCGTGAGTTCACTCTGCAGGCCACATTTCTTGATGGATTTCTTTCAAATTTTGTATGGAGATGTATCTTGGTATAATCTACACATCTTTACTGTTTGGTGATGCTGCCCTCATTGTTCCGTCCTTTATAGGGTCAAAGCTCATTTGTCCCTTTTGTGCACTCTTCTGCATTTCTTGACGGATTTCATTCAAATTTTGTATGGAGATGTATCTTGGTATAATCTACACATATTTAATTTTTGGTGATGCTGCCCTCATTGTTCCGTCCTCTATAGGGTCAAAGGTCATTTTTCCATTTCTTGCACTCTTACTTCTGCATTTCTTGACGGATTTCGTTCAAATTTTGCATGAAGGTGTTTCTTGGTGTAATCTAAAAGCCTATAGTTTTTGGTGATGCTGCCACCAGTGTCCCGTCTTTTATAGGGTCAAAGGTCATACTTCAGGGCATGGCGTGAGTGCACTCTGCAGGCCACATTTCTTGATGGATTTCTTTCAAATTTTGTATGGAGATGTATCTTGGTATAATCTACACATCTTTACTGTTTGGTGATGCTGCCCTCATTGTTCCGTCCTTTATAGGGTCAAAGCTCATTTGTCCCTTTTGTGCACTCTTCTGCATTTCTTGACGGATTTCATTCAAATTTTGTATGGAGATGTATCTTGGTATAATCTACACACATTTAATTTTTGGTGATGCTGCCCTCATTGTTCCGTCCTTTATAGGGTCAAAGGTCATTTTTCCATTTCTTGCACTCTTACTTCTGCATTTCTTGACGGATTTCGTTCAAATTTTGCATGAAGGTGTCTCTTGGTGTAATCTAAAAACCTATAGTTTTTGGTGATGCTGCCACCAGTGTCCCGTCTTTTATAGGGTCAAAGGTCATATTCAGGTTGTTGTTAGGGTCAAATGTCATATTTTTGTTGCATGCATTCTGGAGGACACATTTGTTAACTCATTTCTTTCAGATTTTGTATGTAGGTCCATTATAGATTACACCTCTACAGTTTTTGGTGATGCTGCCTCTAGTGTTCCGTCTTTCATAGGATCAAAGGTCATATTTTAGTGGATGGCTTATGTGCGCTCTGAGGTCATATTTCTTTCGAATTTTCTATAAAAATGCATTATACTCTAATCTGCACAAATCGTTTTGGTAATGCTGCTCCTAGTGTTGACAATATTCCGGGCCACTGGCGGCAATTTGAGGGAGGGGATGGGGGAGGGTCTTTGTCCCTCCTTCAAATCGCTGCCAGTGCCGGGGGATACATTTCGCATTGCGCGGCACCAGCAATGCACATTTCTAGTTATATATGTTTCCTGCTCTGAATACAAAAATGAGAACAAGCCTCATTGTTGAAGGTGGTACATGCACATGAAAAGGCATCGTATATCAAAAACTGCGGGCCGTGATCAAGCACTAAACGTGACAATGTTTACAAGAACATATCATATTGTGACATATAGATTACAAGAGTTGATCATTGTAGCAATTCACCCCACTAAAGGAGAGAAAAGGGGACAGGTAAAGAAGAGGGAGCATAAGAAAGATAGGATGAAACGAATACAAAGAAGAAAGGTGAAAGAGAGAGAGCAAGATAAGGAATAAAGGAAAGGGAGAGAGAAGAGAGAGAAAGAGAGGAGAGTGAGAGAGAGAGAAAAAGGAGAGAGAGAGGATGAGAGAGACGGAGGGAGAGAGAGAGAGAGAGAAAGAAAAGGGGGAAATTGCACACAGATTAAAAATACATTATGTACATATGGTCAATTAATTAAACAGTATGAGCATTCAACAATCGGACTAGGTAGGGCAGAGGGCTATTCCTATACCTTGTCGTTTCACATAACACTTCAGTGAGTTTACTATTGTTTCTCAGGTTCCTAGAGTGAGAGTCGCCGCGAGTTTGGGGCAGCCAGTGTTTGAATTTTGCACTGGGTAGAAGAAGTCTTTGTGCAAAGGGGAGAGACAGGAGAAATACAGTGAGGGAGAAATTGAAAAAGCAAGTGAAATACTATATATATGCGAGAGATAGAAAGAGAAGATTTATGAGAGCACTGGAGAGTTAAGGCGTGTAAAGGTATAGAAATGGATAGCTAAAAGAAGGAGAGAGGATATCCGAGATTAACACAGAGCATGAGAGATAGAAAGGAAGGAGTGATTTAGAGCATGAGATAGCTGATTGGGGGGGGGGGGGGGAGATGTAGAACATAATACAGAGATGGAGATTGATGGACTTGGTGATGGTGATATATTTGACAATACACGAATGTGATTTTTAGAGAGAGAAAAACAGGTTGGACGACTGAAAGACAAAGTAAGGATAGTGTTGTGATGATAACTGAACTCTACACTACGTGGAATATGCCAGCGCGCCCAGCGCACAGAACACGTCTTTAGGAGTTCTGTGGCCCAGCGCCTTGTATTGTCCACCATTTTGTTTCCCCCAGGAAGCACGGTCGTGCCCTGTTCAGACGTATATGACGCACACCCGTTGAAATACAAGACAGTGTGTTTTATGAACAGTGCATGATTTCGTTTTATCATTATATATTTATTTATTTATCAAAGTTTTATTTAAAATACAGGGTAGGTACGTTCAATATAAACAATAAACAGGATAGGTGTCGTGGACAAAACATTCAAGAAAAGCTGAAAGACAAGACTAAGATACAAATAGATATATGAATAACAACATTTGGTAACGCTAATGAATACGGTTATTAAAATGTATAACAGGTATGATTCATAAAGACTATATAGTAAAATAAACTTTGAAAGAAGACACAATGAAGCTTATAGAAGCAGAGGTAGAAAGATCGAAGAAAGGATGGAATTAGTGACATGCACTGATGGCGGCACTGAGTCACCTTGACATTGCCGATAGAAATTGATAATTTTATCATTAAAAGGCAACAATAATGATAATTTTATCATTAAAAAGCAACAATAATGATATAATTACGTATTACTATAAAACCAGTCTCCTGAAGTTTATGTGTAAAATGTAATTTGGATATTCCAACATTCCCGGAAAATTAGTGCTGAAAGTTCTTCAGCATAAATCAATGAGCTGGAACCTGCAACACCAATATCCATTTTGTTTTCCACATAAACGTCAAGAGCCTGATTTTGTAATATAAACTTATTGTTAACAGTCAAATGAGACAGGCCCTTCATATTTAATGAGCATGATTTTGTAATATAAACTTATTGTTAACAGTCAAATGAGACAGGCCCTTCATATTTAATGAGCATGATTTTGTAATATAAACTTATTGTTAACAGTCAAATGAGACAGGCCCTTCATATTTAATGAGCATGAATTTTTAGAGGCATCATCATATAATTGTGGAAATATGATTATTATGTAAGTACGTAGTATAGACCCAAAGGCTAAATTGATAGAGATATAATGATTACAAATTAATATAAACAGATGAAATCAAAACCTTCAAGCAAAGCGAACAGACAAGACTAACATGCAGAGGGATATGAATAAACATTGGTCATGCTTATGAAGGATTTGACAAATCATAATATAGGTTAGTAAAAAATGGATTATGGCAATCAAGAAAATGGAAGCTCGCGTAAGTACACAGGAGCAAAACCTTTTATGGGCAAAGCTGAAAGACGAGACAAATATGCAAAGACTTTCTGATAAGGCTAGAGAGAATAATGAGCTTCATACAGGGACATGTATGTACTTTAGATTATGTTCACGAAGACGACCTAAAGAAATATGGAGATGATGATGATGAAAGAGAGGATATACCACTATACCATGACATCTCCACCTGATTGGTTGAAAGTCGAGCTGCTTTAATTGCTTTTGATTTTTGGAGGTAGGTTATTTGCAACTCTATAATTATGAAAGAGGCCAAAAGAATAATATACAAGCTATAGGCAAAATTGTACATGAATGTCAATCAGGGGCGGATCCAGGATTTTGTATAAGGGGGGGGGGGCGGGGCACACAAATGCAGGTTTGTCAACTTTGGGAAAAGGGAGACCCGTATTTTTTTCCGTCAGACCTCCAAAATTCGCTCAGTGGGGAGGGGGGGTTATGGGGGTCCAGTTTCCCTCCATAATTCTCTGACAAGCAACAAAAAACAATATTTAAGAAAAGGTTTTCGTTCAAAAGGGGGGGGGCGGGCCGGCCGGATGTGCCCCCCTAAATCCGCCACTGATGTGAATGGTGCCAAAAATTCATTTAGAGCATAATATAGTAGAGGCTTAGCTACACCATGATATCTATAGAAATGATTTTGTAGTGACATATGGAGAAGACCGATTGACTGGAATATGATAATTTTAGGGATAAATGTCTGAAAAAATGGAATGGAGAGATTATATTACTATACCAAGTGTTTGTGAGTGCAACAGACTCTCTTCATAAAGGGTATCAGCCAATCCGCAGGTCCCCAAAAAGCGCGCTATTTTATTTCCAGTTCTGCCTGACTATGAATACATAATGAGCAAGAACAGCCAGGAACATCTTATTTGCAAACTATTGAATAGACTACTTATCATTCACCAATTGCCATGAGTTATGCATCAAATAAAAGAAGAGGGATCTGAGATTTGTGACATGCTTTTGTTGTTTTCAAAATAAAAGACGAAATTGGTAAAAAATGGTGTTCCTTTTATGACAAAAAATGGAAATGAAATGAAATATAAATCTGGCCAAAACTACAATAGTTTTATTGTGAGCCAGGGCAAATTTGACATGAGCGTAAAGGGCATTTTCTGTACTTTCCAAAGATTGAAATAACATTAATGTGCACTTCATGACAGGGTCAGGATCCAGCAATATGTAACCAATGTACACACTTTGTCTTTAAAAAAGTCAATTCCAGCATTCCGATTGGTTACCACCACGCAAGATGTTTTCTCACAGCCTGGCAACAGCTTTGCGCATGTTTGCGCAAGGATGAAGCAACATGTTGCGCATTGTTTCATTCAACGCGCACTTGGTTACAGATGGCTTGCTTGCCAATCACAGGGCTAAGATTCTATGGTCTTGACCATGGTCTTGACAACGGATGATCTGCGGCTGAATATTGCTGGATCCTGACTCTGTCATAAATCTATGGATGTTTTGAATGTAACGATGAAAAAGATGAGATTCCAGCGCTTCCATACATATGTGTCTTGATGGCGGCTCATATACTTTTTATATGTCTTTTAACAACTTGAAATCTTGTGAAAAAAAGGCTTTTGTATGACTATTTCATCAGTTATTTTAAACAACTTATTTCTAAAATTCGGACTAAAACAAAATATCCCTGTGTTGGTAAACTATTCATTTATTTTTGCAGAAAGTCTAATGAGCATAGCATTTATATTTATTTAAGAACATAACTTTAAAGATGACCATGCGATACAGCCGACTGGGTGCAGGGAGAGAGTCCATTTCGGGCACTGGAAATAAAATGCGCGATTTTTGCTCATTTGCATACGACCTGCGGTCTGACTGGTATTACATTGATTTAAATATAATAATATAGAGTATTTGTAATGCGCCAACTCCACATGAATAATGTGCTCAAGGCGCAATTGAGAGGAAAAAACTTACAAGTTTACAGTGTGAAAGTAAATCTACCGGTACTGGAAAGCCGTTTTGACAAGAAAATCAGAAGGTAGAAAGTAAATTTTGACTCCAAAAGTCAGTGACCAGTAGTATCTACCCACATATATACTGACAAGTGGTTGAGTTTAAAGAAGATAAGCACAATGGAATGAAACAACAGCAACAACACAATGAAGAGCAGTATGAGAGGGCAACCAAAGAGTGGTGAACACTTAATATGCATTCGAATGGATTAAAAGTAGAAGCACATTTCAATACAATGAACATTCAATAAAATATATAGCTGCTGAGAACCAGGGGCCCGTTACACGAATTAAACCGTCAGAAGTCTAAGTTCATCATAGAAACGTGTGTTATAGAATTAACATGCGTTTCTATGGGATGTCCATGAACCTAGACTTTTAACGGTTTCGTGAAACGGGCCCCAGGACGGTAAAAGTATCTGAGTTAACACTGCTCTCGCCATATGATATGTAACCATCAAGTATTGGACTAGAAAATATTAAGGAGACTTGTTTTGAATACATATAGTTTATTACATACATGTATGTTCAGAAGGATACGATAACTATGAAGTTCTGTAAATAGCTCTTTTTATGAAAGGTTGTACATGTAAAGTAGGTCGATATTGTATAAAGTTGTACTGCATAAAGCTGTGTTGGAAAGTGTGAATAAAAGTAGGCCTATAGTAAAAACAAACAAATTACATGCATCCTCTTTTATGTGTTTGTGTATGTATGAATACATGTATGTGTATATTGGTGAAAGTATGAGTGTATGTATCATTGGCGGATCCAGGGGGGGGGGGCACTTCCGGCCCGTGCCCCCCCCCCCTTTTGGAAGAGAAGTATGCATTTTGACCATAGAAGATCTGCCATTTTCTCGATTGTGACCCCCCCCCCCCTTTTTGGAATGAAGACCGCTTTTTTTGCTTGTCAGGGAATTATGGAGGGAAACTGGACCCCCATAACCCCCTAGTGAGCGAATTTTGAAGGTTTGGCGAATTTTTTTTCCTGCTCCACTTTGTAGGGGACCGGGCTCAGCGTTACCAGGTGTACGATAATTATCGTATTTGTACGATAATTTGGCCCTCTGTACGATGTACGATCAGTAATTAAAAAAAAGGTGGAATGTACGATTATTTGAAATGTACGATAATTTTACATTTTTGCAATTTAAGAAGATAGGCGTACTATACGCCCTGTTTTGACCCTTTTTGGTACCCATTGTCTCTAAAATAAAAAAACTCATTTCCAAGCACATAGGAATCGTACATTTTCAGGCCCGTAACTAGGATTTTTGCGGGGGGGGGGGGGGTCAACATTGGAAAAAAGTGGAGCTTTCTGCGCCAAGCGACCGAGTAGGGATGGCGGGTGGCGGGGTCAGGGGGCGTGCCTCTCAAAGGGTATGGGCCCGAGCGTATATTATATAGTTTTACGTATATATATAAAACTCTCGTGGAAAGAAATACAATGTGACAGGAAATGAGAGAATAATGGTTGCGTAAATTAAATTAAAGTTCCCCAGAGCTGTCCACGGCGACAGGGCTGTGACGTGCCTGAAAATTGTCACAACATTGAATATTCCTGGACCTCGGAGTCGCTGCATGGAACTATCCCGCTTATAAGGTTTGCGAGCGAGCGAAGCGAGTGAGCAAAAATACTCTTTACTGTGCTGCTGCTCATTTCAGTATAGAAAGTGGACCTAACGAATATTCGGGTGCCATGGCGATAGGGCAGCGACGTACCTGAATATTGCTGTAGCATCCTATCGAAATATTCATGCACCTCGCTGCCTGAAACTAATTTCTAAGATTTGCAACCGAGCGAAGCGAGCGAAGAAAATGAACTTTAATTTGCTGTTGCTAATTTCAATATAGAAAGTAAGGTAACCCTAATATCTGGGCGCCATGGCGATAATAAGGCAATGACGTGCCCAAAAATTGTCATAACATTGAACATTCATGGATATATTACAATAAATACTGTGGAAATATTCATGGTCCTTGCTGCCTGAAACTATTTCAAGGTTTTGTGATTAAGCGAAGAAAGCGACGGAAAATGTATTTTACTATCTCCCAAATAATATTTCCAAGACACCCCAAGTGTTATATTGGGGTATTTTGTTATTTCTCATTATAGTTTCCAAGAAGTCGATGTTATATAAAATACTCACATGGCACTTCGGTTGAACAGGCTATATTATAGGTCCATAATTACAGGGCCTGAATGACTTGACCGGATCCGATTGGAGTACTCCATGCAACTTGAGAGCGGGAAAACTTTTCATTTTGAAGTGAACAGACACAATAAATACCCCCCTCTTTCTTTCTTTTCCAGTATGGTTTCTATATTTCACTATTATATTCCATTACCACAGATTTCATTTGAGTCTTATCATGCTTATCACTGCTTATCTTCCCATGTTATCTTTGTATGATGTTTTAAGCAATCTATCTCCTGGTATTTTAAGGATTTCCTGTCCAATCTAACACTTTTTAAAGATCAAAATGCATCATGGAGCACTTAAGTTTTGTCCTATAGTCTGATAGGAATCAATAATCATCCAAATGTCAGATGTCAAAGATAGTTTATTGAAATGTCATTCAACAGGTTCAATGGTCTATCAACTTCAACATATCTCCATTCATTTTCATCAGATTTCATTCCAATTCATCCGACCTGGCAATCCGCGCTGCAAAATTTTATCATCAAATCCATCTTTGGTAAAAGTCGATTTCAAGAAACTGTCATTCAAATTCATCATAAAGACAAGACCTTACAACGACCGGGTGACGATTTTGAATAACTCTTTGAACTCTTTCAGTCTGACAAAATCGATAGCAAAATAAAAAATAAATTCCGAAAATGAATGGCCAAAGACATATATATATTGACTAGGCTGTACAATGGCTGTACAATGTTGTGAAGTTGCAGGCCAAAAGCAAATAAAATTGGAAACCCTATTATCTCACTTTATTTTCCACGTTATATCCGCTCCCCTTTCATGTGACCCCTTGTGCGCCCCTCCCATATCTAAGCCAGTTGGTACGGAAATGTTTTACAATTTTTAACCTAAACATCACTATTCTGATGTCACTTTGGATTTTTTTTATATTCGAACCCTCTGACACCCCCCCCCCCCCCCCCCCCCCCCTTACAGGCCTGCCATTGACCTACTACAAATAATTCTTTGAATGACGCTTTGAAAAAAAATCGATTGCAAGATGGTATAACGTACGAAATTCGAACATGAAAGGTGGAAGACGACATTGATTAATTATAGAATTGCCAGATTAGGAAGATTCGGGACAGAATCGAAATGAAATGTATTAAAATAGACAGAAAGATCGATATCTTATCACATTATTTTCCCCCATTTTACCCATAAGATTTGACCCCACAAAGTTACTTAGACCATCTAAGTCATTGGCAAAAAGGTTGTCAGACAGACTGTAGCCGCTGGGTTTAGCCCCCAGAGCCCCCAATAGAGACCCTAAAGTCGGGTCGATTTCACCCCATCTCCCCCATGCACCAAACTTTGTCAGTAGGAAGTAGTATGTCTGGACATTACAAAACATAAAAAACTGACCAAAAAATTCCGTTGGGATGGGGTGTCGATCAGACGGCCCCTAAAAACTGGAGTAAAATTATCCCCTTGAAGCCCATGCAGGGACCAAATTTTGTCAGAAGGAAGAGCTATATAAATATAAAAACTGACTAAATTGTCTCCCGGGAATGGGGTGTCAGACCCCCTGAAATGAAAACCCCAAAGTGCCCTTTGACAAAGCTTTGCCCCACCAAAGGCTCTGTATGTAAATTAAGAAAAACCCTTTTCTCACCTTCTGACTATGATAACTCAAAAGTGTTCTATTGAATTCAATTAAATTTTCATAACATAATTTTGAGTATAATAATATTCTTGAGGTGCAATTTGGTGTTAATTGGTCTTTTGATTAATAAGTTATTAAATTGTGAAAAATGTATTGCTTTCTCAAAAGTAGCCCCAAGTTATTGTCAGGATTATATAAACACACCCATTACCCATCTTCACCTCTTTGACAAGGCATAATAGAAGAGCTTTTCAGGTATCTGTGGTGTGTGACTGTCAGACTGAAATGTACTTTTCATGTGTTAATTACACAAGGTACGTTCACACGTAGAGCGATAGCATCGATGCTATCGAGGTGTCGATGCTATTTTGGTGAAGACCAGATAGTGTCGAGACCAAACGCTGTCTGAACGCAGATAGTCACGAGATAGAAGCGAGTTTCCAAACTATTCTTGCAGCGAGTTTAGCAGGAGTAAATCTCAGGATCCAGCGACAAAGCATCGACGCTTTGCGGTAGACCACCCACCGCGCTTGTGACTATTTGTCGTGTGAGCGCAATCGCTGCTATCTTCACTCGCTGCTATTATAATTCAATCTGTTTCATGTGGTGCTATAATATAATGCAATGTATGTATTCATGTGATGTACCCTCATCCCTCCTTTTTTTCTATTATCATTCTGTCTGTTTCATCTGGAACTGTAATATAATGTATGTATTCATGTGATGTATATAGGGGTATAGTAGGGTAATGTGTATACTATGTGGTAAGCATGGGCGTTAATCGTTACGTAACTCTATTCATCATGGGGGGGGGGGGCGGCTATTGTGTCGTCCCCCCATGATGAATAGAGTTACGTCACGATTAACGCCCATGGTGGTAAGGAAGGGTGTTTTTTTTTTTTGGGGGGGGGGGTTCCTTCTTTTTATCTTTTTCTTTTTTATATATGTGACCAGTCGCACTGTGTGATTTTCAGTTAGAGATCAATTTCAGTTAGAGATCAATCAATGTGTTTTGGTTGGCATGCATGGTCAAATTTTAGTGTTGGGTATTTCCTGAAAGAGTATACTTTTTTCTAAGTAATCTAAAATGCGGAGGCACCAAACAATCTAGAAGTGGTATTTTTGCCAGCTTTTTATCAGACTTATGTGTGTCTTCTTTGGATTTTGTTGTATTACTTTTCTTTTTCACGACCCTGAATACTTGTCTCATTTTAATCTCCCATAAATCTCCCGGAGTAAGTTCTTGCATTGATACTTGTGCACTATGATAAACAGGATATGTCTATGTAGTATGCCAATTTTTAGGACAATCTGATAATCCCTTCATAGAAATTTTCATTGAGTTATAATCCTCCATTTGTCACCTTAGCACAACACTTTGCAAGTCAGAGTGCTTCAATAGACTGCAAACTTTAAACCCTTTTTAAGAAGTAACATTATGAGGGACTGTGCATTCTTCTCTTTGTACATTGAGTTATGAACATCCAATGAGTTATATATCATTTTAAAGCTGAGAATATGCTCTTTCAGAATCATACATACTAAAGTATGATGTGGTCTTTAGATATTGATTTACATGTGCTTACCAGAGAATATAGTGTGCATGCATGTGTTTATTTTGGCATAAGATTGGAGTTCAGTCAATTTTGACATGTACAAGGTTTATTTAAAATTAAGTATTATAACACATGTATTTGCTACTTGATTGTATTATCGATATTACAAATGAATTGTTATTGTGTTATTATGTTGATTTATGAAGACATATAACTTCCGCACGTTTGACCATGCATACCAATTATACTCGGGTCACTCTGTGTGGCGCAGTAATTATTGTTTTGGCAGCGGGTGAGCGATGAATAGTCACGAGTGGGTGATAGAAGCAAGTCGATCACGGCCTGTCTGAACGTACTGGAAATATTTTTGAAACTTACATAGCATCGATGCTAACATAGCATCGATGCTATGTACTACGTGTGAACATAACTATAGATACCAAGCGAGCTGCTCTATTATGCCTTGTTAGATGGTCATTGGGTGTGTTTACAATTTTGAGAGAGCAATACATTTTTCATAATTTTATTACTCGAAAGACCAATTAATTACCAAATTGCACCTCAAGAAGATTATTATACTCAAAATTATGTTATGAAAATTTAAAGTGAACTGAGTAAAACGCTTTTGAATTATCATAGCACACGGTAAGAATATGGGGTTTCTTTACATACAGAGCATTTTGGTGGGGCAAAGCATTGTCAAAGGGCACTTTGGGGTTTTCATTTCAGGGGGTCTGACACCTCCTTCCCGGTGGACAATTTTGTCAGTTTTAATAATTTTGGAATGTACATCCATAGCTCTTCCTTCTAACAAAATTTGATCCCCGGCTTCAAGGGGAAAATTTTACCCCAATTTTTAGGGGCCAACGGAATTTTTTGTCAGATTTTTGAGTTTTGTAATGTCCAGTCATACTACTTCCTACTGACAAAGTTTAGTGGGGGAGATGGGGTGAAATCGACCCGAGTTTGGGGTCTCTTTTAGGGGCTCTGGGGGCTTAACCCAGCGGCTACGGTCAGGCTGACAACCCTTTTTCCAATGACTTAGATGGTCTAAGTAACTTTACGGGGTCGAATCTTATGGGTAAAAGGCGACTATTTCGCGGCAGGCTCCTGGCCTACTAGTTTGCATTCCTGATCGTGAATTTTGCGGGATCGTATCTTGCCTTCAGCTCGGACATATTTTTTTATTCATATAAATTTAGGTCTACAGTTGGTAGAATCTACTTCCTCATTTTCCTGTGTGATACACAGCCAGCTATTATGGGCTACATGTACGATAATTTTGAGTCTCGGATACGATAATTTAACGCTTTGAACCTGGCAACGCTGGCCGGGCTCGACCTTATCATGAGTGCTTTTACATATCCCCCATACCTTTCCTATATAGACTCCTACTCAAATGTGCACCCCAATGCGGAGCTCAACTGAACATGTGCACACCCTACCCCCCCCCCCCCCCCCCATTCCCTTATCCAACGCTGCCGTCACGGCCGGCCCCCACTTTTCAAATAAATTCTTCAGGAATGGCTCGAAAAGGCTTTGGAGGGGCATTATCGTCAGCGCATTTGCACTAAAGCATTTCAGACACTGCGTTTAGGCTGAGATATTTGGGGGAAATAGGTTGCATTCCGACTTAATTTTCCACAAACCAGGACCGGCCTGGGTTTCGCACGTGCTTGACCCCTCAAATGTCAATGCCCCCCTGCATTGTTACCGTCACCGTCATGTCGTATGTCTCCCCCCCTCTCTCTCTCTATCTTTCTCTTTCTTTCTTTATTTCGTTTCCTCATCTCTTTTCCTTTATTTTATTTCCCCTTTTCCTCCTTCTTTCCTTCCTCCTTCTTTCCTTCCTCCTTTCTTCTTCCTTTTCTTTTTCCCTTTCTTTTCCCTCTTTTTTCTTTTTTTTTCGCCGCCAATAGGGGGGGGGGGGGGGGGGGGCGGCCGATTCGGCCCCCTGGATCCGCTAGTGTACATGTGTGTAGTCCTATACATGCGCTGTGCATAATTGAATGGCAAGCCAAATCTATACTCATTGCCTCCAATCCAGGACAAAGTGCCTAGGTAAAATGTTTTTAAAAGCACTTAAAATTAACAAATCTTGAAAGCTTTGTTGCTTTGCTGCTTCACATAATATTTATATAGCATCTTGTTATTTGTATCGAAAACAAGCTGCTGAAAACTGCTTATCCAATAATAGCGAGCCAATGGAGTAAAATGGAGTCAAAAGGGGCCTGAGCTTTCGATCCTAGCAGAATCTTCGTCAGAGGCAAAAAGACAAACATAAAAAGCAAGACTTGACTCATGGTTTTTGACTCCCCACACTCCCCTTTTGTCCCCATTGTTTTGTGTCTACAGCTCCTCCCTTACAGTTCCTGTTACATGTAATCTGTTTTGTGTCTGTAGTCTATATATATGCTTGTCTTGCTTTTTATGTTTGTCTTTTTGCCTCTGACGAAGATTCTGCTAGGATCGAAAGCTCAGGCCCCTTTTGACTCCATCTTGTTATTTGGTGTTATTTTTGTTGGTTTGGAAAAAAAAACTGACTAAAACTCTTTGTTTTGTCCCCTTCCTGAATAGTTAACAATTTAGATATCGCTAAATGTTGGACAATAATAAGGAGTAAGAAATGAAACTGTTCAGTGCATATTCTGTGGGGTTTTTTTAAAGAATCGTTTTCAATCAGCTAGACCCGGCAGCTTGATTTAAAGGGAGTGACAAGTCGCAATCTATGGGCGGTTTTACTGTTGGCTGCTCCTTTCTCTGGATCAAAGTTCAAAGCGACTTCAATTTATCGCGCGCAGCTAATAAAAGTTCGCACATTGACCCAGATTTGAGTAAACAAGATCGCCCGTTCTTTATTCCAGTATTTGAATCTCATTGGTCGGTTACGTACGTAGGGATTCGAGTTAACGATCAAGGGAGGAATTCGGCAATAACATTCCTTCGGTAGCGCACGATTGGACCTGATTGTATCCGAATTTCCCCGAGTCAGGCCAACTGGTCAGGCCCATGGATTACGACTTGCCAGTCCCTTTAATATTCCGACGTTTCATTCGGCACTCCGATCCGTAGCTGGCACAGACGTCATTTTCGGGGATTCCCCCGAGTGGGAGTTCTGATCCTGCAATCGTACTGTATGCGCTATGCGCGCGCAGGATTTGGGGTGCGATACACTTTCGTTTGTTGTAGTTTGGTGAAAGTCTTTGTGTGCGATTTTTAACTTCCTGCTTGTATTACTATTAGTATCTCTAGCTCTAGTTAGATTGTTTCTCTATCTTAAGGAACTTGTTTTATTCCAATGTGACGCTGGATGTTACAAGCATAGGTTACAAGTATCAGTTTGTAACAAATCTACCAGAGACAACCAAGAAATGTAAATTACAAAGCAACAAAGTTTGGTTCAGCTTCAGTTAACCGCGTGAGTGTGTGCTGCGCTGGCCAAATGCAAACCATTATACTGCGCAGGCTGGCTTTATGGATGGTTGATGACGCAGTTGACAATACTGCCGATGCCGTCTGTGATGGGTGAGCAAACATATCTTTTTATTCCAAACTTTTCATTGTCCAAATCCACACATACATGTATGAGGCATAATCGTGATATAGTCCCCAGCATACCCTAATCCTAACCCTAACCCTAACCCTAACCCTAATCCTAAACCCTACCCTAACCCTAATCCTAATCCTAAACCCTTACTGCGGCAGCCCGAACACGTAGTGTTCGGGCTGCGCTTCGCAGTCCTTTGATCGCATGGATGTCATGGATGTCCCCCGCACATTATTGCTCATAAATCTGTTAGGCATAACGGTCCAGATGTCTGGAATGCCTTACCGAGTGACACTCGAAATTTACCTACCATTCATTCCTTTAAAAATGCGATTAAGCGCATGCTTATCTCTAAGATGTGATTAATACATATACATGTACAATTATTTCTTGTATTACTACAACAAAGCCTAGAGGTTCATATCACCCGAAAGACTAGAATATTTTCATCCTACATAATTTGTCCTATTACGTGTATAGATATCCATCGACGCCTTTACTATATTACTGATTACATATATTATTTGGGATAATAAAGGCTCCCTCCTCTTTCTCCATCTTCTTACCTTCTATAACTTTATTTTCATCTTTATCTGTTGTAAATAGTGTAAAATTTCAAATTAGTTCATTTAATGTTAACATTGGTTATTGAGTTTCTCTCTTTGTTTTTGTTTTTTCTGTTTATTTTGTTTTAGTTTTAGTTTTGAATGATAATATATGTAATTCGTTAGTTTTGAATGTGAAGGTATGGCAACGTTTCAAGCCTTTTAAGCTTATATTGCTATACCTCTGTATGGTGCTCCATTATTCTATGTCTGTGTTGTGACCATAGTTATTTTACGATTCTGTCATTGTTATTTGTTTCTTTAAATATCTTCTCTTATGGATGTGACCGCTCCAAGGAGTTATTTCAATGTACTATGTAATATGATGAACCATTCAGAAATAAATAAATAAATAAATAAATAAATAAATAATGTCACATAATTACAAGGTCGTTTGTCAAAATGATAGCCATGAAACATGAAATCAGTTGATTTTAGGCTATTTTAGGTACTTACAATACTTTACGATTGACTGTCGTCTTTCTTTTCAATGAGGATGAAACAAAAAAGGCATATTTATCTCCAAGAGCCTGTAGTAAAAACTTCCGAAGGTCGGTGTTTTGCTTGCAATGCGCATGCGTCAGCAGCTCCAATTATAATACAGACAAGAAGGGAGGATTATGAATATTCATTAAGACGAGCTTGAGCGAGAGCGCTAGATCTATACGCCAGCGATCGGCGGATTACAGTGGGTATATGAATATTCATTATTCCATTGACGAAAACTATGCCGTCATTGTAATGTTAAGGGGTCCGGACAACCCGACCACCGGACAGCCCGACCCAAGACAACTCGACCCAATACCCTGGACAACTCGACCCGGTCGAGTTGTCCAGGGTGGGCTGCGTCTTCGGACAACTCGACCTACTTTTTTTCTTCTAACAAATTTCATGAACAGAGTTTCACAGCATGGCTACAAAAGACATTTTCTGCATCAAGTATGTTGATATGATACATTCATGACATGAAACAAGGAATTTTAAGCTTTTCAGTTCTATAAAACATGATTTTCCTTGCAGTGAGAATAACGATGTTCCCATATTTACATGTGTACGGTATATCCGCGCACCGATCGAAGCAACCGACTCTAATAAACATTCATAGGCGCATGCGCAAGTGCCTATTTTCAATTTGGCTTTAACAACATGGCGAATGGGACTGGTTTCGAAAATTGAGAGTAAAAAGTTACATTCATCGATTCTACACATTTTTTAGGAAAAGCTGATTTGCGTAAAGTCTGTTTAGGTAAGTGGCATCGTATATATGATACTTGAATTAAAAAATAATAATTACATGGCCATTTTTTAAATGGTCATTTGAACATTGGTACTTGTTGTAGATTGTGAGACCCACCGAATCGTACTAGGCCTACTGGTTTCACTCAGGACGCTGCCACTTCGTGGCAGCGTCCCGGGGCTACCTAAACCCTAACCCTAACCCTAACCCTAAAACCTAACCCTAATCCTAAACCCTAGGCCTAACCCTAATCCTAATCCTAAAAAAACTTAGATTTTTTTTGAAGCGGGGACTATTTCACGATATTGCCCATGTAATTGTATGGCAAGGGGTCCTGAAGCTACGCGGGTCCTAAAGCTACGCACCATACAAATCACATACAGCGCAATGCAACGCGTTCAAATCGGGCTAAAACACACACACGCGATACACACAGTCAATTTCAATATCAATTTGCATTCATTTATTGCATGTGCGTAGCTTTAGGACCCCTTCATTTTTAACCCGTTGAAGACTGAGCCCGCATATATGCGGGCTCAGTTTTCCCCGCTCGTGGACTGAGCCCGCATATATGCGGTCTGAGAAAATCGAAGACACGAGCTCAGTTTTACACCATTTATTTCACTCATTACTACATGAATAAACATAAATCCTTACTGATTCGAATGATTATACATTTGACATAGTGGTTTGCTTTGTTTTACTTTGAAATGATAACGATTTGGGGTAGAAAACACAGTTTCAAAACCTTATTTCCTCTTGAACTCTTGAACTCGAACTCGCATAGCAACGCTCTGGCTCACTGCCGAGAACCGACCAATCAAAATAGGCTTGTGCGCACACGCTCTATCATTTCCATATGAATTACGTTTACCCTCGATCTCTGCCTTATTTGCATAGTTTATGCAAATTAAATCGATCGACCACTTCGCCTCGCGTGCCGAGTTCTTTTTCTCCAGCTTTGCATGCCACCGGATTGATTTTCATAAAGAAACTTTTTTTCATTTTTGAATATATTTTCCACGGAAGTTTATTTTATCATTGATCGGATTTTTGTTACACTTTTCTCATCAATTGTTCTGTCTTCATTTCTGACCTTCTTTATTACCGTGTCTTGTTCTCCATTATAAACACTCTATTTTATATTTCTCTCACCCTCTTCAACAGCAATTTCGTCTTCTGTGCTCGTCTATTCGTTTAGAACAGAACAGAAAAAAAAACAAGAGGAAAGGTGGAAACAAAGAGTACGATCAAAACTCATGAGGCAAAAAAAAAAATTAAATGTCAAATGCATAATGAAATAAAAGCAAAAGGTTAGAAATAAATAGATGAAAATCTTTTGGGGACATTTCTTCTACTTTTTGTTTTACATTCATAGGTTTATTATGGAGTTCACGATTTCTCATCATCATGCAGCATCATACTTTCATTATTGCTTCCTCTGCTGAATTGTTTTCTGTATAAAGGAGTAGCGTTATTCACATTTTATTGAACTACATACAGTATATTCAGTTAGTCGCCGTACTTTACAAACAATAAACCGAGTCCAGCTTGGGTTCTAACGGTTTCAAAAGCATGAATGGATTTCCTGTCTTTTCATCGCAGATGAGAACAAAGGAAATACGAACGAAGGTTGCCAAGGCCACGCCAGATAATCCCCCATTTTGTCAATGGAGCTCCAATCCAGGGGGCGGGGGGGGGGGGGGGCACTTCCCCGTTTTGTGAAGGTCATAAATGTCTATAACTCAGCAAGAGGATCTAACATAATAAAACACTCATCGATTACTTTCTTTTCCAAAGGCGGATCAAAGTTGGTGGCTGTAGAAAAGAATAATACCGAATATATATATATGTATTTAAACTTGTACCAGTGTACCACTTATAACAGAGGAATTATTATTGAACATTTCCCCTATTTAGACTTTAGAAGTTAGCGAAAGTCGAACCGATTTATAAGGTTTAAACTCTGTGAATTCATTAGTCTTCCGACCACTTCATGAGAGCTTATAATCTGCGGCAAACCCCCCCCCCCCCCCCAAAAAAAAAAAAAAAAAAAAAAACGCGAGAATAGATAACACAGAATCCACACGAAACGATTCTGTAAAGATGATTATAATAAGAGAAAAATCGTTTTGTTTTGTTTTTATTTTGTTTTTTGCACAAAAAAAACACATTAGCACTGTGAAAATGGTAGTCCTTTTCTTACTACGAAGCTGCTAAAGTTATCAATATTAATTTCTTATAATATAATCATCATTTTACATATACATCAACAAAATTGAATAACTTGAAAAGGCGACAAAATTGGAAAATACAGAATGATTCGGAGAAGCGTATAGTCTCGCTAAAATAATAAATTCCTATAACAGCAACCCATCATGATGGTATAATAATGACTACTAATGAAATATTGTTTGAAAGGAAATATGAAGGATAAGACTGGAAAATAAGAATGAAAGTAAATGACTTTATTCATTCATTGTTAAATCAGCATAAGACGAATTATTTAAATACATATAAAGCAATAAATAGAAAATATGATATGCAAACACGTTTATGAGCTATTGTCGCAATAATGTCTTATGAAAATAAATGAATAATACATTAAAAAAACAGAATTGTGAGGATAATATGTATGGCCGGCGGAACCGGGGGGCCCCAAATATTTTTGCATCGGACATATAAAATGTGTTACAAAAATTTGGACCCCCCCCCCCCCCCCCCCCATGTGTGTGATGACGACATCGACTATCGGCGATGTCCTTTGAACCATTTTTTTTGTTTTGTTTTGTTTTGTTGTTTTTTTTTGGACTTGCCGGGAATGTCGACAACGGCGACGATATTGGACTTTTTTGGGGTTGTCAACAAAATTTTTGTCGGGAATGTCGACGACGGCGGTGACTGCTCCCATTTTTGTAGCACAATAGTAACATTCCCTGCATGGTTCCCATATTTGGGCCCCACCAATCTCAAAAACGTTCGGCTGGCCTTGATAGAATGTGGTAGACGAAGAAAGAAGGAAACAAATCAAGGGAGACAAAACGGAAGGATAAGATAAAGGAATAACTATAATTATGATAAATGAAGAAAAATGTGGGAAAATAAAAGAATAGCCCAAGGATAAACGACGAAAAAAGAAGAACAAAATAAAATTTACGAAAAAAAAGCAGACATGAATCATGTGAATAAGTGAGATATAGGAAGCTACAACGAGAATTCAGAATTGATAAAAAAAAAAAAAAAATAGGGGGTCAAAGGGATGGGGGATGGGGAAGACAAGAAATACAATCAATAAATTAAAAAAGACGAATGGAAGTAAAAGTATTTACTCTCGGAAAAAGAAAACAGGCAGAAAATTAGGATGAAACAGATGAATTTCATGGAGATGGAGGAAACAAAATGGGGTGGAAATGATATGTCGTATAAATTCACCAACCACGTATCCCTCTGTCTAAAGAGAGAGAGAGAGAGAGAGGGGGGGGGGTAAAATACAACCGGCGCAAAAAACATTCTTGTTGACACCGGAACCTCATAAATTATTCATTACTTCCGTCGGCACTAGCCAATAAGGAAACAAGAAAATGAATAATGCATGAGGTATCGCGCAGTTTCGTGCACCGAACACTATGAATATTCAGTAAGCCAGCGGCAAAAGCGATCAAGGCGCTGATTGGCTATGAACGCAGTAAACCACACCCCCTCCTTGACAACCACGCTTCGTTGAGCTTGTCAGGATTTTTACCGTTCCCAGCGGGGGAATCGCACTGGGCTTTACCGTCTTCAACAAAATTTGACATCGGCATTGATATAGACCTGACTCGTGCATTATTGACATTCACCCATCGTAATTTTCTCCACAAATCAACTTTAGAATATCCAGAATCAGGATATGGAATGAAATTGGTGACAAGCCAGTGATTTCTGTGACCTTTTAGCTGCTGAAAACAAAGTGCGTAGCTTTAGGTCCCCCCATCATACATGATGTATGACTATGCCGAGGTTATGTGGGACGGCCTAGTTAGTTGTACTTGAATATGAGTATAAGTGTGTTTGCTGTTAGTGTTACTGTTACTAAATTTGTTGTACCGTACCGTATTTTACTAGTGAATTGTGACTCTGTGAGTTTTGCAGACCACAGTCATGACACTGACAGGAGGGAGCTTACGAAACGGGATGGGAGATAGCGTTTCATGAAAGGAGGTAGACCGAAAATTCTGTCTCTCGTTCGTTAGCTTCTTATTTGGATAGGGTCGGCTCTTCCCTTAGAGACAGAAACGCTCCATACACTCGCCTGTCATGCCTGTGCAAACTCACTGACCGCCGAGGAACAGTCATGACAGTAGGCATGCCGTTGTTAAAATGTTAATATTACGATTTTTAAAAATATTTGTGTAAATTAAATAGATTAGGCCTAGGCTCTATACTAGCTTAAACGAACATGTTCAACTTACCAAGTTGACTGTTTTATTCCTTTAATGCTCCTTTTTCAGGTAATTCAGGGTCCAAGGTTTTCTCCGTTTGAAAATCTTCCAGCCGTATTCAAACTGTTTATAGTGTGTAAGTCAATGTGTATTCGGTTTGCACAGCAGAGTGATACGGCCATTTCTGTCTCTAAGTGAAAAGCTAACGAACAAGAGACAGAATTTTCGGTCTAGAAAGGAGGTTGTTGGATATTTTATCCGACAACTGTTATAAGCTACTGTTATAAGCTACTGAAATCCTTGCATCTGATTGGCTGAGACCAAATTTGTCAGATGAAATATCTGACAAGTCCTTTCATGAAACACTCCCCAGAGCAACAGGATGGGGGAGAGTTAACCGACTGTGACGGTCCTCTTACTCCCCGTCTTGTTTTTCAATCAAGTTACGAAAAGGTGGACGGTGACCCACTGCAGTGCCAGTGTTCGGCTTCCTGTCCCCACTTTAGTCTAGACCGGATGCTATTTCGCCCGAGAACCATCCTGAAATCAAATGGGATGGAGAGATACTCGGAGTCAGAGTCACGCATGCGCACGTCGATATTTCGCTCGACTCCCCGTCGAAAGGCTCCTGTCCTGAAATTGTAAGCTTGTTATTGGTGTTAGAAAGTGACATGAGTGAAGAGATTCAATAGAACTGGAAGAAGTCTTTAAAAAACACTTTCAATTAGAACACAAAGAGATTGATATAATTGCAAGGACAGTAAATCTACTCTGACTCTACTTTCACCATTGCTGAAAAGTGTTTGTGGAAGTGAAATCGTGAAACTCGCTGACCTTCACTAGATCTATATTTTGTGAACTCCAAACTATCAAGATTGAAAAACAAAATTAAATATTCACAGTGATTTTTTAATGTATATTTTATACATATTTTTTACATTCCTTCGGTAGCGCACGATTCGACCTGATTGTATCCGAATTTCTCCGAGTCAGGCCAACTGGTCAGGCCCATGGATTATTGTTGTTTGTTTGTTTATTTACGCTTTAAGGCGCTTTTCATTCAGAAAGAATATTTGCGCCTTAAATATTACGACTTGCCACTCCCTTTAAATAGACGAATAGAGTCATTGTACCATCACCGTTAATGACACTCTTGGTCAATTTAAGGGACATTATAATGGCGCCATCTACGTGTGCAAACGTGGCCTAGTTATCCAAGAAAGCTCAATCGATCATAAATATTTGTGTCAAGTTTTGCATTAAAAGTATGTCTTGTTTTTCAAGGTTATGTAATGGAAATGTTTAAAAGAGTGGTGTTATCGTGAAATAAATCCCCCCTTGTTCACTCCTCACAGTTCTGGTTTATTGTGTACAATGCTTTAGTGACTTCATTCCACCTCAACTCTGCTGAAACCAATATCACGATTGCAAACGTAGATGGCACCATTATAAATGTCCCTTAAATTGACCAAGAGTGTCATATTAACGGTGATGGTACTATGACTCTATTCGTCTATTTAAGTGTGAGACTGGGTTGAGGTAATCATAGCTATAATGAAAGTGAATAGCTGTGGTGGGCCATTCTTTGTAAAGTGAAACTTTTGGTCACACATTTGACCAACTGATTTTGCCTCATTGCCGAAAAATCAGGTTACATTTTATTGATTTTGTTTATAATACCAGCTTCTTACCTGGACAAGAAAAAGTCATTTCCAAACCACAATGTTTTTACGGGGACATTTAATAATGTGCCTTATTGAGTGGTCACACACACGACCGACCTAATTTTCACTTCTCTCAAAGTGAGTCAAAGATAAGAATGTCCACTGATTTATGGAAATTTACTTTCAAACTGTTCAGAGCAACCCATCATACAGCAATGAAAAGTGGAAACTTGCACTCCAAGGGAAATACGAGAAAAGTAGGTTTGAATACCAACAAGTAAGACCCTTTTTCGTGCGGGGTCGCACACGTGACCACTGAAAGAAAATGATGTACTCTCATTTCAAATATTTACCCTCCATCTGTTGGGGGTAAGATTGTTATAAAATCCAAATATCCAAAATGAGAGACTTCTACTACAAGACATACTAGAAAATTAGGTTTAAATGAGCTACACATATTTTTCAATTTTTCATAAACACAGCTAGCGCCCGTGGATGTCCACGGGCTGCTTCTGCTAGTCTATATTACGCTAAGGATTTGGGGCCTTTTTTTTTGTTTAAATAAGCGCCTCGCATGGCCCTTTCGGTCCCCACCTTTTGGTACCCACAGGTGGGGAATTATTCTTAGACTGGTGGGAGGCACTTCTTAAGGGCTGACGTGCTGTGTGGGGGGGGGGGGGAGATGTCTCATTGAGGCCGGTACGGTATAGTCTGTAAGCACAGACCCTAATTTGACACTTTATCAGAAAATCTGATAAGAAGAAGATCCGCAAAAGGGGGGGGGGGGGATAGTTCGGTAATGTGTTCCAAATTAGGTTAAATTTCTAATACGGTTTCTTTTTGGCTAAAAAGAAGTCTTATGATGATGATGTAGGCCTAAATAGTATGTAAAATACCAAGTAAGATATAAAAGCGCCGTTAATGGTATAACAAAAAAAATTCGGCTCCAGGGAGTCTGATTTATGTAAACATGGCATTACTTTCTAAATTGAACTTTGAACTTTGTTTTTTTTGTTTGTTGTTTTTTGGGGGGACTATTTCTTAGTTGAACTTAAAATTCTTTCTGTGCTATAATTTCTTTTATGTGGGGATTGATGTTCGATGAGACAGGGTGAAGGGTAGGAACATGTAACTGTTACATGTAAAACAATAAAATAAAAAAAGGAGGGGATTTCTGCCACTACATATTTTAGGACTCTTTATTTCAATTTAATTTATTTCTACTTTTTACTTATATCATGGAAGCATATACTTGGGTAAACTTCCTTTTGCGACAGCCTCCCGAAATTAAAACAATATAATTATATAGGGTTGGAGTTAGGGTTTAGAGTTTAGGGTAGGGTTTCGGGTTTACGTAACCGCACACTTGGGTGGCTGTCGCATAAGTCATTAACAACTAAATTGACATGAATGGGGAAAATGGCCTTCATACCGTTAGAAACATGTTATTGTATATCGCCTCAAATATATTATTCATTCCCTTATGACAGACTAAACCGATCTGTAAACATCATTCGGGGGAGGGGAGGTGTAGGAGATCACGTCACTTAGGAATATCGGTTGCCACGGTGTAAAGAAGGAGCCCCTCCCCCACAACCAAACCAACCAAAATTTCCTTCGAAAATATTTCCACTATGATATGGATACATATAGGATATTACTCCCGTCTCCCCTCGCGCTGGGGGTGACGGGAGGGTAGTAGGGAAAAGTCAATCCGTCGGTCCTCCCAAGACCCATATAAGGGGGCCATAATCCCCCTGAAAAGAAAATGACCATAATTTTTTCCCCCTCATTTTTGCATTGTTTACAAGGGACGTACTGCTAATTATGCAGGTTATGTTTTCATGGCCTTAATTTCTCTGAGTTTTAAACTACAGAAACATGGCAAGATCAAATCGCTCCCTCTAGGTCTATGCATGGATATTCTAATTGCACATTATTATATCCATATCATTTAGTCTCCATCAAGATGAAAATGTATTTTTCTTCAGAACTCATGCAAGCTTTGGATAAAGAACACATACTTACATGTTCAGGGGTGGATCCAGGATTTAGTATAAGGTGTGGGGGGGTTATGGGGGTCCTTCCATAATTCTCTGACAAGCAACAAAAAAAAAGTTTTCATTCTAAAGGGGGGGGGGGCACACTCAACAGAAGGCCGGATCGTCTATGGTCAAAATGCATACTTTCCTTCCAAGGGGGGGGGGGGGGCACCTGCCCGGAAGTGCCCTCCCCCCCCCCCCCCGATCCGCCAATGCACATGTTGTAAAAACTTCTTGGTGCTAAATAACTAATTTTGGATCTTGGATACCAGCTGGAATAAATAAGGCTATAAGACATTTTTACATGTATACCAACCAATATTTTACAACTAACAAAGGGCATTTTTATTTTAATAGTAACTTACTGGGGAAATTGCTGTCATTTTGACGCACTATTGGATTTGTACAGTTCATGTCCGCTAAATGACAATTAAACTGGTCTTGTTGCATTTTATATCCCTCCGTCCCCCTAAACAGATATAAAACAATGTTAATAAGGCAGATGATTAATTAATGATTTATGACTACTTTCGAATGCTGCAGGCCATCAGGGATGGCAATATGATGGCAATCTTGCAAACCTTTTTGCAGCTAAGGCTATCATATCAAATTTAATGACACCTTTTACTTGTATTGAAGCGGTGCCATGTTGCCTTGTTGCCCTCAACATGATTCAGTGATACTGAGGTCAATTCTGAAATTGCAGGTTTTAGCCTTAACGTGACATCTCAAGAACCATTTGATCCATTAACTTCAAAGTTGGAACTAGTGTGCACCACCATAATGAGACGAACTGATTAGATTTTTTGTTCACGTAGGTCAAAGGTGACAGGTACATGTATTAGAGGTCATTTTACAGGTGTATGTGAAATTTACCTTTGTTATCACCATATCTTAACTATTTTGTATTCATGACTAAGAGGAGATAAAGTGATCAGACTTTTGGGTTATAAGGTGTGCGGTCAAATGTCAGAGGACAACATGTAATTAGAGGCTTTTTATTCTGGTTATCACAAGATTTTAAGAACAGTTTGAGCCATCAACTGAATTTAGGCAGAGGCATATATGTATATGTAGGAGATGCAGTCGCATTCATCTTGTTTTTACTTAGTTGAATATGTTAGAGCTCCAGACAAAATCATCTCCCCCCCCCAAATGCAAATTTTCATTATCAATTTCTGGATGCAGTTTCACCATCATCTCATCATCAGCATCATAATACAGTGCCAGATTTAAAGGGGGGGGGATCCCTGCCATTCCCCCTCCCATTGAAAGAAAAGTATACATTGTGGACACCCCCCCTTTTACTTTTACTTTTACTTTTTTTTACTGACAACCTTTTCTTTTTGTGCTTTTCAATACAGCTTGCCCACCGAGTCTTTCACTCGTACAATAACAGACAAACAAAGTGTATTTGCTGAAAACCTTGTGAACTGAACTGATGTACCTCATTTACAAGAATAACAGTGTCGCGCTGTTACTTTGCCGTGGCTACGCGTGTCATGTTCTCTACTAATAGAATGCTACCCGCAGTTCGCAAGGATGTACTGCCTTCCCCCCGAACGAGCAATGTCGTTTATCAGTATCATTGTCGGTGTGAAGCCGTCTACGTTGGCCGTACATCTCAGCGTCTAGCGGACCGCATTAAACAGCACGTACCCTCCGTGGTACGACAGACATCAGCTGGTAGCCGAGCACAGCCGAAGCGTAATTGCAAAACCGCTGCTAGCGTCGCTAATGTTCAATGCCGCAGTCACAGCGACTCTGCTATTGGTCAGCACTTGCTGAATAGTCCGAAATGATGTTTGAAATGATGGCGACTATGGTTTTAGGTGATGTTGATAAAGATGATGATGATAAAGATGATGATGAATTGATGGAGAGGGAGATGTTGATGAAGATGATGGTGAATTGATAGAGAGGATGTTGTTGAAGATGATTTTGAGTTGATACGAGGATGTTGAAGATGATGAGGTTGGGGTGGCAAGAAATTGTTTTTCGCCAGTCCTCCCAAAGTCACTCAGTGGGGTTATCAGATTTTATATGGGGTCCAGTTATCCTCCATGATTCTCTGACAAGAAAAAAAGAAAGAAAAAAAAAGGAGATCTGTATTTCTTTTCTTCTTGCCAGTTCCAAAAGTTGCTAGGGGGGGGGGGGAGGATGGTGAGAATTCAAAAGAGGGGTGCATGGGCTGGGATTCCCCCCCCCCCCAAATCTGCCTCTGCATTATGATGCTGATGATGGGATGATGGTGAAGCAGCGTCCAGAAATTGATAATGATAATTGGATCACTAAAGCTAGAGGAATTCAGAACCAGGAATGCCGCTTTGGAATTGCACATGTAGCGCTCGAAAAATCAAGCTGCAATTTTATCAATCTGTGAATATAAGATAGATATAAAGGGATCGTAAATAAATGTACAAAGTTTGCATGAATAAATGATGACTTTGATTTCATATCCAAATATTGAATTGTTACTTTCATCTTTAGAAGAATGAACAGTATACAATAAAGTCTCTCACCTATATAAGAATGATTAATATAGAGATGAAGCCTTGTTTTCCATAGAGAAGTCTTTGAACAAGACTAGATAAAATAAAAGTACATTTGTATGTACTTCAATTATCTATCACTGAATTAAAACCATTCAGTGAATTAATTCAGAGAATTCAACTTTCAAAATACTTTTCGCCTAAATTGAATAAATCTAAACCTTTTGGCTAATCACGCTCCTTTACTCCAAAAGACAAATTAAACCATAAATGCTTCATCCTACTTAATTGTTCTTATTGAGGAAAGCCAAATGTCAATTTACTGCAATAAATCATATATACCTACCTATTATGCTAGTAGTCTTGACTACGCGACCCCTTCGAGAACTTAATACAAATGAGTCACAATATTGTGCGCACACCCCGTAATCCTATTGTTCCCCTTTGCCACTCACGCACGGCAACACGCAACGGCCATCTTCCTCTTTCTTGCTCGACCTGACGAGTTGGGATATCAAGTCATGGCGCTCCTGAAATCAGGTCTTTTTGTATCTTTTCAGCGCGCTTTTTCGCATCTTAAAAGCACTTTTCGGTACTTATATTCGTCTAGATTATAGTACTCTTGTGTTTTGTTAGTCACTTTTGCCGATTGCTAGGGATTTTTGATTCCTTTTCTTGGCAATTATTTTTCACTTTTATGGTTAGCCCCACGTAGTTATATCTGTGTGTTTGCGGGTGTTTCCGTTTGGCACCGAGCCTTTGGGTTGTCACGGTTTTTTGCTGTGAAATTTGTTGTGCGTATCTCCAAATTTATTATTATTATTACCTGCACTCAGTCAAAGTATTTCATATTTTGGTATACTTTATTGTCTGTTTTATTGCAGTGTTATGAGTTCGGAAGAAGAAGCAGCTAGGTCGTGGAGACCTGCTTCTTCCGAAGAGTCGTCTAGCAAGACGACTCGGCCCTCCAGAACTCTCCCGAGTACTTCGGTACATGGGGGAAGGAGGAGGGCTGCAGGTAAGTTGCCCAGTGGTGTTTCCCTGCAGGGTTTTGCCAGCCTCGGAGCTTGCGGCTTTGGGGCGGGTGGCGTTAGTTGAGCTTGGGACGTCAACTCCGAAGCCCACGGCTTCGGGGTGGGTGGCGTCAGGTTCTAGTGGTTTGGATATCACGAATCCAATCCCCCGGTCGTTCAGACCAGAGGGGGGACGTCTGTTTCCCGCGCGGTAGCGATGACTCGCTTAAATCCGTTAGGGGAGACGCGTGCCACTACTGCAGGGCAGCTCACAGGCACCGCCCATGTTGGTCTGGGTTCTTAAACCCTAGCCCCCGGCCGATGCCAGTGGGGGAGCGAGTACTGCCCGGGCTGTCTATATTGCCAGCTGATGGGAAGGCTCGAGCCAACAATTATGGGCGCTCTATGGAGCGCCCATAAGTGCGGTCACCGGAGCGAGCGATTACTTCCGGTCTGACCTGAGGTCACCTGAGTGCGCGATTACTAGTGCTCTCCTATTGTCGCCCACGGGTGGAACAATAATGAGTTCACATGCTATTAGTAGTCGGTGGGCGAATACTGGGACCTTGTCCCAGTCTGCCCTTGCACCTGGTTATTGAATAGCCCCCGGCCGACGCCGTATGGGGGAACGAGTGCTACCCGGGCTGTTGCTTTGCCAGCTGATGGGAAGACTGGAGCCCATGTTTATGGGCGCTCTACGGAGCAACAGGTGTGGTCACCTGAGTGCGCGACTACTAGTGCTCTCCTATTGCCACTCTCTAGTGGTACAATAGCGAGTTCACAGGCCTTTAGTAGTCGGTGGGCAAATACCGGCCCATGGCTGTTGCATCTTCTTGCTCAGCCGATATGGGTAATTTGTGCGCGTCTTTGGGTTCATACCCTCAGCGCACTTCTCCCGTAGAGGGAGGTGAGCGTCCCTCAGCGGAGGGTTCGGTTCGTGTTTCCGAAGCGGCTTCGGGGATCCGAACGAAACCGAATAAACGCTCTAAAAAGCGGGTTTCGGCTTCGGCTCTTGTTGAGCCAGCCAAAAAGAAGCCTAAGAAAGGGGCTAAAAGAGGCAAGGCTTTGCCTGCCTCTTGCCCGTCGGGTTTGGCTAACCCACCGGCCTCTCAAGCTGAGATGTTCGGCATGATGCGGGCTTTTGCCCAGACTCAGGGTTGGTCCCTTGTACCGGGCACCACATCCCCTGCTTCTGTCCCTATTTTAGGGTCGGACATTGAGACTAATCAGCCTTTTATGGTTGATTCTTCTTTGTCTGAGATGGGATCACATGCGCCTCCTATTATCGCAGCCCTCGGGGGCTCCGCCAGGTGAGGAGACTTATGGTGGGCCATGGGAGGATCCGACTGTTTCGGCCTTTGTTCGTGATCCTTTGTCACGATCAATTCAGGCGGAACCAGATTTAGAGGCGGCCTCTCAAGCTTCGGTTTCCGAATTGCTGGGGCAGGCAGAGCCTCAGTCGCTCTCCCTTTGTGGGGTAGAAGCGATTGCTTTGTTGTCCTAATATCTCCTGATTTTCAGTCAGCCCGCGCCCAGGGTTCGACTTCGCGTTGGTTCAGGCAGCAGGATTCCTCCGAGGGTATTTCTCTTGCGGAGGATTTCAAGCTGGAGTATGACCGCATTGAAGCGGCGCTTCTAATTAAGCGTCCTGTTTAGTTTGCAGTGGTCACAGCTTTCCACTGTCGCAGAGTCTTGGTTCTTACGGCCCTTGGGGTTAAGGAGTCTGACATCGCACCGCTTCTCCGGGATGTTCCGTCTCGGGGTCCTTCGCTTTTTGGCAGTCAATTTGCTACGGTTTTTCAAAGAGAAATCGATGCGCGAAAACAGGTCTCTGTCTTGATTACGCAGTTTCGCGCTCACTCTAAGTCGACGCGGGCCTCTGTCCGCGACTTGGTAGGTGGCCGTCTTCGTTCCTTTCTCCCCGCTTGGGAGGCCATCTCCGGGGACGCTTTTGTTCTCTTTGTTCTCTTTGGCGAGACGGATTCTTCATAGATCTCTCCGCCCCGCTCCCCGGAGGGGCTATAAGAACACGGTCACCTCACATGTCTGCCCTCGCTCGTTCTCATGCCTCATCGGAGATCGAATCGCTGTTGAAAAAGAGGGCTATAGAAAGGGTAAGAGACTGGCTGTCTTTTTCCCTTTCTCCGACTTTTGTTATTCCCAAGCGCTTGGGAAAACTTCGTTTGATACTGAACTTGAAAAGAATAAACAAATTCATTCCTTCAGTACATTTTCGGAAGGAGACTCTCGCCTCCATTCTCCCGTTGATCAAGAGGAAGGACTACGCGGTCTCGATAGCTTTCAAAGATGCGTATTTCCATATTCCCATTCATCGCGCTTTGCTCGATCTTATGGGGTTTTCCTTCCTCTCAGAGACTTTTCGCTTTCGCGCTCTTCCCTTCGGGCTTTGCCCAGCCCCTCAGGTTTTTACTCAGGTTGTAGCCGTGCTGGCAGGCTCACTGAGGCGACGAGGCCTTCGGCTATTTTGCTACCTGGACGACTGGCTTCTCCTAGCGGAGTCGCGCGATCGTTTGTTAGACGAGACTTGTTTGCTCATCAATCTTACTCAAGACATGGGTTTCCTAATAAATTGGGAAAAGTCAGAGTTAGTTCCTACTCGCAGCCCAGTTTTTCTGGGGGCTGTGTTAGACATTCGGAATCAGTTGGCTCGGCGCAGTCGAGACAGGATTCTCACCATTGTCTTGGCGGCTCGCAAGCTCATGCTGGCCAGAAAGGTCAAGGTCAGACAGTGGCCTCAGTTGTTGGGATATCTAGCCGTTCTAGTCGATGTTCTGGAGGATTGCCGGCTCCTTATGAGACCGTTTCAGGACATCTCCTCAGGTTTTACAAGCCGGGCAAGGATTCTCTGTTGGTCTGGTTTCCAGTACCAATAGGAATCAAGTCTCTTCTCTCTCGTTGGACGAACGAGGAGTTTCTCGCGCGAGGCAAGTCCTTCCGTACCCCCCTTCCGTCGATCTCGGTTTCGACGGACGCCTCTCGGTTGGGGTGGGGAGGACATTGCAATGGCAGCACGGTCGCGGGGGATTGGTCTCATCTTGGGACTCTTCCCCATATCAATGTCCTGGAGTTTATGGCAGTTCTGTTAACCCTGTTCCTTTTCAGAATTTGACTTCTCAGTCGTTCAGTTCTGATCCTCACGGACAATGTCACTGTGGCGGCTTATATCAATTGGCAGGGAGGCACTCGTTCTGCTACCCTGAATGCCCTAGCAGCACAGCTGTGGAGGTGGTGTCGTCGCATGGCGATCACACCCGTGGCCTCTTTCATCCCCGGTCAGGAAAACCTCATTGCGGATTTTCTGTCTCGGGGCAGGTGTCTTCCATCAGAATGGATGCTCCATCCAGAGGTCTTTTGCAGCATTCGCAGTTGCCTGGGTCCACTGGAAGTGGATCTTTTTGCGTCGGTCCTAAACCACCAACTTCCGAAATATTGCTCCCGTGTTCGCGATCAGGGAGCTTGGGCTCTCAATGCTTTCTCTCTCAGTTGGGAGAATCTTCGAGGATTCGCCTTTCCTCCCTTCCAGCTGATTCCGCGAGTCTTGCGGAAGATCAGGGAAGATCGGGCTCGGGTGCTTGTGATAGCTCCCTTTTGGCCCAGGAGGAGTTGGTTTTCCGGAGCTAATGAGCCTTCTGGCGGCTCAACCGTTCCTTCTTCCGTTAAGAGCGGATCTGGTGTTGCAGCCCCTCTCGGGGATTCTTCACCACAGTCCGGAGTCCCTTCATTTGACTGCTTGGCCCCTGTCGGGGAATCTGCAAGACAGTCGGGTCTCTCTGATAGAGCCGCGGACTTTTTAATGTCCAGTCGTAGAGTTTCTACTAGGGAAATTTATAATTCCCGTCTTTCGGTCTTTTTCCTTTGGTGTAAAGAGCAAAATCAAACCCCGTCTAAGGCTCCTATTGGTTCAATTGCGGATTTTCTAATCTCGCTATTTGACAAAGGGAGATCCATCTCTACTATCCGAGGCTACCGATCGGCGATCGGGGCCATTCATTCGGGCTTCTCAGATGGTTCGGGGATTTCTAATTCCCGCTGTTGAGTGGTTTGATTCGGTCGTTCTTTCTGAAACGTCCTCCTCGTTCTAAGTTAGTCCCGTCTTGGAGTCTGCCTAAGGTCTTAGAAGCCCTGGCGAAGCCTCCTTTTGAGCCGTTACGGTTAAGACGCTCTTTTTGGTAGCCATTGCCTCTGGGCAGAGGCGCAGTACTCTTCATGCCCTCTGTCTTACTCCTGGTCATGTTCACTGGGAGAGAAAAGGTGTTAGATTGATTCCTAAGGCTTCTTTCATTGCCAAGAATCAAACGGCTTCCTCTGGCCCTGTTGAGATTTTTCTTTGTTCGCTTTCTGAATTTTCGTCAGTGCGCGAGGACAAAGTTTGGTGTCCTGTTAGAGCTCTCAAATGGTATATTGATAAGACTAAGTCTTATCGTAAGGATGATCAGTTGTTCCTGATCACTCGAGAGCCGTTTTCTCCTGCTTCTCTTGATTCCATTTCTAGATGGATTGTCGAGGCTATTAGGGCTGCTGGCACAGAGGCTCTTTTATCTGACAGTAAGCCTCGTGCTCATGACACTCGTAGTGTCAGCACTTCCTGGGCTCTGTTTCAAGGTGTGGCGCTTGATGATATTTTGAAGGCTGCTTATTGGCGTTCGTCCAATTCCTTCATTTCTTGCTACCTTAGGGATGTCCCTGCAGGTGAGGCTATTTTTGCGTCAGCTACCTTGAAGGCCACTGTGTCTTCTTTGTAATCCTATTCCCTTCTGCTTGAAACATGCCTCCCGGTCTTTGAGTTGGCGCTGGTCTAGCATAATAGGTAGGTATATATGATTTATTGCAGTAAATTTGTAAAATCAGCACTGATTTTCTTATTTACTATATAAATCTATATACCTACCTATGACCCTCCCTCCTTCCCCTCACCTTGCAAGCAACATTTCAAAGTACACGTATTACATTTTAACAAATTTGCTCATGAATAAAACCTCATAAATTAAGGTTCATTTTTCATATAACTTTCCTTGGACAGTCACAGTGGAGCAAAACGGTCTCCCGATGGTTTCTTTTCCCTTTCCCTTTCCCTTTGTCCTTCGCCTTTGTTGGCCCTGATGATCCTCCATCTTTGTCCAGGATGTTATGTTACTATATTAGAACTTCAGAAATTGCGATACGTTTCTTTCATTCGTTGTAGCAAATCCACGTGAATGTCGCTCTCCTGCAGATATACAGCTCCAGCACAAACATGTTCCACCAGCCCCCTAGAGCAGAGGCCTGGTCTTACCTGCCGATTCCGCTCGCTTCAAGAACGTTTGTGTTAGAGCATCATCACTCCATTTGCAGATGAATATCGTTCATTCAATCCTAAAACTACAACATGCACAAGTCACAGTCAGAGCAAGGAGTTATCACAGAACACATTCATATTTGATATACAAATAAACCAGTAACGTATCCTTTATGGGGCAGTCACAAGCATCCATTATAAGTACAATCAAACTCTAAGCTTCTTCTTTTCATGAAATTGCTCCTATACAGAGCTGATGACAAGAAAATGTCTATATATCCACCTACCCACCCACCCACTCAAAAGTGCATGTTGATTTCACCCTGTTTGCGAGCAGTAAAATGTGAGGATATTAAAACAAATTCATGACTGAAAAATGCTGCTTCGTTATTATTTATTCAAATAAAAACCGAAAATCATCCACATGAACTCGTTAACAAGGAAAATTTTAAGCTCTGATAGGATTGCATTTACGTGGGAATACCACAGCCATTCACTTTTACTATAGCCATATTACCTGCCATGACGTCATGGGCAGAGGAATCGTTTTCTATGTGCAAATTGGCGTATATGTCTTCCATATTTTAGTGGAGTTTACTCGCATATTTCACAAATCTGAACTTGTTTTGTTGGTTTAACGCCACTAAATGTCACACAAAAAAGAACAGTGGTAAACCATGCAGAATATGTCATTCTCACCAAGGAAGGGGGATGGAAAAGAGAGTTTGAATACCCCCCAAATTTCTGCGATGGCTTTTGAATTTATGCAAAAGGCAAGACAGCAGGGGTTTGCCCCCACACACATTGCTTGAATGTACTGATCTCCTGCCCAAAAATTTTTTTGCGACAAAGTTGAGGGAAAAAAACATCAAGAGTATTCTGATCTTTTCAAGCGTTGTTTGTCCAGATCTATTATCTCCAGCTTAGAGGTATTTGGAAAAGAAATAGGAGAACACTTTCAGAATGCTCCTTGTAAAGATGGGAGAGATATGCCTATCCTAGTTCAGACATGTATTGAGGATGTTGATGTCCATCAACCACTCAGATGCCAGAGTGAGCAATTACCAGTATTATTAAAGTGAATTTTACTATCTGTTACATTTTGTTTTGGTATATTGTACCTTGCCATAGACTGTTCAATATCTGAGGACCTTGCAGTTTCATGGCAATTGTACCACAATGGTATCTGGTACATGTAGCTATTGCCTGATGAAAATGGAGAGTTTCCAGTCATTTAGAGAATTAAGGGGGGGGGAGTGAACTAGACATATCATTCTGTAGAATGTTTTCTTATGGATTTCCTTTTCTGATGGATACTACAGGTACATGTACATGTACATGTATCATATTATAAACATATGATACCAAGAGACTTTTTACAAGGCATTTGAAGAGGTTGGTGCCCAAGCATTTTGAGAGATACCTTGAATGATGACGGCAAGTCAACTTTGTCACAGGATTGCATAACAATGCTTCCTTTTCAAGGTTACAAAGGTCTATGAATGCTTCCAAAATTTCTGCCATGGATTTTAATTTATGCAAAAGCCATTATTTCATGAAACAGTGATATGCATAGCATGGGCGGTATGCAAATGAGTGAACCGATGATGTCACACACTCACTTTTCCTTATGTATTTTATTATATGAAATTTCAAATATTTCAATTTTTATAGATGTGATAATAAAGAATCCCTTCCTTGTATGAAAATAAGTTACAATAATGATGATTTTACATGTTCCATATGGAGTCAAACCATGTTTTACATTATTGAAGCAAAAAAATGAAATATATGATATTTCATATAATAAAATACATAAGGAAAAGTGAGTGCATGACATCATCGGTTCACTCATTTGCATACCGCCCATGCTATGCATATCACTGTTTCATGAAATAATGCAAAACTTCAAAATGCCATCACTTTCTTATTTTACATCCGATTTCAGTGAAATTTTTACTGTTATGCTTGTTTAATTTTACTCTGTTTATTCAAATCAACTTGATATTAGGGTGGACTTGGCCTTTAAACTAAAATTGATTGTGAATGATGGATGGGCCATCAAGATATCTCACACATCTTGTTATACAAGTACATGTAGAACAATATAACAGTATCTTCAACATGTTTGATTCCAAGTGGCCTTTTGCTATACCGTTAGTGTTCATCATCTTTAAACATCCATTGAGGTTGAGGAGGCCCATTGCCATCCAGATTCTTATATTGTTAACAAATTTTGAACTTTCACTATATCTGTTACAATTTATAGTCTGCACAATATTTGGTGTAAAAAAGATACAATTGATGGACGCCTTTATTTTTTAATAACTCAACAGTTATACTCTTAACAGACTGAGGTTTGCACATTATAAAGTTAAAGGATATCAGATATACAGTCAAACCTGTCTATAGCGGCCACCGAAGGGAAACGGCAAAAGTGGCCGCTATAGACAGGTGGCCACTATAGACAGGTCGGCAGCCATTTTGAATTTTTAGACATAACGTACATGTAACTAACAACATCACTTGTAGTGTACACATCCATGTCACTTAGGAAAATAAGGTATAGATTTACAGATTTGTACAAGTATAACATTTCTTATGAAATAATATTTAATATAAAATGCCAAAATAGATCTACGAGCAATATGTGTAAAATTAATTTTCCCTCAAATTACATGTAGCACGTTCATGTTCGTACTGCCCGTGGTAGACTGCTGTTCTTGATTTTTATTGTCTAAAAACGATGTCCAATCATGCTTTGGTTTCCTGTCAATAATTACAATAATAAGTATATCTTTTGAATAAAATCATGTAATCAATTTTCATTGAATAAATATTTGTCTTTTGAATTGTTTAAAAGAAGTTTTAACTGTTTGTGAGAACAGACGATAGAAGGTGCTCACTTGATTCGTTGAAAGTGCAAACGGTAACAATGGATCGCCGGTGGACGAGTTTTCCCACCGTTTTTTAGCTGGACAGGCTTGTACATGAAATTGTTATTATTGATCCTTAAAAGATAATAATTGGGTAGTATTGTATTGTTTTCACTTTCTAAAAAAAAAATCACTTGTGGGAAAAAAAATTTTTTCGAAAGCTTTAACCCTTTTAATTTTTTTTATAAATCTTTTTAAAATTGAAAATTAATATCGAAGTGTACAAGCCTGTAGTAATGTGCCCGTGCGATCGATATCAATGCCGATCGTGATACTGGTTGTTTCATTTTGTATGGAGGTAGCTTAAGAGAACTATACAAGTGCAGGGGATCGCGGCTAGATGGTGCAAAGCACGGGCGTAGACACGCATAATTATCAATTGTTAGTGGGGGGGGATGATCTATTCATCATCCCCCCCACTAACAATAGAAAATGTGTTCGTGTCTACGCCACTGGTGCAAAGATTACGTAAACGAACAATACTACATGTAGTGCTTACATGTAATTCTTACTCAAAAGACTTTTAATCTCTAATTAGTCGGCAATGTGGTAAAACTTTTAGATCTTTCATGAAATCAGTTCTACTTCTTGGCTGTTATATAATCTATTTGCAATATTTCTTCAAATAATCTTTTCAAAATATTGTTCAGAAAATTTAAGTAAGTACTCAATTTTCATTCCGTACTCAATCAGGGCATTTAACCAAGCATAATAATGCTTCATAAAGTTCATGGAATAATGAAAGCTATATTCCCATACGTTGATCAAAATGTACGTCGCGTTATGTTTTGTTATGAAAATAGGTTATAACCAAATGTTATAAATATGTTTCAAAGATTAATATTTAGGGGAGTAATTTCTATTTGATTATGCACCTGTATATTTCAATTTCTATGAATAGTGAAATAATTCGAAGTACTCCATAAAATAGATTATATATTTCATATTGAAGGGAAGCAAGCCATTATAACCATAACCAAATGATATATGTAATGCTATTTTACAATTTAATTTAATATGCCATTATATCACCCATGTCATATTTATAATTGTTCTGTTTAATATGTGGATGTTTATGTAAGCTATTTACTGTTCAAGCAAAAGAAATATCCATGTTGAATATTGGACCAATAAATACTATACTATTTTTTTTCAACATCAAATCTGTGTGTATCAGTAATTAATTCTGAACACAACAAACCATTGTGGATCTCATCTGCCATTCCCAACAACCTTTTGCTAAGGGAGACCATCCAAATTCACCAACCATTCCAGAATGCCGCAAGAATGGTCCCCTAAAAATCCATTGTCTTGCTCATCCCCATTCTGGCATGCGTTCAGAATGCGGTACTTAACTCCGCGCTCGAGAGAGACGAGAGGGAGAATTACAATTGAGTGAAAAAAGGTGACATTTTATTGATTCTATACATTTCTGAGGAAGAGCTGATCTGCGGAAGGTCTGTTTAGGTAAGTGGCATGACATATATGATACTTCGATTGAAAAAATAGTCCCTACGATACAACTATACATTGTCATTTGCCCATTTAAATTGTGAGACGCACGGAATAGTAGTGGTTTCACTCAGGACGCTGCCACTTCGTGGCAGCGTCCCGGGGCTGAGTTTTATAACTTCCACAATAGCTGGATTAGAGGCGCACGCACGCGCTACAATGACATTGACAATGATTTTATTTCTGACGGCCCCTCCTGTGCGCATGGAAGAGATCATAAATAAAACGGCAATATTTGGCATAAGAAAAGTACAAAGAATACATACTGCGAATAATGAACATATGTACAGGCAATATGTCACAAAATAAAGTATATTTTTATTAGCCAACCTACACCCACTGAGGGTAGGAAGAGATATACACCACAACACCCAGTTGGAAAGAATGTACCGTAGTCTAGAATAGTGCGTTATTATGATTAGTTAAAAATAAGATGTGATACTGGATACACACTTCGATACCGCAACAGTGGAGTAAATCATTACAGACTTGCATACAGACTATATTAAGCCACTCCAACAAAATAGGGCGTTGTAGCGTATTATGAATTTTGTGCTAGAGGGAAAAAAATCGGAACTTGAAGATATTTGATTCGTTGAATAAAAGGAGGTCGATTACCAAATAAGGCTAGTTTATGAATCATGCATGGCATACCCTCCTCTCACATTCGATATTTAAAACATATATGAATAATGATGAGTTCACCAGCGATGATACTCGCTTGGGCTAACGCCCTCGCCCATTGTCCGTATTGTCTCCATAGTTTACGTAACACAACTAGTATACTTGCCAGAAAGCCCGGCGCATATCGCATAGGCTAGCATGAAAAAAAAAAAAATCACAGCAGGTCATAAATCATTAACTGGGTCAATGACATTGAGAGACTCTTGGGAGCCATTGTCTGGCAGGTTGTTGATATCACTGCGGTTATTTATAAATAGTATGCGCGCGCGCGGGTAGATCAAACAAGCCTTTCCCCGAAATAATTTGTAAAAAGTACAGAGGGGGGGGGGGGGTTACATAAAGTCCATGTTGTATTGACGGATTGATGGAACTAGAAAAAGGGTAAAATGAGCTAAGAAAGAGGGGATCATGCAAAAGCAAGGAGAGAAATATCGTTAAAATGAGTTGAGTTAATTCATTTACTTTTTTGGAATTTGTCGATAGCCGATGCCTCTTGCAATTTTAAGGGTGCTAAAAACTCTACCGTGTTTCCTTGTGTTATTCTTTGTTTTTATCAAGAATAATCACCTTTTTCTTATGCCTGTTTTTATTCTGTCAGCTTTTCATTCAACTTTTCCGATGTTTCTCTTTAATTTGTCATTTTCTTCTCTTTCTATCTGTTACGTTGACACGATTCCATTTTATTTCTCTCCTCTCCATGTTTCTATTCCGCTCTCACAGTGTTTGCCCTCTTATCTTATGCTCTGTTTTTTTGTACCGCTCAAGTGGTGTGCTAAAAATATAAAAGATTCAGAAAAAGTATGAACCTTCGAAAGAATTAACTCTATTTCATATTTCGGACTATGAACCACCTTTTTTTTCCAAATATGAACCTTCAGAAAAACCAGTTGCATATGTCATAGGCCTATACGACGAAAAATATCTTGGCAAAAAGAAATGAATTTCGTGACCATGGTGAATGGTAAAGGAATAAATCCCGTTGGTTACTTTTATCCTTTTCACTTTTTTCGTTATTTTATCTGGTGATCTCCTCTTTCACCTCGCGGTCGCCGCTCTATTCTGGCGTCCTTCGCTTACATTGTTTTATTATAAATAGACGGGTTGTCACCATAAATAAAGTATAAACATGAAAAAAGGTTATATACACATAACTTCACTGATTCTCATCATTGTAGCTATTTAAGGGCAACAAAATATATACATACGTTAAACTTCCGCAATAATTCTTGCGATCCATACAGTTCCTTAAAAAATCATTGCCGTCTTAATATCGGAAGAAATATAAAGCGCATTTGGTGCGCAAAACTGATTATCATTTTGTTAATATTATCAATCATATCGTGCATTTTTCATGTATTGATCATTCTCATCAGTGAATTTATTTAAGGGCAACAAAAATATACATCGGCCGTCATTTATTTCATCTGTTTATACTGTAGTAATATTATTTCTTTGGGCAATCGTTCCAAATCTGTATCATCTAGCGAGTGTAATTTAATTTCATCTGACGATCATTACTTTATTTCATATGATGAACTTCAATTTCTTTCACCATTAAACTTCCGCATAATTCTTGCGATCCATACATGTCATTAAAAACAAAAATCAGCTATTTGTTGCGTCCTAATATCGGAAGAAATAATGCGCATTCTTTCACCCGGCGATCATCACTTCGTTCAATCTGGAAATCGTATCCTTTTTTTATCTGTCAATATACTGTAGTAATATCAATAATATTTCTTTGGGCGATCGTAAATCTGTATCATCTAGCGAGTGTATTTTAATTTAAATTAAACTTCCACATAATTCTTGCGATCCATACATTTCATACAAAAAAAAAAATCAGCTAATTTTGCGTCTTAATATCGGAAGAAATATAAAGCGCATTTGGTGCGCAAAACTGATTATCATTTGTTAATATTATCAATCATATCGTGCATTTTCCATGTATTGATCATTCTCATCAGTGAATTTATTTAAGGGCAACAAAAATATACATCGGCCGTCATTTATTTCATCTGTCTATACTGTAGTAATATTAATATTATTTCTTTGGGCAATCGTCCAAATCTGTATCATCTAGCGAGTGTAATTTAATTTCATCTGACGATCATTACTTTATTTTTGATTTCAATTTCTTTCACCATTAAACTTCCGCATAATTCTTGCGATCCATACATGTCATTAAAAACAAAAATCAGCTATTTGTTGCGTCCTAATATCGGAAGAAATAATGCGCATTTTTTCACCCGGCGATCATCACTTCGTTCAATCTGGAAATCGTTTTCTTTTTTTCATCTAACGGTCGACGCTGTATCTTATCTGGTGACCGTCGCTTACAATATTCATAAATAAAGCGAATTCACTATAGTATATGGCATCAACATGAATCTTCAAAAATAATTCTTCCGATCCTTACAGTCAAAGAAAGGGAAATACTTTGAAACGAGATTATAGTATCATGCCGGCATGATCGATATCGCAATAAATGAAGTACCTTCGATCGCGCTGCGCGTCCTTGACTGCCCCGTTCATGATTTTTAATCACCGCATTCTGGGACCATTCCAGAATGACCCCATGCCATGTCGACGACAAAGGGACATTTCAGAATGCTTCCAGAATGCTTTCAGAATGCCCCTTTGTTCGGCAAACAAAAGGCGCCGGATCGGCCGGAAATTTGAGAACGCGACTAGAATGGGGATATTTCCGACCCATTCTGGAATGCTTGATGACCCCATTCCGGATACATTCTGGAATGGTCGATGAATTTGGATGGTCTCCCTAACCATTGTCAATAATAATGCATTATCCTCAAGAAATTCATTTTGCTAATGCTTGTACTCAGGCTATATTGATTTACATGTTATTGCATGCATGCACATTCATAAAATCTTTCATGAACTTTAAAGAAATTGAGACTATTTTCATAATATTGTACATGTATTCATCATCATTCAAGTTTTATACATGTACATTTTTTTAACCGTCAAATTACCATTCTTGTATTGGTACAGGACAGAGCCAATGTCTTTGATCTTTGGGGACTGCTGCAAATCACCAAAGTCTTCAGTACCTCCACAGACAAGGGTTACAACACACAAACCAAGTCATCCAGAAACTCCTAGCTGTTCCACTGAGACCAGCTTGATGCCACCTACAATCAGTCCAGGCTCAAATCATTTGTCCTCTACAACCAGAGTTCTAGGTGAATCTCTGAATATGAGGAGGTCATGCTTGTACTGGTACAGACCAGTGTGTCCATCTTCAGTCATGAAGCAGAATGGCAGGCCAGCAGAGACTTCACTCCCTCCAAAGACTAAGGTTAGGATACATGGTAACAAGTATTTTGTTTGAATACCGGTAATTGTATCAGATATTTAAGATGTGTAAACTAAAGGGAGTCAGTTTCTTGACTTAAAATTTCTGGCATGTTAGATCTTGGTGAAGCCAAGAGACATATCAGATTCCATAGGAGCCTATTGTAATTTGGGGTTGAAAAAAATTGATTCTGTACTCATCTTTAATCCTTGCAAAAAAAAATAGAAATCAAAGGAGCACCAAATATGTGTTTATGATCAAAAACAAGTAACCAATTATGTCACACAGAAAAAAATGAAGTTGGTGAGTATTATGTCTGAGTAATTTTCAGAGTAGCATGCTTATTTAACTTTGGACATTAGTAATACATGTACACAGTGAAGGTGTATATAGGCATATATACAAAAATATCACTTTAGATTACTTTTCATAACTTGTTCAGGTTATATGGAAATCATGTTGTTGGACAAAAATTGAGAATTTATATCATCAATATGCAAACAAAATAGTTGGTGAGTTGACCAAGTTGCCAATATGTCTAGTGGTTTTTTTGCTAGTTTTTCATGTCACTTAAAAATTCATAACTTTCTTATTTTTTCTAATTTCCTCAAATACTTTTTGGTCTGTTTGTGTGATTTTTGTACTTCTATGAAAATCAAGTAATTCTTACACCACACTTCCCCTCTTATTTGCAGGATTTCATACCTGGCTCATCCTGCTTTTCCAATGGAGTGAGTTCCTGTAGAAGCATGACATCTTACACTCTAGGTGGATTCTGTCATCTCTATCTGCCAATGATTCTCCTGATGAGAGCTGGTGATATAGAAACTAACCCTGGACCAGAAAGGTAGGCCTACATGAAGGTCATATATTATACTGTACACTAATAAGGACACTATTAAGGTGAAATAAATACAGGGACAAATATTGGAAAACAAATTGGACACATTTTTGTTTTCTTCCCTGTAATGTTGCAGACCCTTTTCATCCTTTTATGATTATGGTGAATGTAAAAAATAATTATCTTAATCAGTCCGGCTGTGAAATAAATCGCATTGAACAGCTTATTTCATTTTGTTTTTATTCACACTGTAATTTTAAAGTGTTACAGTAATGATGTTGATAATAGTAGTACACTTCTGAAAAGTGCATGACACCATGTGATCTTTAGATACATCTTTGAGTACATTAGTATTCAATAGTATAGATGAATAATTGTGTGGCTTTTTTGAAAGTTCTGATTGAATTTTATCCAGCTTTATAATATTTCTCTTAATCTTTGTGAGAGTGTATTCCATAATTCTGGTGCAATTATATTTTGATGAAGATGTAGTTAGAATTGAAATTAGAATATTCCACTGGGTATTTAAGGACAAATGGAAAACGGGGAATAGGTGATATTTCTAAATATATTGCTTCTTTTACGGACCTTTCTTATGTTTAGGACAGCCGACGCTTGAATAAGAAAGGTTCAGAACGGGACGTAAAATATATAGAAATAAAAAAAAGCAAGAAACACTAAAACCCTGCCCACCCTTAGCCACCAAACAACCATGGGAATGTGTCAATAACTTTTTTATAGGTCACTATTGATATTTCAATTCATGGAAAGTTTGTGTGACAAGCTCAATGGAATCTCTAGGATACAGTTTGAATTACATCATGTATCAAGGGAAAAATAAATTATCTGGTATAGAAGATGAAGGAAATGCCAATTTTACTGTCGTAATCGAGTATACTACAGTATTGCTCGAAATAAAGTTGACAGATTAACGCACCCTAACGCGCAGATCGATGTGGGCCTGACTATCGCGTTAGTAACGCGCGTGAACGTTAGGCGAGTTTGGAGCGGCGGTGGTTCGGCCAGCGCAAGATAGGCGAACTACATTATTGAGGTGTTACTAGCGCGTTAGGATCGGCGATACTTATCAGTCGCGCGAGAGTCCATTTTTGGTCACGCACGTGTTGAATTACCGTGCGAGAATGCTCCACCGTAATTTCTCGCGTGGAATTCCCGCGCCTTTCCCATTAAATTTTTACACGATCGTGCCGTTCGATGTGGGTATATAGAGGGCATTTCTCTGGTTAAATAGTAGCATCCAACTCGAACTCCACGGGACTCCACGCCCTGCTCAACAGTGCAGCTGACGGGAGCGCGATGGGATATAAAAACGTCTTTTTCGCGCTCACGTGCGTTGGCAATCGTGGCTCGTAGCTAGCGAAAGTTCGAATCGGCTCCTACACTACCGCTCACAGGTTTTGGCATCGGTATCGCACCGTTAACCTGTCGCCATGGAATGCAACTGCAATGTCGGTACTACACGCAGTATGGACATAAAGCTAGATTATGCCCGTATTACTATTAGCAGGTTGGCCAAGAGCGCGCCCAACACAAAAACATTTCTGAAGAAAGTCAAGCGAACACTGATGAACAATCTACATTTGATAACCAGGGGAGCGTTTCATCAAGTGTTTTGTCAGTGATTTTTACCGACAAATTTGCTCTCAGCCAATTAGATGCAAGGATTTCAGTAGCTTATAACAGTTGTCGGTCAAAATCACTGACAAAACGCTTGATGAAACGCTCCCCTGGATAATGATAAACCCTCGAAATCATATATGATGAAGGGCACTAAAGACAGCCACGAAGAAAGCTTCACACATGCTTCTAAATGAGCTATGAGCTTCTAGGGGGGGGGGGGCTGCATGCGCATCTCCAACCTCCGGATCCGTCAATGATAATTGTACGATTTTTACAAAAAATATTTGTGCATGATCATATCACGCTCACGACCATCTTGCCACCTGTTCACCGACCATTTCTCGAGTGTCGCCTCTCGCATCCATATTATCATTTGTATATTCAACACTCGGCCGCGAACTGGTTTTGTATTATTGCAGAACAAGCGATTAAAGGGCGTAGTTTACAAACTCAACAGTCGCTCCATACTAGCACGTGGCATCTCATAATTCGTATACTAACTTAATTTTTAATATCGGCGAGCTTGATCTGACAATGTCACAATTTCCTGAAACTTTAGCAAAGTAAAAAATTACTGAAATCAGATTAAGAGTACATGAGCGATATATCCAAAATAATATCCTTCCTTATTCATGCGAAAGTGAAAAGCAAGGCCGGCAGCGGGAAGCAAAGAATGTCTAGAATGCGCGCGATCAACAATTTCCATTCTTAAACTAAACTAGACCTCATTTGACAAGCGGTCTTTTATCACAAGTCATGGCACGCGCAAAAATAGGCCAAGCAGTCAGTGAAGGTTTGCGCCTTTTTTTATTTTTGATCTTTCACACAGCGGCTTCGTATAAGGAGATCGAATTTCAAAACTGCAGGTGCGTTAAAGGATGACAGTCACGGACGGGAGGGGAAGAAAACTTCATGAATTTTTAAAATAAATTATGAATTTGATGAAGTTGATATTGATGACGATAATTGTTTTGATGATATGATTATCAAGATAATGATGATTAATGATAAGCATTATATAATGATGTTATGATGATGATGATGATGATAATCATGATATAACGATGGTATGATGATGATAGTTCATTTTCATCTCATCATGATACAGATCGAATTTTAAAAGGGAATCGCATGTGCATTAAAGGAAGAAGTTACCGTCCGAAAAGGAAGAAAACTTCATATTTTTTGATGAATGATGAGTTTGATGAAGTTGATATTCAGGGGCGTATCCAGGGGGCGCAACGGGCGCAACAGGCGCCCCCCCCCCTATTGGCCGTCGTAAAAAAAAAATCCTCATACCAATTGAAAATATTGTTCATTAAATAGGCTTCAAAATTGGTTACATATAGCACTATTTTGCATCTCAGCCCTTCTTCAGAAGCAAAAATTTTCCAAAGACCCCTCCCCCATGACGGCGATCAATAATTCCTGCCCCCCCCCCTATTGGGAAATCCTGGATACGCCACTGATATTGATGAAGATAATTGTTTTGATGATATGATTTACCCCCTCGTGACCTTACAGAGCCGCTGTGATTTTGCCGCTGGCCTTTCATTAAAACGGAGACAATACCCATTAAATCCTATATAATATGCCGAAAGATTTGTTTACAAATTATAAATCCTATATATAGTTTTAAAAACAAGTATTGTTTGCTGACCCAGATTTGGTCTTGCTGGTAACTTACGTAACTTCGCACCTTGAACAATAGGGAGCTTACCTGAGTTGTGGACAGATGACGCAGGTATTGAATAGGAGTTCTCTACTGTACGGCCAATTGAATAGGAGGAAATCGGACTCTTGACCTCTTCAATGCCTCTTCCTCTGACTACGAATTACTTGGTTTTCATAAAGCCTTAATTAGTCCACTGTTATGGTCGGGCCCTTATCAGGGCCACACATCTCCAAGAAAGAATTTTTTTTGTTTTTTTTTATCTTAATTATTTGTAAATATCTTGATTTGTCATTAATTTTTATATATAACAATGTTTGTATCTGCTTGAAAGTTTTTTATGTTTATGAACTCTCAATAAATACACACACAAAAAAAGAATAATTTTTTTCCTCTCTCGTGCTTCTCTTATTTGACCCCCTCCCTATGAACATGAATTTCAAGAAATCACACATGACAGAAATTCCTTTTATTCTTGTTTTCCTTGTTCCTTTCTCCTTCTCTTACTCGTCTCTTTCTCCTACCCCCATATTAACATATTGATGAATTTCAAGAAAATCACACATGAAACAAAAATTCATAATTCTCTTTATTCCTTTTTTTCTTCTTACTTCCTACTTCTCCTCTTAGTCCTCCCTTTCTACCCCTCCCCCTTCCATATGAACATATTGAATTTCAGAAAAGTCACACATGAAACAAACATTCATTATTTCCTTTGCCGTATTCATAATTAGCTCCGAACCTGAAACTTTTCACTGTTCTCTGTTTTCTCATTTAGAACCAAGTTAATAAATGGTAGTCCTCCCCTTAAATATCAGGCTATAAGACCATAAATTTTCCTCTGTTTCCGATAATTTAACACAATAATTTATATTTAATATCAAGCTCTCGCCCCTTTAAATTCCTCACTAGAAGACCAGCGTTAGAAGATTTACGACACTCGTAAATTACACAATGGCCACTATAGTTGATCTGCAGAAGGAGAGAAAGTGCCAGACCAGCAGTAAACAAACACGAGGTCACTGTAAGGGCATGCAGGCCACGTGCGTTTATCTCATGCATGTGCTGGGTCACAACATGACGCCTGAAGGGCCGGGGAGCATTTCATGAAGTGTCTTGTCAGTGATTTTTACCGACAACTGTTATAAGCTACTGAAATCCTTGCATCTGATTCGCTGAGAGCAAATTTGTCGGTAGAATCACTGACAAAAAACTTGATGAAACGCTCCCCTGGTCTATTGTTCTCCCTCTCCGATCCCTTCTATTACGCGCGCGCTGTTGGTACATGTACGTACGTGATGGTACGCTGGACGCTCATAGAGCCAGGCCGCCATGCCAGGCCAGGGAGGGAAACAAAATTCGAACTTTTTCTAGTGACCGTTGATTCTCTTAAAAGTAAAGTCAATTCTGCGGCATTTATTGGATATAAATAAGGAATATTTTCGGCGTATTTTCTACAGAAAACTGTAAATTGACACAAACAGGTACTTGGTCTGTTTTATAATTTTTCAGACATTTTGTAGTCGACTGAGATACGAGTATGATCGTGTCATGGGGTCTGCTATGTACATGATGTAGCTGGCTGTATGACCAAGGAGTAGCTCCTTGGTATCAAAAAACTTCAGCCCTCTAAAAACAATTGAGCCCGTACGCCCATGCTTAAGAGGGTGTTTATTATTATGTTTGCGAAGGGGAAATTGAAAATTAAAAAGAGAGAGATTGGTCATCGAAGAGGCAACAGGTTTGTGAAAGAGTAAAATTGCATTTAGAAATATATGGACACGAACGAGAGTAATGAAATAATTAAAAGTTATGAAGTGGAATTTCTCCAGTTCTTTCGTCTAATTCTTTCCACTTATTTTGCTCTTTCTTCAACCTTATTTCTTACACTGAGTGTGATCAGTTTGTCACGGGCGGTCACTGTTTCTTAAAAATCCAGCTTATGAATATTAATTAACAAATAAACATGGATAACTTTGGCGTTTATCATAAAGAGTATCACTAAGGATTATGAAAAAAAACCCGAGCTTGGTTGTCATTGTTTCCTATTCATATGCAGGCCCGTAGCCAGGGTTTCTAAAGGGGTTGGTAAAGTGGACCTTTTTGGAAAATAACATTATTGTATATTTGTAAACCACACAAACTATCCACAATAAGTTTATATTTTACTACACTCTATAAGGAGCTAATTGTGATAATTTATGCAGGGTAATCAAAACTGTATTTCAGGCATGGATTGAGTTTTACCTTATAGATGATTATGAAAAAGCACCACCTCCGTCCAGCCTAGCACCACAAATGATACAACACAAATACATATTTGCTGCCCCTCACTTAAGCCTAGCACCACAAATGACAACAACACTTCAGCCTAGCACCCCCCCCCCCCCACTCACTGAGGTTGGGGGTACATTTCCCGGAAAAGGGGGTGGTTTTTAGCCGACAATCCTGGGAGAAATCTTCCCAGGAAAAGTTGAAAAGGGGGTGTGAAATATTAGTCAAATTCCCGGGAAAATGTAAATAGGGGGTCATTTTTCGCAGTCCTCTGGTGGTTTCCTCTCCCGGGATAGTGGAGTGGGGGGGGGGGGGGGGTGGTGGGTTAAATGTCCCGATCCATGTGATTAAACAAAGATAAGTGACCCCTTGGTAAGGTCCCAGGGATAGGGGTCCCAATTTCGGGCATTTCCCTGAATGGGGGGTTGGGGCTAATTTCTTAAATTCCCTGGATAGAGGGCCCAATATCTCAGAAAATCCCCCATGATAGGGAGGTAATCAAATTCCAACTTCTCCGGGATAAGGGTCACTTGTGAAAAGGAGGTACGAGCTTAGGCCCACCCCTTTTATGGGGAGTGGGGGCGGACCTAGCACCATACAGAAATAAACGATACAACACAAAATACAATGAATTATAGTGAATATGTTCATACAATATACGCGAGCGTGCGAGCCAACGATCTTGTCACGTCACTCATGTTTATTCAAGTCTCAATCCAGCCTAACCCCAGGGAGCTCCAACGCTGCGCGTTGGAGCCCCAGGTACAACTATCCAAAGTCGACCTCGCCCATTTTATGGCTAATCGCATCACTTAATTTCGGCAGGTAAGATAGAAATTTGTACTTATACTTCAAGAGAATTACTGTAACTATCTGGGCAGGCTCTTTGATTTTACGATTTAACGATTGTTTCGATGAAAAAAAATGGAATTTCCTCGCCGAGCCGATCTTTTCCCCGTACTGTACCGTCGATTCAAATGACTCGATCGCACTGTGTGATCGAGTCAGCGACGGTATACGGTACATTACACACAGTGCGATCGAGTCATTTGAATCGACGATACAGTACAGGGAAAAGATCGGCTCGGCGAGGAAGTTTTATCGCGTTATAAGCGCGCTAATTAACGCGATATAGGTGAACCGGCTTTTTAGTATCCCTCCGCCCTTCGTTAGATTAACGCGCGTTATTGAAAAGATTATCGCGAAGTGGGCCGACGGCGCGTTAGCGTGCGTTAGGGTGTCAACTTTATTTCGAGCAATACTGTACTTGTGGTATACTGTTTCATGTACTTGGTACTAACCTTGTGTGTAAGCCTTACAATGACTTTGAATAATTTGTATTATGCAGGACTGTCAGTGAGAAGGAATTCATAAAGCTTTCCGAGCTGATTGAACCTTCCTACTACAAAAAGGTGGGTGTTCATCTAGGAATCCCTTATGCGAAGCTTGGACAAATCATTGCGCAACATCATCACAATTACAGTGATGCATTTATGACAGTGTTCACAACATGGAGAGACAAACAGCCTCCAGGCACAGATATCAGGGCTCTTCTTGCTGAGAGATTAGAAAGGAGTGACTTGGGTGGCCTCGCAGGAGAACTACGCAATGGAAGTCTAGTCCCAAACTGGACAGGTGAGAACAGAAACTCAATGAAATCCCTATTTTATATATTGTCTAGTCACTTCCTTGTTTGTTCGGTACATATAGGATTAAGGAATAGGAAGGAATATCTTGGATACCTTGAGCACATAAACTGGTAACATTTCTAAAGCTTAGTAGTATAGTCCATTGTTAATTGGTAAAAAAAGAGGGTTAGAATGCAATTTTGTGATGATTTTTGGAAACATATATTTTTAGAAAGCTAATGTTATGAATAAAATCATGAGCATTGTTTTTCAGGCATGTTTTTAGAGTGGATTTTTTTTTTAAAGTAGAACTTTAATGATTTTAAATATTGGCTTAATACTTATTATTGCATAGATGGCATAAATTAAACAAGGTTATCCAAATTCAACGCTTGGAAACATTTGAAGTAATGATTATTATCAATTATAAAACGGTAAAATACAGCCCCCGATATAGCAGCTGAAGAGCTCCTCGAACGCTGCTGAGATATGTGACGACACACCATGGACCAGTCCTGTCTAAGCAGACGATGTCCCATAACATCTTACACATTTTTCAGAGCCTATTTTGTCATCTCCTCTTCACTTATTTCTCTTCCTTCACTAGCGTCAGTCTTAATGTTAGTCTGTTGCCTCACTCTTAACTTCGTGTATGGTATTATTTTGATGAAAAATGCAGCTTTAAAAAAATAAAGGAATCAGTCACTTGTAAACAAAATAAGACGCCATTGTATTTTCAGCTGCTTGCACCGGGGCATGTTCGGCGTTTCAAGAGGGAACGAATACCATCCTGCTATTATTCGGAGGGCTTTTCAATTTGAAAGTGGGGTTTATTTCATTTTTTCTTTATAATTTGATAAATAATTGCATTGCAATTACGTTCATTCATTATAGGACGTCGTCTGCTTAAGCAGGATCGATCTCGAGTGTGACGACATCAAAACATCGCTATATTTCTGGCGAATCCTCGGATATTCCAGATGCTGAGAAGAGCTTTTATTTGTGTTGTTTTTATAATCATCAGATACGCAGTTGACATAAAACTTATACGATTGCCATCTGTAAGCTTCCCAGTTTCTAGTGATACATTAATTGCCATATTTGTGATTTTCTTTGAATAGCTACTTTAATGATTATTGAATTATTATGCATAAATATTAGGTTTTACTGCATTATGGATGTAAATTCCTAACCTATGTATTGGTGTACTATTGCAGATGATTTTCGAAAAGAAATCATGCAGAAAAATCTATAATTAATGCAAATTGTGTTGGTTTTGTTAATTTCATATTTCAAACGCCCTCTACGGTGAGTACAAAACATGGTAGTCTGCTTGTGTTAGTGTTTTCAACAGTTATCAAGTTAGATCGAAGGGGTGAAGAGATGGGAAATTATTGAGCCAATGGCACCGGAAGGTGGGAAAAGGAGGCATACACATGTATGTCCCATCCCCTATATGTCAAGTAGGGGGCGATATCGATTTTTGCCCTCCATGGACCCCCTCTTAAGCCAAAAAAATAAAACATTACATGTAATAACTTGCCATACAACTATATAATAAGTTTTCTTTCCTCTAACATAGAAACTTCATCACACATTTGAAAAATTTTATAATTAGATATTAATTCGTAAACGAAGAAGCTTGACTGGGGAGGAATTTTTAATTTGTAAACAAATCTTTCGGCATATTACTCCCAGTGTTAATGAGTCAGAAAGAAGAGGATCTTGGGTATTTGATTCTAGTTCGTCGTGACTTGGCCGTGAACCAGAATAGCCTGGTGGTTAAGTCGCTGCCCGGCAAGCAGTAGATGACAGGTTCGAATCCCGCTGGTTCCAATTTTTTCTGACTTGTGTTTTTCATTACAGATCGAGCATACGATCTTTAACACTGGGAGTAAAATGCCTAAAGATTTGTTTACAAATTAGATATTAATTCCTTTTCCAGCAAAATCGGTACATTTCATAACTAAGAATTTCAGAATAAGGAAGTAAAATACCAGATTAAATGTAGCCTATTTTAAAGTGAGTGGAATGTAAGAAAATCATGTAAAGAAGAAAAATGGTGTAAAGATGTTACACAGCATAATTTGGCACGATGAAGGAGGGGGGGGGGGGACCAATGTTGCCGGAAATACGGGAAACATTTTTAAAAAGCATGTAAGAGTCTTAAGAGACTGGGGAAGCCTGAGAGAGATATACTGGTATTTGAAATTGAGAAGGAAGAGTAAAGAAAGAAATTGTAAAAAAGTTGGAGGAACTGGTTAGAGAACAATGAAATAATAATTGTGTTATTAATAATCATGATCGTTTAACTGTCATTCTATTTGATGATAGCATATATCAATACGAGAGCGCCAAAACCCTTCATTTGGCAGGCAATTACTTGTAGGTGGGCACCTCAAACGGGGATTTTGACAAGGCATTCGAAAATGTGCTGTGCTTACATGCATACCCTCCCCCCCCCCCCCCCTCATTGAACACGCACATTTCCCCCTTTTTCATACATATTTCTTGAAAGCTTTCTCATAATTGCAAATTTTGGAAGGAAAAAAAAAGAGAAAATTGTATCTTGCATTCTGTTAAGTGCAATTATTATCCATTGTTATGCATCATCAGGCCTGAGACGAATTACATGTATTTTGTCTTAACTGGGAGTGGGTTATAGCGTGTTTTAGATACACAAGTAAATTACAGCACATCAGCTATTATTTCAATAATTCCTAACATAATAACATAATTAGTGCTGTCATCGAGTACTAATTTCTTTGTTGACATAAAGGGTCCATTCTTCAGCCGTCGACAAAAAAAAATGGTCGGTAAATGTCATCACTCAAGTCAACATTTCCACCAGTACCCAAACTTCTAATTATAAGATTTTAAAATGTGTGATGAAGTTTCTATGTTAGACAAAGAAACCTTATTATACATAGTTGTATTGCAAATTATTACATCTATTTTATTTTAGCTTAAAAGGGCGTCCATGGAGGCAAAGATCGATCTCCTCCCCTACTTGAGATATAGGGGAATGGACGTATGCCCCCTTTCCCATCTTCCAGTGCCATTGGCTCAATAATTTCCCATCTCTTCACCCCTTCGATCTTACTTCATAACTGTTTAAAAAATATAATTAAAAAAAAACTTGAGCAGACTACCATGTTTTGTACTCATCGTAAAGGGAGTTTGAAATATGATATAAACAAACTTACATAATTTGCTTTAAAGGGAGCGACAAGTCGCAATCTATGGGCGCTTTTACAGTTGGCTGCTCCTTTCTCTGGATCAAAGTTCAAAGCAACTTCAATTTATGATGCGCAGCTAATAAAAGTTCGCACATTGACCCAAATTTGAGTAAACAAGATCGCACGTTCTTTATTCCAGTATTTTAATCTCATTGGTCGGTTGCGTATGGAGGGATTCGAGTTAACGATTTCGCGAGGAATCCGGCAATAACATTCCTTCGGTAGCGCACGATTGGACCTGATTTCTTTTTGAAAATCATCTGCAATTGCCAGTAGTATTCCTATAAATATGTTAGAAATTTACATCACTAATGCAGTAAAGAATAATATTTAGACATAATAGATAAAAAATTATAAAAAGCACCAAATCCACTTTAAAAACATCCCTGAAAAGTCACTTGAGACCCATTTTAAAATTTGGAAACAATGTTCATGGTTTTACTCAAAACATTACCTTTCCAAAAATATAAGTTTCCAAAAGTCATCACAAAATTGCATTCTAAGTACCATTTGACAACTGACTATTATTGGAGCGCCTTGAATGTGTGCACAATGTGTGCTAGATAATCACACTATACAAGAAGTACATGTAAATATTATTAAATTAAGCCATACAGTTCATTGTTTGAACAGTATGTTTGTCTACTTGAGTCAAAATTTTTGACATTCTTAATTTTTTAGTAGCCCTAAAGGATTTGAATTTCACTTAAAATTATTCTTCTTTCATTCATTTTGAAGGAGACCCTGTTGCAGCCCCAGGATCACAGACCCAACCACTCTCTCCTGAACTGATTGAGCGATGTGCAGATGATTTCAAGTTAAAGTATCGGACTACTCTCTGTAAGATTAGAGCTGATCCTCTTGATCCTGATTCCCTTGTGCAATTTCAAGACATGTACACAAATCTTGTCTTGGAAGAAGAGCATCGAAAAAGCAAGCGACCACTAAAATACAAAGATCTCTTTGATCTCAGAGTCAATGGAGAGTTCCCAAGGCGGCTTGTGGTACAGGGAGAGGCTGGGGCTGGCAAGACAACATTCTGTGCTAAGATTGCTTGGGACTGGATAAGTGGAAATCCTGTTTTCCCAAAGTATGTTTGGCTAATTGTTGTCCCTCTCCGTGAATTCAAGCAATACACCATTGGTGAGATTGCCAAGTCATACCTCACAGAGGACAACCCAGCCACAGCCTCTCAGCTAACTGCATACATTCGTTCAAATCCAAAGGAAGTATTCATTGCGTTTGATGGGTTAGATGAGTTTGGTGGCAAGCTTGTGCAGCAAGGAAAAGACCAATCAAAGTCAGAATGTCTCCAGCCACAGTCTACTGATCAAATGCAGCTTCTATCCTTACAGTCTACTAGTGCTACTGTGCAGCCAAGTGTCAAATCCTCACAGGCATGTGGACATCTGTCAAAGAGAGGTGAAATCGCAAACATTCTTCGCTCAGATGAGCTTGCTGCTTGCCCAGTTCTGGTTACAAGCCGCCCATGGAAGGTCTCAGAGATTAAATGGGATAACAATCTAAGGAAACTGTACACATTCATACATGTGGAAGGCTTTAGCAAGGAGAATGTTGACATTTACATTCACAGGTACTTCCAAGATGATAAGGCCGCAGCAGATCAGCTTATCCAATTCATTAATGATAATGACACCATTTCTCAAAACATGGCCCCATATCCTATTTACATAGCTATGCTCTGTCTTATGTGGAGAGAACTTAATGACCGAAAACAAGTAACGTTGAAATCACTTCAGACTTATTCTCAAATAATCGAGGAAATATGTGATTTCCTGAAGGTGCATTATGCTCAGAAAGAGATCACAGATCTAGGCAGCCCATCATTCACTGCCTATCTCAAACAAATTGAGAAGCTCATGCAACCAATTGCCAAACTTGCTTTCACTGGTTTACTAGAGAACACACTTGTTTTCAAAGAAGATGATCTCCAACAATGCTCAGAATCCATGCAAATGGCATGCAGGGTAGGGGTTTTGTCTCAGGAGAAAAGACTAACATCCAAATATGATAAGAGCAACATGTATCTCCAGTCTACAGTCTTCTTTCCTCATAAACTCTTTCAGGAGTACATGGCTGGTGTCTATCTTGCTTCCCTGTATGAGTCAGATTGCAATGAATTCAACAGGCTGATGGAGGAAGTAGTACTCCCTAGGAAGAAAGAGTTTAGGTATCTCTTATACTTCACTGTATCAAGAAACAAAACCATTGCAAACCACATAATGAAATGCATTGTGCAAGATAATAGGAGGATGAGAATGTATTTGGATTTGTTTGTTGATGAAGCCTTTGAGAGAATGGATTTGGATTTGCTTGTTGATGTAGCCTTTGAGAGTCAGGACCAAGATGTAGCAGCCTTGTTGAGGGACAAAGTATCATCAGAGAAGATGATGCTGCGAATAGATGACCCGACAGCACATAATGCAGCAGGTTATTTATTCACTGGAATATATGAACATGCAGTAAGTTTGATATCTTAAATGAGAAGTAATATATGTACCAACAGTATTATAATTTGAATATTATTTTTCATTCAGTACAATCTTCTGAGAGCTATTTTTAAAAAATGTGATATAGTCTATGTACATCAACAGGGAAAAAAGAATCAGTATAAACCCAAATTCAATAATTCTGAGGTGGATTTTATTTTAAAATTCAAAGTTGTTGCATTAATGTACTATTTTATACATTTTAGGCCATGAGCAAAATCAGTCTGAAATTTAAGGAATGGCAAGATAGCCAGGAAATGTAAATACTGAGTGAAATATTGAACTGACTAATGAAATGTACATGTACTATTTAACATATTTTGTCAATCCGGAAATATCCATGCCCTGTGTTTTGACAATAATGTCAATAAAAACAAAGGGTTCAATATTTCCCTTCAAAATGTAAATGGAGATGATTTATGGCATATTTCCCCAAAGTACAATTATGAAATGCACTCAGAAACAAATTTATCATACTGAACAATCTTTTTGCCGAAAAAAATATCAAATATCAGTGCTATTTTCAGGCAGCTTAAGACTGATTTATGCACCTTTCAACCACTTTCGTTTCTACATGTACCCCTAAGGTACTCGTACCCTATCTGATGATGGTTTTGCTTGGAGCTTTATTTGTTGAATAATTTGTTCAGTCATTTTTTTTTCTTGATCTTTAGTATTTAATTTACTTTGCATGCACAGTTCATGCCATTTAGTAAAGGATACAATATGAGGAAAATCCAGGAGAAGCAAGAATGGGGTAGAAGATGGAATTTGAATGATGAAGATGAAAACTTGTGCCTTAGATTAAGAAGAGAGCCAGTAAATGGGAAGAGGTGAAGGGAAAATATGCAAGTATATTGTAAGATAAGGTAAAAATTGTTTTATTGCTAAATGTATTTTAAATGGCTGTCTTGAAAGTGGGTAAAATGATGTGAATTCACTGCATCTAGTAGTGAGATTCTTATTTGGGCAGGTATCTGTGAACTGATAAAGTCCTACTATTATTCAAATGGAAATTATTGGTGCTAATTGAGGGTTGGCGCTGGATGAACATTTAAAGCATGGACATAAAAAAGGGGAACTTCATGTAAAGAAACTTCAGATGTAAGTAGAGATTTGAAAAACTAATTTGTTATGAATGACCATATCAGTGATAAATGACCCTGATCCATTTCACTCTGGATCTTGTTCCTCATTTGCTTTAATCAAAAAATTCCAGTTCGTCCTATTCCATTGCCCCACTCAACTCTCACCCAATAATCTTTGAACATAATTCTATTTGGGATGGTTATATCATATGAATCAAAGGGAATGCTAATATACTGTCTCATGTCCATTACTTTTATTTCAGGTCAAACTCATCATTCACAGTAAAGAATGTGGACCAACTATGTCACATGATGTGGCAAAGATGATATGCTCTGCACCCTCCCTGCAGCTTGTTAATCTACTGAATGTGTCCTTCCACAATGATTTCTTTGCAGTTCTTGCTAAAGAAGGAAACAAGTGCAAGGTAAGTGAAAGTGATTACATGTATCTATTTGGGAAATTGCCATGTGGTCCAATGTCACTTGGTCCAATTACCATGCAGTCATCTTATTGCATTTCGTGTAAACCCATATCGTCTATTCTGCATTAGGTTTAATCATCAATTGGAGTATTTTTCACTTTGTTTACTAGTCAGTTTGTTTAATATCCGCTTGGGTCATTTTCTTATCTATATCTCAGGGTATTTTCTCCCGGTTCGCAACGTGATTCCAACATTTTTCCACAGACTTGTATCTCTGTTCTGTGTCATTCTAGTTCACTCTTGTAGTGTTTTTCCACTCCAGGTCTCAATGTTGTCTTCCCAGTTGGTTCTCAGCTTCCCTCTTGGTCTAGTAACTTCATTTTATTAGTTAAATAACCAGTTTAACCAATGACCATTTGGTCTCTCACCTTTATGAACTTTGTCTAATATCTATTTAGTCCAGTACAAAAATATATGAAAATGACACATGCTTTGTTGCCATACCTTTGTATCAGACCAATATGCAATAGAGGAAATGATGAGTTGCCCAACTGGTTATTGGACCAAATGATAATTAGAATGGAAATTGGACAAACTGATGATTAGGTACATGGCTATTAGACAAACAGGATGTAGAAAAATGATGTCATACCAGTCAGATATGATAGAGAATTTGGATGTAGAAGCATTTGCGTTAGGCAAGCTGGATTCTAGACAGAATGGCATTGAGCCCAATGACAATAAACATCTAAAGAGGTGTTGTGGTCTAGTGGGTAAGTCCCTGGACTGTGAACCACAAGGTACGGGGATCGAATCCCTGGTGCAGCACTAATGTCTTTTGGCAAGACATTAATCTACATTTGACCTGGCAGGAATTAATTCCTTGGACTGCTAGAGCGCAGTAAGAGCAGCCATCATGATAAAGCCGGGTAATGATTGTGGAGTGCCAGGAGTGTCAAGTCTGACAGACACGTGCGCCATATAAAGTCATCAACCATTGGTTTTGTTGATTTGAATCTGCTCATATATTGTTTTCTTGGCGACTAAAGGTGACTAAAAATACATGGTTGAAGCATAATCTTTCATCAATACACCAAGTATTAGTCTTTTCAACCCCCCCCCCCCCAAAAAAAAAAGCGAAAAATAAAATATCGTTAATTCCTTCCCTAACTGGCACAAAAAATCTTGTATTTTAGTACATTTCCAGAATTAGATGATCAATATAGTTTCATTTTCTAAGTTACAGCAAGAACATAATGGCAAACTTAAGTGTTTCATTTTATACAGCTTGTAATTCAAATTAAAAATATGATTTATTACCTTGAACTGAAATTCACTGTACTTCACATCTATTGTAACTGTAATAATAAGTAAGCAAGTAATAATACTGCTAATAACTTCTCCATTTCCATGTACTCTATAGTGATGACTACTGTACAATCCTGCTTTTCTTATCTGTGCAGAGTATAAATCAGTACCTACATGTACTTAGGTACCAAATACACTAATAACGTCGACAAAATTCAGGTTATGTTGAAGAAAAACAACTGGTACATGTCCAATTTTCAATATTTCTGTCTTAGCAAAGTTGAACCGGAGCATGTGGAACAGATGCAAGCAGAAACGGACAAAATAGCCAACATGTACAAGCTTGATAGAAGAATCTAATCTTTTGATTTGCTTCCATTGTTTGCTTCAAAGAGACTTGATGCAAGCTGCCCAAAAATATGAAGTAAAAACGAAATAAAAAAGAAAAGAAAAAGAAAAAACCAACTTTTGTTTATTTCTTTTTTACGTCCCCTTCCACCGAATGTAGTGCTGGAGGCATTATGTTTTGGGGTTTTCTGTACATCTGTATGTCCGTGCTGTCTGCGTTATCTCGTTATTTCAAGAACCTTTTGAGGTATGAACTTGAAACATGGTATAGTATGTATCACCATAAGGAGATGAACTGATTAAATTTCAAGGTACATGTACATGTACATGTTAGTAGGTCAGGGAGACAATGAAATTCTGGGGGTTTTAGCCTCATGATATCTGGAGAACCTGTGAGAAGATGAACTCCAAACTTGGTACCAGTAGCCTATGTCACCATTAGGAAAAAAATTGAGTAGATTTGGAGATTATTAGGTCAAAGGTCATGGAGGACGTTTTACATAAAATTTTATGTTTTAGCCTCATCTCAATATTTCAAGAACTATTTGAGCAATGAGCTTCAAACCTGGTACCAGTAGGCCTATGTATCACCTTATTAGGAGATGAACTGAAAGATCTTAGGGTAAGTAGGTATAAAGTGCTAGAAATAAAACTCTGATCATTGTCATGACAAGTTTCAAATTTTACAACCATTTATTTATGATCATCTTCCGAAACGAAAACATTGATATACATGTTCATGAAATGTATATAGTCAGACAGTTTGTTATCACATGAATTCACTCAATCAAATTACAAACAGAAAAGGATTGAGAGTTAAATGAGAGTGATTGGGATCAAGTATAACCAAGTAAATGGAATGTTCAATGGGGGGGGGGGGGGGGGGGTAACAAATTGTTTACAGCAGGAATGTTGATTAGTGGATTAAACCTGAAATTTGTCTTCAGAGGAAATTGAGAGGACATTGAGAGGACAATCTCATTGTAAGAAGGTTAACAAGTGAATACTGTAATAGGAGGTTAAAAGGGGAACAATACATACATGTATGCGGAGTGTTACTGAATATTGGGGGTTAAAATGAGAGACACTGTCAAAAAATGCTGGTTATAGGCTGAGGTCATTACCATTAAGTTCATCGCCTCAAAGTAAAGTTCACTGTTTTGTAGTTTACTGCCTTAATCAAATGCAGAGTACATGTAATTGTATCCCACGGCAGAATACCGGAGGATACTTTGGGTTCAGCAGTGTTCCGCCGCCGCGTCACATTCTTGTGTGCGCTCTAGTGGTCACATTTCTCGACGGATTTCTTTCAAACTTTGCATGGAGGTGTATCTTCGTAAAATTTGGACATCTATAATTTCTGGTGATGCTGCCCCCAGAGTTCCGTCTTTTATAGGGTAAAAGGCCATATTTTGGGGGATAGTTTGTGTGCGCTCTAGCGGTCACGTTTCTCAACGGATTTTGTTCAAATTTTGCATTATGGTGTCTCTTGGTATAATCTAGAACCTATAGGCCCAAATTCACAAAGGAGGTTTAAACCATGAGTAAGGTTTAAACCTCCGTAATTTCTGTTGTTTTCAGTTTTGGTTTAAATCTTTGTTTTATGAGTAATACATTTTGAGGCTTTCATCTGGATCAGTATCATGAAAAACAGATGAAGTCAACCATGAATTGGAAGGGATAAATGATTACACTTAAAAACATTTTAGTTTACCATGAATTCCTTTCTGTGAATTTTTCAACTTTGCTATTTCAAGTCAATATGATGTTACAAAAGGTTTGGGACATCTGTACATGTAGGCCCAATTTTCATAAACTTGGTGTTAAAAGATGTGCAGGAAAATTTTCAGGCATAGCAAATTAATCACATAATTTCTGGAAAAGTGCACTTTTATGGTATTTGTTGGTAATCCACATGGCAGTCTGAGTGCTGAAATATATGGAATATTGAAATTAACCAATGAAAAACATAAACTTATGATACTGTTAATTTAAGACCTGGTTTTAATCAGCAATACAGGATGTACAGTCCCGCCCGCGGGAAACGTCACGCGTCCGTCTAAATATACGCGTCCTCATTGCGGGCAGCACTTCGTCTAAACGCGTTCGGGCATACTAGGGTAAACGGACTCGTCTAAATGCCCTAGTACGACCGGACGAGGGTTTGTGTGCAAGCGTGATGTTTGAGATGAGCCGCGAGAACGGCACGGGCCCGACATATTTTTGATTTATGTTTCATCTTTGTTTTCTCTTGTTTATATTCCATTTTATAATTCTGCAATGTCCCTTCTCTTTCAAGACGTTAAAGACAAGGTGTTGCCGATGTTACCACAACATCCTTATGATTTGTGTTTCATCTTTATTTTCTCATTTGTCTCATTGCTCCGATGTCTTTGACACACAAAAAAACAACTTTCGAGCTTCTAATTTTGTAGTGAAAATTTACAGAAAATTCCGCTGCCCACATATTGTATTATTTACTGCAATAAATCATATATACCTACCTATTATGCCTGTAGTCTTGACTACGGGACCCCTTCGAGAATTTAACACACATGAGTCACAATATTGTGCGCACCCCCCGTAATCCTATTGTCCCCTTCGCCACTCACGCGCGTCAACACGCTACGGCCATCTTCCTCTTTCTTGCTCGCCCCCGACGAGATAGGACGTATAGTCACAGCGCTCCTGAAATCAGGTCGTATAGTATCTTTTAGGTGCGCTTTTTCGCACATTTAAAGCACTTTTAGGTACTTATATTCGCTTAGATTATAGTACTTTGTGTTTTAGTAGTCACTCTTGCCGATTGCAAGGGATTTTTGTTTCCCTTTCTTGGCATTTATTTTTCTCTTTCACGGTCAGCCCCACGTAGATATTTCTGTGTGTTTGTGGGTGTTTCCGTTAGTCACCGAGCCTTTGGGTTCGGTGTTTGTTCTTTTTTTTTTGGCTGTGAAAATTCTTTTGTGCGTATCTCCCAAATAAAATTTACCCTTATTTTACTGCATTCAGTTGAAGTATTTCTTATTTTGAAAAGTATACTTTATTGTCTGTTTTATTGCAGTGGTATGGATTCGGAAGAAGAAGCAGCTAGGTCAAGGAGGCCTGCTTCTTCCGAAGAGTCGTCTAGCAAGACGACTCGGCCTTCCAGAACTCTCCCGAGTACTTCGGTACATGGGGGAGGGAGGAGGGCTAAGGGTAAGTTGCCTAGTGGTGTTTCCTTGCAGAGTTTGCCAGTCTCGTAGCTTGCGGCTTCGGGACGGGTGGCGTTAACTGAGTCGGGATTGTCAACTCCGAAGCCCGTGGTTTCGGGGTGGGTGGCGTCAGATTCTAGTGGTTTGGATATCTAACGATTCCAATCCCCCGGTCGCTGAGACCAGAGGGGGGAGGCGGTTGTTTCCCGTACGGTAGCGTTCACTCGCTCTGATCCGTTAGGGGAGACGCGCCCCACTACTGCAGGGCAACCCACGGGCTTAGTCCATGTTGGTCTGGGTTCTCAAACCCTAGCCCCCGGCAAACGCCATATGGGGGAACGAGTACTTCCTGGGCTGTCTACATTGCCAGCTAATGGGAATGCTCGAGCTAACAATTATGGACGCTCTTCGGAGCAACAGGTGTTTTCACCTGAGTGCGTGACTACTAGTGCTCCCCTATTGCTGCTTTCGAGCGGTCCAATAGCGGGTTCACACGCCTTTAGTAGTCATCGGGCACATACCGAGTCATCTCGGTCTGCCCATGCACTGGGAGCTTTTAGCTCCCAACCCATGGCTACTGCATCTTCTTGCTTAGCCAATATGGGTGATTTGGGCGATTCTCTAGGCTTACGCCATGAGCGCTCCAATCCCTTTATGGGAAGTGAACGTCCCTCCGTCGCGTGAGGGGGCTTTTAGCGGTTCATGCGTGAATCCGACCGTTTCGGCCTTTGTTCGTGATTCTTTGTCACGATCATTTCAGGCGGATCCAGTTTTGGAAGCGGCCTCTCAAGCTTCGGTTTCCAAATCGCTGGGGCAGGCAGAGCCTTAGTTGCTCTCCCTTTGTGGGGTAGAAGCGATTGCTTTGTTCTAAACTTTCCCTGACTTTTTAGTCAACCCGCGCGCAGGGTTCGACTTTGCTTGGGTTCAGGCAGCGGGATTCCTCCGAGTGTTTTTCTCTTGCGGAGGATTTCTAGCTGGATTTTGGACGCATTGAAGCGGTGCTTCTTTTGAGCGTCATGTTTGGTTTGCAGTGGTCATAGTTTTCCACTGCAGCTGCCTCGGTCATGTACCGTCGCAGAGTATTGGTTGGTGGCTGTCTTCGTTCCTTTCTCCCCGCTTGGGAGGCCATCTCCGGGGACGCTTTTGTTCTCTTTGACGGACGAGACGGATTCTTCATAGATCTGTCCGCCCCGCTCCCCGGAGGTGCTATAGGAACTCGGTCACCTCACAGGCTGTCTTTTTCCCTTTCTCCGACTTTTGTTATTCCCAAGCGCTCGGGAAAACTTCAGTACTTTTTCGGATGGAGACTCTCGCCTCCATTCTCCCGTTGATCAAGAGGAAGGACTACGCGGTCTTGATAGTTTTCGAAGATGCGTATTTCCACTTTCCCGTTCATCGCGCTTTGCGCGATCTTCTGGGGTTTTTCCCTTCGGGCTGTGCCCAGTCCCTCGGGTTCTTACTCAGGTTGTAGCCGTGCTGGCAGCCTCTCTGAGGCGATGCGGCCTTCGGCTATTTTTGCTACCTGGACGATTGGCTTCTCCTAGCGGAGTTGCGCGATTGTTTGTTGGACGAGACTAGTTTGCTCGTCAATCTTACTCAAGACTTAGGTTTCCTAATAAATTGGGAAAAGTCAGAGTTAGTTCCCACTCGCAGCCCAGTTTTTCTGGGGGCGGTGTTAGACATAAGGAATCAGTTGGCTCGGCCCAGTCGAGACAGGATTCTCACCATTGTCTCTGCGGCTCGCAAGCTCTTGCTGGCCAGAAGAGTCTCGGCCAGACAGTGGCTTCAGTTTCTAGGTTATCTAGCCAGTCTAGTCGATGTTTTAGAGGACTGCCGGCTCCTCATGAGACCCTTTCAGAGACATCTCCTCAGGTTCTTCAAGCCGGGAAAAGACTCTCTTTTGGTCTGGATTCCAGTACCAGTAAGGATCAAGTCTCTTCTCTCTTGTTGGACGAGCGAGGTGTTTCTCGCGCGAGGCAGGTCCTTCTCTGCCCCTCTTCCGTCGATATCGGTTTCGACGGACGCCTCTCGGTTGGGGTGGGGAGGACACTGCAACGGCAGCACGGTTGCGGGGGATTGGTCTCATCTTGGGACTCTTCCTTATATCAATGTCCTGGAGTTTATGGCAGTTCTGTTGACCTTGCTCCATTTCAGAAGTCGACTTCTCAGTCGTTCGGTTCTGATTCTCACGGACAATGTTACTGTGGCGGCATATATTAATCGGCAGGGAGGCACTCGTTCGGTTGCCCTGAATGCCCTAGCAGCTCAGCTGTGGAGGTGGTGTCGTCGCATGGCAATCACACCCGTGGCCTCTTTCATCCCCGGTCGGGAAAACCTCATTGCTGATTTTCTGTCTCGGGGCAGGTATCTTCCATCGGAATGGACGCTCCATCCGGAGGTATTTTGCCGCATTCGCAGTTGCCTAGGTCCACTGGAAGTGGATCTATTTGCGTCGGTGCTAAATCACCAGCTGCCGAAGTATTGCTCCCGTGTTCGCGATCAGGGAGCATGGGCTCTCGATGCTTTCTCCCTCAGCTGGGAGAACCTTCAGGGATTCGCCTTTCCTCCCTTCCAACTGATTCCGCGTGTCTTGCGGAAAATCAGGGAAGATCGGGCGCGGGTGCTCGTAATAGCTCCCTTTTGGCCCAGGAGGAATTGGTTTCCAGAACTTATGAGCCTCCTAAGGGCTCAACCGTTCGTTCTCCCGTTAAGAGCGGATCTGGTGTTACATGGCTTTTGCTAAACAGTCGGGTAACGTCGCGTCGCGTTGGTAGAAATTTTCGAACATTTTTCAGGAAGGTGTCTTCAAGGGGACAAATTGAAAAAGAGTCCATCTGGGCGTTGTGGCGTGCGCCTGTAATCTAGCTACCAGTGGAAGTTATAAACTGATTCAGCGGACCCAGGTTCGAGACTGAGTCACGTCTTTCGGATGGTGACGTTAAAGGTCGGTCCCAGACGTAAATAATCATATCTGATTGATACACGTCTGTAAAAACCCAATTACACACACATCTCAGTATGATTTTTCCCGTTTTCAGGCTAAAAACGACAAACAAGGGAATAAAGAAAACAATAGAAGGATAATGCAAAGAAAAACATGAACTATAAAGAGAGAATAGAAGGGTAGGAAGGATGGAAGAAAATATGATGAAAGGAAACAAAGAATACAACAAAAGGAAAGTTGGAAAGTAAAAATGAGTGGATAAAAACAAAGAAAAACATAAAGAAAGATAGAGACATAAATGATAGAAGGATAAAGATATTAAGAGTAACATAAGGAAAGATAGAAGAGAAGATGATAATTTGAATAAAGGAATAACATAACGAAAGAAAAGATGAAAGGAAAACAAAATGATAGGATAAAAGCAAAGAATGTTTTAAGGAAAGTAAATAAAGATGGGAAGCAGAAAATGATTTTAAAAAGAATACTATAAAAAAAAAGAGAGAAATGATAGGAAAAAAAAAAGTTTAACTTATATAAAGAAAGACAGAGAGAAATGATAGACGGATAAAGATTAACGTGAGGAAGGTGGGGGAGAAAATGATAACAGGAAACAAAGAATATCATAACGAGAGGAAGGATGGAAAGATAATTGATAGATAGATAAAAGCAAGAAATGACAAAGCGAGAGATAGAGAGAAAAATGATAAAAAGATAAATATAAACATGAAGAAAGGTGGAAGAGAAGATGATAAAAGGGAACAAAGAATAACAAAGTGAAGATGGAAGCAATAAAAAAAAGAGGATAAAAAGAATAAATATAAACAGTAACATTATGAAAGATGGAAACAAAATTTAATTTCATGGTGGGGCGGGGGGGGGAGGGGGTTATGAATATTAATTAACAAATAAACATGGGTAACTTCGGGGTTTATCATAAAGAGTATCACAAAGGATTATGAAAAAAAAACATGGTTGTCATGGTTTCTATATGCAGGCCAGTAGCCAGGGTTTCTAAAGGGGAAGTTGGTAAAGTGGACCTTTTTGTAAGGTCCTTGCTTGGGGTCCGGGTGCATGCCCCCCCCCCCCGGAAAATGATAAAATATAGATGCTTACTGCTGTAATTTAATGACTCCCGAGGGGAAATTTAGGGGTTGTGAATGATGGTGAAGTGAGTTGCAGTGTTGCCAATATTTTTTTTTCATGAAAAAGCAGATATCATCCCAAGAAGGTGGGGGTGGGGTGTCGTCCGACCCCTCCGACCCCCTGGCTAGGGGCCTGATATGCAAATCGGAAAAATGTTCATTGTGACGGACGGACGAGATAGAAATTGATTGCTTGACTTCCTCGTCCCCTTTTGTAATTACAATCCAAATAAATTAAACTTGTCAAATATTTTCTTATTAAATGTTAGTTACATAAACAGGGTTTACAATCATCTGTCAAGTTTATGTCGAGCCCCTGATTTTGTAGCGAATGCTAAAGAGGGTGTAACGGATTTTTGCTAAACATGGCAATTTTTAACAACACCCATGCTGAAAATTGTATATGGTCCAAATAAGTAGACATATCAGAATTTTCTAACAAATCATTTTACCAAGATACGAACAAGTTAGGTAAAGCCTCTCAACATGGGATATCACAAGTGTCACGGACGGACAAAATGCTCACTCTTACCTGATCAATCTCTTCTTTCTCTCTTTTTCCCCATATCCTTCTGTGCACTGAAGCTCCATTTCTCGCTTTCTCTTTCATCCCCTTGCTCTTGTTATTCGATCATCTTCTTTGTCTTCGTTGTTTAACCTGATCTACTAGTTCTTAATCTCTACATTTTCTCTCTATCTCTATCTCGTTCTATCTCTCTCATATCTCTCTAATATATGTAAACCGCAAAAGGACAATATAGCAATGAAAAACAAAATAATTACCCTGTAAAAAAAAATGGAGCACACACACACACACACACCCACACGCTACCCCCCCCCCCCCAAAAAAAAGAGTTGAAGTTAGGATTTGCTCTAGAATTATTCATAGTTTAATATTTCAAAACCTTTTTTTTTTTAGAAAACAGAAAAAACACATTACTAAATCACTATTTTCGGAATGATTTTTATTTTACTATTCATTACGTGATAAACATTGGATGCACATTTTATTTGTATAACGTAAAAACTTAATAAGTATCCAGTAATAGGCCTACAGTAAGTGCTAAAAATGTGAAAAAAATCTCACAGCTAGCTCGCTCGAGTCTAGCCCGGCACGCGCGCCAGCTTGCCGCAATTGCATCTTCTCTTCTATCTTTCCTTATGTTACTCTTAATATCTTTATCCTTCTATCATTTATGTCTCTATCTTTCTTTATGTTTTTTTATCCACTTATTTTTACTTTCCAACTTTCCTTTTGTTGTATTCTTTGTTTCCTTTCATCATATTTTCTTCCATCCTTCCTACCCTTCTATTCTCTCTTTATAGTTCATGTTTTTCTTTGCATTATCCTTCTATTGTTTTCTTTATTCCCTTGTTTGTCGTTTTTAGCCTGAAAACGGGAAAAATCATACTGAGATGGACTCTTTTTCAATTTGTCCCCTTGAAGACACCTTCCTGAAAAATGTTCGAAAATTTCTACCAACGTGACGCGACGTTACCCGACTGTTTAGCAAAAGCCGTGTTACAGCCCCTATCGGGGATTCTTCACCACAGTCCGGAGTCTCTTCATTTGACTGCTTGGCCCCTGTCAGGGAATCTGCAAGACAGTCGGGTCTCTCTGATAGAGCCGCGGACTTTTTAATGTCCAGTCGTAGGGTTTCTACTAGGGAAATTTACAATTCCCGTCTCTCGGTCTTTTTCCTTTGGTGCAAAGAGAGAAATCAAACCCCTTCTAAGGCTCCTATTGGTTCAATTGCGGATTTCTTAATCTCGTTATTTGACAAAGGGAGATCTATCTCTACTATCCGAGGCTACCGTTCGGCGATCGGGGCCATTCATTCGGGTTTCTCGGATGGTTCGGGGATTTCCAATTCCCCGCTACTAAGTGGTTTGATTCGTTCGTTCTTTCTGAAACGACCTTCTTTTTCTAAGTTAGTGCCGTCTTGGAGTCTGCCTAAGGTCCTGGAGGCCTTGGCGAAACCTCCTTTCGAACCGTTAGGTGAAGCTTCGCTTCATCATCTTACGGTTAAGACGCTCTTTTTGGTAGCTATTGCCTCTGGGCAGAGGCGCAGTACTCTTCATGCTATCTGTCTTACTCCTGGTCATGTTCGCTGGGAGAGAAAAGGCGTTAGATTGATTCCTAGGGCTTCTTTTGTTGCCAAGAATCAGACAGCTGCCTCTGGCCCTGTTGAGATTTTTCTTTGTCCGCTTTCTAACTTTTCTTCGGTGCGTGAGGACAAAGTTTGGTGTCCTGTAAGGGCTCTCAAATGGTATATTGATAAGACTAAGTCTTATCGTAAGGATGATCAGTTGTTCCTGATCACTAGAGAGCCTTTTTCTCCTGCCTCTCTTGATTCCATCTCTAGATGGATCGTTGAAGCTATTAGGGCCGCTGGCACAGAGGCTCTTTTATCCGACAGTAAGCCTCGTGCTCATGATACTCGTAGTGTCAGCACTTCTTGGGCTCTGTTTCAAGGTGTGGCGCTTGTTGATATTTTGAAGGCTGCTTATTGGCGTTCGCCCAATTCCTTGCTACCTTAGGGATGTTCCCGCAGGTGAAGATTTGTTTGCGTCAGCCACCTTGAAGGCCGCTGTGTCTTCTTTGTAGTCTTTGGTGTAATCCTATTCCCTTCTGCTCGAAACATGCCTCCCGGTCTTTGAGTTGGCGCTGGTCTGGCATAATAGGTAGGTATATATGATTTATTGCAGTAAATTTGTAAAATCAGCACTGATTTTCTTATTTACTATATAAATCTATATACCTACCTATGACCCTCCCTCCTTCCCCTCACCTTGCAAGCAACATGTTTCTACTTGGGATTGCTCGCAAAAGAGGAAGATGGCCGTAGCGTGTTGACGCGCGTGAGTGGCGAAGGGGACAATAGGATTACGGGGGGTGCGCACAATATTGTGACTCATGTGTGTTAAATTCTCGAAGGGGTCCCGTAGTCAAGACTACAGGCATAATAGGTAGGTATATAGATTTATATAGTAAATAAGAAAATCGGTGCTGATTTTACAATTCCGTCTTATAGTTCTAATTCATTTGGTCAGTAGATTCTCTGTAATTTATGCGCCGAACCAATTTTCTATTCGATAAAACATTTTGCGTTGTATACTTCATTCATTTCATGTTTTATTTGGGTTGAATATTATCCATTAGTTACGTGCCAAATGAATTTCCGATTCGATAAATGTATTTTGCGTCTTATAGTTCTAATTTACTGCAATAAATCATATATACCTACCTATTATGCTAGTAGTCTTGACTACGCAACCCCTTCGAGAACTTAACACAAATGAGTCACAATATTGTGCGCACCCCCCGTAATCCTATTGTTCCCCTTCGCCACTCACGCGCGGCAACACGCAACGGCCATCTTCCTCTTTCTTGCTCGCCCCCGACGAGTTAGGATGTCGAGTCAGGGCGCTCCTCAAATCAGGTCTTTTTGTATCTTTTCAGCGCGCTTTCTCGCTCTTTAAAACACTTTTCTGTACTTCTTTTTCGTAAGATAGTACTCTTGTGTTTTTATGTCACTTTTGCCGATTGCAAGGGATATTTTTGATTCCTTTCCAGGCAAGTTATTTTCATTTTCACTGCCAGCCCCACGTAGTTATTTCTGTGTGTGTTTTGCTGGTGTTTCCGTTTGACCCGATCCGTTTCGGTTTGGTGTTTGCTTATACGGTTTTTATCTAAATTGTGCGTATCCCCAAATTTATTTTTACCTGCACTCTTTTAAAATATTTCATATTTTTGTATACTTTATTGTCTGTTTTATTACAGCATTATGAGTTCGGAAGAAGAAGCTGCTAGGTCGCGGAGACCTGCTTCTTCCGAAGAGTCGTCTAGCAAGACGACTCGGCCCTCCAGAACTCTCCTGAGTACTTTCGTACATGGGGGAGGGAGGAGGGCTGCAGGTAAGTTGCCCAGTGGTGTTTCCCTGCAGGGTTTGCCAGCCTCGGAGCATGCGGCTTCGGGGCGGGTGGCGTTAGTTGAGTTTGGGACGTAAGCTCCGGGTGGGTGGGTGGCGTCAAGCTCTAGTGGTTTGGATATTACGAATCCAATCCCCCGGTCGCTGAGACCAGAAGGGGGGACGTCTGTTTCCCGCACGGTAGCGATGACTCGCATAAATCCGCTAGGGGAGACGTGTGCCACTACTGCAGGGCAACTCACGGGCACCGCCCATGTTGGTCTGGGTTCTTCAACCCTAGCCCCCGGCCGATGCCAATGGGGGAGCGAGTACTGCCCGGGCTGTCTATATTGCCAGCTGATGGGAAGGCTCGAGCCAACTATGTGCGGTCACCGGAGCGCGCGATTACTTCCGGTTTGACCTGAGGTCACCTGGGTGCGCGATTACTAGTGCTCTCCTATTGTCGCCCACGGGCGGAACAATAATGAGTTCACATGCTATTAGTAGTCGGTGGGCGAATACTGGGACCTTGTCCCAGTCTGCCCTCGCACCTGGTTATTGAATAGCCCCCGGCTGACGCCGTATGGGGGAACGAGTGCTACCCGGGCTGTTGCTTTGCCAGCTGATGGGGAGACTGGAGCCCACATTTATGGGCGCTCTACGGAGCAACAGGTGCAATCACCTGAGTGCGCGACTGCTAGTGCTCTCCTATTGTCGCCCACGGGCGATTAGTAGTCGGTGGGCGAATACTGGGACCTTGTCCCAGTTTGCCCTCGCACTGGGCGCCTCGGGCGCCCGGCCCATGGCTGTAGCATCTTATTGCTCAGCCAGTATGGGTAGTTTGCGCGCGGCTTTGGGTACATACCCTCAGCGCACTTCTCACCTGGAGGGAGGCGGGCATCCCTCTGTTGAGGGTTTGGTTCGTGTCTCCGAAGTTGTTTCGGAGGACCGCCCGAAGTCTGTCTGACCCTTCTCAATCTGAGATGCTCAGCATGATGCAGGGTTTTGCCCAACGACAGGGTTGGTCCCTCTTACTAGATACCACAACCCCTGCTTCTGTCTCTCTTCTGGGGTCTGACTTTAAGTCTAATCAGCCTTTTGTGCTTGATTCTTCATTGTCTGAGACAGGATCTCTCGCGTCTCCTGTACCCCCAGCCCTCGGGGCTCTGCTGGGTGAAGAGACCTATAGTGGTCCATGGGAGTGTCTGCCTGTTTTGGTTTTTGTTCGTGGACCATTGTCCTGATCAATTCAACCGGAAACAGTTTTGGATGTGAATCGACATCGACATCGACATCGGAATCGACATTGTTGGAACAGGCAGAGCCTCGATCGCTCTCCCTTTGTGGGGTAGAGGCGATTGCTTTGTTGTCCACATATCTCCCTGAATTTCAGTCAGCCCGCGCGCAGGGTTCGACTTCGCGTTAGGTAATTTGACTGCATTGAATCAGCACTCAATGTTAAGCGCCCTGTTTCGATTAAGAGTAAAGCCTCTGGTTATTGATGATCTGCTGCACACTCTTTTTAGTTCGCAGTGGTCACAACTTTCCCAGTGCGGCTGCTTCGGTTACGTACCGTCGCAGGCTCTTGGCTGTCTCTGCCCTGGGGGTTAAGGAGTCTGTCATCGAGCCACTTCTCTGGGATGTTCCGTCTCGGGGTCCTTCGCTCTTTGGCAGTCAATTCGCTGCAGTTTTTCAGGGAGAGTTTGATGCGCGGAAGCAGGTCACTGAGATGACTAAGCAGTTCCGCGCTCCCTTTAAACCGACGCGGGCCTCGGTCCGTCGGAGGCCTGTTGTTCCCACTTCGGGGCAACACAGTCGTGTTTTTGGGGGCCCGCCTGCTGAGCTTCAGCCAGCTGAAGTACTCGTGGCTCTCTGTGTGGCAGGGCGACGGCTTCGCACAAGACTTAGCCTAGGCTTTAATGGCTTTTCTCCCCGCTTGGGAGGCCATCTCCGGGGACGCATTTGTGTTTTCCGTCGTGCGAGACGGATTCTTCTTAGATCTATCCGTCTTGCTCCCAGGAGGGGCTATAATATCTCGTTCACCTCCCATGTCTGCCCTGGCTCGTTCTCATGCCTCAACGGAGATCAAATCTCTGTTGAACAGAGGGCGATAGAAAGGGTAAGAGACCGGCCATCTCTTTTCCTTTCTCCGATCTTTGTTTTTTCCCAAGCGCTCGGGAAGACTTCGTTTGATACTGAATTTGAAAAGAATAAACAAATTCATTCCATTTCGAATGGAGACCTTCGCCTCTATTCTCCCGTTGATCAAGAGGAAGGACTACGCGATCTTGATAGATCTCAAGGATGCGTATTTCCTTTTTCCCATCCATCGCGCGATCTTCTGGGATTTTTCCTTCCTCTCAGAGACTTTCGCTTTCGCGCTCTTCCCTTAGGGCTGCGCCCAGCCCTTTGGGTTTTTACTCAGGTTGTAGCCGTTCTGGCAGCCTCACTGAGGCGCCACTGCCTTCGGCTATTTTGCTACCTCGACGACTGGCTCCTCCTAGCGGAGTCACACGATCGTTGTTAGACGAGGCTCGTTTGCTCGTCAATTTTCCTCAAGACTTGGGTTTCCTAATAAATTGGGAAAAGTCAGAGTTAGTTCCTACTCGCAGCCCGGTTTTTCTGGGGGCTGTGTCGGACATTCGGAATCAGTTGGCTCGGCCCAGTCGAGACAGGATTCTCACTGTTGTCTCTGCGGCTCGCAAGCTCATTCTGGCCAGCAGGGCCAGATAGTGGCTTCAGTTTTTCGTATATCTAGCCAGTCTAGTCGATGTTCTAGAGGATTGCCGGCTCCTTATGAGTTCTTTTTAGAGGCATCTCCTCAGGTTTTACAAACCATGCAAGGATTCCATTTTGGTCTGGATTCCAGTACCAGTAGGAATCAAGTCTCTTTTCTCCCGTTGGATAAAGGAGGAATTTCGCGCGCGAGGCAAGTCCTTCCGTACCCCCCTTCCGTCGATCTCGGTTTCGACGGACGCCTCTCGGTTGGGGTGGGGAGGACATTGCAATGGCAGCACGGTCGCGGGGGATTGGTCTCATCTTGGGACTCTTCCCCATATCAATGTCCTGGAGTTTATGGCAGTTCTGTTAACCCTGCTCCATTTCAGAAGTCGACTTCTCAGTCGTTCAGTTCTGATCCTCACGGACAATGTCACTGTGGCGGCTTATATCAATCGGCAGGGAGGCACTCGTTCTGCTACCCTGAATGCCCTAGCAGCACAGCTGTGGAGGTGGTGTCGTCGCATGGCGATCACACCCGTGGCCTCTTTCATCCCCGGTCAGGAAAACCTCATTGCGGATTTTCTGTCCCGGGGCAGGTGTCTTCCATCAGAATGGATGCTCCATCCAGAGGTCTTTTTCCGCATTCGCAGTTGCCTGGGTCCACTGGAAGTGGATCAGGGAGCTTGGGCTCTGGATGCTTTCTCTCTCAGTTGGGAGAATCTTCGAGGGTTCGCCTTCCCTCCCTTCCAGCTGATTCCGCGAGTCTTGCGGAAGATCAGGGAAGATCGGGCTCGGGTGCTTGTGATAGCTCCTTTTTGGCCCAGGAGGAGTTGGTTTCCGGAGCTAATGAGCCTTCTGGCGGCTCAACCGTTCCTTCTTCCGTTAAGAGCGGATCTAGTGTTGCAGCCCCTCTCGGGGATTCTTCACCACGGTCCGGAGTCCCTTCATTTGACTGCTTGGCCCCTGTCGGGGAATCTGCAAGACAGTCGGGTCTCTCTGATAGAGCCGTGGACTTTTTAATGTTCAGTCGTAGAGTTTCTACTAGGGAAATTTATAATTCCCGTCTTTCGGTCTTTTTCCTTTGGTGTAAAGAGCGAAATCAAACCCCGTCTAAGGCTCCTATTGGTTCAATTGCGGATTTTCTAATCTCGCTATTTGACAAAGGGAGGTCCATCTCTACTATCCGAGGCTACCGATCGGCGATTGGGGCCATTCATTCGGGGTTCTCAGATGGTTCGGGGATTTCTAATTCCCCGCTGTTGAGTGGTTTGATTCGGTCGTTCTTTCTGAAACGTCCTCCTCGTTCTAAGTTAGTCCCGTCTTGGAGTCTGCCTAAGGTCTTAGAAGCACTGGCAAAGCCTCCTTTGAGCCGTTAGGTGAAGCTTTGCTTCACCATCTTACGGTTAAGACGCTCTTCTTGGTAGCCATTGCCTCTGGGCAGAGGCGCAGTACCCTTCATGCCCTCTGTCTTACTCCTGGTCATGTTCGCTGGGAGTGAAAAGGTGTTAGATTGATTCCTAAGGCTTCTTTCATTGCCAAGAATCAAACGGCTTCCTCTGGCCCTGTTGAGATTTTTCTTTGTTCGCTTTCTGAATTTTCGTCAGTGCGCGAGGACAAGGTTTGGTGTCCTGTTAGAGCTCTCAAATGGTATATTGATAGGACTAAGTCTTATCGTAAGGATGATCAGTTGTTCCTGATCACTCGAGAGCCTTTTTCTCCTGCTTCTCTTGATTCCATTTCTAGATGGATTGTCGAGGCTATTAGGGCTGCTGGCACAGAGGCTCTTTTGTCTGACAGTAAGCCTCATGCTCATGACACTCGTAGTGTCAGCACTTCTTGGGCTCTGTTTCAAGGTGTGGCGCTTGATGATATTTTGAAGGCTGCTCATTGGCGTTCGTCCAATTCCTTCATTTCTTGCTACCTTAGGGATGTCCCTGCAGGTGAGGCTATTTTTGCGTCAGCCACCTTGAAGGCCGCTGTGTCTTCTTTGTAATCCTGTACCCTTCTGCTCTTGAAACATGCCTCCTGGTCTTTGAGTTGGCGCTGGTCTAGCATAATAGGTATATATGATTTATTGCAGTAAATTTGTAAAATCAGCACTGATTTTCTTATTTACTATATAAATCTATATACCTACCTATGACCCTCCCTCCTTCCCCTCACCTTGCAAGCAACATGTTTCTACTTGGGGTTGCTCGCAAAAGAGGAAGATGGCCGTTGCGTGTTGCCGATATAAACATTTTGCGTTGTATACTTCATTCATTTGATGTTTTATTTGGGTTGAATATTATCCATTAGTTACACGCCAAATCAATTTTCGATTCAATAAATATATTTTGCGTCTTATTTCATTTGGTCAGTAGATTCTCTGTAATCTATGCGCCGAACCAATTTTCTATCCGATATAAACATTTTACGTTGTATACTTCATTCATTTGATGTTTTATTTGGGTTAAGTTCGATAAATATATTTTGCGTCTTAGTTCTAATTTATTTTTTGTTTCATTTGGTCAGTAGATTCTTTGTAATTTATGCGCCGAACCAATTTTCTAGATTTGGGTTCATAATTCCGGGAATGAATAAAAAATGTTGATATTTCTGAAGGTTCTTAAATTATTCCTAAAAGTCACATAGTCATAGGGCTCTATTATATTTTCGTTATTACGAATCCTACATGTAGCCTACATCGTTTCCGAAATATACGTAAAGAACCTGAATAACGAATCTTCACAAAAATATGTCACATATTTGGAATTGTGAACCCCCTCGCTATGGAAAATTTGTATTTCGGAATTACAAGCCTGATGAGTTATAAAACGAATTTTCTGAAATACTATTACACCTACTATAAAATTCATGCCGTCATTTCAAGCCGCGACCATGCACTATGTTGCTTAAGAAACATTGGAGATAAAAGTAAGAGAAAACTTCTTGTCATTTCAATTTTACTATGTAACTAACTAATACTATGATAAAAACGAGCGACATCTCTGTTGTTTTAGATCATCACCAGGCGCGCAGCCAGGGGGTGCGGTGGGGGTGGTCTAACTAAAAAAAAAAAAACGAGAGCGAAAAAGCGGGGGAAGTGAGAGAAAAAGGCCTAATTAAGCCGCTAGAGCCGTTATCTTTCAAAATTTGCTAAAACATCAACGTTTTCGCGGGGGGGGGGGGGGGGGGGGGGGGGTGGGTGAAATCCCTGTTACACACAGAACAGTATTGCCCCGGAGTACTTTTTCTGCTAAAACGTCGAAGTTTTCGCGCTTTGCGCGGGAGGAGGCTGCATGGGGTGGGGAGAAACTCCCCTCTCTGCACCCACCCATGCATGTTACATGCAGTGCATGCAGCATAGCGTCTAAACACAAGTCAGTTGAAAATCAGTCCGGGCGTCGAACCGTATTTATGTCGAATTTGCTATTAAACGTCAGAGCTTTTGCGCTTCTCGTTGGAGGGGTGGCGGGTGGGACCGCAACCCCCGTAACATACAGTGCAGTATTGCCCCATAGTAATTTCCGTCTAAATAAGTTAAAAGCAGTCATGACGTCGAACTATAACTTTTCGCCAGAAAAACTGTTTTCTACGAGCCGATTTTCTCTCAAATTTGCAAAGTCGTCACAGATTTCGCGCTTCGCGCGGGAAGGGGGAAAACTTTCCCCTCCCTGCACCACCCCTTTCATACATGTATACAGTACAGTATTGCACCCCGCCCCTAATGTTTTTCACTTGATCTTAGACTCTATTCTAGGTTCTTATGAGAATCTTATCAATAATCATTAAACTGTATAAAGCAGTGTCAAAGTCCCCCACCCCTCACAAAAAATAAAGAAAAAAATAAAGAAAAAAAAAAAACCTTCATAGTGAAAGGCGCTAGAAATTACAGATTATTACTATGTACGACCTCCCCTGTGCCTCAAAAAGACAGGAGGTTCTTAGAAAGCGGGAGGTCCATTGATGGATTATTGATCATTATTTACAACAAAAACGATCTTCTCTTTTCAGTATCGACACTCCCCTCCTTGTGTCAAACCCCTGCCTTCCAATTTATGACAGGAAGTTCTTAGAAATCGGAACCCATTGATAGATTAATGACCATGCCATGAAAAGGTGACACACGTCTATTGTGTAAAGGGGAGCTGGAGTTCTGGGAAAGGGTTAAAAAAAAATAATTTCTGAACTTTCTTACTCTTTATACGGTCGTTTGGAAGATTATCATATTGGATATGTCCCCTGAAAAGGATTGCTCTTCAAATGCCCTCACAGAAAGTAAATGTAAGCTTTCAAAACAGAATTATGAAGAGCGTTCGAAATTATGATATAGGCGTGTGATTTTGGAGAGAGAGAATTATTTTTTAAAGCTCTAGTTAAATAGATCGGAGAGAAACAATGGCTTGCGAGCTGAGACGCAGTTTATCTTCATCCCGCAGTTTAGCATGATGATGATAAGAGTCCAATTCTGTAACTCTTTTAACAACCGAAAAGAAAAGGAAGTCAGCATTTTGACCAGAAAGAAAAGGATCTTTTTCGAGATTATGAAACAAGTGCATGAATTTTTCATTTTAACCTCGAGTAAACTAGAGCGGAGAGAAGCGTTGACATTCGAGCTATATATAAACAAATTTTATCTTCGTCCCGCTGTTTAACATCAGGATGATACATTTCAATTATGTGACTCTTATTACAGCCGAAAAGAAAGTTAGCTTTATAACCAGAAACAAATGGACATGTGTCGAGATTATAAAACAAACGCGTGATTTAGAAGGACATAGGGGGAGAGAGAGAAAAAAAAAATCAATAATCGTCTCGTGCAGGGGCCTGAGGAGGTGCTTCATTAATTCTTGTTCTTTGAAAGGGGCGGATTTTATACCTCCGTAACATGCAGACATGGGGAAAAGAAAAGAAATTTAGCTTTTAGAAACCCGTAGATATACACATTTTAAAAATAATTAGAGCAGGGTAAAATAATATCCACATTAGCCTTTTTTGTTCCCATCGCTTTTAATCCAGTAAAAAGGAAAGAGTATACAAATTTCAAAACAGAATTAAGAAGAACTTTCGACATTATGATACATGTACTTGATTTAGAAGGAGAGAAAGAATTGTCAGGGCGTTAATTTTACAAGAGGCAGTTATGATTTAAAAAAAAAAAACTGCAGTAAATAGAGCGGAAACACAGACTGTTTTTCTTTAGCAGAGAGGAAGTGAACTCAGCCGAGATTATCATACAAGTGCATGATTTAGGAGAGAGAGAAAAATTGATAATCGTGTGTTAGAAGTAATAAGACATTACATTTTTATTCGTGCGCTGTAGATGTGGAAGGAAGGAAAAAGGCACGCTGACGAAAATAGGTCACATACCATTCACACGACCAGAATGATTGACATGTTTACAATAGCGCCCAAAATGTCGGTTTCACCACCAAAGGGCGGTGGCTCTGCGGACAAGTAATTTATGCATTTTGTTTCTCGTCACCTCTGAATGTGATACTGTACATTACGAGACGGATGGACATGCGGTTGCGTACAAAATCTTGGATTTCACAACCACTGTCGAGAGGGGGGAATTGGAGACGATTTGGAGACGATTTGGAAAAGTTGAAGAAATCAGAACACAATACCACGCATTCAACCAGAATGATTGACAAATGTGCGCAAGATTAGTTTCACTATCAAGCGGCGGTGTCTTTGAGGAGCGCAAGTTATTTTCTCTCTCTCTCGGTCGCTGGTCACTCTCCCTCTGTTCTGTTTTTTCCCCCTATCGCTCCCCACCCTCCCAATCTTCTCTCTTTCTCACTGCTTCTTACTACACTCGTAATCTGTTCTGTCTCGGTCTTTGCTCCTTCGTCCTCCCGAATCCCTTCTTCTCCGTTTTTCTAGAAATTCGAGTTCCATTCTGCTACTTCATATTGATTTTTAAAAGGTCCCTTTGCTTCCTGTGACTACATGCAAGCTCTATTATCGACCATTTATCACTGGCGAAATATGATTTTCACCAGTGACAAATCAAAATGACTCAATGTTTTATTTTATATTCTATGTTTAAGTCAGGATAATTAGGAGTAATAAGACATGGCATTTTCATTCGGTATTTGTGCGGTAGATGTGGAAAGAATAAGGCGTATTGGCGAAAAGAGGACACGACACCATTCACTTGACCAGAATGATTGGCAGGTTTACAATAGCGGGCAAAATGTCGGTTTCACCATAAAAGGGCGGTGGCTTTGCGGAGCGAAAAGAACATAGCAAGTAATTTATGCATTTTGTTTCTCGTCACCTCTGAATGTGATACTGTACATTACTAGACGGATGGACAAGTTTGTATGGCAAGTTTCGTTCCAAGCACGAAACAAAACAGAAAATACAAATAATATCAAGCCTATCAGATCATGTACATTATTAGTGCTCTTTGTTTCTTTGGTTAATCCAAGGAGTTCTGTGATAAGTCCTTGGTTAATCCAAATGCCGGTTTCAATGTAAGCTCAGACAGGAAAAATGCAGCCGCTTAGTCCAGATTTAATTTTATGGGAGGGGCGGTTGTAAGCGCACGAACCGTGCCGGGAGGGGCTCCCGCGCGAAGCTCTGACGTTTTTATAGCAAATTGGAGATAAATATAACGGCTCGTAGCACCCTTTTAGACGTAAAGTAGTTAGTTCGTCGCCGGGACTGCTTTCCACTGTATGTAAAAGTGGTGGATGCGGGGAGGGGGAGTTCCAAGGAGTTCTCGTTTTTTTTTTTAGTTGACGTTTAAGGGGGAGGCCGCCCCCCGCCCCTCCCTGGCCACCCGCCTGAAAAAACGGGGTTTCGTATATAATATAAATATTGATAATCAGAGCCCTCGTTGCTTCCTGTAAGAAGTCCAGTACTGCAGTGAATGGCAGTAGCAGCCCCCTTGCCGGAAGGCGACGCCCTAATACTACCATGACTACGGCATAATTCAACAAAAAAAGAAAGGCATAAATTCTTTTAAAAAATAGGGTTAGTAATTCCGAAAATTTATGTAGTCTATTGAATTTTCGGAATTACGAACCGTAGGAGTAACGAACCCTATGCATTATGACATATGAAGGACAGTCAGGACACCACCCAAATAAAATTTAGTAATGGGCTTGAGTGAGATATGCCCCCTGTATAACAGAAAAAAATGTACGACGATCGTAACGATTAAACATGAAGCACTGTGGTGATCAAAGTTTACGTTCTTCAATATTTTATGACAGCATTAAAACATTCATTCTTGTATTTTCCTTCTTGTACATGTTTGTTCCTTTAAAAAGTAAATACCTCACGGTAATATATCACCACACACTTAAAAATATACCATAATTTAGGGAGACCATCCAAATTCATCGACCATTCCAGAATGCCGCCAGAATGGTCCCCTAAAAATCCATTGTCTTGCTCATCCCCATTCTGGCCTGCGTTTAGAATGCGGTACTTAACTCCGCGCTATGGAGGATTACATCCGGAATGGGGTCGGAATGGTGTTAGAATGGTGTCAGAATGGGTATGTTCCGGAATGCTCCGAGAATGCGCCACTCAAGCCAGAACACGCTATTGTTCACAAAACAGCAAGGAAGAGCTATTCAACCAGCCGGCGCGGCCGATCGCTGATCTGTCTTTCTCATGCCGCGCGCGCCGCGATATCGATCGATGCCTCTTTGAAGTGATCGCGGACATACTTCGGAAAGCAAATGAAAAACACGCGAACCCGTCTAATATTATTTTTGGGAAAAATAACATGATTCTGAAAACAAATCAGTGACGTATCATATTTTAAACGACTTACAAAACTCGCACAACATGTTATTACTTTTGATCATTGTGTGTCGATGTAAATTTGTGTGTTTGTGAATTTCATCGATGTTTGAAAATGGTTACAGTCATGACAGGTGGCCCCGGAATTGGAACACTATACGCATTCGGGCTGCTGCCGCGTGATTCCAGTGATGCAGAGAAAATGATGAAATTATGGAAACATAAAAATACGTCTGTGAAATAAGCTTGTCAATTCTTGAGAGTGGTGATTACGTATTTGTTTGGTTCCTTTCTCTTTCAATGGAATTTGATATTATTTCGCCGAAATTCAATGGCCATATTAATAAGTTATTAACACAAATGTCAAGCAGAATATTTTTTCATGATTCATTTTTTGTATGATTCATTTTATATCATTATAATTTCATAAAATTTCACTCATTATCATCTTTATATTATAGCTCTAGCGACCGGGAAAGAGGGAAAGTGAAGGGAAAGTCAAAACAAAAATCAAACACCCACCCCTTTCTGTGACTTCTTACATTCGCATTAAATTTTCTGAGGACCTCCTCCCCCCCCCCCTCCCCAAAAAAAGGATGCAAGTGCCCCTCAACTCAGTGACGAGGCTACAGAGATCGTCTTGGGATTTATCTTTTTTTGAAGGGGGTGGGAGGATGGGAGGGGAGATATGCTGCTGAATTTCTTTCTACAGTAGCATGAAAATAGTCTGTCCGATATGCGTCGGGCTTTCTGGCAAGTAATGAAGTATACTAATCGCGTTATGGAGACGGGCAATCGGCGAAGGCCGGCAGTAGCCCAAACCTGGGTCCGCTTTACTGCGGCAGCCCGAACGCATAGCGTTCGGGCTGCGAACAGCAGTCATTGGAAAGGTTGGATGCCTCATAAATCCAAGCTCGTATGTCAAAATTATACCATGAAATATGACATAACTTCATTTGAAGATGCTTTAGGTAACAATACTGTCCGGATAACTGTCGTCTTTCTTTTCGATGAGGATGATATAAAAAAGCCTATTAATTTCCCGGATCCTGTACTAAAAATTTTCGGATGCCGATGTATAGTTTGCAATACGCATGCGCGTCAGTATATTTTTTTTACATAAGTTCGAATTCTCGCTCGAGAGAGACGAGAGGGAGGATTACAATTGGGTGAAAAAAGGTGACATTTTATTGATTCTATACATTTCTGAGGAAGAGCTGATCTGCGGAAGGTCTGTTTAGGTAAGTGGCATGACATCTATGATACTTTGATTGAAAAAATAGTCCCTACGATACAACTATACATTGTCATTTGCCCATTTAAATTGAGACGCACGGAATAGTAGTGGTTTCACTCAGGACGCTGCCACTGGATTAGAGGCGCACGCACGCGCTACAATGACATTGACAATGATTTTATTTCTGACGGCCCCTCCTGTGCGCATGGAAGAGATCATAAATAAAACGGCAATATTTGGCATAAGAAAAGTACAAAGAATACATACTGGGAATAATGAACATATGTACAGGCAATATGTCACAAAATAAAGTATATTTTTATTAGCCAACCTACACCCACTGAGGGTAGGAAGAGATATACACCACAACACCCAGTTGGAAAGAATGTACCGTAGTCTAGAATAATGCGTTATTATGATTAGTTAAAAATAAGATGTGATACTGGATACACACTTCGATACCGCAACAGTGGAGTAAATCATTACAGACTTGCATACAGACTATATTAAGCCACTCCAACAAAATGGGCGTTGCATGTAGCGTATTATGAATTTTGTGCGAGACAGAAAAAAAATGGAACTTGAAGATATTTGATTGGTTGAATAAAAGGAGGTCGATCACCAAATAAGGCTAGTTTATGAATCATGCATGGATACCCTCCTCTCACATTCGATATTTAAAACATATATGAATAATGATGAGTTCACCAGCGATGATACTCGCTTGGGCTAACGCCCTCGCCCATTGTCCGTATTGTCTCCATAGTTTACGTAACACAACTAGTATACTTGCCAGAAAGCCCGGCGCATATCGCATAGGCTAGCATGAAAAAAAAATCACAGCAGGTCATAAATCATTAACTGGGTCAATGACATTGAGAGACGCTTGGGAGCCATTGTCTGGCAGGTTGTTGATATCACTGCGGTTATTTATAAATAGTATGCGCGCGGGTAGATCAAACAAGCCTTTCCCCGAAATAATTTGTAAAAAAAGTACAGGGGGGGGGGGGAGTTACATAAAGTCCGTGTTGTATTGACGGATTGATGGAGCTAGAAAAAGGGTAAAATGAGCTAAGAAAGAGGGGATCATGCAAAAGCAAGGAGAGAAATATCGTTAAAAGGAGTTGAGTTAATTCATTTACTTTTTTGGAATTTGTCGATAGCCGATGCCTCTTGCAATTTTAAGGGTGCTAAAAACTCTATCGTGTTTCCTTGTGTTATTCTTTGTTTTTATCAAGAATAATCACCTTTTTCTTATGGCTGTTTTTATTCTGTCAGCTTTTCATTCAACTTTTCCGATGTTTCTCTTTAATTTGTCATTTTCTTCTCTTTCTATCTGTCACGTTGACACGATTCCATTTTATTTCTCTCCTCTCCATGTTTCTATTCCGCTCTCACAGTGTTTGCCCTCTTATCTTATGCTCTGTTTTTTTTTGTACCGCTCAAGTGGTGTGCTAAAAATATAAAAGATTCAGAAAAAGTATGAACCTTCGGAAGAATTAACTCTATTTCATATTTCGGACTATGAACCACCTTTTTTTTCCAAATATGAACCTTCAGAAAAACCAGTTGCATATATCATAGGCCTATACGACGAAAAATATCTTGGCAAAAAGAAATGAATTTCGTGACCATGGTGAATGGTAAAGGAATAAATCCCGTTGGTTACATTTATCCTTTTCACTTTTTTCGTTATTTTATCTGGTGATCTCCTCTTTCACCTCGCGGTCGCCGCTCTATTCTGGCGTCCTTCGCTTACATTGTTTTATTAGAAATAGACGGGTTGTCACCATAAATAAAGTATAAACATGAAAAAAGGTTATATACACATAACTTCACTGATTCTCATTACTGTAGCCATTTAAGGGCAACAAAATATATACATACGTTAAACTTCCGCAATAATTCTTGCGATCCATACAGTTCCTTAAAAAATCATTGCCGTCTTAATATCGGAAGAAATATAAAGCGCATTTGGTGCGCAAAACTGATTATCATTTTGTTAATATTATCAATCATATCGTGCATTTTTCATGTATTGATCATTCTCATCAGTGAATTTATTTAAGGGCAACAAAAATATACATCGGCCGTCATTTATTTCATCTGTTTATACTGTAGTAATATTATTTCTTTGGGCAATCGTCCAGATCTGTATCATCTAGCGAGTGCAATTTAATTTCATCTGACGATCATTACTTTATTTCATATGATGAGCTTCAATTTCTTTCACCATTAAACTTCCGCATAATTCTTGCGATCCATACATGTCATTAAAAACAAAAATCAGCTTTTTGTTGCGTCCTAATATGGGAAGAAATAATGCGCATTTTTTCACCCGGCGATCATCACTTCGTTCAATCTTGCAATCGTATTCTTTTTTTATCTGTCAATATACTGTAGTAATATCAATAATATTTCTTTGGGCGATCGTAAATCTGTATCATCTAGCGAGTGTAATTTAATTTAAATTAAACTTCCACATAATTCTTGCGATCCATACATTTCATACAAAAAAAAATCAGCTAATTTTGCGTCTTAATATCGGAAGAAATATAAAGCGCATTTGGTGCGCAAAACTGATTATCATTTTGTTAATATTATCAATCATATCGTGCATTTTTCATGTATTGATCATTCTCATCAGTGAATTTATTTAAGGGCAACAAAAATATACATCGGCCGTCATTTATTTCATCTGTTTATACTGTAGTAATATTATTTCTTTGGGCAATCGTCCAGATCTGTATCATCTAGCGAGTGCAATTTAATTTCATCTGACGATCATTACTTTATTTCATATGATGAGCTTCAATTTCTTTCACCATTAAACTTCCGCATAATTCTTGCGATCCATACATGTCATTAAAAACAAAAATCAGCTTTTTGTTGCGTCCTAATATGGGAAGAAATAATGCGCATTTTTTCACCCGGCGATCATCACTTCGTTCAATCTTGCAATCGTATTCTTTTTTTATCTGTCAATATACTGTAGTAATATCAATAATATTTCTTTGGGCGATCGTAAATCTGTATCATCTAGCGAGTGTAATTTAATTTAAATTAAACTTCCACATAATTCTTGCGATCCATACATTTCATACAAAAAAAAATCAGCTAATTTTGCGTCTTAATATCGGAAGAAATATAAAGCGCATTTGGTGCGCAAAACTGATTATCATTTTGTTAATATTATCAATCATATCGTGCATTTTTCATGTATTGATCATTCTCATCAGTGAATTTATTTAAGGGCAACAAAAATATACATCGGCCGTCATTTATTTCATCTGTTTATACTGTAGTAATATTATTTCTTTGGGCAATCGTCCAGATCTGTATCATCTAGCGAGTGTAATTTAATTTCATCTGACGATCATTACTTTATTTCATATGATGAGCTTCAATTTCTTTCACCATTAAACTTCCGCATAATTCTTGCGATCCATACATGTCATTAAAAACAAAAATCAGCTTTTTGTTGCGTCCTAATATGGGAAGAAATAATGCACATTTTTTCACCCGGCGATCATCACTTCGTTCAATCTTGCAATCGTATTCTTTTTTTATCTGTCAATATACTGTAGTAATATCAATAATATTTCTTTGGGCGATCGTAAATCTGTATCATCTAGCGAGTGTAATTTAATTTAAATTAAACTTCCACATAATTCTTGCGATCCATACATTTCATACAAAAAAAAATCAGCTAATTTTGCGTCCTAATATCGGAAGAAATAATGCGCATTTTTTCACCCGGCGATCATCACTTCGTTCAATCTGGAAATCGTTTTCTTTTTTTCATCTAGCGGTCGACGCTGTATCTTATCTGGTGACCGTCGCTGACAATATTCATAAATAAAGCGAATTCACCGATCTTCCGATCCTTACAGTCAAAGAAAGGGAAATACTTTGAAACGAGATTATACATATCATGCCGGCATGATCGATATCGCAATAAATGAAGTACCTTCGATCGCGCTGCGCATCCTTGGCTGTCCCGTTCATGATTTTTAATCACCGCATTCTGGGACCATTCCAGAATGACCCCATGCCATGTCGACGACAAAGGGACATTTCAGAATGCTCCCAGAATGCTTCCAGAATGCTTTCAGAATGCCCCTTTGTTCGGCAAACAAAAGGCGCCGGATCGGCCGGAAATTTGAGAACGCGACTAGAATGGGGATATTCCCGAACCATTCTGGAATGCTTGATGACCCCATTCCGGATCCATTCTGGAATGGTCGATGAATTTGGATGGTCTCCCTTAGTAAATTCACTTTTTAAAAAAAGTGGCGTATTGCACGTATTTACAATAATCTTGCTGATTCGGATAAACTTAAATTTTAACTGGTGTTCATCCTAGAAAAAAAGAAACCACTGACAATTATTTTTGTCAAACTTGGCGCACATTTCACTATTTTAGAAATGTTATATTTTATTCATGATTCCTCATAATCTAGAGAATTTCAAGTAAACCAAACTCCAAGCAAAATGTTAAGACTTCAAACGGGCGCAACTAGTTAAATTTTAAAGAAAATAAAGGATATCCCGATCTCAAATTGCGATGTCGTTTTGCTAGGCAACAGATAAAAAAGGTACTAAAACAATAACTCAGCGTACGTCAGTTTATTATTCAGCAACCTATCCGCAAAATCTTGAAAGATTCTGTTCACTGTCTTTATCATTCCTAAACACTTCCCGGCGTTTCCGCACTTTCGGAGAGGGCAAAATTTCCGCGTCCATATTTTTGGTCGAGACCAAAATTTGGATGCGGAAATGAACTTCCCGACACCTTCGACAACTTACATTATTTCCTAATATTGTCCTCATATATATCTAAATGGTTGTCGGGAAATTAAATAAAACCCTTTTTATTACAAAGAGAAATACTCTTTGTATTTTTTCGGACGAAGCCACGCAATCTTTCTTCCTGAGGTAGCGTTATTTTTTAGTCCAAGTACCCTCAAATATACGAGTATTTCCGCATTCACGCACGACTGACTTTGAGGGTACCGGACGCGTCCGATTTTCGTCTAAGCGCGGGCAGGTCTCGTCCATTCTTTGTTTCGGGCGTGACGTTGCCCGCGGGCGGAACTGTATGCCTCTCATATTGCCATACTTGTGCTGATCTGTTAATTATTTTATATGTAGTATGTAGAAATTGACATGCCAATTTACGTTGATGCTATTCTTTACTGTTGCTGTATACATTTAAAAAAATCTTATATCTTAACATATTTCACACTCAAGTCTGCTACATTATATTTATCACCATAAGGAGAAAAATTGAGTAGATTTGGAGGTTATTAGGTCAAAAGTCATGGAGGTCATTTTACATGAAATTTTAAGTTTAAGCCTCATCTCAATATTTCAAGAACTATTTGAGCCATGGGCTTCAAATCTGGTACCAGTAGGTCTATGTATCATCTTTTATATTAGGACATGAACTGAAAGATCTTAAGTCAAGTAGGTATAGTGCTAGAAATGAAACTCCACTCATTGTCATGATAAGTTTCAAATTTTACAACCATTGATTTTGTTTATGATCATCTTCAGAAACTAAAACATTAATATACATGTATATGTACATGAACTGTATATAGTCAGGAAGTTTGATATCACATGAACTCAGTCAATCAAATTAAAAACAGAAAAGGATTGAGAGTTAATTTAGAGTGATTGGGAAGTATAACCAAGCAAATGGAATGTTAAATTTTAAATTTGTATACAGAAGAAAAGTGAGAGGACAATCTCACTATAAGAAGCTTATGAAATGGGAACAACATGTACAGGATGTAACTCAATAGCGGGAGTTATAACAAGAGAACACTGTAAAAATTTGATGGTTATAGGCTGAGATCATTAACACTAAGTTCACCGCCTCTAAGTAAAGTTCACTGTTTTGTAGTTTGCTGCCTTAAATCAAATGCAGAGTAATTTAATCTGCTGTTATGATTTATGTTGGTATAGTTGTTCCAGTTGACAAAGGAATGTTATATGAAGAGGGTGTTGCATATGCTGTGCATAACATACATGTACAAGTTTGTTGCATTGAACCTGGTGTTTAGGAAATGAACTTCAAATGTTGGCTTCCAATAAAAGTAATGTGGTTGTGATAAAAGCATTAAGAAAAATCAGCACCTATTATTTTGCATGGGGGGGGGGTGTCAAGGTTACAAATGTATATCACGAAATGCACAATCATGAAATCTATTAAGGTATAAAAGATTACTTTAATAATTACAATTGCCAGACACAATGTACTAGGTGTTACAAAAAACATTTCCCACTTTTGATCCTTAATAGTTCAAAGACTATATATCAGATAACACTGACATTGATATGAGCAAAAGCTGAATAGTGTACAATTTTGTTGGAGGTAATTTAAAAATGAAAGCATAAATCAGTTTCATTAAATTCAAGATTAATTTTTGAGTTAGGGTTCAGATTTTGCTCTATTTTCAACCCTCTGTACAAAACTTTAACTTTGCACAGGGGTCAATTGGTGTGTATGGGAGTGTGTGGTTAACACCCAGACAATGGTCCTGGACAATGGCCAGGGTTTGAATGCTTTATTATTTATTCATGAGGAATTCCACTATCACAGCTAGTCTTTATTTATCTTCTGGCATTAAAGGAGAATTAATATTAGAACATAAATGTGCTCATATTCAAAGATGTAATCTATTCCTTCTTGTTGCCCTACGTAGTTTTGCACTAAAATATACGAGATGGGTATAAATCAGGATTTTCTCAGCAAGATTTATCGTCTGCTAGCGATACCAGGGGGCTGCCATTTTCTTGATGTGTACATAAAGACATTTTTAATCCGAATGCAAAATTGCCTTTCTTCCTGATACAAAATTCCATCTGAGATTTAAAATATTTAACAGATATACATATACATATATTCTAGAAACGAAATATATTTCTTTGAAAATTACGATTTTACTAAATACCAATCTATTTTCTTGATACTATGACGTACGTGACGGAGCGAATTAATTCAAATTTATGGATGATGACTTTCCCGAGCGTCAATAGTGACAAACTATGCATTCACCTGCTTTGAGATAATGGACTTCAAAAGACAGAATGCGCGTTGTATAAATTATGTTCTGCTCTGCCAGGCAAGACCAAGAAATCGATTTCTAGTTAGCAAAACCGGAATTTAAAAAGAAATCTATAAATTTCAAATTTTAAAATAAATGTATACACCTGTTATGTATTTTTCATCATATATGGGGCTTTTTTATAATGAATAGAAGCAATTTAGCTCGTGGATTAAAAATATCTTCCTGACCGGAACGGTCTCCAATGGTTCATGTACAACTCCATGTCATCAAGAAAATGGCAGCCCCCATGAAGTGTTAGCAGATGATACCGTGTGCTAGAATGTCTTGATTTAAACCCTTTTCTGATATTTTATTTCTAAAGTGATACAGGTCAACGATTAAGAATATATTACACCTTTGAACATAAGTGCCTTTATATTCTAATATTAATTCTCCTTTAACTGTGTTAAGTCATTTCACTGAGATGTCATTTTAAAGGTCCCCTTTTATGAAATTATAATTCTTGGTATTTTGTACATGCATCTCATCTAAATTGAAAAATCACATCCGTTTGCAATAAATACATGTACGTATCAAAATATTTTTAAAATAATATTTCCCCCAGGTATTCATGTCCAAAGCAGTCTCTTAAGCTCCGCCCCCTTTTAAACCCTGAATTCTCGTTCCGCGAGCATGATTGACGTGTGACGTCACAAACCGACATTGCCGATGCTTGTTTACAATATTGCCTATGTATTACATGTGCAAACTAACTTGCTGTTGTGTATACCACCTCGAAAACCACCTCTAAAAAAGTATGCCGCAACGCTGCGTTGTTGCAGGTTGCAGTAACACCACAAAGGAGGGTGTCAGTCTACATTTATTCCCTAAAGACCCAAATATAAGAAGGAAATGGACCGCAAAAGTAAAATTAACTCGCGCCCATTGGAAGGGGCCGAGTGAGCACGGGGCTGCGTATGGCATCAAGAAGAGGCCGTCCCTGAAACAAGTTTGATCATACATGTATCAATAATATGAAATTTGGCGACTCCGAGCTTTACCTCACAAGCACCTCTCTCAATTGGTCTTTACTATTAAAAATGATTTTTTTTTTTGTTCTTGATGAAGAAAAAGATCTTTCTCCATAAAGAGTGTTATAAAAATGTTTATCATGGTAGAGTGGAAACTCAGTATAAAGAGGTCTGATACAACAATATTCCTGATATAACAAGGCAATATTTTGGTCTCAACTCTTTATATTCTTTTTTTTTAAAACTGATATAACGAGATTCTGGATTTAACCAGGTAATTTTAATAGTCCCAAGGACCTCGTTATACTAAGTTTCCACCGTATATTTAATATTGATTTTTGTTACCACCCTGAATGTAGTGAAAATGTAACGGGCAATTTTCAACCTACAACCCCCCCCCCCCCCTCCTTCGGCAGGAAAAAGGGGTATACATCACAGGTACAGGTTGATTCCTACTTCTCTACCTTATACATGTAGTTCATTTGACAGAAAATCTGTTTTCGAATGATTCCCTCTCTCTCTTTCACCATTTCTTCTCTTGTGCTTTCCCTACCTTTCTCCCTCTTTATGCCCATAATTCTCCACTTACACACATCTTCCCTCAACTTTTTATCTCTTTTTTCCCCTAATGATTCCCTCTCTCTCTATTTCTCCCCTTGTGCTTTCCCTCCATTTCTCCCTCTTTATGCCCAATATTCTCCACGTTCACACATCTTCCCTCAACTTTTTTATCTCTCCCTTTTTCCCACAATGATTCCCTCTCTCTCTATTTCTTCCCTTGTGCTTTCCCTCCATTTCTCCCTCTTTATGCCCCAAATTCTCCACTTTCACACATCTTCCCTCAACTTTTGTATCTCTCCATTTTTCCCCCAGTGATTCCCTCTCTTTTTCACTATTTCTTCTCTTGTGCTTTCTGTGTCCATTTCTCCTTCTTTTTGCCCAATATTCTCCAATTACACACATCTCCTCTCAACTTTTTATCTCTCTTTTTTTTTTCTTTTTCCATTCTGCCAATTGTTGGTTTTGGTCTCATTCCCGCACTCATACCTTTCTTTTCAATTGTTAGTTTCATTCACGACAAGCCTTGCATAGTAAATGTGTTTGAGCTCTTCCAGAGATGACAAAAATATTCAATTGATTTGAAATATATTATTACTTCTGGAAAAATGTAGATATAGATGTTGTATCCAGGAAATGGTTGTCTTACAATTGAACATCAAAATATCAATAGAATGCCCACCCCCCCAAAAAAAAAATAACAAAACAAAACAAACAAAACTGATTAGCTTCCAAAGTGTGTTTCATTAACAAATTAAACAACACATGCCATCAAAAATAACAGTCCTCATATGCCATTAACAACAGAGTTATCATTCTTGACTGAGATACATGCATCTTTACAACATTAATTACAAAAAATGCTCTGGGCAAATACTTAGATGTGAACTCAGTTACCCAATTCCAATTTTATTTCTGACAGTGAAAATTAATATTCAATATAAGCCTCCTAGACTCCTCTTTTCCTCTGATACTTGAAGCAAAAACAGCAATAAAATTTTTACTACATTGTCAGAGTGTAGCACACCCTCATGTAATAAACCCAACTTTCAGGGAAACTGATATCCATGTATAGGAATTAAATATCATGAAAAGATAGACTGAACAATGATGTACTAGCATTTTTAACATTTCTTATAAACAGGTATATACATGATAAATGTATATGCTATCTAAGCGTTATTTTGGGGTCTCAAGGTCAAAGGTCAAAGGTCACAGAGGTCATTATGTACATAAAAATGGTTCCTTCTCGCGATAACTTCAAAACCATTTTTTTGATCAGTTTGTAACTTGGCCCATGTATGCATATGGGAGGGACGATGAACTGATTAGATTTTAGGGTCTCAAGGTCAAAGTTCAAAGGTCATAGAGGTCATTATATACATGAAAATGGTTCATGATGTATGGAGTCTAGGCCTACTTATTTTAGAAATTTCAAGGGGACAGTGGTCTATTTGCTATAAAATATTTACATGTATTTTATCTTCCTGACCGGAACGGTCTCCAATGGTTCATGTACAACTCCATGTCATCAAGAAAATGGCAGCCCCCATGAAGTGTTAGGAGATGATACCGTGTGCTAGAGTGTCTTGATTTAAACCCTTTTCTGATATTTTATTTCTAAAGTGATACAGGTCAACGATTAAGAATATATAACACCTTTGAACATAAGTGCCTTTATATTCTAATATTAATTCTCCTTTAACTGTGTTAAGTCATTTCACTGAGATGTCATTTTAAAGGTCCCCTTTTATGAAATTATAATTCTTGGTATTTTGTACATGCATCTCATCTAAATTGAAAAATCACATCCGTTTGCAATAAATACGTATCAAAATATTTTTAAAATAATATAGATGTTGTATCCAGGAAATGGTTGTCTTACAGTTGAACATCAAAAAATCAATAGAATGCCCACCCCCCCCAAAAAAAAATAACAAAACAAAACAAACAAAACTGATTAGCTTCCAAAGTGTGTTTCATTAACAAATTAAACAACACATGCCATCAAAAATAACAGTCCTCATATGCCATTAACAATAGAGTTATCATTCTTGACTGAGATACATGCATCTTTACAACATTAATTAAAAAAAATGCTCTGGGCAAATACTTAGATGTGAACTCAGTTACCCAATTCCAATTTTATTTCTGACAGTGAAAATTAATATTCAATATAAGCCTCCTAGACTCCTCTTTTCCTCTGATACTTGAAGCAAAAACAGCAATAAAATTTTTACTACATTGTCAGAGTGTAGCACACCCTCATGTAATAAACCCAACTTTCAGGGAAACTGATATCCATGTATAGGAATTAAATATCATGAAAAGATAGACTGAACAATGATGTACTAGCATTTTTAACATTTCTTATAAACAGGTATATACATGATAAATGTATATGCTATCTAAGCGTTATTAAGTTAACAACTAGACCAACATATATAAGTAGATAATAATAAATACAACAATAAATCAAATGAAAGAAGAAAAAAAAATCTGTAGAAAAAATGTAATGTCAATTTGAAAAGAAATATGATGTGAAGCAACAATAATGATGATCACATGAATGACCCGATTAAATAAAAGATGTTTGCCAGTCATTAGTACTGAATATTTTTTTCTTTCAAATAATGACTTTGTGTAAATGTTTACACTGATGGAACAACAGTTCTGATACATAAATATTTTTAAAATGTTCAATTCTACTATCACCTTTGCATAATGTTGAGATTTGTGCATGTCATATCCAAGCCCCAATAAAAAAAAAATATGAGAATAATGGTTGCATAGCTTAAATTAAAGTTCCACAGAGCTGCCCTCCCTTTTGATTTTTTTTGCAAAGGTTAAAAAAATATATATACATACAGTAAACTTTGAAAAGAAAATACCCTAAAGAGGTAAAATGCAGGGAATATTTCCAATTAAAAAAAAATATCTTTGAAAATCTATCTTAGAACAGTAATAAAAATCTCAGTAATAAGGTGGAAGTAAAACATATATTTTTCTGTAAACATAGATCTTGACAAGGTGGGGGAAAAGATATCAACAGCAAAATTGTATGTAGGTCTACGCCTCTTCAAAGCCCCTGTTCTGTTCTGATCCAGGATTGAGTAAAAGAGGGGGCACAAAAATGAAAGTTTGTCAAAAGGTAGACCCGTATTTTCTGGTCTCGCCAGCTTCTCGAAAAGTCGCTCAGTGAGGGGGGGGGGGGCAAAAAAAGAAATTCGCCAAACCTTCAAAAATCGCTCAGTAAGGGGTTATTGGGGTCCAGTTTCCCCTCCATAATTCCCTGACAAGCAACAAAAAAAATCATACTTCTCTTCCAAAAGGGGGGGGGGGGGACCGGGCCGGCTGTGCCCCCTGGATCCGCCAATGGTTCTGATGGAAATGCTGCACGGATTCTTGTCACGGCACAATATGGGAGAGGAACACGTCCTGCCCTGCCTGGCTTTCCTATAAAAGATTTTTTTTAAGAGTACAAAGGAAACTATGATTAGACAACTTCAAAACAATGCACAGTGTAGTCTATGATGTAGGTGATAGTGAGGTAACTTTTACTTTGAACTTCACAAATAAACAATAGAAGATAATCTTCCTCTATTTACATTAAGGCTAAAACATTATTTTCTTTTATAGAATATCGTAATATTAATTTCATAAGGAGCCAAATTGGCATTTTGCATCCAAACTGCTTTATATAATACAGGAATACTGCAGTAAGGATTAAAACAAAAAATATGGTGTACTCACTGATTTTCAGTTGCATCCTGCCTTGCCTGTCCGCCATACTGCTGTCGATACAAATAGTAAGCAGTTTCCATCACATACCGCTCCATGCAGACACACTGGATGAAACCCTGGGTGGAGAAGAAGAAGAAGAAGAAGAAGATCATATCTATTGTCAACTATAACGGTACCTACACTTACTTAGTGTAGCAGCACAAAGAAAACAAGCAAGATAACAGGAGAGCTAAGAGTTTTCTGGATATCAATGTTAGAATTTACTAAATCGAACGCTACCACCCCATGCACCAGTAAAACTGCCCAAGTGCAAGCCCAGGCAGGGTCAGCAGGCGAACAACCAAACGGCGCGGCGTGTACCCCGGCCGCACATCGAGCTCACTGCCTCGATATCAGCGAAGTATCACTATCAGCTCAGCCTCTCGGGCAATTTGCAAGCGTAAACAAGATTCATAATACGTGGATATGCGTGAATTAAACTTTAATCGGTAATTTATTATCAAAAAATAATTACCAGTTGTTATTCCCAAGTCTCCCGTCGATATCCTCTCCGTTATTAAATTTAAAATCAGGGACGTCTCTGTCATCATCAGAATCTTGCCCAGAATCCGACATGTCTGGCTCAAATATAGTATACGGCCGGGCCCCTAATTCCTCTTCAATTTCTTCTGGGACTTGATGCTCCAAATCAGATATATCTGATCCTGAATAAGTGTCCTGGCTGAAGAAGATGATGCCATCGTTGATGTAGGATTTTGTCTTTAAAAAGCTAAAATGAAGTGCTGAAATGGCACGAAGTCGAAGGGATCTACACGAAGCTCAATAGCCATAACACACACACATCGATACTCGATCCAGCTTGTGTGAGTCGAGCGTTCTGTGGGTGACGTCACATGACGTCATCGATCGCTGGACCGATTTTCCAAAATTTTTAGGGGCGTTCCCAGTTATTTTTTTATTTTCAAGGTTACAGATTAATGAATGGAATTCAGGTAATATGATTGACAGATCTGGATTCACAGTAGAAAAGTCTATTAAATCAAGTTCCTTTGTAATTCCATAAAAGGGGACCTTTAATGGATTTTGGAGCAATTAAAGTAATGCGAAGTGATTTAAGTCATTAAAATGATAGGAATATTGATGTTGTCCTTGATGATGATGATGACGAAGATGATAGTGATGATGACAATGATGATGACAATGATAGTGATGATAGTGATGATAATGATGACAACGATAGTGATGATTATGATGATGATAACGATTATGTTGATAATGATAACAATGATGATGATGATTATGATGGTGATAATAATGCTGCTGCTGCTAATAATGATGATCATGATAGTGACAGTGATGATGATGATAATGATAACGACGACGATGATGATATTGATGGTGATGATGATGATGATAGTGATGATGATGATGTTGCAAGCACATGGAAACATGTCCTTACTTTTTTCATATGCATGCATTTTACCCATTACCATGAATTCAGACTAGCAGTGCCCAGGGCAATCCATCATGAATTATTAATAAAGCATTCATGTGCCTTGGAGCAAGAGACCAGAAGCCTGGTCAGCAGAGCTCTGAAAAGGTGGTATTCATGTCCACTGTTCAGGGTCATTGTAAGCACACACTCACATACACATCATTGGTTCCTGTGTGTAAAGTTCAAGTTTTGTACAGAGGGTTAAAATTTGACCAAAATCTGGAACCTAACTTTAAAATTAATCATGGTTTTAATTAAACTTATTTATGCTTTCATATTCAAATCACCTCCAACTAAATTGTACACTATTCAGCTATTACTCATATCAATGACAGTGTTATCTGATATATAGTTTTCTAACTATTAAGGATCAAAAGTGGGAAATGTTTTTTGTAACACTTAGTATTTGGCAGCCGATGAGCTCAAACAAGTTCTTAAACTTCACATGGAATATGAAATTCAGTATATGTTTTATAATGTAGGCTACATGAAAATATTTCATTTTAATAAGCCTTCAGTAAAAAGATTACTCTCATTTCTTCCAATTTTCAGTAGTTCAAAGCAATCTATAAGGTGTTATAATGTTCTTTGGTGGTTGAAGGAGGTATCAAGGTATACTACAGATTCATTATACAGTAAACATGAATGGAGAATGAAGTGTAATCCCTTCTTGACTTTTCTCACAATCCACAGGTACATGTATGTGAGTGATGCATTGTCTTCAGTAATGAATGTAGCATTCATATGAAAAGGATATCATGAAGGTGTAAAGAATTAACAAGTCAAAAGCTCCTTTTCCTGTTTGGCTAATCATGGTAGAGTTGTCAAAGTAAAGTATTTAAACTAGCCATTCACTGAAAACAAAATCATGTATATTGGTTACCTCTTTTTTGAATCACATTCTGTATAGGTCCAGACCCTCTTTCTTAAAAAAGTCAAGTGCCCAACACCAGCCTCATCAAAGAACCTAGTAGAAGCACTGTGTTCCATGCCAAACCTGACTAACCTGACACTGAGTGGAGAGGATCTTGGTGAGGAGTTCTACTTTTCATTGAAAGCAAAGGCATCAACCTTACAGGTACATGTATGTGTGTGTTTGTACTCAATGTCAGTGCATTAGGAGTAGCAATGGATACAAGTGGAGAGATTTATCACATGTTTATCTTACCTACATGTAGTAATCTAACTTCACCTTAAGATGTTAGCATACAATAAAAGTGGTGATAGAAGCATAAAAAACAAAAACAGTACCTTTTGTTTTGCACTGGGGGGGGGGGGGTTGGTTATGTCAAGGTTATTTCACTATAAAATTCATAATTATGAAATCAAAGTATAATAGATCGCTTTAATACTTTAATAATTACAATTACCAGACACAATGTATTTGGCAACCGATGAGCTCAAACAAGTTTTTAACCTTGACATGGAATATGAAATTCAGTATATCTTTTATAATTTAGGCTACATGAAAATATTGCATTTTAATAAGCCTTCAGTAAAAAAAATATTACTCTCATTTCTTCAAATTTTGTGTAGTTCAGAGCAATCTATAAGGTGTTATAATGTTCTTTTGGGGCTGAAGGAAGTATCAAGATATACTTCAGATTCAATACGCAGTAAACATTAATGGAGAATGAAGTGTAATCCCTTCTTTACTTTTCTCACAATCCAAAGGTACATGTATGAGTGATGCATTGTCTTCAGTAATGAATGTAGCATGTGAAAAGGATATCATGAAGGTGTAAAGAATTAACAAGTCAAAAGCTCCTTTTCCTGTTTGGCTAATCATGATAGAGTTGTCAAAGTAAAGTATTTAAACTAGCCATTCACTGAAAAAGAAAATCATGTATATTGGTTACCTCTTTTTTGAATCACATTCTGTATAGGTCCAAACTCTCGATCTTCAATATTTCAAGTGCTCAACACCAGCCTCAACAAAGAACCTAGTAGAAGCACTGTGTTCCATGCCAAACCTGACTGACCTGACACTGCGTAGGGAGGATCTCAGTGAGGAGTTCTACTCTACATTGAAAGCAAAGGCATCAACCTTACAGGTATGTGTGTGTTTGTACTCAATATCAGTGCATTAGGAGTAGCAATGAATATTAGTGGAGAGATATACATATATTAGAATAATAGATGTTAGTAATCTAACTTCTCCTCGAGATGTTAGCTTCCAATAAAAGTAATATGGTTGTGATAGAAGCATTAAAAAAAAACTGCGCCTTTTGTTTTGAGCTGGGAGGGGGGGGTAGGGGGTGATGTCAAGGTTATGTCACACAATTATGAAATCTAAGTTTAAAAGATTTTAGTTGTAATATTGACCAGCTGTGATTTACTCTAAATTTCCCTTTATCTTTTTCTTTTTCTTTTCTTTTCTTTTCTTTTTTTTTTTGGGGGGGGGGGGGGGGACATGAATAATATGCAAACATTAAAATCCAAATATTAAGGATTTCTTAAGTACTCTGAATACTAGATGCAGTGTACTTGGCTCCAGATAATAAGAACAGAAAGGTTTGACCATGACAGAATATTATTCATGGTCTTGTTTGTTTGTTTTCTTTGATTTTAGAAGGATGGGGGCACAGTCCCCTCCCCCTTCTATTTGTACACACCTTCAGATCGTGTAAATCATGATTGAGCTTTATACTAACAAATAGCTTGAAACAAATCTTTCATTTCTTGTGTATTTTTGTTGTTTTAAAATGAGTTTCCTATGTATTTCTGTTTTCAGTTTAGGTTTACATGTATTTCTTTATTTTATGAGTAATACACTTTTGAGGTTTTCATCTGGATCAGTATCATGATAAATAGATGAAATCGACCATGAATTGGAAGTGATAAATGATTAAACCTAAAAACATGCAAATTCAGTTTATCATGAATTCGTTTCTGTGAATTTTTAAACATTGCTATTTCAAGGCTACATGAATATATTGTATTTGAATAAGCCTTCAGTAAAAAATATTACCCTCGTTTCTTCAAATTTCAGTAGTTCACAGCAATCGATAAGGTGTTATAATGTTCTATTGGGGCTGAAGGAGGTATCAAGGGGTACTTCAGATTCAATACGCAGTAAACATTAATGGAGAATGAAATGTAATCCCTTCTTTACTTTTCTCACAATCCATAGGTACATGTATATGAGTGATGCATTGCCTTCAGTAATGAATGTAGCATTCATGTGAAAACGATATCCTGGAGGTGTAAAGAATTAACAAATCAATAGTTCCTCTTCCTGTTTGGCTAATCATGATAGAGCTGTCATGAAGTAAAGTATTTTTATTACTAGCCATTCACTGGAGAAAAAAAAATCATGTATCCTGCTTACCTCCTCTTTTTTTATTCATGATCTGTATAGGTCCAGACCCTCTTTCTTCTAACAATCAAGTTTCCAACACGAGCCTCATCAGAGAAACCAGCAGAAGCACTAGTAGAAGCACTGTGTTCCATGCCAAACCTGACTCGTATGATACTGTATGAAATGGATTTCAATGAGCAGTTCTCCTCTACATTGAAAGCAAAGGCATCAACCTTACAGGTATATGTATGTGTTTGTACTCAATGTCAATGCAATAGGAGTAGCAATAAATACATGTGGAAAGATTGGTCATATATTAGAATAATACATGTATGTTTAATACATGCATGGAGTAATCTAACTTCAACTTGAGATGTTAGCTTCCAATAAAAGTAATATGGCTGTGATAGCTTTAAAAAAAAAACTGCGCCTTTTGTTTTGAGGGGGGGGGGGTAGGGGGTGATGTCAAGGTTATGTCACACAATCATGAAATCTAAGTTTAAAAGATTTTAGTTGTAATATTGACCAGCTGTAATTTACTCTAAACTTTCCTTCATCTTTCCCTTTTTCTTTTTCTTTTTCTTTTTTTTTTTGGGGGGGGGGGAGGGGGTTGGGTGTCAGAATATGAATAATATGCAAACATTAAAATCCCAATATTTAAGATCACTAAAGTACTCTGAATATTAGATCTAGTGTATTTGGCTCCAGATGATATGAACAAAAAGGTTTGACCATGACAGAATATTAGTCACGGTCTTGTTTGTTTTATTTTCTTTGATTTTAGAAGGATGGGGCACAACCCCCCTTCCATTTGCACACACATCCAGATCATGTAAATCATGATTGAGGTTACTAAAAATAGCTTGAAACAAATCTTTCATTTGTAGTGTATATATATATGCCTCAACCCACCGAAGGTTGTGCTAAAGGCACTATGTTTTCGGGTTGATGCTATTCTTTATTGTTGCTGTAAACATTAAAAAAAAAAATCTTATATCTTAATATATTTCAAACTCAAGTCTGCTGCATTATATTTAGCTACTCCAAACTTTTTCTAATTCTAAACGCAACATGATACCTGGTCATTCCCAAATTGTTTCAGTTATACTCAGCTGCACGGCGCCCTCTTCATGTATGATGCCTGATTGAGTATATACATTCACCTCCTATTCCTTTTTCCCTTTTTTTGTGGGGCTATAAGCATGTACTCAAGGTGACATTATTAGGTGGTCTGTCGTAGTCGACAGACCACCTCTTAATTTCGTCAGAATTTTCTTTATTATTATTATTTATTAGGTGGTCTGTCGTAGTCGACAGACCACCTCTTAATTTCGTCAGAATTTTCTTTATTATTATTATTTATTTATTTATTTTTATTTTTCCACCACTTTCTTGTTACCATGATTCCTCAATATCGGCTGAGTCAATTTTTATCAAAATCTCTAGAGTCATGAGGACATATCAGATCAAGCTTGAGTAACTATTTCAAGGTCATCAGGTCATCGTGACGTCATCCAGGCGCCATTTTGTGAAATCACATTATCAATCATATCTTCATAACAAGCCATCAAAAATGAACCATATTTGACACACATGAACTTCAGGTCAAGGGTCAACATAAAATGTCATCACAATCCGCGTGCGCATCATGACGCGCACGTACGCGAGCGTCAAAATTTAAAAATGCTCAAAATCACTTTTTATTCAAATTAGAGTATGGTTCAGGACATTTTAAGCATTTCAAAATTTTCTGTCCGTGCGCGTCCGTCCGCGCGTTATACGCGCGCACAGCGCGTACAGAACATAAAAACGCTGTTTTTTCGCATGATTTGCCTTCTTGACACTATTCTTCACAATTTTCAACTATTTACAGTCATATTCGACCTTCCATAATGCCACACGCGCGCGTCAAACTTTCAAATTCTTGCGCGCGTCAATGGGCATTCTACCGGTAATGTAAAAAGTGGTAAAAACATGCCTATCTATAATTCGCCATAGCTCCTCAGAATGCACGGAAACCCCCCAATTTCTTTACATATTCTGAAAGCCTGGGAGTTGTAGATTGGAATTCATGTAGAATTTTTGCCGATCTCATGTTCTAACGTCATCATATTTGCATATGAACTCAAAAAAATGATTTTTAAAAAATGACGTCATCATTTTTGTATTCTTTTGATAATATTTCAGTAATAGGTGGTCGATTTTCTTCCAAATTTTGATATGTTATACATGTAGCTGAGACAATTCTCTACAAGATCAGTTGCCACAGTTTTTCATTTTGATGACGTCATCACAGTGAAATTTTCAATTAAAGATGCCATGTCAGAATTTGCGTGTTATGTCTATGGAAGATGATTTTTTTTCGAATCATGAATCTACATGACATCGTTCTCTGAGCAGTATCTCAGTTATTTTTGGTCTATTTCCTTCCAGATTTTAATATGTTGTAGCTGAGACTATAAGCTTTTACAAGTGTGGTCTCCAATTTTTGATCAGATGTCGGGATCATGCCCAATTTTTAAGTACAAAATGTGATTTGAGAATCCCGTTTTTCGTTTACGTGTTATCTCTATGGGAAATATTTTGGTATATTGGTCAAAGCACTTGCCTCCCATTCCGGTGACCCAGGTTCGATCCCCGGTGGGTCCATTAAAATTTTTTTTTTTTTGCTTCTTTTTGCCTGTCATTTTACCATCCTCTTCGACTATTATAACATAAACAATCACAAACCATGTAATAAAATGCCTTATTTTGCATGTTATGTCTATTAGAAAGTAGTGTGCAGTAGTTTGTGTACAACCTTTCATATTTGGCATGGTTAAGGTCAATGTCATTCCAGTCATGGTCATCACCATTATCACCATCATCATCCTCATCATCCTCATCATCACTGTCATCACCATTATCATGATCATTCTTTGTCTTTTTTTTATTTCGTAATTATTTTCATGATTCTATCATCTCCTAATTTCACAGTATGCATTATTTTCTCCCATCTTATCTTATATCATGGTTTACCATGCGTATCTTTATATTTCACCTGTCAACTTCTCAACAATATAGAAGATACGGACGACATTGCATGCACATCGTTCTGATACGAACGATTGCAGTTCTAAATGTTGTCATGATCATCATTATCGTCATTGTTATGAGCATCTTATCATTGTCACCCTTATCATGATTGTTATCTTGCACAAATATCACATCTTACAATGACCGTTTCACACATTTTTCTACATTCCTGTCCTCAAGAAGCATCTCCATTCATGGCATTCTTGACTTCCTATCTTCAGTTTAGCATTTCCCCATTATTATGATCATCCTAATTACAATCATGATCACACAAATTGAAAGACAGACCACCTAATTCGTCCTCATGACGAATTCAATTTCCAGTTTATTTTTATTTTTCCACCACTTTCTTGTTACCATGATTCCTCAATATCGGCTGAGTCAATTTTTATAAAAATCTCTACAGTCATGAGGACCTATCAGATCAAGCTCGGGTATCTATTTCAAGGTCATCAGGTCATCGTGACGTCATCCAGGCGCCATTTTGTGAAATCACATTATCAGTCATATCTTCATAACGAGTCATCAAAAATGAACCATATTTGACACACATGAACTTCAGGTCAAGGGTCAACATAAAATGTCATCAAAATCCGCGTGCGCATCATGACGCGCGCGTCAAGATTTTTAAAATTGCTCAAAATCACTTTTTAATCAAATTAGAGTATAGTTCAGGACATTTTAAGCATTTCAAAATTTTCCGTCTGTGCGTGTCCATCCGCGCGTTATACGCGCGCATAGCATTCTAATGTAAAAAGTGGTAAAAACATGCCTATCTAGAATTCGCCATAGCTCCTCAGAATGCGAGGAAACCCCCCAATTTCTTTATATATTCTGAAAGCCTGTGAGTTGTAGATTTGAATTCATGTAGAATTTTTGCCGATCGCATGTTCTAACGTCATCATATTTGCCTATGAACTCAAAAAAATGATTTTTAAAAAATGATGTCATCATTTTTGTATTCATGTGATATTTTAGTAATAAGTGATCGATTTTCTTCCAAATTTTGATATGTTATAGCTGAGACGATTCTCTACAAGATCAGTCGACACGATTTTTCATTTTGATGACGTCATCATAGTGAAATTTTCAATCAAAGATGCCATGTCAGAATTTTCCCTATTTGCGTGTTATGTCTATGGAAGATGATTTTTTTTCGAATCATGAATCTACATGACATTGTTCTCTGAGCTGTATATCAGTTATTTTTGGTCTATTTCCTTCCAGATTTTAATATGTTGTAGCTGAGAGTATAAGTTTTTATAAATGTGGTCTCCAATTTTTGATCAGATGTCGGGATCATGCCCAATTTTTACTACAAAATGTGATTTGAGAATCCCGTTTTTCGGTTACGTGTTATCTCTATGGGAATATTTTGGTATATTGGTCAAAGCACTTGCCTCCCATTCGGGTGACCCAGGTTCGATCCCCGGTGGGTCCATATTTTTAAAATTTTTTTTTTGCTTCTTTTTGCCTTTCATTTTACTTTTCATTTTACCATCCTCTTCCACTATTATAACATAAACAATCACAAACCATGTAATCTTTTTCAAGGTCATCAGATTATCGTGACGTCATCCAGGCGCCATTTTGTAAAAATCAACTTATGGTCGTATCTTCATAACGAAATGTGATTTCTCTTTCATATTTGGCATGGTTAAGGTCACTGTCATTGCAGTCATGGTCATCACCATTATCCCCATCATCATCATTATAACCATCATCATTATAATCATCGTCATCTTCATAATCACCATCAGCATTTTATCATCACCATTATCACATCATCAATCATCATCATTACATCATCATCATCACCAACATCAACATCATCATCATTATTATCATCACCGTCATGATCATCATCGCTATTATTATTATATCATCACCATCATCATTATATCATCATAATCATTATAACCATCATTATATTATCTTCATCATCATCATCATCACCATAATCATTCTACAATGACCATTTCACACATTTTGCTACATTCCTGTCCTCAAGAAGCATCTCCATTCATGGCATTCTCGACTTCCTATCTTCAGTTTAATATTTCCCCATTATTATGATCATCCTGAATACAATCATGATCATACAAATTGAAAGACAGACCACCTAATTCGTCCTCATGACGAATTAAATTCTAGTTTTTCTTCTTCTTTCCTTTTTTGTGTTTTATCATTACTAAATCTCTTAATACAACTGTAATTAATTTTATCTCTTAGTGGGCTCTTTTTTTTATTAATTCTGTAATCTGATTGGTCAATTTGTCTGAGAGATAATTCCATATTCTTGACCAATAAATTATATGTGTACACTTTAAGGGATAAAACCGTTGCACCCTGCTTGTTCTCACGGAATACAGGAAATATCTACGTTCTGGTTCCATATTCCATTCGGCCTCCGGCCTCATGGAATATGGAACCAGAACGTAGATATTTCCCGTATTCCGTGAACAAGCAGGGTGTAACTAATAGTATCCCCCGAACTAGAGTTCGGGGATACTATGGATTTGGCATCGTCGCGCCGCGTCCGCCGCAGAGATTTTCTTGTGAGCGCTCTACTGGCTGCAGTTTTTGTCGGATCACCTTCAAATTTCACATGGAGGTGCATTATGGTAAGATGAAGAAGCCTATTGTTTTTGGTGTGGGCGGAGTCATGGTTGCCAAGGTAACCATAATTATAAAGAAATAGTAAAGATTTTCTTGTGAGCGCTCTACCAGTTGCAGTTTTTGTCGGATCACCTTCAAATTTTGCATGGAGGTGCATTATGGTAAGATGAAGACGCCTATTGTTTTTGGTGTGGGCGGAGTCGACATTGTTGCCATGGTAACCATATATTTTAAAGAAATGGTAAAGATTTTCTTGTGAGCGCTCTACCGGCTGCAGTTTTTGTCGGATCACCTTCAAATTTTGCATGGAGGTGCATTATGGTAAGATGAAGATGCCTATTGTGTTTGGTGTGGGTGGAGTCATCGTTGCCATGGTAACCATATTTTTTAAAGAAATGGTAAAGATTTTCTTGTGAGCGCTCTACCGGCTGCAGTTCTTGTCGGATCACCTTCAAATTTTGCATGGAAGTGCATTATGGTAAGATGAAGACGCCTATTGTTTTTGGTGTGGGCGGAGTCGACATTGTTGCCATGGTAACCATATTTTTTAAAGAAATGGTAAAGATTTTCTTGTGAGCGCTCTACCAGCTGCAGTTTTTGTCGGATCACCTTCAAATTTCGCATGGAGGTGTATTATGGTAAGATGAAGATGCCTATTGTGTTTGGTGTGGGCGGAGTTGACATTGTTGCCATGGTAACCATATTTTCTTAAGAAATGGTAACCATATTTTCTTAAGAAATGGTAAAGATTTTCTTGTGAGCGCCTTACCGGCTGCAGTTCTTGTGGGATCATCTTCATATTTCACATGGAGGTGCATTATAGTAAGATGAAGACGCCTATTGTTTTTGGTGTGGGTGGAGTCATCGTTGCCATGGTAACCATATTTTTTAAAGAAATAGTAAAGACTTTCTTGTGAGCGCTGTACCGGCTGCAGTTTATGTCGGATCACCTTCAATTTCAAAACAACTAAAAAATGACAAAAGTACAAAAAGGTCATTTTTGTCAGCAGTGATACCCCAGGTCCCAAATTGCCACTTTATCCATTTCAGTCACAACATTGATTCAAATGGGGGATGGGTGATGGGTTCAGGGGATACATGTACTCGGACTGGTCCCCCTCCGAGTGCTCTAGTTATATGTTGTATCTTACAATTTTATCGAATTTCTTTTATGTAAAGTCACATGCATTGGAAAAGAAGACCTTCAGATTATGGTTATTTAGTTAATCTTAATTCTTTTTCCTAGCATGTTGTGACACTCTTCAGAGAATGAAACAATTAAAATTCATTAAGAATTAAGACATCCCCTCATTGCTATTATGTAAAAATATGTAGAACAGGTGTCACATGCATATTCACCTGTTCTACTTGTTTTACATAATAGCAATGAAGGGATGTTCATTTGTCTACCAGAACAAATGTGGAGGGTACAATGAGGAGCTGTATATTTTGTCCGCTTTCTTTGTCATCGCATTCATAGTGCCTTTATATGAAAAATGGGCACCTAAAGAATTTGTCTGATTGTAGAGGATGGGAAATACTACATTATATTTCATTATATCAAACTAGATTTGATTACATCAACTTTGATGGGAAAACACCATGAGAGGGCCACTTTTTAAAAAAATGGGCACAACCATCCCCAGGGCCTGAATTTTTTTCCCCTATATCCAGAAATATTCGTCATAAAAAACTCTACCTACATACCAAATTTTATGCTTTTATGAAAGAGTGCACAATTCCATCGATTTTCTTCACCAATCTGCTGGACTATTATTATACAGATATTGCCTGCCTAGAGGTTTAATGTAACACTTCATTTCCCCGACGAAGTTATATTTTCCCCAAGGGATTATATTTTCCCCGAAGCGCGCAGCGCTGAGGGAAAATATTGTCCCGAGGGGAAAATATAACTTCGGAGGGGAGGTGAAGTGTTATATTAAAGCGATACACCAGGCAATATCTGTTATATTACATAGTCTATATAGATACACCATCAGAATATCTAGATCTGTAGATCTAGATCTAGATCTAATCTTTATCGAAATACTGAAATTTACTTACCTCTTAATATTCTTGATAAACTGAGAAGAGACTCCTGCTTATCAAAGTAGATGCAACAACACACTTGAAACGTCATGTTCAAAACTTCAAACTAAAGTTACAACTTGAAAACTTGAAACCGTTGAAACAAATAATGCTATAATTAGTCCACAAGGAGAACATATGTACATAGCCTAGTTCGGTTGGATTGTTTGTATTTAGGCTAATTATAAATGTTGACAGTACAATTGTGGAAATTGTACACATGTTTCTTGCTCCTGTCAACGTCCAGTTTGTTCGATACAACATTTAGAGTCTGACTTTGCGGTGACTGATGAGGTGAAGCCGACTGAGAAGAACTGGGTCCTGGATCTGGACCTGGACTAGCGCAGACAAGAGGCATAACTGTAGCAGGTCTAGGCATAGCCGAACTGCATGTGGTCATAGGCGTACGTGTAGGCCTAGTAGTACTAGTAGCTGCAGTGTTACTGCTACTTTCATCTGTTTTGAATTTATCCGACAGGCACAGACTCATTTTTCGTTTTTTTGACTCTTCAACATGGGCGTAGTGCTTGATACTGCTCTCTGACTTATGCCCTGAAACAGTCATGATGTGTCTTGCTGCAAATCCTTCCTCGTCAAGAGTATGAATTGTAGTAGCCCTAAGACAGTGATTGGTGTAGATTCTCGATGTTTTTGCCTCTCGAGAGATTACCTGCATTTTTGTTCCAAGCGTATTTTTCCCTACAGGTACATTATTGTACCACACCTGTTCATCACCTTGAGCAACTGTCTTAGGACGCTGCCAAAATGCATCATTAGCGGGATTGAGATGAGAAATGTACTTACAGTATGATGCTACAGGGCAATCTGCTCGTTGAGTTTCATACATTCTTCCGGACTGACTACGCGAGTCATCAAGGGACTCTCCACGATGATTTTTCGTTAGTTTATCACAAGCAAAGTAGACGAACCTCTGATTTGAAGAATCTGAACTAATTGCAAAGTCTGTTTTAGCGAGGTTGCGCAAATTTTCCCTGCCTCTATTGCATAGATGAAGCATGATGTCAACAAAGACTTTGTTTTGAAGTCCCTGCGGTGTGTTCACATCTAACACTGAAGAGGATTTTATTTTCACAAAGTCTTCCCTAGAAATGGGATCTTTGTGAGTGACAGATCCCTTGCCAGCTAGTTTTAGTTGCACTAGCATAGCATGAAACATTTCATTAGCTTGTTTAAATTGTGCATTATTCACAATGTCAAATGACCTAACTCTGTTGAAATGTTTTTGGAGTCCGTATCGCAGCGTTATCATCGATCTTTTAGCGTAAAGTTCACCGTTCGTTCTCCTTACCTCGGCGTAGAATGTGCGAAGAAACTTGTTGAGCTCCGGTGCTGTAAAATCTTCAATATCTGTAATTGATGATCCCTTTGCCTCGCAATACTGGCGAAATATTTTAACGGATGAATTCACTACTGCTTTTGTACAACGGGAGTCCTTCTCGTCGATTATTCTATCCAATTCCTCCTCGTCGAGGGACTGAAACCGACTAGCGGGGGAAGCCGCCATGACTGTAGACTATACTCTATAGTTCGAACTAATAAAGTTTTAAATTCGCGGGCGAGATTGATTAAATCGCGACTACAATACTCGAGCTTGCTAGCTAGCTCGACGTCTGCGCTGCGCTGCGCGCTGTAAAAAAAAATTACAGCGCTAGCTACAGTACATATACACTGTAGGCTAGGCTAGCGCTGCACACTATAGTGACGTCACCTCGGTCAATATAACGCGTTATATTGACCAAGGTGACGTCAAAACCAAAATATAACGTTGGCGATCCTTGCAGCTCTAGTCACGTGATAGCATTTAGACCAATCACTTATTCGTATCTATATAGAGTATGTAATATAATATAATACACTACAATACAATATAATAAGCATTTAGTACGCCCTTCCCATAAAGCTCGGAGCGTTTACAAAATATTTGAATTATAAAACACATATTTTTTTATATAAACACAAATCACAAAACTCTTCAATCGTCCATGTGGGAACTACCAGGTGGTTTTATGGAGACAAAATGTAATGAATGTACCTGTTACAAAGTTTGATAGCGGATTTAAAATAAATATGATTTCACAGCTTTTTTAAAGGTCTTTATGGATAGTGACTGTCTAATGGTCAAGGGGAGATTATTCCATAGCCTCGATGCAGTAACTGTGAAAGTCCTATCACCTGACAAATTTCGGGTCATTGGGTAGCTGAGCTGAAGGTTATGATTTGAGGATCTGAGATTTCATGTAGGCTACATGAAAATATTTCATTGTAATTAGCCTTCAGTAAAAAGATTACTCTCATTTCTTCAAATATTCAGTAGTTCAAAGCAATCTACATGTATAAGGCGTTACAAAGTTCTTTAGAGGCTGAAGGAAGTATCAAGGTATATACTTCAGATTCATTTCACAGTAAACATGAATGGAGAATGAAATGTAATCCCTTCTTTACTTTTCTCACAATCCACATGTACATGTATATGAGTGATGCATTGCCTTCAGTAATGAATGTAGCATTCATATGAAAAGGATATCATGAAGGTCTAAAGAATTAATAAATCAATAGTTCCTTTTCCTGTTTGGCTATCATGATAGAGTTGCAAAGTAAAGTATTTAAACTAGCCATTCACTGAATAAAAAAAAATCATGTATATTGGTTACCTCGTTTTTGAATCACATTCTGTATAGGTCCAAGCTCTTGATCTTGAATATTTCAAGTGCCCAACACCAGACTCAACAAAGAACCTAGTAGAAGCACTGTGTTCCATGCCAAAACTGACTGACCTGAAACTGGATCAAGTGGATCTCAGTGAGGAGTTCTCTACATTGAAAGCAAAGGCATCAACCTTACAGGTATGTATGTGTTTGTATTCGATGTCAGTGCATTAGGAGTAGCAATGAATATTAGTGGAAAGATTAATCACATATTAGAATTATACACATGTTACCTAAATATAGTAATCTGACTTCACCTTTAGATGTTAGCTTCCAATAAAAATAATGTGGTTGTGACAGAAGGATGAACAAAATCAGCACCTTTTTTTGGGGGGGGGGGTGGGGGATGGATGTCAGGGTTATAGTTTATTTTAATAAAAACAAGTTTTTAACCTTTACATGGAATATGGAATTCAGTATATGTTTGGTAATGTAGGCTATATGAAAATATTTCAGTAGAATAAGCCTTCAATAAAAAATTTGCTCTCATTTCTTAAAATTTTGAGTAGTTCAAAGCAATCTTGTTTAAGGTGTTATAATGTTCTTTTGGAGCTGAAGGTGTTATAATGTTCTTTTGGGGTTGATATAAAATGCTGATCTTAAAAGCAATCCATACAGTGTTGTAATGTGCTTTTGGGTCTGAAAGAGGTCTTGGGTATAGTTCAGGTTCAGCAAGCATCAAACCAGAATTGAGAATGAAGCATAATTTTTTTTAAAGATGAAATTGGGATGTTAAGGATAAGGATACATCTCCAGATTCGGGCTTCAGTTGCAGTACTTAGTTGTAATAATGACTAGCTGTGTTTTTCTCTACACTTCCTTTTATCTTCCCTTTTTTTTGGGGGGGGGGGGTGGGTGTTGGGTGTCAGAATAACTCTAAAATTAATAATATGCAAACATTAAAATCCCAATATTAAAGATTTCTAAAGTTAGAAGGATGGGGGTACAATTCCCCCCCCCCCCCATTTGCACACACCTCCATGATTGAGCTTTATACTAACAAATAGCTTGTGTATTTTTGTTGTTTTAAAATGAGTTTCATATGTATTTTATGTATCAGTTTTGGTTCATTTCTCTGTTATATGAGTAATACACTTTTGAGGCTTTCATCTGGATCAGTATCATGATAAACAGATGAAATCGACCATGAATTGGAAGTGATAAATGATTACACTTAAAAACATGCAAATTCAGTTTACCATGAATTCCTTTCTGTGAATTTTTCAACTTTGCTATTTCGAGTCAATATGATGTTACAAAAGGTTTTGTGACATCTGTACATGTAGGCCCAATTTTCATAAACTTGGTGTTAAAAGATGTGCAGGAAAATTTTCAGGCATAGCAAATTAATCACATAATTTCTGGAATTGCACTTTTATGGTATTTGTTGGTAATCCACATGGCAGTCTGAGGGCTGAAATATATGGAAATATTGGAATTAACCAATGAAAAACATAAACTTATGATACTGTTAATTTAAGACCTGGTTTTAATCAGCAATACAGGATGTATGCCTCTCATATTGCCATACTTGTGCTGATCTGTTAATTATTTCATATGTAGTATGTAGAAATTGACATGCCAATTTACCTTGATGCTATTCTTTATTGTTGCTGTATACATTAAAAAAAATATCTTGTATCTTAATATTTCAAACTCAAGTCTGCTACATTATATTTGGGTCAATCCACGTCAAATCAACCAATGCTTGTCACCCGACCCCCTACGATTTTCTCTAAACTCGCACCAAATGTTCCTCGGAGTGTCTGACGGAAAACCCCAAAATATTTTGCCCCAAGGTCAAGTGGTTGCTAAGATACAGCCTCGCATAGCAACCAATGCGCGTTCCAAGAAATGAGTTTTATGAAAATTATGTTTGTTTTTTTTAACCATTGAAGCTAGAATTTTTATCCAGTACAGCTCATTATCTTTAAATTGGAAGAACTTTATGCTCTTTAAAAGAAAAATTAATTGTAACGCAAAACTGACCTTTCGTTTCTGCGTACGAGGTCACCGAACATGGTGTCGAATATCATTTTTGAAATTTTGGATGTATAAGATCAGGAACTGGAATTTTGTACAGTTAAAGACTTTGACTTGGACAATAAGTCAACAAAAAATCAGCGGAACTGGGCAAGCCGTTTTTGTGAAGGGCGCCCTCAAAGTTGGAAAAAATTAAAAATGTTCCAAGTTCAAGGTCACAGATGACCCTTCGTCCCATCTAGGAATACCATGAAATTTTCTGTATTAATAGACATTTACCAATATTATCTTGGGTTACCAAAGAAATTTTGGTACCGAAAGGTTTAACGGCTAATTTTCACCACCAAAAATGGTCGTAAACGATGAAAATAGGATTCGGGGGACATTTTACATGACGACAGTTTTAAAATGGAGAGCCCCTGCCCTGTCATATTTGCTGTAGTAATAGTCTGTAATACATATTTTAATAAAATATACCACAAGACTGCCTATTTGCATGATTTTGGCCTTGAAATTTGATCCAAAATGTGATAAAAACAGTTGTCTTGCCATTTCCCGTGTGTCTTTGTGTGTGAACAAGAATTTAACTACAGTGTATACGATTCATCCATGAATGAAAATTAATTTGTCCAGTTTTTTTCCAAATGTTAATGAAACTGATGATGTAAGTCTCATGAGGCACCTGAAAATATGGGTTTAATTACTGCAAATGAAAACAGTGTCGCAAAAATTGAATCAAAGTAAGCATTCAGATCGACCCATGTTTCTACCTAAAGGACTCATATAGAGAGCAAGTAATTTTCATATATCTCCCAAGAACCTTTTGAATACTACGAATATAATATAGTAACACCAAGAAACACCTTTGCATTTATGAAAAATCCAGGAGTAATCATGCCTTCAAACATTGTGGTTTAGGCAAAATTAGGTGTTATAGTGATTTTGAAGGTCTAAAGTTCAAGGTCACTGCTCATAGGGAGCAAGTAATTTTCATATATCTCCCAAGAACTTTTTGAATACTATGAATATAATATAGTAACACCAAGAAACACCTTTGCATTTATGAAAAATCCAGGAGTAATCATGCCTTCAAACGTCGTCGTTTAGGCAAAATTAGGTGTTATCGTGATTTTGAAGGTCAAAAGTTCAAGGTCACTGTTCCTTGAGAGCAAGTAATTTTCATATATCTCCCAAGTACTCAATGAATACTATCAATATATAAAGTAACACCAAGAAAAACCTTTGCATTTATGAAAAATCCAGGATTAATCATGCCTTCAAACGTCGTTTAGGCAAAATTAGGTGTAATCATGATTTTGAAGGTCAAAAGTTCAAGGTCACTGTTCATAGAGAGCAAGTAATTTTCATATATCTCCCAACAACTTATTAAATACTACCATTATAAAGCTACATCAAGAAAAACCATTGCATTTATGAAAAATCCAGGAGTATGGTAATCATGTTTTCAAACGTCATCGTTAAGGCAAAATAGGTGTTATCATGATTTTGAAGGTCAAAAGTTCAAGGTCACTGTTCCTTGAGAGCAAGTAATTTTCATATATCCGCCAAGTACTCAATGAATACTATCAATATCTAAAGTTGCATCAAGAAAAACTTTTGCAAGTATGAAAAAGGGTCCAGTATTAATTAGGTCTTAAAGCATTGTTTTTCAGGTATATGGGTAGGATATAGTCAGGTATAGTGTTTATCATGATTTTCATGGTCATTGGTTCAAGGTCATTGTTGAGAAAAATGATATGAATGTTATATATTTTATTAAAATATGTATTACAGACTATTACTACAGCAAATATGAAAGGGCTGGGGCTCTCCATTTTGAAACTGCCGTCATGTGAAACGTCCCCCGAATCCCATTTTCATCGTTTACGACCACTTTCGGTGGTGAAAATTAGCCGTTAAACCTTTCGGTACCAAAATTTCTTTGGTAACCCCCGATAATATTGGTAAATATCTATTAATACAGAAAATTTCATGGTATTCCTAGATGGGACGAAGGGTCATCTGTGACCTTGAACTTGGAACATTTTTCATTTTTTCCAACTTTGAGGGCGCCCTTCACAAAAACGGCTGGCCCAGTTCACTGATTTTTTGTTGGATTATTGCCCAAGTCAAAGTCTTTAACTGTACAAAATTCTAGTTCCTGATCTCATACAGTATTAGAGATATGAGGCTCTAAACATGCATCTAAAATTTCAAAAATGAAATTCGACACCATGTTCGGTGACCTCGTACGCAGAAACGAAAGGTCAGTTTTGCGTCACAATTAATTTTTCTTTTAAAGAGCATAAAGTTCTTCCAATTTACAGATAATGAGCTGTATTGGATACAAATTTTGGCTTCAATGGTCAATTAAAAAACCATAATTTTCATAAAACTCATTTCTTGGAACGCGCATTGGTTGCTATGCGAGGCTGTATCTTAGCAACCACTTGACCTTGGGGCAAAATATTTTGGGGTTTTCCGTCAGACACTCCGAGGAACATTTGGTGCGAGTTTTAAAAAAATTGAAGGGGGTCGGGTAACAAATTGTCAAAAAATTGGTTGATTTGACGTGGATTGACCCATTTAGCTATTCCAAACTTTGTCTAATTCTAAACGCAAAATGATACCTGGTCATTCCCAAATTGTTTCAATCATATTCGGCAGCACGGTGCCCTCTTGATGTATGATGCCTGGTTGAGTACATACATTCACCTCCTTTTATTTTTGTCCACTTTTTTTGTGGTGCTATAGTTCAAGTCAAGTTCAAGTTCAAGTTTATTTGTCTTTCAAATCATTGTACATGTACAATTGTGAAATAACAAAACATGAAGTTTATATAGTGTAGGCACGACAAATGAACAATGCAAAATTCTTATACTGTAAATAGTTGAAAAGAAAGACGAGGAGACCTTGGTGAAAGCAATGCTTGTAAAATTAAGGCCCCTCATGGCATGTTAGTAACTATTTCCAATTAACACGGAAAAAAAATAGATGCAATAAGTGCATCTGACAGTGAGATGTATTTACAAAAGGTATTACGGGGAAAACAAGATCACTTACTGGTATAATCCAGGATACAAGTAAGTGAAAGAGGTGAAGATGGAAAAGACACAAAAGACAATGTGGCACAGTTCGACATGAAAAAAAAGAAAGGACAGGACAGAGGACGGGATAAAATCACAAAACAACACAAGAAACACAAGCCACACAGAAACACAAGCCAGCCCAAAATGAAGGGGGAAGGGTCTGCTAGTACACTGTATGACAATTTAAGTATAAAAAATAACAAAACTGACTTCGTATACAAGTGCATGAACTAAATAAATTAAGGTTTCACAAATCATCTTTATATTTACTTAATAAATAAGACTTTAATCTGCGTTTAAACACAGAAATACTGGCAGCATGTGTAATGCTAGAATCGAGTGCATTCCAGAACCTGGGTCCAGTACAGACTATTGTGTCAAGAGTAAATGTTGTCCTTACACGAGATATATGGAAGGAGGTGGCTTGTCTAGTATTATATTTATGAACCTCATTATTTATTTTAAACATTTGTGCCAGTGCTAAAGGAAGCTTCTTGAGAGAAAAATCATACATGAGAGATCCTAACTGCATAAAATAAATATCTTCTACTTTCAACAAATGATTATCATAAAAAAGAACACTTGTATGGGCACGATAATGGACATTACATATATTCCTAATAGCTCTTTTCTGAACAATAAATAACTTTTCCATGTTAGTTTTAAGTGAGTTTCCCCACGCTAACACACCATAATTAAGATAAGACAAAATTAGAGTTGAATACAATATAAGCAGAACCTCTTTAGGGAAAACTGACTTTAGTTTGTATATTACACCAACATTTTTTGACAACAATTTACAAAGATTGTGTACATGAATTTTCCAATTCAATTTCTCATCAATATGTAGCCCAAGAAATTTAGTTGATGTTACCCTTTCAATACAAACATTATAAAATAAGACATCCCCAGGTACTATTTTCATTGAGTTACTAAAAAGCATATAATTTGTCTTTTGTAGATTAAGCGATAACTTATTAGCATTAATCCAAGAGGTAATATTTTTCAATTCAAGATTCACAGTTTCTAATAGGGTTTGAGGATCTTTGTGAGAAAAAAATACATTAGAATCATCTGCAAAAAATATAAATGACAACACGCTTGATGAATGCTGGAAATCGTTTATATACAAAATAAACAAGAGTGGTCCCAGAAGGGACCCTTGTGGTACGCCACACGTGACCTTTTGTAAGCTAGAATCACTCTTATTCAAAGAAACAAATTGCTTCCTATTTGTGAGATAACTTCTAAACCAGTCCAAGGCAATGCCTCTGACCCCATAATGGGATAATTTATGTAGCAGAATTCTATGATCGACTGTATCAAAGGCTTTTGAAAAGTCTAAGAATATACCAATAGTATGCAAATGATTGTCCAAGGCAGCACCAATTTTCTCAATAAAGTGCAATATAGCATGTGTTGTTGTGTGCTTCTCACGAAATCCAAACTGAAAATGCGAAAATATGTTAGCCTTATTAAAGAATTTCATGACTCTAATATAAACAAGTGTTTCAAGAACTTTTGAAAAAGATGTCAATAAAGAAATAGGGCGATAATTAGATAATAACGGAGGGTCTCCCTTCTTATAGATAGGTACAACTTTAGCAATTTTCATGTTTCTAGGTACAACACCATTTAACATAGATAAATTAAAAATATGAGTGAGGGGTTTCAAAATTCCTTTTACGACATGTTTAATAAGGTCATTCTTAATATAATCAAAACCAGGGCTTTTCTTACTTTTAAGAGATCTAACAATATCAAACAATTCATCCTCAGCAGTAGGAAATAAAAATAAACTGTCCAGGGTAGGCTCAGGCAAAAAATCAACAAAGTTCTTTGGGGAAGTAGGGATAGCCTTCTGGAAGTTTACACCAATACTACTAAAATAATTATTAAACTCTTCCACAATAACATTACCATCTTCCACAACATCACCATTTATATTAAATTTCTTTATATTCCGAACCTTGGGTGGTGACTTTAAAAGCATATCTAATCACTTTCCGTGTATCTTTAATATTATTGAATGCTGCCTGAAATTCAGCACAATAATATTGCCTCTTTGCAGTACGCAATACAGCAGTTAAAGTGTTTCTATAGTCAGAGTATTTCTTATACAATATATCTGATTTTATTCGTTTATACTTATAATACAACTTATTTTTTTTATTAATTGATCTTAACATACCAGTTGTAATCCACGGCATACGAGGAATTTTTCTGCGATTTTTACTAGTATTTTTGACTAGCGGTACATTTTCATCATATAATAACAAACTTTTCAACAAAATTATCAAAAGCACTCTCCACATTTTGGTCAGACAATACATCATTCCAATCAGTTGCCATCAAAGCATCTCTGAACTTAGCAATAGTTTCAGGATTACTATTACGAATGTTATTATGTATAACTGTCGAATTCAATCCACCCCACCCTACTTTAGTATAAACAGGAAAATGATCAGACAAGTCAGATATTATTATTCCTGAGGATAAGAAAGACTGTGAATTACTAAAAATGTTATCAATTAGAGTACATGTTGTTTCGGTTACTCTAGTGGGCTTTGTGATTAATGGCAACAAAGTAAAAGACATTAACATGTTTAAGAAGTCATCAACATAATTATTATCATCATAATTTAATAAATTCACATTATAATCTCCCATCAAGAACAATGATTTACCAGTGAGTACAGGATTTTCCTAGAATGCTTTGCATCTCACCCATAAAGTTTATCAAGTTACCTTGCGGAGGTCTATAAATTACTCCAATTACCATTTTTTTCTTACCAGGGATATATACCTCTATAAATACAGCTTCTAAATGTTCGGACATTATGTTAAGTTTGTGACATACTTGGTAATCTACCTGGGAAGGAATGTACATTGCAACACCTCCATCTCTTTTATTTTTCCTCTCACTTATCAAATCATAACCCGAAATAGAATAAATATTCACATCAGTTTCACTGGCAAACCAAGTCTCAGAAATACCAACTACAACCTGCTCTGAGCTTATATTACTAATGAAACTTAACATATTATCAAAATTTTTACACATGCTGCGAATATTCATATGAAGAAGAGTTAGCTCATTACTTGAGCCAGTATTACCAAATGAATCAAAAAATTGTTTTTCTGTGAAATAACTACAGTTTAAATTTACACTCTCAACGCTTCCACTAAAATTACCTGAATTATCTTCAAAAAAATTACATATATCCTCATCATCCATAGTGACACAGGAGAGGGAACTGAAATAACACATACTGCGTGACATGGGACATGTAGAAAGGGCTGGGTGACACAGAGACATACATGATATACATATCCATAGCACAATTGTGCTCAAGGACAGAAGACAAACAAGAGATCAGCAAACACTTGGTGCTGATGGACAGACAGTGGTGAGTGAGGAGAAAAAAAATAAAGAGATGAGAAAGATGACACAAAAAAGGGTTAACAATAGTGCACATGGCAACATATATACATGTAGGCAAGCTATGGAAAAAAGTATGCATGTATAAGAGCACCATAGACCAGATAGAATATTTGGGCTCAAGTATAGGCATGTACGCAAGGTGACATTATTTTGAAAAACAAAAACAAAAGGAAAAACAAAGAAATTGTATGAGAAAAACAAAAGAAAAAAACAAAAAAGAAAAGTAAAACAGTTTGTGAAGGTTTGGCAATCAACCACGTTTGTAACGTTATTCTATTCCCATCTGTGATCCGCAAGCCGGGTCGAACTCACCAATTCAATACATGTATAAATGCGATCACAGTTGTTCTCCCGTGGGAGCTTAAGGCAGGTTCGACACAACTCTCGCGTCGTCAAACGGAGAGCCGGATCAATGTGTAAACACGATAAAACTTGGTACCAGTAGCCTATGTATCACCAAAGGAGAAAAATTGAGTAGATTTGGAGGTTATTAGGTCAAAGGTCATGGAGGTCATTTTACATGAAATTTTGTTTACCGGTAAGCCTCATCTCAATATTTTCAAGAACTATTTGAGCTATGGGCTTCAAATATGGTACCAGTAGGTCTATGTATCATCTTATTAGGACATGAACTGAAAGATCTTAAGTCAAGTAGGTATAGTGCTAGAAATAAAATTCATTGTCATGATAAGTTTCAAATTTTGCAACCATTGATTTTGTTTATGATCATCTTCAGAAAATAAAACATTGATGTACATGAACTCACTCAATCAAATTAAAAACAGAAAAGGATTGAGAGTTAATTTAGAGTGATTGGGAAGTATAACCAAGTAAATGGAATGTTAAATTTGAAATTTGTATACAGAGGAAAAGTGAGAGGACAATCTCATTATAAGAAGGTTATGAAATGGGAACAACATACATGTATGCAGAATGTAACTCAATAGTGGGAGTTATAACAAGAAAACACTAAAAATTTGATGGTTATAGGCTGAGATCATTAACATTAAGTTCACCGCCTCTAAGTAAAGTTCACTGTTTTGTAGTTTACTGCCTTAAATCAAATGCAGAGTAATTTAATCTGCTGTTATGATTTATGTTGGTATAGTTGTTCCAGTTGACAAAGGAATGTGATATGGAGATGGTGTTGCATATGCTGTGCATGACATACAGATTTGTTGCATTGAACCTGGTGTTTAGGAAATGAACTTCACCTTCAAATGTTGGCTTCCAATAAAAGTAATGTGGTTGTGATAAAAGCATTAAAGATCACATTACAAGAAAATCACAAATATGGCAATTAATGTATCTCTAGAAACTGGGAAGCTTACAGATGGCAATCATATAAGTTTTATGTCAACTGCGTATCTGATGATTATAAAAACAACATAAATAAAAGCTCTTCTAAGCATCTGGAATATCCGAGGATTCGCCAGAAATATAGCGATGTTTTGATGTCGTCACACTAGGGATCGATCCTGCTTAAGCAGACGACGTCCTATAATGAATGAACGTAATTGCAATGCAATTATTTATCAAATTATAAAGAGTTTGGTATATTTAAACATGACCTTATTTCACACCATTCTAAAAGGGAAAGTGAAACTGATTCTGATAACCGTTTGATTGTAAATACACAGGAGAAGGGTCAATGATCAATGAAATAAACCCCATTTTCAAATTGAAAAGCCCTCCGAATAATAGCACGGATGGTATTCGTTCCCTCTTGAAACGCCGAACATGCCCCGGTGCAAGCAGCTGAAAATACAATGGCGTCTTATTTTGTTTCCAAGTGACTGATTCCTTTATTTTTTTAACGCTGCATTTTTCATCAAAATAATACCATACACGAAGTTAAGAGTGAGGCAACAGACTAACATTAAGACTGACGCTAGTCAAGTAAGAGAAATAAGTGAAGAGGAGATGACAAAACAGGCACTGAAAAATGTGTAAGATGTTATGGGACATCGTCGATCTGCTTAGACAGGACTGGCCCCTGGTGTGTCGTCACACATCCATACCTGCCAACCGTCCCGATTTTATCAGGATTGTCCCGATTTTCAACTTTCAAAATGGCCAAAAATCAGGACATCCCGATTTTTGAAATTTCAATTGAAAAAAAAAAACTGTAAAATTCGCCACGGACCCTGTCTGGAGAATAAAAAAAGATCGAAAGAGGGCGGAATCATATTAGTCGCCTAAGTGCGTACGTACACCACTTCCTTGCATGCGTGTGCATTGTATTGACTGACCATGCTGCGAGCTGCTGCAGTGCTAGCGATAGCGGCACCGGCACCATACAGTGTACCAAGCCCCCTGGACCCCCGGCCAAGGTGTACTGATTTCCAAGTTCCAAATGTTGGCAGGTATGCACATCTCGGCACAATCATGAAATCTAAGGTATAAAATATTACTTTAATAATTACAATTACCAGACACAATGTACTTGGCAGCCAATGAGTTCAAACAAGTTCTTAACCTTGACATGGAATATGAAATTCAGTATATGTTTTATAATGTAGGCTACATGAAAATACTTCATTTTAATTAGCTTTCAGTAAAAAGATTTCTCTCATTTCTTCAAATTTACAGTAGTTCAAAGCAATCTATAAGGTGAATGTTTTTTGGGGGCTGAATGAGGTATCAAGATATACTTCAGATTCAATACACAGTAAACATTAATGGAGAATGAAGTGTAATCCCTTCTTGACTTTTCTCACAATCCGTATAGGTACATGTATATGAGTGATGCATTGCCTTCGATAATGAATGTAGCATTCAAATGAAAAGGATATCATGAAGGTGTAAAGAATTTACAAGTCAAAAGCTCCTTTTCCTGTTTGGCTAATCATGATAGAGTTGTCAAAGTAAAGTATTTAAACTAGCCATTCACTGAAAAAAAAAATCATGTATATTGGTTACGTCTTTTTTGAATCGCATTCTGTATAGGTCCAAACCCTCTTGCTTGAAGAAGTCAAGTGCCCAAGTGCCTCATCAAAGCACCTAGTAGAAGCACTGTGTTCCATGCCGAACCTGACTCTCTTGTCTCTGGGTGGAATGGATCTTGGTGAGGAGTTCTACTCTACATTGAAAGCAAAGGCATCAACCTTACAGGTACACATGTATGTGTGTGTTTGTACTCAATGTCAGTGCATTAGGAGTATCAATGGATATTAATAGAGAGATATATATTTGAATAATACATGTATGTTAACTTCACCTTGAGATGTTAGCTTCCAATAAAAGTAATATGGTTGTGATAGAAGCATTAAAAAAAAACTGCGCCTTTTGTTTTGAGCCGGGAGGGGGGGGGGGGTAGGGGGTGATGTCAAGGTTATGCCACAATTATGAAATCTAAGTTTAAAAGATTTTAGTTGTAATATTGATCTAAACTTTCCTTTATCTTTCCCTTTTCCTTTTTTTTTTGGGGGGGGGGGAGGTCGGGGGTCGGGTGTCAGAATATGAATGCAAACATTAAAATCCCAATATTTAAGATTACTAAAGTACTCTGAATACTAGATCCAGTGTATTTGGCTCCAGATGATATGAACAGAAAGGTTTGACCATGACAGAATATTAGTCACGGTCTTGTTTGTTTGTTTTCTTTGATTTTAGAAGGATGGGGCAACCCCCCCTTCCATTGACACACACAGCCAGATCATGTAAATCATGATTGAGGTTACTAAAAATAGCTTGAAACATATCTTTAATTTCTTGTGTATATTTATGCCTCAACCCATCGAAGGTGGGCTGGAGGTACTATGTTTGTGGGTTGATGCTATTCTTTATTGTTGCTGTATACATTAAAAAAACAACTTATATCTTAATATATTTCAAACTCAATTCTGCTACATTATATTTAGCTACTGCAAACTTTGTCTAATTCTAAACGCAACATGATACCTGGTCATCCCCAAATTGTTTCAGTTATACTCAGCTGCACTGCGCCTCTTCATGTATGATGCCTGATTGAGTACATACATTCACCTCCTATTCCTTTTCCCCCTTTTTTTTGTGGTGCTGTATGCATGTACATAAGGTGTACTCAAGGTCACATTTTTCTTTCCTTTTTTGTGTTTTATCATTGTTGTAACTTACAATTTTCTCAAATTTCTTTTATGTAAAGTTACATGCATTGGAAAAGAAGACCTTTCTTTTCTTTTTCTTAGCATGCTGTCACTCTCTTCAGAGAATGAAAAACAAAATTCATTAAGAATTAAGACTAAACAAAAAAAATACATAAATATAAAGGCGAGAAGATGAAAGAAGGAAAAACAAAGAAATTCATTATAAATTATAAGATGAAGCAAAGAAATACATAAACATAAATAAAAGAGAGAAAACAAAAGAAGGAAAAACAAAGAAAAGAAAAACAGTTTGTGAAAGTTTGGCAATCAACCACGTTTGTGACGTTATTCTATTCCCATCTGTGATCTGCAAGCCGGGTTGAACTCGCCAATTCAATACATGTATAAACGCGATCACAGTTATTCTCCCGTGGGAGCTTAAGGCAGGTTCGACACAACTCTTGTGTCGAACTGAGAGCCAGATCAATGTGTGAACACGATAAAACTTGGTACCAGTAGCTTATGTATCACCATAAGGAGAAAAATTGAGTAGATTTGGAGGTTATTAGCTCAAAGGTCATGGAGGTCATTTTACATGAAATTTTATGTTTAAGCCTCATCTCAATATTTCAAGAACTATTTGAGCTATGGGCTTCAAATCTGGTACCAGTAGGTCTATGTATCATCTTTTATATTAGGACATGAACTGAAAGATCTTAGGTCAAGTAGGTAGTGCTAGAAATAAAACTCATTGTCATGATAAGTTTCAAATTTTACAACCATTGATTTTGTTTATGATCATCTTCTGAAAGTAAAACATTGATATACATGTACACCCTTGTAAAAAAAAGTACCATAGTATCCATGGTAATTTGACAGTAATGTGACCAAATTACCATCAAATCACGGTAATTTGATCTAGTACTCTGCATGATTTGATGTTAATTTGGTCAAATTACTGTCAAATTACCATGGGTACTATGGTACTTGTTTACAAGGGCATGAACCGTATATCACATGAACTCACTCAATCAAATTAAAAACAGAAAAGGATTGAGAGTTAATTTAGAGTGATTGGGAAGTATAACCAAGTAAATGGAATGTTAAATTTGAAATTTGTATACAGAGGAAAAGTGAGAGGACAATCTCATTATAAGAAGGTTATGAAATGGGAACAACATACATGTATGCAGAATGTAACTCAATAGTGGGAGTTATAACAAGAAAACACTAAAAATTTGATGGTTATAGGCTGAGATCATTAACATTAAGTTCACCGCCTCTAAGTAAAGTTCTCTGTTTTGTAGTTTACTGCCTTAAATCAAATGCAGAGTAATTTAATCTGCTGTTATGATTTATGTTGGTGTAGTTGTTCCAGTTGACAAAGGAATGTGATATGAAGAGGGTGTTGCATATGCTGTGCATGACATACAGATTTGTTGCATTGAACCTGGTGTTTAGGAAATGAACTTCACCATCAAATGTTGGCTTCCAATAAAAGTAATGTGGTTGTGATAAAAGCATTAAGGAAAATCAGCACCTTTTGTTTTGCATGGGGGGGGGTGTCAAGGTAATAAATGAACAATCATGAAATCTATAAGTTGAATGTTCTTTTGGGGCTGAATGAGGTATCAAGATATACTTCAGATTCAATACACAGTAAACATTGATGGAGAATGAAGTGTAATCCCTTCTTGACTTTTCTCACAATCCGTAGGTACATGTATATCAGTGATGCATTGCCTTCGGTAATGAATGTAGCATTCAAATGAAAAGGATATCATGAAGGTGTAAAGAATTTACAAGTCAAAAGCTCCTTTTCCTGTTTGGCTAATCATGATAGGGTTGTCAAAGTAAAGTATTTAAACTAGGCATTCACTGAAAAAAGATCATGTATATTGGTTACCTCTTTTTTGAATCACATTCTGTATAGATCCAGACCCTCTTGCTTAAAGAAGTCAAGTGTCCAACAGGAGCCTCATCTCAGAACCTAGCAGAAGCACTGTGTTCCATGCCAAACCTGACTGACCTGACACTGCGTAGGGAGGATCTCAGTGAGGAGTTCTACTCTACATTGAAAGCAAAGGCATCAACCTTACTGGTATGTGTGTGTTTAATGTCAGTGCATTAGGAGTAGCAATGAATATTAGTGAAGAGATTGATCATATATATTAGAATAATACATGCATGTAGTAATCTAACTTCACCTTGAGATGTTAGCTTCCAATAAAAGTAATATGGTTGTGATAGAAGCATTAAAGAAACTGCAGAGTAATTTAATCTGCTGTCATGATTTATGTTGGTATAGTGGTTCCAGTCGACAAAGGAATGTGATATGAAGAGGGGTGTTGCATATATGCTGTGCATGACAAATATTTGTTGCATTGAACTTGGTGTTTAGGAAATGAACTTCACCTTCAAATGTTGGTTTCCAATAAAGTAATGTCGTTGTGATAAAAGCATTAAGAAAAATCAGCACCTTTTGTTTTGCATGGGGGGGGGGTGGGTGTCAAGGTTATTTCACAAAATGCACAATCATGAAATCTAAGGTATAAAAGATTATTTTAATAATTACAATTGCCAGACACAATGTGTTTGGCAGCCGTGATGATTTACTTTAAACTAGTGATTTACTCTAAACTTTCCTTTATCTTTCCCTTTTTCTTTCTTTTTTTTTTTTTGGGGGGGGGGGGGTTGGATGTCAGAATAACTCTTAACATGAATAATATGCAAACATTAAAATCCCAATATTAAAGATTTCTATAGTACTCTGAATACTAGATCCAGTGTACTTGGCTCCTTATGGTATGAACAGAAAGGTTTGACCATGACAGAATATTAGTCACGGTCTTGTTTGTTTTCTTTGATTTTAGAAGGATGGGGCACAACCCCCCCCCCCCTTCCATTTGGACACACATCCAGATCATCTAAATCATGGTTGAGGTTTCTAAAAATAGCTTGAAATAAATCTTTCATTTCTTGTGTATTTTTATGCCTCAACCCACCGAAGGTGGGCTAGAGGCACTATGTTTTCGGGTTGTCTGTCCGTTCTTGTTCTTGCAGTAACTAAAGAATTACATGAGGTATGAACTTCAAACTTAGTGTTAGTATGTAACACCATAAGAAGACAATCTAATTAGATTTTGGGGTACGAAGGTCAAAGGTTTAGGTCACAGAGGCCAATTTCTGAAATAGCAGATGTTCGCCTCGTTCTCGCGATAACTCAAGAACAATTTGAGGTATGAATTGTAAACTTGGTATATGTATCACCATAGGAAGACAATCTGATTAGAATTTGGGGTATGTTGGTCAAAGGTCATAGAGGTCAATTCTGAAATTGCAGGTTTTAGCCTGAATGTGATACCATTTGATCCATTTACTTCAAACTTGAAACTAGTATGCATCACCATAATGAGACGAACTGATTAGATTTTTATTCACGTAGGTCAAAGGTGACAGGTCAGTGTATACTATTAATATGGGAGGGCGTTGGTGCGATCTGGCAACACAAAGGTTTTTATCGTGGTGTACTATACGCACGAGGCGCAAGCCGAGTGTGTTTGACACCACGATAAAAACCTGCGTGTTGCCAGATCGCACTAATGCACGAACTCACAACCATGTATTAATAGTTTTATAAAACGGGTCGGCAATATGATTATGAAGTCTATAAAAATGGTTACGACCCCATAGAAACGCCAAGAGTTGCACAGTCATGGAGGCTGCCATTTGCTTTCCTGGATGACATCACAGAAGCGCAGCGCAGCCAACACAAGTCATGCGCGTTTCTAACTCACGTTGGGTGATGGTGGATAGGTCCGTGCGACTGAGTTTAGCGAAACTTTCAAGCTTTGAAAATCCAAATTTCAGTGCTCTTTTCGTACTGTTGGAATCCTTCCCATTCAGAGTAGAGTTCTTCCTCCGTGAGAAGTGCAAAACTGAGATTCGAAGATACAGCCATTTTTTTACACGCTGCTATCGTCAAAACTTAAACTTAAACATTCATTTACGGTACTGCACTGGACCGATGCAACCGCGGTAGCGCTACAGCTGTAATTTTCTTGATTTGTTGACATTTGCGCGGCAATCGATATCGCAATATCGATGGCGTATGCGGTATAGCGTGTAAAAACATATAGCAAAATCAGAGGGGCAACTGTTTGGGGGTCAGTTTGCCGCTATTCTTCTGCGCGAAATTGACTACCGTAAGCAGGCGGCGGACTTGTCAAAACTTTTCCGCCCACGTTTGCCGACTCAACCCTCTAGTCTGAGAGCTAGGGTGTCAGTGTCTCCGACCTCAGGCTTTAAGCGGGTGAGCTCGACCCCTCCTTGCGCGGCGTTTCCCTTGGGTCAACAGCCCAGACCTACTCGAGGTGGAGGCTCCTCCAGAGGAAGGGGGAGCAATAGGGCCCGTGGCAAGGCTCCGGCCAAGCCCAAGCAGGCCTTTTGAAGAGGCGCCCCGAGCTTTGGATCATCAGGTAGGCGGACGACTTCGGTACTTTCTTCCTGCTTGGGAAGCAATTACCGAGGACAGCTTCGTTCTCTCAATCGTACGAGACGGCTTCTTCATAAAGCTTGCAGAGCCCGTCCCGCACGGTGCTTTCCGTATCCGCCCGCCAGTTTCTTCCGCCCTTCATCAGCAGCATATCTCGGCCGAGATTCAGTTGCTGCTGGTGAAGGGCGCAATAGAAAAGGTGAGAGACCACCCACATCTGTGTCTCTCACCGATCTTTATGATTCCCAAACGCTCGGGGAAACTAAGAATGATCCTCAATATGAAGGTCATCAACACCTTTATTCCTCCGGTACACTTCCGGATGGAAACGCTAGCGTCCATTCTACCGACAATCGAGCAGTCAGACTTGGCGGTTTCGCTCGATTTGAAGGACGCATACTTCCATATCCCAATACATCCCCGTTCGCGGGATCTTTTGGGGTTCGCTTTCCAGGGCGAAAACTTCAGGTTTCGCGCCCTTCCATTCGGGCTGAAACCAGCTCCCCGCATTTTCACCCGGGTAGTATCGACTCTAGCCGCCTTCCTAAGGAAGCGCGGTCTCCAACTTTTTGTCTACCTGGACGATTGGCTTCTGGTAGCACATTCAGAGTCGATGCTCCGAGACCAGTTATACCTCTTACTCCAGACTACTCAGGAGCTAGGGTTTCTAATCAACTGGGAGGAATCGGAGCTGTCTCCCACCCGTACCCCAGTGTACTTAGGTGCGGAGATAGATATCCCGAATCAGGTCGCTCGCCCAAGCCGCGACAGAATTCGGACGATTACGTCAGCCGCCCGGTCCCTGCGCTTATTGCACAGAGTACGGGTCAAGCGCTGGCTTCAATTTCTAGGCTTCCTCTCGAGCCTAGTGGATGTTTTACCGGACTGCAGACTTCTGTTGATGCCCTTCCAGAGGCACCTCTTGAAGTTTTTCTCGCCGGGCGTAGACTACCTCAGAGTATGGATTCCACTACCGAGGGAGATCAGACGTCTACTTGCTCCCTGGGCAGACAGGACATTTCTTGCTCGGGGCAAACCCCTCCGCGTCCCTCTTTCGTCAGTATCCATCTCGACGGACGCGTCACTTCTATGCTGGGGCGGCCATTGTGGGCACGAGGGGATTTCAGGGGACCGGTCTCATCTGCGCACCATTCCCCGTATCAATGTGCTGGAGATGCGGGCGGCCTTCTTGTCGCTCCGCCATTTCAGGCACATGATTGTAGGGCACTCCGTTCTTATCCATACGGACAGCACCACGGTTGCTGCCTACATCAGTCGTCAGGGTGGAACCCGGTCAGGTTCCCTGAACTCGCTTGCCACCCAGTTATGGAAGTGGTGTCGGTTGAACAATATAGTTCCAGTAGCCTCTTAAATTCCTGGGCAAGAGAATCTCTTAGCAGACTTTCTGTCCCGGGGCAGGTGTCCCTTCCGAAAGTCCCTCCATCAGGAGGTTTTCGATCTTCTTCTTGCGGCGTGGGCGCCCCTAGAGATCGATCTGTTTGCAACCGCTCTCAATCACCGTCTTCTGAGGTTCTGTTCTCGGGACCCGAGGCTTGGGCACTCGATGCCTTCGCCCTCCATTGGGGACACTTTCGAGGGTATGCTTTCCCCCCGATTCTATTGATCCCTCAGGTTCTGAGAAAAATCAAGGAGGATCGAGCGTGGGTCTTGCTTATTGCCCCCCGCTGGCCGTGGAGGCCTTGGTTTCCCCTACTCCTGTCCCTCTTGGAGGGGCAGCCATTTCCACTCCCTCTGAGGCCAGACCTGGTGTCGCAGCCTCTTTCAGGGATCCTCCATGGTCGGCCCGAGACTCTTCACTTGACCGTCTGGCCGTTATCTGGGGGCGACGCTAGGGACTCGGGTCTCTCCGAGAGAGCCTCTCAGTTTATAATTCAGAGTCGTAGAGAGTCCATGAGATCTCTTTACAACTCCCGCCTGGAGGCATTTTCAGTTTGGTGTGAAGATCTCAGGATTTCACCCCGTGCGGCTTCGGTAGGCACGATTGCAGATTTCTGATCTCCCTTTTTGATAAGGGTAGATCGCTTTCCACTATCCGTGGATATCGATCTGCCATCGCCGCTACTCACGTTGGCTTTTCGGACGGCTCGGGAGTTTCTAACTCCCATCTACTTGCTAGATTGCTGAGATCGTTCTTCTTACAACGACCAGCAAATCCTAAGTTGTCTCCTGCGTGGAGCCTACCTAAAGTTTTGGATGCGTTATCAAAGCCTCCCTTTGAACCTATGAGCAAGGCTTCTCTCCATCAGGTAACTGTCAAGACCATTTTTCTTATGGCCATAGCTTCAGGGCAGAGAAGAAGTTCTCTTCATGCTCTTTGCACCTCTCCCGGTCACATCCGTTGGGAAAGACAAGGTGTTCGTCTCATCCCCAAGCCGTCCTTTGTAGCCAAAAATCAGACGGCTTCCTCCCGTCCGGTTGAGGTATTTCTCAGTCCTCTGTCAGACTTCTCCTCAGTCAAGGAGGACAAGGTTTGGTGCCTGGTGAGGGCGCTAAAATGGTACTTAGACAAGACCAAAGATTGCCGCTCGGACGAGCAACTTTTCCTTATTACTCGCGAACCTTTCTCTCCTGCTTCTAAAGAATCCATTTCTAGATGGATTGTTGAGGCCATCCAGGCCGCTGGTCCTGAGGCCCTTCTCTCGGATAGTAAGCCTAGAGCGCATGATACCAGAAGCATTACCACTTCTTGGGCGCTTTTTCAGGGTATTGCCCTAGAAGACATTTTGAGGGCCGCCTTTTGGCGGTCTCCCAATTCTTTTACTTCTTTTTATCTGAAGGACATTCCTTCTGCAGAAGCGCGGTTTGCGACTTCGTCACTGAGGGCGGCAGCTTCTGTTGTTACCCCGCATTAGCCTCCTTCCCTTGGGACATGCCACCCTGGATTTTTATCTGTGCTGGTCTAGTCTAGCATAAAAGGTAGATACATCAATTTATTGTAGTAAATCAGTAAAATCCTACCTGATTTTATTATTTGCTAAATAAGTTGATGTATCTACCTATGTCCCTCCCACCGTCCCCTCTCCTTGCCCAGCAACATGTCCTAAGCGTTGTCTCTGGCAGCTCGTTAGAGGGCGTGCCCTCACCCAGGTGACTATGGGAAGGCGGTATAGCGGGGTGGGGTGTGCGCGAATGTGACTTTTAAGTTTCTCGGTGGTGGCGTAGTTTGGGTCAACTAGCATAATAGGTAGATACATCAACTTATTTAGCAAATAATAAAATCAGGTAGGATTTTACTGATTGAGTTTAATAGTCATAGGGTGCAAAATATTCAAGGTGCAAAAATTGCAAGGCCTTCAGTTATGAATGTAGCTTTCATGTGACAGGATATTATAAAGGTGCAAAGAAATGACAAAGCAATGAGAGTTCATTCATTGTCCATGTGTCTTCAATCACAATTGCAGCTGCAGTGAATAAAGTTAGTCATATTGTACATGTATGCAGCAATTCAGTGAAAAACATGCACCTTGGTACATGTATTTAACCTACATGTACATGTACATGTACTTTCATGATTCACTGTCTGTATAGGTCCATTTTGTCAGCCTCAGAGATCTGAAATGTCTAACAGAAGGCTCATCACAGAACCTTGCAGAAGCATTGTGCTCTATGCCAGAACTAACTAACCTAAAACTGGAAACACTGATTCATGGGGATCTCCATAAGTTTGCTTTCACACTGAAAGCAAAGGCATCATCCACACAGGTAATCATGTACCTGTAATATGTAGTGTAATGAAATGCAGTGAATACAATGACTTTCAGTATAAAAGAGGAAAAAGGTCCAATATGTTAATTTTCGCTGATATACCATTTAATATAACTTGCTTTCATAATTAACTTATCTTCATATAATAATAATAATAATATTTTATTTACCCAGGGTAGCCACTTCAGTTATCAAACTGCTCTTCCAGCGGGCCCTGCGTAACATAATACAGTGAAACCTGTATATAAAGACCGCTCAAGGGAGACAAGAAAAGCAATCTTTATGAGCAGGTGGTCTGTATGTACAGGTTCCTTTAATACACGTTTCAATGAGAAATATTTTTCAAAGGAAACAAAAATGGTGGTCCTTAAAGACAGGTGGTCTTTCTATACAGGTGGTCGCTAAAGCAGGTTTGACTGTATGTTATTATTACCCTTCTCCATTCTAATATGCCGAGCGCCTGGCTAGGAGGCAGAAGGTCCCATTTTTGAAGTCTTTGGTATGACTTGGCCAGGGTTCGAACCCACGACCTCCCGTTCATGAGGCGGGCGCTCTAACCAACTGAGCCAACATGCCCGGTACAATATAATAGAGTGGCAACACTAGACCGTACACTGTTTGCAGGAAAATGTCTAAAAAGCTGTTGAAATTGTGATACGTGTCATATTAATTTTGCTCTTAAAGTAGATATTCAAAGAAAATCACAAATATGGCAATTAATGTATCACTAGAAACTGGGAAGCTTACAGATGGCAATCTTATAAGTTTTATGTCAACTGCGTATCTGGTGATTATAAAAACAACACAAATAAAAGCTCTTCTCAGCATCTGGAATATCCGAGGATTCGCCAGAAATATAGCGATGTTTTGATGTCGTCACACTCGGGATCGATCCTGCTTAAGCAGACGACGTCCTATAATGAATGAACGTAATTGCAATGCAATTATTTATGAAATTATAAAGAGTTTGGTGTATTTAAACATGACCTTATTTCACACCATTATAAAGGGAAAGTGAAACTGATTCTGATAACTAAAACCGTTTGATTGTAAATACATAGGAGAAGGGTCAATGATCAATGAAATAAACCCCACTTTCAAATTGAAAAGCCCTCCGAATAATAGCAGGATGGTATTCGTTCCCTCTTGAAACGCCGAACATGCCCCGGTGCAAACAGCTGAAAATACAATGGCGTCTTATTTTGTTTACAAGTGACTGATTCCTTTATTTTTTTAACGCTGCATTTTTCATCAAAATAATACCATACACGAAGTTAAGAGTGAGGCAACAGACTAACATTAAGACTGACGCTAGTGAAGGAAGAGAAATAAGTGAAGAGGAGATGACAAAATAGGCTCTGAAAAATGTGTAAGATGTTATGGGACATCGTCTGCTTAGCCAGGACTGGTCCAGGGTGTGTCGTCACATATCTCAGCAGCGTTCGAGGAGCTCTTCAGCTGCTATATCGGGGGCTGTATTTTACCGTTTTATAATTGATAATAATCATTACTTCAAATGTTTCCAAGCGTTGAATTTGGATAACCTTGTTTAATTTATGCCATCTATGCAATAATAAGTATTAAGCCAATATTTAAAATCATCAACGTTCTACTTTAAATGCTAACCAATCAACCAGTTAACCAATTGCCTACAGAAATAGGATGGCTCCTGTATTACACCTGTAGGAATGAGATGATTCAGTAGTCAGTGGATTGATTAAAAAATGAAGTAGTAAAATTGTCTAGTTCAACAGTTAATTTTATTGGGGCATAATTGTAATAAGTTAGTGCATATGCCCAAGGAAAGTTCTGATCTGACATGTAATGTATGCAAGAATGAAATGAAGCAATTTCCTCTAAATGATTATAACCAAAGCTGCTTGTGTAACCTAGTTTAATTTTTTTTCAGGGTTGTTTTCCTCAAATCCGCAAAAGGAATTTCAGATTCAATGCATCTCTTCACTGGAATTTGGATTCATTTCTTCGTTCTCTTGCAGATTATTCAAGGTTAGTTATTCAAGTAATGTAATGCACCCTGAACTTCTAATTAGGACACTCAGATATTTACTGCAATAAATCATATATACCTACCTATTATGCCAGTAGTCTTGACTACGGGACCCCTTCGAGAATTTAACACACATGAGTCACAATATTGTGCGCACCCCCCGTAATCCTATTGTCCCCTTCGCCACTCACGCGCGTCAACACGCTACGGCCATCTTCCTCTTTCTTGCTCGCCCCCGACGAGTTAGGACGTCTAGTCACAGCGCTCCTGAAATCAGGTCTTTTAGTATCTTTTAGGCGCGCTTTTCGCATCTTTAAAGCACTTTTAGGTACCTATATTCTCTTAGATTATAGTACTTTGTGTTTTAGTAGTCACTCTTGCCGATTGCAAGGGATTTTTGATTCCTTTCCTTGGCATTTATTTTTCGCTTTCACGGTCAGCCCCACGTAGATATTTCTGTGTGTTTGCGGGTGTTTCCGTTTGTCACCGAGCCTTTGGGTTCGGTGTTTGTTCTTACGGTTTTGGCTGTGAAAATTTTTTGTGCGTATCTCCCAAATAAACTTTAGTCTTATTTACTGCATTCAGTTGAAGTATTTCTTATTTTGAAAAGTATACTTTATTGTCTGTTTTATTGCAGTGGTATGAATTCGGAAGAAGAAGCAGTTAGGTCACGGAGACCTGCTTCTTCCGAAGAGTCGTCTAGCAAGACGACTCGGCCTTCCAGAACTCTCCCGAGTACTTCGGTACATGGGGGAGGGAGGAGGGCTACGGGTAAGTTGCCTAGTGGTGTTTCCTTGCAGAGTTTGCCAGTCTCGGAGCTTGCGGCTTCGGGACGGGTGGCGTTAACTGAGTCTGGATTGTCAACTCCGAAGCCCGTGGCTTCGGGGTGGGTGGCGTCAGATTCTAGTGGTTTGGATATCTCGAATCCAATCCCCCGGTCGTCAAGACCAGAAGGGGGGGCGGTTGTTTCCCGTACGGTAGCGTTCACTCGCTCTGATCCGTTAGGGGAGACGCGCCCCACTACTGCAGGGCAACCCACGGGCTTAGTCCATGTTGGTCTGGGTTCTCAAACCCTAGCCCCCGGCCGATGCCATATGGGGGAACGAGTACTTCCCGGGCTGTCTACATTGCCAGCTAATGGGAATGCTCGAGCTAACAATTATGGACGCTCTTCGGAGCAACAGGTGTTTTCACCTGAGTGCGTGACTACTAGTGCTCCCCTATTGCCGCTCTCTAGCGGTTCAATAGTGGGTTCACACGCCTTTAGTAGTCATCGGGCACATACCGAGTCATCTCGGTCTGCCCCCGCACTGGGTGCTTTTAGCTCCCAACCCATGGCTACCGCATCTTCTTGCTTAGCCAATATGGGTGATTTGGGCGAATCTTTGGGGTTACACCCTGAGCGCTCTAATCCCTTTGAGGGAGGTGAGCGTCCCTCCGCGGAGGGTTTGGTTCGTGTTTCCGAAGCGGCTTCGGAGATCCGAACGAATCCGATTAAGCGCTCTAAGAAAAGGGTTTCGGCTACGACTCTTGTCGAGCCAGCCAAGAAAAAGGCCAAGAAGAAGGCAAAAAGTGGCAAGGCTTTGCCGGCCTCTTGCCCGTCTGGCCTGGCTAACCCGGCTAGCTCCTCTCAAGCTGATATGTTCAGCATGATGCGGGCTTTTGCTCAGGATCAGGGTTGGTCCTTTGTACCGGCTACTTCAACCCTGGCTTCTGTCCCTATTCAGGGGTCTGACTTTGAGACTAATCAGCCTTTTGTGATTGATTCGTCTTTGTCTGAGTCGGGTTCGCATGTGCCTCCTATTCCCGCGGCCCTTGGGGCGCCGCCGGGCGAGGAGACTTTTGTTGAACCATGCGGGGCTCTGCCTGCTGAGTCCTTTGCGGTCCTTTGTCTCATTCCACTCGGGTGGAACCAGACTTGGAGGCGGCCTCTCAAGCTTCGGTTTCTGAATCGCTTGGGCAGGCGGAGCCTCAATCGCTCGCCCTGTGTGGGATGGAAGCGATTGCTTTGTTGTCTAAATATCTCCCTGAATTTCAGTCAGCCCGCGCGCAGGGTTCGACTTCGCGTTGGTTTAAGCAGCAGGATTCCTCCGAGGGTATTGCTCTCGAGGAGGATTTCAAGCTGGAGTATGACCGCATTGAGGCTGCGCTGTTGGTTAAGCGCCCTACTGCGGTTAAGGGTAAGGCTTTCGCCTTCGGTTCTCAGGATCAAGACAGCTTTTTCAAAGCTAAGACTCTTTCTCCGGAGATTTTAGAAGTTGGTCGTCGCTTGCAGGCGACTAATCCGCTTACCTCCGCTGCGTTCAAGGCGGAGGATAAGCTTTGGTTTAATGTTGAAAACCAGGTTAGGTCAGGTATGCGTTTGGCGGCTTTTCAAGGGTTTCTCTCCGACCTTAGGTCCAGGGCGGACGAGTTGAATGTTACTGATGGTGACAAGCTGGTTATTGACGACTTGCTGCATACTCTTTTTTGTCTGCAGTGGTCGCAGCTTTCCACCGCAGCTGCTTCGGTTACGTTCCGTCGCAGGACCTTGGCTCTCTCGGCACTGGGTGTTAGAGAGTCGGGCATTGCTCAACTTCTCCGGGATGTCCCGTCTCGGGGTCCTTCGCTTTTTGGTGGTAAATTCGCTACGGTTTTTCAGAGAGAGATCGATGCGCGAAAACAGATCTCGGATATGACTAAGCAGTTTCACACTAGCTCTAAGTCGACGCGGGCCCCTGTCCGGCGGAGGCCCGCTGGTCCCGCTTCGGGTCAACGCAGTCGTGTGTCTCGGGTCCCGCCTTCTGAGCCGCAGCCAGCTCCTTCTCGCGGGAGAGGGAGTTGTGGTAGGGGCTTTTCGAGAGGTTCTCGTGGTAAGGCGACGGCTTCGCATAAGGCCTAGCCTTGGTTTTGATGTTTTTCCCCGAGTGTTTGTTCTTCCGAATTTGGTAGGTGACCGACTTCATTCTTTTCTCCCCGCTTGGGAGGCCATCTCCGGGGACGCGTTTGTTCTCTCCGTCGGATTCTTCATAGATCTTTTCGCTTCGCTTCCCGGAGGGGCTATAAGAATTCGGTCACCTCCCATGTCTGCCCTGGCTCGATCTCATGCTTCAAAGGAGATCGAGTCTCTATTGGAAAAGAGGGCTATAGAAAGGGTAAGAGACAGGCCGTCTCTTTCCCTTTCTCCGATTTTTGTTATTCCCAAGCGCTCGGGAAAACTTCGTTTGATACTGAACCTGAAAAGAATAAACAAATTCATTCCTCCGGTTCATTTTCGGATGGAGACTCTCGCCTCCATTCTTCCGTTGATCAAGAGGAAGGACTACGCGGTCTCGATAGATCTCAAGGACGCGTATTTTCACATTCCCATTCATCGCGCATCCCGCGATCTTCTGGGGTTCTCCTTCCTCTCAGAGACTTATCGTTTTCGTGCTCTTCCCTTCGGGCTGCGCCTGGCCCCTCGGGTTTTTGCTCAAGTTGTAGCGGTGCTGGCGGCCTCTCTGAGGCGACGCGGCCTTCGGTTGTTTTGTTACCTGGAAGAGTCGCGCGATCGTTTGTTGGACGAGACTCGTTTGCTCGTCTCTCTTACTCAAGACTTAGGTTTCCTAATAAATTGGGAAAAGTCAGAGTTAGTTCCTACTCGCAGCCCAGTTTTTCTGGGGGCGGTGTTAGACATACGGAATCAGTTGGCTCGGCCCAGTCGAGACAGGATTCTCACCATTGTCTCTGCGGCTCGCAAGCTCTTGCTGGCGAGAAGGGTCACGGCCAGACAGTGGCTTCAGTTTTTAGGTTATCTAGCCAGTCTAGTCGACGTTCTAGAGGACTGCCGGCTCCTCATGAGACCTTTTCAGAGACATCTCCTCAGGTTCTTCAAGCCGGGAAAAGACTCTCTTTTGGTCTGGATTCCAGTACCAGTAAGGATCAAGTCTCTTCTCTCTTGTTGGACGAGCGAGGAGTTTCTCGCGCGAGGCAGGTCCTTCACTGCCCCTCTCCCGTCGATCTCGGTTTCGACGGACGCCTCTCGGTTGGGGTGGGGAGGACACTGCAACGGCAGCACGGTTGCGGGGGATTGGTCTCATCTTGGGACTCTTCCCCATATCAATGTCCTGGAGTTTATGGCAGTTCTGTTGACCTTGCTCCATTTCAGAAGTCGACTTCTCAGTCGTTCGGTTCTGATTCTCACGGACAATGTTACTGTGGCAGGGAGGCACTCGTTCGGCTGCCCTGAATGCCCTAGCAGCTCAGCTGTGGAGGTGGTGTCGTCGCATGGCGATCACACCCGTGGCCTCTTTCATCCCCGGCCGGGAAAACCTCATTGCGGATTTTCTGTCTCGGGGCAGGTATCTTCCATCGGAATGGATGCTCCATCCGGAGGTCTTTTGCCGCATTCGCAGTTGCCTAGGTCCACTGGAAGTGGATCTATTTGCGTCGGTGCTAAACCACCAGCTGCCGAAGTATTGCTCCCGTGTTCGCGATCAGGGAGCATGGGCTCTCGATGCTTTCTCCCTCAGCTGGGAGAACCTTCAGGGATTCGCCTTTCCTCCCTTCCAACTGATTCCGCGTGTCTTGCGGAAAATCAGGGAAGATCGGGCGCGGGTGCTTGTAATAGCTCCCTTTTGGCCCAGGAGGAATTGGTTTCCAGAGCTTATGAGCCTTCTAAGGTCTCAACCGTTTGTTCTCCCGTTAAGAGCGGATCTGGTGTTGCAGCCCCTCTCGGGGATTCTTCACCACAGTCCGGAGTCCCTTCATTTGACTGCTTGGCCCCTGTCAGGGAATCTGCAAGACAGTCGGGTCTCTCTGATAGAGCCGCGGACTTTTTAATGTCCAGTCGTAGGGTTTCTACTAGGGAAATTTACAATTCCCGTCTCTCGGTCTTTTTCCTTTGGTGTAAAGAGAGAAATCAAACCCCTTCTAAGGCTCCTATTGGTTCAATTGCGGATTTCTTAATCTCGTTATTTGACAAAGGGAGATCTATCTCTACTATCCGAGGCTACCGTTCGGCGATCGGGGCCATTCATTCGGGTTTCTCAGATGGTTCGGGGATTTCCAATTCCCCGCTACTAAGTGGTTTGATTCGCTCGTTCTTTCTGAAACGACCTTCTTTTTCTAAGTTAATACCGTTTTGGAGTCTGCCTAAGGTCCTGGAGGCCTTGGCGAAACCTCCTTTCGAACCGTTAGGTGAAGCTTCGCTTCACCATCTTACGGTTAAGACGCTCTTTTTGGTAGCTATTGCCTCTGGGCAGAGGCGCAGTACTCTTCATGCTCTCTGTCTTACTCCTGGTCATGTTCGCTGGGAGAGAAAAGGCGTTAGATTGATTCCTAAGGCTTCTTTTATTGCCAAGAATCAGACAGCTGCCTCTGGCCCTGTTGAGATTTTTCTTTGTCCGCTTTCTGACTTTTCTTCTGTGCGCGAGGACAAAGTTTGGTGTCCTGTAAGGGCTCTCAAATGGTATATTGATAAGACTAAGTCTTATCGTAAGGATGATCAGTTGTTCCTGATCACTAGAGAGCCTTTTTCTCCTGCCTCTCTTGATTCCATCTCTAGGTGGATCGTCGAAGCTATTAGGGCCGCTGGCACAGAGGCTCTTTTATCCGACAGTAAGCCTCGTGCTCATGATACTCGTAGTGTCAGCACTTCTTGGGCTCTGTTTCAAGGTGTGGCGCTTGTTGATATTTTGAAGGCTGCTTATTGGCATTCGTCCAATTCCTTCATTTCTTGCTACCTTAGGGATGTTCCCGCAGGTGAGGCTATGTTTGCGTCAGCCACCTTGAAGGCCGCTGTGTCTTCTTTGTAATCTTTGGTGTAATCCTATTCCCTTCTGCTTGAAACATGCCTCCCGGTCTTTGAGTTGGCGCTGGTCTGGCATAATAGGTAGGTATATATGATTTATTGCAGTAAATTTGTAAAATCAGCACTGATTTTCTTATTTACTATATAAATCTATATACCTACCTATGACCCTCCCTCCTTCCCCTCACCTTGCAAGCAACATGTTTCTACTTGGGGTTGCTCGCAAAAGAGGAAGATGGCCGTAGCGTGTTGACGCGCGTGAGTGGCGAAGGGGACAATAGGATTACGGGGGGTGCGCACAATATTGTGACTCATGTGTGTTAAATTCTTGAAGGGGTCCCGTAGTCAAGACTACTGGCATAATAGGTAGGTATATAGATTTATATATTAAATAAGAAAATCAGTGCTGATTTTACAAGTAAGTCTTCATGCTCCATATCATTTGTATTTTTAATTTTAGACTCTTGCTCTATGATGAAGACATTTCAATCTTGCAAGATTATTTGATAATAGGGGATCCAAAGAGGAAATAACATGCTTCAAAACTACCAGCAAATTTCACTTCAACTTCGAGAAGGATTACATGCGCGAATATGATTTTAAAAAAAGAATTAATGTTAATGGAAAGTGTATATACAGCCCTTTAAAAAATATTAGACGAGCTCCCATTGGGGCATATATAGGAAGTGTAATTTCATCAGTAGTGCAATTTGCCAAATGATATATACTTGAAAACTTATTACTGAGAGTGGACTGTACTACTCCATAGAACAATTGCCTCCTACAATTACATTGTACTAAGCCCTAGGACAACTATGGGCAATTACTCTGAACAACACCCCCTGAAGGATAAATGATGTAGAACCACTAATAAAATGTAAATGTCCTAGACGGTTAATGGCCTGGGACATTTATCAAGGAGGGTGGGTGGGACAGTTTTGGTATGGGGTATAAAAGGGGGGGGTGTCAACAAGAGGGTATGACTAATTGTCTGGATAAGCCATATTTCATTCCTGCAGTGGCATATTGTTCAGTTCTTGGTGGCAAAGTTTTACTTTTGATGTCAACAATAGCCTCACCAAACAATACAGATCTGTGTTAGATCTGTGTTAGATGCTGAAAAAGCAGACTCTCACTGAGAGCTCAGGTGGCACAATCAAGTGGTTCACAGCCTGATATATTTCCAACAGAGCTAGCTTACTGATTGTTTCCAGGGCTGTATAGATAGATCCCTGTCAAACTGGAATATGTAATCAAGTAAATTATAAAGGTAGTCCATTTTCCCATGCTGTGCAAGTACATTACAATTTCAGAAGATTACAAATATTTCTTTTAAAAATCTGCTTTCATAAAGAATTATGGATTGTTTGAGATAGTTTTGTACAATTTACAATATCTCATTCAGTTTACCCCTCAAATGTTCAGATCCATGTAGCTAGAAGGGTCTGAGCCAAAAGTCCTCACCTCACTCACATGCCTGGCTATACCGCCTTCCCATAGTCACCTGCGTGAGCGCACGCCCGCCATCTTCCTCTTTTCATTCTCGCTGCCGATGAGTGAACATTGTCAGATAAGTCACTGCGCCCAAAATTGAGATTTATCTCTATTTTTTGCGCTTTCTGATCTGCTTTAATAAATTTTTCCGTCCACATTTAAGGCTTATTTTATTTGTGGTACGGATTTTCTAGTCACGTTGTTTTAAGACAGGAAATTAGTTATTTTTCTGTCTCGCTTTTCTTCCCCTTCGTTCCTCCCGGTGACATAGCATTTCGCTCGTTTGCTGGGCGGGCGTTAGGGATTTCCTTTTTCGTGCACAGCCCTTGGGGTGTTTGATAGTTGGCTCCCCTTTCACACTTAGTTGTGCTTGTATTCCCTTATTTAGGAATACTGTGAGCTCTTTATTTTTCACCCCTGCGCGCTTGTTTAAATAACTTAATTTTTGTTTTATATTTTCAGGTTTATGTCTCACATCGACTCTATAGTTTCGGTATGAGTTTTTCCTCGACTCCGGTTTTACCCGTAGGCCCCCGCCAGTACGCAGGCTGACTCGGCGGGAGCCAGTGTTACGGCTTCTTCTTCTTTGAGACGCAGTACACTTTCTACCGGGTCGGGCGTGAGGCGTGATCTTCCCAGACTTTTTCGTCGAGAGCTAAGTTAGGGACCCCTGCGTCCATGGGGTCTCGAGCTGGGTCAGGGTGTTGTTTGCTAGCCCAGCAGCGGCCGGGTTCAGCATTACAACATCAGTCGGGTCTTCTGGTCCTGATGAGGGGGTCGGCGGTTTAACGACCGCAGGCCCCCGAACGCAGGGCGTAAGTTTTTGCCGGTCGTACGACCTCTGAAACTTACGTCCTCACAGGGGGAGCTGTTGGATGCCCGACAAGTTCCTACCTGAATATAGACACTGGAGCTTCTAGTGATCTATATACTCTTGGTGACTCGCCGAGCCATAGCTCAGCCTTTGTCACTATAGAGAAGGCTACCCCTCGTTCCAAACGGGTGGGTAGCCATGAGACATTATCCGACGATGGCCCTGCCAAGCAAGGCCGTCTGGATACGGTCATGGAGCCGACTTCTGTGCCGGAGGGCCCAAGCCCTCCCTGCGTGAAGTCTAAAAGGCCCCAGTCGACCAAGTCTCTCTCAAAGTCAAAATCTAAGGTTGCCCCGAGCAAACCTAGAAATTTGACAAGGAAGAAAGATAAGGCCTCCCGACACGGGACGCCAGATCCTCCTCCCTTACCGGTCGAACAGGCTGAACTTCTTCGCCTTGTGAAGATAGTTGCCGAGAAGAGCGGGTGGTTACCCCCTACCTCGGTTGGCTCTGACCCCACCCCGGATGATGATCAGTCTGTAGGCGCGGGTAATCCGGACCAGGTACCGGATTTATTCGGTTTCGGTTTGACTATTCCCGACCGACACCGGTTTCCAGTCTTGGGTTATCGGGTTCTGGCTCCGGTTTGCCGAGTACCGGCTCCGGTTTGCCGATTTCCGGTTCTGGTTTGCCGATTCCCGGCCCCGGTCTACCGGTATCCGGCTCCGAATTGTCGAATTCTGGCCCCGGTTTGCCGTTTTACGGCTCCGGACTGCCGATATCAGGCCCTGGTTTGCAGGTGCCTAGCTCTCAAGAGCCTCTTACTCACGCCGGCTCTTTTTTATCCGGTCGTGTTAGGCCCCTTGAGGGTCATGCTCAATCCCGGCAGGCCCAGAGCCTCCCGGCAAGAGCTACTCCGATACCGGCGGCACTTGGTGCTCCACCCGGTGAGGAGGCCTTTGGTTCGTGGATACATCCGCCCCCCTGGGTCAGGTTTCTCACACAGCCAGCCCTGATGCTGACTCTGATGTTGAGTCTCAAGCCAGTGCGGTCCCCCAACACTCTCGTGGGTTGGCTGTCGACGCGCAGGCTCTTTTGGAGAAATACTTACCTGAGACTTTCCCTCCGGCTCAGCCGGTTTCGGCTCAGGCTTTTCTCTTCAGTCAAGGGGTTCCCTCTTCGGGAATACCCCTTTCTGATGATTTCAAGGCTGCCTACGCAAACTTAGCTGAACAGGCGTCGCAGCCTGGGACTTCTGTTGGTAAGCAACCCCTTGCTCGGGGCTTTGCTTTCCGTCCCCAAGATTCAGTTGGGTTCTTCCAACGGAAGACTTTTTCGCCCGACATGAATCATGTGGGGGCGAGACTTGGTGTGAATTTCACGAGTAGAGGTTACTCAGCCAAGGATAAGCGGTTTCGGGACGTTGAGACCCACGCCAGATCTGGCCTACGGCTCACGGCTTATCTGGGGTCTCTAATCTGCCTCAAAATCAGGTCTCGAGAACTTCAAGTTTCTGAGTCTGATGGGTTGATTTTGGACGAGATCCTGTTTTCCTTAACGGGATCTCGGTGGTCACAGCTGACCCTTGCGGCCGTCAAAGCCACGAACTGTAGGAGAGAGCTGGCCCTCTCGTCCTTAGGTATTCTGGATAGGGATATTCCCTCCCTGCTGGGGGGAATCCTCAGTCGGAGGGGCAACTGTTTGGGGATTAGTTTGCCGCTGTTCTTCAGTGTGAAATTGACTCCCGTAAGCAGGCGGCGGATTTGTCAAAACTTTTCCACCCACTTTTGCCGACTCATCCCTCTAGTCCGAGAGCTAGGGTGTCGGTGTTTCCGACACCACGCTTTAACGGGTGAACTCGACCCCTCCTTGCGCGGCTTTTCCCGTGGGTCAACAGCCCAGACCTACTCAAGGCGCCTCCAGGGGCTCCTCCAGAGGTAGGGGGAGCAATAGGGCCCGTGGCAAGGCTCCGGCCAAGCCCAAGCAGGCCTTTTGAAGAGGCGCCCCGAGCTTTGGATCATCAGGTAGGCGGACGACTTCGGTACTTTCTCCCTGCTTGGGAAGCAATTACCGAGGACAGCTTCGTTCTCTCAATCGTGCGAGACGGCTTCTTCATAAAGCTTGCAGAGCCCGTCCCGCACGGTGCTTTCCGTATCCGCCCGCCAGTTTCTTCCGCCCTTCATCAGCAGCATATCTCGGCCGAGATTCAGTTGCTGCTGGTGAAGGGCGCAATAGAAAAGGTGAGAGACCACCCACATCTGTGTCTCTCACCGATCTTTATGATTCCCAAACGCTCGGGGAAACTAAGAATGATCCTCAATATGAAGGTCATCAACACCTTTATTCCTCCGGTACACTTCCGGATGGAAACGCTAGCGTCCATTCTACCGACAATCGAGCAGTCAGACTTGGCGGTTTCGCTCGATTTGAAGGACGCATACTTCCATATCCCAATACATCCCCGTTCGCGAGATCTTTTGGGGTTTGCTTTCCAGGGCGAAAACTTCGGGCTGAAACCAGCTCCCCGCATTTTCACCCGGGTAGTATCGACTCTAGCCGCCTTCCTAGGGAAACGCAGTTTCCGACTTTTTGTCTACCTGGACGATTGGCTTCTGGTAGCACATTCAGAGTCGGTGCTCCGAGACCAGTTGTACCTCTTAATCCAGACTACACAGGAGCTAGGGTTTCTAATCAATTGGGAGAAATCGGAGCTGTCTCCCCCCCCCCCCCCCGTACCCCAGTGTACTTAGGTGCGGAGATAGGTATCCCGAATCAGGTCGCTCGCCCAAGCCGCGACAGAATTCAAACGATTACGTCAGCCGCTCGGTCCCTGCGCTTATTGCACAGAGTACGGGTCAAGCGCTGGCTTCAATTTCTAGGCTACCTCTCGAGCCTAGTGGATGTTTTACTGGACTGCAGACTTCTGTTGAGGCCCTTCCAGAGGCACCTCTTGAAGTTTTTCTCGCCGGGCGTAGACTCCCTCAGAGTATGGATTCCATTACCGAGGGAGATCAGACGTCTACTCGCCCCCTGGGCAGACAGGACGTTTCTTGCTCAGGGCAAACCCCTCCGCGTCCCTCTTCCGTCAGTATCCATCTCGACGGACGCGTCGCTTCTAGGCTGGGGCGGCCATTGTGGGGACGAGGTGATTTCGGGGGACTGGTCTCATCTGCGCACCATTCCCCATATCAATGTGCTGGAGATGCGGGCGGCCTTCTTATCGCTCCGCCATTTCAGGCACATGAGGCTCCATCAGGTAACTGTCAAGACCATTTTTCTTATGGCCATAGCTTCAGGGCAGAGAAGAAGTTGTCTTCATGCTCTTTGCACCTCTCCTGGTCACTTCCGTTGGGAAAGACAAGGTGTTCGTCTCATCCCTAAGCCGTCCTTTGTAGCCAAAGATCAGACGGCTTCCTCCGGTCTGGTTGAGGTATTTCTCAGTCAAGGAGGACAAGGTTTGGTGCCCGGTGAGGGCGCTAAAATGGTACTTAGACAAGACCAAAAATTGCCGCTCGGACGAGCAACTTTTCCTTATTACTCGCGAACCTTTCTCTCCTGCTTCTAAAGAATCCATTTCTAGATGGATTGTTGAGGCCATCCAGGCCGCTGGTCCTGAGGCCCTTCTCTCGGATAGTAAGCCTAGAGTGCATGATACCAAAAGCATTAGCACTTCTTGGGCGCTTTTTCAGGGTATTGTCCTAGAAGACGTTTTGAGGGCCGCCTTTTGGCGGTCTCCCAATTCTTTTACTTCTTTTTATCTGAAGGACATTCCTTCTGCAGAAGCGCGGTTTGCGACTTCGTCACTGAGGGCGGCAGCTTCTCTTGTTACCCCACGTTAGCCTCCTTCCCTTGGGACATGCCACCCTGGATTTTTATCTGTGCTGGTCTAGCATAATAGGTAGATACATCAATTTATTGTAGTAAATCAGTAAAATCCTACCTGATTTTATTATTTTCTAAATAAGTTGATGTATCTACCTATGTCCCTCCCACCGTCCCCTCTCCTTGCCCAGCAACATGTCCTAAGCGTTGTCTCTGGCAGCTCGTTAGAGGGCGTGCCCTCACCCAGGTGACTATGGGAAGGCGATATAGCGGGGTGGGGCGTGCGCGAATGTGACTTTTAAGTTTCTCGGTGGTGGCGTAGTTTGGGTCGACTAGCATAATAGGTAGATACATCAACTTATTTAGCAAATAATAAAATCAGGTAGGATTTTACTGATTGCCTATTTACACATGATTAATTGAGGTGTTGTGGATCAGTGGATAAGTCCCCGGACTGTGAACCACGAGGTCCGGGGTTCGAATCCCACCACAGCAGTAGCGTCCTTTGGCAAGACGTTAATCTACATTTGCCACTCTCCACCCAGGTGTTAAATGGGTACCCAGTAGGATGCGAAAGTTAATGTCGTTTGTTTAGCAATTTGAGCGTCACTGTATTGCTCTTGATGGAATACTCCCCAGGGAGCGGATAAAGTGCACACATTGTGTGCGGGCATGTCAGAATCCGATGACCGGGGTAATAATATATCTGTAAAGCGCTTAGAAACACTACTATTGATGTATTAGGCGCTATATAAAAAGCGGAATATTATTATTATTATTATTAATTTATACTGAATGATAGTTAGAATTATTTAAGTGAGCTCTACTTACTATGATTTTGTTAAAATATTATTGTAATTGGTCGAGTTTCAAGATTTTTATTGCATGAGAAACTTTAAATCAGTTTTCCTCACGGAGGTTCGGTAAGAAAACTCAAATTTTATTTATTTTCCTTGTTATACTTGTAATGTGTGTGATACCACTTGCAGTTATTAGTATAATGTCTAATCACTAATATAAGGTAAATTAACTAGCTTCTAATTTCCCTATAATATAATTTGATTTGTCTTTTTGCTCTCGGAGGTTCGTTCTTGAAAGATTGTTATGAATTCCAAAGGAGATGGATAATTTCCTCCATATTTTCACAGTAGATGCCAATCAATTATCCCCTTACATTTCGATAATTTGAATTTATATATCAACATTTTATTTTTCGTTGTCATAACGGACGTTCACTTCATACACAGTCACTTTATTTTGCAGAGTTTCACTGATCATGCCACGTCCAAGATAATTGATTAAAAAGTCAGCCGCTCAGTCTCAGGCGGAGTATCGTCAACGGAAGAAAGATGAGCTCACAGAAACTGCGTAAAACAGCCAAAAAGCAAAGAGAAAAAAAGAAAAGTTATAGAAAAATATGGAAACAGATGAAGATGAAAAGGAGAGAAGATGGATATGCTCCAAGTTGACGCATTAGGGCAAAAGCACATGGTCGTATTTCGAAGCTGGACATGGGAAGTAGGGGCGACTGCAAAGCTCAAAGCTGACCGGTCTGTCAAGTAAACCTTTGCCCATCGGGGGCATCTCGTTTTACCGAAGGTTCATAATTCCGAAACACTAATATCCCATGCCTGCATGGGGGTTCATAATATCCGAAAATGAAAAAGGGTTCATAATTCCGAAACACTAATTTCCCATGCCTGGGGGTACATAATTTCGAAAATAAAAAGGGTTCATAATTCCGAGCATTTGTTGCATTATACCGAAGGTTTGCTTATCCGAAGGTTCATAATTCCGAAAATGAAAAAGGGTTCATTATTCCGAAAATAGAATGTGGTTCATAATTTCGAAAAAGATTTAGGGTTCATTTTTCCAAAGATTCGTAATTCCGAAAATGAAATAAAGTTCATAATTCTGAATGATCTTATTTCCGAAAGTGAAAAAGGGTTCGTATTTCCGAAAAAGAAATATGGATCATAATACCAAAAATGAAATATGATTTGTAATTCCGAAAAAGAAATATGGTTCATAATTTGGAAAATGAAATATGGTTAGTATTTCCGAAAATTAAAAAAGGGCTCATAATTCTAAAGGTTCGTAATTCCAAAAAGTTGAGTAGGGTTCTATTGATTTTTTTGAATTATGAAACTTTTTTCATTTTTGGATATGCAAACCCTATTTCATTTTCGGAAATACGAACCCTATAATATATTTCATTTTCCGAATTATGAACCCTATTCCATTATCAGAAATACGAACCCCTTTTCATTTTCGGAATTATTTACCCTATTTCATTTTTGGAAATACAACCCCTTCTTCATTTTCGGAAATACGAACCCTTTTTCATTTTCGGAAATACAAACCTTCAGAATTTTGAACCATTTTTCATTTTCGGAAATATGAACCCTCGGAATTATGAACCCTTTTTCATTTTCGGAAATACGAACATTATTTCAATTTCGGAATTATGAACCTCATTTCATTTTCGGAAATATGAACCTTCGGAATTATGAATCCTATTTCATTTTCGGAAAGATGAATCTTCGGAAATACGAACCCTCGCAGTAACGAACCCTCAGAATAACGAACCTTCGGAAAAACGAACCTTCGGAAAAATGACATGTAACCGGTCAGATGCAGTGGTCCTACTTTTGTGATAGCTCTAGTTAACTCTAATTAATAGTTCTATTGAGCTAATGATAACTTGTATGAACGTTCGGAGAGAGATTTCTTGATCTCATTACATGGAGTTACCTTATATATCGCCATGATTGTATTCAGGTTATATTATGAACTTCCGTGAATATCTTGCAAACGTCCGTGAGATTAACAATATCTGCCGAAACGGGAAAGATATTTGACCGAATTTACTAAACGCTGAAAATACTTATATATTTCATGTCATCAGGAATATTTGTGATTGCTCTAAAATGTTTTAAGTGAAATTAGCTCACTGAATTTTGTTCTGTTTCCGAATTTTGGTAGACGGATGATATTTCTGACAAGTATATAGATGTAAGTCATGTTTTGAGTTTGTGATCTGATGCATTTTGGTGTGCCTGTTCTGTAAATGTGTTATCAAGATTTTAGCCAATTATGTTGAATACCAAATAAAAATTGTTGTTATCTTCAAAGAAAATGGCCATATAATACTATAAATCTCATTTAGAACGTCCGTGAGGGATATGAAAACTTCCGTGATGAAAAGTATGTTATGTTTGAATACCTGTAAGAGCTCACACATGTCAGAGGGAATGAAGTAAAATGTTTTTTCTTTAAGTGCATAATCTGTACTACTAATTTCAGTTACATAAGTAAAAAGATAATGTTTTTCATTTTCATTTGAGAAAAATAAAAAAACATTACGACTGCAGGTGCAAAATTTTGAAAATGTCAGAAAAGTACTTGATATTGATATCACTAGCAAACTAAATGTGGTCATTAGACTGGATAAGAACTGTCCACATTTGAAACTTCAATTTCAAACACAATTTGTGCTAATGATTTAAAAACATTTACGAGAAAATCTTACACCTTCGTTTATACCAAGTATAGGGTGCTTATATTAATCACTGACGTTCACGTTTCTGAGGTGGTTAACTTGAATGGTTAATAAAAACCTGTTCCATGGGAAATATCCTGGTATAAGCGGGTTTTTGTAATGCTTAAATTTGTATTCTTCAACAATAAACATGCCATTTTTACTCTTCTCAAAATTTGTTTTTTGAGCCTCCTTTGACAGATTGGTACATTTTTCAAAATTCTCACCCATATATGGGACTATATGGCACCTAAAATCACTTTAATACCCTCTAAATGTGACGGGACAGAAAAAAAAGTAACACATCACAATTCTTCTCGAAATATAAGGCAATAAATTTTAATGGTACAGTAGTCCATTGATACTTTATAAGACCTCAGTCTACAAACTCCAGTTTATCTGACAAAAAATGAAAAGGGGTTGTCAAAGTGCCCCAAAATACAATTTTGCACCTAAAAGTTCAAATTTTAACCCAATTACATGTATAACAGAATATTGCCAAAACTGACATTCGACATTGAATAATAATTGCATATATATTCCAACTCCAAACTTTATTTTTCAAATGCCCTGGCACTTTTTATGTAATTGCTTTTTCTAGTAATTCCGTCCCGTCGCGCTCTGAGAGGGCTCTTTTTAAAGGTTATTTTCAAAAAAACGGAACGTGATCATGAAGAGACATGTACATTTTCATATGTGCCATACACTACCAGACCTTGAATGTTATAAGTTTTAGGGCCAAGCCACATTTGTAAGTCAGGGGTGTACAAAGTCCCCTCCCCAAATTTAAATGATATGAAAGGGGCATGAATTAAAAAAAAACTATTGAGAGGGTTCTTATGGCCAGTGAGTAGGGCATTATGTCATTATGCTGTTTAGCCTCACAGTAACATGAAACCTGCCTTTCTATTAAATGCATATACTGTATGTAATGAACTTTATTCAGTAGTGAAGGTGTAACTTTGTATGAAATACAGGATAGGTCCACAAATAAATTAAGAGCCATGTTCTTGACAATGAAAGATGAGTATGAATTTTATTGTCTTTACTTTTTAGTATGCATATTCATTTTCATCTATTTGTCTACAAAATGTGTATTGCAGCAGGAACAAGGACATAACTATGAGTTTTGTTTGGATACAAATTATTTAATTGATTTATGCTTCAGCCATCTATAACAAACTGGACTAGATTTGTTTTACTCCAAGGAGCATTTTTTAGTGTATGCAAAGTTATTATGCTAAATCAATTATAAATATACAGGGGAGAATTTGAGGGTGTATACTACCATTAATTTTGAGGGTAAATGTCTCCTTTTCTCTTACATGAATGTTTGTTTTCATAAGTTTCTTTATATTTGGAAAGAGCCATGCAAAGTTAATGTTGTGCCATGGCTGTTAATAGTCATTTGATATACCTACTGATATTCCATGCATTGACTGGAAAACACAAACCTGTTTTGTATTCAGAAGATATCCTCCACACGCAGTGCATCCTCCAAGCAGTGTATCACAGCCATCAGACCACCCTCAACAGCAACCCATGGGTGATGTAGACTCTCCACACCCAGTGCATCCTCCAAGCAGGGTATCACAACCAGTAGACCTGTCTCAGCAGCAACCCATGGATGATGAAGACTCTTCATACCAGGTACATGTACATCCTCCAAGAAGTACATCACAGACATCAAACCACCCCGAACAGCAGTCCGTTGAGAACATGCAGCTGTCTGTGCCAAGTGAGAACTCTCCCAGCACTATCTCCGAAGGTAATATTGCCTTTCCACCAACATGTTCAGCTCTTGTGCATTCATTAGGTGATCCTGTTTTAAGTAGACCTGGTTGTTCCAGTCACCTCTTACATTCCAACTTCTCATCTCCATTCTCTACTGCAGGTACTGATGATCAGTTCTCCCATAGCTCTAGTGGAGGTTCCAGCAGTAGTATCAGGTCTCGTAAGAGGCAAGCTCCTTGTACCCAGTCAGCAGTTCCCGAGGACACTTCTGGCATTCCTGAGAAGCGAGTAAGGCTTGACACCCCAGAGGCATTTTTTTCTTTCTTTCATTGGTTGATTACTCAAGTTCCGATGACAGCAATTAGGTCATGAGATTTTTTGAAGTCGTGTATCAACTTCTTTTCAAAATTCATATGTTGAATGGGAAAAGAAGCACTGGTGTAAAGTTATCATTAACATTTAATTGTAGATGCATAGGATTGAATTTATTTTTATTGATGGCCTTAAGCATCTCAGGGTATTCCTAAGATATTAGTCTAAGATATTTTTTGTTACGCTAGTTTTGATAATTGAGTATTTAAAAAATATATTTTCTTTAATTTAGGTCCAGAAAACAAAACAGACTTCTTTATAATTATAAGCCATTTACATTTATCATGCATTGTGTAATGGTAAAACTCTGTTCAACCTGAATTTTATAACCACACACCACAAAAAGTAATTCCATTTGAACAACTCCTCCTAATTTCTGAAGTAGTTACATAACTTCTGTGTTAAATTACCGGTATCCATTGCTTCCTAGTTGACTAAGCACTAATTAACCCCTTCCATGCCACCAGATTTTTGAGCAATCATCAAAAATGAACTTTTATGAGTTGAATATTAACACTCAATGAGTTTTTTTTCTTGAGCAAACTGGGCAAAGATTAATTGCATATGAATAAACATTATATTGGAGGCGCAGGTTTCTGTATGAGGAAGAATTTTCAAGCTATTCTGAGCCTAAACAAAATGTTCAACACTCACATTTTTGGGTGGATATGCTGCCCACAGCATGGTAGGGGTTAAAGATAAAATGACTGAATTTCAAAATTCATAAAAGTAATGTCATTACTGCAGTTTACTGAGAGACAGTCAAATTAATCATTGTTTAGTAGTGTGTGTATCCACCACGCTAGACAATGACCTCCTGACATCGTCGTCTTATTGTATCCCCCGGCAGTATGCCGGAGGATACTTTGGATTCAGCAGCGTTTCGCCGCCGCCGCGTCACATTCTTGTGTGCGCTCTAGCGGTCACATTTCTCGACGAATTTCTTTCAGACTTCCTGTGGACGTGTATCTTGGTAAAATCTGGACCCCTATAGTTTCTGGTGATGCTGCCCCCGTGTTCCGTCTTTTATAGGGTAAAAGGCCATATTTTTGGGGATAGTTTGTGTGCGCTCTAGCGGTCACATTTCTCAACGGATTTTGTTCAAATTTTGTATGAAGGTGTCTCTTGGTAAAATCTGGAACCCTATAGATTTTGGTGATGCTGCCCCCAGTGTTCCGTCTTTTATAGGGTCAAAGGTCATATTTTGATAGATGTCTTGTGTGTACTCTTGTGTGCGCTCTGGCGGTCACATTTCTCAACGGATTTTGTTCAAATTTTGTATGGAGATGTATCTTGGTATAATCTACACATGTTTAATTTTTGGTGATGCTGCCCTCATTGTTCCGTCCTTTATAGGGTCAAAGGTCATTTTTCCATTTCTTGCACTCTTACTTCTGCATTTCTTGACGGATTTCGTTCAAATTTTGCATGAAGGTGTCTCTTGGTGTAATCTAAAAACCTATAGTTTTTGGTGATGCTGCCACCAGTGTTCCGTCTTTTATAGGGTCAAACGTCATATTTTGATAGATGTCTTGTGTGTACTCTTGTGTGCACTCTGGCGGTCACATTTCTCAACGGATTTTGTTCAAATTTTGTATGGAGATGTATCTTGGTATAATCTACACATATTTAATTTTTGGTGATGCTGCCCTCATTGTTCCGTCTTTTATAGGGTCAAAGGTCATACTTCAGGGCATGGCGTGAGTGCACACTGCAGGCCACACTTCTTCATGGATTTCTTTCAAATTTTGTATGGAGTTGTCAGTCAGACCGCAGGTCGTATGCAAATGAGCAAAAATCGCGCATTTTATTTCCAGTGCCCGAAATTGACTCTCTCCCTGCACCCAGTCGGCTGTATCGCATGGTCATCTTTAAAGTTATGTTCTTAAATAAATATAAATGCTATGCTCATTAGACTTTCTGCAAAAATAAATGAATAGTTTACCAACACAGGGATATTTTGTTTTAGTCAGAATTTTAGAAATAAGTTGTTTAAAATAGTCATGAAATAGTCATACAAAAGCCTTTTTTTCACAAGATTTCAAGTTGTTAAAAGACATATAAAAAGTATATGAGCCGCCATCAAGACACATATGTATGGAAGCGCTGGAATCTCATCTTTTTCATCGTTACATTCAAAACATCCATAGATTTATGACAGAGTCAGGATCCAGCAATATTCAGCCGCAGATCATCCGTTGTCAAGACCATGGTCAAGACCATAGAATCTTAGCCCTGTGATTGGCAAGCAAGCCATCTGTAACCAAGTGTGCGTTGAATGAAACAATGCGCAACCTGTTGCTTCATCCTTGCGCAAACATGCGCATAGCTGTTGCCAGGCTGTGAGAAAACATCTTGCGTGGTGGTAACCAATCGGAATGCTGGAATTGACTTTTTTAAAGACAAAGTGTGTACATTGGTTACATATTGCTGGATCCTGACCCTGTCATAAAGTGCACATTAATGTTATTTCAATCTTTGGAAAGTACAGAAAATGCCCTTTACGTTCATGTCAAATTTGCCCTGGCTCACAATAAAACTATGGTAGATTTGGCCGGATTTATATTTCATTTAATTTCCATTTTTATGCCTCCGCCCACCGAAGGTGGGTGCCGGAGGCATTATGTTTTCGGGTTGTCCGTCCGTCCGTGCGTCCGTCCGTGTGTCCGTGCGTCCGTCCCACTTCTCGTTACCGCGATATCTGAAGAATCATTTGAGGTAGGAACCTCAAACTTGGTACTAGTATGTATCCCCATACGAAGATGAACTGATTAGATTTTGGGGTAAGTAGGTCAGAGGTCACAGGTCAATTTACATGAAATTACATAAAAATTCTTGGTTTTTAGCACCGTTACCACGATATCTCAAGAACTATCTGAGGTGAGAACTTCAAACTTGGTACCAGTATGTATCCCCATAGAAAGAGGAACTGATTAGATTTTGGGGTAGGTAGGTCAAAGTTCAGAGGTCACAGAGGTCAATTTACATGAAATAACATGGAATTAGTGGTTTTTAGCACCGTTACCGCGATATCTCGAACTATCTGAGGTGAGAACTTCAAACTTGGTACCAGTATGCATACCCATAGAAAGATGAACTGATTAGATTTTGGGGTAAGTAGGTCAAAGGTCAGAGGTCACAGAGGTCAATTTACATAAAATTACATGAAATTACTGGTTTGTTTCATAAAATTAATTTTCTAATGCCTTTAATTTTTATGTCACACACACTGTGGTCTCAGTAGAATGAAAAGGCCATGGTGTTCAGACCAAGAGTAGTAATAATTGAAATTCATTGTCTCAGACGTTTATAGTCTATTAGTAGGGTGGCTGCTGCAGCGGGGTTCGCGGTCAGCCACTCGTGATCATGCATGCGTGTTGTGCGTGTTGTGTGGCTGAGCTTTGCAGAGCATTTCAAATGCTCTGTAATTTCCATGTCCAATTGCTTTTCATAATAAATTTTACATGAAAACAATTTTTGTTTGTATTTATTTCTCTTACCTTTCATAGTAGTGAAAGTCTGTATATCTGATAAAAATCCAGGAAATCTAGCGCTAGTTCACAGAGGTCACGTAGTAAAACGTATTTCAGAAGCAACTACTTCCGTCAATTCGTCAGCTGGCCCTTTCTTTACATTTCCACTTCACTTTTTCTGAATGAAATTTCATACTGATGACATCACCTAAAAGGGGATAAGATATTTGATAGAATGATCACATATGAAAAAAATCGCAACTTATTTTTTTATAAAAAAATATATTTATCAAAAATGAAATGAAATAATTTTTTTGTCTTTTGTGCATTTTAAGTGAAAAGATTTGTAATTTTGTTGGACCAATCCTTTTAAGAGTGTACATGTATGCCATACATTTCCAATCTGGTGATGGCGGAGGCATAAATTCCGACCGCGCGCTTTCATCTAGTTTGTCATAAAAGGAACACCATTTTTTTACCAATTTCGTCGTTTATTTTGAAAACAACAAAAGCATGTCACAAATCTCTGATCCCTCTTCTTTTATTTGATGCATAACTCATGGCAATTGGTGAATGATAAGTAGTCTATTCAACAGTTTGCAAATGAGATGTTCCTGGCTGTTCTTGCTCATTATGTATTCATAGTCAGGCAGAACTGGAAATAAAATAGCGCGCTTTTTGGGGACCTGCGGATTGGCTGATGTATCTTGGTATAATCTACACATCTTTACTGTTTGGTGATGCTGCCCTCATTGTTCCGTCCTTTATAGGGTCAAAGCTCATTTGTCCCTTTTGTGCACTCTTACTTCTGCATTTCTTGACGGATTTCATTCAAATTTTGTATGGAGATGTATCTTGGTATAATCTACACATATTTAATTTTTGGTGATGCTGCCCTCATTGTTCCGTCCTTTATAGGGTCAAAGGTCATACTTCAGGGCATGGCGTGAGTGCACTCTGCAGGCCACATTTCTTGATGGATTTCTTTCAAATTTTATATGAAGATGTGTCTTAGTGAAACCTACACATCTAAATTGTTTGCTGATGCTACCCCCACTGTACCACTTTCTATACAGTCAAATGTCATATTCAGGTTGTTGTTAGGGTCAAATGTCATATTTTCGTTGCATGCATTCTGGAGGACACATTTGTTAACTCATTTCTTTCAGATTTTGTATGTAGGTCCATTATAGATTACACCTCTACAGTTTTTGGTGATGCTGCCTCTAGTGTTTCGTCTTTCATAGGATCAAAGGTCATATTTTAGTGGATGGCTTATGTGCGCTCTGAGGTCATATTTCTTCCGAATTTTCTATAAAAATGCATTATACTCTAATCTGCACAAATCGTTTTGGTAATGCTGCTCCTAGTGTTGACAATATTCCGGGCCACTGGCGGCAATTTCTACACCATCCTTTTGTTTGAGGGAGGGGATGGGGGAGGGTCTTTGTCCCTCCTTCAAATCGCTGCCAGTGCCGGGGGATACATTTCGCATTGCGCGGCACCAGCAATGCACATTTCTAGTTATATTGTTGAGTTTGGTCACCCACTGCTGAGGGAAACCATCCATTCTTCCTGCAGTAGGAAGTCACCCAGTGTTTGATCAGCACTGATGATAGTCGGCTTGACATTAAAGAACCTAAAAACGTTGTGTACGCTAAAGTTTTTTTGTTGATTTGTGATTATACACTAAAGGAAAAAAGAAACTTATAAAAGTTCAAGAGATCACCAAATTAAATTCTCTGCATGGAAATGTACCAAATTTGGATATAATGTTGATTCAATGCATGGCTTTAAATGACAGTCAATAACAAAAAGTTTTCTTCAATGCCACAAAAGAAATGTGCACTGAAGCAAAGGACTCTCTAATCCCCAAGTCACAAAGACAAACTGCAGCCTTGTACACCATATGCATGTCAATGAATGAAACAAAAGAATTTCAAAAGGGATTTGCACCCCTCGAGCAAGAGGATATTGATGTTCTGCCATGGTGCGCCCGTTCACCAGACCTTTCCCCAATTGAACATCTCTGGGAAGAGCTTGGTCGACGTGTGTCAAGGCGTGACAATCAACCCATCAATAGGGAGACGCTCATTGCAGCACTGCAAGAGGAATGGAACAATGTTCCCCAGGCTACCATCTCGAATCTGATCGGAAGCATGCGAAGACGGTGTACAGCTTGCCAGCAAGCTAGAGGTGGACATACTGGCTATTAATCTGTTTGGATATGAACTTGCAAATCCCTTTTGAAATTCTTTTGTTTCATTCATTGACATGCATATGGTGTACAAGGCTGCAGTTTGTCTTTGTGACTTGGGGATTAGAGAGTCCTTTGCTTCAGTGCACATTTCTTTTGTGGCATTGAAGAAAACTTTTTGTTATTGACTGTCATTTAAAGCCATGCATTGAATCAACATTATATCCAAATTTGGTACATTTCCATGCAGAGAATTTAATTTGGTGATCTCTTGAACTTTTATAAGTTTCTTTTTTCCTTTAGTGTATGTGGTCCTAGAACAATTTCAGCTTTGTTGCCCAAATGGCAACCTTGCGCAATTTTCATAATTTGTATAAATCCAAAATGGCGCCTGGTCGCCACAAAGGTGGAACTGTTCTAGGACCACATAAGATCACAAACCAACAAAAAAACTTCTTGTACAGAACATTTCTAGGTTCACTATTGACTACTTAGGAGTGTCAAATGGACTATGAGAGCATACAGAGAACACATGAGCTGGTCAAAAAAAATGCTTGATATGTTTCAAGTCCTGGACTTTGTAGGCCACTCTATTCTCTGAATTCCCTCAGAAGCTAAGAATGCATTGACCAGACTCATCAACTCAACACTATGAGAAGACAATGTCAGGACTCTCCAGAGGTCATTGACAAGTGTTGTGGATGCACACGTTACTGAGCATTAATGTTAAATTTTTCAAGATGTTGAAGGAATGACATATTTTTTTTAATTTTGCAAGCATGCAGTCATTTTGTCTTTACTTGTTCTTAGTCAACCATGAATTGATGGATACCTCTAATATTCACACAAATGTTGTTTAAATACTATAAACGTGTTCGTCTGAAAGTGATCTTTGAAAACATGTTGCTTAAGGAATTATGAGGTGTTGTTCAAGAGGGACTTACCCTTTGTGTTTTGTTTATACATCCTAGGCTTAACAATTTAGAAAATCATTTTGATGAACATCCATCGCCCATATTCTGTATGGTGATTTGATATGATAGGTGTGAAAGGGAAGAAGTGAGAGGGGAAGAAAAGAAGAAATCACGCCCGTATTCTGTATGGTGATTTGATATGATGTTTGCCCTCTACGGGCAGTGATCATGGAAGCCAAGTAATAAAGTGAAATTACTTGTCAAGTCGTTTGGCTATGTGACAGGCATTCTTAAGTGTATTGCCTTACTGAATGGCGCATTGTCAGAGATGGACTGCATTATCTGCTTATAAAAGAAAAAAAAATAAATGAAAATCATGTACAAATTTTGCACAGGCAGGTAAATGACAATTTTAAAGATTACTTGATTATTTCATATTTTGAGTAAAATGAAAGTGTTTTCTTAAGTCCTACTAACAATAAATTCCATACATAAACTTAACTCACAAACCTTTTGCATTTAGATCACATTCTCCAGAACCTAACTTTAACTTTTCTCATTGTGAATTCAGGGACATCTCTTCCATTTTGCACGATGTTGTCTTTTTGGACTATTTTGGGGACTCTTCTTTGTCTTCCTCTTTGTACTCCTCTTTGGCCACTTCTTTGGACTTTATTGACTCTTCATACCAGGAGATCTCAGCCATCAGATCGACCTAAACAGCAGACCATTTACAATACAGAGTTGTCTTTGCAAGCGAGAACACGAGCGGAACCATCCCTCAAGGTAATATTTGTGATAATACATTTTGCACGCCTCCTTCTTTCCTCTTCCAGGGGTGTATGCTGAGATTCATTTTATCTCAGATAAAATCTGAGATTTTAAGTCAGTGAGATATATTACCCTTAAAATATTTTTATGCCTCCGCCCACCGAAGGTGGGTGCCGGAGGCATTATGTTTTCGGGTTGTCCGTCCGTGCGTCCGTCCGTCCCACTTCTCGTTACCGCGATATCTGAAGAATCGTTTGAGGTAGGAACCTCAAACTTGGTACTAGTATGTATCCCCATACGAAGATGAACTGATTAGATTTTAGGGTAAGTAGGTCAAAGGTCAGAGGTCACAGAGGTCAATTTACATGAAATTACATGAAATTACTGGTTTTTAGCCTCGTTACTGCGATATCTCAAGAACTGTTTGAGGTAAGAACTTCAAACTTGGTACTAGTATGTATCCCCATACGAAGATGAACTGATTAGATTTTGGGGTAAGTAGGTCAAAGGTCAGAGGTCAATTTACATGAAATTACATGAAATTACTGGTTTTTAGCCTCGTTACTGCGATATCTCAAGAACTGTTTGAGGTAAGAACTTCAAACTTGGTACTAGTATGTATCCCCATACGAAGATGAACTGATTAGATTTTGGGGTAAGTAGGTCAAAGGTCAGAGGTCACAGAGGTCAATTTACATGAAATTACATGAAATTACTGGTTTTTAGCCTCGTTACTGCGATATCTCAAGAACTGTTTGAGGTAAGAACTTCAAACTTGGTACTAGTATGTATCCCCATACGAAGATGAACTGATTAGATTTTGGGGTAAGTAGGTCAAAGGTCCGAGGTCACAGAGGTCAATTTACATGAAATTACATGAAATTACTGTTTTTTAGCCTCGTTACTGCGATATCTCAAGAACTGTTTGAGGTAAGAACTTCAAACTTGGTACCAGTATGTATCCCCATAGAAAGATGAACTGATTAGATTTTGGGGTAAGTAGGTCAAAGGTCAGAGGTCAATTAGTAATATAGGATTTTAGTGTTTTTAAATCACAATTTCACAATAACCATTTGATGAATGCGCATCAACTATATTATACTTGTAGGTGATCAGGAATTATCTGAATATACAAGCGGACTCCGAGGCATATTGAAGACGCAGTTGTATCTTTTGCTTGTTAAATCTGTATTCTGAGAATCATATTTACTGCAATAAATCATATATACCTACCTATTATGCCTGTAGTCTTGACTACGGGACCCCTTCGAGAATTTAACACACATGAGTCACAATATTGTGCGCACCCCCCGTAATCCTATTGTCCCCTTCGCCACTCACGCGCGTCAACACGCTACGGCCATCTTCCTCTTTCTTGCTCGCCCCCGACGAGTTAGGACGTATTGTCACAGCGCTCCTGAAATCAGGTCGTATAGTATCTTTTTGGTGCGCTTTTTCACATAGTTAAAGCACTTTTAGGTACCTATATTTGTTTAGATTATAGTACTTTGTGTTTTATTAGTCACTCTTGCCGATTGCAAGGGATTTTTTGATTCCCTTTCTTGGCATTTATTTTTCTCTTTCACGGTCAGCCCCACGTAGATATTTCTGTGTTTGCGGGTGTTTCCGTTTGTCACCGAGCCTTCGGGTTCGGTGTTTGTTCTTACGGTTTTTAGGCTGTGAAAATTTCTTTAGTGCGTATCTCCCAAATAAACTTTAGTTTTATTTACTGCATGCAGTTGAAGTATTTCTTATTTTGAAAAGTATACTTTATTGTCTGTTTTATTGCAGTGGTATGAATTCGGAAGAAGAAGCAGCTGGGTCAAGGAGACCTGCTTCTTCCGAAGAGTTGTCTAGCAAGACGACTCGGCCTTCCAGAACTTCCCCGAGTACAGCGGTACGCGGGGGAGGGAGGAGGGCTAAAGGTAAGTTGCCTAGTGGTGTTCCCTTGCAGAGTTTGCCAGTTTCGGAGCTTGCGGCTTCGGGACGGGTGGCGTTAACTGAATCGGGATTGTCAACTCCGAAGCCTGTGGTTTCGGGGTGGGTGACGTCAGATTCTAGTGGTTTGGATATCTCGAATCCAATCCCCCGGTCGCTGAGACCAGAGGGGGGGGCTGTTGTTTCCCGTACGGTAGCGTTCACTCGCTCTGATCTGTTAGGGGAGACGCGCCCCACTACTGCAGGGCAACCCACGGGCTTAGTCCATGTTGGTCTGGGTTCTCAAACCCTAGCCCCCGGCAAACGCCATATGGGGGAACGAGTACTTTCTGGGCTGTCTCAGTTGCCAGCTAATGGGAATGCTCGAGCTAACAATGTTGGTCTGGGTTCACAAACCCTAGCCCCCGGCAAACGCCATATGGGGGAACGAGTACTTTCTGGGCTGTCTCAGTTGCCAGCTGATGGGAATGCTCGAGCTAACAATTATGGACGCTCTTCGGAGCAACAGGTGTTTTCACCTGAGTGCGTGACTACTAGTGCTCCCCTATTGCCGCTTTCGAGCGGTCCAATAGTGGGTTCACATGCCTTTAGTAGTCATCGGGCACATACCGAGTCATCTCGGTCTGCCCACGCACTGGGAGCTTTTAGCTCCCAACCCATGGCTACTGCATCCTCTTGCTTAGCCAATATGGGTGATTTGGGCGATTCTCTAGGCTTACGCCATGAGCGCTCCAATCCCTCTTGGGAAGTGAACGTCCCTCCGCGGAGGGATCGGTTCGTGTTTCCGAAGTGGCTTCGGAGATCCGAATGAATCCGATTAAGCGTTCTAACAAAAGGGTTTCGGCTACGACTCTTGTCGAGCCAGCCAAGAAAAAGGCCAAGAAGAAGGCAAAAAGTGGCAAGGCTTTGCCGGCCTCTTGCCCGTCTGGCCTGGCTAACCCAGCTAGCTCCTCTCAAGCTGACATGTTCAGCATGATGCGGGCTTTTGCTCAGAATCAGGGTTGGTCCTTTGTACCGGCTACTTCAACCCTGACTTCTGTCCCTATTCAGGGGTCTGACTTTGAGACTAATCAACCTTTTGTGTTTGATTCCTCTTTGTCTGAGACTGATTCGCATGTGCCTCCTACTCCCGCGGCCCTTGGGGCTCCGCCGGGCGAGGAGACTGTTGGTGAGCCATGCGGGGACCCGCCTGCGGAGGCCTTTGTTAACGTTCCTTTGTCTCTTTCCACTCGGGTGGAACCAGATTTGGATGCGTCCTCTCAAGCTTCGGTTCCCGAATCGCTTGGGCTGGCGGAGTCTCAATCGCTCAATCTCTGTGGAGTGGAAGCGATTGTTTTGTTGTCCAAATATCGCCCTGAAGTTCAGTCAACCCGCGCGCAGGGTTCGACTTCGCGTTGGTTTAAGCAGCGGGATTTCTGCTGAGTCTGGGCGCCTTGGCGTCCGGCCCATGGCTGTTGCATCTCCTTGCTCGGCCGATATGGGTAATTGGTGCGCGTCTTTGGGTTCAATACCCTCAGCGCACTTCTCCCATAAAGGGAGGTGAGCGTCCCTCAGTGGAGGGTTCGGTTCGTGTTCCCGAAGGGCTTCGGGGATCCGAACGAAACCGGATAAACGCTCTGAAAAGCGGGTTTCGACTTAGGCTCTTTTTGGGCCAATCAGAAGCCTAGGGAAGGGGCTAAAAGAGGCAAGGCTTTGCCTGCCTCTTGCCCATCGGGTTTAGCTAACCCTTCGGTCTCTCAAGCTGAGATGTTCAGTGTGAGATGGGCTTTGCCCAGACTCAGGGTTGGTTCCTTGTACCAGGATTCACATCCCCTGCTCTTGTCCCTTTTTTGGGTCGGACATCGAGACTAATTAGCCTTTTATGGTTTATTCTTCTTTGTCTGTGATGAGATCACATGAGCCTCCTAGTCTCGCAGCCTCGGGGCTCCGTCGGGTGAGGAGGCTTATGGCGGTTCATGCGTGAATCCGACCGTTTCGGCCTTTGTTCGTGATTCTTTGTCACGATCATTTCAGGCGGATCCAGTTTTGGAAGCGGCCTCTCAAGCTTCGGTCTCCGAATCGCTGGGGCAGGCAGAGCCTTAGTTGCTCTCCCTTTGTGGGGTAGAAGCGATTGCTTTGTTCTAAACTTTCCCTGACTTGTTGTCAACCCGCGCGCAGGGTTCGACTTTGCTTGGGTTCAGGCAGCGGGCGGACGAGACGGATTCTTCATAGATCTGTCCGCCCCGCTCCCCGGAGGTGCTATAGGAACTTGGACACCTCACAGGCTGTCCTTTTTCCCTTTCTCCGACTTTTGTTATTCCCAGGCGCTCGGGAAAACTTCGTTTGATACTGAACCTAAAGAGGATAAACAAATTTTATTCCTCCGGTTCATTTTCGTATGGAGACTCTTGCCTCCATTCTTCCGTTGATCAAAAGGGAAGACTACGCGGTCTCGATAGATCTCAAGGACGCGTACTTTCACATTCCCATTCATCGCGCATCTCGCGATCTTCTGGGGTTCTCCTTCCTCTCGGAGACTTACCGGTTTCGGGCTCTTCCCTTCGGGCTGCGCCCGGCCCCTCGGGTTTTTACTCAAGTTGTAGCGGTGCTAGCGGCCTTTCTGAGGCGTCGCGGCCTGCGGTTGTTTTGTTACCTGGACGATTGGCTTCTCCTTGCGGAGTCGCGCGATCGTTTGTTGGACGAGACTCGTTGCTAGTCTCTCTTACTCAAGACTTAGGTTTCCTAATAAATTGGGAAAAGTCAGAGTTAGTCCCCACTCGCAGCCCAGTTTTTCTGGGGGCGGTGTTAGACATAAGGAATCAGTTAGCTCGGCCCAGTCGAGACAGGATTCTCACCATTGTCTCTGCGGCTCGCAAGCTCTTGCTGGCCAGAAGAGTCTCGGCCAGACAGTGGCTTCAGTTTCTAGGTTATCTAGCCAGTCTAGTCGATGTTTTAGAGGACTGCCGGCTCCTCATGAGACCCTTTCAGAGACATCTCCTCAGGTTCTTCAAGCCGGGAAAAGACTCTCTTTTGGTCTGGATTCCAGTACCAGTAAAGATCAAGTCTCTTTTCGCTTGTTGGACGAGCGAGGTGTTTCTCGCGCGAGGCAGGTCCTTCTCTGCCCCTCTTCCGTCGATATCGGTTTCGACGGACACCTCTCGGTTGGGGTGGGGAGGACACTGCAACGGCAGCACGGTTGCGGGGGATTGGTCTCATCTTGGGACTCTTCCTCATATCAATGTCCTGGAGTTTATGGCAGTTCTGTTGACCTTGCTCCATTTCAGAAGTCGACTTCTCAGTCGTTCGGTTCTGATTCTCACGGACAATGTTACTGTGGCGGCATATATCAATCGGCAGGGAGGCACTCGTTCGGTTGCCCTGAATGCCCTAGCAGCTCAGCTGTGGAGGTGGTGTCGTCGCATGGCAATCACACCCGTGGCCTCTTTCATCCCCGGTCGGGAAAACCGCTTTGCGGATTTTCTGTCCCGGGGCAGGTATCTTCCATCGGAATGGATGCTCCATCCGGAAGTATTTTGCCGCATTCGCAGTTGCCTAGGTCCACTGGAAGTGGATCTATTTGCGTCGGTGCTAAATCACCAGCTGCCGAAGTATTGCTCCCGTGTTCGCGATCAGGGAGCATGGGCTCTCGATGCTTTCTCCCTCAGCTGGGAGAACCTTCAGGGATTCGCCTTTCCTCCCTTCCAACTGATTCCGCGTATCTTGCGGAAAATCAGGGAAGATCGGGCGAGGGTGCTTGTAATAGCTCCCTTTTGGCCCAGGAGGAATTGGTTTCCGGAACTTATGAGCCTTCTAAGGGCTCAACGGTTAGTTCTCCCGTTAAGAGCGGATCTGGTGTTACAGCCCCTATCGGGGATTCTTCACCACAATCCGGAGTCTCTTCATTTGACTGCTTGGCCCCTGTCAGGGAATCTGCAAGACAGTCGGGTCTCTCTGATAGAGCCGCGGACTTTTTAATGTCCAGTCGTAGGGTTTCTACTAGGGAAATTTACAATTCCCGTCTCTCGGTCTTTTTCCTTTGGTGCAAAGAGAGAAATCAAACCCCTTCTAAGGCTCCTATTGGTTCAATTGCGGATTTCTTAATCTCGTTATTTGACAAAGGGAGGTCTATTTCTACTATCCGAGACTACCGTTCGGCGATCGGGGCCATTCTTTCGGGTTTTTCGGATGGTTCGGGGATTTCCAATTCCCCGCTACTAAGTGGTTTGATTCGTTCGTTCTTTCTGAAACGACCTTCGTTTTCTAAGTTAGTGCCGTCTTGGAGTCTGCCTAAGGTCCTGGAGGCCTTGGCGAAACCTCCTTCTGAACCGTTAGGTGAAGCTTCGCTTCATCATCTTACGGTTAAGACGCTCTTTTTGGTAGCTATTGCCTCTGGGCAGAGGCGCAGTACTCTTCATGCTCTCTGTCTTACTCCTGGTCATGTTCGCTGGGAGAGAAAAGGTGTTAGGTTGATTCCTAGGACTTCTTTCGTTGCCAAGAATCAGACAGCTACCTCCGGTCCTGTTGAGATTTTTTTTTGTCCGCTTTCTGACTTTTCTTCGGTGCGTGAGGACAAAGTTTGGTGTCCTGTTAGGGCTCTCAAATGGTATATTGATAAGACTAAGTCTTATTGTAAGGATGATCAGTTGTTCCTGATCACTAGAGAGCCTTTTTCTCCTGCCTCTCTTGATTCCATTTCTAGGTGGATCGTTGAAGCTATTAGGGCCGCTGGCACAGAGGCTCTTTTATCCGACAGTAAGCCTCGTGCTCATGATACTCGTAGTGTCAGCACTTCTTGGGCTCTGTTTCAAGGTGTGGCGCTTGTTGATATTTTGAAGGCTGTTTATTGGCGTTCGCCCAATTCCTTCATTTCTTGCTACCTTAGGGATTTTCCCGCAGGTGAAGCTTTGTTTGCGTCAGCCACCTTGAAGGCCGCTGTGTCTTCTTTGTAGTCTTTGGTGTAATCCTATTTCCTTCCGCTCGAAACATGCCTCCCGGTCTTTGAGTTGGCGCTGGTCTGGCATAATAGGTAGGTATATATGATTTATTGCAGTAAATTTGTAAAATCAGCACTGATTTTCTTATTTACTATATAAATCTATATACCTACCTATGACCCTCCCTCCTTCCCCGCTCCTTGCAAGCAACATGTTTCTACTTGGGATTGCTCGCAAAAGAGGAAGATGGCCGTAGCGTGTTGACGCGCGTGAGTGGCGAAGGGGACAATAGGATTACGGGGGGTGCGCACAATATTGTGACTCATGTGTGTTAAATTCTCGAAGGGGTCCCGTAGTCAAGACTACAGGCATAATAGGTAGGTATATAGATTTATATAGTAAATAAGAAAATCAGTGCTGATTTTACAATTTAGCGAGATTTTATCTCATCTAAGACATGCCAATTTATGATGTGATTACCAATAAGAAGTGTTAATTTCACATTCATCATGCTCGGCCAATAGAATTGCTCTCTGCCAGTCTCAAAGCGCAAACACTCATTTGCTATGATTTCCTTGAAAATGTATGAGGTACTTTCTGAGGTTTTAGAACACCATCAAAAGCATTATTGCAAGTGTGATATCAGTTGGCAAAAATCTTAAAATAGAATTTGATAATTAGTTGAGAATGTTGCTTGAGAAATGTAGTCAGTACTCAGTATCTTTTTGTTTATTGTGATCGCACGACTAGCACCATACTTGTCCAAAAATATTGCACTCACTGTGCTCTCTGTTGTTGTTATCTCCCTACTTTTTGTTCATTCCTTTACAAGCCTTTCCTGACCGTTACTAACCAGTACTAAGCATATGAAAATGTGCAAAAAAATCACTGAACCCTGACAAGCTATGTGCAATTTTCTTTTGAAAGTTTTGAAAGTTTTTGACTGCTTTTGCATCTTTTCCTGATAACTAATCATCTCAAAACTTGGCATGCAGATTCAGGATGGTAATAGTTTCATCATCAAAGCTGAATTTCAAAGATCACTCATGTATGATGATCTGCCCACCCATTTTCTTTCCATACCGAAAAGTGTGTTGCATTGCGTGAGTTTAACTTTCCGCCCGCGCGCATCACCCCACCACAAATTTCCACCATAGAACCATGTACATTAATCACGAAAATCCATAAATCTCAACTTTTAAAACCATTTTATCTTTTTTAGTTTACACTGGTTTAATTCAGTTAAAAAGGAAAATATATATAGAAAACCCAAAGGCTCTGCTGTACATGAAACTGTGACTGCTTGTTTTGCAGAATTCTGGCCCATTTTGTTTCAAAATGGCCTGTTTATTGATGCCAAACACAAGCCGAAACACCATATTTGCACACGTTTCTATGGGAAAGTACGTCCATGCACGTTGACAAGGGTTTCTTTGGTGATTGATTCGAAGTGTTTCTGATGGCGGAAATTAACCAGTTAAATGGTTTCTTAAAAGAATACAAGTTCCAGCTTTGACCTTTCTATTCTGGCTTTCGATTGGCTGCATGGAATTCTGGCCAATTTCATGAATATATTACCTTGCCTAATGAGCGGAAAAGCCCAGAAGCAGAACTACTTTTTGTTGCCAATTTGAATTTTACGCAAATGTTTCCAAATGATGAATAATTAATTGAAAAAGATATTTGTTTGTCTCCTTACATATATTACCTATGTGTAAATTTAATATACTATTACTAATAACTATTATTCAACTGAAAAATTGTGAAAGAAAATTATTTATCGATATTTGATTCCCTGAAAATTAGAAGATCTCTTGTGTTTGTAGACTGATCACTCAATAATCAGATCTGTGCGCGTGCTCGTATACTGCGTCGATGCTTGTCATTCAGGTGACCTTCAAGTACGCGGATGCAACAAAGTAGGCGAAACTTATTGACATGTTCTCTGTTTTTAAAAAGCATTTTGGCATTGGTCTGAAACTTTGGTATTATACACATAATGGTCAAGGTGCTGATGATCATGATGCATTAGGCCAAAAAAAAAATTGTTGTATTGGCGTAACGGGTCTCTGAAAAATAGGGTCGGTCGGTTGGGATTTTTTTTTTTTTACACGACAGTATAATACATAATACACGCAGCTAGTTCTGTCCGCAGTACTTCCGGGTTTTCGATCACGATCGCGATCGCAAAGGCAGCACGATACGCGATATTGATAGTCAAAAAAAAAAAAAAAAAAACCTAGGGTCAGGGACATTTTTAGGGTCGGGCGGGTTACGCCAATACAACAATTTTTTTTTTGGGCCTTATTGCATGTCATGATCACAGGTCTAGTACCTATTCTCCCACATGTTAAACTCCTGTGGATACTTAAGATGGTTTTGTTTAAGTAGACCTGCTTGTTCCAATCACCTTACATTCCAACTTCTCATCTCCATTCTGTACAGCAGATACTAAAGATCAATTCACCCATAGCCCTCATGGAGGTTGCAACAGTTAGTAGCTGGTCTCGCAAGAGGCGAGCTCCTTGTAAGCAGTCAACAGTTCCTGAGGACACTTCTGGCATTCCTGAGAAGCAAGTAAGGTTAGGTACTCCCAAGGAATGTTCTTCTAGTGTTTCATTGGTTGATTACTCAAGTTCTGATGACAGTGATTAGGTCATGAGAGTCTTTGAAGTCATCTATCAGCTGGGAAATGAATGCTTTTCACAATTCATAATGTTGAATGTGAAAAGATGCAATTGTGTATTATTTACATTAACATTTAATTGTAGTTGTAAATATAGTCTCTTTGTCTAATTCTATGTTCCAGTCTTCGTTCTTATTTCTATTTTGTACATACTATAAGAATGTCATGAATGTCTAAATTAAACCTTGTCTATGTAACATAGATATGGAATGTTTACAAATGGTACCATAAATTATATTTTGGATGTCCTCATGCTAATCAACTTTGCTGATAACAAAATCCCTTTATCTCTTAAATCATTTAATACATATTTCTAATCTGTTAACATGTACAATATACATACTTGACCAGAAGAGGTATATTTGGAAATGCACAGGCACATATGGGTTCATCAGAATTTTTGTCAGCAGTTTTTAATCACTGTAAAAACTGTGTGAAAAGATTGCAATTCTACAAAGTCACAAATATTCTATTGTTATGGATAGTCTTAAACTATCATGTCAGTGTTTTAGGACGTCTTATGGGATATGTCACTGAAATAGTTTCGAGGAAATGTGAGTCTTTGTGAGATGATGTTGAGTTGTTCATACAACAGCTTTGAAATGCAATCACTACCAATATCTGAAAATTTGGTTAAACCATGTAAATGTTGTCAAAGTGATTGTTAGTCTTTTCCGTCTTTTTTACCACGCCATTTCCTTCATATTGATAAGATGGATATACATGAATGAAACTAGTGCCAAATATTCCAAAGAAATATTTAAAGATATTTCCTAGTTACACTACATGTACTTGTGATAATTGAGGAGTATATGTGATATTTTCTGTAATTGAGGTCCAGACAACAACAACAAATTATTTTGAACATTATATTTCTTAGTGTTGCACAATTCTGCTTCATAATAACAAGCTGTATACATTTACCATGCTGTGGAGAACTGTTAAACCTGAATGTTATATAAATCCTAAACTTGATAATTTAGAAAATCATTTTGATGAAAATATATTGTTCGAGATGGACTGCTTAATCTGCTTGTAAATGAAAAAAAAAAACATGCATGAAAATCATGTCAAAATCTTACATTGATAGTGAAATGAAAAATTTCTTTTTTATATTATAAGTGAAATCAAAGTGGTTAATTTGTGCATTTTATCTTAATCTTGTTGAAAAAACATATCAGGAAGTTTCAGTTGAAATTAATAATTTAGTGTTTTGATCAAGACACTTTCCTCTTTTGTATTCCTTTGTTTCTTATTGCATTTCAGAAATGAACTTTGGGGAAGAAAAATCCAAAGTCACTTTATAACAATGTTGATTTTTGAGAGAAATGTATCGGTGAATGTTGTGTTTGATAAATTTGATGTTCAGAAACATTTTGGTGAATATTTCATCTTAGCCCCCCCCCCAAAAAAAAAAAACCCATTGTTCCGAGAAGCAGAAAAATACACATGATCTACAAACATTATGTTCCTGATCGTATCTTATTTGTCCATACTGTCTTGAAATATGTACAGTTACCCATACGTGAGAATAATGAATACAAATAAAACACTGTAATGGTATAAACTAAACTGGTATTCTATATAAAATGTTTCCAGCTTTGTTAGGTTCAAAGGTTCAAAGGTGTTGTACTGTTTAGTGTTTTGACTGAAAAGATTGTTCAGCTATGGTTTTTTTATCTTCTGGAAAAGGATTCAATCCATACAGTCTTAAATATTTACAGTTTTAAATATTTTACAGTTACCCATGTGTAAGTATGTGGAATACAAATAAAGAAAGTACATGTATTAATAGTATATGCAGAAAGGAAACTCAAGTTTTATTTTGTCCACCAGTGTTGTAGTGCTTAGTGTTTAGACAGAAAGGAGTGTTCAGCTATTGTATTTTATTTTTTGGTAAATGTTTCAATCCATACAGTCTTAAATATGTGTTAGAATGATGGATACAAATAAACACATTACTTATGGTATAAAATAAACTTGTATTCTATACATAATGTCTGCCGAGAACAAACTCAAGTTGTTTACAGGGCACTAGTGTTCTACTCCTTGTTGTTTAGACTTAAAAGATTGTTCAGATATTTTATTTTATTCTTTGGAAAATGTTTCAATCCATACAATCTTAAAATATTTACAGTTAACTGTGTGTAAGAATGATGAATACCAATAAACACAGCTCTAATGGTATAAACTAAACTTGTATTCTATATAAAATGTTTGAACAAGGGAAACTCAAGTTTTTATTTGGTCCACCAGTATTGCAGTGCTTTAAGTGTTTAGACCAGAAAGATAATTCAGCTATGGTGTTTTATTTTCTTGAAAATTTTTAAATCTATGAATAAAATGTGAGTGTATAATATGGAATTGTGAAGTACTCAGTTGGTCTCTCAGGTAATAGTGATTATGTTTCTCAATTTGAGTTGGCTATTCTGAAGTTGCACTGATTGTTGAAGTACATGTATAATATAATCTGGATTAAACAGGTATTGTACTATTGTAGTCACTATTATGGTGTGCAAAGAAGTTTTGTATGTACTATACAAACTGTAGATATTCAACCCATGTACATGTATAAATTATGTAATGTGTAACAAGGTAGAATTGTAAAGTGAAAGTTTGTAACTATTTTTTCTGGTATGTAGTGATCATTTGTTGAATTTGAATTGGCTATATTGACATTGGTCAGATTTTGAGTTACTCTGGATTACAGGTATTGCAAACACTTAAATGGTGTGTAAATAAGTTTCATACGGATAAACAGAAACCTGTAAATAATGTTTATGATCTAATTCTGCATGTATAAGTAAGAATTAAATCATCATCTTTGTCTATCTGAATACTGTATGTTGATGTTATACAAATAGAATTCTAAACACAATATGTTAGGGGTAATACAGTTATATACATGTACATGTATATTTATTACTTAGTATTTTAACACATGACTACATGTAATTACACTCAAGAAATGCAATGATTCATGGATGTGTGGAGTGCTGGTAAAGGTAAAATATTATATGTGATCTATTTCATGTTCTTAATTTCTATTTTTCTAACCACAATAGTAGAAATATAACATGATAAGGTTAAATGATATGTGATCTATTTCATGTTCTTAATTTCTATTTTTCTAACCACAATAGTAGAAATGTAACATGATAAAGTTAAAATGATATGTGATCTATTTCATGTTCTTAATTTCTATTTTTACAACCACAATAGTAGAAATGTAACATGATAAGGTTAAAATGATATGTGATCTATTTCATGTTCTTAATTTCAATTTTTACAACCACAATAGTAGAAATATAACATAATAGGGATTGCTCTTGAAATGCGCTTGTATTTCAAATGTAAATCAAACTAGTGGATCATTTATTCCAAGAGATATATGCTACATGTTACTGTTGTTCAGTATGTTCATATATGTGTGCTGTGGTTTTCAGTGTTTGTGATATTCAGTAAGATTTATCGTTCCAAACTGATGGTTCTAAAAGTGACCTCATAATCAGATATTACACATTTACTCATAGGTTTTACATAACCTGACAAGAGTTTAAAGACAGTTCAGTTTGAAAATGGAAGTTTGCCATCACTAGTCAACTATAAATAAGTGGCATGTTCACCCATTCACACCAATTGCTTGCATCTTGTGTGGTATGGCAATAAGAACTTTTGAATGCATTTTTTGTGCCTTCTGTGTCCATTCTTTATTTACTTAAAACATAGGATGACATGTTGGAAGTTCAATACCACTTTTCGTTAAATTGTACCGATCCCACTAAAAAATATTTTCCTATGTATGTTAGAGGTTCCATGTCGCTGTACTGTATTCAAAATATAGGCTTCAAATATTACTTCTATAAAGAGATATTGCAAGATTAAGTAGACTCTCAATACTTGTAAAAGCGACTTGTAAGTAGACTAGTCAATGCACATGTCCGTGGTTGCAAAGAATAGGGCCTGTGCAGAACCCAAGGTGGAGTTTGGTTCTGTGCATGTATTTTCATTCATAATTCTGAACTGTTGACCTATAGAATGCCAGGTAAAATTCTTTGAGGTTGATTTTATACTTTCTATCTGTACACAAATCATATTTTTAGATCATTGTTACACTGTGATACAAATTTGCAATTAAAAGAAAGACCAATCTATCCCAAATCACTTAAGAATTTGCGGATACTTTGTAACATATGAGACACTAATGACCAAATACCTTAGACTTATCCATGTCTGTCTAGTCTACTGTACAAGTGGGACATCTGTGCAGCTTTGTAATTTTGATATTAAAAGAATACTGTATTAACTGGAATGTAAATGATGACATCTGAATTGTGTTTACAACAGTCATACTTATGCTGAAGATGATTGTATACTTGAAATTTTCATATTAAAGAGTTTCCTATAATTATTATACCAAGTCTGAATGTATGATATCTCTGTAGCTGTGAATGCAGGGAGAGAGAGAGAGAGAGAAAAGAGACGGGAAGGAGGGCTGTTAAGATGGACAGGAAAATACGGGGAGAAATGAAAGAAATGCAACATATATAGTGAGAGATTGAAAGGAAACATTTGCAGTATGAAAGGGATGGGAGTGAGGGGTGTAATGATGGATGACAAATGAGGTAGACGCGGGGGATAGGGAGGAGAGATTGAGCACATTTGAGAGGTGGAGATGTAGAAATGGATAGGCAAATAGGGGAGAAATGAGAGATAGAAAGGAGAGATTTACAGTATGAAAGGGATGGGAGTGAGGGGTGTAAAGATGGATGCCAAATGAGAGAGACACCAGAGATAGAAAGGAGAGATTTACAGTATGAAAGGGATGGGAGCGAGGGGTGTAAAGATGGATGACAAATGAGAGAGACACCAGAGATAGAAAGGAGAGATTTACAGTATGAAAGGGATGGGAGCGAGGGGTGTAAAGATGGATGACAAATGAGAGAGACACCAGAGATAGAAAGGAGAGATTTACAGTATGAAAGGGATGGGAGCGAGGGGTGTAAAGATGGATGACAAATGAGGTAGACACAAGAGAAATACAGTATGAGAGAGATGGAAGAGAAAACTTTGAGAGCATTGGAGAGGTAAGGCGTATAGAGGTGTGGAAATGGAAAGCCTAATAGGGGAGAGATGAGAGAAATACAGTGAGGGAGTGATAGAAAGGAAGGAGTGATTTAGAGCATGAGACAGCTGGGGGAGTGGTGGTTGAGATGAAGAACATAATTAGGACAGAGATGGAGATTAATGGAGTGATGATGATATATTTGAAAATACATGAATGTGATTTTTAGAGAGAGAAGACGAAGTAGGGTAGAAAACTGTCGAGATAGGAAATCAAAGTCGATAGTTGTTGGTAGGTAGGTAGATGGACATATAGATAAATCAGATAGACAAGCAATAAATAGATGTGAAATGGGACCTTATCCCAGATCTCTTTGTATACTAAATAACTGTAGATATATCATAGAAAGAAATGGTGAAAGTTTGAACAAAATTGCACAAATCCGTTCATAAGTTATGAATAAAGTTTCTAAATGGATTCTTGTCTCTGATATCATGTTACGACTACTCTCCAATGGATTATAGGCCTACTTAGATTTTCAGTATTTTCAATTTCTTCCAAGAGTACATTTTCCACTCCATTTCATTCAAGTATGGTAATTAATTTAATGGCAAAAATAGAATCTGCAAGCTGAACGTGTGCCAAACTTCTATTCACCGGTTCACTATAATTATGTCAGCAAAAATTTCCCAAACTTCAACCCTGTAATCAGTAGAGGGCGTCCTGCAATCTCGTGTCGCAGAGCCCTTCATACACATGTGTATGGAAGGCTCTGGACATCGTGTCGGTTTCAATTTTCACCCCCTTTCCACTATCTCAAAAATAAGCCCACAGTTTGGTCTAAAATAAAATAACATTTCATACCTAATTCATAGTAGAAATTTTAAATTGAAGTCAAACAATTGTCTAGCATATGTCATTAGCAGTGGCGTATCTACGGGGGGCAGAGGGGGCACGCCGGGCGGCACTTGAAGGCGGGCGCAAAAAACGCAAAAGAGAGAAAGAAAAGGGGGAGAAATACCCCAAAAAATATGTTCTTTGAGGGTTATTTGCGCCCCAGTCAAGGACAAAATGCGTAAGAAATTATGTTTTATAGGGTTTGAAAAGCGAAAATTGTCTAAAGCTCGCTCGCTTTGCTCCCTCGCATAATTATGTTCAAGATCTAGCTATTCGCGCCCCAATGGCGTTTTTAAAGTGTTAACCATTAATTGAATCTAGTTGATTTGATCCCCCCGGCGTAAGGCAGGAGTTTGTTAAATTTTGCGCCCCCTCCCCGATATGATATAAGTGCAAAAAAAAGCACTTTCAAACTCTAGAACATTCGATAGAAATAATAAATTTGCTTTGCAAATTGCCTTACTAAATTCCTCTTTTAAATTTCTTCTGGGTTAAAAAAAACCTATTGCTAGGTCACTTTGTTCCATTGGATTTTTTTTGTAAGGGTAAAATACATAAGAAATTTCAATTTGAGGGGTGAAAAGGAAAAAAAGAATCTGCCACTCGGTCGCGGTGCTCCCTCGCTTATACAATAACTCATCAAATTTGGGCCAGCAACCCCGGGTTATGTGCATCAAAACTCGTTTTCACGTACGTAGTGCCATCATTTCTAAATTAAAAACGATCATTAATCTGCGTTTGGGCATGGGGGCGCATATTTGATAGTTTGCCCGGGCGCCAGAATACCTAGATACGCCACTGGTCAGAGAATTTGTTAAGAAAATCACCTTCTGAGAGTGTCCCACATTTTCCTCACTAATAGTTTTCAACACGGAGGTTTCAATAAGGCGAGTGTTGAACGTCTTAATAACCAAATGTCAGAAAAGTTTTCTTCTGAAAAATATTATTTTCATTATTTTGCACAAAATTATCAAAGTCAGAAGCTTAATTTCCTTGTTTTAAATGAGGACTACGCCAATCACTGTTGTCCCCGGCACTTCCAAAAATGCGATGATATTATGTAAGGACCCGAAAATATATAAAGACCCGCATTTCTTTTTTTCTTATAAAATATATCCAAGAATAGTGCATGTAATAGATTTATAGCATATTTTTTTTCATTCATTGAAAATTCATATAAAGACCGTTTTTGTAGACAAAGTGTGGAATTTAACGGTCCTTATATATTCGATCAATGTTTTGGGTTGTTGATTGTTTTGATAAGTCTTGTTAAAATAATCACTGTACAGAAGGAAGGTAAAAAAAAAAATATCAAAATGAAAACGATGTATAAGAGTTACAATTTTGAAAGCTTAAAAAACAATCAACGAAAGATGTTGAATAAAAGGAAAAAAATAGAAATTTTGATTTTATATCTTAATTTGATGATTCCCACGCTTCCACTCGTATAGCTACGAAAATCACGAAACGTAAATGTATACTCGTAGATTTCAACCAAATGTATTAGACGGCCTCTTTCTTCCTGCGTTCCCTCTATCTCTTTCTATTCCCCCACCTCTCATTCTAGTTAGCCCTGGCTCCTTATCTCCCCACCCCCTGCATTGATTGTTCACAACATTTTTTGTCTCTGTCTCTCTCTCTCTCCCCCAGCACTCTTCGTATCCTCCTCTTTTCGTTTTTTTGTCTTTCTTCTTTTTGAAACAAAAATTACTAATATTGCTCAAATTAGTACATTTCTTTCTTTTTTCTTTTAATTTAAGGACTATAACTACTTTTACTTTTTCCAGACAGGGGTCTATGAAATACAACCCATGCTCACTTAAAAGACTCCTCCACTTTTCTTATACAATTACAATATTTACATTATACCAATTATCGTTTCATCAGTGTAGGTCCATTCGTTCAGTTTCAGTTTCAGTTTATTTCATATTTCAAATCACATAATTGGAACATAAACAATGACCGTTGCATTTGTACAATAATATAGGAACATATCTTCAATACTTTCAACAAAGAAGAAGACAAAATATGCAAGTAAACGTACAAAGACACAGATCAATATTTCCATCATTTTAAAGTTGGGATAAGACAAACTAGTTTGGCGTGAACTATGAGGGAAACTAGTAAGAAGCTAGGATTGTAATATTGTAGAATTGTCTTAACAATAAAAAACAGTCTTTGAGACTATATTATATGAGAGATGATCTTAATTAAATATTAAAAAAAAAATAGAATGGGGGAGACGAGGAATACAGTACATTACTAGGGAGCCATAGTATTTAAGAGGGATATTTTGAATTCGCGTTTAAATGTATACAGTGAGCTGGTAAGTCTGGGGGAGGTCATTCCACAATTTTGGTCCTGTAAATATAATTGTACTGTGTGCAAAACCTGTTCGAGTACGTGGAAGGTGATAAGAATGGCTTTGTCTGGTTGGATAGGAGTGAAGTGAATAATTCATAACGAACATAGAAGATACAGGGTTAGGAAGTTCATGCTTTGTGAGTTGAAACATGAATATTCCTCGATTATATGTAAATAGTTCATGAATCTGAAGAATATTACACGAGTGGAAGAGTGGGGTTGTGTGGGTATGAAAATATGTATTATTGATTATTCTAATAGCCCGTTTTTGTACAAGTAGAAGTTGATTGATAAGGGATTTACCACTATTCCCCATGCAAGGATTCCATAGTTTAAGGATGGTAGGATTAGTGTAGGACATGAGTAGGCTGAAATGAAGCTTTAAAGGGAAATCCAACCTTAGTTGCAAGTTGCTCTGAAAGAAAGAGGAAAAATTAGAGAAGCAGAATGGTGAAAGTTTGAACGAAATCGGACAAGCAATAAGATAGTTATTAATATTTGAAAGGTTTAATGACTATACAGTCATATGGGAATTTCAAATTGACTGAGTAGGTACACTATGATGTAGTTGTAGACAACTCCCCCGTTCGCTCTAACACACAAAATGACTATTTTTTTTGTTCAACATGTATGATCAGTAGGGTCTTTTTCTTTCATGTGGACCTATAACAATATGCTATCTCCAATATGTATGCACCGAGGGTAAAGGCGCTTCGGAGAAAACCGCAAATATTAATATGTTTGTGTACGATAAACGGGAGAGTTGTCCACAAGTATGTCACAACCGACTCGCCAAATTGCCAATATGAGACTCGCATAGATGTAGTGATCTCACTTTTCAAACATCCATAACTTTCTTAGTCCTTGTCCGATTACTTTCAAACTTTCACCATCCTGTTTTTCTCATTTTCCTGCTTTCACACAAATATCTTATTACTTTAAGCTTGCCAATGGCATCTTTATTTCTCGATATGAGTTTACTTATGTTATTTATGTGTGTTTTCCAAGTTAATTTGTTGTCGATGCATATTACTAAGCATTTGGTTGTTTCAACTTGAACAAGAATTATGTCGTTGAATGATGTTCTGTTATATCTATGTTCACATTCAAATATTTGTTATGTTACGCGCAGGGATCCTTTCTCAAGATGTCCCACATTTCTTTGGCCATGGCGGGGGGGGGGGGGGGGGGGGGCTGGGGTGGGTGTGTGTATGTGTGTGAGATAGAGAGAGAGAGAGAGAGAGAGAGAGAGAGAGAGACCGGGAAGGGGGAGTGATGGGGAGGGGGGATGGGGGAGAGAGAAAATATTATTAGTAATGGTCTTTGGTTATGATACCAATTTCTTTTCACATGACTCCCTAGTCATGTCAGTTTCTTTTACAGATGATCCTGCTTACAAGAGAGTTTTAAAAAATTCAGAGAAGCGGATTGGTGAAAGTTTGTACGAAATCAGACAAGCTTTAAGAAAGTTTTAGAATTTTTGAAACTTGGAATCACTATATGAAGTTCACATTTACCGAATCCGTAATGTTACTATGATGTAGCTGTAAACAACTCTCCCATTCGTTCCAAAACACAAACTGTCAAGTAATCACAATGTATACTCCGTAAGATCTTGTTCATTTTAGAGGACATGTAACAATAAAAGGGGCTATCTATAATAGATTTTGAGTACTGCCCCAAGTGAAAACGTGCTTAGGAAAACCCCCGTAAATTAATGATATTTTAGTGTACAACAAACGGGAGAGTTGACCGTGAATACGTAACACTTGCCTGACCAAATTGCCAATTCGCTATTCGGAGTCGCATAGATTTAGTGATGTCATGTTTTAATCATTTATAACTTTTCTTTCTTCGATTTCTTTCAAACTTTCACCATCATGCTCCTCTTATTTTCTGCTTTCACACGCCCAAATCATGGACCTACTATATAGGTCCATGTCCAAATCAACTTGTCAAAGGTTGCATTGCCCTTTAAGTTGTTCTGAATGAAAGCAGAAGAATCAGAGAAGCGGAGTGATGAAAGTTTGAACGAAATCGGACAAGAAGTGTTTAAATTTTTGAAAGTTTTAAATCAAATATGGGAATTTCAAATTGGCAGAATCGGTAATACATGTATAACTGTAAAGGGCTGGTCGCATTTGTTTGGTAACGATTACGAATTTTTAAGTTAAAGGTACACCTTAGAGCTGCTCTTCCAATAACGGACAAGCGCATACTCGCACGTATACACCATATAGTAGGGCGAACCTTTGTTTAAAAAAAATCTCGTTATCGTTTTCGTTATCGCGGACAAATGTGACCAGCCCTTAAGTGAATGGATGGGAGGAGTGAATTCGTGGGGATATAATAATGAAAGGGTAAATTCCCCTTTAAAATAAAATATTGTTAAACGGTATAATGCCCCCTCATTATTGTGGTCCCCGGCAGTAGTTTAAGACCGCAAAAAGAAGCTGAAAAATCGTGGTTCGACCTTATTATCTGCCTGTCGGAGATTTTTTTTTGGAGTAAAATATCATCTAGAATAATCTCGCTTTTTGCAGAGTTTTCTGACTTGTGCCCCCGGTAAAAGAATCCCGGAGCCTCAACTGATTATGGTCATTTAGGAAAATGTCATTGTGAAAATCAGCCTTGTCCGGTTTGCCAATCATAAGCATGATTGGCAAACGAGAATAGCAAGCGTGATTTTATTTTCTTCCGAGAAAAAAAGGAAAATAAGGGGGTTGGGTGGGTAATAAGCGAGCAAAGTGAACAGTGATCATGTTTTGCATTCTGGAATATCAAAACTTTTCATATCGGACAAGTGGTAGCAGGGGCGGATCAAGGATTTTGTGTCAAAAACAATTGGGGGGGGGGGGGGTAATCCAATTCCACAAAAACCTGACGTCTGACAAGGACGAAAGCAGGTTAAATTGAGCATTAAGGGGGATCCCATATTCCTATTCCCCACAAAGTCCTGACAAAAAAGTAGTGAAAAAGTTGTTGAAAAAATCAGTCTGGACCCCCTGACCCGATGGATCCGCCCCTGGGTAGGTTTGGAAGGGTTGGACAGAGCAGTGGCGTATCCAGACCTTGGATTGACGTAGTACTTAATATCACTGTTACTAAGTCTTTGGAGAATATGTCTATATTTCTTGCATTTTCAAGAGCAAAATTAATATTGACTTACAAAATATTAAAAATTAATGATTCCCTAACATGCTAAATTACACTACTCTTTAGAAAAAAATTGGCTGCATTTTTTGTTTTTGTTTTTGTTAGGGGTTTGGGGTTTGGGGGGTTCTAGTGGGAGGCAAGTTGGTCAAGAAGAAACGATAGCCTGGGGAAGAAAAATCGACCATTCAAAGGAAACTGTGTCTTGCAATGGATTGGTGTAGGCTTTTAAAATCGTCATCAGCGGCGAGCAAGAGATACCATAGGACCCATAACCTTACTCACTAGCATAATTTGAAGGGAGCGAGGAGGAAATATGCACCTCCCTGACAAATTCCACCCCCAAATATAAAAAAAAATAATTATAAAATAAAAATTCATAGCAGATAATTTTCAAGATAGTATTTGAGTATAAAAAAGGGCGAATCCAATGATCCCAATGGATCCGCCCTGCAAATGATTTTCATACAACATTAACATTTGGTTACAAACCCCTACAAACTTTATTTTTAAGGAGAGGGGGAGGTTCCACCAGATACTTAGAAGAGACACCTTTCTTTTTGAAATGCTAAAGTGTACCTTTGTCGCTCCTAAATAAATTAACTGACCAGCAAGTTAGTAAGTAAGAAGAAGAAGAAAAAGACTAAAAATCCCCACATTTTGGGGTCCAGTGAGTCCAGCCACTGAAGGTCTTACTCAGAAAATAAATGCGAATTTACAAGGCCTCTGATTCGGGGATTGGGGTTGGGAAGGGGGTCCTTTCTCTGTCATCTTCCTTTCTCTCTTTCTTTCATTTTCTTTTTTTTTCTTCGATTGGGGGGCACGTTCCCCCGTGCCCCCTGTACGATACTTGCCCTTTCACTCTAAAAAAATGTCTGACAACGAAGCAAGGAAACCAGCCCCACCCCCGAAAAAAACAACACACAAACGAACAAAGTGAACACTTTTTACTACAGAAAAGAATAAAAATAAACATGTTTACTGTGAAGGGGGGGGGGGGGGGTAAGGGTTTGCTCGTTTCTCAGACTGACCTCTCGGATTTAAGGACCTGGGTTATCTATTTTCATTGTTTAAATCAGGGGATGGGGTTTTGCTCTCCCACTTCCCAGACCCCTGGGAGCTGGGGGTGCTCATGGCTGCTGCAGCACCCCCAGATTTTCAAGAGGGGTAAGCACTTGAAGGGGCGCAAAAACGCGAAGAGAGAAAGAGAAAGGGGAGAGAAAGAGAAAGGGGAGAAAAGGAAGAAATTTCCATCACATGATGTGGATTGGTTGCGGAAAGACCAAACATTATGTTTACAGGAAAATTCCAGGGTCTGCACCCTCCCTCCCCCCCCCCCTCCGAAACCGTGTTGGCTAAGGACTCTTTGCTATTGACGGCACCCCCAGTAAAAAAAAATGTTCCTGCCCCCGTTCCACGCTTATGATTTTCGGGACCATCAGCTGAGCTCGTATAGGCATACATGCATGTGCGTTAGGGTGTGGTTATTCGCGTTGGTTTCAAACACCGGTAGCCAGGGACAATCCTTTGCTGCGGACTCCTCAGACGCATGCTGCTGAGTTGCACAGGTAACAGCACGCGCTAGCAACCTGCGGTTTTTATTCAACGTTATATTTGCTCCTCAGTTAAATTTCCTTCTTTACATGATCTATCCGACGGAGAACACTTTATGCTTATTGCATCTTGTCGATTGTCATAGTTGCTGCCGAAAGTTTCTTTTATACATCAATCATCCGTTTACAAACGACCAACCAGTGGAGCCAGGCCTAAACAACAAGTTTGGAATTGGCCCAGGAATTGGATGCATTCATGAGCTTTACTAAGCTGATCTACGGCTACAGAGCCAAGCCGAACTTTCATGCAGTTCTAGTTTACAATGTGAAATCTGAAGGGCAGCTCGGCATGTAATGACGGTGGAAGCAAGAGAGATATGGTACAAGTTGACAGTCTAGATGAGGTGAGCTTATTATATTCCTCTAGTTTTTGTCTTGCCTGCGTGAGCAAAAAGCGAGACATAGGCACCGCTTTTTCAGACGGCGGCGGCGTCAACAATTTCGAAAATGCTCTCATTTCACAAGTATACGTTCAATTTTTATGAAACTTGCACACAAGGGTTGTAGAGTATCAAAACTAATGTTGAACAAATTTCAGGTCAAATTCCTGGTAAAAGGTAAATTAAGGCCAAATGAGTTAAATTGTGTTCCAAAAACATAACCTGGGGTTAATTTTTTGAATTTCTATTTTATTTTTAATTCAAAAGTATTTGTTCAAATTTTTTTAAACTTGGCATCATTCTTAGGAATTGTCTTAATGTTCTTCTCTTTTAAATGAATACCCAAATCTTACATTTTCACCACGTTAAAGGTCTTCTACTGACAGTTTAAGTCGGTTAAGTTTTTTGTAAAAATTTATTTGTATGTATGTATGAGGTATGTACATGTATTATGCATTTGACTTCTTCTTAAAACTTAGCTGGTGGTGGATTTCAACCAAAACTGGCAGGGATCATCCTTAGGCAAGGAGGATCTAACTCAATACAGATGGGGTACCTACCAATATGGGGAGGTGGGGTTAAGTCTTGGGGCACAACCATCAAGAGCACCAATAATGGCAGTAATTAGATTCAATTTTGCTTCTTCCAATATGGGGGAGGGGGGGGGGGTTGTTACGTCTTGGGGCACCACCCTCAAGAGCACCAATAATGGCAGTAATTAGCAGTTTCTTGCTAATTGTACCATAATGATACCTGTTCAGGCCAGAGGACCTTTTTTTTTCTTGTCAGAGATTTTTGGACTTAAACGAGACCCCAAAATGCTAAGGACCTTTTTTTTGCTCACAGCACCCCCCAGTAACAAAATCATTGCCAGTGTACCTACCAATATTGGGGGATGTCTTGGGGGCACCACCTCCAAGAGCACCAAAAATTTATTCAAATTTATTTATACAGGATAACAAGATCAGTTGTAGGACTGTTTTACATCTTGGTCATGGTAATAATGACAGTAATTATATTAATTTTTGCTTCTTCTTCTTCTTTAAGCCCTGTTGCAAAATTGTAAGCAAAGTTGGTAGGTATCATCCTTAGACGAAGGATACCTCAATTTCTTAAACAGGGTACCTTGCCCCCAAGGGAGCTCCCCTAAAGTGCCCTTATTGTGAAAATGAGATTTTTTTTATGAATGGCTGGGTTCTAACCAAACTAGGTAAGAATCAGTCTTAGGCAAAGAGAATCCAAATCAATGCAAATAGGATACCAAATCTTTAAGGAAGGGGTGGATTATTATTATTATTTTTTTTTTTTGGGGGGGGGGGGCATTTGGCCCTCAAGAGCCTGTGACACCAAATTGGCATTTTTTTCCTTCTGTAAAACATATTGCTACCTGTAGAATGTAAGCAAACTAGGGAGGAATCATTCTTAAGGGAAGGAGACTTAAAATTGTTCAGGTATAGTAGATCGTTATCTTCAAGGGGTCTGATGGAGGGGCAGCACCCCAAAAGTGTCCCAATGACAAGTATGTCATGTACATACGTTCTCCTTCTCAGGGGCAGCACCCTTAAGTACCCCAACCTTTGATTATTAACCAAAATTTTGGACTTATTCATAATTAACTATTCAGTTATTTTTCAATTGTTTTTGAAGAGAATAATCCTGGAAGACTAAAAATAAATCCTGTTCAATTTCCGGACGTGCCCGTCTGTTGGATAGCGTACGTAAGCCAAAAAATTAAAAAATTAAAAATTAAAAATAAAAAATTTACGCACGAAAAATTTCACTACCGCCCAAACGTGGACTCTGCGCATTTATGCTCGTAAACGTAGTTAGAAGCTAAAAATAAAGCCAACAAACTGTAAATCAAAACGAGGACGGTCCTCGGTCTCGTGTGTGTCCTCGGTTCGAAGGTGTGTTTTCATATTAGTGTCCCACGGTTGCCGGTGAACACAAGTGCCCCCACACGCTGACAAATGTTTTGTGTAAGCTAATGGAGGAGGTAGGGCAGAAGATATGTACAATACTATGCAATTGATAGAAAATGTGAAGGGGTTGCTTGATATTTTCATTATCAAAGTGATGGGCTATATTTGTCAAGCCAATCAAAATTTCAGAGGAAACCAAGATAAGGGCCAAAATGCAGCTAAGATTGGTTCATTGATTAAGATGATTAAGGTTATGGGGTTAATGTTTTCATCCAAAACATTTGCAGCTCCCGGTTCAAAGTTGTATCTTGGTTGTGGAGGCCAATTACCATCCATATTTATAGAATGATCGAGGCATCATTGTTCAACAAAGTTCTAAAATGTAATTTTCACACTTTTCCTGAAGAAAATTGACTTAGTTGTTTCAAGAATAGAGGGGAGGGAAGTAAACAGATCTAAATAAATGAGGGGGTAAATTAAAGAGAGAGAGAGAAAAAAAACAAACACCAGTTCCATTTATCATTATGAAAATCTCATCTTTTTAGAAAATGAAATCTTTACATGTGATAAATGACAAAGGGCGCTTTAGTGCAGTTCTGGAAACTTATGACTCTAAAAGGCACATTGACATATCTTTTTCTAGGATATTTTTTAATAGATTTCTTTTTCTCTGAAGGATACTAACATGTAGGCCTGCTGGTATCACATTATCAACAGTATATATCTAAACTTGGTTATATTTCTCATGATAAAAGAAGAGGCTCTACAGTGAATTTTGAAAGGATAATTTCCCTAGATGCATTTGGAGAGGGCCCTGGACTGATCACAGCTTGTCAACAACTTTGAATAGGAGTTAATAACAATGCTTCCTTTTCAAGTTTACAAAGATTTATGAATGCCTTAGAAATTTTTTGCTTTATTCAATTTATTCAAAAGCCATGACGGTTTGGAACTGGGGTTTTTCCACTTACATTGATTGAATGTACTAATATCCTGCCAAAATAAGACTTTGAGACAAAGTTGAGGAAACAAAATATGATCAAGAGTACTTCAATCTTTTCAATCGTTGTTTGTCCAGATATATTAGGGAGTTTTTGGATGTGTTGACATGAGATTAATGATTTTTAAAGGATAATTTGCCCACGCATTGGAGAGGTCCCTGGACTGCTCACAGCAGCTTTGAAAGGGAGTTAATAACAATACCTAAACTTCCTTTTCAAGATACCAAAATATTTGTATACCTCCAAAATTTCCGCCATGCCTTTTGTATTTATGCAAAAGCTATGACGGTAGGGGTTTTCCACACACATTGAATGTACTAATCTCCTGCCAAAAATGACTTTGAAACAAAGTTGAGGAAACAAAATATCAAGAGTGATCTTTTCAATCGTCGTTTGTCCTGATCTATTATCTCCCGCTTGGAGGTACTCAATGCAAAAAAAAGGAGAAAAGCAGGCTTTCAGAATGCTCCTTGTAAAGATGGGAGGGATAGGCCTGTCCAAGTTCAGACATGTGTTGGGGATGTTGCGGTCCATCAGCCACCCAGATCCCACCCAGATCCCACCCAGATCCCAGAATGTGTTTTTGCAAATATTGAGGAAATTTCACTATGTGTTAGATTTTATTTTGGTATAATGTATTGCAATAGCCTGTTTATAATGACCTTGTAGTTTCAATTGTATTATAATGATACCTGTATTAAACTAATGCCTGATGAAAATGGAGCGCCTCTCACTATGAACATGGCGGACAAAATATACAGCTCCTCATTGTACCTTCCACAATTGCTCTGGTAGACAAGAGAACATTGCTTGATTGCTATTATGTAAAAGTATGTGTCACATGCATATTAACCTGTTCTACGTTTTGAAAAAACAAACAAAGATATCTGATAAGAAGAACTGTATAAAAATAGCTATTGCCAATTTCCAGAGCATTAAAAACAAAGTGGCTGAATTTAATGCATTCTGCACAGTAACTGATCCCGATATTATCCTAGGAAGTGAATCTTGGTTAGACGGAGCTGTTTCATCAGCAGAAATATTCCCAGTTAATTTGCAAGTCACACGCAACGACCGCAAAACCACCAAAGGGGGTGGAGTTTTTATTGCCGTAGATAAAACAATCCCGCTGATAGAGAGACCAGATCTCACTGAGAAAGATAGTGAATTAGTATGGTGCCAACTACTTGTACAAGCTGGTAGCAATGTTTACCTTGGATCCTACTACAGACCACCAAATGATAACAACGATTTGATTAATTTTCGTAAAAGTCTGAATAAAATTCAACAAGAATCCAAATCGCCATACATCATTCTGGGAGGAGATTTTAATATTCCGAACATGTCTTGGTCCTCAACCGAAGTAACCAACTCACTACAACAAGAAATACTGGATATTGCTGATGAGAACAGCCTTGAGCAATTAGTTAACTTCCCAACTCGCAGGAATGCAAACGGCACCGAAAATATACTGGACTTATGCTTTACCACACACCCATCCTTCGTAAAGTACACTACCCCTCACCCAGGATTCTCGGATCACTGTGTAGTTATGGTAGAAATCAATATTAAAGCACCCCTACCAACTAGACCACCAAGGAAAATTCATCAGTGGAATAAGATGGACGAAGACAAGCTCAAAGGGGACGCTCAGGAATATTGTAAACACTTCTTAAACTCCAACCCAGGTAAAAACACAGTCGAAGAAAACTGGTGCAATTTCAGAGACAAAATACATGACTTGATGGAACAACATGTACCATCAAAAAACGTATCCGGTAAACCTCGGGCTCCCTGGTTAACATCCAAGCTGCAGAGACTCTGTCGCAAGAAGGAGAGAAGCTACTCGAAGGCGAAGAATCATGGAGGACAAGCCAAATGGGACAAGTACAAACAGATTAAACGAAAGGTTAACAAGGAACTCAGAAAAGCACAAAGAGCATTCATATCTGACCTTTCGGAAGCGGGCAACAAACAGTTCTGGAAATACATTAAAACCCGGCGGAAAGATAATGTAGGAATCCATAGTCTCAAGATCGAAGGCCAAACAGTCACTGATGACCAAGGGAAAGCAGATGCCCTGGCCAACCAATTCCAAAGTGTCTTCACTAAGAATGATGACCAGGTGCCTAATCTACCACCTAGTACATACCCTGAAATGCCGGAAATTAATATCTCAGTTGATGGCATTGTAAAATTGTTGAAAAAATTAGATGTCTCTAAAGCTGCAGGTCCAGATAACCTACCAAACCGTATCCTAAAGACTACAGCTGAACAAATAGCTCCAGTTCTACATTTTATCTTCAGTCAATCATATAACCAAGGATTGCTACCCGACGACTGGCGTAAGGCAAACATTGCTGCTATCTACAAAAAGGGAGAAAAAACTGAACCATCTAACTACCGCCCTATATCTTTAACCTGTGTATGCTGTAAACTAATGGAACACATCATAGACAGCCAATTAATGAAATATCTTGCCACAAATTCAGTCTTGACTGATTACCAGCATGCCTTCAGACAAGGTAGATCCTGTGATACGCAACTAACAGCTACAATCCATGATCTCGTCACAAACCATAACAACAAACAGACATGTGACATCGTCACCCTCGACTTTAGGAAAGCATTTGACGTAGTACCTCATCAAAAACTATTACAGAAACTCCACATGTATGGTATTCGCAACAAAAACTTTGAGTGGATAAAATCATTTCTGACATGCCGGAAACAAAGGACATTAGTTAATGGAAAAACATCCAGTTGGCTTCCGGTCCTGAGTGGAATACCGCAAGGCACAGTTTTAGGGCCCCACCTTTTCATCTTATTTATTAACGACCTCACGGATGCAGTATGCAGTACAGCAAGGCTTTTCGCAGATGACTGCATACTTTATCGACCAATATCCAGCACCATGGACGAGAACTTACTTCAAAACGACCTGGACAACTTAGTTACCTGGACAGATACATGGGGCATGCAGTTTAATGTATCTAAATGCTCAGTGATGAGGATCTCCAGAAAGAGAGACCCACGCCTTACCAACTACACTCTTCTGGGTGAACAGCTCCAAGAAGTCAAGAGTCATCAATACCTAGGAATACACATAGAAAATAACCTCAAGTGGGATAAACAGACCAAACACGCAACTGCTAAGGGAACGAGGGCGTTAAACTTCATTAGACGAAATTTCAACAACTGTTCCAAAACAGTTAAGGAACGCCTGTATCATACGTTAGTCAGACCTCATTTAGAATATGCCTCCATGGCATGGCAACCTGGTACATTTAAGAACACACAGATTCTGGAAATGGTACAAAGACGGGCTGTCAGATTTGTTACCGGAGTGTACACAAGCGAAGCCAGTGTAACCAACATGATGACAACCCTAGGCTGGAGTACCCTCGAAGAAAGAAGAAAAAACCTACGACTGATCAGTTTCTATAAGATAGTACATGGAGAGCTCCAACTGGATCTAGACAAGTACATCGCCAGAAAAATATCCAGACTGCGAAGGACCCATGACCAGCAGTACGATGTTAAATCAAAATTCATTTCCACAACACAAATGGCAAACTCGTTTTTCCCGGAGACCATACCCCTTTGGAACACCCTTCCACAAGAACTCGTAGAATCCAAATCCATGGATAGTTTTAAAAGCAAAATGAACACTTTTAAGCACCAAACTAGTAAAATGGAATAAACTAAACCACTCTCGTCGGCCCTGAGTTACCCTTCCTAGAGGAGGACTTCAGGGGCTACATCTACAAGGTACAAGGTACAAGGTACTTATTTTACATAATAGCAATGAAGGGATGTTGTTTTAATTGTCTCCCAGAGCAATTGTGGAGGGTACAATGAAGAGTTGTATATTTTGTCCGCTCTCTTTGTCATCGTGTTCATAGTATCTAGTCGCTTGCAGAATGGAGAGAGGGGGGGGGGGAGATTAAAATTTAGCATTTTACTAAAAATTACGTAATGCATTATTTATGATCTTGGAAATTGCATAATGGGTATTTTTTAAAAAGGGGTTTGACTAGAAAGGGTAGTTTTGGTGGAATTCTGCAACAAGTGGAGTAGTGCTCTATCATTCAGTAGAATGTTTACTTACGGTTTCTTTTTCTGATGTATACTACATGTACTTGTATCATGTTATCAACAGCAAATCTAAATTTGATGATTTTTGTCATGATAAAAGATGAGGCTTTCTTTGTACAATGCATTTGATAAGATATGTGCCCATGCATTTTGAGAGGGCCCTGGACTGATCGCAGGAAGTCAACAACTTTGAATGGGAGTTCATAACAATGCTTCCTTTCCAAGTTTACAAAGATTTGTGAATGCCTCCAAACTTTCTGCCATGGCTTTTGAATTAATGCAAAAGTCATGACGGTTTGGGATTTTCCACATCCATCGGTTGAATGTACAAATCTCCTGCTAAAAATGATGTGAGGCAAAGTAATTAAACAAATATCAAGAGTATTATGATCTTTTCACTTTCATAGTCCCAAAGGGTTTTTTGAAGAAAAATAAGAAAAACAGAGTTCAAAAATTCTTTTGGTTAAGTTGGGTAACGACGGCGGCGACGGCGTCAACAATTTTGAAAATTCTCTCATTTCACAAGTATACGTTCAATTTCCGTGAAACTTGCACACAAGGGTTGTAGAGTATCACATCTAATGGTGAACAAATATCAGGTCAAAGTCATGGTAAAAGTCATGGTAAAAGGTCAATTAAGGACAACTGAGTTAAAGGCAAGAGTTCCTTATGTCCCAGCCACCTTATTTTTTTTTTCTTCAAAGGTATTTGTTCATATTCTTTGAAACTTGGCATTATTCTTGGTAGGAATTATCTTAATGTTCTTATTTTTCAAATGAATACCCATATCTTACATTTTCACCACATTAAAGGTCTTCTACTGACAGACAGTTTAACTCGGTTAAGTTTTGGTAAAATTTATTTTTATCTCTACATACATGTACTGTATGTATGTATGTAGATCAAAATTTTCTGTCTCTCGTTCGTTAGCCTCTTATTTGGATAGGGTCGGCCCAAGTGAAGGGCCGACCCTATCCAAATAAGAGGCTAACGAACGAGAGACAGAAAATTTCGGTCTAGTATGTATGTAGCATGTACATGTATTGTACACATGCATTTGACTTCTTCTTAAAACTTAGCTGGTGGTGGATTTCAACCAAAACTGGCAGGGATCATCCTTAGGCAAGGAGGATCTAAATCCATACAGATGGGGTACCTACCAATATGGGGAGGTGGGGTTAAGTCTTGGGGGCACAACCATCAAGAGCACCAATAATGGCAGTAATTAGATTCAATTTTGCTTCTTCTTCTTCATTTTCTTCTTCTTCTTTAAGCCCTGTTGTAAGATTGTTAGCAAAGTTGGTACATGTAGGTATCATCCTTAGAGGAAGGATACCTCAATTTCTTAAACAGGGTACCTTGCCCCCAATGGAGCATCCCTAAAGTGCCCTATTGTGAAATGAGATATTTTTTAGATGAATGGCTGGGTTCTAACCAAACTAGGTAAGAATCATTCTTAGGCAAAGAGAATCTAAATCAATGCAAATAGGGTACCTAATCCTTAAGGAGGGGGTGGAATTTTTTGAGGGGGGGGGGGCATTTGACCCTCAAGAGCCTGTGACACCAAATTGACATTTTTTCCTTCTGTAAAACCTATTGCTACATGTACCTGTAGAATGTAACCAAACTAGGGAGGAATCATTCTTAGGGGAAGGAGACTTAAAATTGTTCAAGTATAGTTATCTTCAAGATATCTGATGGAGGAGCAGCACCCCAAAAGTGTCCCAATGACAATTATTTTATGTACACATGTTCTGCTTCTTTAAAACACACAGCTTGATTTCAAATGAACTTCACCGTCCAATAAATCTTAAAGGGGATTTGAGTTATACAAATGGGGACCCAGCCCACACAGGAGTGGGGGGGGGGGGGCTCAGGGCCAGGGGCAGCACCCTGAAGTACCCCAACCTTTGATTATTTTCCAAAATTTATCCTGATAATTGGTCAATTAATTAAGCCTGAGTCATATCGAATATTTCATAATCCGGGATTCGACGGCTTTGATTCGATCGAATACCGGTGCATCGATAAATGATGGGCGGTGAAAACAGAGTTGCACACAGTTGCACACAGTTGCACTCAGTGCATGCACCATGCACCGGTGACCGGTCCGCTGGCATCGCGGGCATATGTATGGGCTCTCGCTGCTCAACATTAACGATAGCCCGCTAGCCAATGGCTATAGTAAAAATCACAGCGGACGAGCCAAAATCTTAAGTTTCTAGTCCGTATGGCTAGCCAAAATATCACTCTAATGTCGCACGAAGCGATGCTCATTGTCGACACACCCGACAATGATTCAAATTCAAAGAATTAATAATCTTACTTTGTCCTTGGAGAGCTGAATGAAACACGTTTGTTCGATGCAAAAAAATAAACAATACGGTACGAAATAAACTTTTCGTCGCTCAATATAGACTCGACTTCATATTCAGCTTCAGATCATTCAGAAGTAATTGCCAATTTGATGAGAGTGTGATATTAGTTATTGCGAATTAAGTAGGAACACTCGTAGTCATGCCCGTATTTATCATGTTCAATTATACAATTGTCAAATTGACAATGCAGAGAGAGTGCAAGAATATTATCGTAAACTTCAGTTCGTAACGACAAAACGATTTTTCCATAGAGAAAGCACAGGTAAAGCGCGACGTCCTCCGCGAGCGAATTAGCGAAAGTTAGCCAACAGTTTGAAGTCGCCTTCACGTTCTCTGCTAGTATATATGCTGTATGTTACGGAGTTTCTTTTTTTATTTGCTCTTTTCATGGTGGCTACGGTAGTCAAAAATCTGGCGGACTACAAATCGATGCACCGGATTTGCCAAAATGAATTCGGGATTCGATGTCTTCGATCGAACACCGGCTAACCAATCGATTCGACTCAGGCTTACAATTAATGCAGGCATGACTGCCCTGGGCATTTTCCTTGTATCATGATTTCCATCATTCCGCTTAACTAAATGTAATTATGAATATAGATATGATTGTTTATATTATAATCCTTGCTATTACCTTTAAAATATGCTTGTGAGTTGTGATCATTAATAACTCAGATCTGAAAACTCTCTTTCTTATATTGGGGGGGGGGACAAATATGTTTTTGAGGAAATATATGGCCTTTAGACCCAACAAGGTTGTAATATATTGTTTGCTAGGTCCCCTACCTACACCGCTTACAATGTCATGTACCACTGTCATCTTTGTCATCACTTTAATAATCAACTTTATACACAAAGAATCGTAGGCCTACATAAGTGATGGAAACAAAATGATCAGTTGAATTTCTGGAATCTGGTATAATCATGATAACTCCAACTCTATAAGCGTCTCCATTCTCCAGCTTGGACCCCTTATCAAACTCAAGACCATACTCTGAGACTCTGAGTCATCCACACACACACATATACATGTATATATGGAAGGTTATTATAGAAGACTCTGAGTGCACAAATTGTAAATCGCAGGCACCAATATGAGACCCCAGCATGCACCTTACCGTAGGACACCGGGTGAAGGCTTCTGACTATTAGACATTTTCTGATTAGTGTGGAAATACATTCAGTAGTTTACTGTGTATGTACTCATTGATAAAACTCAATCCTAAGTAGATTGAAAGAAACTGGGTTGGGGGGGGGATGGGTTGTGATTTTGATGATTTGAATAGGTGAGGAGGATGGGAACACAGAAAAGGGGAATACACATGTAGCTAAGTGGGAGGGGGAGTGGGAGGGGCAATGTCAGTCACTATCAAAATTATAAGAATGGCATAGGGAGAGGGAGAGGGGGCGCTGGGCAACAAATCAGTCCCAGTACCAAGAAAAGGGCTTTATACATCATTGGCAGGGGGAGGGGAGGTGACAAAAGTTTTGTCTAAGCTAATGGAGGAGGTAGGGCAGAAGTTATGTGCAAAACTATGGAATTGATATATAATGTGAAGGGGTTGCTTGATATTTTCATTATCAATTTAATAGGTTTTATTTGTCAAGCCAATCAAAATTTCAGAGGAAACCAAGATAAGGGGCCATAATGTTTGTGTCGCTCACTTTGATAGCGGGGCCATTTTGAAAGGATCCGGCGTTACTCTGCACTATGCTAGGGATATCTTGGACTCAGCGCAAAATTGAGTTAGCCAAGAAAATTGATCGCAAATACTTTGTATTATTGAGAAACATTTAAAACAAGATTTTTCAAGATGATTGTATAGGAATGTGTAAACTATGGAGAGATAATGATGAAATTTCATGAGGTGAAATTCTACAAAACATGAAATGCAAGGCCATTTTTAAGGTCCAGTGTGAAGCTTGCTCTCTGCTGCGCGATGCCGATTCTGTCCTAGTAACGAGCTAGCCTAAACCCCTATTGTATGGATACTGGTGAGTGAAAGAATGGGAGATGTTGCTTCTAGCGTCTGAGATCGGGAAGAAGAGCTGAAGCTTTTGTATGAGACAAAGAAATATGCATAAAATGTAAAAACAATAATTGTAACCATATGAATGTTGTAGACCATGTCAAATTCCAAACTGATGTTAACCATGCTTCAGAAAAATAGGTTAAAGTAAAAACCGTTTAAAAGGTTAAAATTGAATTGAAATTATGGTCTGAAATATATGAATAACTTGTGCCATGATATGATTATTTTTAATAGAAACTGGAAAACTGATAAATGAGCTTAAACAGTGATCAACTGGAGTTAGAGTGAATGTAGTAAATTAAATATACATTTATATTACTTAGACCTTAAATTTATTCAACTGACTTGATCTCCTCAAACATCTCTCTGGAACAGCTATTGGTCTCTCTCTCTCCTCCCCTTTCTTTTTCCAATTCAGTTGGGGGGGGGGGGGGTCGGCATATACCAAACCATAGCTATCTCACTGTTCCTGTGGGATAGTTTCTGGGTGGATTTTCATTTATGATAGATGTACTTGATATACTGGTATCATGTGATTAACAGCTTATTATGAAATTTGGGTATTTTTCTCATGATATGAAAGAAGAGACTTTTTGTAAAATTAATTTGCAAGGATAAATGTGTCCACACAATTTAAGAGGTACATGTATGTTGACACATCACAACCAAGACAACAACTCTGAATGGGAGTTCATAACAATGCTTCCTTTTCAAGCTTACATTTATGAATGCCTCCAAAATTTCTGCCTTGGCTTTGGACTTTAGCAAATTCTATGATGGTTGAGATTGTTTTCCCACACATTGGTTGCATGTATGGATCTGCTGCCAAAAGTGATATTGAGGCAAAGTAATGAAACAAATTTCCACTTGATGCAAGTTTTTTTTTGTTTTGAGGAAAAGAAAAACAAACTCTAAGGTTCTCTGGGTTGAGTTGGGAAACATAAGTAGCTCCAATTTCAGACTTGTATTGACATTGTGGAGGCCTTTTGCAATAATAATGGTGGCTTCTTGTATAGCGCTCATGTCCGTCACGTTGTGACGCTCCTGGCGCTACAATTCATATTGTAGAATGATCAAGGCATCATTGTTCAACAAAGTTCTAGAAATTATTTTTCCCTATATGTTAATAATTGTGCTGCACATAGTCGTTACATGTCATGTTTAGAAATGAGGGGAAGAGAGTTTTAATTTTTACCAAAGAAAATTGAAGAATTCTCCTTTAGATCTATATTGCTTGGTTCCTACTATTATCATATTATGAACAAAATAAACTTGGTTATTTTTCTCATTGTAAAAGAAGAAGCTTAACAATGAAATTTTGAAAGGATAATTTGCTCACCCATTTGAGAGGTCCCTAGACTCATCACAGCATGTCAACAATTTTGCACTGGAGTTAACGCTTCTTTTTCAAGCTTAAAAACCTTTATGAATTCGTCTGATATTTGTGCCATGGCTTTTGAATTTATGCAGAAGCCATGACATTTGGGGGTTTTCAACATGTATGCGTTTTTTAAATGTACTTCCGCCAAAAATGACTTTGAGGCAATCAAATCAATCAAATTGCATCAAGAGTCTTTTGATCTTCCACTTTCAGGTAGTCATGATGTGCTTATGATCTTCAACTGATGTTTTTTGAAGAAAAGAAAAAGTTTTCTTCTCTTGGTTAAGTTGGGACATATTTGCAGCTCCAGGTTCAAATTTGTTTCAAGGTTGTGTGAAGCTCAGTATTATCCATATGTTTTACAATGATTGGGGCATCATTATTCAAACAAAGTTCTAACAAGTAATTTTCACCTACTGTTACAAATTGTGCTGCACATACAGTTACATGTCATGTTTGGAAGGGAGCGATGGGAGTTTTGATTATTATAGTCAAGAGCTCACATAAGCAAACAAAGAAACAATCTACACTGCCATCTTGATATTTGTTAACTTTTGCCTTAAGAAAGTGGAGGTTCTCAAGTCCTTTATTGAATGGGGAAGGGGGAGCATCAATAATAACAAGGATGACTTAATTTTTCGATTAAGATTTGGATAACAGAGAAAGAACATGTTTTAGAAAGTACTTTTAATATGCAATTAAATGACTACCGGTAGAGAGGGCATTTTAGGTGCAATTCAAGTCAATGCAAAACAAGTGGAGTGAACGTATAATTGCAAAATGCACACGTAGAATGTTTTCTTATATATAGACTTCCTTTTTGGATGGACATGTACTTGTACCATTAACAGCATATCTAAATTTGATAAATTTTCTCATGGTAAAAGAAGAGGCGTAACAATGAATTTTGAAAGGAAAATGTGCCCACTACAACAATAACAAAGAAGCATTTAAGTTTCTGGATATGAAAATCAACACAAACAACAACAGTGGCAAAATCTTGGATGGGGGCAAAATAAAAAGATTTGGGCGAGAGGTGCACATGTACCTCAATCTTAAAGGAATTGGGATGGCAAAGGGAGGTCATTGAGATCACTGAGGAGCCATTGGAGAAGGGGATGGGGAGGTTGTATTCATTCAGAACAGTTGGTCTAAGCTAAGGGGTTGGGGTAGAGTAATTCGGCAGAAGAAGAGTATTTTAATAGATCTTAAACTGGGCTTAATATTTTCAATTGAAAAAGGGAAAACAAAAGGGGTGTAATTTGGGCAGAAGGGGAAAATTCCTAGGCAAAATAAATTGTTTAAGCTGAGGGTGAGTGGGCAAAAATATTCCATTCATCTTTAATATTTTCATGTACTTTTTTAAAGGATACACAGACTAATTGAGAGGAGTAGACAAACTGCCCCTAATGGCAGAGTGGCTACTTTCCCAGCATATAAACAGCAATAGAGTAATCATGAGGGGGGGAGGGGTGCCAAAGTGACAATATGCAGGGAAAGAGAGAAAATACACCAAAAGAAATTCAATCTCACTAAGAAATGGGATTGCAAAGGGATAAATTAAGGGATGCTCCGATGCTGTGGGGGGGGGGGGGGTAAATTGACAATACGCAGTAGGGCCAAATCTATGAGACAATTGGTCTCATAGTCATCCAATAGTCATAGTCATCCAAGGGGACAAAGGAGGCAGGGGGTCACAAGTGGGAAATGCACAACTTCATACAAAAAAAGAGAGAGCAAAGAATATCTTTGAAGTCCTTTGGGAGGCAGTAGAAAATCAAAATTTCCCTTTCTTCTAATATGTGATCAATGGGGTTAAATACATCTGTCTCCTATACAGGATTTGATATCAAATTGTACATTTATGAAATGGTCATTTGAAGAAGAAAAAATTCTCAGTGAGGGGTCTGGGCTTCATGGATGAAAGGGGGGGGGGGGTATAAGTAGATATTATAAAGGAAGTCAGTTTATGAGATGGCTGCTACGTGCAAATTTTGTACGGGTATGTTATATTATTCTGTATTACATTTTCAATTTTTCCCTAAAATATAATTGGATATAATTGGTGATCCACCATCTCCTGTGTTAGGATCATGTTGGCTTTTTAGTACACCATCTCAATTTAATTTGACTGTGTTGTGCACATAAAGAATATACATGTATGGTTCTATTATATCCTATAATTATTTCATATCATTGGACAGAGCATATTCTGTGTTTGGACAGAACATATTCCAATGTAACTTACAGTTTTTCATAGTTAAGTAGGAGGGGGAAAAAAAATGAATTTTTAGGATGCTTCTGGTAAAGTTGGAAAAATATTGGCAGCTCTAAGTTGAAGCATGCAAAGATACTGTTGAGGCCTTCAGATAAGGCCTACCCTTGGAGATACCAGAATGATCGAGGCATAATAGTCACATATGTTTGTGCCACTCACTTTGAGAATGGGGCCATTTTGAAATAATCTGCACTGTGCTAGGGATATTTTGTACTTGGTGCAAAATTGAGTTAGCCAAGAGAATTGATCACAAATACTTGGGCGAATTTTTGCATGGAGTAACATTTAAAAACAGGATTTTTCAAAGTAACTTGATAGGAATGTGTAAAATAGTTACTGGAGAGATAATGATAACATTTCATGAGTTTGTAACTCGATAGAAAAAAAAGTACTTACCCCATTACAAATATTCTATAGCAAAAGTAATATTGAGGCATCGTAACAAAACAAATATCATGAAGACTATTCAATCAAGAGTATTTTGATTTGTTCAATTTTAGTTCGTCCTGAAATGATCTTCAACCTGATGAAGGTTTTTTGTTGTTTGTTTTCGAAAAGGAGAAATGGCAGAAAAAAAAATTTGTATTGGTTCTGGCTGGTATCAGCAAAGTTGTGAGTTTTGAAAGGCATAGAAATGTTTATGTTTTGATCAATAATAGATGATTCATGTATCCCTTGCATGCACTGGTATCGTGTGATTAACAGCTTATTATAAAACCATGATTATTAATTTACTCATGGTACCAAAGAGGAAGCTTTTTGTAAAATTAATAGAGCATAAATGTGCCCACACAATTTGAGAGGTATGTGGACTGATCATAACAAGTCAACAACTCTGAGTGGGAGTTAGTAACAGTGCTTCCGTTTCATTTAGAATGCCTCCAAAACTTCTACCACAGCTTTTGAATTGATGCAAAGGCCATGACGGTTGAGGTTTTCCCACACATTGGTTGAATCTGTTGATCTGCTGCCAAAAGTAATACCGAGGCAAAGTAATGAAACAAATACCAAGGGTATTAATCTGTTCAATATTAGTTAGTCCTCAAATGTTTTGGGTCTTCAACTTGATGAAGTTTTTTTTGTTTGTTTTAATGAAAAGAAGAAAAACCTAACCAAAAACCAAACTCTAAAGGTTCTCTTGGTCAAGTTGGTAAAAGTAAATAGCTCAATTTTCAAACTTATATTGACATTGTGGAGGCCTTTTGCAATTTATGATCAAGGGATCATTGTTCAGCAAAGTTCTAGAAATTATTTTTCCCTATCTGTTACTTATTGTGCTGCACATAGTCGTTACATGTCATGTTTAGAAGCGAGGGGAAGAGTTGTAATTGTTACCAAAGAAAATTTTTAAAGTTTCTTTATTAGTTGGTTCCAACTATCATCGTGTTAAATTGGTTATTTTTCTCATAATAAGAGAAGAGGCTTAACAATTAAAGTAGCTATCCAAAGAAAATCACAAATATGGCAATTAATGTATCACTAGAAACTGGGAAGCTTACAGATGGCAATCGTATAAGTTTTATGTCAACTGCGTATATGATGATTATAAAAACAACACAAATAAAAGCTCTTCTCAGCATCTGGAATATCTGAGGATTCGCCAGAAATATAGCGATGTTTTGATGTCATCACACTCGGGATCGATCCTGCTTAAGCAGACGACGTCCTATAATGAATGAACGTAATTGCAATGCAATTATTTATCAAATTATAAAGAGTTTGGTGTATTTAAACATGACCTTATTTCACACCATTATAAAGGGAAAGTGAAACTGATTCTGATAGCTAAAACCGTTTGATTGTAAATACACAGGAGAAGGGTCAATGATCAATGAAATAAACCCCACTTTCAAATTGAAAAGCCCTCCGAATAATAGCAGGATGATATTCGTTCCCTCTTAACGCACCTTTTCGAGACAAGCGAGGGGGGGGGGGCTTTTCTCGAAAGGGTGCGTTAACTAGTCTTCCACATCGGTCGTTTATAATAAAATTAACGAAATATCTATTTTCTAACTGAACGTGGAATTTAGCTTGCTTGTGTTTAAAAAGAGGCAATATGGTGATATAGACCCCGCAACTTACCCGTCTTGTAATCGATCTTCTTAGACGTCTAACTTAAGCCAACTCACTAGTTATACCCTTGTTACAAGCCCCACGCAACCATGTTGAACAACTTACAAAACGGAAATGGGGCCTGTATCACGATTTAACATTATAAACTCGTGAACAAGGCCCCATCCTATGCAAACTGAAGACAGACAACATGGTAGTGGGGCTTCACGATTACATATAAGGGCATAGTTGCAAGGGAGGGGATAAAGGCAGGGACGGATTCGAATCGGCCGGGGCCCCTTTTGAAACCCTTAAGTACACAAACTTACCCTGCAACTTCCCCGTCTTGTAATCAATCTTCTTAGACGTCTAACTTCAGCCAACTCACTAGTTATACTCGTGTTACAAGCCCCGCGCAACCACGTTGAACAACTTACAAATCAGAAATGGGGGGGGGTTGAAATGTACATGTATTCATATATTCTTGATTTATTTATTCGTGGGCGTACCAGACGGGGTCAGTCAGTCAACCACCCCCCCCCCCCAAAAAAAAAAAAAAAAAAAAAATCTCAATTTTTCTTTCTTAAATCATTGTATTTTTTCAGCATTGTTATCACAGTGAATTTCCTTGAGGACACCCCCGCCTTTTTTGGGGGGCTTTGCTTTTCAGTTGGACCCCTTTTAATTTAATTTAATTTTTATCTGCCACTTCAGCGCAGTACCCCCCCCCCCCCCCAAAAAAAAGAAGAATATCACACCATTTTATTCATCTTTTCATTTAAATAATAACGCATGGTGTACCGGAGCAACTACCCCCTACACAATCTCCCAAAAAAAGAACAACCATTCCCCCCCCCCATTTTCTTCTCCTTTTGTTTCTTTTTCTTTTTGTTCATTGTTCTGATTAACCTGTACATGTTAATTGAAATGAATAAAGCATAAAAAACCCAGATCAACTAAAAGGGGGAGGGGGCACGTCCTATTCTGCCTCTCCCTGGATCTGTCCATGCCTTTATCCCCTTCCTTGCAATTACATGTACCCCCCCCCCCCGAAAAAACTGTTTAATACTGGGGGAAAGTATATCTCTTTATCTCCGCTTTATACTTAATAAAATATTGGAGGAAAGTATCCCCTTATATCGTTTTAGCCCCTCCTTTGCAATTCCCCCTCTGCCTGTCCTCCAAATAAAAATAAATTAAGGAGGTAATTTCCAGGGGGCCGCGGCCTATTCTCCCTCTCCCAGGATCCGCCCAAGCCTTTATCCCCTCCCTTGCAATCACCCCCAAAAAGGTTTAAATATTGGGGGAAGTATCCCCTTATATATCATTGTAACCCCTCCCTTGCAATCCCCCCACCACCGCCAAAAAAAAAGAGGCAATTATTTTATTGTGTAGTTAAGGCATGCCACTTGGATTTTAAAGGGGAGGGGGCACAGCCGCTTTAGCCCCTGGATCCAGATGCCCATACCTTTATCCCCTCCCTTGCAATTACCCTCATTACTCCCTCAAAAATATACATTGGCGAAGTCCCCCATAAAAAAATTTAGATATTGGGGGAAAGTATCCCCTTATATCCCTTTAACCCCTCCCTTGCAATTCCCCCCTCCGCCCCCCAATTTGTTTTATTGTGTACTTAAGTTTGTGTACTTAAGGGTTTCAAAAGGGGGCTCCGGCCGATTCGAATCCGTCCCAGCCTTTATCCCCTCCCTTGCAACTATGCCCTTATATGTAATCGTGAAGCCCCACTACCATGTTGTCTGTCTTCAGTTTGCATAGGATGGGGCCTTGTTCACGAGTTTATAATGTTAAATCGTGATACAGGCCCCATTTCCGTTTTGTAAATTGTTCAACGTGGTTGCACGGGGCTTGTAACACGAGTATAACTAGTGAATTAGCTGAAGTTAGACGTCTAAGAAGATCGATTACAAGACGGGTAAGTTGCGGGGTCTGTATCACCATATTGCCTCTTTTTAAACACATGCAAGCTAAATTCCACGTTCAGTTAGAAAATAGATATTTCGTTATTTTAATTTTATTATAAACGACTGGTGTGGAAGACTAGTTAACGCACCCTTTCGAGAAAAGCCCCCCCCCCCAGCTTGTCTCGAAAGGGTGCGTTAACGCGCCACTCCGTTCTCAACGCACCCTTTCGAGACAAGCGGGGGGGGGGGGGCTTTTCTCGAAAGGGTACGTTGAACGCTCCCCACCGCGCCGCTCCGCACCCTTTCGAGATAAGCCCGTAGCCCGGGGGCCTATTCAGCCACTAAAACAGAAAAAGGCCTAAAAAGGAACTACAAGTCTGTATCTTCCTCTCAAACTTTGCTAAAACATCAGTTTTTGCGCTTTCACGTGGGAAGGGGGAAATAACTCTGCTCTCCTTGCACCCACCCCTGTTACATACAGTTATCATCATATCTCAACTATTTTGTATTCATGACTAGGAGGAGATAACTGATCAGGTTTTGGGGTTATAAGGTGTAAGATTAAATGTCAATGAGGTCAATTAACATGTTATTAGAAGCTTTTTTTTCTAGTGTTTCACAATTAAAACAAAATCAACATGAATGTGCGATATATTTCTGATCTTGCAATGGCGGATGCATAAATTTCAACTTGCGCGCAGTCGAGAATTCATCTAGTTTAGAATGATTTGAGGCATGTTCAAAGTTCTAAAAAGTAATTTTCACCTTCTGTTACAAATTGTGCTGTGCATAAATACATGTCATGTATCATGTCATGTCATGTCATGTTACTGCTATGTGTTAACCTTTGCCTGAAGAAATCAATAACCACAATCTAAACTAGAAATTTAATTTAAACTGAAGACGAATTAGGTGATCTGTCCTCATGATAATATAATGATGTGATGATGATAATCATGATGATGATTGATGGTGATGATAATCATAATGATGACGATGATGGTGGTGATGATAATCATGATAATATAATGATGATGATGTGATGATAATCATGATGATGACGGTGATAATGACGATTGATGGTAATGATAATCATGAAGATGAAGGTGGTGATGATAATCATGATAATATAATGATGATGATGAGATGATGATAATCATGATGATGATGGTGATAATGATGATGATTGATGGTGATGATAATCATGATGATGATAATCATGATGATGATGGTGGAGATGATAACCATGATAATATAATGATGATGATGTGATGATGATAATCATGATGATGATAATCATGATGATTTATGATGATGATAATCATGATGATGATGATGATGATGATCGTGATGGTGATGATGATGATGATAATCATGATGATGATGGTGATGATGATAATCATGATGATGATGGTGATGATAATCATGATGATGATGGTGATGATGATAATCATGATGATGATGGTGATGATAATCATGATAATGATGATGGTGGTGATGATAATCATGATAATATAATGATGATGTGATGATGATAATCATGATGATGATGATGGTGGTGATGATAATCATGATGATTATGATATGGTGATGATAATCATGATAATATAATGATGATGATGTGATGATGATAATCATGATGATGGTGATAATGATGATGATAATGATGATGATTATGATGATGGTGATGGTGATAATAATCATGATAATATAATGGTGATGATGATAATCATGATAATATAATGATGAGGATGTGATGATGATAATCATGATGATAATCATGATGATAATCATGATGATAATGATGATGGTGGTGATGATAATCATGATAATATAATGATGATGATGTGATGATGATAATAGTAATGATTATGATGATGGTATAATGAACAAACTACTGCACACTACTTCCTAATAGATATAACACGGAAAATAAGGCATTTTATTACATGGTTTGTGATTGTTTATGTTATAATAGTCGAAGAGGATGGTAAAATGACAGGCAAAAAGAAGCAAAAAAAAAAAAAAAATTATGGACCCCCGGGGATCGAACCTGGGTCACCGGCGTGGGAGTCAAGTGCTTTGACCAATATACCAAAATATTTCCCATAGAGATAACACGTAAACGAAAAACGGGATTCTCAAATCAAATTTTGTAGTTTAAAATTGACAATGATCCCGACATCAGATTGAAAAAACCGAACCCTCATAGAAAGAGTATTAATCAGGCTACAACATATTAAAATCTGGAAGGAAATAGACGAAAAATAACTGAGATACTGCTCAGAGAACAATGTCATGTACATTCATGATTCGAAAAAAAATCATCTTCCATAGACATAACACGCGAATAGGGAAAATTCTGACATGGCATCTTTAATTGAAAATTTCACTGTGATGACGTCATCAAAATGAAAAATGGTGAACACTGATCTTGTAGATAATTGTGTCAGTTATAACATATCAAAATTTGAAAGAAAATTTACCACCTGTTACTGAATTATTATCAAATGAATACAAAACTGATGACGTCATTTTTTCAAAATCATTTTTTTGAGTTCATATGCAAATATGATGACGTCAGAACATGAGATAAGCCACAGTTCTGCATGAATTCAAATCTACAACTCACAGGCTTTCAGAATATGTAAAGAAATTGGGGGGTTTCCGTGCTTTCTGAGGAGCTATGGCGATTTTTAGATAGGCATGTTTTTACCACTTTTTACATTAGAACGCCCATTGACGCGTGCACGAATTTGAAACTTTGACGCACGTGTGTGGCATTATGGAAGGTCGATAATGACTGTAAATAGTTGGAAATTGTCAAGAATAGTGTCAGGAGGACAAACCATGCGAAAAAACGGCGTTTTTACGTTATGTACGCGCTGCGCGCGCGAACGGACGCGCACGGACGGAAATTTTTGAAATGCTTAAAATGTCCTGAACGGTACTCTAATTTGATTAAGAAGTGATTTCGAGCATTTTTAAATTTTGACGCGCGCGTACGTGCGCGTCATGATGCGCGCGCGGATTTTAATGACATTTTATGTTGACCCTTGATGTGAAGTTAATGTATGTCAAATATGGCTCAATTTTGATGATTCGTTATGAAGATATGATTGATAATGTGATTTCACAAAATGGCGCCTGGATGACGTCATGATGACGTCATGACCTTGAAAATGATTTTTAAGCTTGACCTTATATGACATGATAACTGACGGAAATGTCATGGAATTTGAATGAAAAGTTTTTGAGATTTCGTGGAAACAAAAAAAGGTGGAAAATAAAAATAAATAAAGAAAATTCTGACGAAATTAAGAGGTGATCTGTCAAATGACAGATCACCTAATAAGATTGACCTAACGTCACCATAAATATTAGGATTAAATTAGAGAAAAAAAAAAAGTGACGTGACATAATGGCAGTTCGCCGACTTCGCACCCTGTGATTGGACGGGGCTCTAATTGCCTAATGCATATTTATTTTTCTTAAAAGCTCGTGTTGTTGCCAAACGTTATCTCGGCTCGCCGTCTTTGAGCGCTGTGATTGGTTACTCATAATTATTGTTATGCATATGCATATACCTGCTGGGCGGCCATGGCTCCGGGGGCGAGTGCCGGCACAGCATAAAAAGCGCATAGAAAATGTGTGATGACGTCAATTCACTTTCGAACAATATTTTTCTTTCTTTCTTTACGTCTTTATTAAAAATTTTCTTTCTTTTTTCTTTCTTCCTTTCTCCTTTATTTCTTTCTTTTCTGCAAGGGCGAACATTTTTAGTTGGGAATTAACATTACTGAGATGGAGGCGGCTTCAGTCCAGCTTTTTAAAAACTTTTGGTGTTACACATACGCCGAGCCGCCTCCGGAGGCAGCCTCAGTCCACTTTCAGATTCTTTAATTTTCTCTCTGGAGAATGTAAAAAGATAAAAATAAACCTGCGAGGCAATACGTCACAATAACCCCCCACCCCCCCCCCTCCCCGCTCCAAGCCCAATCTATTGGCGCGTTTCAAAACAGGCCAGTAACTAGGGGAGGGGGGCTGAATCCCCCGTTTTCCAGCAAAAAAAGGGGGATAATTCAGACCTACCCCACTACCCCATGTTGATGAGTAGTGATCCGCTTGCCAAAGGAAAAAAAAGGAAGCCATGGGGGTGGAAGGGAAATTCAAAGTGATATATATATTCAATATAATTCTTCTGTCCATTTGTTATTCCGGTATATAACGGAGGGGGGGGGGGGGGTTGAAAATGGGCTGAAAGTCCAAATATCCTCCCCTCGGCAGATATCAACTTGAACACTGTAGGATAATTGGAACAAAAATTCTAAAGGGACACCAAAACCCTGCACAAAATAAATAGTGATTGTTTAGTTTGGTATAATAATACCAACTGACTTTTAAAGGAACATGGGGGTCACATGTAGAGGAGAAAGTAAGGAGATGAGAAAGTAATAGAATTTTTCACTCCATTGAGTTTGTTCCTGCAACTGCCATTTTGAGCAAATCTTGTAGGCTTCTGTTATTTGTTCACAAAATCACACTTCTCATACATAAAGTAGTGCAAAGGTCCACTTTTTCAAATTCTGACCCCTGCCCCCCCCTCAAAAAGTCTTATAGTTACGGGCCTGATAGAGACTGTATGTTGGCATAGTAACCAGCTCCGTCACACTGGGTAAACCCTCGATAAAGCATGCTATCTAAATACATTGTAACCACGTTTCTTTGTTTATGTATGAATAAGCTGGGATTTTTTTGACAATGTAGAACAATACACTGTCCGAGACGGTCGTTCAACGTGTAAGATTTTTGTTACTAGGCCACCGGCGCACTGTTTGAACCTCCGCCTTATTGACCCAGTGCGACTGTGAACAGTATTGAACAGTATTTCTAACAGATCCCCATACAAAGGCGCACATTGTTCTATGTATTGATCGTGGGTGACTGTATGCTGGCATCAACACCTATTTGCACCACTGGATGGTTAAATCCTCAATAACATAAAACTAGAATTTTACATCCACATGCAACACATAGCCACAATTATTAATTTTTAAAAAATCATTTCTTATGTGTGAAAAGTGCGTGAACAATTGCAGGGCTAGGGAAATAACGTTATGGCATGAATATTCAACATTAACAATTTTATCCCGTCTGAGCATTTTAATGTTGAAACGACCGAACATACACAAGTACACACAATAATAAAATAAATAAAATAATAAATAGAACTCTAAAAAATAGATAAAATAATTCCATTATATTTTACATGACGAACACCTTTTATTCAATCCGAAATACGAGAATTAGTTTTTACCTTTTTATGTAGAAAAATAATTTGAAATCTGTTGTTTTAACGGATTATGCTGCACATAATTCACATTCCCTTTAATTTTTTGTTAACTAGACTTTCAGCAAGTGTATAGGCCGGCGGAATGTTTTTCAGATTGGGGGGGGGGGGCAAATGAGGGGGGAAATTTGGCGACAATATTGGTTACAAAGTTTTCATCGGCATTGTCGATATTTCAGGCTTAAATTTGTTTTATTCAGTTAGCAAAACTTACTGCAAATATTGGGGCGGCCAATTTTTTTACGCAGTTTCCTATGTCCGATTAAAAAATATTGGGGGGGGGGCCTGGCCCCACCTGTTGCGCCGGCCCTGGTGTACATTATAACTTCAAGGTCATGAGGTTGCGTTTCGGATTTGATTGATAAAAGTAAACATTTGTAAATCTTTAATTTGTAAACAAATCTTTAGGCATTTTACTCCCAGTGTTAATTTGTAAATCTATAATCATTTCAGGGCATAGCCAGAAAAAAAATTATGGGGTTAGTTGTCATTGTCACTGATTGCTCGCTCCATATTGTTAAAAAAAATAAATTGAATGATTAAGTCTTCATCTTGTGATTTCAAGCTTATGATGTCTCTGCGGAGATGTACTAGTGAAGTTTGTCATGCCTATGTTTCTGGATATCACTTTACAAATATTGGGCTGGTGAGGATCAAGCCGATGAATAAACCTGGATCATCAATACGAAATAAATAAACATCAAAGCGTGCATGATCTACTTGGTAGTAGTCCTCCATAATACCCCATCTGAGGAGTTTAGACTGGAGAACAAGAACAGGTTGAAAATAAAATTAACTTAAGTCGGGAGGGGGGGGGGGGGAGTCGTCGGAATTCTTGGGGAGCTAGATAATCTTGGTTGACACCAAAACCTTTGAAAAGCCCTGGGGAAACTTATTGTAGCTGATATTTTTAGGGCTCAGCCAGTCTGGTGTACAATCGAAAGACTTATGCATGAGGCAGTGTTGGTTACAACAAGTGAGGTAGTGACTTTACCATACCAGTATACAGAGCATTACATAAGGTCAATTGGTCATAAAACTCATAACACTTGTTGCTGGGTAAATCGGCCTATGGTGTATAAATTCCCCATGAAAACAGATGATTATCTGAAACGCGGGCAAGGGAGAATTCGATTATTCAAAATCGGAAATCAGGGACGCCGGATTTTTCAGAGAACAAAACTGTTTGCTATTCTGTATCTTTTGAGGGAATTGAGGGACTGCAATCTTCATTATTTTTAAACAATTTATAATCCGAACCTAGATGGTCGTTGTCTAAGGTTTCTTGAAGGAACGATAGAGATAACGACAGAAAGGTCGGACTAAGAGGGAGAGAGAGAGAGAGAGTGAGAGCGAAAGGGAAGTTGCCTTTATAATACTACTACTAATAATAACAATAATGATGATAATAATAATATTAATGATAATTTAAAAATCTTTTTAGGTCCAAATTTAAACAGGCATTTCCAAGTGCACTTTTTCTGTGTATAAATTAAGACTTAACCCCAAGTAATTCAAAATGATGATAATGACAACAACAACAATTTAGTAATGATAATAATAAAAAATCTTTTAGGCCCTAATTTAAACGGGCATTTCCAAGTGCACTGTTTTCTGTGTAGAAATTATGACTGGCTACCAAAATAAAAAAGGCCTGCTAATCGTTGTAACTTAACCTCAAGTATTAATTCAAAATAACCTTACAAAGTGACGATACAATTGGTAATACCTAGCATGTGATGAAAGAAACATGGCAGTAAAATTATTGAACCTTGCTAGTGGTTTGATGGAAGAAAAGTTATTGTGATAAAAAAAAATAACTTAGAATTTCGAGACTGTCTTGGTATTCAGTGCTCTCTTTTTCTCCTTTTTCATAATCTATTTAGATTGTCAAATATTCCAAATAAAATTGCCACAAGAAATTAATAAATAAATGAATCATTGCATGGGGTCTTGTCCTTTTATATCTGGCAAGAGATTCCATAGAGTTTGCTTTTTGAAAATATGAGGCAAGGAGAAAAAAGGTGATCTAAAATCCGGGATTGGGCGATTGTGTTTGTAGAGGTCTCAATGGAGCGGGGCTGTGCTACGTGAAAAGAATTCAATACCCTTTACCTCCCCGTGATCCGCCTATAGAACAAAAGCATAGCTTTCAGTATTCTGATAAGCATGCCTTCACAAACGGGAACCGAATTCTAAGCGAAATTCGCGTCATGAGGGTGACAATTCACGCCCACGCTGGCTGGTGTACGCTCATTGTTACCTAACGTAATGTACATACAGTTTGCATAATTACGGGTTTTGCACGCTGCACGCGCCCTTGGCACGTGGTCCAGTTCAAGGGAGACGTTGCTAGGGAAGTGCTCAACGGACCATAACAAGCTACGGGCAGCTTGTTTTCGTTTCGCACCGAAACTTTGTTTTCGTTTCGCACCGAAACTTTGAGCACCGTTTTCTCCGTTTTTTAAATTCCTTGGCGGAGCGTTATCATGTTTTTAATCACTCGATGCCTTCACCCTCCATTTGAGACACTTTCGGGGGTATGCATGTTTCCCTCCGTCTCCGTTGATCCCTCAGGTTCTGAGAAAGATCAAGGAGGATCGAGCTTGGGTCCTGTGAGTAGCTCCGCGCTGGCCGAGGATGCCTTGGTTTCCCCTACTCCTGTCCCTCCTGGATGGACCAGCCGTTGCCGCTCCCACTGAGGCCGGACCTGGTGTCTCAGCCTCTATAATATAAATATGTTATATGACAAGTTAAAATTATCTTCATTTGAATGTACATGACCACAAAAATGGTTTATTCTGAGAAAAATCCAGTGTAATGCATTCCACAGGTGATCAAGAGTGTCTTGTAGCTATAGTGGGTCAGTGGGTATTTCATAAATAGTACTGCTCTTACATTACTTTGTAAAGAAAATGGCAACCCCCATGGGATAATGTCTAGCAAGGAATCTGCAACACTTTGAGATAGTGTTCTCGCTTTTAAATAATCAAATAGGAGTAATTTCAAGATATTTGTAATAGGCTGACAATTATCTACATGATTATAGGCTAATGTTTGTTGCCTTTAGTTCCCCTTTAACTAATGTCCAATGAAAATGGAGAGGCTCTAGTCAGGGGGGGGGGCAGTACAAATGAGCATATTACTAAAAATTATGTAATGCACTATTTATGATCATGGAAATTGCATAATGGTTATTTTTTTTAAGGGTACATTTTATGTGCAATCAATTGACTAGAAAGGGTGGTTTTGGTGGAATTCTGCAACAAGTTGAGTAGTGAGACATATTATTTAGTAGAATGTTTTCTTACAGATTTCTTTTTTCCGATTGATACTACATCAATCGTGTTATCAAGAGCATATCTAAATTTGATGATTTTTGTCATGATAAAAGGTTTTGTTTGTACAATGCATTTGAAAAGATATGTGCCCATGCATTTTTAGCAGTCCCTGGACTGATCACAGCAAGTCAACAACTTTGAATGGGAGTTCATAACAATGCTTCTTTTCCAAGTTTACAAAGATTTGTGAATGCCTCCAAAATTTCTGCCATGGCTTTTGAATTCATGCAAAAGCCATGACGGTTGGGGTTTTTCCACATCCATTGGTTGAATGTACAATTCTCCTGCTAAAATGATGTGAGGCAAAGTAATTAAACAAATATGAAGAGTATTATGATCTTTTCACTTGCAGTTAGTCCTGAGGTGCTTATGACCTTCAACCCAAAGGGTTTTTTGAAGAAAAATAAGAAAAACAGAGTTCAAAAATTCTTTTGGTTAAGTTGGGTAAAAGTTGCAGCTCCAGGTTCAAAGTTGTATCTTGGTTGTGGAAGCCAATTACCATCCATATTTTATAGAATGATGGAGGCATCATTGTTCAACAAAGCTCTAAAATGTCATTTTTCGCACTTTGCCTGATGAAATAGACTTAAGTTGTTTTCAGAGTAGAGGGGAGGGGCAGTAACACAGATCTAAATGAGGGGATAGATTAAAGAGAGAGAGAGAACACCAGTTACATGTATCATGAGAATCTCATCTTTTTAGAAAATTATAATCTTTACATGTGATAAATGACAAGAAAGGGCGCTTAATACATGTAGGTGCAGTTCTGGAAACAAGTCAAGTTAACTTATGAATCTAAAAGGCACATTGACATATCTTTTTCTACGATTTTTTTAAATAGATTTCTTTTTTCTGAAGGATACTAACATGTAGGCCTGCTGGTATCACATTATCAACAGTAAATATATATAAACTTGGTTATATTTCTCATGTAAAAGAAGAGGCTCTACAATGAATTTTGAAAGGATAATTTCCCTAGATGCATTTGGAGAGGGCCCTGGACTGATCACAGCTTGTCAACAACTTTGAATAGGATAATAACAATGCTTCCTTTTCAAGTTTACAAAGATTTATGAATGCCTTAGAAATTTTTGCAGCAGCTTTTCAATTTATTCAAAAGCCATGACGGTTTGGAACTGGGGTTTTCCACTTACATTGGTTGAATGTACTAATATTCTGCCAAAATAAGACTTTGAGACAAAGTTGAGGAAACAAAATATGATCAAGAGTACTTCAATCTTTTCAATCGTTGTTTGTCCAGATATATTAGGGAGTTTTTGGATGTGTTGACGTGAGCTTAATGATTTTTAAAGGATAATTTGCCCACGCATTGGAGAGGTCCCTGGACTGCTCACAGCTGCTTTGAAAGGGAGTTAATAACAATACCTAAACTTCCTTTTCAAGATACCAAAATATTTGAATACCTCCAAAATTTCTGCCATGCCTTTTGTATTTATGCAAAAGCTATGACGGTAGGGGTTTTCCACACACATTGAATGTGCTGATCTCCTGCCCAAAATGACTTTGAAACAAAGTTTAGGAAACAAAATATCAAGAGTGATCTTTTCAATCGTCTTTTGTCCTGATCTATTATCTCCAGCTTGGAGGTACTCAAAAAAAAAAAAGGAGAAAAGCAGGCTTTCAGAATGCTCCTTGTAAAGATGGGAGGGATAGGCCTGTCCAAGTTCAGACATGTGTTGGGGATGTTGCGGTCCATCAGCCACCCAGATCCCAGAATGAGTTTTGCAAATATTAAGAAAATTTCACTGTCTGTTACATTTGGTTTTGGTATAATATACCTTGCAATAGCCTGTTTAAATATCCTTGCAGTCTCTTGCTAATTGTACCATAATGATAACTGTTCAGGCCAGCTAGAGGACCTTTTTTTTTCTTGTCAGAGATTTTTGGACTTAAACTAGACCCCAAAATGCTGAGGACCTTTTTTTTGCTCACAGCACCCCCCAGTAACAAAATCGTTCCCACTGTACCTACCAATATAAGCCACTTCGGAGATGCAATCTGAGCATGAGCAGATAAAGGTCATCTGTACCAAATTCTAAAACCCACTGACACTAATATTCGATATGTGCTCATGAATGTCATGTAATCATTATTCAATTATGCACTAATGGTGCATTCCATGATATCCAGGTGGAAGTATTCTTTTTAAAGGGGGAAACAAAAGCTATTCATGAGGCACCTCTATCACTCCCAGAGTCATTTTTCTGAAGTGCACATAAAGGGACCCTCCATGTCTAAAATATCTGTGGATATTTGGGGTCATTTGTACCATGCGCTAACCCCGAACTGGCTTATTGGGGGATGTCTTGGGGGCACCACCCCCAAGAGCACCAAAAATTTATTCAAATTTATTTATTCAAACATATTTATACAGGATAACATCAGTTTTAGGACTGTTTTACATCTTGGTCATGGTAATAATGACAGTAATCATATTAATTTTTGCTTCTTCTTCTTCTTTAAACCCTGTTGCAAGAATATAAACAAAGTTGGTAGGTAAAATAGGTATCATCCTTAGAGGAAGGATACCTCAATTTCTTAAACAAGGTACCATGCCCCCAATGGTACTTGATTTCAAGTACATCTTTTTAATGTACTTCCACCAAAAATGACTTTGAGGCAACATACTCAATCAAATTGCATCAACAGTATTTTGATCTTCCCACTTTCAGTTAGTCGTCCTGATACGTGTGCTTATGATCTTCAACTCAGTGTTTTTTTGAAGAAAAGAAAAAGTTTTCTTCTCTTGGTTAAGTTGGGAAACATTTGCAGCTCCAGGTTCAAACTTGTTTCAAGGTTGTGGAAGCCCATTACTATCCATATATTTTACAATGATTTAGGCATCATTATTCAACAAAGTTCTAAAAAGAATTTTTTTCACCTACTATTACAAATTGTGCTGCACATACAGTTGCATGTCATGTTTGGAAGGACAGGAAAGGAGTTTTAATTATTATATAGTAAAGAGCTCACATACATGTAAGCAAACAAAGAAACAATCTACACTGCCATCTTTCTATGTGTTGAAGCTCATGGACAGTTTTGGTCGCAAAAAGGAAATTGGAAAGAAAGTGTTCCATACAGTCCTACATGTATGTTCGGACCTTTTAACCTCGATGGCTCCCCACGCAACAGTCTCTTGGTGGATGAAATATGAATTATCAAGACCAGCGATTAGGGAGAGGATTTGGAAGGGAGTCCACTGTCATGCGTACATGTATGCCGAGTGGAAGGTGGGGGGGGGGGTATATGCACTGTCGTGACTTTACTTGAATGGCTTGCATAGTCAGAAGACTAGCAAAATAGGTAGCTATACATAGATTTATCTAGCAAATAATAAAATCAGTTCTGATTTTACCGTTTTGACCTCTTCAGCATGTTCCAGAATTTGTGCAGAAGTCACTAATCATTCAGAATGCCAGTCTCTCTCTCAGAATGGAGGGTACGGATTGGGACCTATGTCCCACGTATGCCTGTCATCAAGAGTGTGGATGATGAGAGCAAGGTGGATTCATCAAAGAAAACAATGGGACCTACAGCAGAGGCAGACCACCAGATATCAACAGGCAAGACACCCTCTAAACCTGAGAATGGTGACAGCTCTTACAGAGAGAATAATGAACAAAAGACACCAACTGCAGCAGACCAGATCATAGGCACACCATTGAAAGAGTCGAAGAAGAGAAAACGTCACAACCGAAAGGTATTAAAAGTCATCTGTTATCAAGTAAAAATGAGAAACCATGTACTCATATCCTTTACATGTGTATTGTTGAAGAACAATAGGGTTGTTGCATGTAGATTTATATTTCACTTCCGACATTTACAGTTAACAACAAAATTATTCATACCCCTTGGAAAATTCTGGTTTTTTGCATTTTTCCTAAAAATGAATGGTTAACTGAATTGAATTGCACATCACATGAATACATTTAGTTATCATCTGCAAATGAATGCTGTTTCTGGTTTCACCTCATTTGCATAACAATAGAAAGGTGAATTATCCAAACTGGGTGATGTTCAAAATTATTCATACCCTTGGTGATCTATTGACTTTGTCAATCAGTATGAATCCAGTCCTTGTGATTATTGCTCGTAACACTTTCTTCACACTGTTCTTCACACTGTCACAATGCTTCTGGATGTCTCTACTGAGATATCAGGCCAATACCTGGTCTCCAATGGCCCAATCTCCTTGAGGATGTTGTCCACACATGCCTGGTCTTCAGGGGATTTGGTGGATTTAAAGCAGATTTTGTGTTTGCAGGTGGTGTAGTTTTAGAAGTCATGAGGATAGGACTATGATATTGATATTTTCGTTAATATTCCTTACATTTTAATGACAATTCTGTATCTAAGTTGAAACAAAGCACTCTTCCTGGAGAGACTTCCCTAGAGGCATTCACTGTTACACTGTCAAGGGAAGGTATTTCCTGATACTTTTGTTCCTTTATGTTTAGGGAGGTCATGGTAGTTGTCTAAAGGTTGGATGGTGCCAATTTTATCAGTTTATTCAGTTACACTGATTGACACATTTTTGATATGGACACCTGCAAGTGGGTACTCTAGTGAAGCTTAAAATACTGATCTTTATGTTCCAGTGCACTGTCAAACTGGTAGCATTTTGTGCACTGCAGCTGGTAACATGGAGGGCATATGGTATAAATTTGGTTTACATTCATTTTGATATCAAGGATTGTAGCTTTCATACCAAAGATACAAAAATATACCATATGAAGATTGATATACAGTAACAGTCAATGTGGGATGTGTATGGTACTCAAAGGTTACATACTGTTATTCATGGTGACCTGACGTTAGAGTCATGAAATGACTTTAATATCACCAACATGGCCTTCCTGAGCACTCTGATTAAGAATGGGGCCAATGAATAAAGGTGAAACCTCCCACAGGCAGTGCAAAAGGGAAGGGCTCTTCAGGAATGGTGCTTTGCTTCATAAGTAGATACAGAATTTTCATTAAAATGCATGGAATAAATGACCGAAAATTTCAATATCATAGTCCTGTCATCATGAAGTCGATAACTGCATCACCTGTAGGACACGAAATCTAATGAACTCCCTGAAGGTCAGGTGAAGGCATGTGTGGACACATCCTCAAGGAGATTGAGCCATTGGAGAACAGGTACTGGCCTGATATCCCAGCAGAGACCCCTCCGGAAGCCTTGTGACGGTGTATTATAATAAAGTGAATTACAAGCATTAATCACAAGGATCGGATTCATACTGATTGACAAAGTCAATAAATCACCAAGGGTATGAATAATTTTGAACATCGCCCAGTTTGGATAACTCACCTTTTCTATTGTTATGCAAATGAGGTGAAACCGGAAACGGCATTCATTTGCAGATGATAACTAAATGTATTCAAGTGATGTGCAAGTAACTTCATTTAACCATTCATTTTTAGGAAAAATGCAAAAAACTAGAATTTTCCAAGGGGTATGAATAATTTTGTTGTTAACTGTATATGGGCAGTGATTTCTTTTCCTGACTGGGAGACGCAACATTCAAGAAAGCTGACCTACCTAACAGGAAAGAGGAGTTTGCATTTTGCAATATCAAAACTTTGCATTATAGTGCCACTCTCGGTAAATTATATTCATCGTTTTGTGAAATTTTGCATTTCGTAAATAGGAACATTTCAGTTTACAGCACTTTGATCACACAGGCATATCAAAGTCTGATCATAATGTCCATACTTTTTCTCTGTTCTCCTAATTTGGTTAGGCATACCCCTGAAAAACATTATTTTGTGAAAATTTTGCATTTTGTAAATATAGGTACTTTTCATTTGAGAAAACAGATCATCCAAGCAGATAGGGGTCTTATGGTAATATCAATACCTTTTATGTGCTTTCCTGATGGGGTTAGGCATCCCCCTGAAGAAATTTCCAGGGGGACTTATGTATCCCCTGTCCAACCCCAACCCAGATTGCTGCCCTTAGATATTAATTATAACTGAAGAAAATTAGACCTGAAGAAAATTAGACCATGCAAGCTAGAAGATGTTAATAATCAAGGTGATTATTTTGGGGAAAGTGTGAGAAACATGTGCTTTACAGTGCTGGTCAAATCACTTACATGGGAATTACACCTTGAAGTAAAATTCATCTCACAATCCAGAGTGTACCCCAAACTTTTGACAAGCACTGTATGTTCATATCGTGTACATGCACATGTACTATCAAACCCTTCAGAATAAATTAAAGGGTCACTAAAATAAAAAAAATAATTGCCCATTTTTCGTAGGAAGGTGTCATCAGGAGCCAAAAAATATCCATCACACAATTTTGTATGCATTCAGTCACATTTTATAATCATTTGAAAAGTGCATTTTTGCTGATTTACACAGTCATAAGCCCCGCCCCTAAAAAAACCCATCGAAGCGACATCGTGATCATGTGATCTGTGACGCATGAAAAGTAAGGGAGAATATTCCACTAACCTATACCGTGCGCGTCCGGAGGCCCCCGGCAGGCCTAGCCCGGTGCCGAGCATGATATTCACCGCATCGACCATTTGCATTGCGTATTTTCGTGTGTTTAATTCCTCACAATAACTTTGATTTGGGGACACAGTTTCATCAATAATGGCTAATCGGTGTATAGTTGCGGGCTGTAGCAAGACCCCTAAAATGGTGTAAGCCTACATCATTTTCCTAAAGATGAAAATCTACGGAAATTGTGGGTCGCAAATGTAAAGCTCATGCGGGCAGAGTGGCAAGGGCCGGCCAAGTGAGTGGAGTACAATCTGCAGCGATCACTTTGCCGAAGATGATTTTGAGGATCCTGGCCTGTATTCCGAATTTGGCATGAAGAGAAGGATAAGCTAGCTAAAAGATTCAGCTATTCCAACGATCAGACTTGGAGTCAAGTCTTCCAATCTGTTTTCAACGAAAGCAGCTGCAGCAGCTTCATCCGTAGACCGAAAATTCTGTCACTCGTTCGTCGAACGAGAGACAGCATGTTCGGTCTACTTTACCCGTAACTCCAGGGAGCTCCAACGCGTTGGAGCTCCCTGTAGGAGTAACTTCACCCACGGCCCTTCACCGTATTCTGCGAGGGGTTCAAACATATAATATGGTCGAATTCCCCCTTGCCACTCACCACTCGAGCTTCGCCTTCGGGGTCTGATAAATCAGAGTTCGTATCTGCATGGCTCAGAAAAGTCCTCCAACTCGGAATCGCGGGCACTTTTCCTCTCTCTATATAAGTTACTCGAATTCAGCCAAAATCTAAGTCAGTACTAACGTATTATGTAAAGCGAAGGAAAAAATAAAACCCGTAAAGTGAAATAAACAAAACAAAAGCGTTCACCAGTCGCTATGTACGAGGGGAACATAGTCACTGCCGTACTAAAAATGTGTAGGACATTGTACATACAGACGCATAAAACGGCTGTGCACGCGTTTATGACCAATGCAAAACTTTCTTTCGGCAAGCTCAGATGGATGAGAACATTGTTCAAAAGAAAAGCTAAAAAACAAAACAAGAGCTGTATATTTGGGCAAAAGCGTTTTCTGATCTTGTAGAAAATATATTGCTAATGATTATTCACTCCTAAGATTATATTGATTAATTTCCTTTTTTCATAAATTGTCCGTTGAACAGAGGGGTCAAATACCGCATTCTGTGTACAATATTATATGCTGCAGCCTGCAGATCTTGTGCCTCTTACTTTTCATACGTCACTTGGGGGTTAGCCAATCAGCTCACGAGTTTTAAGGAAAGGTCCCAAAACCTCTACTTTTCCCCCTTTTTCGCCAAAACGAGACATAATTTGGACAATCGATTGGCAGATTCGTGATTAGAAGGCAAATCTACATGGAAAGAGCACCCATTTTCTCCCTAATTTAGTCAACCTTTAAAGGTTTAAGCCATTGTATGATTTTTTTTTTCATTACAAAAAAATTCTATCAGGGAAGCTGTGGACCTGATCAGGCTTGTGGTGCATTCTTATCATTTCGTTGTTTCCTGAAATCTGGTGCGAGTCCACTTCTGAGATTCATGCTTCTTGTGTTCACAGCCATTCTTCTTGTAAGATCTGGAGATGTGGAAGTGAACCCGGGTCCTAATGAAGGGTAAGCAAATTAAGCATCTCATTTAATAGGCATTGTAGGTACATGTTGTACATCTTTGTATAATCTAGACACCTAATAATTGTATCCCCCGAACTAGTGTTCGGGGATACCATGGATTTGGCATCGTCGCGGCGCGTCCGCCGCAGAGATTTTCTTGTGAGCGCTCTACTGGCTGCATTTTTTGTCGGATCACGTTCAAATTTCACATGGAGATGCATAATGGTAAGATGAAGAAGCCTATTGTTTTTGGTGTGGGCGGAGTCATGGTTGCCATGGTAACCATATTTTAAAAGAAATAGTAAAGATTTCCTTGTGAGCGCTCTACCGGCTGCAGTTCTTGTCAGATCACCTTCAAATTTCGCATGGAGTTGCATTATGGTAAGATTAAGACGCCTATTGTTTTTGGTGTGGGCGGAGTCAACAATGTTGCCATGGTAACCATATTTTTAAAAGAAATGAAAGACTTTCTTGTGAACATTTATGAATTCGTCTGATATTTGTGCCATGGCTTTTAAATTTATGCAGAAGCACTGACGGTTGGGGTTTTTCCACATGCATTTTTATGCCTCCGCCCACCGTAGGTGGTGCCGGAGGCATTATGTTTTCGGGTCGTCCGTCCGTCCCCTTTTCGTTCTCGCGATAACTTCAAAACCATTCTTTGGATCAGTTTGTAACTTGGCCCATGTATGCATATGGGAGGGACGATGAACTGATTAAATTTTGGGGTCAAAGGTCAAAGGTCAAAGGTCACAGAGGTCATTATGTACATAAAAATGGTTCGTTCTCGCGATAACTTCAAAACCGCTTTTTTGATCAGTTTGTAACTTGGCCCATGTATGCATATGGGAGGGACGATGAACTGATTAGATTTTGGGGTCTCAAGGTTAAAGGTCACAGAGGTAATTATGTACATAAAAATGGTTCGTTCTCGCAATAACTTTAGAACTGTTTGACGGATTAGCTTCTAACTTGGCCCATGTGTGCATGTGTGAGGGACGATGAACTGATTAGATTTTAGGGTCTTAAAGTCAAAGTTCAAAGGTCATAGAGGTCATTATATACATGAAAATGGTTCATGATGTATGGAGTCCAGGCCTACCTATTTTAGAAATTTCAAGGGGACAGTGTCTATTTGCTATAAAATATCTATTTCCTTTGTGTATTTGATGATTATAAGTCATCAATGGTAAGTTTTTTATTTGTACGGGATGGAAATGAAATGAAATAAATTTTCTGTCTTCTGTGCTTTTTAAGTGAAAAGATTTGTAATTTTGTTGGACAATCCGTTTTAGAGTGTACATGTATGCCATACATTTCCAATTTGGTGATGGCGGAGGCATAAATTCGACCGCGCGTGGTCGAAGATTCATCTAGTTTTTAATGTACTTCCGCCAAAAATGACTTTGAGGCAAAATAATCCATCAAATTGCATCAAGAGTATTTTGATCTTTTAACTTTCAGTTAGTCATGATGTGCTTATGATCTTCAACTCAAGTTTTTTTTTAGCTCACCTGAGCCTTAGGCTCGAGTGAGCTATTGCGATTGAAATTTGTCCGTCGTCCGTCGTGCGTTGTCCGTTAACTTTTTACATTTTCATCTTCTTCTCCAAAACCCAAGATCGGAATTCAACCAAACTTGGTTGGAATCATCCTTAAGGGTAGGGGACCCAAAGTTACTAAAATGGTACATGTGGTCCCCAGGGGGACCCAGGGGGACCCAGGGGGAGGGCCCCCAATTGTAAAAGCTATGTAAATTTCAAACATCTTCTTCTCCAGAACCAGGCATAGCTCAGACTTGGTATTGTGTATGGAGATACCTCTATAGATGAAGAATGAATGTTGTTCATGAAATTTCTCTGAGTGGCCCTATAGGGGCCCTGTGGGGGTAACATACTGGAGGGGGGGGACGCTGCCAGGCAAAATGTACATTCTGATCTTCTCTAAAACACATGATCGGAATTCAATCATCCTTAGGGGTAGGGGACCCAAAGTTGCTAAAATGGTAGATGTGGCCCCCAGGGGGGCCCAGGGGGAAGGCCCCCAATTGTGAAAGCTATGTAAATTTCAAACATCTTCTTCTCCAGAACCAGGCATAGCTTAGACTTGGTATTGCGTATGGAGATGATGAAGAATGAATGTTGTTTATAAAATTCTCTGAGTGGCCCTATAGGGGCCCTGTGGGGGTAACATACTGGAGGGGTGGGGGCGCTGCCAGCAAAATGTTCATTCTGAACTTTTTCTCCAAAACACATGATCGGAATTCAACCAAACTTGGTAGGAATCATCCTTAGGGGTAGGGGACCCAAAGTTGCTAAAAATGGTACATGTGGCCCCTAGGGGGGCCCAGGGGGAGGGCCCCCAATTGTAAAAGCTATGTAAATTTCAAACATCTTCTTCTCCAGAACCAGGCATAGCTCAGACTTGGTATTGTGTATGGAGATACCTCTATAGATGAAGAATGAATGTTCATGAAATTTCTGTGAGTGGCCCTATAGGGGCCCTGTGGGGGTAACATACTGGAGAGGGGGGGGGGGGGGTCACTGCCAGGCAAAATGTACATTCTGATCTTCTCCAAAACACATGATCGGAATTCAACCAAACTTGGTAGGAATCATCCTTATGGGTAGGGGATCCAAAGTTGCTAAAATGGTACATGTGGCCCCTAGGGGGGCCCAGGGGGAGGGCCCCCAAGTGTAAAAGCTATGTAAATTTCAAACATCTTCTTCTCCAGAACCAGGAATAGCTCAGACTTGGTATTGTGTATGGAGGTACCTCTATAGACGAAAAATGAATGAATTTTTTCTGGGTGGCCCTATAGGGGGTCTGTGGGGGTAACATACTGGAGGGGGGGGGGGTGGGGCAAGTTGTCCGCCATCCATAAACTTTTTACATTTTCAGCTTCTTCTCCAAAACCCATGATTGGAATTTCACCGAACTTGGTAGGAAGCTCAGACTTGGTATTGTGTATAGAGATACCTCTATAGATGAAGAATGAAAGTTGTTCATGAAATTTTTCTGGGTGGCCTTATAGGGGCCCCTGCACCAGATGTGAATTGATCCACCTCAGGTGAGCGTCGTGCCCCCTGGGGCTCTTGTTTTAAGAAAAGAGAAAGATTTCTTCTCTTGGTTAAGTTGGGAAACATTTGCAGCTCTACGTTCAAACTTGTTTCAAGGTTGTGGAAGCCCATTACTATCCATATATTTTACAATGATAGACCAGTTCATAGTTAGCGCATGGTACAAATGACCCCAAATATCCACAGATATTTTAGACATGGAGGGTCCCTTTATGTGCACTTCAGAAAAATAACTCTGGGAGTGATAGAGGCGCCTCATGAATAGCTTTTGTTTCCCCCTTTAAATTCAATACTTCCACCTGGATATCATGGAATGCACCATTAGTGCATAATTGAATACTGATTACATGACATTCATGAGCACATATCAAATATTAGTGTCAGTGGGTTTTAGAATTTGGTACAGATGACTTTTATCTGCTTATGCTCAGATTGCATCTACGAACTGGCTTATTGAGGCATCATTATTCAACAAGGTTCTAAAAAGAATTTTTTCACCTACTCTTACATATTATGCTGCACATACAGTTGCATGTCATGTTTGGAAGGACAGGAAGGGAGTTTTAATTATTATATAGTAAAGAGCTTACATACATGTAAGCAAACAAAGAAACAATCTATACTGCCATCTTTCTATGTGTTGAAGCTCATGGACAGTTTTGGTCGCAAAAAGGAAATTGGAAAGAAAGTGTTCCATATAGTCTCATTTTGTTCTTATTTAAATAAAGGTTTCTATGAGATCATGTGGTATTCGATCAATGATTTCCGGTGAATTGTAGTGTAAATATTTGTAAGGAACGCTAGATCATGGTAATACTGTCCTACAGGTATGTTCAGACCTTTCAACCCAGATGGCTCCCCACGCAACAGTCTTGGGGTTTCGCGTGGAGATAGCTTGTGTGTCACTGTTTGTGGAATACCCATAATCCTCATAGGTTTTGCACATGGTATGGTGTATAGTGCACTCTGCCGTTGTTGGAAGTTTATATCTCTGGCCCGGTATATAAATTTTTTTTTTTTACCTCTCATCTGTTAAATATTTTACTTTAGGAGGTGAAATCTTCACAGCATCTTAGTATTGCTACGATCTGGCTGTTTATCAACAAAAATTCAAGAAATCTCACGAAAAGTTTTTGAGAAAGAGCCAAAACAACACATTATCTTTAACTGAAGAAAGTGGAGGTTCTCAAGGCATTTACAGCATGGGGAAGGGGAGCATCAATAATAACTAGGATCTAAATAAAAATGACCTAACTTTTCCATTAAAATTTGCATAACATAGAGAAAGTACATGTTTTTGAAAGTACTTTTAATATGCAATAAAATGACTAAAGACATTTTAGGTGCAATTCTGCAAACAAGTGGAGTTAATTGCAAATTGCACATTGTGACATATCATTCTGTAGAATGTTTTCTTATATATGGATTTCCTTTTTGGATGGATACTACATGTACCTGTACCATTAACTATCTAGATTTGATAATTTTTGTCATGGTTAAAGGAGAGGCATAACAATGAATTTTGAAAGGAAAATGTGCCCACTACCACAATAACAAAGAAGCATATTTTAAAGGGATGGTCCATCCTGATTACAAGTTGGTTTTAAAAGAAGCAGAAAAATTAAAGAAACAGATCAGTGAAGGTTTGAGCAAAATCCGACAAGAAATAAGAATTTTTGAAGTGGTAATCAATCAGACACAAATTGGCAACTCCGTGACGTATCTTGCGAGCCCCTCTCCCATTTGCCCTGTACCCAAAAAATCATTAAATTTCCATTTTCTCTATAGGAAATATTCAGTCGTACATGCACCTTAGATATAATCATTGCTCATATGCTGTGACACAAAACCTGTAGGAAACAAATCTATTCCTTCATCAAAAACCAAGAAAATAAAAATTTATTAAATTTTCTGTACTGAGAAAATGGGAGAGGAGCTCGCAAGATAGGTCACGGAGTTGTCAATTTGTGTCTGATTAATTACAACTTCAAAAATTCATAACTTTCTTATTTCTAGTCGGATATTACTCAAACCTTCACTGATCTGTTTCTTTAATTTTTCTGCTTCTTTTAAAGCCAACTTGTAATGAGGGTGGACTATCCCTTTAAGTTTCTGGATATGAAAAGGAACAACAACAGTGGCAAAATCTGGGATGGGGGCAAAATTACAAAAGAAATGGGCGAAAGCTGCACATGTACCTGAATCTTGCGAAGGAAGTGAGATGGAATAGAGAGGTCATTGAGATCACTGAGTAGCCATTGGAGAAGGGGGATGGGGAAGTTGTATTCATTCAGAACAATTGGTCTAAGCTAAGGGGGTGGGGTAGGGTAATTGAGCAGAAGAAGAGTATTGATTAATCTTAAACTGGGCTTAATATTTTCACTTGAAAAAGGGAACACAAAAAAGAGGGGGTGTCATTTGGGCACAAGGGGAAAAGTCCTAGAGAAAATAAATTGTTTTAAGCCGAGGGTGAGTGGGCAAAAATATTCCAATCTTCTTTTCTTTTTTTTGGGAGGGGGTGTTAATATTTTCATGTACTTGATCAAAACAATACTCTGCAAAGGATACACAGAATAATGGAGAGGGGTAGACAAACTGCCCCTAATGGCAGAGTGGCTACTTCCCCAGAATATAAACAGCAATAGAGTGATCGTGAAGGGGGTGGGGGATGACAACAAATAGGCAGGAAAAGAGAAAAATACAACAAAAGAAAACCAATCTCACTAAGAAATGGGATTGCAAAGGGATAAATTAAGGGATGCTCTGATGCTGGAGGGGGGGGGGGGTGCAAATTTTGTATGGGTATGTTATTTTTTAAATCCATTTTCAGTTTCCCCTTTATAATTGGTCATATTTTCTGTCTATGGAATATGATGTCCACCATCTCCTTTGTTAGTATCATGTTGGCTGTTTAGTACACCATCTCCATTTAACTTGACTGTGTTGTGCACATAAAGAATGTATAGTCCTATTATATGCTATAATTATTTCATATTTAGACACAGCTTATTCTATCCTGGGACAGAGCTTATATTACTATAACTCACATTTTTTCGTAGTTAAGTAGGAGAAAAACAGTGTTTTAGGATGCTCCTGGTAAAGTTTGAAAATATTGGCAGCTCCAAATTAAATTGCATGCATTGATGCTCTGGAGGCCTGCAAGGCCTACCTTCAAAGATACCGGAATGATCGAGGCGTAATAGTCACGTATGTTTGTGCCATTCACTTTGAGAGTGGGGCCATTTTGAAAGGATCTGCACTACGCCAGGGATATCTTCGACTCTGCGCAAAATTGAGTTAGCCAAGAGAATTGATCGCAAATACTTGTAACATGATGTGCAAACAAATGACAAGAAAGGGTATAATGGTTCAATACTTCAAACAAATGCAGTCAACTTGTTACTTTAGAAAACTCATTCAGACCTACATGTAGGACAGTGTACCTTCCTGTATTGTGCAGTGGCATTGCATGGATCCAGCCATTGAAGGGGTACAGGTCTGACTTGATAGATGAAATATGAATTAATAAGACCAGCGATTAGGGGGAGGATTTGGGAGTGAGTCATATCTGTTATCTGGCCCTATAGGGGCCCTGTGGGGGTAACATACTGGAGGGGGGGGGGGGGCGCTGCCAGGCAAAATGTACATTCTGATCTTCTCCAAAACACATGATCGGAATTCAACCAAACTTGGTAGGAATCATCCTTAGGGTAGGGGACCCAAAGTTGCTAAAATGGTACATGTGGTCCCCAGGGGGGCCCAGGTGGAGGGCCCCCAAGTGTAAAAGCTATGTAAATTTCAAACATCTTCTCCAGAACCAGGAATAGCTCAGACTTGGTATTGTGTATGGAGATTTTTTTCTGGGTGGCCCTATAGGGGGTCTGTGGGGGTAACATACTGGAGGGGGGGGGGGGGGGGGAGTGGGGCAAGTTGTCCGCCATCCATAAACTTTTTACATTTTCAGCTTCTTCTCCAAAACCCATGATTGGAATTTAACCGAACTTGGTAGGAAGCTCAGACTTGGTATTGTGTATAGAGATACCTCTATAGATGAAGAATGAAAGTTGTTCATGTGCTAGAAAGAACCCCGGGGGGGGGGGGGGGCACTCAACCTGTTTTTGGATGTGGGTGTGCCGCTGCCAATCTCAAAACAGGGGGCTAAGGAGCTAAATGGTTAATTGAGGAAGCTCAGTTTTGAGGGTCTAAGGAGCTAAATAGTTAATTGAGGAAGCTCATTTTTGAGGGTCTAAGGAGCGAAAGGGCACATGTGCAGAGCTAATTTTAGCTGCTCGCGATCTCACTACTCTGGTACACATATACGGTGCATGAGCTGAGTCAGCGGTCGCAGCGCTGTTTTTAACGCTGTACATGCCGCGCCACTGCACTGACTCGATGTCGCATGCAGATTGTTCTCGCTGAGCCGCCGCTAGCACTAGTAATACCGCGTTCAGTTAGGGGGCACTAGGCCGCCCAGCTCCCCCGCTGCGCTGGCCTGGGAGGCTAGGGAGCGACCGTTCCCGGACAATGGGCTGTGCGCATTGTTTTCTCATATTCTAGGGAGCGAGTCGGAAGCCAATCGAGGTGCGGTTAGTGAAAATCTGAAAATCGCATATCATGAGAGCGACCCGAGAAGGTTGAAAATGGGGGACGTCACAGCGGCACATACATGTGTGACATATATATGTGAGTGCCCCCCCCGGGGATGCGAAGAACATGCACCAGATGTGAATTGATCCACCTCAGGTGAGCGTCGTGCCCCCTGGGGCTCTTATTATGAAATTTGTGTACTAGAGGCTTTTTGTAAAATTGATTTGAAAGGAGAATGTGCCTACGCAATTAGAGAGGTATGTGGACTGATCATAACAAGTCAACAACTCTGAGTGGGAGTAAGTAACAATAATTCCTATAAGCTTTCATCTATGAATGCCTCTAAAACTTCTGGCATGGCTTTTGAATTTATGCAAATGCCATGACGGTTGAGGTTTTTTCACACATCGGTTGCATGCATTGATTTGCAGCTAAAAGTGACATTGAGGCACAGTAATGAAACAAATATTGAGATGATGATCTTTGAAGGTTTGCATGGTGGAGCTTATAACGTGGAGAAGGTTTACGGTTCACCATGTGTGTTGGTAGGGGAAAAGGAAATTAGAAATGGATAGACGAGAAAGGATGACAAGAGAGAAAAGAAGAAATATTCTTTCGTGACAATGGGTGAAGTCCTGAAAAGGACTGTAGACCAGATGAGATGAGATGAGAAGACTTGGTTGATGATCGATGGATGAGCAGCGATGGATTGAGTAGCGAAGGTTTGAGTAGATGAGGCTTGAGTAGGAGGTTACTCGACGTTTCGGACAGGTTGACTGTCCGTCATCAGGAGTGATATCGAGTAGTTTAATCTGTTCAATATTAGTTAGACCTGACAAAAATTTACCTTCAACTTGCAAGGTTTTTTTGAAAGAAAAGTCGAAAAACAAATTCTAAAGATTCTCATGGTTAAGTTGGGAAACATAAGTAGCTCAATTCCATATTCTATTGACATTATGGAGGCCTTTACAATTTGAATTCTAGAAAAATGATCTAGGCATCAATGTTCAACAACATTGTAGAAAACGTGGATAAGGTTTACGGTTCACCATGTGTTAGTCCTGATAAGGACTGTTGGGATATTGAAATGAGGGTAGAGAATGATGGGAGAAGGGGAGAAAAGGAGGAATTGATAGTTAAGAAAGAAACAAGGTATAAGAAGTTATCTTTCGTGAGAGTGAAGTCCATAGAAGGACTGTAAACCAGATGAGAAAGGTGGCTGGAAGAGGAAGAGTAGATGAAGTGACGAGTCTCGGCGGTGGAGAATAGATCCGGTGAGAAGTCTCGGCGATGAAGAGTAGGAGAGATGAGGCGTCTCAACCCACGCACATATACCCTGCCGCCGCCATCGCTAACTCACTCCTGATGACGGGCAGTCAACCTGCCCGGAACGTCGAGACGCCTCATCTCTCCTACTCTTCATAAACCGTAAACCTTATTAGTCCAGTCATTATCGGAGGTGTCGTGGTATAGTGGTTCATTCACTTGACTCTCATTCCAAGGGTTGAGGGTTCAAATCTCAGCCCGGCACTAGCGTCTTTTGGCAAGACATTAATCCACATTTGCCACTCTCCACCCAGGTGTAATAAATGGGTACCTGGCAGGATATATTCCTTGAAATGCACTGTGCGCTGATTACGGCTGCCGGAGCTAAAACCAGGGTAATAATATCCAAAAACCCTTTGGAAGCGCATAGGGACGTTATATTATAATGTGATATGCGCTGTACAAGAACAGTGGTAGTATTATTAGGTGGTCTGTCGTAGTCGACAGACCACCTCTTAATTTCATCAGAATTTTCTTTATTATTATTTATTATTAGGTGATCTGTCGTAGTCGACAGATCACCTATTGTATTCGTACGAATTGCCTTTCTTGGTCTTTTTTTTTTCTTCCACTTTCTTGTTGCCACGAAATCTCAAAAACTTTTCAGTCAATTTTCATGACATTTCCGTCAGTCATCAGGTCATATAAGGTCAAGCTCCAAAATCTTTTTCAAGGTCATCGGGTCATCGTGTCATCGTGACGTCATCCAGACGCCATTTTGTAAAATGACATTATCGATCATATCTTCATAACGAGTCATCAAAAATGAACCATATTTGACACACATGAACTTCAGGTCAAGGGTCAACATAAAATGTCATCAAAATCCGCGCACGTGTCATGACGCGCACGTACACGCGCGTCAAAATTTAAAAATGCTCCAAATCACTTTTTAATCAAATTAGAGTACGGTTCAGCACATTTTAAGCATTTCAAAATTTTTCGTCCGTACGTGTCCGTGTGCGCGTTATGCGCGCGCAGCGCGTAAATAACGTAAAAACGCCGTTTTTTCGCATGGTATGTCTTCGTGACACTATTCTTGACAATTTCCAACTATTTACAGTCATTTTCGACCTTCCATAATGCCACACGCGCTCGTCAAACTTTCAAATTCCTCCGCGCGTCAATAGGCATTCTCGTGTAAAAAGTGGGGAAAACATGCCTATCTAGAATTCGCCATAGCTCCTCAGAATGCACGGATACCCCCAAATTTCTTTACGTATTCTGAAAGCCTGTGAGTTGTAGATTTGAATTCATGCAGAATCTTTGCTTATCTCATGTTCTGATGTCATAATATTTGCACATGAACTAAAAAATATCATTTTGAAAAAAATGAAGTCATCATTTTTGTATTCTTTAGATAATATTTCAGTAATAGGTGGTCGATTTTCTTCCAAATTTTGATATGTTATAGCTGAGACCATTCTCTACCAGATCAGTTGCCACCATTTTTCATTTTGATGAAGGCATCATAGTGAAATTTTCAATTAAAGACGCCATGTCAGAATTTCACCTATTTGCGTGTTATGTCTATGGAAGATGATTTTTTTTCCACTCATGAATCTACATGACATCGTTCTCTGGGCAGTATCTCAGAAATTTTTGGTCTATTTCCTTCGAGATTTTAATATGTTATAGCTGAGACTTTAAGCTTTCATAAGTGTTGTCTCCAATTTTTGAACAAATGTCGGGATTATGCCCAATTTTCAACTACAAAATGGGATTTGAGAATCCCGTTTTTCGTTTACGTGTTATCTCTATGGGAAATATTTTGGTATATTGGTCAAAGCACTTGCCTTCCATTCCGGTGACCCAGGTTCGATCCCCGGTGGGTCCATTAAAAAAAAATTTTTTTTTGCTTCTTTTTGCCTTTCATTTTACTATCTTGTTCGACTATTATAACATACACAATCACAAACCATGCAATAAACTGCCTTATTTTGCATGTTATGTCTATTGGAAAGTAGTCTCCAGTAGTTTGTGTACAACCCTATGGAAATTTTGATTCCCTGTCGTGTATTAGTTCATGGTCATATCTTCATAACGGAAAGTCATTTCTCACTCATATTTGGCAGGATTAAAGCTGATACCAATCCGGTCAATTTCAGAAAATTAGACGCGCGCGTACCCTTATGTTCGCGCGTCAGTGCGCGCACAACAATGAAAAATGCCAACCCCGATAACTCCTAAACAAGTTGGTTGATCTTTCTGAATCTTTCCACAATCATCACATCTTGACCAAACATCATGCACACAAAAAAGCACATTCGTAGCTCAATTTACTGCAATAAATCATATATACCTACCTATTATGCCTGTAGTCTTGACTACGGGACCCCTTCGAGTATTTATCACACATGTGTCACAAAATTGTGCGCACCCCCCGTAATCCTATTGTCCCCTTCGCCACTCACGCGCGTCAATATGCTACGGCCATCTTCCTCTTTCTTGCTCGCCCCCGACGAGTTAGGACGTATTGTCACAGCGCTCCTGAAATCAGGTCGTATAGTATCTTTTTGGTGCGCTTTTTCGCATAGTTAAAGCACTTTTAGGTACCTATATTCGTTTAGATTATAGTACTTTGTGTTTATTAGACACTCTTGCCGATTGCAAGGGATTTTTTGATTCCCTTTCTTGGCATTTATTTTTCTCTTTCACGGTCAGCCCCACGTAGATATTTCCGTGTTTGCGGGTGTTTCCGTTTGTCACCGAGCCTTCGGGTTCGGTGTTTGTTCTTACGGTTTAGGCTGTGAAAATTTCTTTAGTGCGTATCTCCCAAATAAACTTTAGTTTTAGTTTCTGCATTCAGTTGAAGTATTTCTTAATTTGAAAAGTATACTTTATTGTCTGTTTTATTGCAGTGGTATGAATTCGGAAGAAGAAGCAGCTGGGTCAAGGAGACCTGCTTCTTCCGAAGAGTTGTCTAGCAAGACGACTCGGCCTTCCAGAACTCCCCCGAGTACAGCGGTACGCGGGGGAGGGAGGAGGGCCAAAGGTAAGTTGCCTAGTGGTGTTCCCTTGCAGAGTTTGCCAGTTTCGGAGCTTGCGGCTTCGGGACGGGTGGCGTTAACTGAATCGGGATTGTCAACTCCGAAGCCTGTGGTTTCGGGGTGGGTGGCGTCAGATTCTAGTGGTTTGGATATCTCGAATCCAATCCCCCGGTCGCGGAGACCAGAGGGGGGGGCTGTTGTTTCCCGTACGGTAGCGTTCACTCGCTCTGATCCGTTAGGGGAGACGCGCCCCACTACTGCAGGGCAACCCACGGGCTTAGTCCATGTTGGTCTGGGTTCTCAAACCCTAGCCCCCGGCAAACGCCATATGGGGGAACGAGTACTTTCTGGGCTGTCTCAGTTGCCAGCTGATGGGAATGCTCGAGCTAACAATTATGGACGCTCTTCGGAGCAACAGGTGTTTTCACCTGAGTGCGTGACTACTAGTGCTCCCCTATTGCCGCTTTCGAGCGGTCCAATAGTGGGTTCACATGCCTTTAGTAGTCATCGGGCACATACCGAGTCATCTCGGTCTGCCCACGCACTGGGAGCTTTTAGCTCCCAACCCATGGCTACGGCATCTTCTTGCCTAGCTAATATGGGTGATTTGGACGATTCTCAAGGCTCACGCCATGAGCGCTCCAATCCCTTTATGGGAAGTGAACGTCCCTCCGCGGAGGGGTCGGTTCGTGTTTCCGAAGAGGCTTCGGGGATCCGAATGAATCCGATTAAGCGTTCTAAGAAAAGGGTTTCGGCTACGACTCTTGTCGAGCCAGCCAAGAAAAAGGCCAAGAAAAAGGCGAAGAGCGGCAAGGCTTTGCCGGCCTCTTGCCCATCTGGCCTGGCTGACCCGGCTAGCTCCTCTCAAGCTGACATGTTCAGTATGATGCGGGCTTTTGCTCAGAATCAGGGTTGGTCCTTTGTACCGGCTTCTTCAACCCTGACTTCTGTCCCTATTCAGGGATCTCGCTTTGAGTCTAATCAGCCTTTTGTGATTGATTCCTCTTTGTCTGAGACTGATTCGCATGTGCCTCCTACTCCCGCGGCCCTCGGGGCTCCGCCGGGCGAGGAGACTTTTTGTGAACCATGCGGGGACCCGCCTGCGGAGGCCTTTGTTAGCGTTCCTTTGTCTCATTCCACTCGGGTGGAACCAGATTTGGATGCGTCCTCTCAAGCTTCGGTTCCCGAATCGCTTGGGCAGGCGGAGTCTCAATCGCTCAATCTCTGTGGAGTGGAAGCGATTGCTTTGTTGTCCAAATATCTCCCTGAAGTTCAGTCAACCCGCGCGCAGGGTTCGACTTCGCGTTGGAATTTCAAGCAGCAGGTCTCCTCTGAGGGTATTGCTCTTGAGGAGGTTTTCAAGCTGGAGTATGACCGCATTGAGGCCGCTCTGTTGGTTAAGCGATCTAATGCGGTCAGGGGTAAGGCCTTTGCCTTTTGTTCTCAGGACCAAGACAGCTTTTTCAAGGCTAAGATTCTTTCTCCTGAGATTTTAGAGGTTGGTCGTCGCTTGCAGGCGACTAATCCGCTTACCTCCGCTGCGTTCAGGGCGGAGGATAAGATTTGGTCTAATATTGAAAACCACATTAGGTCAGGGATGCGTTTGGCGGTTTTTCAAGGGCTTCTCTCTGACCTTAGGTCCAGGGCGGAGGAGTTGAATGTTACCGATGGTGACAAGCTGATTATTGACGACTTGCTGCATACTCTTTTTTGTCTGCAGTGGTCGCAGCTTTCCACAGCAGCTGCTTCGGCTACGTTCCGTCGCAGGACCTTGGCTCTCTCGGCACTGGGTGTTAGAGAGTCGGGCATTGCTCAACTTCTCCGAGATGTCCCGTCTCGGGGTCCTTCGCTTTTTGGTGGTAAATTCGCTACGGTGTTCCAAAGAGAGATCGATGCGCGAAAGCAGATCTCGGATATGACTAAGCAGTTTCACACTAGCTCTAAGTCAACGCGGGCCCCTGTTCGGCGTAGACCTGCTGGTCCCGCTTCGGGTCAGCGTAGCCGCGTGTCTAGGGTCCCGCCTCCTGAGCCTCAGCCAGCTCCGTCTCGTGGGAGAGGGAGTCGTGGCAGGGGCTTTTCGAGAGGTTCTCGTGGTAAGGCGATGGCTTCGCAGAAGGCCAAGCCTGGATTTTGATGTTTTTCCCCGAGCGCTTGTTCAACCGAATGTGGTAGGTGGCCGACTTCACGCGTTTCTCCCCGCTTGGGAGGCCATCTCCGGGGACGGGTTCGTTCTCTCCGTCGTGCGAGACGGATTCTTCATAGATCTTTGCGCCTCGCTCCCCGGAGGGGCTATAAGAATTCGGTCACCTCCCATGTCTGCCCTGTCTCGGTCTCATGCTTCGAAGGAGATCGAGTCTCTTTTGGAAAAGAGGGCTATAGAAAGGGTAAGAGACAGGCCGTCTCTTTCCCTCTCTCCAATTTTTGTTATTCCCAAGCGCTCGGGAAAACTTCGTTTGATACTGAACCTAAAGAGGATAAACAAATTTATTCCTCCGGTTCATTTTCGTATGGAGACTCTCGCCTCCATTCTTCCGTTGATCAAAAGGGAAGACTACGCGGTCTCGATAGATCTCAAGGACGCGTACTTTCACATTCCCATTCATCGCGCTTCTCGCGATCTTCTGGGGTTCTCCTTCCTATCGGAGACTTATCGTTTTCGGGCTCTTCCCTTCGGGCTGCGTCCGGCCCCTCGGGTTTTTACTCAAGTTGTAGCGGTGCTAGCGGCCTTTCTGAGGCGTCGCGGCCTGCGGTTGTTTTGTTACCTGGACGATTGGCTTCTCCTTGCGGAGTCGCGCGATCGTTTGTTGGACGAGACTCGTTTGCTCGTCTCTCTTACTCAAGACTTAGGTTTCCTAATAAATTGGGAAAAGTCAGAGTTAGTCCCCACTCGCAGCCCAGTTTTTCTGGGGGCGGTGTTAGACATAAGGAATCAGTTAGCTCGGCCCAGTCGAGACAGGATTCTCACCATTGTCTCTGCGGCTCGCAAGCTCTTGCTGGCCAGAAGAGTCTCGGCCAGACAGTGGCTTCAGTTTCTAGGTTATCTAGCCAGTCTAGTCGATGTTCTAGAGGACTGCCGGCTCCTCATGAGACCCTTTCAGAGACATCTCCTCAGGTTCTTCAAGCCGGGAAAAGACTCCCTTTTGGTCTGGATTCCAATACCAGTAAAGATCAAGTCTCTTCTTGCTTGTTGGACGAGCGAGGTGTTTCTCGCGCGAGGCAGGTCCTTCTCTGTCCCTCTTCCGTCGATATCGGTTTCGACGGACGCCTCTCGGTTGGGGTGGGGAGGACACTGCAACGGCAGCACGGTTGCGGGGGATTGGTCTCATCTTGGGACTCTTCCTCATATCAATGTCCTGGAGTTTATGGCAGTTTTGTTGACCTTGCTCCATTTCAGAAGTCGACTTCTCAGTCGTTCAGTTCTGATTCTCACGGACAACGTTACTGTGGCGGCATATATCAATCGGCAGGGAGGCACTCGTTCGGTTGCCTTGAATGCCCTAGCAGCTCAGCTGTGGAGGTGGTGTCGTCGCATGGCAATCACACCTGTGGCCTCTTTCATCCCCGGTCGGGAAAACCTCATTGCGGATTTTCTGTCCCGGGGCAGGTATCTTCCATCGGAATGGATGCTCCATCCGGAGGTATTTTGCCGCATTCACAGTTGCCTAGGTCCACTGGAAGTGGATCTATTTGCGTCGGTGCTAAATCACCAGCTGCCGAAGTATTGCTCCCGTGTTCGCGATCAGGGAGCATGGGCTCTCGATGCTTTCTCCCTCAGCTGGGAGAACCTTCAGGGATTCGCCTTTCCTCCTTTCCAACTGATTCCGCATGTCTTGCAGAAAATCAGGGAAGATCGGGCGAGGGTGCTTGTAATAGCTCCCTTTTGGCCCAGGAGGAATTGGTTTCCCGAACTTTTGAGCCTTCTAAGGGCTCAACCGTTAGTTCTCCCGTTAAGAGCGGATCTGGTGTTACAGCCCCTATCGGGGATTCTTCACCACAATCCGGAGTCTCTTCATTTGACTGCTTGGCCCCTGTCAGGGAATCCGCAAGACAGTCGGGTCTCTCTGATAGAGCCGCGGACTTTTTAATGTCCAGTCGTAGGGTTTCTACTAGGGAAATTTACAATTCCCGTCTCTCGGTCTTTTTCCTTTGGTGCAAAGAGAGAAATCAAACCCCTTCTAAGGCTCCTATTGGTTCAATTGCGGATTTCTTAATCTCGTTATTTGACAAAGGGAGATCTATTTCTACTATCCGAGGCTACCGTTCGGCGATCGGGGCCATTCTTTCGGGTTTTTCGGATGGTTCGGGAATTTCCAATTCCCCGCTGCTAAGTGGTTTGATTCGTTCGTTCTTTCTGAAACGACCTTCGTTTTCTAAGTTAGTGCCGTCTTGGAGTCTGCCTAAGGTCCTGGAGGCCTTGGCGAAACCCCCTTTTGAACCGTTAGGTGAAGCTTCGCTTCATCATCTTACGGTCAAGACGCTCTTTTTGGTAGCTATTGCCTCTGGGCAGAGGCGTAGTACTCTTCATGCTCTCTGTCTTACTCCTGGTCATGTTCGCTGGGAGAGAAGAGGTGTTAGGTTGATTCCTAGGGCTTCTTTCGTTGCCAAGAATCAGACAGCTTCCTCTGGTCCTGTTGAGATTTTTCTTTGTCCGCTTTCTGACTTTTCTTCGGTGCGCGAGGACAAAGTTTGGTGTCCTGTTAGGGCTCTCAAATGGTATATTGATAAGACTAAGTCTTATCGTAAGGATGATCAGTTGTTCCTGATCACTAGAGAGCCTTTTTCTCCTGCCTCTCTCGATTCCATTTCTAGATGGATCGTCGAAGCTATTAGGGCCGCTGGCACAGTGGCTCTTTTATCCGACAGTAAGCCTCGTGCTCATGATACTCGTAGTGTCAGCACTTCTTGGGCTCTGTTTCAAGGTGTGGCGCTGGTTGATATTTTGAAGGCTGCTTATTGGCGTTCGCCCAATTCCTTCATTTCTTGCTACCTTAGGGATGTTCCCGCAGGTGAAGCTTTGTTTGCGTCAGCCACCTTGAAGGCCGCTGTGTCTTCTTTGTAGTCTTTGGTGTAATCCTATTTCCTTCCGCTCGAAACATGCCTCCCGGTCTTTGAGTTGGCGTTGGTCTGGCATAATAGGTAGGTATATATGATTTATTGCAGTAAATTTGTAAAATCAGCACTGATTTTCTTATTTACTATATAAATCTATATACCTACCTATGACCCTCCCTCCTTCCCCGCTCCTTGCAAGCAACATGTTTCTTCTTGGGGTTGCTCGCAAAAGAGGAAGATGGCCGTAGCGTATTGACGCGCGTGAGTGGCGAAGGGGACAATAGGATTACGGGGGGTGCGCACAATTTTGTGACACATGTGTGATAAATACTCGAAGGGGTCCCGTAGTCAAGACTACAGGCATAATAGGTAGGTATATAGATTTATATAGTAAATAAGAAAATCAGTGCTGATTTTACAAATTAGTTTTTTTTTTTTTAAATCATTTACTGTCTTTTGGACCCCCCTTTTTTTACGGGGAAAATAACTCGAAAACGAAACCGTGAATCTTTTTCAAATTCGACACAGTCATGAGACCTGATAGGAAGAGTTCACAGTAAAAAAATCAAGTTCACGACGTCATTATGACGTCATCCAGGCTTCATTTAGAGAATTTTTGGTGAAAAATGCCCGATAACTCCTAAACAAGTTGGTCGATCTTTCTGAATCTTTCCACAATCATCACATCTTGACCAAACATCATGCACACAAAAAAGCACATTCGTAGCTCAATTAATTTTTTTTTTTTTTTTTTTTTTTTGTAGACGTCGTTTTCTTGTCCATCTTTTCCTTAATTTCTCGTCTATCCTCTCATCTACAACGAAAAAAATTGTTGAACTTTGGAGGAAATGTTGGACCATTTTACTTCCAATTTAAAGATTCTTCACATATTTCCTTATTTTCCTCCCATTGACAAATGAAAAAACGGGAAATTTCATATTAATTCTCAAAAAACCACCAAAACCACTATTTTTTGCAAGGCCCAATACTTAAAAACTAAATCTTGAATCTTTTTGAAATTTGGCACAGCCATAAGGTATTGTACGAAAACTTGACTGTGAAAAGCACAAGGTCATCATCTCATCTTAAGGTCATCCAGGTGCCATTTTCTGAAATCACATTATCAATCATATCTTCATAACGAGTCATCAAAAATAAACCATATTTGACACACATGAACTTCAGGTCAAGGGTCATAATAAAATGTCATCAAAATCGCGCGTCATATTTTAAAAATGCTCCAAATCACTTTTTAATCAAATTAGAGTACGGTTCAGCACATTTTAAGCATTTCAAAATTTTTCGTCCGTACGCGTCCGTCCGCGCGTTATGCGCGCGCACAGCTCGTAGACAACGTACAAAAGCCGTTTTTTCGCATCTTTCATCTTCCTGATAGTATTCTTGACAATTTCCAACTATTTACAGTCATTCTCGACCTTCCATAATGTCGTACGCGCGCGTCAAACTTTCAGATTCGTGCGCACGTCAATGGTCATTCTAATGTAGAAAGTGGTAAAAACATGCCAATCTAGAATTCGCCATAGCTCATCAGAATGCACGGAAATCCTCCAATTTCTTTACATATTCTGAAAGCCTGTGAGTTGTAGATTTGAATTCATGTAAAAATGTTGCCGATCGCATGTTCCACGTCATCATATTTGCATATGAACTCAAAAAAATGATTTTGAAAAAATGACGTCATCATTTTTGTATTCATTTGCTAATATTTCAGTAATAGGTGATCGATTTTCTTCCAAATTTTGATATGTTATAGCTGAGACAATTCTCTACCAGAACAGTCACCACCATTTTTCATTTTGATGACGTCATCATACTGAAATTTTCAATGCAAGATGCCATGTCAAAATTTTCCCTATTTGCGTGTTATGTCTATGGAAGATGATTTTTTTTCGAATCATGAATCTACATGACATCGTTCTCTGAGCAGTATCTCAGTTATTTTTGGTCTATTTTCTTCCAGATTTTAATATGTTGTAGCTGAGACTATAAGCTTTTACAAGTGTCGTCTCCAATTTTTGATCAGATGTCGGCATCATGCCCAATTTTTAAGTACAAAATGGGATTTTAGAATCCCGTTTTTCGTGTACGTGCTATCTCTATGGGAAATATTCTGGTCTATCGGTAAAGCACATGACTACCATGGTCAAGGTACCTGGTTCGATCCCCGGGGCCGATTTTTTTTTTTTTTTTTTGTGCTTGTTTTTGCTTGTTATTTTACCATCCTCTTCGACTATTATAACATAAACAATCACAAATCATGTAATAAACTGCGTTATTTTCCATGTTATGTCTATTAGAACGTAATGTGCAGTAGTTTGTGTACAACCCTATGGAAATTTTGATTCCCTGTCGTGTATTAGAGCTATGGGGTTTATCTCCCAAGTATCCTGCAATATCAAATCGTCCTATTTGATATCACAATTTCTCAAAATTGGCTTAGTCAATTATCTTCAAATTTTTGTCAGTCATCACTCCTAATAAGGTCAAGTTCCCGCATCTTGATCGTATCTTCTTCACGAAATGTCATCTTTCTTTCATATTTGGCATGGCTAAGGTCAATGTCATTTCAGTCATGGTCATCACCATTATCATTATCATCATCATGATTATCATCAACATCATTATCATCATCACTATGATGATATTCATGATGATGATGATTATCATCAGCATCATCATCACCATCAATCATCATCATTATCATCATCACCATGATTATCAACATTATCATCACCATCATCATCAACATCACAGTATCACCATCACTGTCATAATATTCATGATGATGATGGTAATGATTATCGTCCACATTATCATCATCACTGTCATGATGATATAATGATCATCAACATCATTGTCATCATCACTGTCATGATGATATTCATCATGATGATGATGATTATCATCCACATCATTATCATCACTGTCATGATATAATCATTATCATGATTATCATCAACATCATTATCATTACTGTCATGATGATATTCATGATGATGATGATTATCATCAGCATCATCATCACCATCAATCATCATCATTATCATCATCATCACCATGATTATCAACATTATCATCACCATCATCATCAACATCACAGTATCACCATCACTGTCATAATATTCATGATGATGATGGTAATGATTATCGTCCACATTATCATCATCACTGTCATGATGATATAATGATCATCAACATCATTGTCATCATCACTGTCATGATGATATTCATCATGATGATGATGATTATCATCCACATCATTATCATCACTGTCATGATATAATCATTATCATGATTATCATCAACATCATTATCATTACTGTCATGATGATATTCATGATGATGATGATGATTATCATCAACATCATTATCATCATTGTCATGATATCCACGAATCATCCAAAATTCATGTTCACACACTTTATGTCCCATTGAAACAAAGGGGGCGCTATTTCACTAATAATGTAGTAGCTAGAGCCTACGAATTGAAAATGCAAGGAAAGGGCTGAAATCATAAAAATCTTGATTAGATTCATTATAATTAATGTCCTCGTGATATCAACGTCATCTTTCACATTATCATTTTGTCATTCGTCTTCGTCAAAAATATCAAGATCAAGACAGATCACCTAATTCGTCTTCAGTGACGAATTCAATGTCTAGTTTATTTTTATTTTTCTCCCCCTTTCTTGTTTCCACGAAATCTCAAAAATTTCTCAGTCAAATTTCATGATATTTCCATCAGTAATCATGTCATGTAAGGTCATGCCAAAAATTCATTTTCAAGTTCATGACGTCATCATGACGTCATCCAGGCGCCATTTTGTGAAATCACATTATCATTCATATCTTCATAACGAGTCATCAAAAATGAACCATATTAAACACACATGAACTTCATGTCAAGGGTCAACATAAAATGTCATCAAAATCCGCGTACGCATCATGACGCGCACGTACGCGCGCGTCAAAATTTAAAAATGCTCCAAATCACTTTTTAATCAAATTAGAGTACGGTTCAGGACATTTTAAGCATTTCAAAAATTTCCGTCCGTGCGCGTCATGCGCGCGCGCAGCGCGTACATAACGTAAAAACGCCGTTTTTTCGCATGGTTTGTCTTCCTGACACTATTCTTGACAATTCCCAACTATTTACAGTCTCTATCGACCTTCCATAATGCCACACTCGCGCGTCAAACTTTAAAATTCGTGCGCGCGTCAATGGGCATTCTAATGTAAAAAGTGGTAAAAACATGCCTATCTAGAAATCGCCATAGCTCCTCACAATGGACGGAAACCCCCCAATTTCTTTACATATTCTGAAAGCCTGTGAGTTGTAGATTTGAATTCATGCAGAATTGTGGCTTATCTCATGTTCTGACGTCATCATATTTGCATATGAACTCAAAAAAATGATTTTGAAAAAATGACGTCATCATTTTTGTATTCATTTGATAATAATTCAGTAACAGGTGGTCAATTTTCTTCCAAATTTTGATATGTTATAACTGACACAATTATCTACAAGATCAGTGTTCACCATTTTTCATTTTGATGACGTCATCACAGTGAAATTTGCAATTAAAGACGCCATGTCAGAATTTTCCCTATTCGCATGTTATGTCTATGGAAGATGATTTTTTTTCGAATCATGAATGTACATGACATTGTTCTCTGAGCAGTATCTCAGTTTTTTTTCGTCTATTTCCTTCCAGATTTTAATATGTTGTAGCCTGATTAATACTCTTTCTATGAGGATTCGGTTTTTTCAATCTGATGTCGGGATCATTGTCAATTTTAAACTACAAAATTTGATTTGAGAATCCCGTTTTTCGTTTACGTGTTATCTCTATGGGAAATATTTTGGTATATTGGTCAAAGCACTTGACTCCCACGCCGGTGACCCAGGTTCGATCCCCGGCGTCCATGATTTCTTTTTTTTTTTTGCTTCTTTTTGCCTGTCATTTTACAATCCTCTCCGACTATTATAACATAAACAATCACAAACCATGCAATAAACTGCCTTATTTTCCGTGTTATATCTATTAGGAAGTAGTGTGCAGTAGTTTGTTCATTATACCATCATCATAATCATTACTATTATCATCATCACATCATCATCATCATGATTATCATCATCACATCATCATTATATTATCATGATTATCATCACCACCATCATCATCATTATCACCATCATCATCACATCATCATCATCATTATTATCATCATCACATCATCATTATATTATCATGATTATTATCACCATCATCATAATCATCATCATTATCATCATCATTATCACCATCATCATGATTATCATCATCACATCATCATCATTATATTATCATGATTATCATCATAACCATCATCATCATTATCATCATGATTATCATCACCATATCATAATCATCATGATTATCATCATTATATTATCATGATTATCATCACCACATCATCATTATATTATCATGATTATCATCTCCACCATCATCATCATGATTATCATCACCATCAATCATCATCATTATCACCATCATCATCATGATTATCATCATCTCATCATCATCATTATATTATCATGATTATCATCACCACCTTCATCTTCATGATTATCATTACCATCAATCATCATCATTATCACCGTCATCATCATGATTATCATCATCACATCATCATTATATTATCATGATTATCATCACCACCACCATCATCATCATTATGATTATCATCACCATCAATCATCATCATGATTATCATCATCACATCATTATATTATCATGAGGACAGATCACCTAATTCGTCTTCAGTGACGAATTAAATTTCTAGTTTTTGTATTCTTTTTATACTGTTACAGTAATAGGTAGTCGATTTTCTTCCAAATTTTGATATGTTATAGCTGAGACAATTCTCTACAACATCAGTCACCACCATTTTTCATTTCGATAGCGTCATCACAGTGAAATTTTCAATCAAAATGCCATGTCAGAATTTTCCCTATTTGCGTGTTATGTCTATGGAAGATGACTTTTTTTCGAATCATGAATCTACATGACATTGTTCTCTGAGCAGTATCTCAGTTATTTTTGGTCTATTTCCTTCCAGATTTTAATATGTTGTAGCTGAGACTATAAGCTTTTATAAATGTGGTCTCCAATTTTTGATCAGATGTCGGGATCATGCCCAATTTTTTACTACAAAATGGGATTTGAGAATCCCGTTTTTCGTTTACGTGTTATCTCTATGGGAAATATTCTGGTATATTGGTCAAAGCACTTGCCTCTCATTCCGGTGACCCAGGTTCGATCCCCGGTGGGTCCATAAATTTTTTTTTTTTTTGCTTCTTTTTGCCTTTCATTTTACCATCCTCTTCGACTATTATAACATAAACAATCACAAACCATGTAATAAAATGCCTTATTTTGCATGTTATGTCTATTAGAAAGTAGTGTGCAGTAGTTTGTGTACACCTTATGGAAATTTTGATTCCCTGTCGTGTATTACAGCTATGGGGTTAATCTCCCAAGTATCCTGTATCATCATCATTATTATCATCACCGTCATGATCATCATCGCTATTATTATATCATCGCAATCATCATTATATCATTATAATCATCATAATCACCATTATCATCACCATAATCATTTTAGAATAACCGTTACACATTTTGCTACATTCCTGTCCTCAAGAAGCATCTCCATTCATGGCATTCTTGACTTCCTATCTTCAGTTTAGCATTTCCCCATTATTATGATCATCCTGATTACAATCATGATCGTACAAATTGAAAGACAGATCACCTAATTCGTCCTCATGACGAATTAAATTCTAGTTTATTTTTATTTTTCCACCACTTTCTTGTTACCATGATTCCTCAATATCGGCTGAGTCAATTTTTATCAAAATGTCTACAGTCATGAGGACATATCAGATCAAACTCGGGTATCTATTTTACACAAATAATTTCTTGGTACTGCAAAATTTCAATATGGCACGAAAAAGAGACATGATAACGAAGCTTTTCGACCTGCACTCATCAGGTTATCACGCAGGTATATAACAAATTACTTGAAATCAACTATATTATACTCGGTGAACCCGGACGCAACCTAGACGCCGTAATTTCAGAACAATCGCAAAGCTTGGACGAACTCCTTTTGTCTGCACAGAAGAGGTTCTTGCGATTGAATATAAGCAGCTTCCAGAAAGCGTAAATGCGCTGAGCTTCTGGCCCGGGACATAATTGAGAATTGATCGTCGGCATAGCTTTGTGCGCAAGCTGGATTGTTCAGCAAGTGGAGACCAATCGCTGAATCGCATTTGGCTATCTTTGGTCTGTTAGCGTGCATTTCAGATTTGCAGGCACGGACGGGCTGCGTGCGCTGATTGGTTGTACGGTTCCGAATAATCGAGGGAATGTGTTGTTTAATGCGATCAGCCAACCGCTGAGAAGTACGGCCCACGTACCTGGCATCGCACCGGCACTGAAATTGGTAAATAACATTACTCAAGTGGGGGGTGGGTAGTACATCCTTGCTAGTTGACGGTAGCATCCTGTGTGTAGAAAACACAATGCGTGTCGAAACCGCGTAATAGCAACGTGACACTGCGTGTTTGATCTGACTGGCGTATTTGTCAGATACCTTACCCCTCCAGGGTAGTTTGAGATACACGGGGCATTTGGCAGGTCCAAATCTGGTGTCAGATTTGGATTGTGCCTCCAACATCAGTCACCACCATTTTTCATTTCGATAGCGTCATCACAGTGAAATTTTCAATCAAAGATGCCATGTCAGAATTTTCCCTATTTGCGTGTTATGTCTATGGAAGATGACTTTTTTTCGAATCATGAATCTACATGACATTGTTCTCTGAGCAGTATCTCAGTTATTTTTGGTCTATTTCCTTCCAGATTTTAATATGTTGTAGCTGAGACTATAAGCTTTTATAAGTGTGGTCTCCAATTTTTGATCAGATGTCGGGATCATGCCCAATTTTTTACTACAAAATGGGATTTGAGAATCCCGTTTTTCGCTTACGTGTTATCTCTATGGGAAATATTTTGGTATATTGGTCAAAGCACTTGCCTCCCATTCCGGTGACCCAGGTTCGATCCCCGGTGGGTCCATAAAAAATTTATTTTTTTTTTTGCTTCTTTTTGCCTTTCATTTTACCATCCTCTTCGACAATTATAACATAAACAATCACAAACCATGTAATAAAATGCCTTATTTTGCATGTTATGTCTATTAGAAAGTAGTGTGCAGTAGTTTGTGTACAACCCTATGGAAATTTTGATTCCCTGTCGTGTATTAGAGCTATGGGGTTTATCTCCCAAGTATCCTGCAATATCAAATAGTCCTGTTTGATATCACAATTTCTCAAAATTGGCTTAGTGAATTATCTTAAATTATCATTAAATCATCTTCAAATCATCTTCATCATCATAATCATCACCATTATCATCATCATCACCATAATCATTTTACAATGACCGTTTCACACATTTTGCTACATTCCTGTCCTGAAGAAGCATCTCCATTCGTGGCATTCTTGACTTCCTATCTTCAGTTTAGTATTTCCCCATTATTATGATCATCCTGATTACAATCATGATCATACAAATTGAAAGACAGACCACCTAATTCGTCCACATGACGAATTAAATGTCTAGTTATTATTATCTACACCACCATGCAAACCTTCAAAGATCAACATTGTAGAAATTAAGTTTCCCTATCTGTTATTAATTGTGCTGCACATACTAGTAACATATCATGTTTGGAAGCGGGGGAAGGGAGTTTTAATAGTAACTTTAAAAACCCTTTATCAATCTTGCTTGTTTGTTTTGGCAACTAGCATATTTGTTGCTAGTCATACTGTAACAATAAATTTGAACTTTTGGCTATGAAAGAAAATTGACTTAGTCATTTTCAAAATACAGGGGAATGGGTAGTAAAAAAGATCAAAATAAAATTTAATGACCTACATGTAAGATGTGCATAAGTGAGGGGTGAATTAGAGAGAGAGAGAGAGAACACCAGTTACATGTATTATTATTGAAATATCATCTTTTTAGAAAGTGATAAATTTCCATTTTGAAACAAGAAAGGGCACTTTTGTGCAATATGACAAATAAGTGGAGTTATTGATAGGCACAATGAGACATCAATGAGACATATCTTTTTGTATGATGCTTTCTTATACATGTAGATTTCCTTTTCTGAAGGATACTAACATTTAGGCCTACTGGTATCATGACTGTGAACAGTGTTTCTAAATATGGTTATTTTCTCATGATATATAGAAGAGGCTTAATGATTTTTGAAAGGATAATTTGTCCACGCATTGGAGAGGTCCCTGGTTTGCTTATTGCAACTTTGAAAGGGAGTTAATAACAATACCTAAACTTCCTTTTCAAGATACTAAAATTTTTGAATACCTCCAAAATTGTTGCCATGGCTTTTGTATTTATGCAAAATCCATGACAGTTGGGTTTTCCAGACACATTGGTTGAATATACTAATCTGCTAGAAATGACTTTGAGACAAAGCTGAGGAAACAAAATCTTTATTTGTCCTGGTCTACTATTATCCCCAACTTAGAGGTACTCTGAAAAGAAATAGGAGAAAAACAGACTTGCAGAATGCTCCTTGTAAAGATGGGAGGGATAGGCCTGTCCACGTTCAGACATGTGTTGGGGATGTTGAGATCCATCAGCCACCCAGATCCCAGAATGAGTTTTGCAAATATTAATAAAATTTCACTATCTGTTACATTTTTGTTTTGGTATAATGTATTGCAATAGCCTGTTTAAATATCTTATGACCTTGCAGTTTCAATTGTACTAATGATACCTGTTAACTAATGCCTGATGAAGAATGGGAGAGAGAGAGGGGGGGGGGGGAAATAAAATTTAGCATATTACTATAAATTTATTTATGATCTTGGAAATTGCATAATGGGTATTTTTTTAAAGAGTACATTTTATTTGTGATCAAATGACTAGAAAGGGTAGTTTTGGTGTAATTCTGCAACAAGTGGAGTAGTGCTCTATCATTCAGTAGAATGTTTACTTATGGATTTCTTTATCTGATGTACATGTATACTACATGTACTTGTATATCATGTTATCAAGAGCATACAGTTCCGCCCGCGGGCAACGTCACGCCCGAAACAAAGAATGGACGAGACCTGCCCGCGCTTAGACGAAAATCGGACGCGTCCGGTACCCTCAAAGTCAGTCGTGCGTGAATGCGGAAATACTCGTACATTTGAGGGTACTTGGACTAAAAAATAACGCTACCTCAGGAAGAAAGATTGCGTGGCTTCGTCCGAAAAAATACAGAGTATTTCTCTTTGTAATAAAAAGGGTTTTATTTAATTTCCCGACAACCATTTAGATATATATGAGGACAATATTAGGAAATAATTTAAGTTGTCGAAGGTGTCGGGAAGTTCATTTCCGCATCCAAATTTTGGTCCCGACCAAAAATATGGACGCGGAAATTTTGCCCTCTCCGAAAGTGCGGAAACGCCGGGAAATGTTTAGAAGACAGTGAATAGAATCTTTCGAGATTATGCGGATAGGTTGCTGAATAAACGCGGATCTACTTATTTTACATTCTGCGTCCTGTCTGCGCCCTATTCTTCATATTTAATAGATAATAAACTGACGTACGCTGAGTTATTGTTTTAGTACCTTTTTTTATATGTTGCCTAGCAAAACGACATCGCAATTTGAGATCGGGATATCCTTTATTTTCTTTAAAATATAACTAGTTGCGCCCGTTTGAAGTCTTAACATTTTGCTTGGAGTTTGGTTTACTTGAAATTCTCTAGATTATGAGGAATCATGAATAAAATATAACATTTCTAAAATAGTGAAATGTGCGCCAAGTTTGACAAAAATAATTGTCAGTGGTTTCTTTTTTTCTAGGATGAACACCAGATAAAAGTTTATCGAAAGTTTATCCGAATCAGCAAGATTATTGTAAATACGTCTTTTTTTTTTAAAGTGAATTTACTAAATCATGATATATTTTTAAGTGTGTGGTGATATATTACAGTGATGTATTTACTTTTTAAAGAAACAAACATGTACAAGAAAGAAAATACAAGAATGAATGTTTTAATGCTGTCATAAAATATTGAAGAACGTAAACTTTGATCACCACAGTGCTTCATGTTTAATCGTTACGATCGTCGTACATTTTTTTCTGTTATACAGGGGGCATATCTCACTCAAGCCCATTACTAAATTTTATTTGGGTAGTGTCCTGACTGTCCTTCATATGTCATAATGCATAGGGTTCGTTACTCCTACGGTTCGTAATTCCGAAAATTCAATAGACTACATAAATTTTCGGAATTACTAACCCTATTTTTTAAAAAGACTTTATGCCTTTCTTTTTTTTTTTGGTTGAATTATGCCGTAGTCATGGTAGTATTAGGGCGTCGCCTTCCGGCAAGGGGGCTGCTACTGCCATTCACTGCCGTACTGGACTTCTTACAGGAAGCAACGAGGGCTCTGATTATCAATATTTTAATATACGAAACCCCGTTTTTTCAGGCGGGTGGCCAGGGAGGGGCGGTGGGGGCGGCCTCCCCCTTAAACGTCAACTTAAAAAAAGTGAGAACTCCTTGGAACTCCCCTCCCCGCATCCACCACTTTTACATACGGTGGAAAGCAGTCCCGGCGACGAACTAACTATTTTCCGTCTAAAAGTGTGCTACGAGCCGTTATATTTATCTCCAATTTGCTATAAAACGTCAGAGCTTCGCGCGGGAGCCCCTCCCGGCACGGTTCGTGCGCTTACAACCGCTCCTCCCATAAAATTAAATCCAGACTAAGCGGTTGCATTTTTCCTGTCTGAGCTTAATAATGTACATGATCTGATAGGCTTGATATTATTTTTATTTTCTGTTTTGTTTCGTGCTTGGAACAAAACTTGCCATACAAACTTGTCCATCCGTCTCGTAATGTACATTAGATCACATTCAGAGGTGACGAGAAACAAAATGCATAAATTACTTGCCATGTTCTTCTCGCTCCGCGAAGCCACCGCCCTTTTATGGTGAAACCGACATTTTGCGCGTTATTGTAAACATGTAAATCATTCTGGTCAAGTGAATGGTGTCGTGTCCTCTTTTCGCCAACGCGCCTTATTCTTTCCACATCTACCGCACAAATACCGAATAAAATTGTCATGTCTTATTACTCCTAATTATCCTGACTCAAACAGAATATAAAATAAAAACATTGAGTCATTTTGATTTGTCACTGGTGAAAATCATATTTCGCCAGTGATAAATGGCCGATAATATAGCTTGCATGTAGTCACAGGAGGCAAAGGGACATTTTAAAAATCAATATGAAGTAGCAGAATGGAACTCGAATTTCTAAAGTGGGGGAGGGGTGGCTGAAAAAAAATGGAGTAAGGGAGAGGGAGTAGAAAGAGAAGGGTAAGCAGAGAGTGAGAGTAGTGAGAAGCGGGGAGAGGAGGAAAGTGGATGAGATTTTTAAAAACGAAGAAGAGGGGATTCAGGTAGGACGAGGGAGCAAAGACCGAGACAGAAGCAGTGAGAAAGAAAGAGAAGATTGGGAGAGTGGGGGAGGGAAGGGAGAAAAGTGATATATGGGGGGAGGGGGGGGGGGGGTGAAAAAAAACATGTCTACGAGCCGCTACCTTTTAATCAAAATTTGCTATTAAAAGCGTCAGAGCCCCTCCCGCCATGAAATTGGCTAAGCGGCATTTGGAGTAACCAAAGAAACAATTAAAGAGCTGTCATGATGTACATGACTTTGTATCTGATAGGCTTATTATTTGTATTTTTTTGTTTTGTTTCGTGCTTGAACAAAACTTGCCATATAAACATTTCCAAATCAAACTCCCCCCCCCCCCCCCCTCTCCAAAGTGGTTTTGAAAATCAAGATTTTGTATGTATGTTCATCCGTCTCGTAATGTACACTATTCAGAGGTGACGAGAAACAAAATGCATAAATTACTTGTACTTGCTTTTCGCTTCGCAAAGCCACCGCCCTTTGGTGGTGAAACCGACATTTTGCGCGCTATTGTAAACATGTCAATCATTCTGGTCGTGTGAATGGTATGTGACCTCTTTTCGTCAGCATGCCTTTTTCCTTCCACATCTACAGCGCACGAATAAAAAATGTAATGTCTTATTACTTCTAACACACGATTATCGAGTTTCTCTCTCTCCTAAATCATGCACTTGTATGATAATCTCGGCTGAGTTCACTTTCTCTCTGCTAAAGAAAAACAGTCTGTGTTTCCGCTCTATTTACTGCAGTTTTTTTTTTAAATCGTAACTGCCTCTTGTAAAATTAATGCCCTGACAATTCTTTCTTTCCTTCTAAATCACGTATATGTATCATAATGCCGAAAGTTCTTAATTCTGTTTTGAAATTTGTATATACTCTTTTCTTTTTACTGGATTAAAAGCGATGGGAACAAAAAAGGCTAATGTGGATATTATTTTACCCTGCTCTAATTATTTTTAAAATGTGTATCTACGGGTTTCTAAAAGCTAAATTTCTTTTCTTTTCCCCATGTCTGCATGTTACGGAGGTATAGAATCCGCCCCTTTCAAAGAACAAGAATTAATGGAGCACCTCCTCAGGCCCCTGCACGAGACGATTATTTATTTTTTCTTCTCTCTCTCTCTCCCCCTATGTCCTTCTAAATCACGCGTTTGTTTTATAATCTCGTTATAAATAAAGCTAACTTTCTTTTCTTTTCGGCTGTAATAATCGTTACATAATTGAAATGTATCATCCTAATGTTAAAACAGCGGGACGAAGATAAACTGCGTTTATATATAGCTCGAATGTCAATGCTTCACTCCGCTCTAGTTTACCCGAGGTTAAAATAAAAAATCATGCACTTGTTTCATAATCTCGAAAAAGATCATTTTCTTTCTGGTCAAAATGTTGACTTCCTTTTCTTTTCGGTTGTTAAAAGAGTTACAGAATTGGACTCTTATCATCATCATGCTAAACAGCGGGATGAAGATAAACTGCGTCCCAGCTCGCAAGCCATCGTTTCTCTCTGATCTATTTAACTGGAGCTTTAAAAAACAATTCCCTCTCTCCAAAATCACACACCTATATCATAATTTCGAACGCTCTTCATAATTCTGTTTTGAAAGCTTACATTTACTTTTTGTGAGGGCATTTGAAGAGCAATCCTTTTCAGGGGACATATATCTAGTATGATAATCTTCCAAACGAACGTAGTAAGAGTAAGAAAGTTCAGAAATTATTTTTTTAACCCTTTCCCAGAACTCCAGCTCCCCTTTACACAATAGACGTGTGTCACCTTTTCATGGCATGGTCATTAATTTACTGCAATAAATCATATATACCTACCTATTATGCCTGTAGTCTTGACTACGGGACCCCTTCGAGAATTATCACACATGTGTCACAATATTGTGCGCACCCCCCGTAATCCTATTGTCCCCTTCGCCACTCACGCGCGTCAATACGCTACGGCCATCTTCCTCTTTCTTGCTCGCCCCCGACGAGTTAGGACGTATAGTCACAGCGCTCCTGAAATCAGGTCGTATAGTATCTTTTTGGTGCGCTTTTTCACATAGTTAAAGCACTTTTAGGTACCTATATTCGTTTAGATTATAGTACTTTGTGTTTTATTAGTCACTCTTGCCGATTGCAAGGGATTTTTTGATTCCCTTTCTTGGCATTTATTTTTCTCTTTCACGGTCAGCCCCACGTAGATATTTCCGTGTTTGCGGGTGTTTCCGTTTGTCACCGAGCCTTCGGGTTCGGTGTTTGTTCTTACGGTTTTTAGGCTGTGAAAATTTCTTTAGTGCGTATCTCCCAAATAAACTTTAGTTTTATTTACTGCATTCAGTTGAAGTATTTCTTAATTTGAATAGTATACTTTATTGTCTGTTTTATTGCAGTGGTATGAATTCGGAAGAAGAAGCAGCTGGGTCAAGGAGACCTGCTTCTTCCGAAGAGTTGTCTAGCAAGACGACTCGGCCTTCCAGAACTCCCCCGAGTACAGCGGTACGCGGGGGAGGGAGGAGGGCTAAAGGTAAGTTGCCTAGTGGTGTTCCCTTGCAGAGTTTGCCAGTTTCGGAGCTTGCGGCTTCGGGACGGGTGGCGTTAACTGAATCGGGATTGTCAACTCCGAAGCTTGTGGTTTCGGGGTGGGTGGCGTCAGATTCTAGTGGTTTGGATATCTCGAATCCAATCCCCCGGTCGCTGAGACCAGAGGGGGGGGGCTGTTGTTTCCCGTACGGTAGCGTTCACTCGCTCTGATCCGTTAGGGGAGACGCGCCCCACTACTGCAGGGCAACCCACGGGCTTAGTCCATGTTGGTCTGGGTTCTCAAACCCTAGCCCCCGACAAACGCCATATGGGGGAACGAGTACTTTCTGGGCTGTCTCAGTTGCCAGCTGATGGGAATGCTCGAGCTAACAATTATGGACGCTCTTCGGAGCAACAGGTGTTTTCACCTGAGTGCGTGACTACTAGTGCTCCCCTATTGCTGCTTTCGAGCGGTCCAATAGTGGGTTCACATGCCTTTAGTAGTCATCGGGCACATACCGAGTCATCTCGGTCTGCCCACGCACTGGGAGCTTTTAGCTCCCAACCCATGGCTATGGCATCTTCTTGCCTAGCCAATATGGGTGATTTGGGCGATTCTCTAGGCTTACGCCATGAGCGCTCCAATCCCTTTATGGGAAGTGAACGTCCCTCCGCGGAGGGATCGGTTCGTGTTTCCGAAGAGGCTTCGGGGATCCGAACGAATCCGATTAAGCGTTCTAAGAAAAGGGTTTCGGCTACGACTCTTGTCGAGCCAGCCAAGAAAAAGGCCAAGAAGAAGGCGAAAAGCGGCAAGGCTTTGCCGGCCTCTTGCCCGTCTGGCCTGGCTGACCCGGCTAGCTCCTCTCAAGCTGACATGTTCAGTATGATGCGGGCTTTTGCTCAGAATCAGGGTTGGTCCTTTGTACCGGCTTCTTCAACCCTGACTTCTGTCCCTATTCAGGGATCTCGCTTTGAGTCTAATCAGCCTTTTGTGATTGATTCCTCTTTGTCTGAGACTGATTCGCATGTGCCTCCTATTCCCGTGGCCCTCGGGGCTCCGCCGGGCGAGGAGACTTTTGGTGAACCATGCGGGGACCCGCCTGCGGAGGCCTTTGTTAGCGTTCCTTTGTCTCATTCCACTCGGGTGGAACCAGATTTGGATGCGTCCTCTCAAGCTTCGGTTCCCGAATCGCTTGGGCAGGCGGAGTCTCAATCGCTCAATCTCTGTGGAGTGGAAGCGATTGCTTTGTTGTCCAAATATCTCCCTGAAGTTCAGTCAACCCGCGCGCAGGGTTCGACTTCGCGTTGGAATTTCAAGCAGCAGGTCTCCTCTGAGGGTATTGCTCTTGAGGAGGTTTTCAAGCTGGAGTATGACCGCATTGAGGCCGCGCTGTTGGTTAAGCGATCTAATGCGGTCAGGGGTAAGGCCTTTGCCTTTTGTTCTCAGGACCAAGACAGCTTTTTCAAGGCTAAGATTCTTTCTCCTGAGATTTTAGAGGTTGGTCGTCGCTTGCGGGCGACTAATCCGCTTACCTCCGCTGCGTTCAGGGCGGAGGATAAGATTTGGTCTAATATTGAAAACCACATTAGGTCAGGGATGCGTTTGGCGGCTTTTCAAGGGCTTCTCTCCGACCTTAGGTCCAGGGCGGAGGAGTTGAATGTTACCGATGGTGACAAGCTGATTATTGACGACTTGCTGCATACTCTTTTTTTGTCTGCAGTGGTCGCAGCTTTCCACAGCAGCTGCTTCGGCTACGTTCCGTCGCAGGACCTCGGCTCTCTCAGCACTGGGTGTTAGAGAGTCGGGCATTGCTCAACTTCTCCGAGATGTTCCGTCTCGGGGTCCTTCGCTTTTTGGTGGTAAATTCGCTACGGTGTTTCAAAGAGAGATCGATGCGCGAAAGCAGATCTCGGATATGACTAAGCAGTTTCACACTAGCTCTAAGCCAACGCGGGCCCCTGTTCGGCGTAGACCTGCTGGTCCCGTTTCGGGTCAACGCAGTCGCGTGTCTAGGGTCCCGCCTCCTGAGCCTCAGCCAGCTCCGTCTCGTGGGAGACGGAGTCGTGGCAGGGGCTTTTCGAGAGGTTCTCGTGGTAAGGCGATGGCTTCGCAGAAGGCCAAGCCTGGATTTGGATGTTTTTCCCCGAGCGCTTGTTCGACCGAATGTGGTAGGTGGCCGACTTCATGCGTTTCTCCCCGCTTGGGAGGCCATCTCCGGGGACGTGTTTGTTCTCTCCGTCGTGCGAGACGGATTCTTCATAGATCTTTGCGCCTCGCTCCCCGGAGGGGCTATAAGAATTCGGTCACCTCCCATGTCTGCCCTGTCTCGGTCTCATGCTTCGAAGGAGATCGAGTCTCTTTTGGAAAAGAGGGCTATAGAAAGGGTAAGAGACAGGCCGTCTCTTTCCCTTTCTCCAATATTTGTTATTCCCAAGCGCTCGGGAAAACTTCGTTTGATACTGAACCTAAAGAGGATAAACAAATTTATTCCTCCGGTTCATTTTCGGATGGAGACTCTTGCCTCCATTCTTCTGTTGATCAAAAGGGAAGACTACGCGGTCTCGATAGATCTCAAGGACGCGTACTTTCACATTCCCATTCATCGCGCATCTCGCGATCTTCTGGGGTTCTCCTTCCTCTCGGAGACTTATCGTTTTTGGGCTCTTCCCTTCGGGCTGCGCCCGGCCCCTCGGGTTTTTACTCAAGTTGTAGCGGTGCTAGCGGCCTTTCTGAGGCGTCGCGGCCTGCGGTTGTTTTGTTACCTGGACGATTGGCTTCTCCTTGCGGAGTCGCGCGATCGTTTGTTGGACGAGACTCGTTTGCTCGTCTCTCTTACTCAAGACTTAGGTTTCCTAATAAATTGGGAAAAGTCAGAGTTAGTCCCCACTCGCAGCCCAGTTTTTCTGGGGGCGGTGTTAGACATAAGGAATCAGTTAGCTCGGCCCAGTCGAGACAGGATTCTCACCATTGTCTCTGCGGCTCGCAAGCTCTTGCTGGCCAGAAGAGTCTCGGCCAGACAGTGGCTTCAGTTTCTAGGTTATCTAGCCAGTCTAGTCGATGTTTTAGAGGACTGCCGGCTCCTCATGAGACCCTTTCAGAGACATCTCCTCAGGTTCTTCAAGCCGGGAAAAGACTCTCTTTTGGTCTGGATTCCAGTACCAGTAAAGATCAAGTCTCTTCTCGCTTGTTGGACGAGCGAGGTGTTTCTCGCGCGAGGCAGGTCCTTCTCTGTCCCTCTTCCGTCGATATCGGTTTCGACGGACGCCTCTCGGTTGGGGTGGGGAGGACACTGCAACGGCAGCACGGTTGCGGGGGATTGGTCTCATCTTGGGACTCTTCCTCATATCAATGTCCTGGAGTTTATGGCAGTTCTGTTGACCTTGCTCCATTTCAGAAGTCGACTTCTCAGTTGTTCGGTTCTGATTCTCACGGACAACGTTACTGTGGCGGCATATATCAATCGGCAGGGAGGCACTCGTTCGGTTGCCTTGAATGCCCTAGCAGCTCAGCTGTGGAGGTGGTGTCGTCGCATGGCAATCACACCCGTGGCCTCTTTCATCCCCGGTCGGGAAAACCTCATTGCGGATTTTCTGTCCCGGGGCAGGTATCTTCCATCGGAATGGATGCTCCATCCGGAGGTATTTTGCCGCATTCGCAGTTGCCTAGGTCCACTGGAAGTGGATCTATTTGCGTCGGTGCTAAATCACCAGCTGCCGAAGTATTGCTCCCGTGTTCGCGATCAGGGAGCATGGGCTCTCGATGCTTTCTCCCTCAGCTGGGAGAACCTTCAGGGATTCGCCTTTCCTCCCTTCCAACTGATTCCGCGTGCCTTGCGGAAAATCAGGGAAGATCGGGCGAGGGTGCTTGTAATAGCTCCCTTTTGGCCCAGGAGGAATTGGTTTCCGGAACTTATGAGCCTTCTAAGGGCTCAACCGTTAGTTCTCCCGTTAAGAGCGGATCTGGTGTTACAGCCCCTATCGGGGATTCTTCACCACAATCCGGAGTCTCTTCATTTGACTGCTTGGCCCCTGTCAGGGAATCTGCAAGACAGTCGGGTCTCTCTGATAGAGCCGCGGACTTTTTAATGTCCAGTCGTAGGGTCTCTACTAGGGAAATTTACAATTCCCGTCTCTCGGTCTTTTTCCTTTGGTGCAAAGAGAGAAATCAAACCCCTTCTAAGGCTCCTATTGGTTCAATTGCGGATTTCTTAATCTCGTTATTTGACAAAGGGAGATCTATTTCTACTATCCGAGGCTACCGTTCGGCGATCGGGGCCATTCATTCGGGTTTTTCGGATGGTTCGGGGATTTCCAATTCCCCGCTGCTAAGTGGTTTGATTCGTTCGTTCTTTCTGAAACGACCTTCGTTTTCTAAGTTAGTGCCGTCTTGGAGTCTGCCTAAGGTCCTGGAGGCCTTGGCGAAACCTCCTTTTGAACCGTTAGGTGAAGCTTCGCTTCATCATCTTACGGTTAAGACGCACTTTTTGGTAGCTATTGCCTCTGGGCAGAGGCGCAGTACTCTTCATGCTCTCTGTCTTACTCCTGGTCATGTTCGCTGGGAGAGAAAAGGTGTTAGGTTGATTCCTAGGGCTTCTTTCGTTGCTAAGAATCAGACAGCTACCTCCGGTCCTGTTGAGATTTTTCTTTGTCCGCTTTCTGACTTTTCTTCGGTGCGTGAGGACAAAGTTTGGTGTCCTGTTAGGGCTCTCAAATGGTATATTGATAAGACTAAGTCTTATCGTAAGGATGATCAGTTGTTCCTGATCACTAGAGAGCCTTTTTCTCCTGCCTCTCTTGATTCCATTTCTAGATGGATCGTTGAAGCTATTAGGGCCGCTGGCACAGAGGCTCTTTTATCCGACAGTAAGCCTCGTGCTCATGATACTCGTAGTGTCAGCACTTCTTGGGCTCTGTTTCAAGGTGTGGCGCTTGTTGATATTTTGAAGGCTGCTTATTGGCGTTCGCCCAATTCCTTCATTTCTTGCTACCTTAGGGATATTCCCGCAGGTGAAGCTTTGTTTGCGTCAGCCACCTTGAAGGCCGCTGTGTCTTCTTTGTAGTCTTTGGTGTAATCCTATTTCCTTCCGCTCGAAACATGCCTCCCGGTCTTTGAGTTGGCGCTGGTCTGGCATAATAGGTAGGTATATATGATTTATTGCAGTAAATTTGTAAAATCAGCACTGATTTTCTTATTTACTATATAAATCTATATACCTACCTATGACCCTCCCTCCTTCCCCGCTCCTTGCAAGCAACATGTTTCTTCTTGGGGTTGCTCGCAAAAGAGGAAGATGGCCGTAGCGTATTGACGCGCGTGAGTGGCGAAGGGGACAATAGGATTACGGGGGGTGCGCACAATATTGTGACACATGTGTGATAATTCTCGAAGGGGTCCCGTAGTCAAGACTACAGGCATAATAGGTAGGTATATAGATTTATATAGTAAATAAGAAAATCAGTGCTGATTTTACAAATCTATCAATGGATTCCGATTTCTAAGAACTTCCTGTCATAAATTGGAAGGCAGGAGTTTGACACAAGGAGGGGAGTGTCGATACTGAAAAGAAAAGATTGTAAAATGTTGTAAATAATGATCAATAATCCATCAATGGACCTCCCGCTTTCTAAGAACCTTCTGTCTTTTTGAGGCGCGGGGGAGGTCGTACATAGTAATAATTTGTAATTTCTAGCGCCTTTCACTAAAATGAAGGGTTTTTTTTTCTTCATTTTTTGTGAGGGGTGGGGGACTTTGACACTGCTTTATACAGTTTTATGATTATTGATCCTGAATTTAACATCTCATAAGAACCTAGAATAGAGTCTAAGATCAAGTGTACCGTGTTCCCTTGTGAAAAACAGGGGCGGGGTGCAATACTGCACTGTATACTGTATTAAGTGTCAAATTTTCGCTTACTCGCATCACTCGCTCGCAAAATTTAGAAAATGGAAAAGTTAATATTCGGGTAAGCGACATCAGCACCCCGAGAAAAATAGTGCCCGTATGCCTATGTGTATGAAATAACTTACTTCATGACGGTCGTCAACGTTTGTCTGTTATTAGTACACCAACGCCAAAGGAATTTTTTTTCATCCCCGATAAATAGCTTCTTTGTCGTTCGTCACTGTTATGTGTATTTCTACAATGTAACTGTAAGTTTCAATGTCACAATTTATAGTTCTTTAAACCTGATTGTACAATATACGTTATACAACTATACATGTATATATTCTCCTTTGATCAATATAAAAAAAAAACTTTTTTTTTTTTTGGCCTTGGCGACCACCCCCATCGCACCCACCCCCATCGCACCCACTGGCTGCGCGCCTGCATGCTGATGATCTAAAACAACAGAGATGTCGCTCGTCTTTATCATAGTATTAGTTCCATAGTAAAATTGAAATGACAAGAAGTTTTCTCTTAATTTTATCTCCAATGTTTCTTAAGCAAAATAGCGCATAGTCGCAGCTTGAAATGACGGCATGAATTTTATAGTAGGTCTAATAGTATTTCAGAAAATTCGTTTCATAACTCATCAGGCGTGTAATTCCGAAATACAAATTTTCCATAGCGAGGGGGTTCACAATTCCAAATAAGTGACATATTTTTGTGAAGATTCGTTATTCAGAAGGTTCTTTACGTATATTTCGAAAACGATGTAGGCTCCATGTAGGTTTGGTAATTACGAAAATATAATATATCCCTAGAACCGGGTGTCTCCTGTATAAAGCCTATGAGAGTTAAATAATTCAGTAGTCAACGGGTTAAGAACCTTCAGAAATATAAACATTTTTCTCATTCCCGGAATTATGAACCCCACTTCATTTTCGGAATTATGAACCCAAATCTAGAAAATTGGTTCGGCGCATAAATTACAAAGAATCTACTGACCAAAATATAATGAAACAACAAATAAATTAGAACTATAAGACGCAAAGTACATTTATCGACTTGAAAATGGGTTCGGCGCATAAATTACAAAGAATCTACTGACCAAATGAAACAACAAATAAAACAACAAATAAAACTAAAAAATAAATTAGAACTAAGACGCAAAATATATTTATCGAATCGAAAATTGATTTGGCGCGTAACTAATGGATAATATTCAACCCAAATAAAACATGAAATGAATGAAGTATACAAGCAAAATGTTTGTATCGGATAGAAAATTGGTTCGGCGCATAAATTACAGAGAATCTACTGACCAAATGAAACAACAAATAAATTAGAACTAAGACGCAACATATATTTATCGAATCGGAAATTGATTTGGCGCGTAACTAATGGATAATATTCAACCCAAATAAAACATGAAAGGGATGACGTATACAACGCAAAATGTTTTATCGAATAGAAAATTGGTTCGGCGCATAAATTACAGCGAATCTACTTACCAAATGAATTAGATCTATAAGACGGAAAATACAATATGTGGGCAGCGGAATTTTCTGTAAATTTTCACTACAAAATTAGAAGCTCGAAAGTTGTTTTTTGTGTGTCAAAGACATCGGAGCAATGAGACAAATGAGAAAATAAAGATGAAACACAAATCATAAGGATGTTTTGGTAACATCGGCAACACCTTGTCTTTAACGTCTTGAAAGAGAAGGGACATTGCAGAATTATAAAATGGAATATAAACAAGAGAAAACAAATATGAAACATAAATCAAAAAGATGTCGGACCCGTGCCGTTCTCGCGGCTCATCTCAAACATCACGCTTGCACACAAACCCTCGTCCGGCCGTACTAGGGCATTTAGACTAGTCCGTTTACCCTAGTACGCCCGAACGCGTTTAGACGAAGTGCTGCCCGCAATGAGGACGCGTATATTTAGACGGACGCGTGACGTTGCCCGCGGGCGGGACTGTATATCTAAAGGCGCTGATTTGGAAATGTGAGACTTTATATACCCCCATGCGCTGCAAATACGCATGTAATACGCATGGGATAAGTTGGCTGTACGCTCAGAACACGTTAGGCATAAGTTGAGTACGTTAGACTGTCGTTAGAACTACCATCATAACGTTAGCCATTCGTTAGACACACGTCAGACACACGTTCATTATACGCTCCTCTAACGCTAGGTTTCCTGACCCACTCAATTTCAACGTATGAGAAGCGTACTCGACGTATGAGTAACGTACCTTCAGCGTACCTCTAGCGTGTTCAGCGTATGAGGAACGTATGAGGAGCGTAAAATTCATACGTCGGCATACGCTGAAAATTTTTGTGCATGTTCAAAAAAATTTTTGGCCGTCAGCGTACATCAGCGTACACCGATGTACCCCGGCGTACTACAAACGTATTCCAGCGTACCCCTAGCGTGTTTCAGCGTATGTCAGCGTATGCCCAAAAAGTCCATACGTTCCTCATACGCTGGCTCTATATGCTAGAGTGTGACAGCGCCTTAAATGTTATGATTTATGTCATGATAAAAGGTAAGGCTTTCTTTGTACAATGCATTTGAAAAGATATGTTCCCATACATTTTGAGAGGGCCCTGGACTGATCACAGTAAGTCAACAACTTTGAATGGGAGTTCATAACAATGCTTCCTTTCCAAGTTTACACAGGCGCGGCTCTACACCCCAATTAACTTCTTTGTAAAGTCGTCAAAGCTTTTAAATTTCTAACGGCTATCGAAGCCCTCCGCTGAGAGAGGAGCAGAAATCCGGAAAATTCACATTCTCGTATCTCCCTCATTCGGGCCTTAAATATCATGAAAATACCAGAGTAGATAGGAAATGATGATATTATGCTTCATATTAATTTTCACTGAAAACGGTTGAGTATTTTTTGAGATACGAGTATTCTTCTGTTTCAGAGGGCCAAGAAAAGTGGTTTTGTTTTTTCCCGACACAAGTCTGGGACGAAATGAATATGCAAACAAATAACATATTGCTAAACTTTAAACTCCAGTCTCACGCCCTGGGCAGTTTCAAGTTTGCGCAGCTAGTAGTTTTGTGTAAAACTGCCATCAAAAATGGAAGACTTAACGTGAAAAATACTGAAATCCTTGCAATCTGATTGGCTGAGAGCAAATTTGTCAGTAACAATCACTGACAAGACACGCCCCCTGTTTAGCGTCCACTCGAGTTGAAACCATCCTGCATGCACCGCTATACGTGGGACTACACGCGAAGAACGGTAGAGGGTTCATGAATGCATTGCCTTCGATTTTTTTCCCGACATAACTGTTCGACGGATGATTATGAAAAGATATTTCGAGGATCCCCTCTATATACTTTGATTTTTCATATGTGAAAGTTTAATCTTGCGCAATGACAGCAAATGTGAAAAATAATGCTACATTTTCAGACTTTAAAAAAAAAAATATATGGCTCCTCGTTTCTCCAAGTTTTCACAAATTAAAAAATGATTTGACTACGAGTGATACTAATTATGGGTTAGAGCAACTCTTATTCTGGAATTTGACGTTTAGTTCATTTCATTTGGTTGTTTCTAGGGCGAGATTTTTAGCTGAGACTCTTCGGTAGCGGTTTTACGTAAACAAATTGTTTGTTTTATGCAAATTAGGCAGCAAGGAGCGAAAGCTTTTGGGCAGTTAATTGCAGTGTAGAGCCGCGACTGTACAAAGATTTGTGAATACCTCAAAAATTTCTGCCATGGCTTTTGAATTTATGCAAAAGCCATGACGGTTGGGGATTTTCCACATCCACTCTTTTTCCACACTTTTTTCCACACTTTTATAGTCTTTACATGTTACTAAATGAAAGGAAAGGGCACTTTAATGCAATTCTGGAAACAAATAAAGTTAACTTATGACTCTAACAGGTACATTAACAAATTTTTCTAGAATGTTTTTTATGGATATTTTTTTCTGAAGGATACTAATATTTAGGCCTACTGGTATCACATTATCAACAGTAAATATATATAAACTTGGTTATATTTCTCATGTGAAAGAAGAGGCTCTACAATGAATTTTGAAAGGATAATTTCCCTAGATGCATTTGGAGAGGGCCCTGGACTGATCACAGCTTGTCAACAACTTTGAATAGGAGTTAATAACAATGATTTTTTTTCAAGTTTACAAAGATTTATGAATGCCTTAGAAATTTTTGCCACAGCTTTTCAATTTATTTAAAAGCCATGACGGTTTGGAACTTGGGATTTTTCCACTCACATTGGTTGAATGTACTAATATCCTGCCAAAAAACGACTTTGAGACAAATTTGAGGAAACAAAATATGATCAAGAGTACTTTGATCTTTTCAATCGTCGTTTGTCCAGATCTATTATCTCCAACTTAGAGGTACTCTGAAATTATTAAGAGAATTTTAAGAATTAATGCTCCTTGTACAGATGGGAAAGATTGGCCGATCCAAGTTCAGACATGTATTGAGGATGTTGAGGTCCATCAGCTACCCAGGTACCAAAATGAGTTTTCAAATATGTGACCCGCCGCCTCAAAACCTACAATAAGTCGCACGGACCACAACGTAGCAAACAGCCCAAAATAGTAAATTTGCTTGGATCAGTCGATTTTCTGTTTTTGATAGAAATGGGTAGTTTCATTATCATTCTATCATGTCTCAAGTTTGTGAGTCGTAATTCGACTTAGAAATATGTTTTTGGGGCATTTTAAAATGACTCCTTTTTTTCACCTGTCGAGCTAATGAATGTTTGGAGAGCTTTTGTAATACTTTCATTCAATGCCAAATTACTACTTTACCTTTAAATTGATTTTTGGAGTGAGTAATGAATAGGTCCTCCTGGAGCAGTGTGCCAAAATTCAGCCTAATCTGATAATCCCTTCATACCGGTTGCTATGGCCATTTGAATACCAAGTTTTACTTGGGCGCACACAGAGAGCGAAGGTTTAGCACTCTTTTGTTCCGAACTTAAATGGCCATTTTCTCTGAATAGGAGTTATTGATTGCTGGTTACATACTGATTCTAAATGTGATATTTAAAGGTGTTATCATTGAGTAAACTAGGCAAGTGATATACCATTGGAAAGCTGAGAATATCTTCTTTCAGAAAATGTATAAAACAAAAAAAAAAATTTGGCGACTTATTGTAGGTTTTGAGGCGTCGGGTCACATATTAAGTAAATTTCACTATCTCATACATTTTATTTTGGTATATAATAAATAGAGTGTCTCAAATCTCTTATAGTATGGGGAAGGGGGGGGGGCAGTAAAAACTATCATATTACTCAAAATTATGTACATATATTATTCATGATTATGGATATTGCATTTTTTTTAAGGGTATGATATATGTGCGGTCAAAATGACTAAGGAAGGCACTTGAGATGCAGTTCTGGAAACAGGTAGAGTCAACTTATGATTGTAGAATGCACATTGAGACATACCATTCTGAAAAATGTTTTCTTATGGATTCCTTTTTCTGATGGATACTACCGGTACATGTACTCCTATCATGTTATCAACAGCATATATAAACTAAATAATTTTCTCATAAAAAAAAGAGGCTTTTTACAACACATTTGAAAAGCTATGTGCCCACGCATTTTGAGAGATACCTGGACTGATGATGGCAAGTCAACAACTTTGAATGGGAGTTCATAACAATGCTTCCTTTTCATACAAAGATTTATGAATGCTTCCAAAATTTCCGCCATGGCTTTTGAATATATCCAAAAGCCATGATGGTTGGAGGTTTTCCACACACACATCTGTTGAATTTATTGATCTACTTCCAAAGAAAACATTGAGGCAAAGTTAAGGAAAGAGAACATCAAGAGTACAAAAAAAAGAAAGAAAAACAGGCTTTCGTTGGGGAACAAGGAAGACACGTACAGAACATGTCAACTCTGCGTTGATGTATGTGTCCGAGATGGCAGTGCGGGGAGCTGCCGGGGAAGGAGGATCCTTGGTAGGACCTTTAATCCGTCTGGCATTCCTTTATTAAAGATATTTACATTAAAATTTATTGTGACTGATGGATTGGCCAACAATATATCTCACACATCTTTTGATACAAGTAGAACAATATATTTTTTGTATCTCTAACATGTTTGATTTCAAGTGCCCTGTTGCTATAACTGTTTTCATCATCTTTAACATCCATTGAGGTTGAGGAGGCCCATTACCATCCAGATTCTTTAATAGAATCCTTGTTCACCAAATTTCGAACCTTCACTATCTGTTGCAATTTATACTCCGCATAATAATTGTTGTAAAAAAGAAACAATTTGTTAACAATTCAAACGCTTATATCTTATCAGACTGAGGTTTGCATATATTATAAACTTAAAGGAGGTATAAATTTGGATTATTTTTTGCAATATTTCTTCTAATAATCTTTTCAAGATATTGTTCTAAATATTTAATTAGATTTTCTCTTTTCAACATCAAATCTGTGTCTGTCAGTAATAAATTCTGAACACACCAAACCATTGTGCACCTCACCTGTCGCTTCCAACAACCTTTTGCTACCCATTGTCAATATTTTTTGTCCCCAAGAAATTTACTTCAGGTTATATTGATCTTTGCATGCATGCACCTTCACAAAATCTTTCATGAACTTTAAAGAAATTGCGACTATTTTCATAATTTGGTATATATTCATAATCTTTCATATTTTATATTGCAATTACCATCAAATTACAGTTTTTCATGATTTTATCAGAATTTTTTTTTACTCTGTATTGGTTCAGGACAGAGCCTATGTCTTTGATCTTTGGGGACTGCTGCAAACCACCACAGTCTTCAGTACCTCCACAGACAAGGGTTACAACACACAAACCAAGTCATCCAGAAACTCCTAGCTGTTCCACTGAGACCAACTTGATGCCACCTACAATCAGTCCAGGCTCAAATCACTTGTCCTCTACAACCAGAGTTCTAGGTGAATCTCTGAATCGGAGGAGGTCATGCTTGTACTGGTACAGACCAATGGGTCAATCTTCAGTTATCAAGCAGAATGGCAGGCCAGCAGAGACATCACTCCCTCCAAAGACTAAGGTTAGGATACATGGTAACAAGTATTTTGTTTGAATACCGGTAATTGTATCAGATATTTAAGATGTGTAAACTAAAGGGAGTCAGTTTCTTGACTTAAAATTTCTGGCATGTTAGATCTTGGGGAGATGTAGTGAAGCCAAGAGATATATCAAATTCCATAGGAGCCTATTGTAATTTGGGGTTGAAAAAACTTGATTCTGTACTCATCTTTACTCCTTGCAAAAAAAAAATAGATATCAAAGGAGCACCAAATATGTGTATATGATCAAAAACAAGTAACCAATTATGTCAAACAGCAAAAAAATGAAGTTGGTGAGTATTATGTCTGAGTAATTTTCAGAGTAGAAGTAGCATGCTTATTTAACTTTGGACATTGCATGTTTATAGTAATACATGTACACAGTGAAGGTGTATATAGGCCTATATACAAAAACATCACTTTAGATTACTTTCATAACTTGTTCAGGTTATATGGAAATCATGTTGTTGGACTAAAAATGGAGAATTTATATCATCAATATGTAAACAAAATAATTGGTGAGTTGACCAAGTTGCCAATATGTCTAGTGATTTTTTGCTATTTTTTCATGTCAGTTAAATATTCATAATTTTCTTATTATTTGTTCTAATTTCCTCAAATCCTCTTTGATCTGTTTGTGAGATTCTTGTGCTTCTATGAAAATCAAGTAATTCTTAGACCACACTTTCCCTCTTATTTGCAGGATTTCATGCCTGGCTCATCATGCTATTCCAATGGAGTGAGTTTCCGTAGAAGCAAGATATCTTACACCATCGGTGGATTCCGTCATCTCTATCTGCCAATGATTCTCCTCATGAGAGCTGGTGATATAGAAACTAATCCAGGACCAGAACGGTAGGCGAAAAATGAGTTTATATCTTTTTCAGTAAAATGGGGGTCAAAAGGACACCAAGGTGAATGGCGACAGTACATGGAGGTGGAAAGAGAAAAGTTTTTGACAAAATATTTTCTCCAGTAATAAGGGTTCTTTCAATTAACATTTTGAAATTTGTCTGCATTTTAAAAATTTTGAGGAAAATTATTTCAGAATACTTCTCCAGTCGTTTTTGCTATTTATCCCAAGGTCCCTACTATCCAATATTTCCATTACTTTGGACAATGATGATTCCCCCCCCCCCCCAGATGTTGACCAACACTGTACATGTATTCTGTAGAGCACTGGATTATTTGGGGGCATCACGTAGGACCCCCCCCCCCCACCTGACCCTCTACGTCACTATATTCATTTAATATTACAATTTATGTATAGTCGTTGTGGCAAGCTCATTGCAAACACAAGTGAATATAATATCGTTGGAAACTATGATATTCTATTCTGTGGCATACAAAGGATATGCCAATTATCAGTTTCTGCCATTTCACTTCATTTCATTTATTTTGCTTTTCTTCAAAAACATCAAAACATATACACATAATTAATTGCAGGTAAAAAGAAGTGGGGGAATCCTAAAAAGCCTTATAGGCTTGACGGAGATGATTCCCAGAAAATATACATGGAGTTATAATTTCAAGTGCACTACTATTAAGACAGATATATATGAATGTAAGCCTCTTATTAGAACAAAGATACCTATGAGGAAATCTTATTGGCAACATACTGTATTAAATTAATTATTTCAGGATTGTCAGTGAGGCTGAGTTTTGGAAGTTATCAAAGCAAATTGACCCTTCTTACTACGATGACGTCGGCATAAATCTAGAAATCCCATTTGCAGAGCTGCGCAGCATTATGACAGAACACTTGAATAATAACAGTAAAGCATTGATGGCAATGTTCACCAGATGGAGAGACAAACAGTCTCCAGGCACAAACATCAGGGCTCTTCTTGCTGAGAGATTAGAATTGAGTGGCTTGGGTAGCCTCTCAGGTGAACTACTTGCTGGAAGTCTAGTCCCAAGTAAGAACAAAAAGGACTTATTAAATTAGCTCTAATTGGTGTTTTGTTTAAGCTACCAATCTCAGTGTTATACTTATTTACTGCAATAAATCATATATACCTACCTATTATGCCTGTAGTCTTGACTACGGGACCCCTTCGAGAATTATCACACATGAGTCACAATATTGTGCGCACCCCCCGTAATCCTATTGTCCCCTTCGCCACTCACGCGCGTCAATACGCTACGGCCATCTTCCTCTTTCTTGCTCGCCCCGTATAGTCACAGCGCTCCTGAAATCAGGTCGTATAGTATCTTTTTGGTGCGCTTTTTCACATAGTTAAAGCACTTTTAGGTACCTATATTCATTTAGATTATAGTACTTTGTGTTTTATTAGTCACTCTTGCCGATTGCAAGGGATTTTTTGATTCCCTTTCTTGGCATTTATTTTTCTCTTTCACGGTCAGCCCCACGTAGATATTTCCGTGTTTGCGGGTGTTTCCGTTTGTCACCGAGCCTTCGGGTTCGGCGTTTATTCTTACGGTTTTTAGGCTGTGAAAATTTCTTTAGTGCGTATCTCCCAAATAATTTTACCCTTATTTACTGCATTCAGTTGAAGTATTTCTTAATTTGAAAAAGTATACTTTATTGTCTGTTTTATTGCAGTGGTATGGATTCGGAAGAAGAAGCAGCTAGGTCAAGGAGACTTGCTTCTTCCGAAGAGTCGTCTAGCAAGACGACTCGGCCTTCCAGAACTCCCCCGAGTACTGCGGTACACGGGGGAGGGAGGAGGGCTAAGGGTAAGTTGCCTAGTGGTGTTTCCTTGCAGAGTTTGCCAGTCTCGGAGCTTGCGGCTTCGGGACGGGTGGCGTTAACTGAATCGGGATTGTCAACTCCGAAGCCCGTGGTTTCGGGGTGGGTGGCGTCAGATTCTAGTGGTTTGGATATCTCGAATCCAATCCCCCGGTCGCTGAGACCAGAGGGGGGGGCTGTTGTTTCCCGTACGGTAGCGTTCACTCGCTCTGATCCGTTAGGGGAGACGCGCCCCACTACTGCAGGGCAGCCCACGGGCTTAGTCCATGTTGGTCTGGGTTCTCAAACCCTAGCCCCCGGCAAACGCCATATGGGGGAACGAGTACTTCCTGGGCTGTCTACATTGCCAGCTAATGGGAATGCTCGAGCTAACAATTATGGACGCTCTTCGGAGCAACAGGTGTTTTCACCTGAGTGTGTGACTACTAGTGCTCCCCTATTGCTGCTTTCGAGCGGTCCAATAGCGGGTTCACACGCCTTTAGTAGTCATCGGGCACATACCGAGTCATCTCGGTCTGCCCACGCACTGGGAGCTTTTAGCTCCCAACCCAAGGCTACTGCATCTTCTTGCTTAGCCAATATGGGTGATTTGGGCGATTCTCTAGGCTTACGCCATGAGCGCTCCAATCCCTTTATGGGAAGTGAACGCCCCTCCGCGGAGGGATCGGTTTGTGTTTCCGAAGAGGCTTCGGGGACCCGAACGAATCCGATTAAGCGTTCTAAGAAAAGGGTTTCGGCTACGACTTTTGTCGAGCCAGCCAAGAAAAAGGCCAAGAAGAAGGCAAAAAGTGGCAAGGCTTTGCCGGCCTCTTGCCCGTCTGGCCTGGCTAACCCAGCTAGCTCCTCTCATGCTGACATGTTCAGTATGATGCGGGCTTTTGCTCAGAATCAGGGTTGGTCCTTTGTACCGGCTACTTCAACCCTGACTTCTGTCCCTATTCAGGGATCTCGCCTTGAGTCTAATCAGCCTTTTGTGATTGATTCCTCTTTGTCTGGGTCGGATTCGCATGTGCCTCCTATTCCCGCGGCCCTTGGGGCTCCGCCGGGCGAGGAGACTTTTGTTGAACCATGCGGGGCTCTGCCTGCGGAGGCCTTTGTTAGTGCTCCTTTGTCTCATTCCACTCGGGTGGAACCAGATTCGGATGTGGCTTCTCAAGCTTCGGTTCCCGAATCGCTTGGGCAGGCGGAGTCTCAATCGCTCGCTCTTTGCGGGGTAGAAGCGATTGCTTTGTTGTCCAAATATCTCCCTGAATTGCAGTCAACCCGCGCGCAGGGTTCGACTTCGCGTTGGGGGTTTCTCTCCGACCTTAGGTCCAGGGCGGAGGAGTTGAATGTTACCGATGGTGACAAGCTGATTATTGACGACCTGTTGCATACTCTTTTTTGTCTGCAGTGGTCGCAGCTTTCCACCGCAGCTGCTTCGGTTACGTTCCGTCGCAGGTCCTCGGCTCTCTCGGCACTGGGTGTTAGAGAGTCGGGTATTGCTCAACTTCTCCGAGATGTTCCGTCTCGGGGTCCTTCGCTTTTTGGTGGTAAATTCGCTACGGTTTTTCAGAGAGAGATCGATGCGCGTAAGCAGATCTCGGATATGACTAAGCAGTTTCACACTAGCTCTAAGCCAACGCCGGCCCCTGTTCAGCGTAGACCTGCTGGTCCCGTTTCGGGTCAACGCAGTCGCGTGTCTAGGGTCCCGCCTCCTGAGCCACAGCCAGCTCCTTCTCGTGGGAGAGGGAGTCGTGGCAGGGGCATTTCGAGAGGTACTCGTGGTAAGGCGATGGCTTCGCAGAAGGCCAAGCCTGGGTTTTGATGTTTTTCCCCGAGCGCTTGTTCAACCGAATGTGGTAGGTGGCCGTCTTCACGCGTTTCTTCCCGCTTGGGAGGCCATCTCCGGGGACGCGTTTGTTCTCTCCGTCGTGGAGGCGGATTCTTCATAGATCTTTGCGCTTCGCTCCCCGGAGGGGCTATAAGAATTCGGTCACCTCCCATGTCTGCCCTGTCTCGATCTCATGCTTCAAAGGAGATCGAGTCTCTTCTGGAAAAGAGGGCTATAGAAAGGGTAAGAGACAGGCCGTCTCTTTCCCTTTCTCCAATATTTGTTATTCCCAAGCGCTCGGGAAAACTTCGTTTGATACTGAACCTAAAAAGGATAAACAAATTTATTCCTCCGGTTCATTTTCGGATGGAGACTCTTGCCTCCATTCTTCCGTTGATCAAAAGGGAAGACTACGCGGTCTCGATAGATCTCAAGGACGCGTACTTTCACATTCCCATTCATCGCGCATCTCGCGATCTTCTGGGGTTCTCCTTCCTCTCGGAGACTTATCGTTTTCGGGCTCTTCCCTTCGGGCTGCGCCCGGCCCCTCGGGTTTTTACTCAAGTTGTAGCGGTGCTAGCGGCCTCTCTGAGGCGTCGCGGCCTGCGGTTGTTTTGTTACCTGGACGATTGGCTTCTCCTTGCGGAGTCACGCGATCGTTTGTTGGACGAGACTCGTTTGCTCGTCTCTCTTACTCAAGACTTAGGTTTCCTAATAAATTGGGAAAAGTCAGAGTTAGTCCCCACTCGCAGCCCAGTTTTTCTGGGGGCGGTGTTAGACATAAGGAATCAGTTAGCTCGGCCCAGTCGAGACAGGATTCTCACCATTGTCCCTGCGGCTCGCAAGCTCTTGCTGGCCAGAAGAGTCTCGGCCAGACAGTGGCTTCAGTTTCTAGGTTATCTAGCCAGTCTAGTCGATGTTTTAGAGGACTGCCGGCTCCTCATGAGACCCTTTCAGAGACATCTCCTCAGGTTCTTCAAGCCGGGAAAAGACTCTCTTTTGGTCTGGATTCCAGTACCAGTAAGGATCAAGTCTCTTCTCTCTTGTTGGACGAGCGAGGTGTTTCTCGCGCGAGGCAGGTCCTTCTCTGCCCCTCTCCCGTCGATATCGATTTCGACGGACGCCTCTCGGTTGGGGTGGGGAGGACACTGCAACGGCAGCACGGTTGCGGGGGATTGGTCTCGTCTTAGGACTCTTCCTCATATCAATGTCCTGGAGTTTATGGCAGTTCCGTTGACCTTGCTCCATTTCAGAAGTCGACTTCTCAGTCGTTCGGTTCTGATTCTCACGGACAATGTTACCGTGGCGGCATATATCAATCGGCAGGGAGGCACTCGTTCGGTTGCTCTGAATGCCCTAGCAGCTCAGCTGTGGAGGTGGTGTCGTCGCATGGCAATCACACCCGTGGCCTCTTTCATCCCCGGTCGGGAAAACCTCATTGCGGATTTTCTGTCTCGGGGCAGGTATCTTCCATCGGAATGGACGCTCCATCCGGAGGTATTTTGCCGCATTCGCAGTCGCCTAGGTCCACTGGAAGTGGATCTATTTGCGTCGGTGCTAAATCACCAGCTGCCGAAGTATTGCTCCCGTGTTCGCGATCAGGGAGCATGGGCTCTCGATGCTTTCTCCCTCAGCTGGGAGAACCTTCAGGGATTCGCCTTTCCTCCCTTCCATCTGATTCCGCGTGTCTTGCGGAAAATCAGGGAAGATCGGGCGCGGGTGCTCGTAATAGCTCCCTTTTGGCCCAGGAGGAATTGGTTTCCAGAACTTATGAGTCTCCTAAGGGCTCAACCGTTTGTTCTCCCGTTAAGAGCGGATCTGGTGTTGCAGCCCCTATCGGGGATTCTTCACCACAGTCCGGAGTCTCTTCATTTGACTGCTTGGCCCCTGTCAGGGAATCTGCAAGACAGTCGGGTCTCTCTGATAGAGCCGCGGACTTTTTAATGTCTAGTCGTAGGGTTTCTACTAGGGAGATTTACAATTCCCGTCTTTCGGTCTTTTTCCTTTGGTGCAAAGAGAGAAATCAAACCCCTTCTGAGGCTCCTATTGGTTCAATTGCGGATTTCTTAATCTCGTTATTTGACAAAGGGAGATCTATTTCTACTATCCGAGGCTACTGTTCGGCGATCGGGGCCATTCATTCGGGTTTTTCAGATGGTTCGGGGATTTCCAATTCCCCGCTTCTAAGTGGTTTGATTCGTTCGTTCTTTCTGAAAAGACCTTCTCTTTCTAAGTTAGTGCCGTCTTGGAGTCTGCCTAAGGTCCTGGAGGCCTTGGCGAAACCTCCTTTCGAACCGTTGGGTGAAGCTTCGCTTCATCATCTTACGGTTAAGACGCTCTTTTTGGTAGCTATTGCCTCTGGGCAGAGGCGCAGTACTCTTCATGCTCTCTGTCTTACTCCTGGTCATGTTCGCTGGGAGAGAAAAGGTGTTAGATTGATTCCTAGGGCTTCTTTCGTTGCCAAGAATCAGACAGCTGCCTCCGGTCCTGTTGAGATTTTTCTTTGTCCGCTTTCTAACTTTTCTTCGGTGCGTGAGGACAAAGTTTGGTGTCCTGTTAGGGCTCTCAAATGGTATATTGATAAGACTAAGTCTTATCGTAAGGATGATCAGTTGTTCCTGATCACTAGAGAGCCTTTTTCTCCTGCCTCTCTTGATTCCATCTCTAGATGGATCGTTGAAGCTATTAGGGCCGCTGGCACAGAGGCTCTTTTATCCGACAGTAAGCCTCGTGCTCATGATACTCGTAGTGTCAGCACTTCTTGGGCTCTGTTTCAAGGTGTGGCGCTTGTTGATATTTTGAAGGCTGCTTATTGGCGTTCGCCCAATTCCTTCATTTCTTGCTACCTTAGGGATATTCCCGCAGGTGAAGCTTTGTTTGCGTCAGCCACCTTGAAGGCCGCTGTGTCTTCTTTGTAGTCTTTGGTGTAATCCTATTTCCTTCTGCTCGAAACATGCCTCCCGGTCTTTGAGTTGGCGCTGGTATGGCATAATAGGTAGGTATATATGATTTATTGCAGTAAATTTGTAAAATCAGCACTGATTTTCTTATTTACTATATAAATCTATATACCTACCTATGACCCTCCCTCCTTCCCCGCTCCTTGCAAGCAACATGTTTCTTCTTGGGGTTGCTCGCAAAAGAGGAAGATGGCCGTAGCGTATTGACGCACGTGAGTGGCGAAGGGGACAATAGGATTACGGGGGGTGCGCACAATATTGTGACTCATGTGTGATAATTCTCGAAGGGGTCCCGTAGTCAAGACTACAGGCATAATAGGTAGGTATATAGATTTATATAGTAAATAAGAAAATCAGTGCTGATTTTACAAATTAGCCTCATTGTTGTATAAAATGTAATGCTGTATTTATTGATCATGGTTATTTGTTTGCATTTTACAATGTACATTTATGTTTATCTGTAATCTAAACCTCATTTGTAGATATGTTGTCACATTTTCTGTTGGATCATGAGTTTATATAATCTTGGGCCAATACAACAAATAATAGTATGTCTTGTTTTTCCAGGGTAGCCTCATCAGTACTAATACTGTTCTCCCTAAGAGCACTGTTATTATATTATTTTCTTGGCTTTAGCTGAGTTAATAGTGCAGGGAAGAGTGTTGTAAGTTAGAATCTGTTGAAAGGTCTAATATTGCAACTTCTTTCCACCCTAAATCACTCAGTAATATGCAGCATTTTTCAGAAAAATGTTAATAGTGAGAACATTCTCATTACTTCTGCAAAATTTTGTATTAGTCCAGTTTGGATGAATGATTTGTGGTTCTTTGTCAGGTAACTCACCAAATTCATTCCCATTGAACAAAGCTTGTTAGAGCAATGGCATGAATGAAAATAAAAGTCTTTCAACGAGCATGTTCTCCCATTCAGGCATAAAATGATTTGAAATAGTTTGTATCATGACCAAATGAGTATAAATGTATTTCTCTAAACAGTATGATTGGCTAAAAACTGATGGTGATTCCTACTTTAACCCAAAAGGAAAAAACGCAGGGCTATTTGCTTATTTTGCAGATCAAAAGTTTTGGGAGGGATCATTATGTATATCTACAAACAGTTTTATTGATAAAGCATTGGTTTTTTAGTAACAAATGGTTTTTTAGTAGCCCTAAAAGATTTGAATTTCACTTAAAATTATTCTTCTTTCATTCATTTTGAAGGAGACCCTGTTGCACCCCCAGGATCACAGACTCTCTCTCCTGAACTGATTAAGCGATGTGCAGATGATTTCAAGTTAAAGTATCGGACAACTCTCTGTAAGATTAGAGCTGATCCTCTTGATCCTGATTCCCTTGTGCAATTTCAAGACATGTACACAAATCTTGTCTTGGAAGAAGAGCATCGAAAAAGCAAGCGACCACTAAAATACAAAGATCTCTTTGATCTCAGAGTCAATGGAGAGTTCCCAAGGCGGCTTGTGGTACAGGGAGAGGCTGGGGCTGGCAAGACAACATTCTGTGCTAAGATTGCTTGGGATTGGATAAGTGGAAATCCTGTTTTCCCAAAGTATGTTTGGGTAATTGTTGTCCCTCTTCGAGAATTCAAGCAATACACCATTGGTGAGATTGCCAAGTCATACCTCACAGAGGACAACCCAGCAACAGCCTCTCAGCTTACTGCATACATTCATTCAAATCCAAGGGACGTATTCATTGCATTTGATGGACTAGATGAGTTCGGTGGCAAGTTTGTGAAGGAAGGAAAAGATGGTTCAAAGTCAGAATGTGCCCAGTCACTGTCTACTGATCAAATGCAGCTTGTATCCCCACAGTCTACTAGTGCTACTGTGCAGTCAAGTGTCAGAACTTCAGAGGCATGTGAAAGTCTGTCAAAGAGAGGTGAAATCACAAGCATTCTTCGTTCAGATGAGCTTGCTGCTTGCCCTGTCATGGTTACAAGCCGTCCATGGAAGGTCAAAGAGATTAGATGGGATCCTAATCTAAGGAAACTGTACACATTCATTCATGTGGAAGGCTTTAGCAAGGAGAATGTTGACGTTTACATTCACAAGTACTTTCATGATGATGAGGCCTCAGCAGATCAGCTTATCCAATTAACAGATAACAATGACATCATATCTGAAAATATGGCCCCATATCCTATCTACATAGCTATGCTCTGTCTTATGTGGAGAGAACTCGATGACCAAAAACAAGAAATGTTTAAGTCACTTCAAACTTTCTCTCAAATATTTGAGGAAATGTTTGACTTTCTGAAGGTGCATTATGCTCAGAAAGAGATTACAGATCTAGGCAGCCCATCATTCACTGCCTATCTCAAACAAATTGAGAAGCTCATGCAACCAGTTGCCAAACTTGCTTTCACCGGTCTACAAGAGAACACCCTTGTTTTCAAAGAAGATGATTTCCAACATTGCTCAGAATCCATGCAAATGGCATGCAGGGTAGGGGTTTTGTCTCAGGAGAAAAGACTAACATCCATATATGATAAGAGCAACATGTATCTGCAGTCTACAGTCTTCTTTCCTCATAAACTCTTTCAGGAGTACATGGCGGGTGTCTATCTTGCCTCCCTGTATGAGTCAGATTACAATGAATTCAACAGGCTGATGGAGGAAGTAGTACTCCCTAGGAAGGAAGAGTTTAGGTATCTCTTATACTTCACTGTATCAAGAAACAAAACCATTGCAAACCACATAATGAAATACATTGTGCAAGATAATACTGAAATGAAGAAGGACATGGATTTGCTTGTTGGTGTAGCCTTTGAGAGTCAAGACCAAGATGTAGCAGTCTTGTTGAGGGACAAAGTATCATCAGAGAAGATGATGTTGAAAATAGATGACCAAACAGCACACACTGTAGCAGGTTATTTATTCACTGGAATATATAATCATGCAGTAAGTTTGATGTCTTAAATGAGAAGTAATATATGTACCAACAAAATAGAATCAGCAACCCATATTCAAGAATTCTGAGGTGGATTGTATTTTAAAATTCAAAGTTTTTGCATTAATGTACTATTTTATATATTTTGGGCCATGAAGCAAAATCAGTCTGAAATTTGAGGAATGGCAAGATAGCCGGGAAATGCAAATACTGAGTGAAATATTGAACTGACTGATGAAATGTACATGTACTATTTAACATTTTTTGGCAATCATGAAAATATCCATGCCCTGTGTTTTGACAATAATATAATCAATAAAAACAAAGGGTTCAATATTTCCCTTCAAAATGTAAGTGGAGATGATTTATGGCATATTTCCCCAAAGTACAATTATGAAATGCACTCAGAAACAAAGAAAAAAAGGTGAATTCTCATTTATCATACTAAACAATCTTTTTGCCTAAAATAAAATCACATATCAGTGCTATTTTCAGGCAGCTTAAGACTGATTTATGCACCATTCAACCACTTTCGTTTCTACATGTACCCTAGGGTACTAGTACCCTAACTGATGATGGTTTTGCTTGGAGCTTTATTTTGTTGAATAATTTGTTCAGTCATTTTTTTTATTCTTGATCTTTAGTATTTAATTTACTTTGCATGCACAGTTCATGCCATTTAGCAAAGTATACAATATGATGAAATAATTCAAGAGTGAGGAAAATCCAGGAGAAGCAAGAATGGGGTAAAAGATGGAATTTGAATGATGAAGATGAAAACTTGTGCCTTAGATTAAGAAGAGAGCCAGTAAATGGGAAGAGGTGAAGGGAAAATATGCAAGTATATTGTAAGATAAGGTAAAAATTGTTTTATTGCTAAATATATTTTAAATGGCTGTCTTGAAAGTGGGTAAAATGATGTGAATTCACTGCATCTAGTAGTGAGATTCTTATTTGGGCAGGTATCTGTGAACTGATAAAGTCCTACTATTATTCAAATGGAAATTATTGGTGCTAATTGAGGGTTGGCGCTGGATGAACATTTAAAGCATGAACATAAAAAAGGGGAACTTCATGTAAAGAAACTTCAGATGTAAGTAGAGATTTGAAAAACTAATTTGTTATGAATGACCATATCAGTGATAAATGACCCTGATCCATTTCACTCTTGATCTTGTTCCTCATTTGCTTTAATCAAAAAATTCCAGTTCGTCCTATTCCATTGCCCCACTCAACTCTCACCCAATAATCTTTGAACATAATTCTATTTGGGATGGTTATATCATATGAATCAAAGGGAATGCTAATATACTGTCTCATGTCCATTACTTTTATTTCAGGTCAAACTCATCATTCACAGTAAAGAATGTGGACCAACTATGTCACATGATGTGGCAAAGATGATATGCTCTGCACCCTCCCTGCAGGATGTTAATCTATGGAGTGTGTCCTTCCACTATGATTTCTTTGCAGTTCTTGCTAAAGAAGGAAACAAGTGCAAGGTAAGTGAAAGTGATTACATGTATCTATTTGGGAAATTGCCATGTGGTCCAATGTCACTTGGTCCAATTACCATGCAGTCATCTTATTGCATTTCGTGTAAACCCATATCGTCTATTCTGCATTAGGTTTAATCATCAATTGGAGTATTTTTCACTTTGTTTACTAGTCAGTTTGTTTAATATCCGCTTGGGTCATTTTCTTATCTATATCTCGGGGTATTTTCTCCCGGTTCGCAACGTGATTCCAACATTTTTCCACAGACGTGTATCTCTGTTCTGTGTCATTCTAGTGCACTCTTGTAGTGTTCTCAGCTTCCCTCTTTGTCTAGTAACTTCATTTTATTAGTTAAATAACCAGTTTAACCAATGCCCATTTGGTCTCTTACCTTTATGTACTTTATCTAATATCTATTTAGTCCAGTACAAAAATATATGAAAATGCCACATGCTTTGTTGCCATACCTTTGTATCAGACCAATATGCAATAGAGGAAATGATGAGTTGCCCAACTGGTTATTGGACCAAATGACAATCTGACTGAAAATTGGACAAACTGGATGTAGAAAAATTATGTCATACCAGTCAGATATGATAGAGAATTTGGATGTAGAAGCATTGGGGTTAGGCAAGCTGGATTCTAGACAGAATGGCATTGAGCCCAATGACAATAAAACATCTAAAGAGGTGTTGTGGTCTAGTGGGTAAGTCCCTGGACTGTGAACCACAAGGTAGGGGGGGGGGGTCGAATCCCTGGTGCAGCACTAATGTCTTTTGGCAAGACATTAATCTACATTTGACCTGGCAGGAATTAATTCCTTGGACTGCTAGAGCACAGTAAGAGCAGCCATCATGATAAAGCCGGGGTAATGATTGTGGAGTGCCAGGACACATGCGCCATATAAAATCATAATTATTGGTTTTGTTGATTTGATATTGTTTTCTTGGCTACTAAAAATACATGGTTGAACAAAGCATAATCTTTCATCAATACACCAAGTATTAGTCTTTTCAAAAAAAAAAAAAAAAAGAAGAAGCGAAAAATCAAATATCATTAATTCCTTCCCTAACTGGCACTAAAAATCTTGTAATTTACTGCAATAAATCATATATACCTACCTATTATGCCTGTAGTCTTGACTACGGGACCCCTTCGAGAATTATCACACATGTGTCACAAAATTGTGCGCACCCCCCGTAATCCTATTGTCCCCTTTGCCACTCACGCGCGTCAATACGCTACGGCCATCTTCCTCTTTCTTGCTCGCCCCCGACGAGTTAGGACGTATTGTCACAGCGCTCCTGAAATCAGGTCGTATAGTATCTTTTTGGTGCGCTTTTTCACATAGTTAAAGCACTTTTAGGTACCTATATTCGTTTAGATTATAGTACTTTGTGTTTTATTAGTCACTCTTGCCGATTGCAAGGGATTTTTTGATTCCCTTTCTTGGCATTTATTTTTCTCTTTCACGGTCAGCCCCACGTAGATATTTCCGTGTTTGCGGGTGTTTCCGTTTGTCACCGAGCCTTCGGGTTCGGTGTTTGTTCTTACGGTTTTTAGGCTGTGAAAATTTCTTTAGTGCGTATCTCCCAAATAAACTTTAGTTTTATTTACTGCATTCAGTTGAAGTATTTCTTAATTTGAAAAGTATACTTTATTGTCTGTTTTATTGCAGTGGTATGAATTCGGAAGAAGAAGCAGCTGGGTCAAGGAGACCTGCTTCTTCCGAAGAGTTGTCTAGCAAGACGACTCGGCCTTCCAGAACTTCCCCGAGTACAGCGGTACGCGGGGGAGGGAGGAGGGCTAAAGGTAAGTTGCCTAGTGGTGTTCCCTTGCAGAGTTTGCCAGTTTCGGAGCTTGCGGCTTCGGGACGGGTGGCGTTAACTGAATCGGGATTGTCAACTCCGAAGCCTGTGGTTTCGGGGTGGGTGGCGTCAGATTCTAGTGGTTTGGATATCTCGAATCCAATCCCCCGGTCGCTGAGACCAGAGGGGGGGGGGCTGTTGTTTCCCGTACGGTAGCGTTCACTCGCTCTGATCCGTTAGGGGAGACGCGCCCCACTACTGCAGGGCAACCCACGGGCTTAGTCCATGTTGGTCTGGGTTCTCAAACCCTAGCCCCCGGCAAACGCCATATGGGGGAACGAGTACTTTCTGGGCTGTCTCAGTTGCCAGCTGATGGGAATGCTCGAGCTAACAATGTTGGTCTGGGTTCACAAACCCTAGCCCCCGGCAAACGCCATATGGGGGAACGAGTACTTTCTGGGCTGTCTCAGTTGCCAGCTGATGGGAATGCTCGAGCTAACAATTATGGACGCTCTTCGGAGCAACAGGTGTTTTCACCTGAGTGCGTGACTACTAGTGCTCCCCTATTGCCGCTTTCGAGCGGTCCAATAGTGGGTTCACATGCCTTTAGTAGTCATCGGGCACATACCGAGTCAACTCGGTCTGCCCACGCACTGGGAGCTTTTTAGTTCCCAACCCATGGCTACTGCATCTTCTTGCTTAGCCAATATGGGTGATTTGGGCGATTCTCTAGGCTTACGCCATGAGCGCTCCAATCCCTTTTTGGGAAGTGAACGTCCCTCCGCGGAGGGATCGGTTCGTGTTTCCGAAGTGGCTTCGGAGATCCGAATGAATCCGATTAAGCGTTCTAACAAAAGGGTTTCGGCTACGACTCTTGTCGAGCCAGCCAAGAAAAAGGCCAAGAAGAAGGCAAAAAGTGGCAAGGCTTTGCCGGCCTCTTGCCCGTCTGGCCTGGCTAACCCAGCTAGCTCCTCTCAAGCTGACATGTTCAGCATGATGCGGGCTTTTGCTCAGAATCAGGGTTGGTCCTTTGTACCGGCTACTTCAACCCTGACTTCTGTCCCTATTCAGGGGTCTGACTTTGAGACTAATCAGCCTTTTGTGTTGGATTTGTCTTTGTCTGAGTCGGTTTCGCATGTGCCTCCTATTCCCGCGGCCCTTGGGGCGCCGCTGGGCGAGGAGACTTTCGTTGAACCATGCGGGGCTCTGCCTGCTGAGGCCTTTGTTAGCGTTCCTTTGTCTCTTTCCACTCGGGTGGAATCAGATTTGGAGCTGGCCTCTCAAGCTTCGTTTTTGAATCGCTTGGGCAGGCGGAGTCTCAATCGCTCGCCCTCTGTGGGGTGGAAGTGATTGCTTTGTTATCCAGATATCTCTCTGAATTTTAGTCAACCCGCGCGCAGGGTTCGACTTCGCGTTGGTTTAAGCAGCGGGATTTCTGCTGAGTCTGGGCGCCTTGGCGTCCGGCCCATGGCTGTTGCATCTCCTTGCTCGGCCGATATGGGTAATTGGTGCGCGTCTTTGGGTTCAATACCCTCAGCGCACTTCTCCCATAAAGGGAGGTGAGCGTCCCTCAGTGGAGGGTTCGGTTCGTGTTCCCGAAGGGCTTCGGGGATCCGAACGAAACCGAATAAACGCTCTGAAAAGCGGGTTTCGACTTAGGCTCTTTTTGGGCCAATCAGAAGCCTAGGGAAGGGGCTAAAAGAGGCAAGGCTTTGCCTGCCTCTTGCCCATCGGGTTTAGCTAACCCTCCGGTCTCTCAAGCTGAGATGTTCAGTGTGAGATGGGCTTTGCCCAGACTCAGGGTTGGTCCCTTGTACCAGGATTCACATCCCCTGCTCTTGTCCCTTTTTTGGGTCGGACATCGAGACTAATTAGCCTTTTATGGTTTATTCTTCTTTGTCTGTGATGAGATCACATGAGCCTCCTAGTCTCGCAGCCTCGGGGCTCCGTCGGGTGAGGAGGCTTATGGCGGTTCATGCGTGAATCCGACCGTTTCGGCCTTTGTTCGTGATTCTTTGTCACGATCATTTCAGGCGGATCCAGTTTTGGAAGCGGCCTCTCAAGCTTCGGTCTCCGAATCGCTGGGGCAGGCAGAGCCTTAGTTGCTCTCCCTTTGTGGGGTAGAAGCGATTGCTTTGTTCTAAACTTTCCCTGACTTTTAGTCAACCCGCGCGCAGGGTTCGACTTTGCTTGGGTTCAGGCAGCGGGCGGACGAGATGGATTCGTCATAGATCTGTCCGTCCCGATCCCCGGAGGTGCTATAGGAACTCGGTCACCTTACAGGCTGTCCTTTTCCCTTTCTCCGACTTTTGTTATTCCCAAGCGCTCGGGAAAACTTCGTTTGATACTGAACCTAAAGAGGATAAACAAATTTATTCCTCCGGTTCATTTTCGTATGGAGACTCTTGCCTCCATTCTTCCGTTGATCAAAAGGGAAGACTACGCGGTCTCGATAGATCTCAAGGACGCGTACTTTCACATTCCCATTCATCGCGCATCTCGCGATCTTCTGGGGTTCTCCTTCCTCTCGGAGACTTACCGGTTTCGGGCTCTTCCCTTCGGGCTGCGCCCGGCCCCTCGGGTTTTTACTCAAGTTGTAGCGGTGCTAGCGGCCTTTCTGAGGCGTCGCGGCCTGCGGTTGTTTTGTTACCTGGACGATTGGCTTCTCCTTGCGGAGTCGCGCGATCGTTTGTTGGACGAGACTCGTTTGCTAGTCTCTCTTACTCAAGACTTAGGTTTCCTAATAAATTGGGAAAAGTCAGAGTTAGTCCCCACTCGCAACCCAGTTTTTCTGGGGGCGGTGTTAGACATAAGGAATCAGTTAGCTCGGCCCAGTCGAGACAGGATTCTCACCATTGTCTCTGCGGCTCGCAAGCTTTTGCTGGCCAGAAGAGTCTCGGCCAGACAGTGGCTTCAGTTTCTAGGTTATCTAGCCAGTCTAGTCGATGTTTTAGAGGACTGCCGGCTCCTCATGAGACCCTTTCAGAGACATCTCCTCAGGTTCTTCAAGCCGGGAAAAGACTCTCTTTTGGTCTGGATTCCAGTACCAGTAGAGATCAAGTCTCTTCTCGCTTGTTGGACGAGCGAGGTGTTTCTCGCGCGAGGCAGGTCCTTCTCTGTCCCTCTTCCGTCGATATCGGTTTCGACGGACGCCTCTCGGTTGGGGTGGGGAGGACACTGCAACGGCAGCACGGTTGCGGGGGGTTGGTCTCATCTTGGGACTCTTCCTCATATCAATGTCCTGGAGTTTATGGCAGTTCTGTTGACCTTGCTCCATTTCAGAAGTCGACTTCTCAGTCGTTCGGTTCTGATTCTCACGGACAATGTTACCGTGGCGGCATATATCAATCGGCAGGGAGGCACTCGTTCGGTTGCCCTGAATGCCCTAGCAGCTCAGCTGTGGAGGTGGTGTCGTCGCATGGCAATCACACCCGTGGCCTCTTTCATCCCAGGTCGGGAAAACCTCATTGCGGATTTTCTGTCCCGGGGCAGGCATCTTCCATCGGAATGGATGCTCCATCCGGAGGTATTTTGCCGCATTCGCACTTGCCTAGGTCCACTGGAAGTGGATCTATTTGCGTCGGTGCTAAATCACCAGCTGCCGAAGTATTGCTCCCGTGTTCGCGATCAGGGAGCATGGGCTCTCGATGCTTTCTCCCTCAGCTGGGAGAACCTTCAGGGATTCGCCTTTCCTCCCTTCCAACTGATTCCGCGTGTCTTGCGGAAAATCAGGGAAGATCGGGCGAGGGTGCTTGTAATAGCTCCCTTTTGGCCCAGGAGGAATTGGTTTCCGGAGCTTATGAGCCTTCTAAGGGCTCAACCGTTAGTTCTCCCGTTAAGAGCGGATCTGGTGTTACAGCCCCTATCGGGGATTCTTCACCTCAATCCGGAGTCTCTTCATTTGACTGCTTGGCCCCTGTCAGGGAATCTGCAAGACAGTCGGGTCTCTCTGATAGAGCCGCGGACTTTTTAATGTCCAGTCGTAGGGTTTCTACTAGGGAAATTTACAATTCCCGTCTCTCGGTCTTTTTCCTTTGGTGCAAAGAGAGAAATCAAACCCCTTCTAAGGCTCCTATTGGTTCAATTGCGGATTTCTTAATCTCGTTATTTGACAAAGGGAGATCTATTTCTACTATCCGAGGCTACCGTTCGGCGATCGGGGCCATTCATTCGGGTTTTTCGGATGGTTCGGGGATTTCCAATTCCCCGCTACTAAGCGGTTTGATTCGTTCGTTCTTTCTGAAACGACCTTCGTTTTCTAAGTTAGTGCCGTCTTGGAGTCTGCCTAAGGTCCTGGAGGCCTTGGCGAAACCTCCTTTTGAACCGTTAGGTGAAGCTTCGCTTCATCATCTTACGGTTAAGACGCTCTTTTTGGTAGCTATTGCCTCTGGGCAGAGGCGCAGTACTCTTCATGCTCTCTGTCTTACTCCTGGTCATGTTCGCTGGGAGAGAAAAGGTGTTAGATTGATTCCTAGGGCTTCTTTTGTTGCCAAGAATCAGACAGCTACCTCCGGTCCTGTTGAGATTTTTCTTTGTCCGCTTTCTGACCTTTCTTCGGTGCGTGAGGACAAAGTTTGGTGTCCTGTTAGGGCTCTCAAATGGTATATTGATAAGACTAAGTCTTTTCGTAAGGATGATCAGTTGTTCTTGATCACTAGAGAGCCTTTTTCTCCTGCCTCTCTAGATTCCATCTCTAGATGGATCGTTGAAGCTATTAGGGCCGCTGGCACAGAGGCTCTTTTATCTGACAGTAAGCCTCGTGCTCATGATACTCGTAGTGTCAGCACTTCTTGGGCTCTGTTTCAAGGTGTGGCGCTTGTTGATATTTTGAAGGCTGCCTATTGGCGTTCGCCCAATTCCTTCATTTCTTGCTACCTTAGGGATGTTCCCGCAGGTGAAGCTTTGTTTGCGTCAGCCACCTTGAAGGCCGCTGTGTCTTCTTTGTAGTTTTTAGTGTAATCCTATTTTCCTTCGGCTCGAAACATGCCTCCCGGTAGTTGAGTTGGCGCTGGTCTGGCATAATAGGTAGGTATATATGATTTATTGCAGTAAATTTGTAAAATCAGCACTGATTTTCTTATTTACTATATAAATCTATATACCTACCTATAACCCTCCCTCCTTCCCCGCTCCTTGCAAGCAACATGTTTCTTCTTGGGGTTGCTCGCAAAAGAGGAAGATGGCCGTAGCGTATTGACGCGCGTGAGTGGCGAAGGGGACAATAGGATTACGGGGGGTGCGCACAATATTGTGACTCATGTGTGTAAGTTTCTCGAAGGGGTCCCGTAGTCAAGACTACAGGCATAATAGGTAGGTATATAGATTTATATAGTAAATAACAAAATCAGTGCTGATTTTACAATTTCATATGCTGTTGCATTGAACCTGATGTTTAGAAAATGAACTTCACCTTCAGATGTTACATGTAGCTTCCAATTTGTTAAAAGTAATGAGGTTGTGATAGCAGCGTTCAAACAAAAGTCAGCACCATTTGTTTTGCACGGGGGGGGGGGGTTATGTCTAGGTTATTTCACTATGAAATGCACAAAAATTAGGAGTAGCAATGGATACAAGTGGAAAGATTGATCATGTATTAGAATGATACATTATCTTACATAGATGTAGTAATCTAACTTCACCTTCAGCTGTTAGCTTCCAACAAAAGTAATGTGGTAGTGATAGAATCATTAACAGAAAAAAATAGCACCTTTTGTTTTGAACAGATGGGGGCATTATGTCAAGGTTATATCACTAAATGCACAATTATAAAATCTAACTTTAAAAGATCACTTTGATAATTACAATTACCAGAGAGTATAAGGCAACCAATGATTTCAAACAAGTTTTAATCTTCACAAGGAATATGAAATTTAGCATATATTTCATAATGTAGGCTACTTGAAAATATATTTTTTTTCTTTTGCAGGGGGGGGGGGGTACATCAAGGTTATTTCACTATGAAATGCACAAAAATTAGGAGTAGCAATGGATACAAGTGGAAAGATTGATCATATATTAGAATGATACATTATCTTTAATTACATAGATGTAGAAATCTAACTCCACCTTCAGCTGTTTGCTTCCAACAAAAGTAATGTGGTAGTGATAGAATCATTCCAAAAAAAATGGCAACTTTTTGTTTTGTACCGATAGGGGGGGCATTATGTCAAGGTAATTTCTTTAAATGCACAATTATAAATCTAAGTTTAAAAGATCAATTTGATAATTACAATTACCAGACAGTATATGGCAACCGATGATTTCAAACAAGTTTTAATCTTCACAAGGATTATGAAATTCTGTATATATTTCATAATGTAGGCTACTTGAAAATATTTTTTTTTTCTTTTGCGGGGGGGGGGGGGGTACATCAAGGTTATTTCACTAAATGCACAACTATGAATTCTAAGTATAAAAGATTATTATAAGAATTCATCTGTTGAAAGCCAGAAGAGTGTTAACTCTGTGTGAAAGTATATGAGTTAATGACCTTCTGGCTCTCAACGGATGAATTACAATTTGCCAACCGATGAGTTCAAACAAGTTTTTAACCTTGACATGGAATATGAAATTCAGTATTTGTTTTATGATGTATGCTACATGAAAATATTGCATTTTAATAAGCCTTCAATAAAAAATTACTTGCATTTTTTTCAAATTTTCAGTAGTTCAAAGCTATCTATAAGATGTTGTAATGTTCTTTTGTGGCTGAAGGAGGTATCAAGGTATACGTCAGATTCAATACACAGTAAACATGAATGGAGAATGAAGTGTAATCCGTTCTTGACTTTTCTCACAATCCACATGTAAATGTTAGAGAGTAATGCATTGCCTTCAGTAATGAATGTAGCATTCATATGACAAGGATATCATGTAAAGTATTTAGAACTAGCCATTCCGCACTGAAAAAAAAATGTATTGGTTACCTCCTCTTTTTTAAATCACATTCTCTATAGGTCCAAACTCTCGACCTTGACAAGGTCAAGTGTTCAACAGGAGCCTCATCTCAGAACCTAGCAGAAGCACTGTGTTCCATGCCAAACCTGACTGACCTGACACTGGATGGAGTGGATTTCAGGGAGGAGTTCTTCTCTACATTGAAAGCAAAGGCATCAACCTTACATGTATGTATGTGTTTGTACTCAATGTCAATGCATTAGGAGTAGCAATGGATACAAGTGGAAAGATTGATCATATATTAGAATGATACATTATCTTACATAGATGTAGTAATCTAACTTCACCTTCAGCTGTTTGCTTCCAACAAAAGTAATGTGGTAGTGATAGAATCATTCCAAAAAAAATGGCAACTTTTTGTTTTGTACCGATAGGGGGGGCATTATGTCAAGGTAATTTCTTTAAATGCACAATTATAAATCTAAGTTTAAAAGATCAATTTGATAATTACAATTACCAGACAGTATATGGCAACCGATGATTTCAAACAAGTTTTAATCTTCACAAGGAATATGAAATTCAGTATATATTTCATAATATAGGCTACTTGAAAATATTTTTTTTTTCTTTTGCGGGGGGGGGGGGGTACATCAAGGTTATTTCACTAAATGCACAACTATGAATTCTAAGTATAAAAGATTATTATAAGAATTCATCTGTTGAAAGCCAGAAGAGTGTTAACTCTGTGTGAAAGTATATGAGTTAATGACCTTCTGGCTCTCAACAGATGAATTACAATTTGCCAACCGATGAGTTCAAACAAGTTTTTAACCTTGACATGGAATATGAAATTCAGTATTTGTTTTATGATGTATGCTACATGAAAATATTGCATTTTAATAAGCCTTCAATAAAAAATTACTTGCATTTTTTTCAAATTTTCAGTAGTTCAAAGCTATCTATAAGATGTTGTAATGTTCTTTTGTGGCTGAAGGAGGTATCAAGGTATACGTCAGATTCAATACACAGTAAACATGAATGGAGAATGAAGTATAATCCCTTCTTGACTTTTCTCACAATCCACATGTAAATGTTAGAGAGTAGTGCATTGCCTTCAGTAATGAATGTAGCATTCATATGACAAGGATATCATGAATGTGTAAAGAATTAACAAATCAAAAGGGTTTTTTTTCCTGTTTGACTAATCATGATTACGTAGAGCTGTCATGAACTAAAGTATTTAGAACTAGCCATTCACTGAAAAAAACGTATTTGGTTACCTCTTTTTTTAATCACATTCTGTATAGGTCCAAACTCTATACCTTTACGTGGTCAAGTGTCCAACAGGAGCCTCATCTCAGAACCTAGCAGAAGCACTTTGTTCCATGCCAAACCTGACTAAGCTGAGAGTGAAGGGAATGGATCTTGGTGAGGAGTTCTGCTCTACATTGAAAGCAAAGGCATCAACCTTAAATGTATGTATGTGTTTGTACTCAATGTCAATGCATTAGGATTAGCAATGGATACAAGTGGAAAGATTGATCATATATTAGAATGATACAATATCTTACATAGATGTAGTAATCTAACAAGGAATATGAAATTCAGTAATGTAGGCTACTTGAAAATATTTTCTTTTGTGGGGGGGGGGGGGGTACGTCAAGGTTATTTCACTAAATGCACAACTATTAAGGTATAAAAGATTATTTTAAGAATTCATCTGTTGAAAGCCAGAAGAGTGTTAACTCTGTGAAAGTATATGAGTTAATGACCTTCTGGCTCTCAACGGATGAATTACAATTTACCAACCTATGAGTTCAAACAAGTTTTTAACCTTGACATGGAATATGAAATTTAGCATATATTTCATAATGTAGGCTACTTGAAAATATTTTTTTTTCTTTTGCGGGGGGGGGGTACATCAAGGTTATTTCACTAAATGCACAACTATGAATTCTAAGTATAAAAGATTATTATAAGAATTCATCTGTTGAAAGCCAGAAGAGTGTTAACTCTGTGTAAGTATATGAGTTAATGACCTTCTGGCTCTCAACGGATGAATTACAATTTGCCAACCGATGAGTTCAAACAAGTTTTTAACCTTGACATGGAATATGAAATTCAGTATTTGTTTTATGATGTATGCTACATGAAAATATTGCATTTTAATAAGCCTTCAATAAAAAATTACTTGCATTTTTTTCAAATTTTCAGTAGTTCAAAGCTATCTATAAGATGTTGTAATGTTCTTTTGTGGCTGAAGGAGGTATCAAGGTATACGTCAGATTCAATACACAGTAAACATGAATGGAGAATGAAGTGTAATCCGTTCTTGACTTTTCTCACAATCCACATGTAAATGTTAGAGATCTAGAGTAATGCATTGCCTTCAGTAATGAATGTGGCATTCATATGACAAGGATATCATGTAAAGTATTTAGAACTAGCCATTCCGCACTGAAAAAAAAATGTATTGGTTACCTCCTCTTTTTTAAATCACATTCTCTATAGGTCCAAACTCTCGACCTTGACAAGGTCAAGTGTTCAACAGGAGCCTCATCTCAGAACCTAGCAGAAGCACTGTGTTCCATGCCAAACCTGACTGACCTGACACTGGATGGAGAGGATCTCAGTGAGGAGTTCTGCTCTACATTGAAAGCAAAGGCATCAACCTTACATGTATGTATGTGTTTGTACTCAATGTCAATGCATTAGGAGTAGCAATGGATACAAGTGGAAAGATTGATCATATATTAGAATGATACATTATCTTACATAGATGTAGTAATCTAACTTCACCTTCAGCTGTTTGCTTCCAACAAAAGTAATGTGGTAGTGATAGAATCATTCCAAAAAAAATGGCAACTTTTTGTTTTGTACCGATAGGGGGGGCATTATGTCAAGGTAATTTCTTTAAATGCACAATTATAAATCTAAGTTTAAAAGATCACTTTGATAATTACAATTACCAGACAGTATATGGCAACCGATGATTTCAAACAAGTTTCAATCTTCACAAGGAATATGAAATTCAGTATATATTTCATAATGTAGGCTACTTGAAAATATTTTCTTTTGCGGGGGGGGGGGGTACATCAAGGTTATTTCACTAAATGCACAACTATGAATTCTAAGTATAAAAGATTATTATAAGAATTCATCTGTTGAAAGCCAGAAGAGTGTTAACTCTGTGTGAAAATATATGAGTTAATGACCTTCTGGCTCTCAACGGATGAATTACAATTTGCCAACCGATGAGTTCAAACAAGTTTTTAACCTTGACATGGAATATGAAATTCAGTATTTGTTTTATGATGTATGCTACATGAAAATATTGCATTTTAATAAGCCTTCAATAAAAAATTACTTGCATTTTTTTCAAATTTTCAGTAGTTCAAAGCTATCTATAAGATGTTGTAATGTTCTTTTGTGGCTGAAGGAGGTATCAAGGTATACGTCAGATTCAATACACAGTAAACATGAATGGAGAATGAAGTGTAATCCGTTCTTGACTTTTCTCACAATCCACATGTAAATGTTAGAGATCTAGAGTAATGCATTGCCTTCAGTAATGAATGTGGCATTCATATGACAAGGATATCATGTAAAGTATTTAGAACTAGCCATTCCGCACTGAAAAAAAAATGTATTGGTTACCTCCTCTTTTTTAAATCACATTCTCTATAGGTCCAAACTCTCGACCTTGACCTTGACAAGGTCAAGTTTTCAACAGGAGCCTCATCTCAGAACCTAGCAGAAGCACTTTGTTCCATGCCAAACCTGACGAAGCTGACACTGGATGGAATGGATCTTGGTGAGGAGTTCTACGCTACATTGAAAGCAAAGGCATCAACCTTACAGGTATGTGTGTGTTTGTACTCATGTCAATGCATTAGGAGTAGCAATGAATATTAGTGGAGAAATCTGTCATATATTAGAATGATACATGTATGTTAATACATGCATGTAGTAATCTAACTTCACCTTCAGCTGTTTGCTTCCAATAAAAGTAATGTGGTTGTGATAGAATCATTCAAAAAAAAATCAGCACCTATTCTTTTTTTTTTGGGGGGGGGGTTTGGGGGGTTGGGGGTACGTCAAGGTTATTTCACTAAATGCACAACTATAAAGTATAAAAGATTATTTTAAGAATTCATCTGTTGAAAGCCAGAAGAGTGTTAACACTGTGTGAAAGTATATGAGTTAATGACCTTCTGGCTCTCAACAGATGAATTACAATTTGCCAACCGATGAGTTCAAACAAGTTTTTAACCTTGACATGGAATATGAAATTCAGTATTTGTTTTATGATGTATGCTACATGAAAATATTGCATTTTAATAAGCCTTCAATAAAAAATTACTTGCATTTTTTTCAAATTTTCAGTAGTTCAAAGCTATCTATAAGATGATGTAATGTTCTTTTGTGGCTGAAGGAGGTATCAAGGTATACGTCAGATTCAATACACAGTAAACATGAATGGAGAATGAAGTATAATCCCTTCTTGACTTTTCTCACAATCCACATGTAAATGTTAGAGAGTAGTGCATTGCCTTCAGTAATGAATGTAGCATTCATATGACAAGGATATCATGAATGTGTAAAGAATTAACAAATCAAAAGGGTTTTTTTTCCTGTTTGACTAATCATGATTACGTAGAGCTGTCATGAACTAAAGTATTTAGAACTAGCCATTCACTGAAAAAAATGTATTTGGTTACCTCTTTTTTTAATCACATTCTGTATAGGTCCAAACTCTATACCTTTACGTGGTCAAGTGTCCAACAGGAGCCTCATCTCAGAACCTAGCAGAAGCACTTTGTTCCATGCCAAACCTGACTAAGCTGAGAGTGAAGGGAATGGATCTTGGTGAGGAGTTCTGCTCTACATTGAAAGCAAAGGCATCAACCTTAAATGTATGTATGTGTTTGTACTCAATGTCAATGCATTAGGATTAGCAATGGATACAAGTGGAAAGATTGATCATATATTAGAATGATACAATATCTTACATAGATGTAGTAATCTAACAAGGAATATGAAATTCAGTAATGTAGGCTACTTGAAAATATTTTCTTTTGTGGGGGGGGGGGGGTACGTCAAGGTTATTTCACTAAATGCACAACTATTAAGGTATAAAAGATTATTTTAAGAATTCACCTGTTGAAAGCCAGAAGAGTGTTAACTCTGTGAAAGTATATGAGGTAATGACCTTCTGGCTCTCAACGGATGAATTACAATTTACCAACCTATGAGTTCAAACAAGTTTTTAACCTTGACATGGAATATGAAATTTAGCATATATTTCATAATGTAGGCTACTTGAAAATATTTTTTTTCCTTTTGCGGGGGGGGGGGGGGGTACATCAAGGTTATTTCACTAAATGCACAACTATGAATTCTAAGTATAAAAGATTATTATAAGAATTCATCTGTTGAAAGCCAGAAGAGTGTTAACTCTGTGAAAGTATATGAGTTAATGACCTTCTGGCTCTCAACGGATGAATTACAATTTGCCAACCGATGAGTTCAAACAAGTTTTTAACCTTGACATGGAATATGAAATTCAGTATTTGTTTTATGATGTATGCTACATGAAAATATTGCATTTTAATAAGCCTTCAATAAAAAATTACTTGCATTTTTTTCAAATTTTCAGTAGTTCAAAGCTATCTATAAGATTTTGTAATGTTCTTTTGTGGCTGAAGGAGGTATCAAGGTATACATCAGATTCAATACACAGTAAACATGAATGGAGAATGAAGTGTAATCCGTTCTTGACTTTTCTCACAATCCACATGTAAATGTTAGAGATCTAGAGTAATGCATTGCCTTCAGTAATGAATGTGGCATTCATATGACAAGGATATCATGTAAAGTATTTAGAACTAGCCATTCCGCACTGAAAAAAAAAATGTATTGGTTACCTCCTCTTTTTAGCTCACCTGAGCCTAAGGCTCGAGTGAGCTATTGCGATGGAAATTTGTCCGTCGTGCGTCGTGCGTCGTGCGTCGTCCGTTAACTTTTTACATTTTCATCTTCTTCTCCAAAACCCATGATCGAAATTCAACCAAACTTGGTAGGAATCATCCTTAGGGGTAGGGGACCCAAAGTTGCTAAAATGGTACATGTGGCCCCCAGGGGGGCCCAGGGGGAGGGCCCCCAATTGTAAAAGCTATGTAAATTTCAAACATCATCTTCTCCAGAACCAGGCATAGCTCAGACTTGGTATTGTGTATGGAGATACCTCTATAGATGAAGAATGAATGTTGTTCATGAAATTTCTCTGAGTGGCCCTATAGGGGCCCTGCGGGGGTAACATACTGGAGGGGGGGGCGCTGCCAGGCAAAATGTACATTCTGATCTTCTTCTCCAAAACACATGATCGGAATTCAACCAAACTTGGTAGGAATCATCCTTAGCGGTAGGGGACCCAAAGTTGCTAAAATGGTACATGTGGCCCCCAGGGGGGCCTAGGGGGGCCCAGGGGGCCCAGGGGGAGGGCCCCCAATTGTAAAAGCTATGTAAATTTCAAACATCTTCTTCTCCAGAACCAGGCATAGCTCAGACTTGGTATTGTGTATGGAGATACCTCTATAGATGAAGAATGAATGTTGTTCATGAAATTTCTCTGAGTGGCCCTATAGGGGCCCTGCGGGGGTAACATACTGGAAGGGGGGGGGCGCTGCCAGGCAAAATGTACATTCTGATCTTCTTCTCCAAAACACATGATCGGAATTCAACCAAACTTGGTAGGAATCATCCTTAGGGGTAGGGGACCCAAAGTTGCTAACATGGTACATGTGGCCCCCAGGGGGGCCAAGGGGGAGGGCCCCCAATTGTAAAAGCTATGTAAATTTCAAACATCTTCTTCTCCAGAACCAGGCATAGCTCAGACTTGGTATTGTGTATGGATATACCTCTATAGATGAAGAATGAATGTTGTTCATGAAATTTCTCTGAGTGGCCCTATAGGGGCCCTGTGGGGGTAACATACTGGAGGGGGGGGGGCGCTGCCAGGCAAAATGTACATTCTGATCTTCTTCTCCAAAACACATGATCGGAATTCAACCAAACTTGGTAGGAATCATCCTTAGGGGTAGGGGACCCAAAGTTGCTAAAATGGTACATGTGGCCCCCAGGGGGGCCCAGGGGGGCCCAGGGGGAGGGCCCCCAATTGTAAAAGCTATGTAAATTTCAAACATCTTCTTCTCCAGAACCAGGCATAGCTCAGACTTGGTATTGTGTATGGAGATACCTCTATAGATGAAGAATGAATGTTGTTCATGAAATTTCTCTGAGTGGCCCTATAGGGGCCCTGTGGGGGTAACATACTGGGGGAGAGGTGCTGCCAGGGAAAAGGAATGATCAGTCAAAAAAAAAAAAAATCAAACATTCTTCTTCTCCAGATCCAGAAGTTTATCTAGATATTTTGTGTGTTATATACATCTTGAAGATGAATAAAAAAAAGTTGTTCATGACATTCTCAGGGTGGCCCCATAGGGGTCCTGCGAGGGCGAGGTTAATATGCAGGAGGGGAAATGTACATTCTTTACATGATTTGTTGTATGATTCAACCACACTTGGTGGGAATCATCCTTAGATGTAGGAGATTCAAATAATACATGACATTGTAGACCATGGGGTGGGGGGGGGGGGGAGAATTATGTTAATTTCTAACATTATCGTAATCTACAAAACTGTATAGTCAATTTCTCCGAAAAATGTCACAACTAATTAATTATGCTAATTTATGCATAAAATTAATGGTTTGCTTTAATTAATTAAATAAAGCCCCAAAACTGCTAATTTTTGTGTATAGAGACTCTTTGTCAGATTCTGATCAAATAAACCAAAAAAAAAATTCGGTAAAATCTTATGTATTTTATTGTTTTTTAAATTTCTTATGTATTTCTTTGTTTTTCGACTTTTTGTTTTTTATTGTTTTTTCGATGGAATTCGTCGGCGACACTATTTTAATCATAAACAACATAAAATTAATTGTTTTTAAACAGTAAAAGTAAAAATAATGAAACATTTATGAATTTTAGCTGGAAACACAATTTGCATTGGATTTGTACATGAAATCACGTTTTTGAGCAATTTTGGGTCTGACATGCACTTATAAAATTTTGCGTAACTCCGGAACCGCACGCGCAGACATCACAAATTTGGTCTCAAAAGTTGCGCAAGACTTGAAAGAAAAAAGTAGTGAAGCGGCGTGGTGACTGCTTTTCGCGATGCGAAGATATTACGCGAAACGTCTAGGGGGGCGGAATCCGCCCCCCCCCCCCCCCCGGGCCTATTAGGGTTAATTTCTAACATATCTCCTGGTGGTGCTAGAGAGAACATGCACCAGATGTGAATTGATCCACCTCAGGTGAGCGTCGTGCCCCCTGGGGCTCTTGTTTAAATCACATTCTCTATAGGTCCAAACTCTCGACCTTGACAAGGTCAAGTTTTCAACAGGAGCCTCATCTCAGAACCTAGCAGAAGCACTTTGTTCCATGCCAAACCTGACTGACCTGACACTGAATGGAATGGATCTTGGTGAGGAGTTCTACGCTACATTGAAAGCAAAGGCATCAACCTTACAGGTATGTGTGTGTTTGTACTCGTGTCAATGCATTAGGAGTAGCAATGAATATTAGTGGAGAAATCTGTCATATATTAGAATGATACATGTATGTTAATACATGCATGTAGTTATCTAACTTCACCTTGAGATATTAGCTTCCAATAAAAGTAATATGGGTTTGATAGAAGCATTAAAAAAATCACCTTTCTTTTTTTTTTTTTTGGGGGGGGTGGGTATGTCAAGGTTATTTCACTAAATGCACAACTATGAATTCTAAAGTATAAAAGATTATTTATTAGAGATCTGTCATATATTACAATGATACATGTATGTTAATACATGCATGTAGTAATCTAACTTCACCTTGAGCTGTTTGCTTCCAATAAAAGTAATGTGGTTGTGATAGAATCATTCAAAAAAAAATCAGCACCTATTCTTTTTTTTTTTTTTGGGGGGGGGTTGGGGGGTTGGGGGTACGTCAAGGTTATTTCACTAAATGCACAACTATGAATACTAAGTATAAAAGATTATTTTAAGAATTCATCTGTTGAAAGCCAGAAGAGTGTTAACTCTGTGTGAAAGTATATGAGTTAATGACCTTCTGGCTCTGAACAGATGAATTACAATTTGGCAACCGATGAGTTCAAACAAGTTTTTAACCTTGACATGGAATATGAAATTCAGTATTTGTTTTATGATGTATGCTACATGAAAATATTTCATTTTAATAAGCCTTCAGTGAAAAATTACTTGCATTTCTTCAAATTTTCAGTAGTTCAAAGTAATCTGTAAAATGTTATAATGTTCTTTTGTGGCTCAAGGAGGTATCTAGGTATACATCAGATTCAATACACAGTGAACATGAATGGAGAATGAAGTGTAATCCCTTCTTTACTTTTCTCACAATCCACATGTAAATGTTAGAGAGTAGTGCATTGCCTTCAGTAATGAATGCAGCATTCATATGACAAGGATTTCATGAAGTTGTAAAGAATTAACAAATCAATAGTTGCTTTTCCTGTTTGTTTAATCATGATGGAGCTGTCATGAAGTAAAGTAGTTAGAACTAGCCATTTACTGAAAAACATATGTATTTGGTTACCTCTTTTTTTAATTACGTTCTGTATAGGTTCAAACTCTCTCCCTTGACGACTTCAAGTGTCCAACAGGAGCCTCATCTCAGAACCTAGCAGAAGCACTTTGTTCCATGCCAAACCTGACTAAGCTGACACTGTTTAAAATGGATCTTGGTGAGGAGTTCTGCGCTACATTGAAAGCAAAGGCATCAACCTTACATGTATGTATGTGTTTGTAATGTCAATGCATTAGGAGTAGCAATGGATACAAGTGGAAAGATTGATCATATATTAGAATGATACATTATCTTACATAGATGTAGTAATCTAACTCCACCTTCAGCTGTTTGCTTCCAACAAAAGTAATGTGGTAGTGATAGAATCATTCCAAAAAAAATAGCAACTTTTTGTTTTGTACAGATAGGGGGGGCATTATGTCAAGGTAATTTCACTAAATGCACAATTATAAATCTAAGTTTAAAAGATCAATTTGATAATTACAATTACCAGACAGTATATGGCAACCGATGATTTCAAACAAGTTTTAATCTTCACAAGGATTATGAAATTCTGTATATATTTCATAATGTAGTCTACTTGAAAATATTTTTTTTTTTTTTGGGGGGAGGGGGGAGGGTCAAGGTTATTTCACTCAATGCACAACTATGAATACAAAGTATAAAAGATTATTTTCTGAATTCATATGTTGAAAGCCAGAAGAGTGTTAACTCTGTGTGAAAGTATATGAGTTAATGACCTTCTGGCTCTCAACAGATGAATTACAATTTGGCAACCGATGAGTTCAAACAAGTTTTTAACCTTGACATGGAATATGAAATTCAGTATTTGTTTTATGATGTAGGCTACATGAAAATATTGCATTTTAACAAGCCTTCAGTAAAAAATTACTTGCATTTCTTCAAATTTTCAGTAGTTCAAAGTAATCTATAAAATGTTATAATGTTCTTTTGTGGCTCAAGGAGGTATCAAGGTATACATCAGATTCAATACACAGTAAACATGAATGGAGAATGAAGTGTAATCCCTTCTTGACATTTCTCACAATCCACATGTAAATGTGACAGAGTAATGCATTGCCTTCAGTAATGAATGTAGCATTCATATGACAAGGATATCATGAAGGTGTAAAGAATTAACAAATCAAAAGGGTTTTTTTTTCTTGTTTGACTAATCATGATTACGTAGAGCTGTCATGAACTAAAGTATTTAGAACTAGCCATTCACTGAAAAAAACGTATTTGGTTAACTCCTCTTTTTTTAATCACATTCTGTATAGGTCGAAACTCTATACCTTTACCTGGTCAAGTGTCTGACAGGAGCCTCATCTCAGAACCTAGCAGAAGCACTATGTTCCATGCCAAACCTGACTAAGCTGACACTGTTTAAAATGGATCTTGGTGAGGAGTTCTGCTCTACATTAAAAGCAAAGGCATCAACCTTACATGTATGTATGTGTTTGTATTCAATGTCAATGCATTAGGAGTAGCAATGGATACAAGTGGAAAGATTAGAATGATACATGATCTTACATAGATGTAGTAATCTAGTTTCACCTTCAGCTGTTAGCTTCCAACTAAAGTAATGGGGTAGTGATAGAATCATTCATAAGAAAGTAGCACCTTTTGTTTTGTACGGATGGGGGGGGGGCATTATGTCAAGGTATTGCACTAAATGCACAATTATAAAATCTAAGTTTAAAAGATCTATATTTTCTTTTGCAGGGGGGGGGGTACGTCAAGGTTATTTCACAAAATGCACAACTATTGGGGTGTTGCAAGAAAGTTGCGATTGATTGCAAGTTGCAACTGATTGGTACTGACCAATCAAAATCATTGTTGCAAACGCATCTTGTTGAATGGGCAGACCCTGAACCATTCAGAATGGTTGTTCTAATTTGCTTTACAATTTGCAATTGATTGCAACTTTCTTGCAACACCCCATATGAATACTAAGTATAAAAGATTATTTTAAGAATTCATCTATTGAAAGCCAGAAGAGTGTTAACTCTGTGTGAAAGCATATGAGTTAATGACCTTCTGGCTCTAAACAGATGAATTACAATTTGGCAACCAATGAGTTCAAACAAGTTTGTAACCTTGACATGCAATATGAAATTCAGTATTTGTTTTATGATGTAGGCTACATGAAAATATTGCATTTTAACAAGCCTTCAGTAAAAAATTACTTGCATTTCTTCAAATTTTCAGTAGTTCAAAGTAATCTATAAAATGTTATAATGTTCTTTTGTGGCTCAAGGAGGTATCAAGGTATACATCAGATTCAATACACAGTAAACATGAATGGAGAATGAAGTGTAATCCCTTCTTGACATTTCTCACAATCCACATGTAAATGTGACAGAGTAATGCATTGCCTTCAGTAATGAATGTAGCATTCATATGACAAGGATATCATGAAGGTGTAAAGAATTAACAAATCAAAAGGTTTTTTTTCCTGTTTGTCTAATCATGGTAGAGCTGTCATGAACTAAAGTATTTAGAACTAGCCATTCACTGAAAAAAACGTATTTGGTTACCTCCTCTTTTTTTAATCACATTCTGTATAGGTCGAAACTCTATACCTTTACCTGGTCAAGTGTCTGACAGGAGCCTCATCTCAGAACCTAGCAGAAGCACTATGTTCCATGCCAAACCTGACTAAACTGTTTAAAATGGATCTTGGTGAGGAGTTCTGCTCTACATTAAAAGCAAAGGCATCAACCTTACATGTATGTATGTGTTTGTATTCAATGTCAATGCATGAGGAGTAGCAATGGATACAAGTGGAAAGATTGATCATATATTAGAATGATACATTATCTTACATAGATGTAGTAATCTAACTTCACCTTCAGCTGTTAGCTTCCAACAAAAGTAATGTGGTAGTGATAGAATCATTCCAAAAATATAGCAACTTTTTGTTTTGTACAGATAGGGGGGGCATTATGTCAAGGTTATTTCACTAAATGCACAACTATGAATACTAAGTATAAAAGATTATTTTAAGAATTCATCTGTTGAAAGCCAGAAGAGTGTTAACTCTGTGTGAAAGTATATGAGTTAATGACCTTCTGGCTCTCAACAGATGAATTACAATTTACCAACCGATGAGTTCAAACAAGTTTTTAACCTTGACATGGAATATGAAATTCAGTATTTGTTTTATGATGTATGCTACATGAAAATATTTCATTTTAATAAGGCTTCAGTGAAAAATTACTTGCATCTCTTCAAATATTCAGTAGTTCAAAGCAATCTATTAGGTGCTATAATGTTATTTTGGGGCTGAAGGAGGTATCAAGGTATACGTCAGATTCAATATGCACTAAACTTGAATGGAGAATGAAGTGTAATCCCTTCTTGACTTTTCTCACAATCCACAGTTTACATGTACGTATATGTATATGAGTGATGCATTGCATTCAATAATGAATGTAGCATCCATATGAAAAGGATATCATGAATGTGTAAAGAACTAACGAGTCAAAAGCTCCTTTTCCTGTTTGGCTAATCACGATAGAGTTGTCAAGTTAAGTATTTAAACTAGCCACTCACTGAAAAAAAATCATGTGTATAGGTCCAGACCCTCTCTCTTCAAGAAGTCAAGTGGCCAACACCAGCCTCATCTCAGAACCTAGTAGAAGCACTGTGTTCCATGCCAAACCTGACTGACCTGACACTGGATGGAGAGGATTTCAGGGAGGAGTTCTTCTCTACATTGAAAGCAAAGGCATCAACCTTACATGTATGTATGTGTTTGTACTCAATGTCAATGCATTCGGAGTAGCGCAATGGATACAATTGGAAAGATTGATCATATATTAGAATGATACATTATCTTACATAGATGTAGTAATCTAACTTCACCTTCAGCTGTTAGCTTCCAACAAAAGTAATGTGGTAGTGATAGAATCATTAAAAAAAATCATCACCTTTTGTTTTGTACAGATGGGGGGCATTATGTCAAGGTTATTTCACTAAATGCACAATTATGAAATCTAAGTTTAAAAGATCACTTTGATAATTACAATTACCAGATAGTATATGGCAACCGATGAGTTCAAAGAAGTTTTAATATTCACAAGGAATTTGAAATTCAGTATATATTTCATGATGTAGGCTACTTGAAAGTATTTTTTTTTTGGGGGGGGGGGGGGTACATCAAGGTTATTTCACTAAATGCACAATTATGAATACTAAGTATAAAAGATTACTTTAAGAATTCATCTGTTGAAAACCAGAAGAGTGTTAACTCTGTGTGAAAGCATATGAGTTAATGACCTTCTGGCTCTGAACAGATGAATTACAATTTGGCAACCGATGAGTTCAAACAAGTTTTTAAACCTTGACATGGAATATGAAATTCAGTATTTGTTTTATGATGTATGCTACATGAAAATATTTCATTTTAATAAGCCTTCAGTGAAAAATTACTTGCATTTCTTCAAATTTTCAGTAGTTCAAAGTAATCTGTAAAATGTTATAATGTTCTTTTGTGGCTCAAGGAGGTATCTAGGTATACATCAGATTCAATACACAGTGAACATGAATGGAGAATGAAGTGTAATCCCTTCTTTACTTTTCTCACAATCCACATGTAAATGTTAGAGAGTAGTGCATTGCCTTCAGTAATGAATGCAGCATTCATATGACAAGGATTTCATGAAGTTGTAAAGAATTAACAAATCAATAGTTGCTTTTCCTGTTTGTTTAATCATGATGGAGCTGTCATGAAGTAAAGTAGTTAGAACTAGCCATTTACTGAAAAACATATGTATTTGGTTACCTCCTCTTTTTTTAATTACGTTCTGTATAGGTTCAAACTCTCTCCCTTGATGACTTCAAGTGTCCAACAGGAGCCTCATCTCAGAACCTAGCAGAAGCACTTTGTTCCATGCCAAACCTGACGAAGCTGACACTGGATGGAGAGGATTTCAGGGAGGAGTTCTTCTCTACATTGAAAGCAAAGGCATCAACCTTACATGTATGTATGTGTTTGTACTCAATGTCAATGCATTCGGAGTAGCGCAATGGATACAATTGGAAAGATTGATCATATATTAGAATGATACATTATCTTACATAGATGTAGTAATCTAACTCCACCTTCAGCTGTTAGCTTCCAAAAAAAGTAATGTGGTAGTGATAGAATCATTAAAAAAAAATCATCACCTTTTTTTTGTACAGATGGGGGGCATTATGTCAAGGTTATTTCACTAAATGCACAATTATGAAATCTAAGTTTAAAAGATAACTTTGATAATTACAATTACCAGATAGTATATGGCAACCGATGAGTTCAAAGAAGTTTTAATATTCACAAGGAATTTGAAATTCAGTATATATTTCATGATGTAGGCTACTTGAAAGTATTTTTTTTTTGGGGGGGGGGTACATCAAGGTTATTTCACTAAATGCACAACTATGAATACTAAGTATAAAAGATTACTTTAAGAATTCATCTGTTGAAAACCAGAAGAGTGTTAACTCTGTGTGAAAGCATATGAGTTAATGACCTTCTGGCTCTGAACAGATGAATTACAATTTGGCAACTGATGAGTTCAAACAAGTTTTTAACCTTGACATGGAATATGAAATTCAGTATTTGTTTTATGATGTATGCTACATGAAAATATTTCATTTTAATAAGGCTTCAGTGAAAAATTAGTTGCATTTCTTCAAATTTTCAGTAGTTCAAAGTAATCTGTAAAATGTTATAATGTCCTTTTGTGGCTCAAGGAGGTATCTAGGTATACATCAGATTCAATACACAGTGAACATGAATGGAGAATGAAGTGTAATCCCTTCTTTACTTTTCTCACAATCCACATGTAAATGTTAGAGAGTAGTGCATTGCCTTCAGTAATGAATGCAGCATTCATATGACAAGGATTTCATGAAGTTGTAAAGAATTAAAGGAGAATTAACCCCTGAGTACAAATTTACTTATATTGAAAGGTGTAATATATTCCTACTTATTGGCCTAAATCATTTTCTAATAAGATATTAGAAAAGGGTATAAATAAAGATATTCCAACACCCGGTATCGTCTCCTACTCATTTACATGGGGGCTGCCATTTTCTTCCTGATTTGGATTTGTACATGAACCATTGAGAAATGTTCCGGTCAGGAAGATATTTTGAATCCAAGACCTAAATTGATTTTCTTCATTACCTAAAATCCCATATGTGACGAAAAATATAAAGTGGGTGTTTACATGATTTATAAAAATTAAATCTTTATAATGATACTTTTAAATTGTCTGGTTTTGCTTAACAAAAATCTATTTTCTTGGGTTTGCCAAACAGAGCAGAACATAATATATGCAGCATGCATTCTGACTTTTGAAGTCCCATTATCCGAAAGCAGGTGAATGCATAGTTTGCCGCTATAGATGCTCAGGGAAGAAGCATTCATAAAATTTGAATTAATTTGCTCCGTCCATTGCGTCACAGTATCTAGAAAATAGATTTATATTAAGCGAATATCGATTTTCAACAGAAATATATAAGGAAATCTTCAGTTTAAAAATAAATTGACATATCTATTCTATATTTTTAATCTCAAATGGGTTTTTAATTTTGAAAAAGGCAATTGGGCATTTGGATTAAGAAAATCTTCTTGTACACATAAAAAAATGGCAGCCCCATGTATTGCTAGCAGACGATACATATTGCTAGCAGATGATAAATTTTGCTCAGAAAATCTTGATTCGTATCGATCTCGTATATTTTGACGCGAAGCCATATAGTCTAACAAGTGGGAATAAATAACACCTTTGATCACTATCGTCTTTATTGTTTGAGGTTAATTCTCCTTTAACAAATCAATAGTTGCTTTTCCTGTTTGTTTAATCATGATGGAGCTGTCATGAAGAAAAGTAGTTAGAACTAGCCATTTACTGAAAAACATATGTATTTGGTTACCTCCTCTTTTTTTAATTACGTTCTGTATAGGTTCAAACTCTCTCCCTTGACGACTTCAAGTGTCCAACAGGAGCCTCATCTCAGAACCTAGTAGAAGCACTGTGTTCCATGCCAAACCTGACGAAGCTGACACTGGATGGAGAGGATTTCAGGGAGGAGTTCTTCTCTACATTGAAAGCAAAGGCATCAACCTTACATGTATGTATGTGTTTGTACTCAATGTCAATGCATTCGGAGTAGCGCAATGGATACAATTGGAAAGATTGATCATATATTAGAATGATACATTATCTTACATAGATGTAGTAATCTAACTCCACCTTCAGCTGTTAGCTTCCAACAAAAGTAATGTGGTAGTGATAGAATCATTAAAAAAAAATCATCACCTTTTTTTTGTACAGATGGGGGGCATTATGTCAAGGTTATTTCACTAAATGCACAATTATGAAATCTAAGTTTAAAAGATAACTTTGATAATTACAATTACCAGATAGTATATGGCAACCGATGAGTTCAAAGAAGTTTTAATATTCACAAGGAATTTGAAATTCAGTATATATTTCATGATGTAGGCTACTTGAAAGTATTTTTTTTTTGGGGGGGGGGGTACATCAAGGTTATTTCACTAAATGCACAACTATGAATACTAAGTATAAAAGATTACTTTAAGAATTCATCTGTTGAAAACCAGAAGAGTGTTAACTCATATACTTTCATTTCTTCAACTTTTCAGTAGTTCAAAGCAATCTATAAGATGTTATAATGTTCTTTTGGGGCTGAAGGTACATCAAGGTTATTTCACTCAATGCACAACTATGAATACTAAGTATAAAAGATTATTTTAAGAATTCATCTGTTGAAAGCCAGAAGAGTGTTAACTCTGTCTGAAAGTATATGAGTTAATGACCTTCTGGCTCTCAACAGATGAATTACAATTTACCAACCTATGAGTTCAAACAAGTTTTTAACCTTGACATGGAATATGAAATTCAGTATTTGTTTTATGATGTATGCTACATGAAAATATTTCATTTTAATAAGGCTTCAGTGAAAAATTACTTGCATCTCTTCAAATATTCAGTAGTTCAAAGCAATCTATTAGGTGCTATAATGTTATTTTGGGGCTGAAGGAGGTATCAAGGTATACGTCAGATTCAATATGCACTAAACTTGAATGGAGAATGAAGTGTAATCCCTTCTTGACTTTTCTCACAATCCAGTTTACATGTACGTATATGTATATGAGTGATGCATTGCATTCAATAATGAATGTAGCATCCATATGAAAAGGATATCATGAATGTGTAAAGAACTAACGAGTCAAAAGCTCCTTTTCCTGTTTGGCTAATCACGATAGAGTTGTCAAGTTAAGTATTTAAACTAGCCACTCACTGAAAAAAAATCATGTGTATAGGTCCAGACCCTCTCTCTTCAAGAAGTCAAGTGGCCAACACCAGCCTCATCTCAGAACCTAGTAGAAGCACTGTGTTCCATGCCAAACCTGACTGACCTGACACTGGATGGAGAGGATTTCAGGGAGGAGTTCTTCTCTACATTGAAAGCAAAGGCATCAACCTTACATGTATGTATGTGTTTGTACTCAATGTCAATGCATTCGGAGTAGCGCAATGGATACAATTGGAAAGATTGATCATATATTAGAATGATACATTATCTTACATAGATGTAGTAATCTAACTTCACCTTCAGCTGTTAGCTTCCAACAAAAGTAATGTGGTAGTGATAGAATCATTAAAAAAAATCATCACCTTTTTTTTTTGTACAGATGGGGGGCATTATGTCAAGGTTATTTCACTAAATGCACAATTATGAAATCTAAGTTTAAAAGATCACTTTGATAATTACAATTACCAGATAGTATATGGCAACCGATGAGTTCAAAGAAGTTTTAATCTTCACAAGGAATATGAAATTCAGTATATATTTCATGATGTAGGCTACTTGAAAGTATTTTTTTTGGGGGGGGGGGGGTACATCAAGGTTATTTCACTAAATGCACAATTATGAATACTAAGTATAAAAGATTACTTTAAGAATTCATCTGTTGAAAACCAGAAGAGTGTTAACTCTGTGTGAAAGCATATGAGTTAATGACCTTCTGGCTCTGAACAGATGAATTACAATTTGGCAACCGATGAGTTCAAACAAGTTTTTAACCTTGACATGGAATATGAAATTCAGTATTTGTTTTATGATGTATGCTACATGAAAATATTTCATTTTAATAAGGCTTCAGTGAAAAATTACTTGCATTTCTTCAAATTTTCAGTAGTTCAAAGTAATCTGTAAAATGTTATAATGTTCTTTTGTGGCTCAAGGAGGTATCTAGGTATACATCAGATTCAATACACAGTGAACATGAATGGAGAATGAAGTGTAATCCCTTCTTTACTTTTCTCACAATCCACATGTAAATGTTAGAGAGTAGTGCATTGCCTTCAGTAATGAATGCAGCATTCATATGACAAGGATTTCATGAAGTTGTAAAGAATTAACAAATCAATAGTTGCTTTTCCTGTTTGTTTAATCATGATGGAGCTGTCATGAAGTAAAGTAGTTAGAACTAGCCATTTACTGAAAAACATATGTATTTGGTTACCTCCTCTTTTTTTAATTACGTTCTGTATAGGTTCAAACTCTCTCCCTTGACGACTTCAAGTGTCCAACAGGAGCCTCATCTCAGAACCTAGCAGAAGCACTTTGTTCCATGCCAAACCTGACGAAGCTGACACTGGATGGAGAGGATTTCAGGGAGGAGTTCTTCTCTACATTGAAAGCAAAGGCATCAACCTTACATGTATGTATGTGTTTGTACTCAATGTCAATGCATTCGGAGTAGCGCAATGGATACAATTGGAAAGATTGATCATATATTAGAATGATACATTATCTTACATAGATGTAGTAATCTAACTCCACCTTCAGCTGTTAGCTTCCAACAAAAGTAATGTGGTAGTGATAGAATCATTAAAAAAAAATCATCACCTTTTTTTTGTACAGATGGGGGGCATTATGTCAAGGTTATTTCACTAAATGCACAATTATGAAATCTAAGTTTAAAAGATAACTTTGATAATTACAATTACCAGATAGTATATGGCAACCGATGAGTTCAAAGAAGTTTTAATATTCACAAGGAATTTGAAATTCAGTATATATTTCATGATGTAGGCTACTTGAAAGTATTTTTTTTTTTGGGGGGGGGGGGTACATCAAGGTTATTTCACTAAATGCACAACTATGAATACTAAGTATAAAAGATTACTTTAAGAATTCATCTGTTGAAAACCAGAAGAGTGTTAACTCATATACTTTCATTTCTTCAACTTTTCAGTAGTTCAAAGCAATCTATAAGATGTTATAATGTTCTTTTGGGGCTGAAGGTACATCAAGGTTATTTCACTCAATGCACAACTATGAATACTAAGTATAAAAGATTATTTTAAGAATTCATCTGTTGAAAGCCAGAAGAGTGTTAACTCTGTCTGAAAGTATATGAGTTAATGACCTTCTGGCTCTCAACAGATGAATTACAATTTACCAACCTATGAGTTCAAACAAGTTTTTAACCTTGACATGGAATATGAAATTCAGTATTTGTTTTATGATGTATGCTACATGAAAATATTTCATTTTAATAAGGCTTCAGTGAAAAATTACTTGCATCTCTTCAAATATTCAGTAGTTCAAAGCAATCTATTAGGTGCTATAATGTTATTTTGGGGCTGAAGGAGGTATCAAGGTATACGTCAGATTCAATATGCACTAAACTTGAATGGAGAATGAAGTGTAATCCCTTCTTGACTTTTCTCACAATCCACAGTTTACATGTACGTATATGTATATGAGTGATGCATTGCATTCAATAATGAATGTAGCATCCATATGAAAAGGATATCATGAATGTGTAAAGAACTAACGAGTCAAAAGCTCCTTTTCCTGTTTGGCTAATCACGATAGAGTTGTCAAGTTAAGTATTTAAACTAGCCACTCACTGAAAAAAAATCATGTGTATAGGTCCAGACCCTCTCTCTTCAAGAAGTCAAGTGGCCAACACCAGCCTCATCTCAGAACCTAGTAGAAGCACTGTGTTCCATGCCAAACCTGACTGACCTGACACTGGATGGAGAGGATTTCAGGGAGGAGTTCTTCTCTACATTGAAAGCAAAGGCATCAACCTTACATGTATGTATGTGTTTGTACTCAATGTCAATGCATTCGGAGTAGCGCAATGGATACAATTGGAAAGATTGATCATATATTAGAATGATACATTATCTTACATAGATGTAGTAATCTAACTTCACCTTCAGCTGTTAGCTTCCAACAAAAGTAATGTGGTAGTGATAGAATCATTAAAAAAAAATCATCACCTTTTTTTTGTACAGATGGGGGGCATTATGTCTAGGTTATTTCACTAAATGCACAATTATAATCTAAGTTTAAAAGATCACTTTGATAATTACAATTACCAGATAGTATATGGCAACCGATGAGTTCAAAGAAGTTTTAATATTCACAAGGAATTTGAAATTCAGTATATATTTCATGATGTAGGCTACTTGAAAGTATTTTTTTGGGGGGGGGTTGGTACATCAAGGTTATTTCACTAAATGCACAACTATGAATACTAAGTATAAAAGATTACTTTAAGAATTCATCTGTTGAAAACCAGAAGAGTGTTAACTCTGTGTGAAAGCATATGAGTTAATGACCTTCTGGCTCTGAACAGATGAATTACAATTTGGCAACTGATGAGTTCAAACAAGTTTTTAACCTTGACATGGAATATGAAATTCAGTATTTGTTTTATGATGTATGCTACATGAAAATATTTCATTTTAATAAGGCTTCAGTGAAAAATTAGTTGCATTTCTTCAAATTTTCAGTAGTTCAAAGTAATCTGTAAAATGTTATAATGTCCTTTTGTGGCTCAAGGAGGTATCTAGGTATACATCAGATTCAATACACAGTGAACATGAATGGAGAATGAAGTGTAATCCCTTCTTTACTTTTCTCACAATCCACATGTAAATGTTAGAGAGTAGTGCATTGCCTTCAGTAATGAATGCAGCATTCATATGACAAGGATTTCATGAAGTTGTAAAGAATTAAAGGAGAATTAACCCCTGAGTACAAATTTACTTATATTGAAAGGTGTAATATATTCCTACTTATTGGCCTAAATCATTTTCTAATAAGATATTAGAAAAGGGTATAAATAAAGATATTCCAACACCCGGTATCGTCTCCTACTCATTTACATGGGGGCTGCCATTTTCTTCCTGATTTGGATTTGTACATGAACCATTGAGAAATGTTCCGGTCAGGAAGATATTTTGAATCCAAGACCTAAATTGATTTTCTTCATTACCTAAAATCCCATATGTGACGAAAAATATAAAGTGGGTGTTTACATGATTTATAAAAATTAAATCTTTATAATGATACTTTTAAATTGTCTGGTTTTGCTTAACAAAAATCTATTTTCTTGGGTTTGCCAAACAGAGCAGAACATAATATATGCAGCATGCATTCTGACTTTTGAAGTCCCATTATCCGAAAGCAGGTGAATGCATAGTTTGCCGCTATAGATGCTCAGGGAAGAAGCATTCATAAAATTTGAATTAATTTGCTCCGTCCATTGCGTCACAGTATCTAGAAAATAGATTTATATTAAGCGAATATCGATTTTCAACAGAAATATATAAGGAAATCTTCAGTTTAAAAATAAATTGACATATCTATTCTATATTTTTAATCTCAAATGGGTTTTTAATTTTGAAAAAGGCAATTGGGCATTTGGATTAAGAAAATCTTCTTGTACACATAAAAAAATGGCAGCCCCCATGTATTGCTAGCAGACGATACATATTGCTAGCAGATGATAAATTTTGCTCAGAAAATCTTGATTCGTATCGATCTCGTATATTTTGACGCGAAGCCATATAGTCTAACAAGTGGGAATAAATAACACCTTTGATCACTATCGTCTTTATTGTTTGAGGTTAATTCTCCTTTAACAAATCAATAGTTGCTTTTCCTGTTTGTTTAATCATGATGGAGCTGTCATGAAGAAAAGTAGTTAGAACTAGCCATTCACTGAAAAACATATGTATTTGGTTACCTCCTCTTTTTTTAATCACGTTCTGTATAGGTTCAAACTCTCTCCCTTGACGACTTCAAGTGTCCAACAGGAGCCTCATCTCAGAACCTAGCAGAAGCACTTTGTTCCATGCCAAACCTGACGAAGCTGACACTGGATGGAGAGGATTTCAGGGAGGAGTTCTTCTCTACATTGAAAGCAAAGGCATCAACCTTACATGTATGTATGTGTTTGTACTCAATGTCAATGCATTCGGAGTAGCGCAATGGATACAATTGGAAAGATTGATCATATATTAGAATGATACATTATCTTACATAGATGTAGTAATCTAACTCCACCTTCAGCTGTTAGCTTCCAACAAAAGTAATGTGGTAGTGATAGAATCATTAAAAAAAAATCAGCACCTTTTGTTTTGTACAGATGGGGGGCATTATGTCAAGGTTATTTCACTAAATGCACAATTATGAAATCTAAGTTTAAAAGATAACTTTGATAATTACAATTACCAGATAGTATATGGCAACCGATGAGTTCAAAGAAGTTTTAATATTCACAAGGAATTTGAAATTCAGTATATATTTCATGATGTAGGCTACTTGAAAGTATTTTTTTTTTTTGGGGGGGGGGGTACATCAAGGTTATTTCACTAAATGCACAACTATGAATACTAAGTATAAAAGATTACTTTAAGAATTCATCTGTTGAAAACCAGAAGAGTGTTAACTCATATACTTTCATTTCTTCAACTTTTCAGTAGTTCAAAGCAATCTATAAGATGTTATAATGTTCTTTTGGGGCTGAAGGTACATCAAGGTTATTTCACTCAATGCACAACTATGAATACTAAGTATAAAAGATTATTTTAAGAATTCATCTGTTGAAAGCCAGAAGAGTGTTAACTCTGTCTGAAAGTATATGAGTTAATGACCTTCTGGCTCTCAACAGATGAATTACAATTTACCAACCTATGAGTTCAAACAAGTTTTTAACCTTGACATGGAATATGAAATTCAGTATTTGTTTTATGATGTATGCTACATGAAAATATTTCATTTTAATAAGGCTTCAGTGAAAAATTACTTGCATCTCTTCAAATATTCAGTAGTTCAAAGCAATCTATTAGGTGCTATAATGTTATTTTGGGGCTGAAGGAGGTATCAAGGTATACGTCAGATTCAATATGCACTAAACTTGAATGGAGAATGAAGTGTAATCCCTTCTTGACTTTTCTCACAATCCACAGTTTACATGTACGTATATGTATATGAGTGATGCATTGCATTCAATAATGAATGTAGCATCCATATGAAAAGGATATCATGAATGTGTAAAGAACTAACGAGTCAAAAGCTCCTTTTCCTGTTTGGCTAATCACGATAGAGTTGTCAAGTTAAGTATTTAAACTAGCCACTCACTGAAAAAAAATCATGTGTATAGGTCCAGACCCTCTCTCTTCAAGAAGTCAAGTGGCCAACACCAGCCTCATCTCAGAACCTAGTAGAAGCACTGTGTTCCATGCCAAACCTGACTGACCTGACACTGGATGGAGAGGATTTCAGGGAGGAGTTCTTCTCTACATTGAAAGCAAAGGCATCAACCTTACATGTATGTATGTGTTTGTACTCAATGTCAATGCATTCGGAGTAGCAATGGATACAATTGGAAAGATTGATCATATATTAGAATGATACATTATCTTACATAGATGTAGTAATCTAACTCCACCTTCAGCTGTTAGCTTCCAACAAAAGTAATGTGGTAGTGATAGAATCATTAAAAAAAAATCATCACCTTTTTTTTGTACAGATGGGGGGCATTATGTCAAGGTTATTTCACTAAATGCACAATTATGAAATCTAAGTTTAAAAGATCACTTTGATAATTACAATTACCAGATAGTATATGGCAACCGATGAGTTCAAAGAAGTTTTAATATTCACAAGGAATTTGAAATTCAGTATATATTTCATGATGTAGGCTACTTGAAAGTATTTTTTTGGGGGGGGGGTGGGTACATCAAGGTTATTTCACTAAATGCACAACTATGAATACTAAGTATAAAAGATTACTTTAAGAATTCATCTGTTGAAAACCAGAAGAGTGTTAACTCTGTTTGAAAGCATATGAGTTAATGACCTTCTGGCTCTGAACAGATGAATTACAATTTGGCAACTGATGAGTTCAAACAAGTTTTTAACCTTGACATGGAATATGAAATTCAGTATTTGTTTTATGATGTATGCTACATGAAAATATTTCATTTTAATAAGGCTTCAGTGAAAAATTAGTTGCATTTCTTCAAATTTTCAGTAGTTCAAAGTAATCTGTAAAATGTTATAATGTCCTTTTGTGGCTCAAGGAGGTATCTAGGTATACATCAGATTCAATACACAGTGAACATGAATGGAGAATGAAGTGTAATCCCTTCTTTACTTTTCTCACAATCCACATGTAAATGTTAGAGAGTAGTGCATTGCCTTCAGTAATGAATGCAGCATTCATATGACAAGGATTTCATGAAGTTGTAAAGAATTAAAGGAGAATTAACCCCTGAGTACAAATTTACTTATATTGAAAGGTGTAATATATTCCTACTTATTGGCCTAAATCATTTTCTAATAAGATATTAGAAAAGGGTATAAATAAAGATATTCCAACACCCGGTATCGTCTCCTACTCATTTACATGGGGGCTGCCATTTTCTTCCTGATTTGGATTTGTACATGAACCATTGAGAAATGTTCCGGTCAGGAAGATATTTTGAATCCAAGACCTAAATTGATTTTCTTCATTACCTAAAATCCCATATGTGACGAAAAATATAAAGTGGGTGTTTACATGATTTATAAAAATTAAATCTTTATAATGATACTTTTAAATTGTCTGGTTTTGCTTAACAAAAATCTATTTTCTTGGGTTTGCCAAACAGAGCAGAACATAATATATGCAGCATGCATTCTGACTTTTGAAGTCCCATTATCCGAAAGCAGGTGAATGCATAGTTTGCCGCTATAGATGCTCAGGGAAGAAGCATTCATAAAATTTGAATTAATTTGCTCCGTCCATTGCGTCACAGTATCTAGAAAATAGATTTATATTAAGCGAATATCGATTTTCAACAGAAATATATAAGGAAATCTTCAGTTTAAAAATAAATTGACATATCTATTCTATATTTTTAATCTCAAATGGGTTTTTAATTTTGAAAAAGGCAATTGGGCATTTGGATTAAGAAAATCTTCTTGTACACATAAAAAAATGGCAGCCCCATGTATTGCTAGCAGACGATACATATTGCTAGCAGATGATAAATTTTGCTCAGAAAATCTTGATTCGTATCGATCTCGTATATTTTGACGCGAAGCCATATAGTCTAACAAGTGGGAATAAATAACACCTTTGATCACTATCGTCTTTATTGTTTGAGGTTAATTCTCCTTTAACAAATCAATAGTTGCTTTTCCTGTTTGTTTAATCATGATGGAGCTGTCATGAAGAAAAGTAGTTAGAACTAGCCATTTACTGAAAAACATATGTATTTGGTTACCTCCTCTTTTTTTAATTACGTTCTGTATAGGTTCAAACTCTCTCCCTTGACGACTTCAAGTGTCCAACAGGAGCCTCATCTCAGAACCTAGTAGAAGCACTGTGTTCCATGCCAAACCTGACGAAGCTGACACTGGATGGAGAGGATTTCAGGGAGGAGTTCTTCTCTACATTGAAAGCAAAGGCATCAACCTTACATGTATGTATGTGTTTGTACTCAATGTCAATGCATTCGGAGTAGCGCAATGGATACAATTGGAAAGATTGATCATATATTAGAATGATACATTATCTTACATAGATGTAGTAATCTAACTCCACCTTCAGCTGTTAGCTTCCAACAAAAGTAATGTGGTAGTGATAGAATCATTAAAAAAAAATCATCACCTTTTTTTTGTACAGATGGGGGGCATTATGTCAAGGTTATTTCACTAAATGCACAATTATGAAATCTAAGTTTAAAAGATAACTTTGATAATTACAATTACCAGATAGTATATGGCAACCGATGAGTTCAAAGAAGTTTTAATATTCACAAGGAATTTGAAATTCAGTATATATTTCATGATGTAGGCTACTTGAAAGTATTTTTTTTTTTGGGGGGGGGTACATCAAGGTTATTTCACTCAATGCACAACTATGAATACTAAGTATAAAAGATTACTTTAAGAATTCATCTGTTGAAAACCAGAAGAGTGTTAACTCATATACTTTCATTTCTTCAACTTTTCAGTAGTTCAAAGCAATCTATAAGATGTTATAATGTTCTTTTGGGCTGAAGGTACATCAAGGTTATTTCACTCAATGCACAACTATGAATACTAAGTATAAAAGATTATTTTAAGAATTCATCTGTTGAAAGCCAGAAGAGTGTTAACTCTGTCTGAAAGTATATGAGTTAATGACCTTCTGGCTCTCAACAGATGAATTACAATTTACCAACCTATGAGTTCAAACAAGTTTTTAACCTTGACATGGAATATGAAATTCAGTATTTGTTTTATGATGTATGCTACATGAAAATATTTCATTTTAATAAGGCTTCAGTGAAAAATTACTTGCATCTCTTCAAATATTCAGTAGTTCAAAGCAATCTATTAGGTGCTATAATGTTATTTTGGGGCTGAAGGAGGTATCAAGGTATACGTCAGATTCAATATGCACTAAACTTGAATGGAGAATGAAGTGTAATCCCTTCTTGACTTTTCTCACAATCCAGTTTACATGTACGTATATGTATATGAGTGATGCATTGCATTCAATAATGAATGTAGCATCCATATGAAAAGGATATCATGAATGTGTAAAGAACTAACGAGTCAAAAGCTCCTTTTCCTGTTTGGCTAATCACGATAGAGTTGTCAAGTTAAGTATTTAAACTAGCCACTCACTGAAAAAAAATCATGTGTATAGGTCCAGACCCTCTCTCTTCAAGAAGTCAAGTGGCCAACACCAGCCTCATCTCAGAACCTAGTAGAAGCACTGTGTTCCATGCCAAACCTGACTGACCTGACACTGGATGGAGAGGATTTCAGGGAGGAGTTCTTCTCTACATTGAAAGCAAAGGCATCAACCTTACATGTATGTATGTGTTTGTACTCAATGTCAATGCATTCGGAGTAGCGCAATGGATACAATTGGAAAGATTGATCATATATTAGAATGATACATTATCTTACATAGATGTAGTAATCTAACTCCACCTTCAGCTGTTAGCTTCCAACAAAAGTAATGTGGTAGTGATAGAATCATTAAAAAAAAATCATCACCTTTTTTTTTGTACAGATGGGGGGCATTATGTCAAGGTTATTTCACTAAATGCACAATTATGAAATCTAAGTTTAAAAGATCACTTTGATAATTACAATTACCAGATAGTATATGGCAACCGATGAGTTCAAAGAAGTTTTAATATTCACAAGGAATTTGAAATTCAGTATATATTTCATGATGTAGGCTACTTGAAAGTATTTTTTTTGGGGGGGGGGTACATCAAGGTTATTTCACTAAATGCACAATTATGAATACTAAGTATAAAAGATTACTTTAAGAATTCATCTGTTGAAAACCAGAAGAGTGTTAACTCTGTGTGAAAGCATATGAGTTAATGACCTTCTGGCTCTCAACAGATGAATTACAATTTGGCAACCGATGAGTTCAAACAAGTTTTTAACCTTGACATGGAATATGAAATTCAGTATTTGTTTTATGATGTATGCTACATGAAAATATTTCATTTTAATAAGGCTTCAGTGAAAAATTACTTGCATTTCTTCAAATTTTCAGTAGTTCAAAGTAATCTGTAAAATGTTATAATGTTCTTTTGTGGCTCAAGGAGGTATCTAGGTATACATCAGATTCAATACACAGTGAACATGAATGGAGAATGAAGTGTAATCCCTTCTTTACTTTTCTCACAATCCACATGTAAATGTTAGAGAGTAGTGCATTGCCTTCAGTAATGAATGCAGCATTCATAGGACAAGGATTTCATGAAGTTGTAAAGAATTAACAAATCAATAGTTGCTTTTCCTGTTTGTTTAATCATGATGGAGCTGTCATGAAGTAAAGTAGTTAGAACTAGCCATTTACTGAAAAACATATGTATTTGGTTACCTCCTCTTTTTTTAATCACGTTCTCTATAGGTCCAAACTCTCGACCTTGATGACGAGTTCAAGTGTCCAACAGGAGCCTCATCTCAGAACCTAGCAGAAGCACTTTGTTCCATGCCAAACCTGACGAAGCTGACACTGGATGGAGAGGATTTCAGGGAGGAGTTCTTCTCTACATTGAAAGCAAAGGCATCAACCTTACATGTATGTATGTGTTTGTACTCAATGTCAATGCATTCGGAGTAGCGCAATGGATACAATTGGAAAGATTGATCGTATATTAGAATGATACATTATCTTACATAGATGTAGTAATCTAACTTCACCTTCAGCTATTAGCTTCCAACAAAAGTAATGTGGTAGTGATAGAATCATTAAAAAAAAATCAGCACCTTTTTTTTTGTACAGATGGGGGGCATTATGTCAAGGTTATTTCACTAAATGCACAATTATGAAATCTAAGTTTAAAAGATAACTTTGATAATTACAATTACCAGATAGTATATGGCAACCGATGAGTTCAAAGAAGTTTTAATATTCACAAGGAATTTGAAATTCCGTATATATTTCATGATGTAGGCTACTTGAAAGTATTTTTTTTTTTTTGGGGGTGGTACATCAAGGTTATTTCACTAAATGCACAACTATGAATACTAAGTATAAAAGATTACTTTAAGAATTCATCTGTTGAAAACCAGAAGAGTGTTAACTCATATACTTTCATTTCTTCAACTTTTCAGTAGTTCAAAGCAATCTATAAGATGTTATAATGTTCTTTTGGGGCTGAAGGTACATCAAGGTTATTTCACTCAATGCACAACTATGAATACTAAGTATAAAAGATTATTTTAAGAATTCATCTGTTGAAAGCCAGAAGAGTGTTAACTCTGTCTGAAAGTATATGAGTTAATGACCTTCTGGCTCTCAACAGATGAATTACAATTTACCAACCTATGAGTTCAAACAAGTTTTTAACCTTGACATGGAATATGAAATTCAGTATTTGTTTTATGATGTATGCTACATGAAAATATTTCATTTTAATAAGGCTTCAGTGAAAAATTACTTGCATCTCTTCAAATATTCAGTAGTTCAAAGCAATCTATTAGGTGCTATAATGTTATTTTGGGGCTGAAGGAGGTATCAAGGTATACGTCAGATTCAATATGCACTAAACTTGAATGGAGAATGAAGTGTAATCCCTTCTTGACTTTTCTCACAATCCACAGTTTACATGTACGTATATGTATATGAGTGATGCATTGCATTCAATAATGAATGTAGCATCCATATGAAAAGGATATCATGAATGTGTAAAGAACTAACGAGTCAAAAGCTCCTTTTCCTGTTTGGCTAATCACGATAGAGTTGTCAAGTTAAGTATTTAAACTAGCCACTCACTGAAAAAAAATCATGTGTATAGGTCCAGACCCTCTCTCTTCAAGAAGTCAAGTGCCCAACACCAGCCTCATCTCAGAACCTAGTAGAAGCACTGTGTTCCATGCCAAACCTGACGAAGCTGACACTGGATGGAGAGGATTTCAGGGAGGAGTTCTGCTCTACATTGAAAACAAAGGCATCAACCTTACAGGGACATGTATGTGTGTGTTTTTACTCAATGTCAGTGCATTAGGAGTAGCAATGATTAGTGGAGAGATTTATCATATATTAGAATAATACATGTATGTTAATGCATACATGTAATAATCTAACTTCACCTTGAGATATTACCTTCTAATAAAAGTAATATGGTTGTGATAGAAGCATTAAAAAATACTGTGCCTTTTGCTTTGAGGGGGGGGGGGGGGGGGGATGGGGATGTCAAGGTTATGTCACACAATTATGAAATCTAAGTGTAAAAGATTTTAGTTGTAATATTGACCAGCTGTGTTTTACTCTAAACTTTCCTTTATCTTTCCCTTTTTCTTTTTTCTTTTTTTTTCCTTTTTTTTTGGGGGGGGAGGGGGTTGGGTGTCAGAATAACTCTAACATGAATAGTATGCAATCATTGTCTGTTCGTCAGTCCGTCCCGTTTTTCTTATTCTAGCAATAACTAAAGAATCGCATGAGGTATGAACTTCAAACTTAGTGCTAGTATGTAACACCATAAGAAAACGATCTGCTTAGATTTTGGGGTACGAAGGTGAAGGTCACAGAGGCCAATTTCTGAAATGGCAGGTGTTAGCCTCGTTCTCGCGATAACTCAACCATTTGAGGTATGAACTTTACACTTGGTGCTAGTATGTATCACCATAGGAAGACAATCTTATTAGAATTTGGGGTATGTTGGTCAAAGGTCAAATGTCAGGTCAATTTTGAAATTGCAGGTTTTAGCCTGAATGTGAAATCAATGTTTTTTTACCTTTGTAATCACCATATCTCAACTATTTTGTATTCATGACTAGGAGGAGATAAAGTGATTAGACTTTTGGGTTATAAGGTGGAAGGTCAAATGTCAAAGAGGTCAATTGACATGTAATTATAGGCTTTTTATTCTGGTTTAATCAAAATTTAAAACAAATCATACATGAATATGCGATATATTTCCGATCTGGCAAAGGCGGAGGCCTAAATTTCGACTGCACGCAGTCGAGAATCATCTACATGTAGTTGTTGTTTTAAAATGAGTTTCATATGTATTTCTGTTTTCAGTTTTGGTGTAAATCTTTGTTTTATTAGCAATACACTTTTGAGGCTTTCATCTGGATCAGTATCATGATAAACAGACGAAATCGACCATGAATTGGATATGATAAATGATTACTCTTAAAAACATGCAAATTCGGTTTACCATGAATTCCTTTCTGTGAATTTTTCAACTTTGCTATTTCGAGTCAATATGATGTTACAAAAGGTTTTGTGACATCTGTACATGTAGGCCCAATTTCATAAACTTGGTGTTAAAAGATGTGCAGGAAAATTTTCAGGCATAGCAAATTAATCACATAATTTCTGGAATTGCACTTTTATGGTATTTGTTGGTAATCCACATGGTCTTAAGTGCTGAAATATATGGAAATATTGGAATTAACCAATGAAAAATAAAAACTTATGATACTGTTAATTTGAGACCTGGTTTTAATCAGCAATACAGGATGCATGCCTCTCATATTGCCATACTTGTGCTGATCTGTTAATTATTTCATATGTAGTATGTAGAAATTAACGTGCCAATTTACCTTGATGCTATTCTTTATTGTTGCTGTATACATTTTTTTAAAAATCTTATATCTTAACATATTTAAAACTCAAGTCTGCTACATTATATTTAGCTACTCCAAACTTTGTCTAATTCTAAACGCAACATGATACCTGGTCATTCCCAAATTGTTTCAATTATACTCAGCTGCACAGCGCCTTCATGTATGATGCCTGGTTGAGTACATACATTCACCTCCTTTTCCTTTTTCCCCTTTTTATTGTGGTGCTATATGCATGTATTCAAGGTGACATTATTATATTATTTCTTTTTTCCTTAATACAACTGTAATTAATTATTTGTTGTATCTTACAATATGTTAATTTTCACTGATATAGTATTTACATGTTATCATAAGTAACTTATTTTATTATAGAGTGGTAACACTATACCATACACTGTTTGCAGGAAATTGTCTAAAAAGCTGTTGTAATTGTTATACGTGTCATATTAATTTTGCTCTTAAATGCTAACCCATCAATCAGTTAACCAATTGCCTACAGAAATAAGATGGTTCCTGTGTTACACCTGTAGGAATGAGATGATTCAGTAGTCAGTGGATTGATTAAAAAATGAAGTAGTAAAATTGTATAGTTCAACAGTTAATTTTATGAGGGCATAATTGTAATAAGTTAGTGCATATATGCCCAAGGAAAGTTCTGATCTGACATGTAATGCATGCAAGAATAAGAGGAAGCAATTTTCTATGAATGATTATAACCGAGGTTGCTAATAACCTTTTGCTTTTCTTTTTTAAAAAACATTTATTAATAGATAATCACATGTCAGTGTCATAACAGATGATACAAAACAATGTCATACAAAACATGAGATGTTGTCTTCAACAATGCTGTTTTCAAAAACACACACATTCTTATTTTTACAATGTTTCTCCAATTCCAAACGATTACGAATCAATCTTTTAAAGAAACTGAGTATACCTAACTCATGAAATATGCCATTTCGGTTTTCTGTTCGAATAAAAATTGAATAAAGTGCATATCTTGCATAGATTATCAAAAGATTGAGAATTTTGTACTTTTTGTTTTTTAACTCATATCCTTTTATCAAAGTTGAAACATTGCAGTTAATCTCAATATTGAAAAGTTGATATACAATATATTTAAATTTTTCCCAAAACAATTGTGTTTTCTCACACGTTACAAATAGGTGAACAGTGTCATGTATTTCACCGTCAATTAAACATAGCGGACTATTGCTCAACTTCCATTTGTATAAGTTATACCGGTGAGGTATTAAATTATGTAATAACTTGTAATTAAACTCTATTATTTTACTTTCTTTAACAGCTTGTAAGTTAAATAACCATATACATTTCCAATCTATATTTTCTTGCAAATGTTCTTCCCATCTTTCTTCAACTTTAGGCTTAATAATGAAATTATTCGAGATTAAGGTATAAAATAACTTAGAACCTCTTTTCTTGTTTATATTCACTGAAATAAACGTTGAAAAATCTTCATTTTTTGGTTGAAGGATTTCACCTTTAAATTCGGATTTACTCTTTTTCCAAACGTTCGGTATAGCATTCATCAATATGCTGTACTCCTGAAATAGAGTTGCATGTTTCTTGTCAAATGAATGATACATTTCTCTAAAAGATTTAACTTTCAAATCCAAACATATATCTTTTATATTCAGGATTCCTGCATCAAACCACCTTCTAAAAAACAATACATTTCCTTTTTGGTCTTTTATATTTGTGTTAAACCACAGACTTTCCTCTTTAATTGGGATATTCTGAAAATCATTTACTGTGTTCTTTTGAACAGTCTCTTTAAAATTCAACCAAGCATAAATCATCGCCTTATAGTATGGAGGCATTTTTATTTTATCTATGTGTACCATTATTTCCTTTTCTTTACAGTTGCTTTTCAGCACGAACTCAAGTCCTCCCAGTTGAGAAAAGAAGCCATTAATAATTGTACTCAACTTTGATTCTTTATTGTTATAATAATATAAAATCCATTTCAACAGAAAACTCTGTAGTGACGTGTTCAAATCGACCATGTTGAGTCCGCCGAATTCATATTTCATGCAGACAACCTTTCTCTTTATCTTGTCTATCTTTCCATTCCACAAGAAAAAATACAATAGAGAGTTCATGCGCTTTACTATGTTTTGTGGCATTATAATCATTTGAGCATTATATATCACTTGTGAGATAAGAAATGATTTGATTATAAGTATTTTACCTCTTAATGTTAGACATCTTGCCTTCCATGACTTAATTATGCTTTCTACTTTCGATATTTTCGAACTCCAGTTTAAATCAGATATACACGTATTCTGTTCATTTTCTCCAAAGTAGACACCCAAAATTTTTACAACAGAATCAGTCCAGGGAATATTGTTTATGTTTTCACCAACTGAACTATCTTTTAGATTTACAATGGAGCATTTAGATTTATTCAAAAACAATCCAGAGAAAGAACTATACTTTTCTATTTGATCGATTGCTTTGCGTAACGACAGAGTATCGTTAACAAATATTGTTGCATCGTCTGCAAACTGCAATATCTTTATTTCAACTGTTTGAAAAAGTGTAACTCCTTTGATTTCTGGATCATTTTTTATTTTGATGGCTAATACCTCTGCAGCAAGGATAAATAACAATGCCGACAGTGGGCACCCTTGGCGCACACCTCTTAAAATCCTGATTTCTTCTGTTAGCCATCCATTTATATTGACACAACTTTTAACATCATTATAAAGAGTTGTGACCCATCTACAGAAATCATCTTTAAATCCATATCTTTGTAGACATTGAAATAAAAAATCCCATCTAAGACAATCAAAGGCTTTTCTAAAATCAGTCAATAGTGCGATTCCTCTTTTAGAGTGATTTTTAACGTAATAAAATATATCTTCAATCAGTCTTACATTTTCAACTATACTTCTCCCTTTTTTATATCCTACTTGGTCATCAGAGATTAATGTAGGTATTACTTTTTGTAATCTTTGAGCTATAACTGAAGCAGCGATTTTATAATCATAGTTTAGGAGAGATATTGGTCTCCAGTTATCCAATCTGGACTTGTCACCTTTTTTATGCAACAATTTTATTATGGCTTGTCTTTGAGAGTTTGCTAATTGATTACAGTCAAAACCCTCATTTAATGCAGATACAAGTATAACCTTAATTTCTGGCCAAAATGTTTGATAAAATTCTATACTCAAGCCATCGCTTCCCGGTGATTTATTTTTATTGAAATCAAAAATAACTTTTTTACACTCTGGTTCAGTTAATGGTCCCTCACACAAATCTGCTTGATCGTCAGATAATTGTGGAAGTTGTAAATCAGAAAAATATCCTGCTAAATCTTGCTTACAGATTTCGGAGCTATATAGCCCTGAATAATAACTATGCACATATTTTCGTATGTGTTGCTGATTTGTTATATTTCTACTCTTATCATTACGTAATAACAAAATAGAATTATTATCAATATTTCTCTTTTCTAATGACATAAAATATCTTGAGTTTCTTTCACCTTCCTCAAACCAATTCACTCTAGACCTAATAATTGAACCCATACATTTTTGTTTATATATTTGTTCTAATTTTTCAATGGTTTTTTCATAATCATTTACAATTTCTTCCATATTCTTATCTTTTGTGTTCCACATTCTTTCGTTTATCTTGAATAGTTTTTCTTCTAAAACACTGGTTTCATTCATACTCTTTTTCTTATTTTGAGCATATCTAATTGAGTATTCTCGTATTCTAATTTTGCATAATTCCCACGTTTCCCGCCAGGACATGAAAATTTTTTTCTTTTCTTGAACTTTATCAGCTATAATCTTTCTTATCGCTTCACAATAATCATCATTTGTCAGTAAATCTGAATTCAATTTCCAAACGCCTGGACCTCTTTTAGTCCCTTCCCTCTTGATTGTCATGGTAACAGCGTTATGATCACTATTAACCGATGGTCTTATATCAGTTTTAAGAATTTTATTTTTTAGTTCTTTGCTGATTAATACCATATCAATTCTTGACGCTATGTGCAAATATTTATTACGCCATGTAAATTGTCTTTTGTCAACATGAAATTTTCTCCAAATATCAACAAGATGTTGTTTTTTGATAAGCTGTTTTAAGGAGCGAGGGGTTTTGTATTTGCTTCTTACATTAAATGTATCAACACTTGAATTTAACACACAGTTGAAGTCTCCGCCCATAATCAAATGTGATTGCACATCTTTTGCACTGAACTTTTGTTTTAGTGCATTATGAACATCTTTGAAAAATACCTCTCTTTTTAAATGGATATTGGGGGCGTAAATATTGACAATTACATATTTAAACGATTGTATTTCACATTCTATAATGAGAAATCTCCCACTGTGATCTTTATATTCAGATAGATATTTTATTTCTGTTTGGTTTTTAAACAATACTGCTACTCCACGTGCATTGGTATTACCGTGGTTGAAAAATACCATACCATTCCATTCAGTTCGTATTATATTTTCCATGTCTTTAGCCCAATGAGTTTCTTGGATTAAAACAATATCGGCATTTTGTTTTTTAAACCATCTAAAACACATTTGCCTTTTCAATTTATTTCGTAGTCCGTTACAATTTTGCGAAATTGCTAGTAGCGACGTCGTCATAGTTTTGACACTCTTTCGTTGATGTTCCATCATTTATCACAAAACTTTCCGAAAATGAAGTTCTTTAATCACAATTTTTTCCCATTTTTGCGTTTTCGCTTCCTGCCTTTTTTTGTATGACGTAGAGCATTCGCTCGGTTCGTTGATTGTAATGTAACTTCAGAGAGCTCGTCTTCTGTGTCTTCTGATTCATCGGAATCAGAGGAAGCTGATCGCTCGATGTATTGTGTGATTTTACATTGACCACCGATGTTTGGTGCGCTGTTGCTACGTGATCTGAACTCAACCAATGCTTTTCCAACTTGTCTCGGTTCACAATTGTCCACAATTTGTTGTCTTGAGTCTCGACTCTTGCTTTTATTTAATAGCGTTTTTGACCGGGTTTGGGGGGCGGATGATGTAGAACTTTTAGAAGCGTCTGACACAAGCGTTGGTAGTGGGTCGCAGATGGTTGCCTGTGCTGTGCTATGGGGTGTATCTGTTGGCATGGTTACCATCATAACTTCGGCTGAACCGTTCGCTTGGAGTGTGCTACTTGGCCGATTGGAGTTCGGTGCAGGTTGTTCTGCTTCAGAGCACCTACTTTGCATATGTCCGGATTTCTTGCAAAGCCGACATACCACTTCACTGCTACATCTGGAGCGATGGTGACCCTCTTTGAGACAATTGGAGCACGTAACCGTCGTTGTCTGTGCTTCAGGCTGCCCATGATGGAATACACGAGCCCTGAAGTTCTGGAAGCGCATAAACCTCGGGAGGGGCTGGGGAGGGGGGTCGATGTAAACAATACGATCTCCTGTAAGACATTGAGTTAATTTTCCGTCAACCCGAAGTTTGGGGTATACTATGGTACCATTAACTTTCAAGTTCATACTTTCAAACTCGTCTAGAATGACTGTCTCATGAACTGATAGAGGGATGTCTTTTATCAGAACACGAAGAGCATTGTCTGTTTGATTGGGGAGAAAAGGATTTTTGTCGTAAACTCTGACAGAAGTATTTCTAATTTGAATGCCTTCTGTAATCAGCCTAATTCTGTTTTGGCGTTCATTTATATACAAGCGCCATAGTCCCCCTACTTTTTGAATTCCATGAATATCTATAGAATCAACACTCTTACAAATTGCTTTGTACATCTCTTCTAGTTCAACCCTCTGTTCACCAGGAATGTTATTATGCATCACGAAAACTGGCTTACCTTGCCTCTCATCATTAATGTTAGAGAGCTGAGGCGGTGCCGCCGCAGATGCGTAGTTTGAAGTATGCATTATGGAAGTACGTAGCAGTTCAGTCACTCCAGTGTAAGACCAACAGAAGTGCAAATTCAAATCCAAATAAGTCCAATTTCCTTGATAGATATATCTTTACTTGAATGTGAGCAACATCTTCATATATGTAACAAATTATAGATGAATATCACAATACAGTATATTTAGTCTTTCAGGTATAAAAATCGCGAAATAAAGGTAAATCTCGGGAGCAAGAAATCAGTCGCGTGCAACTGTTGCCGTGCGCCCTCTTTGATCCTAATAACCTTGTTATGCCTCCGCCCACCGAAGGTGGGTGCCGGAGGCATTATGTTTTCGGGTTGTCCGTGCGTCCGTCCCACTTCTCGTTACCGCGATATCTGAAGAATCATTTGAGGTAGGAACCTCAAACTTGGTACTAGTATGTTTCCCTATATGAAGATGAACTGATTAGATTTTGGGGTAAGGAGGTCAAAGGTCAGAGGTCACAGAGGTCAATTTACATGAAATTACATGGAATTACTGGTTTTTAGCCTCGTTATCAAATATTTCTAGAACAGTTTGAGCCATCAACTGAATTTAGGCGGAGGCATATAGGAGACGCAGTCGCATTCATCTTGTTTTGTTTTTTTGTTTTTTCAGGGTTGTTTTCCTCAAATCAGCAATGGCAAATTCGTCTTCAATGAGGCTCTTCAAGAGAATATGGATTCATTTCTTTGCTCTCTTGCAGACTATTCAAGGTAAGCGAAGTAATATAATGCACCCTCAGCTTCTAATTATCACACTCAGATGTAAGTCTTCATGCTCCATATCATTTTAATTTTAGACTCTTGCTCTATGATGAAGACATTTTGATCTTGCAAGATTAATTGATAATAGGGGATCCAAAGAGGACACATGCCTCACAACTACCAGTAAATTTCACTTCAACTTCAAGAAGGATTACATGTGCGAATATATGATAAAAAAAAAATTAATGTTAATGGAAAGTATACATACAGCCCTTTAAAAAATATTAGACAAGCTCTCCCATTGGGGCACATATAGGAAGTGTTAATTACATCAGTAGTTCAATTTGCCAAATGATATACAGTTCCGCCCGCGGGCAACGTCACACCCGAAACAAAGAATGGACGAGACCTGCCCGCGCTTAGACGAAAATCGGACGCGTCCGGTACCCTCAAAGTCAGTCGTGCGTGAATGCGGAAATACTCGTACATTTGAGGGTACTTGGACTAAAAAATAACGCTACCTCAGGAAGAAAGATTGCGTGGCTTCGTCCGAAAAAATACAGAGTATTTCTCTTTGTAATAAAAAGGGTTTTATTTAATTTCCCGACAACCATTTAGATATATATGAGGACAATATTAGGAAATAATTTAAGTTGTCGAAGGTGTCGGGAAGTTCATTTCCGCATCCAAATTTTGGTCCCGACCAAAAATATGGACGCGGAAATTTTGCCCTCTCCGAAAGTGCGGAAACGCCGGGAAATGTTTAGAAGACAGTGAATAGAATCTTTCGAGATTATGCGGATAGGTTGCTGAATAAACGCGGATCTACTTATTTTACATTCTGCGTCCTGTCTGCGCCCTATTCTTCATATTTAATAGATAATAAACTGACGTACGCTGAGTTATTGTTTTAGTACCTTTTTTTATATGTTGCCTAGCAAAACGACATCGCAATTTGAGATCGGGATATCCTTTATTTTCTTTAAAATTTAACTAGTTGCGCCCGTTTGAAGTCTTAACATTTTGCTTGGAGTTTGGTTTACTTGAAATTCTCTAGATTATGAGGAATCATGAATAAAATATAACATTTCTAAAATAGTGAAATGTGCGTCAAGTTTGACAAAAATAATTGTCAGTGGTTTCTTTTTTTCTAGGATGAACACCAGATAAAAGTTTATCGAAAGTTTATCCGAATCAGCAAGATTATTGTAAATACGTCTTTTTTTTTTAAAGTGAATTTACTAAATCATGATATATTTTTAAGTGTGTGGTGATATATTACAGTGATGTATTTACTTTTTAAAGAAACAAACATGTACAAGAAAGAAAATACAAGAATGAATGTTTTAATGCTGTCATAAAATATTGAAGAACGTAAACTTTGATCACCACAGTGCTTCATGTTTAATCGTTACGATCGTCGTACATTTTTTTCTGTTATACAGGGGGCATATCTCACTCAAGCCCATTACTAAATTTTATTTGGGTGGTGTCCTGACTGTCCTTCATATGTCATAATGCATAGGGTTCGTTACTCCTACGGTTCGTAATTCCGAAAATTCAATAGACTACATAAATTTTCGGAATTACTAACCCTATTTTTTTAAAAGACTTTATGCCTTTCTTTTTTTTTTTTTGTTGAATTATGCCGTAGTCATGGTAGTATTAGGGCGTCGCCTTCCGGCAAGGGGGCTGCTACTGCCATTCACTGCCGTACTGGACTTCTTACAGGAAGCAACGAGGGCTCTGATTATCAATATTTTAATATACGAAACCCCGTTTTTTCAGGCGGGTGGCCAGGGAGGGGCGGTGGGGGCGGCCTCCCCCTTAAACGTCAAGTTAAAAAAAGTGAGAACTCATTGGAACTCCCCTCCCCGCATCCACCGCTTTTACATACGTTGGAAAGCAGTCCCGGCGACGAACTAACTATTTTCCGTCTAAAAGGGTTCTACGAGCCGTTATATTTAGGCCTATCTCCAATTTGCTATAAAACGTCAGAGCTTCGCGCGGGAGCCCCTCCCGGCACGGTTCGTGCGCTTACAACCGCTCCTCCCATAAAATTAAATCCAGACTAAGCGGTTGCATTTTTCCTGTCTGAGCTTAATAATGTACATGATCTGATAGGCTTGATATTATTTTTATTTTCTGTTTTGTTTCGTGCTTGGAACAAAACTTGCCATACAAACTTGTCCATCCGTCTCGTAATGTACATTAGATCACATTCAGAGGTGACGAGAAACAAAATGCATAAATTACTTGCCATGTTCTTCTCGCTCCACAAGCCACCGCCCTTTTATGGCGAAACCGACATTTTGCGCGTTATTGTAAACATGTAAATCATTCTGGTCAAGTGAATGGTGTCGTGTCCTCTTTTCGCCAACGCGCCTTATTCTTTCCACATCTACCGCACAAATACCGAATAAAATTGTCATGTCTTATTACTCCTAATTATCCTGACTCAAACAGAATATAAAATAAAAACATTGAGTCATTTTGATTTGTCACTGGTGAAAATCATATTTCGCCAGTGATAAATGGCCGATAATAGAGCTTGCATGTAGTCACAGGAAGCAAAGGGACATTTTAAAAATCAATATGAAGTAGCAGAGTGGGGGAGGGGTGGCTGAAAAAAAATGGAGTAAGGGAGAGGGAGTAGAAAGAGAAGGGTGAGCAGAGAGTGAGAGTAGTGAGAAGCGGGGAGAGGAGGAAAGTGGATGAGATTTTTAAAAACGAAGAAGAGGGGATTCAGGGAGGACGAGGGAGCAAAGACCGAGACAGAACAGATTACGAGTATATAAGAAGCAGTGAGAAAGAGAGAAGATTGGGAGGGTGGGGAGCGATAGGGAAAAAACAGAACAGAGAGAGAGTGACCAGCGACCGAGAGAGAGAGAAAATAACTTGCGCTCCTCAAAGACACCGCCGCTTGATAGTGAAACTAATTTTGCGCACATTTGTCAATCATTCTGGTTGAGTGCTGGTATTGTGTTCTGATTTCTTCAGCGTGCCTTTTATATATACTCATCTCGACAAAAAACACCACCCCCCCCCCCAAAAAAAAAAAAGAAAAGGGAGAAGGGAGAAGAAGGAAGAAGAGAGCGACAGAGAGAGGGGAGGGAGAAGAAGCCAAAAACCGAGACAGAAGCAGTGAGAAAGAAAGAGAAGATTGGGAGAGTGGGGGAGGGAAGGGAGAAAAGTGATATATGGGGGGAGGAGGGGGGGGGGGGTGAAAAAAAAATGTCTATGAGTCGCTACCTTTTAATCAAAATTTGCTAAAACGTCAAAAAAGTTTTCGCGCGGGAAGGGGGAAATAAAAAATAAAACTGTCCTAAAAAAAAGTGCTACGAGCCGTTAAAAGCGTCAGAGCCCCTCCCGCCATGAAATTGGCTAAGCGGCATTTGGAGTAACCAAAGAAACAATTAAGAGCTGTAATGATGTACATGACTTTGTATCTGATAGGCTTATTATTTGTATTTTTTGTTTTGTTTCGTGCTTGAACAAAACTTGCCATATAAACATTTCCAAATCAAACTCCCCCCACCCCCCACCCTCGAAAGTGGTTTTGAAAATCAAGATTTTGTATGTATGTTCATCCGTCTCGTAATGTATCACATTCAGAGGTGACGAGAAACAAAATGCATAAATTACTTGTACTTGCTTTTCGCTTCGCAAAGCCACCGCCCTTTGGTGGTGAAACCGACATTTTGCGCGCTATTGTAAACATGTCAATCATTCTGGTCGTGTGAATGGTATGTGACCTCTTTTCGTCAGCATGCCTTTTTCCTTCCACATCTACAGCGCACGAATAAAAAATGTAATGTCTTATTACTTCTAACACACGATTATCGATTTTCTCTCTCTCCTAAATCATGCACTTGTATGATAATCTCGGCTGAGTTCACTTTCTCTCTGCTAAAGAAAAACAGTCTGTGTTTCCGCTCTATTTACTGCAGTTTTTTTTTAATCGTAACTGCCTCTTGTAAAATTAACGCCCTGACAATTCTTTCTTTCCTTCTAAATCATGTATCATAATGCCGAAAGTTCTTAATTCTGTTTTGAAATTTGTATATACTCTTTCCTTTTTACTGGATTAAAAGCGATGGGAACAAAAAAGGCTAATGTGGATATTATTTTACCCTGCTCTAATTATTTTTAAAATGTGTATCTACGGGTTTCTAAAAGCTAAATTTCTTTTCTTTTCCCCATGTCTGCATGTTACGGAGGTATAGAATCCGCCCCTTTCAAAGAACAAGAATTAATGGAGCACCTCCTCAGGCCCCTACACGAGACGATTATTTATTTTTTCTTCTCTCTCTCTCTCTCTCCCCCTATGTCCTTCTAAATCACGCGTTTGTTTTATAATCTCGTTATAAATAAAGCTAACTTTCTTTTCTTTTCGGCTGTAATAATCGTTACATAATTGAAATGTATCATCCTAATGTTAAACAGCGGGACGAAGATAAACTGCGTTTATATATAGCTCGAATGTCAACGCTTCACTCCGCTATAGTTTACCCGAGGTTAAAATAAAAAAATCATGCACTTGTTTCATAATCTCGAAAAAGATCATTTTCTTTCTGGTCAAAATGTTGACTTCCTTTTCTTTTCGGTTGTTAAAAGAGTTACAGAATTGGACTCTTATCATCATCATGCTAAACAGCGGGATGAAGATAAACTGCGTCCCAGCTCGCAAGCCATCGTTTCTCTCTGATCTATTTAACTGGAGCTTTAAAAAACAATTCCCTCTCTCCAAAATCACACACCTATATCATAATTTCGAACGCTCTTCATAATTCTGTTTTGAAAGCTTACATTTACTTTTTGTGAGGGCATTTGAAGAGCAATCCTTTTCAGGGGACATATATCTAGTATGATAATCTTCCAAACGAACGTAGTAAGAGTAAGAAAGTTCAGAAATTATTTTTTTTAACCCTTTCCCAGAACTCCAGCTCCCCTTTACACAATAGACGTGTGTCACCTTTTCATGGCATGGTCATTAATCTATCAATGGGTTCCGATTTCTAAGAACTTCCTGTCATAAATTGGAAGGCAGGAGTTTGACACAAGGAGGGGAGTGTCGATACTGAAAAGAAAAGATCGTTTTTGTTGTAAATAATGATCAATAATCCATCAATGGACCTCCCGCTTTCTAAGAACCTTCTGTCTTTTTGAGGCGCGGGGGAGGTCGTACATAGTAATAATTTGTAATTTCTAGCGCCTTTCACTAAAATGCATTCCCTATGAAGGTTTTTTGTTGTTGTTTTTTGTGAGGGGTGGGGGACTTTGACACTGCTTTATACAGTTTTATGATTATTGATCCTGAATTTAACATCTCATAAGAACCTAGAATAGAGTCTAAGATCAAGTGTACCGTGTTCCCTTGTGAAAAACAGGGGCGGGGTGCAATACTGCACTGTATAGTTCGACGTCATGACTGCTTATTTAAGCGCAAATTACTATCGGGCAATACTGCATGGGGGGGGGGGTGGTTTCTTTCCTCCAACACCACCCCCCCCCCCCCCCCACCCGCGAAAACTTTTTTTTTTTGGGGGGGGGCCTTGGCGACCACCCCCATCGCACCCACTGGCTGCGCGCCTGCATGGTGATGATCTAAAACAACAGAGATGTCGCTCGTCTTTATCATAGTATTAGTTCCATAGTAAAATTGAAATGACAAGAAGTTTTCTCTAACTTTTATCTCCAATGTTTCTTAAGCAAAATAGTGCATAGTCGCGGCTTGAAATGACGGCATGAATTTTATAGTAGGTCTAATAGTATTTCAGAAAATTCGTTTCATAACTCATCAGGCGTGTAATTCCGAAATACAAATTTTCCATAGCGAGGGGGTTCACAATTCCAAATAAGTGACATATTTTTGTGAAGATTCGTTATTCAGAAGGTTCTTTACGTATATTTCGAAAACGATGTAGGCACGATGTAGGCTCCATGTAGGATTCGTAATTACGAAAATATAATATAGCCCTAGAACCGGGTGTCTCCTGTATAAAGCCTATGAGAGTTAAATAATTCAGTAGTCAACGGGTTAAGAACCTTCAGAAATATAAACATTTTTCTCATTCTCGGAATTATGAACCCCACTTCATTTTCGGAATTATGAACCCAAATCTAGAAAATTGGTTCGGCGCATAAATTACAAAGAATCTACTGACCAAAATATAATGAAACAACAAATAAATTAGAACTATAAGACGCAAAGTACATTTATCGACTTGAAAATGGGTTCGGCGCATAAATTACAAAGAATCTACTGACCAAATGAAACAACAAATAAATTAGAACTAAGACGCAAAATATATTTATCGAATCGAAAATTGATTTGGCGCGTAACTAATGGATAATATTCAACCCAAATAAAACATGAAATGAATGAAGTATACAACGCAAAATGTTTATATCGGATAGAAAATTGGTTCGGCGCATAAATTACAGAGAATCTACTGACCAAATGAAACAACAAATAAATTAGAACTATATAAGACGCAAAATACATTTATCGAATCGGAAATTGATTTGGCGCGTAACTAATGAATAATATTCAACCCAAATAAAACATGAAATGAATGAAGTATACAACGCAAAATGTTTATATCGGATAGAAAATTGGTTCGGCGCATAAATTACAGAGAATCTACTGACCAAATGAAACAACAAATAAATTAGAACTAAGACGCAAAATATATTTATCGAATCGAAAATTGATTTGGGGCGTAACTAATGGATAATATTCAACCCAAATAAAACATCAAATGGATAAAGTATACAACGCAAAATGTTTATATCGATTAGAAAATTGGTTCGGCGCATAAATTACAAAGAATCTACTGACCAAATGAAACAACAAATGAATCAGAACTAAGACGCAAAATATATTTATCGAATCGAAAATTGATTTGGCGCGTAACTAATGGATAATATTCAACCCAAATAAAACATGAAATGAATGAAGTATACAACGCAAAATGTTTATATCGGATAGAAAATTGGTTCGGCGCATAAATTACAGAGAATCTACTGACCAAATGAAACAACAAATAAATTAGAACTAAGACGCAAAATATATTTATCGAATCGAAAATTGATTTGGGGCGTAACTAATGGATAATATTCAACCCAAATAAAACATCAAATGGATAAAGTATACAACGCAAAATGTTTATATCGGATAGAAAATTGGTTCGGCGCATAAATTACAGAGAATCTACTGACCAAATGAAACAACAAATAAATTAGAACTAAGACGCAAAATATATTTATCGAATCGAAAATTGCGTTTGGCGCGTAACTAATGGATAATATTCAACCCAAATAAAACATCAAATGGATAAAGTATACAACGCAAAATGTTTATATCGATTAGAAAATTGGTTCGGCGCATAAATTACAGAGAATCTACTTACCAAATGAATTAGATCTATAAGACGGAAAATACAATATGTGGGCAGCGGAATTTTCTGTAAATTTTCACTACAAAATTAGAAGCTCGAAAGTTGTTTTTTTGTGTGTCAAAGACATCGGAGCAATGAGACAAATGAGAAAATAAAGATGAAACACAAATCATAAGGATGTTTTGGTAACATCGGCAACACCTTGTCTTTAACGTCTTGAAAGAGAAGGGACATTGCAGAATTATAAAATGGAATATAAACAAGAGAAAACAAATATGAAACATAAATCAAAAAGATGTCGGACCCGTGCCGTTCTCGCGGCTCATCTCAAACATCACGCTTGCACACAAACCCTCGTCCGGCCGTACTAGGGCATTTAGACTAGTCCGTTTACCCTAGTACGCCCGAACGCGTTTAGACGAAGTGCTGCCCGCAATGAGGACGCGTATATTTAGACGGACGCGTGACGTTGCCCGCGGGCGGGACTGTATACTAGAAAACTTATTACTGAGAATATACTGTACTACTCCGTAGAACAGTTGCCTCCTACAATTACATTTGTACTAAGCCCTACATGTAGGACAACTACCCCATGGACAATTACTCCAAACGACACCCCCTGAAGGATAAATGATGTAGAACCACTAATAGAATGTAAATGTCATAGAGGGTTAATGGCCTGGGGCATTTTTCAGGATGGTGGGTGGGGCAGTTTTGGCCTGGGGTATAAAGGGGGGGGGTCAACAAGGGGGTATGACTAATTGTCTGGATAAGCCATATTTCATTCCTGCAGAAGCATTTTGTTCAGTTCTATGTGGCAGTTACTGTTGATGTCAAGTATAGCCTCACCAAACATTTTACAGATTTGTTGCAGATGCTGGAAAATCAGACTCTCACTGAGAGTTCTGGTGGCACAATAAGTGTTTCACTGCCTCTCAAAATTATTTATTGATTGAAAGCTTTTCTTTCTGTCTTATTTTACATCATTCAAAATGTTCTGAGTGCTTAGGCCAAGGCAAGTAATGCCAAACAATATTTTGCTCAGATAGCTATGGTATAATAGATGGTCACAAACCATTTTTCTTAGAGGAATTTTTTTTTTTTTGGGGGGGGTTGAGTAATTGTCTCGGGGGGGGGGGGGGGCACTCACATATATATGTCACACATGTATGTGCCGCTGTGACGTCCCCCATTTTCAACCTTCTCGGGTCGCTCCCATGATATGCAATTTTCACTAACCGCACCTCGATTGGCTCAGATAGCTATAGTATAATAGATGGTCAAAAACCATTTTTCTTAGAGGATTGGGGGGGGGGGGAGGGATTGAGTAATTGTCTGGAGAAATTGGTCCAGAGTAGTTTTGCTGTGGGGGATGGTATGTCCTAGAGTGTAGATGTCCATTCATTATGAATTAGCTGTTAGACATTGTTTTGCTAGATATATAAATTATGTACTTTACACAGCCTGATATAACAGAGCTAGCTTCCTAATTTTTTCCAGGGCTGTATAAATCCCTGTCAAATTAGACTATGTAATGAAGTAAAATTATAAAGGTAGTCCATTTTCCCATGCTGTGCAAGTACATTACAAATTCGGAAGATTACAAACATTCTTTTAAAAATCTGCTTTCATACAAAATTATGGATTGTTTGAGATATTTTTGTACAATTTACAATATCTCAGTCAGTTTACCCCCTCCAATGTTCAGATACATGTATCTAGATCTCTATTGAATATCAGTTGTATAGCACCTTATATCTATCTTGTGATTATAGTCCTCTAATTTTTGTTTCTTTCACAATCAACTACATCTACCAAAGTTGCACTGGGAGCAGTTGAGAAAATTCTTTTATATATGTGCTATACATTACCAAACTATGAATGTCATTAGTTTTAGGACCAGGCTGCTTTGGCCAGTCAGGGGTGTACAGATTCCCCAACTTGAAATGATATCAATGGGGCTGGGCTAAAACAACCTTTTGAGAGGGCTGTTACAGCCAGTGAGTAGGGCATTATGGCATAATGCTGTTTGGACCCACAGTAACATGAAGCCTGACTTATTAAAGGGAAAGTCCACCCTGATTATAAGTAGGTTTTAAAAGAAGCAGATAATAAACAAACAGATCAGTGAACTTTTGAGCTAAATCTGATAAGAAATAAAGTTTTGAATTTTTGAAGTTGTAATCAATCAAACACAAATTGACAACTCCTCGACGTATCTTGCGAGCTAGTCTCCCATTTGCTCAGTACAGAAAATTTCATAAAATTTCATTTTCTAAGTTTCTGATGAAGGAACAGATATTTTGTCTCATACAGGTTATGTGTAGATACATGCACATGTACAACATAAGCAATGATTATGTTTAAGCTACATGAATGTTTGAATATTTTCTTTAACAATATGAAAGTTAATGATTTTGAGGCTACAGGGCAAATGGGGAGAGGAGCTCACAATATACGTCACAGAGTTGCGAATATGTGATTGATTACAGATTCAAATATTCATAACTTTCTTATTTCTTATCATACTTTGCTCAAACCTTCACTGATCTGTTTCTTGAATTTTTTCTGCTTCTTTTAAAACCAACTTGGGTGGACTTTCACTTTAAGTGCATATGTAATGAACTTAATTCAGCATGGAAGCTTAGGTGCAATTTTGTTTGAAGTATAGGGCAGGTCCGCACTCAAGAACTGACAACTAAAACATGGGCATGAAATTTACTATATCTATTTATCTACAAAATGCCTATTGATATATGCTTTAACCGTTTATAACAGACCAGAAAAGAAGTGCTAGATCAATCAATTATTCAGGTACAGGGGAGAATGTGAGGGTGTATACCACCATTGATTTAAGGGTAATTGTCTGTGTTCTCTGACATGAATATTTGTTTTTATAACTTTGTTTGTATTTGGAAAAATGGTCTTTGGATACGTATACTGATATTGCATGCATTAACAGGAAAACACAAACCTGTTTCATATTCAGATTGAATCCTCCGAGCAGGACATCTCAACCATCAGACCACCTTCAACATCAACACGATGTAGAGCCATCCGGAGAGTTGCATTTTTATGAAGAACATTTTGTATGATTAATCTGATAGTTGTGTTCCTGCCTAAATAAATGAATTGATAAGTTAACAGTCTTCATGATCAAGGGAAAAATTGAGAGCTGTATATTGCATGCTCTTCATGGTTGCAATTTCAAGGTAATGTATAATATTTCGGCTATTATGGTAATTAGTCCGTCCAAAATGTTTCAAAACACCAAGGTAATAAAAAACATTTATCTCCAGAAATTTCAACTACAAGGTAATTTGGGCATTTTTATAAACAAACTTTGGAAAACAAAGATAAACATAATTACATATTTCTCTTTTAACACACAAAATGTGTATTGCGTTCCCTGAAATATTGGAATATGTTTTTTTCAAACATTAAATGATTTGTACACTGTCCAACCACTTTTATATCTGTTGAAAAATGTAATGTCAACTTAGTGAGATATGAACAAACTTAGTAGAAAAACTTAGTAGAAAAAATGTAACTTAAAGGACAATTAACCCCACATGATATTCTAGATGCGGTATTGTCTGCTACGTCTTTCCATGGAGGCTGCCATTTTGTGCATGACACAGATCATTAGGTACCATATGCATTGATAATAGCCTACCTTTACAACAGATACGTCGCTTTGTTCTGATTTTATTACGATTGTTATTGGCCATGGGCCTAGATAATTGACGACCCATGAGTTCTAATAGCCATCCTGTAATGCAGATTCCTCGCTTTGTTTTGGTATTGTTACGATTGTCTCCGTCCTTGACGTCAATTCTCCGTCTCCACGTACAGAAAGTATATTTTTATGAACAAATTAAGACCTTTTAAAAAATATATAAAACTAAACTTACATTTCAGAATATGTGACTATATCTAATATATATTTGTCCTCTAAAAATCAATTACAAGTTAACGATGAAGGAAATATTACTTGGGATGAAAAATATTTTCGTGTACACATAAAGTAATGGCAGCCCCCTTATTATTGCTAGCAGACAATAACTTGGCTGGAAAATAGTGATTTATATCTATATCCTGTGTTTTTACATGAAATTGCATGTATCAAATAAGAGGCATATACTACACCATTCAAAATAAGCTAATTCATACGCTGAGGTTAATTTCCCTTTAAAGCAGGAAAAAATGATATGTGTATTTTGTTTTTAAAAAACTATTATTCAGTTTGAAACATTTTCCAAAGACCAGTGGGGTCATAATTTTTAGGAGTAATTGGTATATGAATTAAAACCTGACAATGAATCATCAAATATCAAAATCTGTGCTTTGAATTGGTACAGCTATAATGCTGTAATCAGTTACTTGTCTAGATTATAATACTTATTTCATGTCACAACATATTTACATAACATAGAGACACTCAGCTCACCATGTGGCCTGTGGTTTCATAATCCCGCAAAATTCCAAACTTGCTTTCCAACCAGTCTCTGACATGAATTCTGAACATCTTGGTCATGTAAAACATTCATGTTGTATTTTGATTTAATAGTGCTGGACATCATCTCAATACCATTTGAAAGGTCATCAGCTCTTTATTTTTATGAGCACGTTTCACTCCAACATTTTCTGATAAGCCCCTCCCAAAAGAGCCTAGGAAAACAATCGCATGCAAAGGAACCCCCCCCCCCCCGACGGGCCTACCGTCTTCTTTCATATGACTTCATGTATGTCAAGTTGTATACGTTAACTTATCCATATTCTCAATTTAATATATATTTTACTTCTCATTGATATGCAAGGAGGATGTGCGATTTGAAGCAAGCACTGAAATAAATCAGCCATGAAATGTTAAAACTGTAACTGCCTCTGTGTAGAGTAAACAATAAAAGAGCCCATCCCATCTCTCTGAAGGAAATTCATTCATCTGTGTATTAAAATGTATATAACTAATTGTTTAATTATGCAATTGCTGCTAAAGTTCAGTACCCATGCATTTGTTACAAGGTTCCAACTCATGTTGGCAAGATAATTCTAGTGAGCTCATCTTGTTTAATTATGCAGTTGCTGCTAAAGTTTAAGCTCATGTTCCCGTTCAGTACCCATGCATTTGGTAGAAGGTTCCAGCTCATGTTGGCTAGATAATTCTAGTGAGCTCATCCATACCACTGACTTCTCATCTCCAACACATCTCTAAACCAGATAGTGAGGATAAATTCTCTTGAACCTGACTTACGTGTTCTAATAGTAGGTCTCAGGAAAGAAGAAACAAGCTCCTTGTACTCAGTCAATATTTCTGGAGGACATTACTATGCATTCTTGAGCAGCTATCAAGGGTTAGTATACCCACTCGTCTTGTGTCCGGACAGGTCACTTTTAAACAATAAATCAAACAACTTTTCATGCAAATTGTCATGAATATTTCACTAGATAGATTGACAGAACTATGAAATGTATCTATTCACCGAGTTCAGTGTTTCTTGATAGATAGTTTTCGTAAAATCCGATGGCAAAATTGATAGGTTAATTTTTGTTAAGTGTCTGCGGACACACAACCCTCCATCATACCACTTCTAAGGAATGATTATCCAAGCTCATGAGATTCCCATACAGATGATAATGCTGAAAGGGAAAAGATGCACAGATGTATGATGTACTGTATATAAACATGTAATCCTAGTTCCAGAGATTTTTTTTTTACTCGCATTAAAAAGCCTTGCAATATTTAACATCTCAGGGTATTTGCATTACTGAAATAATGATATGCTTGTAAATTGTAAATAGTTTCAGAATCTTTGTTTAAGTTCCATTTTTCTCTTTTCCTACTGTGTACTTACTGTATGCATGTTGCAGTTGTCTAATTTTTGTACATATAACCATGAAGCTTTGTAGCTTCATGATATAGCAGAAGTGTAGAGTATTTTAGAATAGCGCAGTGAGCTGTGTTTTTGGATTTCAATAACAATTTACATATCCTGCTGATTACAAAATATCTATGTCTCTTAACCTAACTTATTGAGAATTTCTTGTCTATATAAGCCAGTTCAAAATTGCAATGTGCACAGGTGCAAATAAAGGTCATTTACACCAAGTAAAAATGACCTTTATATATATGCTTGCATAGAGTGCACACCATGCTATGCACATGGACCAGTATGATTTTAGTTGTTTAAACTAGTAGCGTGTCCACCAAAACATACAAATTGGGGTTATCTGTACTATCTACCAATTAAGAACTGGTTCATTTACATGTGTATGTTTTATGAATGTAACAAAATATCAAGGAAAGTTTCTAAGTAGAAAGAAGGGCATTGGTAGACCATTCTGAATAGAAGAATTGGACCTAATTTGCAGAGGAGTTGCCCAAATTTTCCAGCAAGCAAATAAAAAAATTGAAAATCTTCAGCTTTACAGATTTGCCAACAAGGCTCTCAATATAATCAGAATTAGAAGATTTTGTATGGGATAGGAGAGATGTCACACTTCTACCCCAGAGTGATGTTCTTTAGTATGACACATACGTTGTACTTTTCATTTTATTTTTAAGTGGGAACAAAAATTATGATTTAACTCTACTGTGCCAAGGGGTTTAGCTCGCTTCAAAGTTTTACCAAAATGTGATCAATGCTTGCTTTTCAAATGTCTGCACTTCATTAAACATCTATTATTTCACAAAATATTGTGTACAGAACTTGTAGGAAATTTATTACCATTTCTTATGATACCAAACTTTATTACTTTACCTAACTTTATGCATAAGAATTATTGATAATTACATTTCAGTTTCTTTTTTGTCAATTATTTTTTGGTTTCTCATTTTTTTACTGTTGTTTAATGTTGAAATAAGGTAACATCTTTTTAAATATCTGCAATTTTCTCTGAAAATTTTTATAGTTGCATATACTTATAATCATATATTCAGAATGCTTGATTTATGCTCAAAATTTTGATGTAGATTGACCACCATATACCTTTCCTGAGCAATTGGTGAATGAAATTGACAAGTCTTCTATCTGTCACATATACGTGCCATCGGCACTGAAAGAGTTAAATACAGGGTAAATTGAAATGATTCTGAACCAAGGTCCCTTTTCTTGGCAACTGATGGAAAATTGAGAAAAAGTTTTTACCTTTCATATAAATGATTATGTCATCTAACCAATTATTTTCTAATTGGTGGCTTTGATGCTGATTTTATTGAAGTTGTCCATTTTTCAGTCTGCAGAGTTGATAATTATTATCCTCTTAAAGGTCATGTATAGTTTTGGTCAGTCCTCAACAACTTTTTGTCAGATTTCTTTACTATGTGATTAACAACAAGTTACAATATTAAAATGCTGTGAATTCTTTCTTCCTCCAGTGGAATGGTTAACAAATGAGAGGCAAGAAATAATTTAGATATTACTGGGACATAAATTCCAACAAATGCAACAAGCAATATATACAAAATTTACTCTAAAATTCACCGGAAATCTGGCACATGTATCTCTTAATACAAGGGGAATGTGAAACTATATTTGACAGGATTCATCCTGATTTTCTTTTTGCTACCAAAACTATTCATGAGCTTAATGTTGCAACAGGTTCAGTTGTGTTAGTCATAGCTATGGCATATGGTTATTCAATAGAACCTGTATTTACCTCTAAAGTAAGAATTTCACTCATGCCACAATGCTTAATTAAACCTAGGTCTTTGGCCTCAATGAAATACATGCATGACATTACTAGGGATATTCTGTATCTGTTGGTTCATATATTAAGTTTTGTAATATGCCATATTTATATAATTATATACCCAATATTGTGTATCTATGTTCTTTGTTTTGTGGGTTTGTATCCATGTATAAGTTTGATACAGTCAAACCTGCTATAGCAACCACCTGTATAGAAAGACCACCTGTCTATAAAGACTACAATTTTCGTTTCCCTTGGACAATGTTTCTCATTGAAATCTGTATTAAATGAACCTGTCCATAAAGACCACCTGCTCATAAAGACCGCTTTTCTTGTCTCCCATGAGTGGTCTTTATAGACAGGTTTCACTGTATGTATAATGTACTATGATAGAATTATGAAGTACCCACACAATCAATATACATGTAGTACTAGGCTGAAAAGATGGTGTGTATATATATGGTCTTTATTTTGTGGGGAAATGTTTTGTGTCCATGTATAAGTCTTGTGTGTATATGTAATGTGATAGAATTTTTGAAGTACCCAGCTGTACTTTCATGTGTATATATTGTTGAATTTTGAATGGCTTTACTGAAATAGGTTATCAGTTGAACAAGAATATCATCTGAATTAGACATGTATTGTACCCACTATTATGGAGTGGAAATATGTTGCATAATGTTTGTAAACATCTTAAGCTGTATTAAGAGTAAGATTGGTAAAATCTTAACATACTTGGCTGTACTTTCAGGTACATGTATATGATGGTCAATTTGCTGTAATGAAATCGGTTTTATTTTGAGGTGTATAATAATTTTGATTGGACAGGTTTTAATGTCACTTTAACGGTGTGCAAACAAGTTTCATACAGATGATGAACACCTGTACATCAATGTTTTCCAACTGATTTTGCATGTATTAGTAAGGTTCAAATCATTACCATTTTGTCTATCTGAATATGTTTATGTTTTGTACATGTTATACATTGCACATGTTTAATACAAGGAATACAGTTATATTACTCAACATTTTTACACATGACCTCATGGAGTTACACTCCTGCAATAATTCATGGGAGTGTTGAGTACTCGTAAACCTTCAAATATAATGTGAGAGATGTGTCAAGTTCTTCATTTCCATGCAGAAAAACTACCAAAGTAGGATTGCCCTTAAAATGTGTTTAAATTTCAAGTATAACTTACATTGGTTGATCCCTTGGACCAACAGATTTTAGCTCCTTGTTTCTGTAGTCCCATATGTATATTTATATATATCAGAGATATAAAGGGTTTTCTTTTCTCGAGCTGTATAGCGCAGTCGTTGGCAAAGATATTCTTCTCCGCCAAATAAAGGTTTTACATAAGAAATAAAGTTCGTCGTTAAATTATGATGGAGTAGTCTCACACAAAGATACTCCTAAAATTTCATGGCGATCGGCCAATGAATAACTGAGATATAGGGCTTAGCAATTCTGCCTTTGTTGCTAAGGGATCGCATTTTTATCGGGGGGTTCCCCGATAAAAAGGCGATCCCTGAATTTTAAGTAAAATACATTAAATAGAAAAACGTTAATATCTCAAACTAAACAATATTAGAATATGCGGTTTGGAGGGTTGGTTAGGTACCCCAAAGGGAGTGTTATAACAAAAAAAAAAGAATAAAATTTATTTTTGAACCCCGACACTATGCACTACCTTTAAGGAGTTTCCAAACAGTTTATTTCAAAATGCAATTTTACCACCAGTCCTCAACATAACTTCTTAAATGCCATATTCACCCATTCAGGGCAATTGCTTATTTTGTTGTGATGTGGCATTAAGAACTTTTGAATCAGTGCCATGCTGTTAAGTTCAAAAGCACTGCTTTTCTGTACAGATTGACATTGAAAAAAAGAAGGATCCATTTATCCCAAATTACATGTAGTGTCTTTCTAACCTGATAGTGAGATGTTTGAACAGCTCTTTACTTTTGCTATTCAGAGAATATTGTGTTAACTGGAATCTATAATATCATTACATCTGAAATATGTTCAGAACAATCACATTTATGCTTAAGATGATTATATAATTGTGTTAACTGGAATCTATAAATTACATCTGAAATGTGTTCAGAACAATCATATTTATGCTGAAGATGATTGTATACTTGAAATTTCCATATTAAAGAGTTTCCTATGATTTTTATACCAAGTCTGAATGTATGATATCTCTGTAGCTGTGAATCCAGGGAGAGAGGAAGGAAGAGAGACGGGAAGAGAGAGATGGGAGGGAGGGCTGATAAGATGGACAAGCAAATAGGGGGAGAAACGAGAGAAAACAACCTGTGAGAGATAGAAAGGGGAGATTTGCAGTATGAAAGGGATGGGAACGAAGGGTGTAAAGTTGGATGCCAAATGAGGGAGACACAAAAGAAATACAGTATGCGAGAGATGGAAAGAGAAGATTTTTGAGAGCATCGGAGAGGTAAGGAGTATAGAGGTGCAGCAATGGAAGGCCAAATAGGGGAGAGATGAGAGAAATACAGCGATGGATTGATAGAAAGGAAGGAGTGATTTTAGAGCATGAGACAGCTGGGGGGGGGGATTGGTGGGTGAGATGAAGAACATAATTAGGACAGAGATGGAGATTAATGGAGTGATGATGATATATTTGAAGATGCATGAATGTGATTTTTAGAGAGAGAAGACGAGGTAGGGTAGAAAAATGTCGAGATAGGAAATCGAAGTCGATAGTTGTTGGTAGGAAGGTAGATGGACATATAGATAAAGAAGATAGACAAGCAATAAATACATGTGAAATAGGACCTCAACCCAGATCTCTTTGTGTTTTAAATAACTGTAGATATATCAGAAAAAGAAATGGTGAATGTTTGAACAAAATTGCCCAAATTCGTTCAAAAGTTATGAATAAATTTGCTAAATGGATTATAGGCCTACTTAGATTTTCAATATTTCCATTTCTTCTTAAAGTACATTTCCACTCCATTTCAATCAAGTATGGTAATTAATTTAATGGCAAAAATAGAATCTGCAAGCTGAACGTGTGCCAAACTTCTATTCACCGGTTCACTATAATTATGTCAGCAAACATTTCCCAAACTTCAACCCTGTAATCAGTAGAGGGCGTCCTGCAATCTCGTGTCGCAGAGCCCTTCATACACATGTGTATGAAGGACTCTGGACATTGTGTCGGTTTCAATTTTCACCCCCTTTCCACTATCTCAAAAATAAGCCCGCAGTTTGGTCTAAAATAAAATAACATTTCATACCTAATTCATAGAAATTTTAAATTGAAGTCAAACAATTGTCTAGCATATGTCATTAGCAGTGGCGTATCTACGGGGGGCAGAGGGGGCACGCCAGGCGGCACTTGAAGGCGGGCGCAAAAACCGCAAAAGAGAGAAAGAAAAGGGGGAGAATTTCCCCCAAAATATGTTCTTTGAGGGTTATTTGCGCCTCAGTCAAGGACAAAAATGCGTAAGAAATTATGTTTTATAGGGTTTGATATGCGAAAATTGTGTAAAGCTCGCTCGCTTTGCTCCCTCGCATAAATTAGGTTCAAGCTATCTAGCTATTTAGCGCCCCAATGGCGTTTTTAAAGTGTTAACCATTAATTGAATCTAACGTGGAGAAGGTTTACGGTTCACCATGTGTGTTGGTAGGAGGAAACGGAAAAAAGGAAATTAGAAATGGATAGAGGAGAAAGGAAGACAAGAGAGAAAAAAAGAAATATTCTTTCGTGACAATGGGTGAAGTCCTGGAAAGGACTGTAGACCAGAGGAGATGAGATGAGAAGACTTGGTTGATGATCGATGGATGAGCAGCGATGGATTGAGTAGCGAAGGTTTGAGTAGATGAGGCTTGAGTAGGAGGTTACTCGACGTTTAGGACAGGTTAACTGTCCGTCCTGATGACATAAGAAATTTCAATTTGAAGGGTGAAAAGGAAAAAAAGAATCTGCCACTCGGTCGCGGTGCTCCCTCGCTTATACAATAACTCATCAAATTTGGGCCAGCAACCCCGGGTTATGTGCATCAAAACTCATTTTCACGTACGAACTGCCATCATTTCTAAATTAAAAACGATCATTAATCTGCGTTTGGGCATGGGGGGGGGGGCGCATATTTGATAGTTTGCCCCGGGCGCCAGAATACCTAGATACGCCACTGGTCATTAGAGAATTTGTTTTAAAAAATCACCTTCTGTGAGTGTCCCACATTTTCCTCACTAATAGTTTTCAACACGGAGGTTTCAATAAGGCGAGTTTTGAACGTCTTAATAACCAAATGTCAGAAAAGTTTTCTTCTGAAAAATATTATTTTCGTTATTTTGCACAAAATTATCAAAGTCACAAGCTTAATTTCCTTGTTTTAAATGAGGACTACGCCAATCACTGTTGTCCCCGGCACTTCCAAAAATGCGATGATATTATGTAAGGACCCGAAAATATATAAAGACCCGCATTTCTTTTTTTCTTATAAAATATATCCAAGAATAGTGCATGTAATATATTTATAGCATTTTTTTTCCCATTCATTGAACATTCATATAAAGACCGTTTTTGTAGACAAAGTGTGGAATGTAACTCCTTATATATTCGATCAATGTTTTGGGTTGTTGATTGTTTTTGACAAGTCTTGTTAAAATAATCACTGTACAGAAGGAAGGTAAAAAAATAGCAAAATGAAAACAATGTATAAGAGTTACAATTTTGAAAGCTTAAAAAACGAAAGATGTTGAATAAAAGGAAAAAATAGAAATTTTGATTTTATATCTTAATTTGATGATTCCCACACTTCCACTCGTATAGCTACGAAAATCACGAAACGTAAATGTATACTCGTAGATTTCAACCAAATGTATTAGACGGCGTCTTTCTTCCTGCGTTCCCTCTATCTCTTTCTATTCCTCCACCTCTCCTCAGTTCTAGTTATCCCTGGCTCCTTATCTCCCCACCACCCCCTGCATTGATTGTTCACAACATTTTTTTGTCTCTGTCTCTCTCTGTCTCTCTCCCCCAGTACTGTTCGTATCCCCTCTTTTTGTTGTTTGTCTTTCTTCTTTAAAAAAAACAAACTTACTAATATTGCTCAAGTTAGCACGTTTCTTTCTTTTTTCTTTTAATTTAAGGATTATATAACTACTTTTACTTTTTCCAAACAGGGGTCTATGAAATACTCCTCCACTTATGTTTTCCTATACAATTACAATATTTACATTATACCAGTTATCGTTTCATCAGTGTAAGTCCATTCAGTTCATTTTCAGTTTCAGTTTATTTCATAATTCAAATCACATAATTGGAACATAAACAATGACCGTTGCATCTTGACAATAATATAGGAAATATCTTCAATACTTGCAACAAAAGAAGAAGAAAAAAAATGCAAGTATAAACATACAAAGACACATATCAATATTTCCATCATTTTAAAGTTGGGATAAGACAAACTAGTTTGGCGTGAAATATGAAGGAAACTAGTCAGAAGCTAGGCTTGTAATATTTTAGATTCCCTTAAGAATAAAAAACAGTCTGTGTTAAAGTTGAAATTGTAACATGTACATCAGAGATAATTTTTTTAAGCAGATGTTTCTGCATTTATTAAGAAATCAAATACAAACATTGTATACAATAATGATGCAAATCAGAATTGATACAAATAAAGTGTGACAACTGAATAACAAATATATATGAAGTTCACATTTACCGAATCCGTAATGTTACTATGATGTAGCTGTAAACAACTCTCCCATTCGTTCCAAAACACAAACTGTCAAGTAATCACAATGTATACTCCGTAAGATCTTGTTCATTTTAGAGGACATGTAACAATAAAAGGGGCTATCTATAATAGATTTTGAGTACTGCCCCAAGTGAAAACGTGCTTAGGAAAACCCCCGTAAATTAATGATATTTTAGTGTACAACAAACGGGAGAGTTGACCGTGAATACGTAACATTTGCCTGACCAAATTGCCAATTCGCTATTCTGAGTCGCATAGATTTAGTGATGTCATGTTTTAATTATTTATACCTTTTTTTCTTCGATTTCTTTCAAAATTTCACCATCATGCTCCTCTTATTTTCTGCTTTCACACGCCCAAATAATGGACCTGTAGGCCCTATAGTAGGTCCATGATTTGGGCGTGTGAAAGCAGAAAATAAGAGGATAAGGAGATTTTGAATATTTGAAAGTTTTAAATCACATATGGGAATTTCAAATGGGCAGAATCGGTAATACATATATAACTGTAAAGGGCTGGTCACATTTGTCCGGTAACGATAACGATTTTTTCATTAAAGGTACACCCTAGAGCTGCTCTACGATTAACAGACACGCGCATATACTCGCACGTCGCCTGGGGAAGAAAAATCGACCATTCAAGGGAAACTGTGTCTTGCAATGGATTGGTGTAGACTTTTAAAATCGTCATCACCGGCGAGCAGGAGATACCAGGACCTCTAACCTGACTCACTAGCATAATTTGAAGGGAGCGAGGAGGAAATCTGCACCTCCCTGACAAATTCCACCACAAATATGAAAAAAAAAAATTCATAGCAGATAATTTTCAAGATAGTATTTGAGTATAAAAAAGGGCGAATCCAATGATCCCAATGGATCCGCCACTGCAAATGATTTTCATACAACATTAACATTTGGTTACAAACCCATACAAACTTTATTTTTGAAGGGGAGGGGGAGGTTCCACCAGATACTTAGAACAGACACCTTTCTTTTTGAAATGCTAAAGTGTACCTTTGTCGCTCCTAAATAAATTATCTGACCCCCCCCCAAAAAAAGAAAAAAAAAAGAAAAAGGCCTAAAAATCCCCATATTTTTGGGTCCACTGAGTCCAGCCACTGAGGGTCTTACTCAGAAAATAAATGCGAATTTACAAGGCCTCTGATTCGGGGGTTGGGGTTGGGGAGGAGGTCCTTTCTCTGTCATCTTCGTTTCTCTCTTTCTTTCATTTTCTTTTTTTTTCTTCGTCATTCGATTGGGGGGGGGGCATGTTCCCCCGTGCCCCCTGTACGCTACTTGCCCTTTCACTCAAAAGAATGTCTGACAACGAAGCAAGGAAACCAACCCCCAACCCCTCTCCCCCAACCCCCACATAAATGAACAAAGTGTCATCCTCTTGTTGAAGGGAACACTTTTCACTACAGAAAAGAATAAAAATAAACATGTTTACTGTGTGTGTGTGTGGGGGGGGGGTCATTTGTCATTTCTCAGACTGACCTCTTGGATTTAAGGACCTGGGTTATCTATTTTAATTATTTTGTCAGGGGATGGGGTTTTGCTCTCCCGCTTCCCAGACCCCTTGGAGCCAGGGGTGGTATGGCTGCTGCAGCACCCCCGATTTTCCAAAGGGGTAAGCAGGGGGCACTTGAACGGGCGCATAAACGCGAAGAGAGAAAGAGAAAGGGGAGAAAAGGAAGAAATTTCCATCACATGATGTGGATTGGTTGCGGAATGACCAAATTTATATTTACAGGAAAATTGCAGGGTCTGCACCCCCCCCCCGCCGAAACCCTGCCTTGGTTAAGGACTCTTTGCTGTTTACCGTCACCCCCAGTGGAAAAAAAATGTCCCCTGCCCCCGTTTCCACGCTTATGATTTTCGGGACCATCAGCCGAGGTCGTATACATGCGCGTTAGGGTGTGGTTCTTCGCGTTGGTTTCAAACACCGGTAAGCCAGGGATCGAGACACGCTTTGCTCCGGACCACTCCTCAGACGCCTGCTGCTGAGTTGCACAGGTAGCAGTACGCGCTAGCGACCTGCGGTTTTTATTCAACGTTATTTGCTCCTTAGTTTAATTTCCTTCTTTACATAATCTATCCGACGGAGAACACGTTATGCTTCTTGCATCTTGTCGATTGTCACAGTTGCTGTGATTATACAATCATCCGTTTACAAACAACCAACCAGTAGAGCAACAAAGTTCGGAAGTAACTTGATGCATTCATGAACTTGACTCGGCAGTTCTACGGCTGCAGAGGCTGCTCTTGATCGCCCAAACCGATCTTTCATGCAGTTCTACTTCTAGTTTACAAATGTGAAATCTGAAAAAGACTGAAGGACAGCTCGGCATGTAATGACAATGGAAGCAATAAAGATATATAGTACAAGTTGACAGTCGAGATGAGGTGAGCTATTATATTCCTCTAGTTTTTGTCCAGACTCCTGCCTGCGTAAGCAAAAAGCGAGACATAGGCGCCGCTTTTCCGACGGCGATGGCGACGGCGTCAACAATTTTGGAGATGCTCTCTTTTCAAAAGTTAAATTTACATGAACTTTGCACACATGGGTTGTAGAGTATCACAGCTAATGTTGAACAAATTTCAGGTCAAAGTAAAAGGTCAATTTCATTTTGAATTTTTATTTTATTTCAAAAGTACTTGTTAAAATTTTTGAAACTTGGCATCATTCTTTGTAGAAATTGTCTTAATGTTCTTCTCTTTCAAATGAATACCCAAATCTTAATTTTCACCGCATTAAAGGTCATTTACTTACAGTTTAAGTCGCTTAAGTTTTGGTAAAATTTATTTTTATCTCTACATACACAAGTACTAGTAGTATGTACATATATAATTGTACACATGCATTTGACTTTTTCTTAAAACTTAGCTGGTGGTGGATTTCAACCAAAACTGGCGAGGATCATCCTTAGGCAAGGAGGATCTAAATCAATACAGATGGGGTACCTACCAATATGGGGAGGGTGGGGGGGGGGGGGGGTTAAGTCTTGGGGGCACCACCCTCAAGAGCACCAATAATGGCAGGACTTCGATTCAATTTTACTTCATCTTCTTCAAGCCCTGTTGCAAGATTGTAAGCAAAGTTGGTAGGTATCATCCTAATAGAGGAAGGATACCTCAATTTCTTGAACAGGGTACCTTGCCCCCAAGGGAGCACCCCTAAAGTGCCCATATTTTTTTGATGAATGGCTGGGTTCCAACCAAACTAGGTAAGAATCATTCTTGGGCAAAGAGAATTTAAATTAATGCAAATAGGGTACCAAATCCTTAAAGAGGGGTGGATTTTTGTTGTTGTTGTTGGGGGGGGGGGGGGGCATTTGGCCCTCAAAGGCCTGTGACACCAAATTGACATTTTTTCCTTCTTCTGTAAAACCTGTTGCTACCTGGAGAATGTAACCAAACTCGGGAGGAATCATTCTTAAGAGAAGGAGACTTAAAATTGTTCAAGTATAGTAAATCATTATCTTCAAGGGGTCTGATGGAGGGGCAGCACCCCAAAAGTGTCCCAATGACAATTATTTCATGTACATATTCTGCTTCTTTAAAACACAGCTTGATTTCAAATGAACTTCACCGTCCAATAAATCTTAGTTGAAGGGGATTTGAGTTATACAAATGGGGTACCCGGTCCACACAGGGGTGGGGGGGGGGGGAGGGGTGGCTCAGGGCCACGGTGGATTGCCCACATTCAGCTTAACCGACGAAAGCTGGTCTTCTGTGGGGTCCAGAACAATACATAGATAAAAACAAAACATACAAATATCTGAACAAAACAATAGATAAAATATCAATAGAAAACATTACATACAAGAAGTAATCATAACAAGATAAGTGAGTGAGATTATTAAAAAAAAAAGATTCTGCTTAACCAAATGTAAATATTGTTTATATTATAATCCTTGCTATTCTTTAAAGTACACTTGTGAGTTGTGATCATTAATAACTCGGATCTTAAAACTCTCTTTCTTATAATTCGGGGGGGGGGGACAAAAATGTTTTTGAGGGCATATATGGCCTTTAGACCCAACAAGGTTGTAATATAATTTTGCTAGCTCCCATAGATGCATTGCTAGCAATGTCCCGTACTGCTGTCCTCTTTGTCATCTCTTTAGTAATCAACTTTATCCATGTACCTGTAGGCCTACATAAGTGATGCAAACAAAATAATCAGTTGAATCTCTGGAATCTGGTATAATCCTGAAGAATCCAACTCTATAAGCGTCTCCATTCTCTAGGTATACTCTGAGACTCTGAGTAATTCACACACACACTATGCAAGTTTATTTTAGAAGACTCTGAATGCACAGATTGTAAGTCGCAACCACCATTATGAGACCCCAGCATGCACCTTACCACAGGACACCGGGTGGAGGCTTCTGACTATTAAACATTTTCTGATAATTGTGGAAACACATTCAGTAATTTACTGTATATGTACTCATTGATAAAACTCAATCATAAGTAGATTGAAAGAAACTGGGTTTGGGGGGGGGGGGGGGGGTGGGTTGTGATTTTGATGATTTGAATAGGTGAGGAGGATGGGAACACAGAAAAGGAGAATACACATGTAGCTAAGTGGGAGTGGGAGGGGGAGGGGCAATATCAGTCACTATCAAAATTATGAGAATGGCATAGGGAGGATGGGAACACAGAAAAGGAGAATACACATGAAGCTAAGTGGGAGGGGGAGTGAGAGGGGCAATGTCAGTCACTATCAAAATTATAAGAATGGCATAGGGAGAGGGAGAGTTGGTGCAGGGCAACAAATCAGTCCCAGTACCAAGAAAAAATGGGGATTTATGCATCATTGGCAGGGGGGGGGGGGGGGTGGGGGTGACAAATGTTTGTCTAAGCTAATAGAGGAGGTAGGGCAGAAGATATGTACAAAACTATGGAATTGATAGACATTGTGAAGGGGGTGTTTAATATTGTCATTTTAAAAGTAATGGGCTATATTTGTCAAGCCAATCGAAATTTCGCAGGAAACCAAGATAAGGGGCCAAAATGCAGCTAAGATTGGTTCATTGATTAAGATGATTAAGGTTATGACTTTAATATTTTCATCCAAAATGTGTGAGGCAGCAAGGTTGGGGGAAACTACCACAATAGCAGAGAGGCTTGTTTTTTCTCTCTTTAGTTTCTTGATATAGATAAGCACACAAACAAGAACAGTGGCAAAATCTGTGCTGAGGAAAATGTAAAAAATATGTCATTCTCACCAAGGAAGTGGGATTGCAAAGAGAGTTCATTGAGGTCAATGAGGGATTTCATGTACTTGACTGAGAGCATACTCTGCAAAAGATACCCAGGTAATTGAGAGAGGAAGATCAGCTGCCCCCCCCTAATGGCTGCTTTCCAGGATGTAAACAGCAATGGAGTGATGGGGGGGGGGGGGGGGGGGGGGCTGACAACGTAAATATGCTGGGAAAGATGCTGGGAAAGAGAGAGAAAAGATCTCATTAAGAATTGGGATTTCCAAGGGATAAATCAAGGGATGTTGGAGGGTGGGGGGTAAATTGAAAGTATGCTGGTAGGGACAAATCTGTCAGAAAATTGGTCCAAGTCATCCAAGGGGGCAAAGGAGGGGGGGTCACAAGTGGAAAATGTGACTTCATGCAAAAAAAAGAGAAACACAAAGAATCTCTTTGAAGCCCTTTGGGAGGCAGTAAGGAATCACCATTTCCCTTTCTTCTAATAGGTGATCAATGGTGTTGAATACACCTGTTTCCTATACAGGATTTGATATCAAATTGTACATTTATGAAGTGGTCATTTGAAGAAGATAAAATTCTAAGTGTGTTATATCACTTTTTATTAAATTTAAAATTTTTCCCTTTATAATTGGATGTGATCCACCATCTCCTGTGTTAGGGTCATGTTGGCTTTTTAGTACACCATCTCAATTTAACTTCACTGTGTTGTGCACATAAAGAATGTACATGTATAGTTCTATTATATGCTATTCATATAATTGGACAGAACATATAACTCAAATTTTTTTTTTTCAAATTTAAGTAGAATAAAAACGGCGTATCAGGATACTCCTAGTAAAGTTGGAAAATATTGGCATCTCCAAGTTGAAGTATGCATTGATCCTCTGGAGGCCTGCTAGGCCTACCATTGAAGATACCAGAATGACTGAGGCATTAGTCACTTATGTTTATGCCAATCACTTTGAGAGCGGGCTATTTTGAAAGGATCCGGCATTACTCTGCACTATGCTAGGGATATCTTGGACGCAAATACTTGTGTGAATTTTGATTATTGAGAACATTTAAAAACAAGATTTTTCAAGATAATTTTCTAGAAATGTGTGAACTATGGAGAGATAATGATAAAATTTCATGAGGTGAAATTCTACAAAACATGAAATGCAAGGCCATTTTTAAGGTCCAGTGTGAAGCTTGCTCTCTGCTGTGAGATGCCGATTCTGTCCTAGTAACGAGCTAGCCCAAACCCCTATTGTATGGATACTGGTGCATGAAACAGTGGGAGATGATGCTTTTAGTGTTTGAGATCAGGAAGAAGAGGTGAAGCTTTCGTATGAGACAAAGAAATATGCATAAAATGTCAAAACAATAATTGTAAACATATGAATGTGGTAGACCATGCCAAATTGCAAACTGATATTAACAATGCTTCAGAAAAATAGGTTTAAGTAAAAACAGTTTAAAAGGATAAAATTGAAAATGGAAGTATGGTCTGAAATATATGAATAACTTGTGCCATGATATGATTATTTTTGATAGAAACTGGAAAACTGATTAATGGAGCTTAAACGTAATATCATAATTGATAGGATTGAAGTAAATTGAATATATCATAAAGAAAGTAAAATGTGAGAAAATTACAATGACCCTGGATTACATGACCAGTGCTCTACCAACTGAGCTATCCGGGCTCCCGTCGAAGCAAAGTAACAATCTCACATATAGCCCCTCTCTTTCCATCAAGCGTTTGGGGTACATCCATACCAATTCCATGCATACGCTATATAATGGCCTACCAATGAGACAGGTCTTCCCTCTAAAGTCGGGCAAATCCATGCCAACGAATTGCTATAGAGGACAATTTGAATTTGAATTCGTAATTAAATATCATTATTGATAGGATTGAAGTAAATTGAATATATCATAAAGAAAGTAAATGTGAGAAAATTACAATGCCCCGACCGGGATTCGAACCCGGGACCCTGGATTACATGACCAGTGCTCTACCAACTGAGCTATCCGGGCTCCCGTCGAAGTAAAGTAACAATCTCACATATAGCCCCTCTCTTTCCATCGAGCGTAGGGGATACATCCATACCAATTCCATGCGTACGCTATATAATGGCCTACCATTGAGACAGGTCTTCCCTCTAATGTCGGGCAAATCCATGCCAACGTGCTTTTGTTATCCCCCTCCACGTACTGGATTATTAATAACTTTTTATCAACACCTGTATGTTTTGTTTCTATTATGTTTTTTTTTCTTTCTTTTATAATCTTAAATGTAAATTGTGATTTGTATTCTGTATATTTTGTATGTCTTTTTTCTAGTACTGGAAAATAAATGAAATGAAATGAAAAAAAATGAAATGAAGTTTCTTCTAGGTGAATCTCATGAAATCATCAAAATCATTTTGCTTTATCTTAATAATAATTTATGCTAATTTATGCATAAAACACAACCATATTCTATGATATACTCACAAAAAAATGTGCAAAGGCTTCATATTCTATTCCATATGGTTAGATCGATCAGTTAGATTACAATAACATTAATAATTGCAATGATATTTATGTTCATTGACTTTAATGGTAATTTATTATAATTAATTCATAATTATGCATAATGCACATTTCCAATGACATATCAAGAAATGACTATACAAGCACCTCAAATTTGTAACATATTGTTGAATAAGGTCATGTTATGGAATGACTATGTTAGGTTTGATGTTCTGAGTATATTCCTTTATTTTATTAAAATCTATGCATACTAACGCATAAAACGAAATTTCAATGGTATATCAATATTACGACTATACCAGCACTTCCAATTTGATGCCGACTGATATAGACAAGGGCAGATAAATTATTAGATAACGTTAAACTGCAATTTTCAGAGTATATATTTCTTGATTTTAATAACACGATAAAAACTACTTTCGAAAAATAAACTCAAGGGCAATTTCAAAGGCGTATAGAAATCAGGTTCGGATTATGTAATACACCATTGTAATGTTCGCACATTTTTAAAGGTAATTAAATATCATAATTGATAGGATTGAAGTAAATTAAATATATCATAAAGAAAGTAAATGTGAGAAAATTACAATGCCCTGACCGGGATGATAGACAGGGCTATTGAAATTGTCTTGAGTTTATTTTTCGAAAATAGTTTTTATCGTGTTTAATGCAAATATATTCGTATTGAAGAGCTGAAGCTCTTAAATACGTACAATATGAATGGCAGTAACACATGTACTTTCATAATTTGCATAAATTTGGGAAATTTTGGATAAAGATGCGAGTTATTTTGATGGGTCCTGTGGGAAAATATAAATTTTTAGGCACAGCAACTATATTCGAAAAGTTTGGTACATTTTCAAGCACTTTGCTTTTTACCTTGTCTAGATACATATGGCATAATATAGCGTAAGTTTGCATGAAGGTGAGATTTAATTCGATGGGTCGGTCCTGTGGGGAGAATATAAAAAGCTATTGTTACAACAAAAACATACAGAAAGTTTGGAACATTTTTAAGCCATTGATATTATACCTTGTCGATGGACTTACTGATTTAATGCATGTAAATTGCATAAATTTGCCTAATTTTGCATGAAGACGTGGTTTGATTGGATGGGTCCTGTGGGGAAAAAAAACGAAGCTATTGTCCTAACTAGTACATCTGCAAAGTTTGTGCTTTTGTACACTATGAACACAATGACAAAGAGAGCGGACAAAATATACAGCTCCTCATTGTAGAACAGGTGAATATGCATGTGACACCTGTTCTACATATTTTTACATAATAGCAATGAAGGGATGTTCTTTTGTCTACCAGAGCAATTGTGGAAGGTACAATGGGGAGCTGTATATTTTGTCCGCTCTCTTTTGTCATCGTCATTGCTCAAAGCCTGGAATGGGTCCTGTGGGGAAAAATGAAGCTATTGTCCAAACGAGTACATCTGCAAAGTTTGGTGCTTTTGTAAACGCTGTCCCCCAAACTGACTATTGGAGTCGTAGTGTGTAAAGTTCAGTGGGGCGGAGCAACTGTGGTCCTTCCAATAGCGCCATCTCATGAAATTAGACATTGAGAGTACACCCCACTATATCATTGTGATCCTTATCGATCGCGCTCAAAATATAGTTCCAAAGCATTGTTCATTATTTCCTTATTTTGCATAACAACCATATTAGTTTCCTGACAGTGGTATTTAATGAAGCATTTTATGATCTGCCTAAATCAACAGTGCCATAATTTTGATTTGCCCTCGTTGGGTAAGACAATGAATATCTTGTTTCTTTGGCGGTGATTCGAAGCACAAACGTTGAGAAAATTTGGGATAGGGTAAAATATGGACGGGACGAAACAATTTACCACACCGCATAATGAAGGGGCAGATCCAATATTTTTTAAATGAAAGAAATAGGGGTGGGGCAGGAGGGACAATTATAAGAAAACAAAATATCTGATGAGCACCTAAACAAAAAATATAACAATAAATATTAAGGTTATGTTATTACTATTTTGAAATTAAGAATGGGGCACAAAAAATTAGGGGGCTTATGAATTAGGGGGCACATTTTTGCTAGCTCGTGTATATAAAGTATGCCTATATATGCCAGATAGGGATTTAAAACATGTAAAAGCGGTGTGGGCCGATTTTTTGCCCTCCTGAAATCCACTAGCACATCGAATCACTTTTGATTTTTTGAAATTCATTTAAAAGTCTATAAGCGGTTTGGGGACTATATAAGTGAAAATGAAAACAACGATAAAAAATAATATTGAAATGATCATCGTTGAAATGTTCGGGACAAGATTCCATCCTAAATTCAAACTGAGTTTTCCCTCTATATAGTTACAGTACATAGTTACTGTATCACAGATATTAATGGAATTGGTCTACTCAGCTGTCAACATGTATTTATTTTAAAAAGGGGAAAAGGAAAATAAAAGGAAAAACGACAGAAACATTTCAGCGAATGTTTGAAGGATCAATCCAATGAAGAATTTGTGAGTACTGTTCTAAAAGTTGCAGTATTGAACAAACACATGAAACATTGCCATTACGAGTAACTTATGTCATTCACTTCATTAAAAAATATCCATCTTCTTTGTTGTCGATGAAAGAATACTATTTCACGGGGGGGGGGGGGGGGGGGAATTCCATTTTTGCCCAGGACGCCAAATCCCTACACAGGCCCCCCCCCGTTGGCGAGCAGAGGTCCGCTTAAAAAAAAAAAAAAATGCGAGGGGAGAGATGATGGAAAGGGAAAATAACGTGATAAAATATCGGCCTTTCCGTCTATTTTAATACATTTGATTTTGATTTTGTCCTGTAACTTCCTAATCTGGCAAATCTATAATTAATCAATGAATGTTGTCTTTCACCATTCATTTTTCGAATTTTGTACATTATGCCATGTTGGAATCGATTTTTTCAAAGCGTCATTCAAAGAAATATTCAAATTCGTTTGTACTTATCGCCCCCAAGCTGGCGAGCAGAAATCTGCTTGAACAACAACATAAAAGAATTATAAGGCGTAAAAACTATCCAAAGTGACTTCAGAATAGTGATTTTTAGGTTCATTTTTTAAAAACATTTTCATACCAACTGGCTTAGATAGGGGATGGGCGCACAGTGGGGTCACGTGAAAGGAGAGAGAAGAAGGAAAGTATAGAAATTAATGTGAGATAATAGGATTTCCAGTCGGGTTTCCAGTCAATTTGAACACTTTTTTTATGTGCTTTTGTCCTGCAACTTAATAATAAGGCCTAGTCAACATACGTCTTTGGCCATTCATTTTCGGAATTTATTTTTTTTCATTTTGCTATAGATTTTGTCAAAGACTGAAAGAGTTCAAAGAGTTATTTAAAATCGTCACCCGCTCGTTGTAAGGTCTTGTCTATGTGACGAATTTGAATGACAATTTCTTGAAATCGACTTGCCATGCAAAGATGGATTTGATGATAAAATTTTGCAGCGGATTTCCAGGTCGGACGAATTCGAATGAAATCTGACTAAAATGGAATGGAGATATGTTGAAGTTGATTGACCGTTGAAACTGTTGAATGACATTTTTAATTATTAAACTATCTTTGACATCTGACATTTAGATGATTATTGATTCCTGTCAGCCTATATGACGAAATTGAAGTGCATTTTGATCTTGAGAAGTGTCAGACTGGACAGGAAATCGTGACAATACAAAGAGATTATATAGATTGCTTAAAACACCATACAAAGATAACGTGCGAAGATAAGCAGTGGTAAGCATGAGAAGACTCAAATGAAATCTGTGGTAATGGAATATAAAAGTGAAATAGAAAAACCATACTCAGGCCCGTAACTAGGATTTTTGCGGGGGCGGGGGTTCAACATTGGAAATAGTGGACCTTTCTGAGGGAGCGAAGCGACCGAGTAGGGGTGTCGGGTCAGGGGGTGTACCCCTCCAAGAGTATGGGCATGAGCGTAGTCAGAATTATTTGACAGGGGGTAGGTCAAATGTGAAGCCCGAATATATACTACCACTGTGTAGGATTCAAAATATTACTGGAAAAGAGAGAGGGGTATTTAATGTGTCTGTTCACTTTAAACTGGAAAATTTTCCCGCTCTCAAGTTGAATACTCCTGGCAGACCCGGTCTTGTCATCCAGGCCTTAAATCCTGGCCCTCTATCTAATACAGCCTGATCAACCGGAGTGCCATGAGAGTATTTCATAAAATATCGACTTCTTGTAAACTATAATCAGAAATAACAAGATGCCCCAATATAACACTTGGGGTATTTTGGAAACATTTGGGAGATGGTAAAGTGCGTTTTCCGTCGCTCGCTTTGCTCATTCACAAAATTCAGCGAGAATATTTCCATAGTTATTGTAATATGTCCATGAATATTCAATGTTATGACAATTTAGGGCACGTCTGCCTTATCGTCATGGCGCCCAGAAATTATGGTTACCTTACTTTCTATATTGAAATGAGCAACAACATTATTAAAGTGCATTTTTCTTCGCTCGCTCGCAAATCTTAGAAATGAGATAGTTTCAGGCAACGAGGTCCATGAATATTTCTATAGGATGTTATTGCAACATTCAGGCACGTCGTTGCCCTATCGCCATGGCACCCGAATACTTGTTAGGTCCACTTTCTATATTGAAATGCGCAATAGCAGAGTGAATTGCATTTCTCCTCGCTCGCTCGCTCGCAAACCTTATAAACGAGATGTTTCATGCAGCGCGCGAGGTCCATAAATATTCAATGTTATAACATATATTAGGGTTACCTTCCATAAAAGAACAACAGCAAAGTGCCCCCCCCCCCCCCCGTTCGCTTCACTTCCTAAAAACTTTATTAATATGAATGATTCCTGCATATGGCAGCTAAATGACCGGAGACATAGCTTTACATTTCACCTACTGGTAAAAGATGAAATAAAATTTTGCCATTTAAAAGTACATTTTTATTTTTCTCTCGCTCGCTTTGCTCGCTCGCAGTATTTGGAATCCCACACAGTGGTATTATATGTTCGGGCTTTACATTTGACCCACCCCCTGTCAAATAATTCTGACTACGCTCATGCCCATATACCCTTGTAGGGGCACATCCCCTGACCCGATACCCCTACTCGGTCGCTTCGCTCCCTCAGAAAGGTCCACTTTTTCCAATGTTGAACCCCCCCTGCAAAAATCCTAGTTACGGGCCTGCTACATACGCCACTACTTTCATTGACAGTAAACTATTTTAAAACATCTAGTTCTCTTTTCTTGCTTGACTCAGGAGAATGCAGTCTCTTTGTCTGTATATTTGTTTGTTTTGTTTTGTTTGTTTATACGGTTTGTTTGCGCTTTTCAGATCGACAAGCGGGTGCACTGCCACTGATCAGCTCTGCGATTTGCTATACTATACGACTCGAGGAGAGAGCCGGCCTTGGAGTCGAAGTCGGAGCAGCTGTGGTATGGAGGGCTCTGTGGGTCGTGGGTCAATAGCGCCATCTCATGAAAGTAGTTCAGTGGTACACCCCAATATCATTGTGATCCTTATAGATCGCTCAAAATATAGTTCTAAAGCATTGCTCATTATTTCCTTCCTTTTGCAGAACGACCATATTAGTTTCCTTACAGCGGTATATTCAATGAAGCAAATTATGCCTAAAGTTCTTTGAATTAAGAGTACCAAACTTTTGATTTGCCCTCATTGGGTGAGCGAATGAATATCTTGTTTCTTTGGCGGTGATTCGGAGCGCAAACATTGAGAAAATTTGGGATAGGGTAAAACATGGACCGACGAAACAATTACCACAGCGCATAATGCAGGGGCAGATCCAATATTTGGGTTTTTTTAATGAAAGAAATGAGGGTGGGGGCAGGAGGGACAATGAGAAGAAAAAGAAATCTGATGAGCACCTCCAAAAAAAAAAATAATAATAATAGGCCCTGACTATAAAATATTGAGGTTATATTACTACTATTTTGAAATTAGAAACGGGACAACAAAAATAAGGGGGCACATTTTTGCTTGCTCGTGTATATAAAGTATGCCTATATGCCAGATTATGGTTTAAAACATGCAAAAGTGGTGTGGGCCGCTTTTTGCATCGAGTAACTCTAATTACCGTCAAGTTTTGATTTTTGAAATTCTAGGGTGCTTGAGGACCATAAGAGAAACATGAAAATAATGATGATAATTTTATTGCAATGATTGGGTTGAGAGGGTCAGGACACGTTTCGGGGTTCTTGATTCCATCCTAAATTCGAAGTGAGTTTTCCCTCTATATCGATAGTTACATCCAGGTCGAAATTCCTATAGAGAACCATAGGTTGCTATATGGAAAAAGTATATAGGAGACCCACAGAATTCTATGGGTTTTAATGGGCCCGATAATCTGTAGAATATTCTATGGGACCAATCCTAAATGTCTATAGGACCAATAAGAATTAATTAATTATTATTATTATTATAATTCTTATAATAATTATATAAGAAGAAATGCTGGAAATGCTGTGGGTGTCTAATACAGGAACAATCACGTGACAATAAGTAATCCTATCCTACTCCTATAATAATCCTACTTTTATAAACCTACACCCTATATCATCCTATATCCTACCTAGCTATTAAGCAATTGTATTTTTTTAATATAGGGACATACATGTAGTTGTACATTGTGTACATTACAATAATGAATGTAAGTACAATTTCTATCACAGTTCAAAGCCTAATCTCAGCATGAACACTTAAAATTTAAATGTATTTTATCTACTTCCACTAGTTTGCAAATTTTTGATTATTGTCACTCATGAATATTCATGAGTGATTAGGACCTATAGAAAGCAATAGGACCAATAGAAACATCCGAAAACCAATAGGACCAACAATAGAAATACTGTCCATAGACTAGAATGTATTGGTTTCATCACTGGATTGGTGTATGGGATCCAATAGAAATCCAATGGAAACCAATAGGACCAGGGGCGGATCCAAGATTCAGTAAAAGAGGGGGCACACAAATGAAGGTTTGTCAACTTTTGGAAAAGGTAGACCCGTATTTTTTTGGTCTCGCCAGCTCAGTGGGAAGGGGGGGGGGGGGGGGGGGTGTCGAAAAAAAAATTTCGCCAGACCTTCAAAATTCGCTCAGTGGGGGGGGGGGGGGGGGTATGGGGTCCAGTTTCCCTCTATAATTCCCTGACAAGCAAAAAAAAAAATGTCTTCATTCTAAAAGGGGGGGGGGGGGGGCACAATCGAGAAAATGGCGGATCGTCTATTGTCAAAATGCATACTTTTCTTCCAAAGGGGGGGGGGGCATGGGCCGGAAGTGCACCCCCCCCTGGATCCGCCAATGCATAGGACCAACGGGATAGTTGCATGCTGGGACCCTTGAATTATTGAATGGGCTTTACTGGATTTTCGGTGGGGTTTTATGGTTGCACATTTGAACAGCTGTGCTTCATAATAAGTTCTATGGGTTCCTATATATAGGGAACAATGGAAACCAACAAAACCAGCAGAAACCATTAGGAATTTCCTATTGGTTTTCTATGGGTCTCTATCGGATTTTCGACCTGCATACAGTACAAACATGGGGCTTTTAAAAGTCTCACAATGTAAGAAATCATGGGGGTATATGGCCTTTCCTCACGATGGGCCATTGCTATGGAATATAATTATTACCTATTGAGTTACGATCTATCTTTTCAAAACACAGTTGAAACGTTATTTATTTGTTCAATATTATAGTAATTAATAGTGAATTTGGTTTGTTTCAGCGCCTTGAGCAACTTATTTTCAAGATGAATTTGGCGCTCTATAAGTCACATTTATTATTATTATTATTTATTATTTTACGATGTAACCTTGCTAGTCATAGGGACCGCTATTCATAACGCGTGACTAAATGAATAGTGGTTTTTCAGGAATAGCGGTCCTTCTAAATAGCGAGCGAACCATAGATAAAATACCTCGCTATTCACAAGGACCTCCATTCTTAAGCCTTGAGGACAACGCGGAATAGCGGTCCTTATGAATAGCGAGTATCACAAATATTAATGGGAATTGGTCTACTAATTAGCTTTCAACATGAATTGAAAAAAGGGGGAAAAATAAGAAAATAAAGGGAAACACGAGAGAAACATTTCAGTGAATGTTTGAAGGATCACTCAGATGAAGAAGTTGTGAGTTCTAAAAGTTGCACTATTGATCATACACAATATTTCCATTACGAGCAACTTATGTCATTCACTTCATTAAAAAAATATCCATCTTCTTTGTTGTTAATGAAAGAATACTATTTCACGCGGGAGGAAGGGGTGTAAAAGCACTACGTTATATCTGTACACAGGCGCGCCGGAAGGGTTCCAGCTTCGGGGGGGGGGGGGTGCAAACACTCCTGGGGCCATCACAACTGGATAAGGGGGCCTACCTCCTATTATAAACGAATACTACCTGCATCTATACATCCCTATCCCCCCCCCCCCCACCACGAACGCACAATCATATTTCCACCATTTTAATAGATATTTCTTGGCATTTCCAAGTTGTTTTTTATTTAATTAAAAAAATTAATAAATCCAATCGTAGAAGCACCATTATCATCCATTGTTTTGCATCATCCAGAGCGGCGGAACGTCAGGCTCTGACAATGAAAGTGGAGGGGCACTTTTGTTTGGCGGACAAAAGATGCCCCTCCACTTTCATTGTCCGAGCCCAACGTTCCGCCACCTCTGGCATCATCCCTTCAGTAACGGGACCATTTAGGGTGACGTAAGAGGGTAGAGACTGAACATTGCTGTGGGAGGGTTCTGGGTTCAAGGGGGTATCCAGGGGCTTAGAAAATATTGATTGGAACATGATTATATAGCATTCCAGAGATAAGACAGCACATTTAGGCCTACTCAAAATAAAGTTACAATACTCAAGGTTTGACCTGAATTGAATGACACACTCTGGAGTTATTAATTAAGGCTGTAATGCCCCCAAAATGGTTTTTCTCCCACATCCAGAGCATCTGGGGCAGCAAAGCTTGGTTTAGGGGCACTTTAGTGTTTTTTCATCATGCACCCCCTCCCGATGGAAGTTTATGTCAGTTATTATATTTTTGTAATGTACACCCACACCTCTTCCTTCTGACGAAATCTGGTCCATGGGCCTTAAGAAAATTTTGCCCCAATTTTTAGGGGCCGTTCAGTTTTTGTGTTTTGGTACTTCTGACAAAGTTTGGCACATACATGTACATTGAAATCGACCCGACTTGGGGGCCTTTTGGGTATGGGGCGCCAAGTGTACCCTGTCTGCTTCTGTTACAAAATCACCCTGTAATTTTACTTTTGTAACAAAATCAATCCCCACTGGTGATTTTGTTACAAAATCAACCCCCACAAATGATTCTGTAACAAAGTCAATCCGCAGTACTGATTTTGTTACAAAAGCAATCTGCACTAGTGATTCTGTTACAAAATCAGTCCGCAGTATTTTGGTACTTTGTCAGAAGTACCAAAACACAAAAACTGAATGGCCCCTAAAAATTGGGGCAAAATTTTCTTAAGGCCCATGGACCAGATTTCGTCAGAAGGAAGAGGTGTGGGTGTACATTACAAAAATATAATAACTGACATAAATTTCCATCGGGAGGGGGTGCACGATGAAAAAACACTAAAGTGCCCCTAAACCAAGCTTTGCTGCCCCAGATCAACCCCCACAAATGATTCTGTAACAAAATCAATCCGCAGTACTGATTTTGTTACAAAAGCAATCTGCACTAGTGATTCTGTTACAAAATCAATCCGCAGTACTGCTTTTGTTACAAAAGCAGTACTGCGGGTTGATTTTGTAACAGAATCATTTGTGGGGGTTGATTTTGTAACAAAATCACTAGTGTGGGTTGATTTTGTAACAAAATCACCAGTGGGGATTGATTTTGTTACAAAAGTAAAATTGCAGGGTGATTTTGTAACAAAATCATTGATTTTGTAACAGAAGCAGACAGGGTACACTTGGCGTATGGGCAATGTTACTTTTGTAACAAAATCAATCCCCACTGGTGATTTTGTTGCAAAAGGCTGTAATGCCCCCAAAATGGTTTTTCATCATGCACCCCCTCCCGATGGAAGTTTATGTCAGTTATTATATTTTTGTAATGTACACCCACACCTCTTCCTTCTGACGAAATCTGGTCCATGGGCCTCTAGCTCCTGAATTATGAGGAAGAGTTCCTGAAAGAACTGGGCTTCAAGCCTCTTTCAAGGCACTACTTTGCTATTGCCACCAATCCTGGGGAGCAGTTCTACATGTTCACATCACTTTCAGCCTGGCTGATAAGTCTAAGTGGGAAGCAGTTCGACAGGCCACAAGAGGTATACCTGGAGTATTATTCTCTTCTATGATTTTATATTTCTTTTTATCTTTTCTTTGCATTTGATTTCTGTGAAATAGTTTTTACTATTTGTTTTGGTGTTTTCAAGTTAGTCATGTATAAAATTGGATCAACATTTTGAGAAGTAAAAAATTCATTGCATTATTTTATATTTCACAGATTATTAGTAGCACAGTTATCTGAAAAAGAAAAATTATCATATTAAATGTAAAAGTTTTGAATGCACATGATGCTACCCGTTTAACCTAAATTTTTAAAATGATATTGATGCTTGCTTAAAATGGAAAAATATTCAGATTTATGATTGTGAAAGTAATCTATGTTTGTCAGCTAAGTGAATGAAAAGCAAACAAGAGTCAACAGAATTCTGGGAACAGTAATGGCAATTAATATCTAAAACAATGAGAATGAGAAAATGAATAAATTCTATTTTCTTAATTAGAATATGTGATTGAATACCATAGTGACCATATGAAATAAAATCAAAGTCTTTGATTATTCTGTGTTTTTCATTGTTAGTATGATGACCCGAATGCCACTATAGCAAATATCCTGGCTGAAGTTCGCCAACTTGGGGCAGCCACAGACTTCCCTCCTAATAAACTCAAGACTGGTCACGGCGAATACTGCATCTACGTCTTAGACAAACTCGCCGATGAGGCCCTCAAAAAGTCTGCCTTCAAATGGGCAAAGTAAGTTGAGAAAATGTTGGAAAGTCTGTAAAACCAGAATAGTTTTTAGAAGTTTTGGAGTAATAATAACAACAACAACAACAACAACAACAACAACAACAGTGGGTTCGTGTAAAACGCACATGTATGTCAGACTTGAAACTCCTGGTGATCCACAATAATGAGGGAAGTAAATTCAAGTTCATGAATAAGAATACACATTTTCAGTGGAAACTCAGTATAAAGAGCTCTGATTTATAACAAGATTCCTTATATAACAAGGTAATTTTGTATGTCCCAGCTCTTTATGTTCCTTTGTTTTCTTACCCTGATATAAGGAGGTTCTTGATATAACAAGATAATTTTCATGGTTCCAAGGCCCTCGTTATATTGAGTTCCACTGAATGCAAAGATTTATGGGTGATGATTTGAAATGGACTTGTTGCCTGTATGATAAAAAGCAACGATACTCAGAATTTCCCATTCATGAGCTCTTCCAAACCTCTTTATCTTTCTCTCTCTCTTCACCTCCCTGTCTCTCTTTCTATAATGCTCTCTTTATATGTTTCTCTTTATTCATCATGCATCCACTCTTTCAGACCACTCTATCCAGAAGAGGAGACCGAGGAGGAGTCGACAGTAGATGACGATGTTGAACTCAAACTGGATAAAGTAGACGATGAAATAGCTGTAAGTATACCCATTGAAAAAGTATGGGTAACAGAGTCTACATAATCCCCAAAACAGTTTACAGTTAAGCAGTTTGTAAAGCAATAGGTCATTTTTTGTTTTGCTTTCAAATTTAAGTGCAGATTTCTTTGTCAAGTGCCAAGTGATAAACTATGACGGGTAAAAATACATTGTAAAGCACTTGGAGTGCAGTACATGGGAAAATCTGTAATTTTTATTTTTTTATCATTGCCATTTGTGATTGCATTTTTATCACTGGTGTTAGCTTTGTCATTATGATTATTATTATCTTTATTGCCATGACTATAATCATTACTATTACCTTTATCATCATACATGTATATGTAATTAATTTTCAGATTCACAATGGACATTCGGCTAAAGTATTTCCAATATAAAGTTTTCAATAGAATAGTGTTTTTAAACGATATATTGTTTAAGTTGAATATCACCAGTACTGAGTTATGTACATTTTGTAACACTGAAAAGGAAACAGTTGAACACTTCTTTTATTTCTGTTTATTTAGTAGAAATATTTGGAGTAAGGTAGAAATGTGGATATCATCTCCGATATTTACTCTCAAGTTAACTCCACAGAGTATACTTTTTGGATACCAAGAAAAGCGAAATGATGCTTTGAATTGTATTACTATCATAGTAAAACAACAATTATTCTTCTCGAGGCTGAACAAGACTTTGCCTGATTTTAAGAAAATACAAAAGGTATTAAGAAATTACTATTTAGATGAGTGTTATATCTATGATATGATAGGGAAAAGAAAAGAATTTGTTTTGAAATGGAGTATGTTGAAACATTTATTTGAATAATGTGATTTGACTTCTGTAAACGTGAAACCTTTTTCATTTCTTGTAAATAAAATTGCCCATTGGGGCAAAAAAATATGGAAAAAAAAAAAAAAATTTGTAACATGTATATGTAATTAATTTTATGATTATAAATAATATTGTAAATAATATTGTAAATAATTGTAAACAATATTATAATTACCACTTGTGTCGTGGTCGTGGTCTAGTGGATACGTCACCGGACTGTGGATCACATGGTTCACGGTTCGAATCCCGCCGTGGCGCTAATGTCTTTTGGCAAGACATTCATCTACATTTGCCACTCTCCACCCAGGTGAAGTAAATGGGTACCCGGTAGGAAGAAATTCCTAGAATGCCTTAGCGCCTATCATGGCAGCTCGACTAAAGCCGGGGTAATAATGTGATACTTTGTATTAAGCGCAGTGGAGTATATTTGTATAGTAGCTGCGCTGTATAAATGGACATATTATTATTCTACCTTTGTTCTGTCCATCAGGAGGAGGAAGATATAGAAGAAGAGGAAAACTTTCTTGATCTTGAAGGGCTTAGGAATCTTCAAACAAATAAGGTTTGTACTTCCTCTGTAAGAGTTGATGTTTTTTTGTTTTTCAAATTTTGTTTTAGATCTAGTTTATTTGGAAAAAAGATCATCGCAGTCAATGGGAGAATGGAGATTTATTGAAATTCACTGAGAGAGAAATACACTCATGGTAAAGTGTAAAAGATGCAACAACAATATATCCTCAGATAATCTGGCTAGACTAAACCGTTGTTGGAAAAATCCTATCCATGGACTGCTGCTTGTATTCTGACTCTCCTCCATTTATGTTGATTTTGCAAAAGTTATTTATCGAGACTGATGATATCAGGTAGCGGGAAAAGAAAAAAAAAACGTGGAACATAAGGAGTATTTAAGACTTTCACTTTATTTAATTATTTCCACATTTGGCCTACAGCACAGACAAAATAACAATTATTCCTCAGAATATTATCATGCATTAAATGATTTCTTTTTTGGAATGACAGTATTGCTAAGTAGCTAGCTATATTAAAAAACAAAACGTGAAACATAATGAGTATTTAAGACTTTCACTTTATTTAATCATTTCCACATTTGGCCTACAGCACAGACAAAATAACAATTATTCCTCAGAATATTATCATGCATTAAATGATTTCTTTTTTGGAATGACAGTATTGCTAAGTAGCTAGCTATATTAAAAAACAAAACGTGAAACATAATGAGTATTTAAGACTTTCACTTTATTTAATCATTTCCACATTTGGCCTACAGCACAGACAAAATAACAATTATTCCTCAGAATATTATCATGCATTAAATGATTTCTTTTTTGGAATGACAGTATTGCTAAGTAGCTAGCTCAATTGTCTTGGAACTTGGACAAACTGCACTAGATGCCCAGTTGATGCATTGGTAGTCTTATGTATAAGATTTGTTCTCAGAGTAGACTTAACTCTTACTGTGCCAAGGGCTTTAGTTCTCTTCAAAATTTTAGCAAAATGTGATAGATGCTTGTTTTTCAAATGTCTGCACTTTATTAACCATCTATTATTTCACAAAATATTGTGTACAAAACTTGTAGAAAATTAATTACTATTTCTTAAGATACCAAACATTATTTCTTTACCCCTCTTTATGCATAAGAATTATTGAAAATTACATATGATTTCTTTTTTGTTTATTATTTTTTGGTTTCTTATTTGTTTACTATTGTTAATATTGAATTAAGGTAATATTCTCTGAAAATTTCTATGGTAGCGTATAATTATATTCATATATTTAGAATGCTTGATTTATGCTTAAATTTTGATATACATTGACCACCATATATCTTTCCTGTGGTCGAGCAGTTAGCAACTGAAAGTGACAAGTCTATTGGGGTGTTGCAAGAAAGTTGCGATTGATTGCAAGTTGCAACTGATCGGTACTGACCAATCAAAATCATTGTTGCAAGCGCATCTTCTTGAATGGGCAGACCCTGAACCAATCAGAATGGTTGTTCTAATTTGCTTTACAATTTGCAATTGATTGCAACTTTCTTGCAACACCCCATAAATGTCACATGTATGTGACATCGGCACTGAAAGAGTTAAAGCCCTAAGTCCTTTGAAGTTCGTGACAAATACAGTATATAATTGCTCTCCTAGAACTTGGATGAAAGTAGTTGATCATTGTGAGACATAGGACCTATATTTGACCTTTGTTTAACCTTTGACCCTGGTGACAGGAGACAGCTGAGAGCTCAAGACCTGAGGAAATCATGGAATCATCCGTGGATGCCAACGAGTGGAGGTTAGAGGTCGAGAGGGTGACACCGTCCCTGAAGGTAACGCTGCTTTTGAAATGAAACGACTGTCCCACAATGCATCATTAGGGTCATTCTCACGAGCGAAATAAGCCAGTTCGTAATAATTACATGGTACATATGAATTTAATTCGTCCCTGATTTTTATCTCACCTGAGCCTAAGGCTCGAGTGAGCTATTGCGATGGAAATTTGTCCGTCGTCCGTCGTGCGTCGTCCGTCGTGCGTCGTCCGTCGTCCGTCGTCCGTTAACTTTTTACATTTTCATCTTCTTCTCCAAAACCCATAATCGGAATTCAACCAAACTTGGTAGGAATCATCCTTAGGGGTAGGGGACCCAAAGTTGCTAAAATGGTACATGTGGCCCCCAGGGGGGCCCAGGGGGAGGGCCCCCAATTGTAAAAGCTATGTAAATTTCAAACATCTTCTTCTTCAGAACCAGGCATAGCTCAGACTTGGTATTGTGTATGGAGATACCTCTATAGATGAAGAATGAATGTTGTTCATGAAATTTCTCTGAGTGGCCCTATAGGGGCCCTGTGGGGGGTAACATACTGGAGGGGGGGGGGGGCGCTGCCAGGCAAAATGTACATTCTGATCTTCTTCTCCAAAACACATGATCGGAATTCAACCAAACTTGGTAGGAATCATCCTTAGGGGTAGGGGACCCAAAGTTGCTAAAATGGTACATGTGGCCCCCAGGGGGGCCCAGGGGGAGGGCCCCCAATTGTAAAAGCTATGTAAATTTCAAACATCTTCTTCTCCAGAACCAGGCATAGCTCAGACTTGGTATTGTGTTTGGAGATACCTCTATAGATGAAGAATGAATGTTGTTCACGAAATTTCTCTGAGTGGCCCTGTAGGGGTAACATACTGGAGGGGGGGGGGGGCGCTGCCAGGCAAAATGTACATTCTGATCTTCTCCAAAACACATAATCGGAATTCAACCAAACTTGGTAGGAATCATCCTTAGGGGTAGGGGATCCAAAGTAGACCATGGGGGTGGGGGAATTATGTTAATTTCTAGCATCATCTCATGTACATCCTCCTAGTTGTTTCAATTTCTAACATATCTCCTGGTGGTGCTAAAGAGAACATGCACCAGATGTGAATTGATCCACCTCAGGTGAGCGTCGTGCCCCCTGGGGCTCTTGTTAATGAAGTGACAGTAATGAGGAAAATGGCATATTTTTTTCATTTTTATTTTTTTTCATTTTTGAACGTCATTCACTCACATCTTGAACCTCACAAAGAGTCAGATTATAATAATGTCTATTTAACTACGGCCATAACTTCAACAAGAAAATACCTAGTGAAAGGATTTTTTGTTTTCACGAAGCGACGACTTACAGCCGTCTCGTATGTTTTACGTGCGCGGCTGAGATCGGTCACCTTGTGGCAACAAAAAGAGCGTGTCCTTGAATTGACTTTGTGTTTTCACGAAATGACGCTTAAATGCGCGGTGATCAAGTCCCATATATAGAACTAAACATTGAAATATGATCTATCCCAGGATATAAAATATATTTAACCTTCATACCTTGAAGAGGTTGAGATTTTGCTTTAATACTTTGGAATTGATTTATTCAGAACTAACTTTCTTTTAGTTGTGAGCTCATCTGTCACTTCGTGAAAGCAGTAACAAATTATAAAGTGGCTTATTCCGTGGAGTTTGTAAATGCTTAAAGTTTTGTGCATTTTTGTTTTTCTAATGTGGACAGTAAAACCGTATAAAAACTTGCGAGCAGACATTTGCAAGTGATCTAGCAATTTGTCTGTTTTCTAACGTTTTCCAATGTGACTTATTATCATTATTATTACTTCTAGCACTTCCTGAGTAGGTTGCGCGAAATTTTGATCTGTATGGATATTTAGCATTGTCGGTTTGCACAGTATCACATCGCACAGCAAGGTGGGAACAGAATGTGCGCAGGCACACTACAATCTCTAACTCTGCGGAGTTTGGAATTTTTCGTTGCGATGTTTACAAGTGAGAATAGCCCTATCGGCCCGAATTCACAAAGGAGGTTTGGTTTAAACCATGGTTTGCGTACGTGCGCACGGAATCCGATCCAATCATATATTTTCTTTGAGTGCGTGCATGGGTAATGTGCGCTTATTTACGCATATTCCAGTATGCTTTGGAGGTTTAAACCATGGTATAGGTTTAAACCTAAGTGAGAATGGCCCTATTGACTACTGGAAAACCAGAAAACTTTAGTGAGTTGTTCAGATTTGCCAAACTCTCATGGTACAAATTGGTTGCATCATAGTATGTAGTTTTTGCCATCTGAAAAGGTATCTTGCTGTTAAAAGGGCTAGCATTTTTATTTATTTTTTTTGGTATCGATATCGCGTATCGTGCTGCCTTTGCGATCGCGATCGCGATAAAAAAACCCGGAAGTGTTGCGGACTGAACTAGCTGCGTGTATTATGTACTATACTGTCGTAAAAAAAATTTTCATAGACCCGTTACGCCAATACAACAATTTTTTTTTTTTGGCCGTAGCGTGTAACATATAGCAAAATCGAGTCGTATCGTCTGCGCTACATACATGTTTACATGTTTATGTTTACATGTTAACATGTGCATTAGACCCCTTGCCGTGCGTTATCCCTTTTTTTTTGCACGGTCACATGGTGTTATTTGACCAGTCAGGATGGCTACTTTGTTGAACCCGTTTTATAATGTGTACTATCTGGGTGTTTGGTTTGTCAAAGAATTGCATAACAAGAAGATCGAAAATAACAATTTAACAAGCTCAGGTTTAGTCTTTGTAAAGTTGTGTGTAAAATGATACAATAATGTGAGTCTCTTTATCTGATGGTTTGCTTAAAGGTCCACATCAGAACAGATAACAAGGATTGGCGGACACACGTTGATCAGATGCATCAACACAAGGATGGGATTGAGACTGCTCTCTCTGAAACGAAGGTAAGCTAAATCCAGTTCAAGATTTGATTAAATTTGTATTATCCATAATACAGAAATTGTAGTTTGAAGCAAGGTGTGAGTCATGACACCTGAGTCGTGACCATCAAGTTGACCCCATACGAATCCCTAATAGACAAAATCTTGGGCCTCTGCAAGGTATTGTCGGTTTATTGTCAGTTTAATGTCCGTCTATTGTCTGCATCACTAGTCGGTCTAGTGGCGTTTTTTAGTTGGTTTTCGTGAATTTCTGGGGCTAAGATCTTTAACCCTGATTATATGTTGGGGGTCTTTCAGAGATCTTTTGAGATCCGTCAGGGTTCCCAAAGTGACAGTGATCACGTGCAAAGTCACAATCGCAAATTTACGATCGTAATCACAAACATGACCATTAGTTTGGGAGGAAAAACATCTGCAGAAATTCAGTATTTTAGAACGCAAAACAGACTGTTTAAAGCAGAAATCCATTAATAGATAGTCTTAAATGTAAGAGTACAAATATCTTTTATTGGAGAAATAATTATAACATCAATTCACTTGGTGTAGAAAGTTAAAATTTAGCCAACTTTCTGACTTTACCTCAGGCGAGTTTGAAAAATGTATAAAGTATATACAACAGTTGTCTACATTGGGAAGTAGAGGGACTGACTGAATGTCGGTACAGTATATAAGGAGGCCAACGAGAGGAAATAAATTTTTTGGTCTAGGTCGGGGTCTGATTTACAAAACAAAGCGATTCGGCTTAATTTCTAAAAAAATATTTTTTCTCCGGATATCTCAGGGTCACCTTGATAAACTGCACAAGGAGATTACAAGGACGTTAGAGAAGATAGGCAGCAGAGAGAAATACATCAACAACCAGCTAGAGCACCTCCTACAGGACTTCAGAGGCACACAAGATGGTCTAGCTGAGGTAGGTCTTAAGGTTGCCTCATCCCCCTTGATCCCGACTGTGACCCCATTTTGGGGAGAAAAAAAGAATTGCAATAGACCTGTTCACAAAGTTATTCAAAGTTATGGATGTTTCTTTCATGGAGAACCTAGTAACGAGGTATTCCATTTACCTGTTATTAATGAATGAAGTACAATACTTGGAATCCAGTCTGCATACATTACTTGTTCCTATGTCCGACAAGCCTCGGACAAGCTTTCAGGTTGTCAAGAACAACCTTTGTTTGAAAAGTAAGCATAAAATCAAAATATATTTGTGAACAGGTCTATTGGGTTTAGATAGAATTCTAATTTTAGACTGGAAATGTTCCTGACTGAAGTTCCGAACGGATGAACAGAGAAATTGGTATTGCAGGGTGTTGAAAGTTTTTGAGCAGGAGAAAATACCCCATGGGATCTGAATTGTAAGGTAGTCTTGCAGTGCAGACCCCGCTGGGCATTTTTTCCCTGTCTTTACCAAATCTGCATGTAACCATTTTATTACCATCATATTAATCTTCATATTACTGTCCAATTACTATCACATTAACCTTCATATTACTCGCATGATATCTTCATGTTACTATCATTTTACCTTCATAGTACTTTCACGTTACCACCATATTGCTGCCATTTTAGCTTCATATTTAATACCTTCATGATACTGTAATATCGTATAACTTTCATGTTACCTTCACATCACACTAGCTATGGATTACCATCATATGAGTGTACCCTTGTATTAACTTCTTTTTACCATAACAATAGCTTCATATTACCATCATTTAGCTGTAATATTTCTGTCATGTTATTTTCATATTACTTTCATATTACCTACATGACCAGGAGAAGGAACAGTATAGGCAGACTAGTGGAGGAGTGATATACCAAATAATTAGCTTTATATTACCTTTTTTATATTGCATTCATATTACCGTCATATTTCCTTCATATTACCTTCAGTTTACCTTCTTACTTTCATGACCATTGTCTAGGTGAAGGAACAGTACAGACAGACTAGTTGAGGAGTGATATATATTACCTTCATATTATCTTCAGCTTATCTTCTTACTTTCATTACCATTGTCTATGTGAAGGGACAGTAGAGACAGACTAGTTGAGGAGTGATATATATTACCATCATATTATCTTCAGCTTACCTTCTTACTTTCATTACCATTGTCTACGTGAAGGGACAGTACAGACAGACTAGTTGAGGAGTGATATATATTACCTTCATATTATCTTCAGCTTATCTTCTTACTTTCATTACCATTGTCTATGTGAAGGGACAGTAGAGACAGACTAGTTGAGGAGTGATATATATTACCTTCATATTATCATCAGCTTACCTTCTTACTTTCATTACCATTGTCTACGTGAAGGGACAGTACAGACAGACTAGTGGAGGAGTGATATATATTACCATCATATTAACATCATTTTATCTTCAGTTTACCTTCTTAATTTCATGACCATTGTCTACGTGAAGGGACAGTAGAGACAGACTAGTGGAGGAGTGATATATATTACCATCATATTATCTTCAGCTTACCTTCTTACTTTCATTACCATTGTCTACGTGAAGGGACAGTACAGACAGACTAGTGGAGGAGTGATATATATTACCATCATATCTTCAGCTTACCTTCTTACTTTCATTACCATTGTCTACGCGAAGGGACAGTACAGACAGACTAGTGGAGGAGTGAAGTTTACCTTCTTAATTTCATGACCATTGTCTAGGTGAAGGAACAGTACAGGCAGGCGAGTGGAGGAGTGACTGAAAGGACCAAACAACTTGCTGAAGTGACAGAAGAATTGGAGAGGATAAAGCAAGAGATGGAAGAGCGAGGATCAAGCATGACTGATGGATGTAAGTTTAGAATTTATAGATTTAACCCTAATCCACACCTGTGTAATAATGGGGTATTGGATATGTCTTTTTTGACCCCACAGCTGCAAGTTAACTAAACATCAAATGTTCATGTGTCATATATCAATAGAATGGTCATATAACAAACTTTATGTTAATGATGTCTCAAGGTCATTTCAAGGTCATATGACATTATGGCTCATTAATATTCATGAGTTAGGGAGTTTTTAAAGCATTTTTAAAAGAAATATGCAAATAACAGAGAAATCAATGGATGTATGATGAAATCTTCAATTACGAAGTTGAAGAGGACAATTTCTCAGATGAATTTAAATACTCAGTGGTGGTCAAGGTCAAACATTTGGTAAAAATGTGTTTTTCTTGGCGCATCTAGTTCGTCTAACATTAAAGGGGAATAAAAGGCAACAAACAGCCTATAATCATGTAGATAATTGTCAGCTTATTACAAATATCTTGAAATTACTCCAATTTGATTATTTAAGAAGGAGAACAGTGTCTCCAAATGTTGCAGTTTCCTTGCTTGACATTATCCCATGGGGGCTGCCATTTTTTTACAAAGTAATGTCAGAGCAGTTCTATTTGTGAGATACCCACTGACCTATACACTAACTACCACTATGAACGCAATGACAAAGAAAGGGAACAAAATATACAGCTCCTCATTGTACCCTCCACAATTGTTCTGGTAGATAAAGGAACATCCCTACATTGCTATTATGTAAAATAAGTAGAACAGGTGAATATGCATGTGACGCCTGTTCTACATATTTTTACATAATAGCAATGAAGGGATGTTCTATTGTCTACCAGTGCAAGTGTGGAAGGTACAATGAGGAGCTGTATATTTTGTCCGCTTCTTTGTTCGCCATGTTCATAGTGTATGATGACACTCATGATCAGCTGTGGAATGCATGACACTGGATTTTCTCATAAACCATTTTTGTAGTCATGTACATTCAAATGAAGACACTTTTGTCCTGTCATATAACCTATTTGTGTCAAAATATTTGGTTCAGCTGTTGGCAAGCACTTGTAAGTTGCTTGGTCTTACAAAGGTTTGTCATTTCTTCAAAGAAGTGACAAAGACCTACAACTGCTCTTAGATATCACCTGTGCGAGACAATGGGGGTACCAAGATGGCTGCCATTTTGCATGGGTGGCTTTAGTTGTACAATAGCTATCATTATGCAACATCTTATCCGTTGTGTACAGGTAAATGGACATGTATCGCAATGACACAGTTTTTTTCAAAATGGCAGCCCCCATGGGATAATAGCTCGCAAGAAATCTGCAAACTTTAGAGAGACTGTTCTCCTGACTGAGTAATCAAATCAGAGTATTTTCAAGATATTTTGAATAGGCTGACAATTTTCAACATGATTATCACCTAATGTATGTTGAGTTTCATTCTCGTTTAATAACCATTTTCTTCAATTTGCTTTGAAAGCAATAGGAGGAGAACATAGCTCAGAGTGTTTTTTCCGGCCATACGAGTCAGCTCCCCCCTTAGATACACCATTTTCCTTAGTAAATTCCCATTCCTTTGTTGCGTTTCGGTTTTTACCAAATGAATAGAACATTATCTGTGCATTCGAAGTTCAAAAATATTTTAATCTGTGAGATAGTCACAATTAAATAGCATGATTCTTACGGCTGCAGCGGGTATGGCTGTAACAAGACTTACATGTAGAGGTGTAGTGGTCTAGTGGAAACGTCACCGGACTATAGATCACAAGGTACGGGGTTCGAATCCCAGCCCGACATTAAAGTCCTTTGGCAAAACATTAATCTACATTTGCCACTCTCCACCCAGTTGTAAATGGGTACCTGATATGATTGAGCGCTAGTTACTTTGGCGGCTCGGCTTTAACCAGGGTAATAATGTCTAAAGCGCTGAGCATCACTGCATGATGGATATGAGCGCTATATAAATGGCCATTATTATTATTTTTATTATATGTAGGAATGCTTAGAGCATGGTTTCTGTTGTTATCTTTCAGCTCCGTTGGTGAAGATCAAGCAAGCTCTACAACGTCTCAAGAACGAGGTTATCCAGATGGATGTCAGGATAGGTGTCGTGGAGCAAAACCTTCTTCAAGCAAAGCTGAAAGACAAGACTAACATGCAAAGAGATATGAATAAACCTATTGGTAATGTTAATGAATATGATTATTAAAGATAAACTTTCTTACTAGTGGATATACAGACTGTATGCTCAACAAAGCTGAGAGACAAGACTAACATGCAAAGAGATATGAATAAATTTATTGGTAATGCTGTGGAGTATGATTATTAAATATTTCTTATTAGGGGATATACAGACTGAATGCTCAACAAAGCTGAAAGACAGATATGCAGAGTACTCTGAATTTTCTTAGTGGTAATACTGATGCATATGAATGTTAGAAACATAATTATGGAATATGCAATACAGACTGAATGCTCAACAAAGCTGAGAGACAAGACTAAAATGCAAAAACGATATGAAACCTATTGGTAATGCTAATGAGTATGATTATGAAATATTTCTTATTAGGGGATATACAGACTGTATGCTCAACAAAGCTGAGAGACAAGACTAAAATGCAAAGAGATATGAAACCTGTTGGTAATGCTAATGAGTATGATTATGAAATATTTCTTATTAGGGGATATACAGACTATAGGCTAAGGAAAGCTGGAAGACAAATATGCAGAGTATTGTGAATTTTCTTAGTGGTAATAGTGATATTATGGAATATAAAATACAGACTGAATGCTCAACAAAGCTGAAAGACAAGACTAACAAAGAGATATGAATAATCGTATTGGTGATGCTAATGAATAGGATTATTATAAAAAGGTATAACAGTTTGGAGTATGATTAATCCAGACTAGAGTGAAAAAAATTGAAAGAAGGCACAAAAAAAGAAGAAAGGAATTAGTAACATGCAAGATGCCACTGAGTAACCTATTGGGGTGTTGCAAGAAAGTTGCGATTGATTGCAAGTTGCAACTGATCGGTACTGACCAATCAAAATCATTGTTGCAAGCGCATCTTCTTGAATGGGCAGACCCTGAACAATTCAGAATGGTTGTTCTGATTTGCTTTACACTTTGCAATTGATTGCAACTTTCTTGCAACACCCCACAAGACATATGCCAAGCAAAATTGATAGTTGGATCAGTGAAGATAATGCTAACTCTGGAATCAGTTTCCAGGCCCTGTATTCAATTCAGTACTTGAGAATGAAATGTGAGTATTTTAGTTAGTTTTCAGCTAAGGTAAAGTACCAGTACTTTGTATTTAGTTAAATCTTTTTGTCTAAGTATTTTACCCTAAGTCTAAGACAGCTCTCTAGCAGAGTCAAGCCAGTTCCCTTTAATACTGGCATGCCATGTCGCTAGCTTTAAAGGCCAAGTCCACCCTAACAAAACATTGATTTGAATAAATAGAGAAAAATCCAACAAGCATAACACTGAAAATTTCATCAAAATAGGATGTAAAATAAGAAAGTTATGGTATTTTAAAGTTTCGCTTAATTTCGCAAGACAGTTGTATGCACATCATGCTCAGTATGCAAATGAGGGAACCAATGACGTCACCCACTCACTATTTCTTTTGTATTTTATTTATACATGAAATACGAAATATTTTAATTTGTCCTTGTTATAATGTGAAACAAGGTTTGATTCCTCGCTGAACATGTGTAATTGCCATTGTTGCAACCTATACACAATTCAATGAGAGCTTCCTAATTGTGAAATCTGCAGAAATTAAAATATTCTATATTTCACATAATAAAATACAAAAGAAATATTGAGTGGGTGACGTCACTGGTTTCCTCATTTCCATACTGAGCAGGATGTGCATATAACTGTTTTGTGAAATTAAGCGAAACTTTAAAATACCATAACTTTCTTATTTTACATCCCATTTTGATGAAATTTTCAGTGTTATGCTTGTTGGACTTTTCTCTATTTATTCAAATCAACTTTTTGTTAGGGTGGACTTGGCCTTTAATACGTACATGTATGTGGGTCATTCTCTAGCTGTGCACAATTACAAGCAAGTTATATATGTGCGCATTTAATACAACACATTCATTGCTCAAAATTCTGGCTGCTATGTTTCGTCACGATGGCTATCACTTTTTTATCAGTAAGTAATTTGCCTTTCTGCGTAAAGTAAAATAATTAGATGTGATCTGAATACCGGTACATGTTGAGACATTTCACTTAGCCAAACCAAATGCTGAGTAAAATGCTTACTTTAATGCAGGTTTTGAATTGAATACCAGCCCAGGAGTTTATATGGAAAAGGTTCAATTTGAATGTGCCACTGAAACAATTAAAAAATTGATGCTGGTCACTCATTAGCATAAATCCATGACAACTGACCTGCAACACTGATTTCCCTATCTTGTCCATGTAATCTTTGGGATATCAATGTATAGTTATCATTACAGGTCAAATAGGACTGGTCTTTCATGCCTGTGGTTTTGAATCTTGGAGACATCATATCGTGGAATATGAGTTTTACCTGCTACAGACATTAAATCCAGTACAGTATTAAAATCTGCAACCCAACAATTGAACCAGTTAGCATAATCCTGGATAGAATCAAGTTTTCATGAAACAGTCAATCCCGTGAAGCCCAAGTTACACTTCCAGTCATAGTTCCCAGTGGATCATTCACAAGAGATCAACACTAGGTAAGGTAGTGGGTACAAGACAAGTAGGTAGGCTAAAGTGACAGAGGGGGATAGAGATACAGGCCTTGCCCGAGTCATGACCATCAAGTTGACACCAAACGAATCCTAAATAGACAAAATCGTGGGCCTCTGCAAGGTATTGTCGTTTTATTGTCAGTTTAATGTCCATCTGTTGTCTGCATCACTTGTCGGTCTAGTGGCATTTTTAGTTGGTTTTTGTGAATTTCTGACTCTCAGACCTTTAACCCTGATTATATGTTGGGGGTCTTTCAGAGATCATTTGAGATGCGTCAGGGTTCTCAAAGTGACAGTGATCATGTGCGCAGTCACAATCGCCAGGCCACAAACCCTGCCTAAGTGCGTAGATTTAGTCCACCAAATTTTGAAGTGCTAAATCTCACCCTCTTTTAATCTACAAATCAGCATGTTTTTGGAACTAAACGCATATAAAAAAGTTTGTCTCCAAAGAATTCTGATGCTCAATTCATGACAAAAAATAATTTTGTTTCTTTATTTTGTTACATTAATATTTTTTTTTTTGAGAATACAGGCCATAATGATTACAAATGGTAATTAATATAGACAGAGTAAAACAAAGCCACCAAGCAAAGCAAAAATACAAGATTGGTTGAAAGTCAAGTTGATTTGCTTTTGATTCTTGGAGTTAGGTTTAATCACAACTCTTAAGGTAAAAGGTCCAAGGAGCAGACACCTACAGCCTACAAGCTAGCCCAAATTCCATAATCTTTGAATGTAAAGATGCCAGGGTACCGTTATGATCATATCAGTAGTAATCATAATATCGTATTGTCTTAATTTCTTTTGGCATATGGTATAGACAGATTGACTTGAATGCTGTAGTTTTTATGAAATGATGCACCACGCGTTACCCCGGGGTAGCGTTGTACCCCGGGGTACCATAGTGTCCCTGTATTAAAGAGTTGCAACAACTGGGGATTTGAACGCCATTTTGTTTCCACTATTGCGTAACATTTCTATTCAATTCCGATGAGCACCTGGGTGTTCTCAATAGAAAGAATTTGAACGCCATTTTGTTTCCAGAAAAGTGAGACGTCCATGTCGCAACTATTTAATACAGGGACACTATGGTACCCCGGGGTAACGCATGGTGCATCAAATGTCTCAAAGTTTGAATAGAAAGATTCCAGCACTGTATCAAGTGTTTAGGAATGTAACAGACTCACTGCATAGAGAGAATTATATTGATTACAAATCTGCATTTGAATGGATTAAAAGTAGAAGCACATTTCAATACTGCATTTACATGAATGTAGTGACAGCTATGTGATGACAGCTACAATGGAAAATTCAATGAAAAGCCTGCTGAGAGCCAGAACGACGTTAACTCGATGTAAATGTATCTGAGTTAAAGTGATTTGGTAACTTTGTAGAGGCTTGATAAAATCTGAGCTGCCTGGCCTTACATGCTATCAGTGTATGTAATATGGTGTAAAAATGAAGCCCAGGGAAAAATAGCACTTCAAGAATCATCATATCCTTCACAAAATTTGAATATGCAAGTGACCGAAAATGCCAGACTTGTTCCCCCCCCCACCATAGACTCAGTGTTAGACTAAAGCATATGGCCATACGCTTTCGTAAATGGGAGTAATGAGTCATAGATATCTTAATAATAGCATTATATATTTGAAAAGCTTTCTATGCCTGGCTATTTATTTATCCTTCTGAACATAATTATACTAGACAGATATAAAAATTCAACAATTTATTAAATTAAGCCTCCACGAATCCCTTTAACACTGCTCTCACCATTAACCATCAAGTATTGGACTAGAAAATATTAGGGAGACTTGTTTTGAAACTAGTTTATTGCATACATGTACGTTCAGAAGGATATGATAACTATGAAGTTCTGTAAATAGCTCTTTTTATGAAAGGTTGTACATGTAAAGTATATTATATGCCGATGTTGTATAAAGTTGTACTGCATTAAAGGTGTGTTGTAAAGTGTGAATAAAAATCGTATTTGAAAAAAAAGTAGGCCTATATAGTAAAAACAAATTACAGGCATCCTCTTTTATGTGTGTGTATGTATGAATGCATGTATGTGTATATTGGTGAAAGTAAGGGTGTATGTATATGTTCGTATGTGTTTATGCATGTATGAACATTTGTTTGTATGTCTGCGTGTATGCATGTTATGTAGAAAGAGTGAAAGGGTGTATGTATGTATGTATGTAGTCCTATACATGCGCTGTGCATAATTGAATTACAGGCCAAATCTACACTCTTTGCCTCCAATCCAGGACAAAGTGCTTAGGTAAAATGTTTTTAAAAGCACTTAAAATTAAAAAAATCTTGAAAGCTTTGTTGCTTTGCTGCTTCACATAATATTTCTGTAGCATCTTGTTATTTTGTGTTATTTTTGTTGGTTTGCAAAAAAAAAAAACTGACAAAAACTCTTTGTTTTGTCCCCTTCCTGAATAGTTCACAATTTAGATATCGCTAAATTTTGGCGGGAATTTTGGACAATAATAAGGAGTAAGAAATGAAACGGCACAGTTATTTATAAAGAAAATGATTATTCTCTTCATATTATGACCACTCAGTGCATATTCTGTGTTTTTTTAAAGAATCGTTTTCAATCAGCTAGATTATTCCGACGTTTCATTTGGCACTCCGATCCATAGCTGGTGTAGACGTCATTTTCGGGGATTCCCCCGAGTGGGAGTTTCTGCATCTATAATACTAGTCTAGTTCTGGACTCTTTTTAATGATTTTTTTTTATTCGCCGACTATACGCGATAAGCCGAGTGATGGTGCGATCCCGAGATCCTGTTGACCCCGATCTTTTTTTCGGGGCCAACAGGTTCTCGGGATCGCACCATCACTCGGCTTATCGCGTATAGTCTGCGAATTAAAAAAATCAATAAAAAGAGTCCAGAACTAGACTACTATAATACGTCTATGATGATCATACGAATGCCGGGACGTATGCGCGCGCAGGATTTGGGGTGCGGTACTTTCGTTGATGTATAGTTTGGTGAAAGTCCTTGTGTGCGATTTTTAACTTCCTGCTTCCTTGTATCAGTATCTCTAGCTCTAGTTAGATTGTTTCTCCATCTTGACTTAAGGAACTTATTTTATTCCAATGTGACGCTGGATGTTACAAGTATCAGTTTGTAACAAATCTACCAGAGACAACCAAGAAATGTAAATTACAAAGGCCAAAGCAACAAAGTTTGGTTCAGCTTCAGTTAACCGCGTGAGTGTGTGCTGCGCTGGCCGAATGCAAACCATTTACATACTGCGCAGGCTGGCTTTATGGATGGTTGATGACGCAGTTGACAATACTGCCGGTGCCGTCTGAGCTGTGATGGGTGAGCAAACATATTGAATTTTATTCCAAACTTTTCATTGTCCAAATCCACACATACTTGTATGCCACTATGAGGCACTCATAGCTACATTCCTATACTTCGTGTGTATAATGTAGGCAGTCATACACCTCATCTTTTTAAAACACCACTGCACAAAAGTCACCAATATTCACTCAAAATCGGCATTTAATTTTCAAAAACCGACCCCAAAATATCCAAGAAATACAATAAATTCAACTCACCAATGTTGGAAAAGATATTTTCAAAAATCAAATCCGTAATTTACTGTTGATTCTCGCGAAACGAGCTATCGGAGTCATTGTGTACATTTCCTGTTCGCCGCGGGCGCTGACATCTCCCCAAAAGAGTTTTGTCCTCAAAAATTCGGTCCCTATGGCGTACACGGAAAAGTTCCGATTTTCTGTGTGCGCGATCCAAGCCCCTAAAGCGGCCGCCATTACGCTGTAACATTTGGGCACGATTTGAACGCGCCCGAAGCCCCCGATGCATTATTCATTTTGTACGATGCTCCCCTACAGTGTATATGCTTTACACACAGGTAAAATATAAATGTGGATCAGTGTCACGCATGCGCATTAAGAAAGGTCAAATCCGCCTAATCTATTCATGTATGCTAATGTATTCACCACTTGGCTAATGACGGCGCATCGATAATTGACGAATGGGCGTCATTCATATGGTGTCATTAAATCTTTATGATAATTAGGTCCCAACATGTGATCAGTCAGCACAAAAGGGTTAACGTCGTTCCACTTAAATAACGTTACTTGGTCGAGTTCAATGAGTTGTATACCGTAGTTATGAAGAAGATAAATACATGTTCACATTAAATTTATCACATCTCATGAATTAAGAGAAAAAACTTTTACATTCATAATAATTATTTTTCAAATTACTTTTTAATAAATTTACTATCTTTGACCAGTAGGATAATGTTATAAAAAAGGGGGGGGGGGGGGAGGGGGAGTGTGTATAATAATTGAAGGCCAAATTAAGGTAAGAATAAAATATCAGCCGGTGTAGAAGAAGAGGTATCCTTTGATTTTCTTGAGGGGCAACTTTCGCATTGATTGTGAATCTTATAATTGTACCTTTCAAAGAGAATTATGAACCTTGAAAATTCGGCCATTTTAGTTGACCCGAAAACTATTACATTTTTATTCTTTACTTTCTTTCCCTCTTTCTCACCCCCCCCCCCCCCCACTAGCATACCCGGGGTGGGGGTGGGCAAGGGGACAGACTGCCCCCTAACAGCTTTTGACCCCCCTTTTTTTTTTGAAAGACAAGTATAAGCCTATTTAAGTGTGCCACCCCTTTCTTTTATAACATATAACCTTTTTTGAAATTCATATTTTGCTTGTCAGAGAATTATGGAAGAAAACTGGACCTCATCAAATCTGGTAACCCCCGCCCCACCCCCCGAATTTTGGAGGAGGAAAACAAATTCTCGAAGGGCTAGCTAAAAAAAATTCCCCTCCCCCATTTTCATCAAATCTTCTTTCACCTTTCCTCATCTTTTTTCTTCCCTCCCCTTTCTCTCTCTCCCTCTCTCTCTCTCTCATACACACACCTCGATCACACGTCCTGGTTCATTTTGGAGGGGAAAAAAATCTTGGAGGGCTGGCTAACCCCCCCCCCCCCCAAAAAAAAAAAAAATCATAAAATCGTCTATTTCACCTTTTCTCATCTTTTTTTCTTCCCTCTCTCTCTCTCTTTTTTATCTCTATCGATCTCTCATACGCACCTCGATCACACCCCCATCCCCATATGGTTCATGTCATTGATATAACGTGAGAGGACCTTTATCATGTTCACATGCAAATTTTCAATAACAATTATCTTTCTTACAATCAAGATTTAAGGTGCAATTTTATGCACACGTCAATTCGGGAATAGTTAGATTTTCTCACTTTTTAATGAATATTTTTGTACATGCAGAAATGATAACAGTCTTTAGAGATGTTTAGACATTGTATTACTTCTTAAATAAACCCATCATTTATCTGCAGTCATACTCTTTCATGAGTTCTATTACAACTGACTTGTCATGGTCAAATAATATCATTCTTTTCTTGACAGTAGTACAAATATGTACATGCATTAAAACAATGAATTTCAATCTAAATGAATCATACATTATTAATTTCAATCCCTATTCAAGAGGTAAATTATTGTATTTACACCGGAGAAATAGATACTATTAACTTTTTACCACTACACCCCACAAAAGAAGAAATAATAAAAGAAATAAATGACCATCTAATTTCCATGTTCAATACGCACACCATGTTACTCTTGAAAAACAGATAATGTGAGTCTTTAAACGAAGAACCTTGATGGGAGGAATTTTAATTTGTAAACAATTTTTTAGGCATTTTACTCCCAGTGTTAAAGATCATAATATTATGCTCGATCTGTAATGAAAAACACAAGTCAGAAAAAATTGGAACCAGCTGGTTCCAATTTTTTCTGACTTGTGTTTTTCATTACAGATCGAGCATACGATCTTTAACACTGGGAGTAAAATGCCTATTTTAATTTGTTTACAAATTAAAATTCCTCCCATCAAGCTTCTTCGTTTACTAACCATTGTCTACGGCGGACTGTTGAATATTAATGAGTCAGAAAGAAGAGGATCTTGGGTATTTGATTCCAGTTCATCGTGACTTGGCCGTGAACCAGAATAGCCTGGTGGTTAAGTCGCTGCCCGGAAAGCAGTAGATGACAGGTTCGAATCCCGCTGGTTCCAATTTTTTCTGACTTGTGTTTTTCATTACAGATCGAGCATACGATCTTTAACACTGGGAGTAAAATGCCTACAAATTTGTTTACAAATGTGAGTCTTGTTGACACTTGTAAGAAATATAAATCAAATGATTCATCTTCCTTTTAGTTGGTATATGTTATTGCATATTAATAATATTAAAAGTCTAACTAAAAAGGGGGCGGGAGAAACACACACAGAGATCTAATTCTATAGTTTGAATCTAAATAACAGGGATGCCAATTAGAATTGATAAAAAAGTGGGAAAATCATCTAGAATGGGCCCTTGGGTACTACATAAACAGTGGCTTTATATGGCTAAAATTATGATGAAAAAGTAGGAATTGCTACTTTTGTCTGAACAGTGGCATCCCTGAAATAAAGTGTTGAATAGTATGGATTTTCTCTGAAGATCAATAATAGAATAGTAATTAAATTAGCACAAATTCACAGAATCAGTTAATTATTATTATTAATTTGTTATTACATGGTGAGAAGATTTAATAAAGGAGAGGCCAAGTGGCTGTGGCAGTGCTTATCTTTATTTCATTAGGGGCCATGTAATGTCACTAGGCCACATAGAAGAGGAAGACCTCCTCACAATAACGAGCTACTACACAAAATGGCTGCATGTGACTGCAACCTTTGACATGGGGAGGGGTGGGTAAGATGGTTAAGATATAATTGAAGAACTTTAACAGGGACCGCGGAACCGGTGGGGGGGGGGGGCCTGCAGCCCCCCACCTTTTTCAGTAAACACGTGCAAACGTACGGCAGTGCAAAAATGTGTTAATACACGCAGCCCCCCCCCCCCCCCCCCCCACTAAGCCCCTCCACTTTCCAAGACGTTCCGCGGCGCCCGTTTAAAACTCCTCTTCCGCCATGCAAATGATGCATATTAGACTGGAATCCAGGTATGATTTCAATATGAAGAAATTTAGATGTTTATCAAAGCAGGGGTCTATTTCACTGAAGATTTTAAGTAGAAATCCATGTCTGTTGAAAGAAAAGAGGAAAGAGTTTAGAAAATAGCATCCATTGTGTATTTTATAATTTAGCAAAGCAACAATTAGAATTTGCAAAAAGACTGAAATTTAGAGTTTCCTATTAATAGTTAACATCGACTCTTTAGATATTAATATAATAATAAGTGGGAATTCTCAAAAGTATTTAAAGAGGAAAAAAGTTTTTCCAGTTGGACAGATAAAATTTTCAAGGCTATTCAAAAGAAACTAAATTAGTAAAGTCACAAGAAAATGGCTTCTTAAACCAAAAAGTGTGTACCTTGATTGTATTGAGGTACTAATAATAACCAGGGGCGTTGATTATGGGGTGGTAAGTGGGCAGTAGGAGGGCAAATAATATAGTTTTGCCCCCCCCCCCCCCCCCAAAAAAAAAAAAAATTATATTTCCCTGACTCATGTTACCTTGGAGAAGCTGGCAATTAAGAGGCATTGAAAAAATCATGAAGGGTGCTATTAGGCTGTTTTGCCCCCCCCCCTCCGAAAAACACATTGACGCCCCTGAAGGCTGATAGCAATCTTACTCTTAAAGCATATGCCTACCATGCAAAACTGAAGCAGCTAAGTAGTAATTGTTCCTCTCAGAATTTGTCTTCACTCTCAGTAGGTAAGCATTCCTCTTCATCATCATCATCATCTGTTGTAGAATAGATGAGGTAGAGAAGCATTACCCTGTATTAAGAAAAAAAATCACACAAACACTCATCCTCACCCTCTTCATCTTTTCAAAGAGGAGACTAACTACAATAGATTTATGGACTGTAATCAATAGTGTCATATTTGGCCCTAATATTACTACTACTAGGCCTACTACTAACAATAATAATGATCATAATGATAACAATAATAATGAAAATAATAATATCATCAATAACATACATTCACCCATCTTATTTTGTTTTGTTTCTGTTTGCAGGAATTAATGAAATGTTAAATGTAATAATTAAGGGGACTAAAATTTGTATTTATGACATCCCACTGAACATCCCTTAAATATATCATAATTGATATTTAAAGACACTAAACAGCTAATTTCATATTACACTGAAAACAGATCTCAGTGGTGGATAAAGGAAAAATGACAAATGAATTGTCCATTCCTCAGAAAAAAGAAAAAAAAATTGTTGTTTTGGTTGGACAATGTTAACTAAAAATGCCACTCTTTATTGTGAACACATCATCACCCCCCACCCCTCCCTCCCCAGTTAACTGATCCTGGATCCACTACCACCACCAGACCTAGTCTATAATTTTTAGCTGTAATAGGTATAGGTCTAACTAGTTAGGTCTAGTCCCTAGCCCAGGGATGCTGCCACGAACGCTATGCGTTCAGGCTGCCGCAGTAAGGTCTAGACTTACCTGTTTATTTCTCATGTCTCATCAAGTAGGACTTTCCACTTCATCCGGCACCTCCAACAGTTGTTAAGTTATGTAAGGAGACCTAGTAGATCTTCAAGTAGATCAGCCACAGGTTAGTTCCTTGCCATGTTTATCTGATGGAAATCAAAGTCAACATGAATGAGACTAATGAATGCAATACTGAAACAAAGGCCATCCAGCTATTTAATACTCAGGGGAGATTTATTACCTCTTTAAAAAGGCCTTTGATTCTGGTCTATAATCAACACTAATTTATGTACCCCCTTCTCTCTCTTGAAATGTAAAAAATATAAAACCTCATCACCATGATGCTAGCCTAGACCGAAATTTCTCTCTCGTTCGGTCTAGATCATTAGATGCTTGCCTAGCTAGCCTTGGCTCAACTTTAGAAGAAAAAAGTGGGCCAAAGCTCATCTAACATTAGTACACCTAAGCAAATTAACTTTTACTAAGAACCACTACGTTAAAATTACAACCCTGCATTACCAAACTCTGTACATGTACACAAAGTAAACCTTGACCTGGACTGGTCTCTGGAAAATACTAGTATCAACATGAAACCCCCTCTTCATTCTCAAAAAAAAAAATCCTGACAAGAACAGCCAACGCTACAGAATCAATTAATTAGAAAGGGTCTCACCTGGGCCCTTTGTCTTTCAGAATATAACGGGGTCTATGCGTCTACATCTAACTTAGATAACCAAATCATCGAAATACAGACTAAGTTCGATCTATTTCGAGGTTTACGAAATCTGTCAGCCATTGGCATTGACATCAATCAATAGATCATCTATCGAAACGTATCTAGATAGTCCCGCCCGAAAGTCCGGGTAAGCCGTCACGAGTGACAGGGTGGTAAGGGGAATCGAGCTGCAACATTTAGCTCATGACGATGAAAACTGAATTGAAAGTTCGAGAGTAGATTAAACATTGCTTCATGACATACAGCTCTGTAGAATCCCTTCAAAATGTAGAGAAATTGAAACAGATTACTCACAATGGCAGAACTTGTTATAAATATAATCTAATTTTCGAAAATTAAGCATAAATACAGGTGTACTCACCTCTAAACTTTCCACAACTTTTTTTACTTTGTGCGGGTGACGTCAAATTCACAGCGGAAGTGACGAAGAGAGGTCAAATCGTCCCTTTTCAATCACATTCATATTCATAAGGTCCGGTCCAATCAAAGTTTGATAAATCGAGTATGCAAAACAAAAATGAATAATGCATAAGGAGTTTCTCGATACTTTTCGATATTTTCTTGGTATCGGGGGCTTCGGGAAAATGAAATGTTACCAAATGGGCGTGGCCGAATCAAGGCCGAATACGCTTAGCCTGAATGGTGACGCTACAGCTTATATGCAAATGAGGGAAATCCGCGGGTGCTACCTTTCCGTCTATAAGTTTTAATTTGTCTATGTGCGCGATCGTAAAGATCGATGTGCGCTTGCGATCCCGAGTTTCTTCGTGGACAAAAATTGTATTGGCCGATTTTAGTCTAAGACATCGGCAGTTTGTAAACAACACGCGATCGCGAAACAAATCGGCGCGGATTTCTCCGGTTTTGGACAAGATTTTGACTTTGGATTTTGCTGAAAATATCAAAAGTTCTTCCTAACGGCCATTTGAGGTAGGAGTGAGATTTTTAAGGGCTGAATTTGAAAGCAAGTATTTAAAATATTTATCTTATTTTTTCCCCCATACCTTTAGTACATGCGACAGAAAATACGAACTATTTTACAGAAATGTACCCGGGAGTGCTATGAGGTTATGTGGGACGGCCTACAATGTAGTTAGTTGTGCTTGAATTAGCCCCGGGACGCTGCCACGAAGTGGCTGCGTCCTGAGTGAAACCAGTACGATTCGGTGGGTCTCACAATTTACTAATGTTCAAATGACCATTGAAAATATGGCCATATAACTTATTTTTTGGAATTAAAGTATCATATATACGATGCCACTTACCTAAAGAGACCTTCCGCAAATTAGATTTTCCTAAAAAATGTGTAGAATCGATGAATGTCACTTTTTACTCTCAATTTTCGAAACCAGTCCCATTCGCCATGTTGTATAACTTAGAGTTAGAAGCAGACATGGCAGAAGCGAAAGTAGGCACTTGTGCATGCGCCTATGAATATTTATTACAACGACGGCATAGTTTTCGTCACAGGAATAATGAATATTCATATATCCACTGTGACCCGGCGATCTCTATTCGCTCGAGCTCCTGCCTGCAACTCGTCTTATTAAATGAATATTCATGTCCTCCCTTCTTAAAGGAGAATTAAGCCCTGATTACAAATTTACATGTACTTATATTGGAAGGTGTAATATATTCCTACTTATTGGCCTAAATCATTTTCTAATAAGATATCAGAAAAAGGGTATAAATGAAGATATTCCAACACCCGGTATCGTCTCCTACTCATTTACATGGGGGCTGCCATTTTCTTGCTGATTTGGAGTTGTACATGAACCATTGAGAAATGTTCCAGTCAGGAAGATATTTTGAATCCAAATCCTAAATTGATTTTCTTCATTACCTAAAATCCCATATGTGACGGAAAATATAAAGTGGGTGTTTACATGTATTATAAAAATTAAATCTTTATAATGATACTTTTAAATTGTCTGGTTTTGCTTAACAAAAATCTATTTTCTTGGGTTTGCCAAACAGAGCAGAACATAATATATGCAGCATGCATTCTGACTTTTCAAGTCCATTATCCGAAAGCAGGTGAATGCATAGTTTGCCGCTATAGATGCTAAGGGAAGAAGCATCCATAAAATTTGAATTAATTTGCTCCGTCCCATACGTCCAGTATCGAGAAAATAGATTTCTATTAAGCGAATATCGATTTTCAACAGAAATATATAAGGAAATCTTCAGTTTAAAAATAAATTGACATATCTATTCTATATTTTTAATCTCAAATGGGTTTTTAATTTTGAAAAAGGCAATTGAGCATTTGGATTAAGAAAATCTTCTTGTACACATAAACAAAATGGCAGCCCCCATGTGCTGCTAGCAGACGATACATATTGCTAGCAGATGGTAAATTTTGCTCAGAAAAAATTGATTCGTATCGATCTCGTATATTTTGACGCGAAGCCATATAGTCTATAAACAAGTAGGAATAAATAACACCTTTGAACACTATCGTCTTTATTTTTGAGCGTAATTCTCCTTTAATTCTATATAATTATTGGAGCTGCTGACGCATGCGCATTGCAAGCAAAACACCGACTACGGAAGTTTTTAGTACAGGCTTTTGGAGATAAATAGGCCTTTTTTGTATCATCCTCCTTGAAAAGAAAGACGACAGTCAATCGGAAAGTATTGTAATTATGTAGTTTCGGTCTTAAAAACCTTAACTACACGAGAAAATACACTACGAAAAGCGGTGAAAAAGACTAAACTTACTGCAACTGTTTATCATGTAGTATCCAGTTGAGTCCGTTGTATTCAGTCCAGTCTATTTTCCACACAGTCTCGTGCCCAAAGATGTATGGCGCCCTCTAATGGGTAAAGGCCTATAGGGGGTGGGGGTAATTCCTACTACATTCCCCCCTGTTTTGAAAAACCCGGCCCAAACCCAAAATGGGCCCGGGAAAATCCCACCCGAAAGAAAAGAAAAAAGTCTCCCTTGAACAATCATAATGCCAACGGGCATTTAGAAAAAACCCAAAATATAGAAAACACATTTACACATTTGCTAATATAGCAAAAAGTAGTATGATAGAAACTCAAAAGTTCCCACCAATTAGTTCATCAAGAACACGGGAATGGAGTTCCCGTGGGTTTCACCAGAAGCACGGGGATGGAGTCCCCGCGAATGTCTGGGCCTACGGGCCGTAGAGCGCCAGGGCGTTAACCCTAGTCTCCTCTAGGAGTGCCGTGAGCCGTACCTGTCTTGCCCCGGCCACCAACTCTCCTACATCCCCAATATATGCAGGGGTAGTATAAGTGACACCCCCGCCAACCGGTAAATGAGGAGAGTTGGTCTCCAAAAGCAAACGATCCGGACGGACCCTGTGGAGAGCTATCAACTGGTCCTTGGGACGACTTAGGCAATGGCCCCAGAAAATCCAGGTGAACCCGTTCCATGGGAGCCCCTGCATGATAATTCCGCATGGGACTTTTACCGTACCTGGTGGCTTTCTTGTTCCTGTTGCAGGTCGGGCAAGTTCGGACATAATCCGCCACATCCTTGCCCATTTTGTACCAGAAGTACTTAGCACGAATGTAGGCCTTGGTCCGATCCCTGCCTGGATGACCTGCGACCGGAATATCATGACTTGCACGCATGACTTCCTCCCTCAATGACCTGGGCACCAACAGCCGTGCGCCCTGGTCCTCCTCGTTCTTGCAGATGACTCTTTCTTCCCGCAGGAACTGGGCCCTGTTAATCCAGAGAAATTTCTCCTCTGGACCCTACAGCATTATGGTGGCCTCATCCGGTTCCTGCCGATCATCGAGCCATTTCCCCAAAGCCATCAGAGCAGGATCCTTTTCTTGTTCAGCCCGCATCCTATCTGCAGGCAAGGGTTCCTCCTCCGCGACTTCCACAGGTCGGAGCCTTGCTGTTCTTACTATGGGTTCCCCCACCACAGCTCCGGCCCCCGCCGACGAAGTGCAGACTACCACATGGGTCGCTCCAAAACTCTCCTCTAGCCCTGACTCGAACATGGCCTTCACCCTTGCCGCCCGGCCAGCAAGGGGAACCACATTATCGACTACATCGCCGAAAGTGGCCCAGTTCTCGTGAGCCTTGGAGCAGTATGCGCATCCTCCGCACGGCAGGTGTTCTAAGCTAAAACCCAACCGGTACTCTTCACAAAGCGGCTCTGCTAGCGGGACTCTAGACAGAGCATCAGCATTGGCATGCTTCTTGCCCGGACGATGTTCCAGGCGCATGTCATACTGACTGAGCTCCTCCATCCAGCGGGCTAGTTGCCCCTGGGGGTTCTTAAAATGGAGAAGCCATGTGAGGCTACTGTGATCCGTGCGGACCACAAATGGCTTCCCTAGCAGATAATGGCGGTACTGCCGAGTGAATCTAACCACTGCCAGCAGTTCTCGCCGAGTTACGCAGTACCGCTGTTGTTCCGCGGTTAGCGCACAACTGCCATAGGACACCACCCTCTCTTCCCCTTCTTGTACCTGAAGGAGTTCTGCCCCGATGGCCTCATTAGAAGCATCTGTGTCCAGAATAAATAAATCCTGGCCGTTGGGCATAGTGAGTACCGGTGCCTCCGTGAGACTGTCTTTGATTCCTTCAAAAGCTTGCTGTTGTTCTATCCCCCATTGAAACTGCTGTTTCCCGGTGATCCGGTAGAGGGGAACTGCAGTAGCAGCAAAGCCCTTGATAGTTGGCCAGGCCCAGGAATTGTTCGACTTGTCTTGCAATTCTTGGAGTGGGCCACTGGTGGACCGCCCGGATATCCTCCCGGAGCTGAACCCGGTTAGCGCTCACCTCCCTCCCCAAGAACTCCACCTTTTCCTGGAATAGAACGCACTTTTTAGGCTTCAATTTAAGCCCAAATTTAGCGAACCTTCCCAGGACTTCTTCCAGATTGGCTAGGTGGTCCTCCACCGACTTTCCCAAGACAACAACATCATCCAGGAAGGCCAGGACAGTCTGCCAATATATTCCCCTTAGGATTAGGTCCATCGCCCGCGAAAAAGTCGCTGGCGCATTACACAGACCAAATCCCATCCGCACAAACTCATAGAGCCCGTACTTTGTGGTAAAAGCGGTTTTCTTCCTATCTCCCGCTTTTATCTTTACTTGGTAATAAGCCGAATTCGCATCCAGCTTAGAGAACCAAGCGTTACCCACTAGCGTGTCCAAACATTCCTCGATATTCGGTAGCGGGTAAACATCTTTGCGAGTTACCGCATTCAGTGCCCGGTAATCTATACACCACCGGACACCCCCGTCACGCTTCCGGACTAAGACCGGGGCCGAGGCCCACTCGGACTGGGAAGGTTGGATTATCCCTGCCCTCGTCATTTTGTCCAGATGCGCCTTTTCTTCCCGGCAAAATTCAGCGGGGTACGCCTCATTTTCTGCTTAACCGGGGCTGCATTCTCGGTATCGATGGAATGTTCAACACCATCAAATTTCCCTAAATCGAATTCGTCTTGGGCGAAAACCCCGGAAAAATCGAATTAATAAATCCCAGAGTTTGCCCCGCCCTTCCTCCGATAAAAGGGTTGAGGACTGCTCGAACAGTTCGGCTAGGTGGGATGGGACCCCCTCGGTCCCCCCTGTTTTGACTTGGGAGATCTCCCTGTCAAAACTTACAGAGGAAGCTACCCGAGAGACCTCGGCCTGGAGTTCATGTGCCTCCCCAAGGACGTCCGCACAGGTAATTTTCCGGTGCCGGTCCGTGGGATTAACCACATATACCTCCATCTCCTTCCCCGCCCCGTGCACGGAACAAGGAATCAAGAGAAATGATTGACCCGACAGTGGCTCGAACACATATTCCCCTAACCGTTGGGTCTAGAACCCCGGTTATCCTCTTGACTGTATTAGGTGGGACTATAATCCTCTTGCGGACATGTACCCGTGCTACACCCATCTGCCTGGGATTATCCCCATGTAGCATGGGAATCTCTTCTCCCCCTAGCATCAGCTTGGGGTGAAATAAAGGTATAATTGCCCTATGTTTACCGAGAAAATCCATTCCCAGTAGCATATCATCTGTGATAGGTGCAACATACAGCCGCTCAGAGAACGTTTGTTCCCCCAACTGAATACTCACCGGCCCCACTACTGTCCCCTTCATGCTCATGTCTCTACCCGCCGCATGTAATATGGCCTTCCGCAGCTCTTTCGGCTGCGGTTTCAGGTGTTGCAGCACCCGATCGGAGATGATAGAGACTTCAGCCGCCGTATCCACTATTGCTCTAAGGGGGTGACCCCCTATCGCTATAGGAACACTGAGCGAGGAAGTAGACCGAAGTCGGCAAACTACCACTTCTTCTATATCATCGGATTCCAGTTCCGGACTCGAGGCAATATCCGGCATCGGATCCAAAGAAATGGTCTCCCTTGGACTGGTTGGAAGTTCGCAAGTAGTGACTTCCGCTATATACTGGGAAAATGCCCCTAGTACTGGATCCCCTGCAGTGAAAACCTCTCCCTGCTCCTTGGAGGCGTCTTTTGACCAGGTTTTGTCAGAAATCGGCACCCCCAGGTGCTTTTCAGCCGCCTGGTTGCCTGGCAACCCCGTCATTAGTTGGCCTCTTTCGTGTCGGGCCGGGGGCTGGCCTCTGCCTCCGACCCGCTGGAGTTTTCCTCCTCAGAGCAGTTGACAAAGGAGACCTGCACGTTCCCCTTGTCTCCCCTGGCGGTGGGGCAATCCTTCCGGAAATGTCCGTGCCCCCCGCAGGCATAACACCGATCGCCCCCCGGGGACTCGCTCCCGGGAAGCCCCCAGCCTGGACTGCAGGGCCTCTAGGACCTTCCGGAGGTCCCGCTCTAAATTGGCTACCCGGGTATCCAAACCGGTTACCCGGGGCTCACCCAATACGGCGTGCTGCCGGTCTCCAGGGGGGACGGCTCGACGATTGAGGGGGTAGGTCTATTTTGCGGACTTCGAAATCCCCCTCGTCCTCCAAGGCCACAGCCTTGACAGGTCGCCCACGCCCGTACATAGCCCTGTGCACATGCTGATGCCACTGGATAGTCTTTTCCGCTTCTTCTACGGTGGCGGGGTGTTGAGTCAGCGTATGACACCCCGCCTCCCGATTCGAGCACCCCTGGCACAGACGGAGAATGGCCTGCTGTTGTACGTACGACCTCTGGCCCCCGGGAAACGCCCGGAGGGCTAACCCGAGCACCTGATCAGACCAATCGGGCAGAGACTCTTCCGGTCCCTGCTTGGCTGCCGCGAACTCGAGTTGAGCGGATTCCGGCAACCTGCCCTCACCGAATCGCTCCGCCAATTTGCGTACAAGCGAGAAATACTCCAAGCTTGGCTCCCGCTCAAGAGCCAAGCTCAAATACTCCCCCGCTTTTCCTTCCAGGCACCAACTCAGTTGATCTAGTTGTTGAGGAGATTCCCACCCCTGCCGGTCCGCAAAAGCTGTGAATTTATGCAAGAATGCCTTCCAGTTTCCCCGCCCGTCAAAGCCCGATAGTCCTGGGAAGCGGCTGGTAGGCTGGCCTACCTGCATTTTCCCCAAGCTTACCCCTCCTAGGAGCAGAGAAACTACAATCTTGCTCTTCAGGAAAGAGGGGGGACCCTATAGGACCCCTTGGATACCCTGAAAGGGGGTTGCCCCTTCCATGACTACCACTTATGCATTCCCGGCCTAATTGGGGTTGGAATTCCTCCCGAATGTCCCTGGAACTAAACCCCAGGTGTGCCGGGGCCCGGTGGTCCCGTCCCACCGCAGTGCCCCTCTGGCTGGTTTGGCAAAATGAGCCCCCCTGCTGGGGAACTACTCGGGTAGGGAGGCTGGCGTACCCCGCCCCCCTCCATGAACACTCCAAAGGGTCCGCCCTCCCCTGGGTTTTCCCCAGCTCTATATTGGGGCCCCCCAGGAATGTGAGACATGCTCGGGGCTACGCCCCGGGACTTGCGCGACACATCCCCTGAAGGAGGCGGATAAATATCATAGGGGTACTGATGTTCCATTGCCCCCCTTTGTCCTACGTGGGCCCTAGCCCCGTAGGGGGTACTGGTGTAAACACCCCCTTTGCCCCCACCCTGAAGGGGCATCCCCTCTGTGACACAGGTGCTCTCTACGTCCCGAGGTGCAAAGTCGAATAGGTCAACCAGCCCCCTGGACTCTGTAAGCCCTGGAAATGCCACAAATAATTTGGGGTTATATTCCCATGTTCAGTCCGGAGCCCTAAAATGATCCCGGCCTGCACGGGACTGAGCCCCGGCATTGATGCAAGTTCCTCGTAGGAACACATATTGATGGGGAGCCTATCCTCCCCCTCCGTCATTGTGACGATCTAAAAACTTCTTTAAAATAACCGCTTATTCCCTTCCAGTCCTAAGCTACCCAACGGAAAATATTACGACGAGTGGGTGGGTCCACACGCAACACAAGCAAAAACCATAAACTCACTCATACAATAGACTACACACAGCCTACCACTATAGACCACCAGACTAATTCGAAACTCCAAGCGTTATGGCGCAGAAACCCTGCCCAAAACAAACCCAAGCAGGGCAAAATATACCCACTCAAACTTAGAAACAGTCACTAAATATATGAAAACGGATAAAAATACCAAAGACTTACTTACCTAATTAATTAAGGTTCAATAAAACAATATGGCGTCGATCGACGGCGGAAAGCCCAAAAAGTATCCCTCCGCCGGCCACAACCACTATAGCTATACGAGTATAGCCGTTCCAGCCTAGGCCCTTGTAGAACCTACGCGCTAACAAATAGTGAGCAGACGAAACGAACACTCAAACTGACAAATAACCCACTTTCACACCCCAAAAGCACACGCACAACAACAATCACCTTAAAAAGACACTAAAACAGACACCTCACAGCATCAACTAAGGCCAAACACCCGTGACAGAAGCAAAACAAGGACACATGTGTATAGCACTAGCCTTCTCACCCCCAACGGAAAAAACCCCGGCAAAAATTTGCCGGAACTACACTGGGACAGAAGACTAAAAAAAAAAACTCAGAAAAATGCCTCAAGCCGGGCCAATAACTAAGCTAGCCCGACCGATGACACTCACACCAAACGCACAAAAATATATATCACAACGTTCAAAATAGGCAAGGCCGACCTAGCAGCCCTGCTTTCGACAATAATCCAAATTTTACCCTACTATGATTCCGATATCAGTCACAGCGAGCAGCTTAGCCCAACGCACAGGGTCGCACAAGATACCTATGCGTATATGGGCAGCTGTGCCCTCAAGAGACAAAAGTCGCCCACAAAGGCAAAGTTCTGATCTGCTGGCAGCGCCAATTATGAAGTTTCGGTCTTAAAAACCCATTTTCCCCGAAAAATCCTTAGACATGGGTCCCATTTTCCCAAAAAAAATGTTGTCCCCCCCCCCCCCCCACTGAGCGACTGTTTGAGAAGCTGGCGAGACCCCCCCAAAAAATACGGGTCTACCTTTTTCACAAAAAATCCTTAGATATGGGTGCCTATTTACAGCAAAAGGACCCTTGGATGTGGGTATGGGTCTGGAGTTCTCAGCCGCACACCCCCGTCCGATTATAATCTGAGTACCCCCCCCTTCGAAAGATCGAAGGAGAGCATGAATAAATAAACAATTCACTTTATTGTTAGAAAACAAAAAGTTTTAAGAAGTAGAAATTCAAGATAAACACCAGATCAATACCACATTGCTCATTAAAAACAAGCGAAAAAAAATAATTCTACACAAAGTCACCAGCGGAATCAAAACGCAACAAGTTCTCGATCGAGTGATTGCGTTTGCTGACCCCCGAGTGATCTCATCCGAGGGTACCCTTACTAAACATTCCATTGTACACCAAAAAGTTTGAGCGTGTTCGGCGCACGTTTGTTGTTCTTTCATCGCCCGCACAACGTGCATCCCCCCCCCCCCCGGCCCAGGCACTACATCGCATGAGTACCCCCGGCCAATGGCCACTGAACAATGACCCTGAACCTCGTTATTGTCCACGAGGAGAGTTTTATTGATCCGTTTGTTGTTCTTTGATCGCCCACACAACGTGCATCCCCCCCCCCCCCCCCCCCCCCCCCCCCCCGGCCCAGGCACTACTTCTCATGAGTACCCCCGGCCATTAGCCACTGAACAATGAGCCTGAACCTTGGTATTGTCCACGAGGAGAGTTTTATTGATCCCCCCCAACTCTCTTTCAATTGACTTCCTGGGTATCGTGGTTATCAAATGAGGGTGTATTGTGTATTTTTTTTGTACTTGTAAAGAACAGAATGTTTCCTGAATGTGACTCTTTTAGTGGGTTCTATGAGATACATTTACAATACATGTAAAGTAGATTAATAAACTATAGAGAGTGAATGAATTATATTCAATTTGCAAGTGGAAAGAAAATATAAGAGCACCCAACTGTAATAGCTTTTAGTTTGCCAGGTAGAACATTTTGGACAGGAAAATGCGTCTGAAAATGGTGACTATTGACCTCTATTATTATTTATGTATCTAATTATTGCTTGCTTTTACCCCGCCTGACAAGGAACGCCAGGTACGCCACTCGAAAAAAGAGAAGGGAAGTGGATGAAATGAGAGCTAGAGGCGTGCGACACATTGAAAACGAAGAGAGGAAGAGGAGAACTGGGGGAGTAAAAGGGGAGGGGGAGAGAGGGTGAAATATAGAGATTAAATATGATGGGCAGAGAGAGAGAGAGAGAGAGAGAATCTGAAAGAGGGAGAGGAAGAGGAGAACTGGGGGAGTAAAAAGGGAGGGGGAGAGGGAGAAATATAGAGATTAAATATGATGGGCAGAGAGGGGGAGAGAGAGAGAATCTGAAAGAGGGATGTGGAGAGGGGGAAAATAATGAAGGAAATAAAGAGTTTTAAAAAAAACGGGAAGGGGGAGAGGCAGAGAGAGAGAGAGAGATTGAGGGGAGAATGAAATATAGAGAGTGAATACGATGTGTGGAGAGAGCTGGGGAGCATTTCATCAAGCGTTTTGTCAGTGATTTTTACCGACAAATTTGCTCTCAGCCAATCAGATGCAAGTATTTTTGTAGCTTATAACTGTTGTCGGTGAAAATCACTGACAAAATGCTTGATGAAACGCACCCCTGGAGACAGCTGGAGGGGACAAAGAGAGAGACAGACTCTGAGAGGGAGAGGATAAATTTGTCGTGGGGGGGGGTACTCACATTTGATTTGAACGGGGTGTGCGGCTGAAGCCTTGAACCCATACCAACTTTTAATTGTCATTTTGGCAGAAAGAGTACCAATTATTAAGGAATTTTTGTCAGAGAGGAATCAAACTAGACCATGTGCGCTGTTGTCTTCGCGCATAATTTGTTTTTTGCTGCCTTAGTTTAATCTTTTACAGAGACAGCAGAGCTGTCTGTGAATCAAGTTTCAAGTTAATTTATCTTTCTTCAGAAAACATCAGATACATATGACCAATAAAATAATGCATGTATGAGAATATATAGTAGGCCTACATAGTAACAATGATTTAACAAACACCCGGGCACTGTGAGTGTTTATTTGTTTCATTTAAGTAAACCATGACTAAAATCTGGAATGAGTGTAGTTGATTTGAAGCTGATGGCCTGAACTATGCTAAGAAATAACAAACGCTAGACCAGGCTAAAGCAGGCCGACATTGGTTGATAAAGAGAAATAAATATGTATTGTGAATCTGAAACGGCCATCATAGTTTGCACTTTCTCCGCGTTTTAATCTTATTGTCAAAACATTTATCATCATCAATATCATATTCATCAAAGTCATCATTGATCAAAAAATATCAAGCCAAAATTTCTTCCCTGTTTGACCGTAACTTCATCCTTTAACGCACATGATTACCATCATTAGGGTCATACAAAACTATCATATAATACTATCATCAATTCATCATGATCATCCTAATTACATCATCATAATCATCATCTTATCATTATCTTGATAATCATATCGTCAAAACCATTATCATCATCAATATCATCTTCATCAAACTCATTAATTCATGAAAAAATATCAAGCCAACATTTTCTCTCTGCCCGACGGTAACTTCATCCTTTATCCTTTAACACACATGCGGTTCCCTTTTGAAATTCGAACTGTTTATTCTATAAAACTGATTGCATTCTAATAAGCACCTGTCGCCCAATGCCGCCAAAGGAACAAAAAAAGGCACAAACCTTTATGGGCTGGCTGGCATATTTTTGCGCGTGTCATGACATGTGATTAACAAATGAGGTCACAAGCCCAATTTTATGAATAGAAATGTTGATCGCGCGCACTCTAGACATTGTTTGGTTCGCACTGCCTTGTTTTCACTTTCTCATGAATAACGAAGGATATCATTGTACTTTGTAGATATATCGCTATGCACTCTTAATCTGGTTTCAGTTATAAGTTACTTCTTTGCCAAAGTTTTTTTCAGGAAATTGTGTCAGATCGTGCTCGTTGATGTTAGAAACATCTTTTAATGTAGGAATTATGAGATAACACGTGCGAGTATGGAGCGACTGTTGAATATGCAAGAGTTTGTAAACTTTACGCCTGCGAATCACCCTTGACTACACTGTATGGGTGCGTTTATCAACTCTTTCTTTCGGCAGAAAAAGGGCTTCCAGTGTTTGTTTTTTTAGAGATGATAAACGCAAAGCTGTTTTGATTATGGGGTTCGGAAAGCCTTTTTGAAAGTCGCAAATTCGTGCTTTCCGAAACAGGTTTCCGAAACAGGTTATACTTCAAAGAAATAAAAACAAAAGACTAAAAACCAAAACGCCCTGTCTCTTTCTATTCTTCTCTCCTTCCTCCCCTCTCTCTCCATCTTTGCTCTCTTCACGTCCTCTCCTTTCTGCTCAAAATCTCTCCTCTCCCTCTTTCCTCCGTTCTCTCCTCTCCCTCTTTCCTCCGTTCTCTCCTCTCCCTCTTTCCTCAGTTCTCTCACGCTACTCCCCTCCCTACCTCCTTCTTTGCTCTCCCTTTGCCCTCCCTTTGCCCTCTATTCTCTCTCCTTCCTCTTATCTTTCTTTCGTAAGTTTGATGACAATTTAATGATCGCAGTTGTAGATTTTAGTTTTTGTAAGAACAATGAAGGACTGTCCAATAACCACTGAACTTAAACCATGTACATGTATGCTGTAGAAATCAGGAGGGGTAATTAGTACTTCCATCATTGTAAATGATTTTGAAGTACCAAAATTTGATTATACGGACAAGTTACATTGTGTAATAATAAATACTCTTCCCCCCACCCCAACGCAATCGCCAACTTTCTCCCGCCACATGTTTGTTTTTTAGACGCTTAGATAAGAGACCAAAGACTTGAAAGAAATGCGGTTGTTGAATTTAACTGGTATCATAAAGGGCTTGGTTGGAATTTGCTTGCTATATATTGTTTGCTCATGGTTGTAATTTCTTATTCACAAGGGATGTAATTTGTTGGACAGATAGACAGAATGGGACATTAATGTGAGATAATGCACAATCACAATTCACAGTGTAAATCACACTCTCAAAATTAATTAGTTTTGAAAAGGGGGCCAGTGGAGTGCAACTGTTATTTTAGTCATACATGCATTTTTATTTTCTAGTCGAAATTTGAGTAGAACACATTCATTTTTGACTAGGAAGTAGTTAGAAACATGACTAGACATACGTAGTCATTAATATTTATGGAATCAGAGAAGTATGAGGGGGTGAGGAATTGAGTATTCTTTATCGTATACATGTACACACGCTTCCGCGCCAATCAAACACCAAACTTGCCAGACTGTCTAATTGGACGCTCTTCATACAACAATAGGCTTATTGAATTGGGTCTGACATCCGGGAAGTGTTGCGTGATGGCTTCAAAGGGCGCCAAGCCGCCAATGTACTTGTCGTTTCATACATGTATGGTCACTTCATTGGGAGAACAGGCCTTATACATGAGTCGCCCCGGTCCGAATAATAACCCACAAGTAAGAGATAAATGGAAGCGTGGAGGCCGCTTGAAAGCACAGAATAGGTACCCTGGATTCCGTCCGATTCTATACTGACAAAAAGGTCATTAATAGAAAAGTAGTAATAAGAAAATACCCCAGTGATAATACCTCAAAATGTGTATCTGATGCAGATGAATTTGATGTATACCTGAATAGTATACAAATATACCAAGCTGTGAGAAAGTGTAGTGGAAATTATTTATCTGAGGAGGGACTGGCATAGTACTATTTTTTCCGAGGGGCAAAGCCCTGAGGAAAAAATAGTTATGCCAGTCCCTCCGAAGATATATTTCCACTATAATTTCGAACTGAATGCTTGGTATATTTGTTTTATATCCCTTCTTTACAACTAATTATAAAAAAAAGAAAAAACAAACAATATTTTGACTAACCTTATCCATAGTACCGTACAACTGTCTATATGTAACTTGTATAGACTCGACAGTCTACCTTACATGACTTGCCTTAGCCATTTGCTCGAAGACCTTCGGGTTCGAATGCTCGATAGGCCTAGAGTAGCCTAGGCCTAGGCCTAGACGAAAACATGCAGGGTGAACGGTGAAAGTCTACAAATAAAATTATTGCTACATGTACATGATAATCTAGATCATGGTCTATGCACTGTCAGTGGAAGCAATAAAATCGTCGATCATTATTAGCCCCTTGTTACTAAGAGGTCAAAGCGAACTTCCTCGGAGGCTAGGCCGCCATGTATGATGTTTGCTTTAATACTTACATATCCGATCTGAACAGATTTCTACAAGTCCAATCACTTAGTCTTAGACCAGTGAAAACCAGTATAACCAGTTTAACTATTTGACCTTGGTATGTTACAAGTATGTTACTTACAACATACTTGGTATGTTACTTACATACGCCAGTAGATGATTCGGATCCAGGCGCGGGGCTAAAGTACCGGTGACTTGCGCCGATAGTGCAGGCGGCAAGGTTATGAGCAGTCCGTACAAATTAAGGTCAAGGACTCGCTCAGCGGGTCGTCTGAGCGTTCGAATTTGACACAACTTTTCTTCAATGAACAGTGACTAAGTGAGCATGCGCAGTAGCGCCTTGGAAGAAAATATTAAATAGAGCATGCGCAGTTCTGCCCAGGAAAAAATAGTTAAAGATATTCGGAGCTCTGACAGAGATTTTTTTTTCCGAGTTAAATTATATTTTATCACGTGATCACCAATTGACCAATCATGTATTTAGAATACTCATGAATCAGGCATGATATTCTTCCGATTTAAATCGGAATTCCGATTTTTTTCTTTTTCTGACAATGATCTCGATATTTGGGCATTTTTCCCCGATTGTAATAAACGATCCTGTTTTAAAAAACCGATTTTGTTGTGGTCGAATAATTTGTGGTTGATATGAGATTTGGGGCGATTCGTATGTCGGTTGTACCTGTATGTAAGCGTTGTTTTTTTGTGCTGGCTCGCCTGCAAGTGATTCGTTTTGTGTAGCATTGCATGGTGTGGTGACTGGGGTAGATTTTATTTTGGCCGAATTTTATCGATAGCAACGTAACATAAACGTAAACGGAACAGCATGCGGCTGCCGCCTGCCCAGGCACGCGGCTCAGCTGTTTTGTACTTGCTCTATCATCATGTGGATTTACATCGTACATGTACGTACGTGCACGTGTACCTCGGCGATATCGATCTCGACATCGGTCTTTTCCGAACTGTTAGTTCGTGTATGTTGGCCCTGGAATTGGAATAATGTATTTTTGACACTAAGATGGCATCTAAAGCTAATGTAAGTTGGAAACTACCCAGTGATTTGCCTTTACAGTTATATAAAAATTTCCAAAAAAAAAGGCCTTCTAGACACCTTTAAATGTGCTCATGAAAGAGCAAAAGTGCAGGGGCTTCAGGGGATTCAGCAGCGTTTCGCCGCCGCCGCGTCACATTCTTGTGTGCGCTCTAGCGGTCACATTTCTCGACGAATTTCTTTCAGACTTCCTGTGGACGTGTATCTTGGTAAAATCTGGACCCTTATAGTTTCTGGTGATGCTGCCCCCAGTGTTCCGTCTTTTATAGGGTAAAAGGCCATATTTTGGGGGATAGTTTGTGTGCGCTCTAGCGGTCACATTTCTCAACGGATTTTGTTCAAATTTTGTATGAAGGTGTCTCTTGGTAAAATCTGGAACCCTATAGATTTTGGTGATGCTGCCACCAGTGTTCCGTCTTTTATAGGGTCAAAGGTCATACTTCAGGGCATGGCGTGAGTGCACTCTGCAGGCCACATTTCTCAACGGATTTTGTTCAAATTTTGTATGGAGATGTATCTTGGTATAATCTACACATCTTTACTGTTTGGTGATGCTGCCCTCATTGTTCCGTCCTTTATAGGGTCAAAGCTCATTTGTCCCTTTTGTGCACTCTTACTTCTGCATTTCTTGACGGATTTCATTCAAATTTTGTATGGAGATGTATCTTGGTATAATCTACACATATTTAATTTTTGGTGATGCTGCCCTCATTGTTCCGTCCTTTATAGGGTAAAAGGTCATACTTCAGGGCATGGCGTGAGTGCACTCTGCAGGCCACATTTCTTGATGGATTTCTTTCAAATTTTATATGAAGATGTGTCTTAGTGAAACCTACACATCTAAATTGTTTGCTGATGCTACCCCCACTGTACCACTTTCTATACAGTCAAATGTCATATTCAGGTTGTTGTTAGGGTCAAATGTCATATTTTCATTGCATGCATTCTGGAGGACACATTTGTTAACTCATTTCTTTCAGATTTTGTATGTAGGTCCATTATAGATTACACCTCTACAGTTTTTGGCGATGCTGCCTCTAGTGTTGCATCTTTCATAGGATCAAAGGTCATATTTTAGTGGATGGCTTATGTGCGCTCTGAGGTCATACATGTATTTCTTCCGAATTTTCTATAAAAATGCATTATACTCTTATCTGCACAAATCGTTTTGGTAATGCTGCTCCTAGTGTTGACAATATTCCGGGCCACTGGCGGCAATTTCTACACCATCCTTTTGTTTGAGGGAGGGGATGGGGGAGGGTCTTTGTCCCTCCTTCAAATCGCTGCCAGTGCCGGGGGGTACATTTCGCATTGCGCGGCAACAGCAATGCACATTTCTAGTTTTATATCGATGTTTGAACTGAGTTTACAATAGCCTAACTACAAGCAACATGTGTTTTATTTTCGCGAGCTGGGGTTGATGACTGCGGAGCAATTCCATCGCCAAATCACTTCCTGATGGGCGGAAAAGTCAAGTGTATTAGCAAAATTAGCCAATCAATATACATGAAGATAAAATTAATAGTCCCCTCTCTCTGAATCCCCCTGTCCCTTTCTCCTGTCGCCTCCCTCTTTCTCTTTTTACTCTCTCTCTCTCTTCTTTTTTTTTTTTTTTAATTATGTTTTTAATGACGAATCATCAAGGATCACAATTTATACAAACAATTTTTACATGATCAGAATAACAGCAAGATAGTGAATTGATCAAAAGCGAAGTTCCAAGTCAGAAAAGGATGGCCAGTGATACAGACCTTTAATAGTTTACAAACAACCAGAAAATCACAATTTCACTGACATGAAAAACCTACAATACACGTCTACAACGCGCAGCCTTGGCCGGAATAAACAAAGCTGAATGGCAGGGCGATTCACATAAAAACACAAATTGCCTTTCACAGCCAACACCCAGTCACTCCCCCCCCCCCCGTGTCTCTCTCTCTCACACTTTCTCCTCCCCCCCCCCCCCCCCCCCCCCCCCCCGAGAAGCATTACAATTTTTGTCACTTATAAGTACACCGCTCCAACAACATACCGTAAACCAAAAAAAAAAAATCGCTCCACCACTCGACCCCGTTCAGTCCAGCCCATTCTATGAGAATCCTTAGGAACTCTATAAATACGTTCTAAAAATTGTTCACCGACCGAAAAACAATGGTGGGAATTGTAGGTCAGGAGGTCACGCGCAGACGCTCGGAGTTCGCCCTTGAGGTATTAAAACAAGAATTTACATAATGGCAGTATACTAGTATCACAATGTAAATGAACATAAACACGTACATGTACATGTAGCAATATCATGGGAATAGGCAAATATTACATGTGGCATTTTATACAAAAAAGAAATAAATACACTCTTAAACACAATACATATTAATTTTAGGTTTACACAGGGGATTGCAAGGGAATAATTAAATCTCAAAGCGCCATTTCTTAAAGTGGGCAGTTAGTTTGTTTTTCTTCTTTGCCAAGTAATATTCAACTTAGTAAACGAAGAAGCTTGACTGGGGAGGAATTTTTAATTTGTAAACAAATCTTTCGGCATATTACTCCCAGTGTTAAAGATCGTATGCTCGATCTGTAATGAAAAACACAAGTCAGAAAAAATTGGAACCAGCGGGATTCGAACCTGTCATCTACTGCTTGCCGGGCAGCGACTTAACCACCAGGCTATTCTGGTTCACGGCCAAGTCACGACGAACTAGAATCAAATACCCAAGATCCTCTTCTTTCTGACTCATTAATATTCAAACGGTCCGCCGTAGACAATGGTTAGTAAACGAAGAAGCTTGACTGGGGAGGAATTTTTAATTTGTAAACAAATCTTTCGGCATATTACTCCCAGTGTTAAAGATCGTATGCTCGATCTGTAATGAAAAACACAAGTCAGAAATATTCAACTTCTTTCTGTTTTTTAACAAGGCTCTCTCTCTCTTCTTTCTTCCCCTCACTCCCTTTTCCTTCCAAGCATTCTAGTATTCTAGTAGCATATAAGAAGGAAGAGAGGAAAAAATTGATACATATAATATATACTTTATACAATATAAATAAAACTGTCACACGTATCTCTCCCATTTTAATTCTATTATTTTTCCATTCTTTTTGGTAACAGATTTTCGATCTCAAATCTTGTCTCTTATTACCGATATACCAAACAAGTTGAAAAAATTGATTCTCTTTACATTATCATTTATGATTCACTTAGTTACCATATTTTCTTTTCTTTTCTTCTCATCTTTCTTTCAGTCTCTCTGCACATCTCCCAACAATCTTTCTCCTTTATCTCTCGAATTAGTCATGTGGCAGAATCAATCAATCAATGGCATTCCTTATCAAAGCCTGACCTAAATGGTTTTATCCTTGACTAAATCCTTTCTTTCTTTTTGTCACTAAAAATATGAACTGTAGTTTGGCATGAAAGAGCAAGTGAGTTAAATGTGGGGTGTTTTTTTTTTTTCCACCACCGACGGATTCAAAAGTTAGGGGTGCTGTTTATAAGAACGTTATTTACAGTACCTCGCTGCGTTCATTCTAGCTAGCTATACTTTTAGCTTCTAATAGAATTAAAACAAGTAAACATATCAGAGAAGCGACCATACTGCATGCACATAAATGCTTTCTCGTGAAAATGTAGTATGATTATCAAACTTGACAGGATAATTACCGTATTTTCCGCATTATAAACCGCGGCCGATTATAAACCGCACCCCCAACTTTTGACACTTGATTGAGAAAAAAAAAATCCAGAGGAAAAAAAAAAATCCAGAGGAAAAAAAAGAAGAAAAAAATACAAGCAGATTTAAGACAATGATTTCAACTGCACGCTGATTTCTAGAGTTTGCCAGCTTTGTTTGATAATGCTCCATGAAAAAGGAGCGAGAGAAATAAATTGTAATTTTTAATTAGGGAAAGAAACCAATCCTCACATTCTTCCTAATCACGTCGCGCACACACACAAACATAGTGTCATACCATTGATACCAAGGAGGTATTCCTGGCTTGGTCATACAGCCAGCTACATGTAATAGCAGAACTCATGACACGATCATACTCGTATCTCAGTCAACTACAAAATGTCTGAAAAATTACAAAACAGACCAAGTACCTGTTTGTGTCAATTTACAGTTTTCTGTAGAAAATACGCCGAAAATATTCTTTATTTATATCCAATAAATGCCACAGAATTTACAGTACTTTTAAGAGAATCAACGGCCCGATCAATGGTCACTAGAAAAGTTGGAATTTTGTTTCCCTCCCTGGCCTCCTTTTATCGAGCGTACCCAATTACAACCGCGCGCGCGTATTCTTAGAAGGGAGAGAGGGGGAACAATAGACCAAGGGAGCGTTTCATCAAGTGTTTTGTCAGTGATTTTTATCCACAAATTTGTTCTCAGCCAATCAGATGCAAGGATTGCAGTAGCTTATAACAGTTGTCCGTAAAAATCACTGACAAGACACATGGTGAAATGCTCCCCGGCCCTGGAGGCGTCATGTTGTGACCCAGTTCATGCATGAGATAAACACACGTGGCCTGCATGCCCTACAGTGACCTCGTGTTTGTTTACTCTGGTCATGAGTCTGGCACTCTCTCCCATGCTCTCTCCCTCTCTTTCTCGAGGTCAACTATAGTGGCCATTGTGTAATTTACGAGTGTCGTAAATCTTCAAACACTGGTCTTCTAAGGAGGAATTTAAAGGGGCCAGTTAACTTGATATTAAATATAAATTGTGTTAAATTATTGGATGCAGAGGAAATTTATGGTCTTATAGCCTGATATTTAAAGGGGAGGACCCAAGTCGAAATGAAATAGGGTAAAAAATACAAAAAAATTACCAACGGAAATATATTTTTTCCCTATTTTTTCCTATTTTTATTTCAAGAAAATAGGATAAAACTAGGAAAAAAATAGTTTGTCAAAAATATTTTTTTCCTATTTTTTTCCTATTTTGTATAGCGTAGAGATAGCTACTTGTAATAGGATAAAAATAGGATTGAAACACATTTTTCCTATTTTTTCCCCTATTTTTCCCTATTTTTCTTCCAAGAAAATAGGATAAAACCAGAAAGAAAATAGTGCTTCGAAATTATTCCGGAAATAGGAAAAAAACAAAAATAGGATTAAAGTAGGTGAAAACTAGGTAGAAAATAGTGGGAGATGGAAAATAGGAAAAATATAGAAATAAAATAGTGGAAAACTAGGCAGAAAATAGGATAAAATAGGAGGAAATAGGAATTGAATAATGGGAAACTACAGAAAAAATAGGACAAAAACAGGAATAAAATAGTGGAAAACTAAGCAGAAAATAGATTGAATCTAATTGAGAAAATGCAATGTAATAGGGAAAAATCTACAAAACCAATAAGAAAATAATTAACTATAAGATTAATATAAGAAGAAATGCTGTGGGTGTCTACAGGAACAATCACATGACATTATTAATTATTATTTTATTAATCCTATCTTGTAATCATATCCTATCCTCTCCTACTCTTATAAATCCTATAGCCTACATCCTATGTCCTATACCTAGCTACTAAGCAATTGTATCACATTCATTATATATAGGGACATAGTTGTAGTGCTATAAAAAAAATGGTTACTGACTAGATTACACTTTTATTATTAAAATTGATTTACACTTTTATTAATGAAATATGAAAATGCCTTTTGAAATTGTGTACAACATTACAATAGTTTAATGTAAGTAAAATTTCTATCAAAGTTCAAATCTTAATCCCAAATCTAAATGTATTTATCTATTTCCACTAGTTTTCATATTTTAGATTGTTATTCATGAATATTCATGATTGATTAGGACCTATAGAAACCAATAGTTGGGAAACTAGAATAAAACTAGTGCTGGAAAAGATAAAGTTTGGAAAATATGATAAAACTAGTGTTAGCAAAAGTACAGAAGTCAGGAAACTAGAATAAAACTATAGTGCTGGAAAAAATAAAGTTTGGAAAATAGGATAAAACTAGTGCTGGATCATGGGGAAAGATAAAAGTTTGGAAAATAGTACAAAACTAGTTTTAGAATAATGAGAAAACTAGGATGAAACTAGAGCTAGTCTGAAAAATAGGATAAAACTATTTTTTTGACAAAAATGAAAAGTGCAAAAACTAGGGAAAAAATAGTCCGGAGAGAAATGAGGTCTAAAAAATAGGAAAAAATCAGAAAATAGCCTCAAAATAGGCCTATTTCTATTATATTTTCCATGGGAAATAGGATAAAAATAGGTCTATTTTCCTGAAATAGGAATAAAATAGGTGAAAAATAAAAAAATAGCCTAAAATTACTTCCATTTTCTTCCTATTTCCGAGGGAAATACAATAAAAATAGGCCTATTTCCCTGAAATAGGAAGAAAATAGGTGAAAAATAAAAAAATAGCCTAAAATTACTTCCATTTTCTTCCTATTTCCGAGGGAAATACAATAAAAATAGGCCTATTTCCCTGAAATAGGAAGAAAATAGGTGAAAAATAAAAAAAATAGCCTAAAATTACTTCCATTTTCTTCCTACTTCCGAGGGAAATACAATAAAAATAGGCCTATTTTCCTTAGAATAGGAATTAAATAGGGAAAAAATAAAAAATAGCCAAAAAATAGATCTAATTTTTCATATTTTCCAAAGAAAATAGGAAAAAAATAGGCCTATTTTCGTTTAAATAGGAATAAAATAGGGAAAAAATAGGGAAAAAATATATTTTCACACTTCCGAAAACTACTGGGGGACTACCATTTATTAACTTGGTTCTAAATGTGAAAACGAGAGATGTGAGTGAAGAAGAAAAAAAAGGAATCAAAGGAATTATGAATTTCTGTTACATGTGTGATTTCTTGAAATTCATCGATATATGTTTATAGGGAGGGGGCAAATAAGAGAAGAAAGACAGAGAAAAAGAGTGACAGAGAAAAAGAGTAACAACAAAAAGAGTTATTTCAATGTGCTATGTAATTGATGACCCATTCAGAAATAGATAAATAAATAAATAAATAATGAATTCTGTTTCATGTGTGATTTCTTGAAATTCATCGATATGTTCAGAGGGAGGGGGGGGGGGGGTCAAATAACTTTTTATATCCTAGCTTGGCCATAACGGCATCATCAAAGACATCTTGTCATCCAACAAAAGTACAAAAATCAGACAATGCTCATACACGGATACGAAGTGACTCAATAAATACACAGCCTAAAAAATATCCTCCAAGGCTTTAAATATTGATTTTCTATTCAATTGGCTGTAAGCTAGGGCACAATAGAGGGCTCCTATTCAATGTCTGGGTCATCAGCTCAGTTACTAAGCTTCCTATTGAGTATTGTTCAAGCTGTGAAGTTACCAGTGGGACCAAATCTGGGTCAGCAAACAATACTTGTTTTTTAAGAACTATAGGCATGGGTATTGTCTCGCTGTTTTAATAATGAAAGGGACAAAATCACAGCGGCTTTGTAAGGTCAGGGGGCGTAAATTTTGCACGCAAAATGTTGTGATTACCGGCCGGTACCCCAGCCTTTTTCTACGCGGCTGCTGCGGCGGAGACACTGACTGTGTGCCCGCTACTCGCGCTGATTCTGTTGAAGCATCGTTCAGGAAAAATAACGACGACAAAGAGAGATACATGATGCAAAAAAGTAAGTTTTATTTCATCATCTTGACAAAGACAAGTAGAGACGACATTAAAAAATGATTGACAATCGTTAGACTGAGAAATCTGGTCAAAATGTTGGGTTTTGTAATGATTAATTTCCTTATATCCGTGTACTAACCGCCCCTCCTTTTTGGGAGATTTTCCAGAAGGAAAAACCAGCGGTTTATATTCCGGAAAATACGGTAAGTGAGAAAAAAAATTGTCATGAATAAAAAACGATTTGCAGAGCCACACTGCTGAGTCAAATATAATCTGAGCGAGCCATGCCATTATTGGTACATGTTACTGGCATCTTGAAACGACGCAGCTCACCTCCATCCTGACAGGCGCCACTGCACTGCACTACATAACTCTCCTCGTGACCCACGCCAGCAAGAAGGCGGGCTGAATTGCACATCCATGTTACTTAACGAGACGCACTTGTGCAATTTTACATCCGGGAATTTTGTCAATGTATTGAGGTACGCGCGTGCACGCAACATGACCATCGCCTTTTAACCTGCAACATTTGTAAGCCGAGGTGCGAAGCAGCGGACCGAATCATTCAACGTTCGTGAGTGTGCGAATCACTACCCGCTGTTCAAAGGCTCGGTGCTGCAGCTCCGTGACCGATCTTATAACGCACGCTACCGACAGCCGGATGCGGGGGATTAGCTCTGTGTGGTGTTTTACCGTGAGCTTGAAATCTCTGACTGGTACTGTACATGTAGTGCTTACATGTAATTCTTACTCAAAAGACTTTTAATCTCTAATTAGTCGGCAATGTGGTAAAACTTTTAGATCTTTCATGAAATCAGTACTACTTCTTGGCCGTTGTAGAATCTATTTGCAATATTTCTTCAAATAATCTTTTCAAAATATTGTTCAGAATATTTAATTAAGTACTACAGTAGATTTTCATTCCGTACTCAATCAGGGCATTTTACCAAGCATAATAATGCTTCATAAAGTTCATGGAATAATAAAAGCTATATTCCCATACGTTGATCAAAATGTACGTCGCGTTATTATGTTTTGTCATGAAAATAGGTTATAACCAGATATTTACAGCAATAAATCGATGTATATACCTATTTGCTAGTTTTCCAAACTATGCCGTCATTCGAGAAAAACTAAGTCTAAAACGCGCATGCCCCTGCCCGCGCGCGCGTACTCCCCGTCCACCAATATAATCACGCAGCCGCCATACTCTTCCTCTTCCTCTTCCTTTCTCGCCCGTCAGTGAAGTGACATCTATGAGCTAAGTCTTAGCCTAAATTGCGAGATTTTTACCTCCAAAAGCGTTTTTGGTTGCTATTCGCAATAACAATCCCGTTCACCAAATTCACACACTCATTTTGGTGTATCGGACTTTTCATAAGTCAACCTCCTTCACGGTCTTTTTAATCAAATTAAATTGCCGTTTTTCTTCCCCTACTGGGCATTACACACAGACGGTGTGCTAGTACACTGTGTCAGGGCTCTTCCCCGTGTATGTAGGTGGTTGATACAACGCGCTTAGACAAGCGGTTTTTCTCAGAACGATTGGTTAGTCTCCGTAACAGGAGTTTATTCCCACTCCGTATTGTGAGTTGGTTGTTGCCTTTTTTAGTTCTATATATTGTTTGATTGTCTTTAATTTTCAGCAATGTCGAAGTCTCCGTCTACGGCTAGTGTTTCCCCGGTGGGGACTCGACTAGCTTTGGGAGGGTTGGCTGCGAGAGGTTCATCTCGCACCACCGTTATCTTCCCTGGAGCTTCGACTGTAGGTAAGTTAGGGCCTACCTCGTGTACGGCTCGCCCCGTTATGAGTTCGCCGTCTATCTTGACGACCAATTCATGCGGGGAAAACATGCGAGAGAGTGAGTGTTGTGACTCGGCCAATACCTCTCTCGAAGATAGAGACTTGTATAACGGTGGGAGTGAGTGCCTTAGGCCAATACCTCTCACCGATAAAACTCTGGGTGTTACCCCAACCCACAGTTCGTCTCGCTCGAGCATCATTCCTCGCTCCCTAGCCATAGGTGTGTTTGCTGAGGGGTCGGCTCCTTTTGTCTCTCCGCACGCTTCTAATACAAGCAAGGCGGGAAGAGTAAAAAGAGTCGTGATCTTCCTAATGTACCAAATACAGGGCTTACTACGGAAGCGGTGCCCGTTTCAAAGGGTAAAGGGAGCGATAATCATGCTCACCTGCCCAAGAAACCTAAGCGCCAGAGTACTGCCCAGCCAGCCGGCGGGGCGGACTCTCTCCCCTTGACATCGACTGTGTGTTCACCTCATGTGTCAGGGGGGGCCAAGAAGAAGAGTGTTAGCCCCCAGGGGGCGACTACTTCTTCTGAGTCGGGCGTCTCCCATGAACTTCTGAATTATCTGAAGATCATAGTGGAGAGGAGTGGTTGGTCAGACTCTGTGTCCGTACCCCCCACCACGCCTGACTCCAACCCCTCCCCCCAAGGGGGAAGGGGGGATACCTGTACCCGCCCCGACCGAGGTCCGGTTTCGGATACCGGTTTTCCGGGTCCCGAACCGGATCCGGTTGCTTTCCTCAGGTATCCGGCTCAGTGTGGTTGGGTTCCAACACACAGGAGTCTTGCCGCCCCACTTCGGGCGTCTCCCGACCACATTCAGCTTTTGATCGTCCGGTCGGGGCTGCTCCCATTCCAGCGGCACTTGGTGCTCCGCCTGGGGAGGAATCCTGGGACTGCCTAAACCATCCTTCTTGGGATCAGGCTTCACAGTCGGGATTCTCGGAGGATGATGCCTCTTCACAGGCTGAGGTTACACCCCAGACCAATCGGTCCTTGGCGGTAGATACTCAAGCCCTGCTGGAGAAATATCTTCCCGACACGTATTTACTGAGTCGGGCCGATTAGGGACATCTGTCTCTCCTTTTCCAAGGGCATCCCTCTTACGGAGGACTTTAAGCGAGTCTACAATGACTTCGCCTCACAGCCTCTTTCCCTTCTTGGTAGGGCTCGTCCCTTGGCCAGGGATTTCACCTTCTCTAAACAGGACACTTGCGATTTCTTACGAGAAAGTCTTGTTCCAGTGACCTCCTACATGTAGGTGGAAGGCTTGGTGTCAACTTTAAGATTGCACCTTACGCCAAAACGGAGAAGTTCCCGTCCTTGATGGAAGCTCATTCCAGGACTGGCCTAAGACTGACTGCCTACTTGGGTATGCTCCTTTCCCTTCGCCGTGGTTCGGCCCGCAATTCGCGGTGAGTTTGATGGTGCGCCCCGAGCGTTGGAGGAGAGGGTTGGAGGCCGTCTTCAGTACTTTCTTCCCACCTGGGAAGAAATTACCGACGACAAATTCGTGCTCTCCATTGTGCGAGGAGACTTCTGCATAAAGCTCGCAGAGCCCCGCCCACACGGAGCCATCCGCCGCAACCCCCCTACACTATCGCCCCCCTTTCTAGAGCACATCTCCACCGAGATTCATGAGCGGCTGGAAAAGGGTGCGATCGAAAGGGTAAGAGACCACCCCCATCTGTGTCTCTCCCCTATCTTTATAATTCCCAAACGCTCGGGGAAGCTCAGAATGATCTTGAATATGAAGGTCATAAATACCTTCATACCAAGAGAGTGTTTCCGCATGGAAACCTTGGCCTCGATTCTTCCGGCGATCAGACCGTCAGATGTGGCCATTTCGGTAGACTTGAAAGATGCTTACTTTCACACACCGATACACCCTTCTAGGGTAGGGCGGCCATTGTTCGGACCAGGTGGTCTCGGGGGACTGATCACATCTGTGCACCTTGCCCCACATCAATGTGTTGGAATTGATGGCAGTCTTCATGTCTCTCCGCCATTTCGAGAACATGATTGTAGGTCGCTCCGTCCTGATTTTGGCGGACAACACCACTGTTGCTGCCTACATCAACCGACAGGGCGGGACTCGTTCCTCTACCCTGAACGATCTGACCGCCAAACTTTGGAAGTGGTGTCGGTCTCACCGAGTGATTCCGATCGCCTCCTATGTGCCTGGGCGGGACAATCTGATTGCAGATTTTCTGTCCCGGGGCATGTGTCTTCCCTCCGAGTGGACACGAGGTCTTCGATTACCTCAGTTCAGTCTGCGCCCCTCTAGAGATAGACCTGTTTGCGACATCTCTCAATCATCGCCTCCCGAGATACTGCTCTCGAGTGCGAGATCCGGAAGCTTGGGCCCTTGATGCGTTCTCCCTTCAGTGGGAGAACTTCCGGGGTTACGCCTTTCCGCCGGTCTCCTTAATTCCTTAGGTCCTGGGGAAGATTCAGGAGGATCAGGCGTGGGTTCTGCTCATAGCGCCTTGTTCGCCGAGGAGACCTTGGTTTCCTCTTCTTCTGTCTCTGCTGGACGGTCGGCCTCTCTCCCTTCCCCGGAGAGCAGACCTCATAGCTCAGCCCCTATCGGGGATCCTCCACCATCGTCCAGCGGCTGTACATTTGACCGCCTGGCCTCTGTCGGGGAGGATGCGAGGACGGCAGGACTCTCAGAGAGAGCCTCCCAGTTCATAGTCCAGAGCAGAAGAGAATCTACCCGAGCTGTTTACAACTCGAGATTAGAAGCCTTCCATGCTTGGTGTGGGGAGAAGGGATTTTCTTCCCGTTCTGCCCCGGTTGGTGCTATTGCGGATTTCCTGATCGCCCTTTTCGATACGGGCAGATCCCTCTCTACCATTCGTGATTACCGTTCCGCTATTGCTGCGGTTCACCTTGGTTTTTCTGATGGTTCGGGAGTTTCGAACTCTCCCTTCTTGACTCATTTGCTGAGGTCGTTCTTTTTGAAACGGCCAGCGAATCGCCAGTTGACTGCTGCGTGGAGCCTTCCTTTGGTTTTGGACGCCTTGGCCAAACCGCCCTTTGAGCCGTTGTGCAAAGCGTCGTTACACCATCTCTCGATTAAGACTGCCTTTCTCGTCGCTATTGCTTCTGGGCAGAGGATAGGCACTATTCGGGCATATCAGATGGGAAAGGCAAGGTGTACGTCTTGTCCCTCGACCTTCGTTTATTGCCAAGAATCAGACGGATTCTTCTGGCTCAATTGAAGTGTTCTTGAGTCCTCTGTCAGAATTCTCTTCTGTCAAGGAGGATAAATCTTGGTGCCCTGTTAGGGCTCTCAAATGGTACTTGGATAGGACTAAGGTTTTTTGTAAGGATGATCAGCTCTTTCTCATTTCCCGTCATCCTTATTCCCCAGCATCACGGGAGACTATCTCCCGTTGGATTGTCGAGGCTATCCAAGCTGCGGGTTCGGAGGCTCTCCTGTCTGAGAATCCTCCAAGAGCGCACGATACTAGGAGTGTTTCTACTTCCTGGGTGCTTTTTCAGGGTATTCCTTTGGAAGACATTCTGCGGGCTGCCTTTTGGCGTTCCCCTACTTCCTTCACATCCTTCTATCTTAAGGATGTTCCTTCGGGTGAGGTTAGATTTGCTACCTCTGGTTTGAGAGCTGCTTCGTCTTCCCTTTCTGCCCCGCGTTAGTTCCTCCCGTCCTGGGACATGCCACCCGGGTTTTTATCTGTGCTATTCTAGCAAATAGGTAGATACATCGATTTATTGCTGTAAATCAAGAAAATTATAACTAATTTTGTTATTTACTATATAAATCTATGTATCTACCTATGTCCCTCCCTCCAGCCCCTCTCCTTGTCTGACATCATGTCCTAGATCTGTCTCTGACTGCTCGGAAGAGGAAGAGTATGACGGCTGCGCGATTATATTGGTGGACGGGGAGTACGCGCGCGCGGGCAGGGGCATGCGCGTTTTAGACTTAGTTTTTCTCGAATGATGGCATAGTTTGGGAAACTAGCAAATAGGTAGATACATAGATTTATATAGTAAATAACAAAATTAGTTATAATTTTCTTGATTATAAATATGTTTCAAAGATTAATATTTAGGGGAGTAACTTCTATTTGATTATGCACCTGTATATTTCAATTTCTATGAATAGTGAAATAATTCGAAATACTCCATAAAATAGATTATATATTTCATATTGAAGGGAAGCAAGCCATTATAACCATAACCAAATGATATATGTAATGCTATTTTATAAATTTAATATGCCATTATGTCACCAATGTCATATTTATAATTGTTCTGCTTAATCCATTCGCGACATTGATTTTCTAAAAATGGATCATGACGACCACTCTTCAAAGACGGCAACAAGCGCAGTACATGCTCTTGCAAGTCTAGGAACACGACACTCACCAAAAGGGACATGCAGTTTGAGAGGGACTGTTCCCAAGCTAAATATGCCTGTGATTTACACCATTCAATTGAAATGAAATCTTTATGAAAGCTATCATTTAGTAAAGTAATCTGTTATATTCTGAAATAGTGATACAATGTACTTTTTATATTTTTATTTATTTTCGTTTGTCTGTCATTCTTGAAAGTGCATGCCCATTTCAAAGTGGAATCATCTATTCTAGTCATTCATGCTGGCACAGCGTGATTTTGGATTCGTCGACTCTGTACAGGGGGGGTTGAAAAATGACACCCCGAGCAGTAAGGGATCGAGTCGGATAAAGTCACAAAATGAGAGAAGTAATATCTTTACTTACATGCAGAATCTGAAAAGTTTCGTATTATTAGCAAACTGACCTTGCTAAAAAATTTTATGAGTCTGTGATTTTGTCCCCAATTTATCATTCATCCTGTCCCAAAATGGTATAGCTACTCGAAGGACCACAACTATCGATAGCTTGTGTTATTTTTAGCCCAAGGAAAAAATAGCGTGGGAATTGGAAAGGGAGATATGCCAGGAATGTGATTCATCGCGCAGTACAGAGCCAGTGTGTACGTGTATTTTTGCCTGTGTGTGTACTGCGCAATAGTCTGTCATCTAGTCATTCATTTGGAAATTCTTGAAAATAGTTCTTTGATTATCAGATTGAACGTGTTGGAGTTGAATATAATGGTGTTATATTATGTAGCAATAATAACAATTGAATGTTTGAACTACCAGAAACCTTATATTACAACAGAAAATACAAGCAAAAAATAAATATAGTATTACCCAGGACTGGTAATTCTAAACTACTGCAGCCCACTGGTAAACGTTGCCTAGTGACCAAGAATGACTCATTTACTCAACAACCCTTTCTCGGTAATGTAAACAATAACACTGTTGGAAATAGATAATATTATGCTGAATCGAGGAGTTATCACAGACCTCCTTGCTTGGCCGAATAATGACCCCAAAGCACAAGATTTACATTGGTGAATAAATTAAATTGTAGCTCTTACTTGATTATTCTTGAAACTGTAGAAATAAATATTTTTACTGGTTGGTTGGTTCCCCTAACTGCCTAAGCAGTAGCAGTGGCCATTCAAAGGGGATATCAAGAGGCACATCTCCCCCAATAAATTTTGCCATATCCAGGTCATAACTTTGTGTGTCCCCACCCTTGAAAAAATTCTTCTAAAAAAAATATTTTATTATTGAAACATCCCTCCCCGAAAACTTGATTAGACGTGTCAGAGAGCGTTGCGTGGTGAGGAAAAAAAAATGTTAGCAATTTGTATTCAGTGTTCAGTCATGTCAGTGTTAGTAAATGTATTCATGTTCTTTCTTTACATTGCAATTGTTTTTTTTTCTTTTTCATCGGGCTTGGATAAAATAAAAATGACAAAATAAATTGGATCTCGACTTCAAAATGACATGCATGCGAGGCACAGAGCTAACTCACTCAACCACGCTCCGGCATGCATCACAGTCACACAACAAAGTCACACTCAAACTTATACTGGCGTACATTCGGCGAGCCTCAGCCACCAGACAAATTTTGCAAATCCACACGAATATTTTTAAAAAATACATACAGTTGTTGTATATATTTTACAACTCCGAAACCCACTCAAACAGACATGAATGAGTTATAAACTAACTCAAAGCTCAAATGACAGGACCGTAAGTAACCCAAAGAAAAAACTTCAACGAAATGACAGGCATGACTACCGTACGGTAGTCTGTATTCACAACATAGACAAATGCCATTCACAACACACGCGAACACTTGCGAGCGCGATAGACTCACTCACGTCGAACAAACTCACCAGATTTTCACCGAAAACGATTAAAATTACGTACTACACGTCCACCAGGATAAAATAAATCACAAAAACTTCCACAACAAAGTGGACAAAACCGGGGGAAATAAACAGAAATGCACAGAAGATAAGAAATAGATGAGAAATTAGACGTGCTAGGCTAGCCTGAATCTAACTGAAAAGTCTGAAGTTGTAGATAAAAAAAAAGGATCGCGATAGCCGCTATCGATTTCCCCTTGTTGCTAGGATACATTGGCTAGGAACAATAGATATGAATATTCATTGCAGGCTCGTACAGATTTGAAGTGAAATGTCCAATAATGGGTCTTCTAAAATTCATAAACCTGAAATAGATTTTTGGTGAGACGAAGTAAGGAGTGTTCTGATTGGCCAAAATATTTCTGCATCGGCAGGCGAAGTTTGGGGTCACAAAACGTTCTAGTTTTCTTGTAAACAAGGCAAACCACATAATGTGGTCACTCTGTCGCGAGTGGGTTAATATGTGGATGTTTATGTAAGCTATTTACTGTTCAAGCAAAACAAATATCCATGTTGAATACATTGGACCAATAAATATTATACTATATTTTTTCAACATCAAATCTGTGTGTGTCAGTAATTAATTCTGAACACAACAAACCATTGTGCATCTCACCTGCCATTCCCAACAACCTTTTGCTATCCATTGTCAATAATAATGCATTATCCTCAAGAAATTTATTAGCTCATGCTTGTACTCAGGCTATATTGATTTACATGTTATTGCATGCGTGCACCCTCATAAAATCTTTCATGAACTTTAAAGAAATTGAGACTATTTTCATAATATTGTACATGTATTCATCATCATTCAAGTTTTATACATGTACATATTTTTAACCGTCAAATTACCATTCTTGTATTGGTACAGGACAGAGCCGATGTCTTTGATCTTTGGGGACTGCTGCAAACCACCAAAGTCTTCAGTACCTCCACAGACAAGGGTTACAACACACAAACCAGAAACTCCTAGCTGTTCCACTGAGACCAACTTGATGTCACCTACAATCAGTCCAGGCTCAAATCATTTGTCCTCTACAACCAGAGTTCTAGGTGAATCTCTGAATCGGAGGAGGTCATGCTTGTACTGCTACAGACCAATGTGTCCATCTCCAGTCATGAAGCAGAATGGCAGGCCAGCAGAGACTTCACTCCCTCCACAGACTAAGGTTAGGATACATGGTTACAAGTATTTTGTTGAAATACCTATATCATATATTTAAGACGTGTAAACTAAAGAGAGTCAGTTTCTTGACTTAAAATTTCTGGCATGTTAGATCTTGGTGAAGCCAAGATACATATCAGATTCCATAGAAGCCTATTGTAATTTGGGGTTGGAAAAACATGATTCTGTACTCATCTTTACTCCTTGCCAAAAAAATTAGATATCAAAGGAGCACCAAATATGTGTATATGGTCAAAAACAAGTAACCAATTATATCACTAAGAAAAAAATGAAGTTGGTGAGTATTATGTCTGAGTAATTTTCAGAGTATCATGCTTATTAAACTTTGGACATTGCATGTTTATAGTAATACATGTACACAGTGAAGGTGTATATAGGCCTATATACAAAAACATCACTTTAGATTACTTTTCATAACTTGTTCAGGTTATATGGAAATCATGTTGTTGGACAAAAATTGAGAATTTATATCATCAATATGCAAACAAAATAATTGGTGAGTTGACCAAGTTGCCAATATGTCTAGTGGTTTTTTTGCTAGTTTTTCATTTCACTTAAAAATTCATAACTTTTTTATTATTTCTTCTCATTTCCTCAAATCCTTTTTGATGTGTTTGTGTGATGTTTCTGCTTCCATAAAAATCAAGTAATTCTTAGACCACACTTCCCCTCTTATTTGCAGGATTTCATGCCTGGCTCATCATGCTTTTCCAATGGAGTGAGTTTCCGTAGAAGCATGACATTTTACACAGTGGGTGGATTCTGTCATCTCTATCTGCCAATGATTCTCCTGATGAGAGCTGGTGATATAGAAACTAATCCAGGACCAGAATGGTAGGCGAAAAATGAGTTTATATCTTTTTCAGTAAAATGGGGGTAAAAAGGACACCAAGGTGAATGGCGACAATACATGGAGGTGGAAAGAGAAAACTTTCTGATAAAATATTTTCTCCAGTAATAATAAGGGTTCTTTCAATTAATATTTTGAAATTTGTCTGCATTTTAACAATTTTAAGGAAAATTATTTCAGAATACTTCTCCAGTCGTTTTTGGTATTTATCCCAAGGTCCCTATTATCCAATATTTCCATTACTTTCGACAATGACAGATGTTGACCAGCACTGTACATTTATTCTGTAGAGCACTGGATTATTTGGGGGCATCACGTAGGACCCCCTCCCCCCACCTGACCCTCTATGTCACTATATTCATTTAATATTACAATTTATGTGTAGTCGTTCTTGCAAGCACATTGCAAACACAAGTGAATATAATATCGTTGGAAACTATGATATTGTATTTTATTTCGTAAGTTCGGTACGAGAATTCAGCCAATAGCTGGCTGAATCGAGTCACGTGAGAGGCCGTTCCGCGCGCAAAACCGTCATCATCGTTTCCAATCGCAGGACCGTCAAGACGTGAAAAAATTCTTGGGGAATTTTCTCGAGTTTTTATCAATTTACCATGGCAGAATCAAAGGATAAAAAGAAAAAATCGACAGATAAGGAGCTGGGTGAGCCTCAGGCAAGCCCTGCTCAGGAGTCCAGGAAGAAACAGACTACCAAAAAGACTTCGGACTCGAGTAAGCCGAAACCTGTCCAGCCCACGAGGAAGACCGCGGCAAGCTCTTCCGGCGGAAAGCCCCAGGCTCCTCCGCCCGCGGTGCAGGGGAAGGCGAAGCCTGACCCTCCCGCTCAAGCTACGACGGCCGCTCCGGCCGTGCCTCCGCCACCGGAGGTGGTTCACCCCGGGTTTGACACGCGACTGAGCAGACTTGATTCCATGTTCTAGAGGGTTATTGAGCATGTTGAGTCGTTGGATCGTCCTCAGAAACGGACCCATCAACCTGCCCAGGATGACAACATGAGCATTTTCAATGAAGCTGAAGACGTTGAACGCGAGGATTGTGTTGAATCCTGTCGTAATTTTAGCCCTTGTGGACGATCGCCCGCTATTATTGATCTTGCTGATAACGGTAGTGTTGCTAACTTCATATCAAGCCATCGCCCTGATCGTACTGGTCGTGATTATGATGACGCTGAAAGCGTTTTTTCCATGGGCATGGCTGATTAAGCTGATAGTCGGGGAAGAGATAGGGACAAAGCTGCCGAGAATAAAATTCCAATAATGGCCCAAAAGTTTGCTTCCCCGACGGGAATTGGGGAGCCCCTCAACGAGGAACTAGCAGACACCATCACTTTCATGATGGGTCAAAAACTGGACAAGAAAACAACTAGAGGAGGCCGCTGACTGCTACTTATGTCCAGCAAATTGTTTCCCTTTGGAAACTCCGAAAGTCAATCCCACTATCTGGGAAAGCATAACGACGAGCACACGTCGCCAGGACTTAAAGTTGCAGATGATACAAACGTCCCTTTTGAAAGGGATTAATGCTCTTGCTTACTCACTCCCTACTAGTACTGACTCCTCAGACATATCAGAGGAACAACAGGATGCTTTGGCATTACTTTGTGATGCAAATTTCTCTCTTAACTGCATGAGGAAAGATTGTATTAAACCCGACATGAACTCTGCTTTCCACCATCTCTGTAAACCACAACATAAGGTGACAAAGCTACTCTTCGGTGATGACTTGGGGCGTCAAGTCAAGGAAATAAGTGAAGAAAGGAAGATGATGTCTGGTATCATGAGACAAAAATCCATTTCTAAGGACCAACATCGCTCCCACCCCTACAAGAAACATGAGTCCTCACGCGGTGCGAATCCTTACCATGCTTACCCCGGTTCCAACCGTCAACCAGGGCAGGATGACCGTCGGTCAAACATGTCAAATCAGAGACATGATACCTCTGCCGGTCAGCCTTTTTTAGGCAAGACTTGGGCCCGAAGGGGAAATCCAGAGATCGAGACCCTCCACACACTTTCACCCCCACAGCTGCAGCGACGAAGGACAACAGCAAATACCAATCCCACCACAGGCAGAGCCAGTGGAAGAGATATAAACTCACCACCTGAATCGGACAAGGTAGGTGGCAATACAATCGATATCGTCGGAGGTCGTCTGAAGCCATTTCTTCCCATGTGAAAAAAGATTACAAATGACCCCTTTATTTTACAAGCTGTTCAAGGTTATATTATAGAGTTTGATACTGAAAAATTTCCCCCTATACGGGAAAAAACGCTTTACCCTTACAAGCGGAAGGCAGAAGAGATTACTAAAATTGATTGCGAGATCCAATCTCTAGAGCAGAAAAATGTCATTGAGAAATGTGAACATGAACCTGGGGAATTCATTTGAGAAATCTTCACGAGACCTAAGTAGAATGGTGGGGTGCGACTTATCAGACTTGTCAGACTTGAATAAAAGTGTAAAGTACCAACATTTTAAGATGGACAGCATTCATTCTGCTATGACCCTTCTTTCACATGGGTATTATCTGGCTTCAGCAGACCTCCGAGATGCCTATTATTCAATCCCCATTCACCCTCTTTCTCGCAAATACTTTTTCTTTTGGGATGGGGAATTGTGGCAATTCAAAGCTCTACCTAACGGCCTTTCCTCGGCTCCACGCCTCTTTACGAAAATCCTCAAACCAGTGCTATCATATTTGAGATTGCAGGGCCACACAGTACTTGCTTACCTGGATGACACGTTAATAGTGGGAAAGAATTTTGTGGATGCAAACATGGCCGTTCAGGCTACAACTACTTTGCTAAAAGAACTCGGATTTATAGTTCACCCAGAAAAATCTGTCCTAGACCCATCTTTTGAGTTAGACTTTCTGGGGTTCCATCTTAGCACAGATAACATGCGCATTACACTCCCGAGTCAAAAGAGGGAAGATATTAAAGAAGCCTGCACGTATTTGCTTACCAAACAGAAACCACGCATCCGAGAGGTCGCCAGAGTGATAGGCAAGATAGTAGCTGCCTTGCCAGCAGCACAATATGGGCCCCTTCATTACAGATACTTAGAGATTGACAAAATTAGGGCGCTTAAAAGAAGTGCCGGTCATTTTGATCGTCGCATGACTCTCTCCCATAGAGTGAAGGCAGAACTTACCTGGTGGGTGTCCCATGCACATTTGGTGTCGAATCCTATGTACAGAAAGAAAGCGTCGGTCGAAATCCGCACAGATGCCAGTGGCCAAGGATGGGGGGCCACTGACCTAACATTTAAGGCAGGGGGTAGATGGAATGCGGAAGAGCTAAGAAGGGCCGCAACAAATGAAATTAACTATCTAGAGATGTTGGCAGCAAGCTTGGGACTCAAAAGCTTATGCTCAGATATGAGGAATACACACATATTGCTAAGATTAGATAACAATATGGGTGGTGTTAAGTCCAAAGCATGTAATGAAATGGCTTTGCAAATTTGGGACTGGTGTAGTAAGAGAGGTATATGGATAACTGCTTCCCACGCGGCTGTAAGAATACGGAAGCAGATTCATTGTCTCGCAAGTTCAACGAAAACATAGAATGGATGTTGAATAAGTCCGTGTTTGCCCTAATATCTGAGAAATACGGCCTACCAGACATAGACCTATTTGCTTCAAGACTCAATGCCCAGTTACCTACCTATATCTCCTGGATGCCTGACCCAGGGGCATGGACAGTAGACGCATTCACTGTCGACTGGGGCGCCTTCAAATTTTATGCTTTTCCTCCTTTCTGTTTAGTGGCAAAATGCCTCCAAAAGATCCGGGAAGACAAAGCGACAGGGATTGTAATTGTCCCAAATTGGCCCACACAGCCATGGTTCCCCCTACTATGTACCATGTTATGTGAAGAACCTTGGGAACTTCCTAATCAAAGACCCTTGCTAACCCAACCTGTCACGGGCAGACCCACCCTCTCACTCATCTTTCTCTTTTGTGTTGCAGAGTTGGAGCAGCCATTTCATAGCTCAAGGACACTCAGAAGAGACTGCCAGCATAATGTCCGCTGGATGGAGACAATCTACTAAACAGCAATACATGGTTTACATAAGGAAATGGAAAAAGTTTTGTTTGGAACGTCAATTAAATTGGACCCATACAAAGGTGGGGAAGTTGTTTATGTTTTTTAATTCCTTGTACAAGAGTGGAGCAAGCTACAGTTCCATTAACACAGCCAGGAGTGCTTTAGCTTCAATCGTGATTTTGGATGATGAGAGATATACCATTACAACACACCCATGGATCATTCGATACTTTAGAGGCATTACATCCTCCGTACCCCTACCCTGAGATATACCTTCATTTGGGATGTAGGAAAGGTGCTGAATTATCTTCGTAATGTAACTCCAGCACACAAATTATCCTTGTGCCAATTAACACTCAAACTATGTACCTTACTTGCCCTTGTCACAGCGCAGAGGACACAGACATTATCGTTCTTATCTCTTAACAACACGAAAGTGACCTCAGACTGCGTTGAAATAGCTGTGACAGAATTACTCAAACAGAGTCGCCCTGGGGATATTGGTGCAAAATTGACACTCAAAGCTTTGCCTGGAGACAAGAAACTCTGCATTGTGCACTATCTCAGGGAGTACATTCACAGAACCAAAACCCTGAGGAAAACAGAGAGGACTCTTTATCTGCTATAAACAGCCACATCAGAAGGCATCAAAGCAAACTATTGCCAGATGGATCAAATCAGTGTTAAAGGTGTCTGGAATAGACACTGATCAGTTCAAAGCTCATTCCACCAGATCAGCGGCCGCCTCTTCGGCACAGAGAAACAATCTTCCCTTAGCAGACATTCTGAAACAAGCTGGATGGAAAAGTGAATCCACCTTTGTGAAATTCTACCTAAAGCCAACTCGGAATGAATCGTCGTTTGGACAAACAATTTTGAAACGACAAGACCGAGATGATTGTTATTAACTCATGCTTGGGTATGTCACTAATGTGTTTACATGTACGTGCATGACTACTGTGAAAGCTTTGAAGTCTCACGTGACTCGATTCAGCCAGCTATTGGCTGAATTCTCGTACCGAACTTACGAAATAAAATAGAAAATTAAATGAAAAAATGAAATTTTTGAAATTTGATTAATATTTTATGAGTAAAGAGAGGTTAAGAGAATTCAGCCAATAGCTGGCTGAATCGAGTCACGTGAGAGGCCGTTCCGCGCACAAAATCGTCATTTTTCAAAGCAGATGACTACTGTGAAAACAATTCGTACCTGAAATGAAATATATGAACTTGAGCTCTAACATTTGAGCTGCTGTGAGTAAGGGAGGGAGAGGAGGGTGTTGAATTCTCTTAACCTCTCTTTACTCATAAAATATTAATCAAATTTCAAAAATTTCATTTTTTCATTTAATTTTCTATTTTGTGGCATACAAAGGATATGCCAATTATCAGTTTCTGCCATTTAACTTCATTTCATTTATTTCACTTTTCTTCAAAAACATTAAAACATATACACATAATTGATTGCGGGTAAAGAAGTGGGGGAATCCTAAAAAGCCATATAGGCTTGTCGGAGATGATTCCCAGAAAATATACATGGAGTTATAATTTCAAGTGCACTACCATTAAGACAGATATATGTATGTAAGCCTCGTATCAGACTAAAGATACCTACGAGCAGTGGCGGATCCAGGGGGGGGGGCACAGCCCCTTTTGGAAGAGAAGTATGAATTTTTACCATAGACGATCCTCCATTTTCTCGATTGTCCCCCCCTTTTAGAGTGAAGACCTTTTTTTTTGCTTGTCAGGGAATTATGGAGGGAAACTGGACCCCATGACCACTTACTGAGCGACTTTTGAAGGTATTTGAAGGTTGGCGAAAATTTTTTCTTTGTCCCTACCCCCCCCCCCCCCCCCCTCTTTTACTCAATCCTGGATCCGCCCCTGCCTACGAGGAAATCTTATTGGCAACATACTGTATTAAATCAATTATTTCAGGATTGTCAGTGAGGCTGAGTTTTGGAAGTTATCAAAGCAAATTGGCCCTTCTTACTACGATGACGTCGGCATAAATCTAGAAATCCCGTTTGCAGAGCTGCGCAGCATTATGACAGAACACTTGAATAATAACAGTAAAGCATTGATGGCAATGTTCACGAGATGGAGAGACAAACAGCCTCCAGGCACAAACATCAGGGCTCTTCTTGCTGAGAGATTAGAATGGAGTGACTTGGGTGGCCTCTCGGGTGAACTACTTGCTGGAAGTCTAGTCCCAAGTAAGAACAAAAAGGACTTATTAAATTAGCTCTAATTGGTGTTTTGTTTAAGCTACCAATCTCAGGGTGTGTTATATTAATTAGCCTCATCTATATATCTATTACGTTAAGGATTTGGGGCCTATTTTTTTCTTAAGGGCTGACGTGCCGTCCATATTTCATAAATTCATTTTTAAACATTGAATTTCCGGAGGGAGTAATTAGAACAGCCTGACATGTATACTCCAAGGCCATATCCGCATGCATGGATGGCTTCAATGTACAGTATATACGGCGCAACAACACACGTGTTATTTGTTCGCACGTGTACAGGTACATGTACTATGTTTCATGCATAGAGTTACATCATTTGAAGCTTCATGGTCACATACACACAGTTTAGTGTGTATGTAACTCTATGGTATCACGACGTTCGCCGGGGGGGGGGGGGGGGGGGGATGTCTCATTGAGGCCGATACGGTATAGTCTGGAAGTACAGACCCTAATTTGAGGCTTTATCAGAAAATCTGATAAGAAGAAGATCCGCGGAAGGGGGGGGGAATAGTTCGGTAATGTGTTCCAAATTAGGTTAAATTTCTTTTACGGTTCCTTTTTGGCTAAAAAGAAGTCTTATGATGATGATGTAGGGGCGGTCGACGCGATCGATTCAGGTATGCCATTACTTTCTAAATTAAACTTTGAACGGTTTTGTTTTGTTTTGTTTTTTTTTTTTTTTGGGGGGGTGTCTCATTGAGGCCGGTAGGGTACATCATCCGACGTGAAAACGGATAAAAATTTACCTTTTCAGCAATATAGGCGCATAACCCGGGTTACGCGTTTAGGGTATAAAAATCAGAGACTGATATCAAATGCAGAGACTGATAAGAAGAAGATCCGCGGAAAGAGGGGGGGGGGGGGGGATAGTTCGGTAATGTGTTCCAAATTAGGTTAAATTTCTTTCACGGTTCCTTTCTGGCTAACAATAAGTCTTATGATGATGATGTAGGCCTAAATAGGATGTAAAATACGGTTGCCACGGTGTAAAGAAGGAGCCCCTCCCCAGCAACCAAACCAACCAAAATTTCCTTCGAAAATATTTCCACTATGATAGGATACGTGTAGGATGTTACTCCCGTCTCCCCTCGCGCTGGGGTGACGGGAGGGTAGTAGGGAAAAGTCAATCCGTCAGTCCTCCCAAGACCCATATAAGGGGTCCATAATCCCCCTGAAAAGAAAATGGCAATTTTTTTCCCCCTCATTTCTGCATCCTTTACAAGGGACGTACCACTAATTATGCACATTATGTTTCATGGCCTTAATTTCTCTGAGTATTAAACCACAGAAACATGACAAGATCAAATCGCTTCCTTTTGGTCTATGCATGGATATTCTACTCGAACATAATTATATCCATATCGTCTTCTCATCAAGATGAAAATGTATTTTCTTCAGAACTCCTGCAAGCTTTGGATAAATAACACATACTCGCATGTTGTAAATACTTCTTGGTAAAAATCAACTTTACCCGACTTTTTTTCTTATTCACTTGATTATTGAGACAAATATATATAGGTATATAGGTTCATTTATTGTCCATAGTTTGGAAATTCGTTGTATTTACATGGTAAAGGTTACAAACATAAATATAAATACATAGATACATCTAATATGCATCAATAAACATAAACACAAAAATAAATACATGTACATGCATCGATAATGTTACATTGCAATACTAAATGGTGTGTATCTGGAAAATAACTTTAAGAATATACTAATTCATTTGATAATGGTGACCAATATAATAAATAACATATCATTGTCGAAAAAGAAAATGAGAAAATGAGATCTATTATGCTACTGATAAGAATTATAGGTAGAAAAAAAAAAGGAAAGAAAGAAAAAGAATGAAGCAATGCAAAGTATAATGAGATAGTTATTAAATCAGACTTTAGTCATTATGAAAACATGTTGAAAGAAAAATAAAAAAATATATATATCTATGTAAAGCCGGGGTAACAATATGGTTGCAGGGCCTTCGGGGAGAACAGTATATGATATTGATGAGGCTACATTGAGTAAACAAGACATATCATTATTATTGTTATTATTATCAGTATTACTATTATCATTCTCTATTATATCCTATTATTCAATAGCATTTTGACATGTGAAATAAATATAGAAGCATGTCTTAAATTAATAATGAAATGAAATGACCCTTGTATATAGGCCTACTTACTCTGCATATTATCTACACCTTCATCATTCAGAATTCTAATAGAACTTGGAACAAAGGAATTGAGGAGCCTATTTGTGCGGCAACGTGATGATCTCAACCTGTTTCCGGACCGCATCACTATATAGTTTTCATTCAAGGGATGCATGCTATTTCTGAGGATTGATTTTGCTTTTTCTACAATTCTGTTTCTACACAGATCTTCAAAGTGTAATTCTTGCCCTAGTATCTTCTCAGCCTGTCTTACAATTCTCTTTAAACGCATTGAAGTCTTCCTTACGACAACCGGAGTACCAAACTACACAATCAAATGCAAAGATGCTTTTGATTATTGATTTGTAGAACAGAACCATAATAGTGCGATCAACATAAAACAATTTCAGTTTTCTGAGGAAGTACAGCCGTTGTAGTCCTTTCTTGCAAAGCGCATTACACTGATCTCCCCAGACTGTCATCAATAATAGTACCAAGGTATTTATATGTGTGTACTATTTCGATTTCAACTCCATTTATTCTCATTTGACAACTACTTGGTTCAACTGGCTTAGACCTTCTAAAATCAAATATCATTTCTTTCGTTTTAGATGTGTTGAGATCAAGAAAGTTTTTGTTACACCAATCAGAAAACCAGTTCAAACAGTTTACATAGTCAGTTTCACATAGTTTGATTAAACCTACAATAAAAAAAATAGAGACATTTTGTAAAGGAGAACGACAGTCATTGGTGTAGAGGACAAAAAGAATGGTAGAGAACACACAACCTTGAGGTGAGCCTGTGTTGGTCACCAAGTGCTCACTTACAGCATTCTGCACGCGGACTGTCTGGATTCGATTTTGGAGGAAGTCAATTATCCATAGTATGAGAGATGGTTTAACTTCAAGGCTTATCAACTTGTCGACGAGTCAATGAGGCTGAATAGTGTTAAAAGCTGAAGAGAAGTCCACGAACAATGTACGCGCGTAGTATTTCGTCACATCTGTATGTTTGTAGAGTAGGTGAGTCAAGGTTAATACAGCATCTTGAATGTACTTCTTGGGCTGGTAAGTGTACTGATGAGGATCAGTCAGCTCCTTTATTGGCTAAATTAAAAACTTCAGTATGATCTGTTTGAAGCATTTCATGGCTACCGAAGTTAATGCTACTGGGCGATAGTCGTTGAACTGGGATGGACGGGGCTTCTTAGCCACAGGAATAACCATGGATGACTTCCAACAGCTGGGTATTCGTTTCTGATCAAGCGACATTTGAAACAAGGAGCAAAAGGGAGGTGCCAGCTCGCGGTCGAAGATTGATCTAGTTTTTTTTTGCGCTTTGATGACGTCACTGAAGTCGCGAGTGTCGAACCGACAGAAAAACTTGTTAAGTTCGTTCGCGAGCATTAAGGGGTCGTCAACATTGTCGAACGATTGGTTCTGTCGTGGTGCGTAATCGGTCATAGTTTGTAAACATTGCCATGCCGCTCGGGGATTGTTACTTTGAAAGTGACTTTCCAACTTTTCTTTGTACTCTAGTTTTGCGGTGTTTATTTCCCGACGCATTCGAGCATGAAGTGACTTTAGCTTTTGTCGATCACCAGCAGCAAAAGCATCCCCTCTGGCTTTGATTATTTCTTTAACATTCTTTATGATCCAAGGTTTATTATTCGGGTATATAGAAACTGTCTTACTTTGAACATGTAGATCTTGACAAAAGATGACATAGTCATTAACCGCATCTGTAACTTCATTTATGTCATCAGATGAATCAAAGAAGACATCCCAATCGGTTATTTGGAAGCACGTTTGGAGTTTCTCGATCGTCTCATTGTCCCACACTTGCACAATTCTTTTTTGAACTTTTTGAGTTTTTTAGTTTCTGGCGGTATGTCGGCTGAAGGTGAATGACGCTGTGATCCGACATCCCTATCCCGGGTCGGACTACTGTTTTGTAGGAATCTTTCATGGAGCAATAACACCTGTCCAAAATGTTATCCCCTCTAGTTGGCTTATCAATGACTTGACTGTAGTTAGGTAACAAATGCTCCAGACGACAATGATTAAAATCACCAAGTACAATTTTGGGGGAATCGGGTGATTCGAAAAATAGACACCAAAACAAGAGACGAGATACCATGTAAATTGGTCGCTACTGTGCAGCGCCCTCTGGTACGGTGATTAATCATAAACACAGCTAGCACCCGTGGATGTCCACAGGCTGCTTCTGCTAGTTATATAATGCTGTATTTATTGATGATGGTTATTTGTTGGCATTTTACAATGCACATGTATGTTTATCTGTAATATAAACCTCATTTGTAGATATTTTGTCACATTTTCTGTTGGATCGTGAGTTTATATAATCTTGGGCCAATACAACAAATAATAGTATGTCTACCGGTAATTGTTTTCCCAGGGTAGCCTCATCAGTATTAATACTGTTCTCCCTGATAGCACTGCAATTATATTATTTTCTTGGCTTTAGCTGAGTTAATAGTGCAGGGGAGAGTGTTGTAAGTTAGAATCTGTTCAAAGGTCTAATATTGCAACTTCTTTCCACCCTAATTCACTCAGTAATATGCAGCATTTTTCAGAAAAATGTTAATAGTGAGAACATTCTCATTACTTCTGCAACATTTTGTATTAGTCCAGTTTGGATGAATGATTTGTGGTTCTTTGTCAGGTAACTCACCAAATTCATTCCCATTGAACAAAGCTTGTTAGGGCAATGGCATGAATGAAATTAAGTCTTTCAAAGAGCATGTTCTCCCATTAAGGCATAAAATTATTTGAAATAGTTTGTGTCACAGCCGATTAAAACTAGCCATTTGCTTGTTGTCCAGAGTAACTGATTGAATACCAGACTCAAACAAAATACAATATGAGACATGCATTAAGGGAATTAAGTTTAATTCCAGTCTTCAAAATTCTTGTACATATACTTTAATGGTTTACAATGTATAATAGAATATAGTATTCTTCACAAAATTATAATGTAGTTTTAGGTTCAAATACATGGAAATATAAGATACATTTGGCTTTTAATGTTTACATGATATTTGCTACTAAAAGAATCGTATCTTATAACCTACTATTGCATTTAACTATTAATATAGTACTAGAACATTTAGTGTTGGTTTAAGAACCAAGACATGTCAGAAAAGATATCACATTTCATACCAAAGCATAAATGTTACAAAGTTTTAGTCCATAAGATGTTACATAAAACTCGAAATGATAGAGAACCAAGTTGATCTAACACAGGAAACATCTGATCTTCACCCATAACACTGGTTGCAGACATCTTTCTGCCAACTGAGTACTCGACCCCAGGCCAAATTGGAGAACAGCTTACGCTGACTCTACCCTTCGGCTTTTCTCGAGTCTAGTATCTGACTCCTGAGTCAGAGTTAACACCATCTACGAACATGAAATTACACAAGGATAATAACTATCTATCCATAATATGTAAGAATGTACAATAAAACACAAGTTTGGTTTGTGTAAAAACTATATTTCCACATTTTAGCTTCATTAGTGATTACAAACATGTGAAGCTAAATTTAACTCCATCTGTAACATTTCACACAGAAATATACTTCAAGACACACTTTTAAGTCTTATTCATAAGTCTTGTTTGTAATCAACATTTAAGATAAAATTGTGCAATATCTAAACTTCAATGAAATAAGCTTTACTGCTTCAAGACAATTTAGCACTTGTAACATTTCACTTATACATTTCACTTTTCTTCTGTGATAATAAAAATATTGCCTAAATTGTCTTTAAAATTACTGCATAGGAAAATAAATTAAACTTACAGTTCAACTGATGACATGAAGCTTGGAAGCACGAACACAGCTCCTTGTCCAGTAGAGACAAATGCTGGTGACAGCTGGAAACGCTGGAAACGCACAAAATTGCCACGCCCAGTTTAAACCTAGCAGCTCAAACATGCTGCCATTCGCCTAGCTGCACCTAGCAAACTCCTAGCAGGCAAACTGCTGCTGCTGCTGCTGCTGCAAGACACCACAGATAGGTCTTGTCTTCCCAAAATCAAAGCTTCAAGTGACCAAACTAGCCACCCCTAATGTTACACCCTACCAAAGAATTTAGGATTTCCCATACCTTACTATCTCCTAGCAACAACCCATGAAAGGAACCTACATGCCAATCTTGCATTAAACCTGTGCTGAATTAAAAAGAACCTGAATAAAATTATCCTAAAAGCACTGGCCTGTGTCAGGCCATTCAATAAGCTGCCTGCTACATACATGACTTAGAACAAAAGACATAGCCAGGTGCTACATCTAGGGCAGTCAGTCAAAGTGGCTGAATTAATTAGCAACTAAAAGGAGAGATAGACATGACTTGTAACAGTTTGTATCATTACCACATGAGTATATTAAAATGTATTTCTCTAAACAGTTATTGGCTTTAGCAAATTCATTATGATTGGCTAAAAACTGATGGTGATTCCTACTTTAACCCAAAAGGAAAAAACGCAGGGCTATTTGCTTATTTTGCAGATCAAAAGTTTCGGGAGGGATCATTATGTATATCTACAAACAGTTTTATTGATAAAGCATTCAGGTTTTTTAGTAACAAATGGCTTCAACCCTGCCTCAAAAAACAAACAACTGAATAAAAGACATCTGGTATCTTTCATATTTAATTATGCTGTATACTTTTGAATTTATACTAAATAAATTTTAATGTTGAAATATCCAATTTTTTCTCCATCTAAAGGTAAGCCTTTAAGACCGCCAGAGACCCACACTCTTCCAGCTGAATCACAGATCAAACCCCTTTCTCCTGAACTGATTGAGCGATGTGCTAAAGATTTCAAGTTCAAGTACCGGTCAACTCTCTGTAAGATCAGAGCTGATCCTCTCAATCCTGCTTCCCTTGTGGGGTTTCAAAAACTGTACACAAAACTTGTCTTGGAAGCAGAGGATGGAACAGACAAGCGATCATTAGATTACAATGATCTTCTTGACCTTAGAGTCAATGGAGAGTTTCCAAAAAGGCTTATGGTTCAGGGAGAGGCAGGAGCTGGGAAAACAACATTCTGTGCAAAGATTGCCTGGGACTGGTTAGAAGGGAGGTATTTCACAGATTATGTATGGGTCCTCATTGTCCCTCTTCGTAAATCCAAGCACCACACAATAGGGCAGATTGCTAAGTCATATCTCAGCAGGGATAATCCTGCCACAGCTAGCCAACTAACATACTATATCCGCTCCAATCCAGACAAAGTGTTTATCGCATTTGATGGGCTGGACGAATTTGGTGGCAAATTCATACAGGAAGACAAAGACAGTTCAAAGCCAGAATGTCGCCTGTCACAGTCTACTGATCAAATGCGACTTCAATCCTCACAGTCAAGTAGTGATACTTTGCATTCAAGCATTCACTCCTCAGACACATGTGAAAGTACCTCGTATAGCAATGAAATAGAATTGATAGACATTATCCAGTCATGTCGACTAGATTCTTGCCCTGTCTTAGTGACTACTCGCCCATGGAAAGCAGCAGAGGTCAGATCAGATGATGATCTAATGAAGCTATACTCCTTCATTCACATTGAGGGTTTCAACAGAGAAAGCCTATCAGACTACATTCACAAGTACTTTCCAAATGATGAAGCTAAAGCAAATCATCTTATCCAGTTCACTCAGGACAATGATGTCATATCAGATCACATGGCCCACTATCCTATCTATGTGGCTATGCTCTGTCTCATGTGGAAAGTATGTAAGGAGCAAGAACTGGTAGAAGTGAAGTCGCTACAAACATTTTCTCAAATATTCAAGAAAATGTTTGGCTTCCTAAAGGAGCATTATGCTCAGAAAAAGATCAAGAAAGCAGTCAGCAAACCACTCAGTGTCTATCTCAAAGAAATCAACAAACTTCTGAAACCAATTGCTGAACTTGCTCTAACTGGTCTGCTTGAAAATAACCTCACATTTAGTGAAGATGATTTCAAGAAATTTCCAGAATCCATGGATACTGCCTGTAATGTAGGGTTGTTGTCTCAAGAAAATAGAATTATACCAAATGGAGATGAACATGATGAGGACACTTCTCATATGGCATCCACAGTCTTTTTTCCTCACAAATTATTTCAGGAGTACATGGCTGGTGTCTATCTTGCTTCCCTGTATGAGTCAGATTGCAATGAATTCAACAGGCTGATGGAGGAAGTAGTACTCCCTAGGAAGGAAGAGTTTAGGTATCTCTTATACTTCACTGTATCAAGAAACAAAACCATTGCAAACCACATAATGAAATGCATTGTACAAGATAATACTGAAATGAAGAAGGACATGGATTTGCTTGTTGATGTAGCCTTTGAGAGTCAGGACCAAGATGTAGCAGCCTTGTTGAGGGACAAAGTATCATCAGAGAAGATGATGCTGCGAATAAATAGCCGGACAGCACACACTGCAGCAGGTTATTTATTCACTGGAATATATGAACATGCAGTAAGTTTGATATCTTAAATGAGAAGTAATATATGTACCAACAATATTACAATTTGAATATAATTTTTCATTCAGTACAAGCTTCTGAGAGCTATTTAATAAAAATATATGTGATATAGTCTATGTACTTCAACAGGGAAAAAAGAACCAGCAACCCATATTCAAGAATTCTGAGGTGGATTGTATTTTAAAATTCAAAGTTTTTGCATTAATGTCCTATTTTTTATATTTTGGGCCATGAAGCAAAATCGGTCCGAAATTTGAGGAATGGCAAGATAGCCGGGAAATGCAAATACTGAGTGAAATATTGAACTGACTGATGAAATGTACATGTACTATTTAACATTTTTTGGCAATCATGAAAATATCCATGCCCTGTGTTTTGACAATAATATAATCAATAAAAACAAAGGGTTCAATATTTCCCTTCAAAATGTAAGTGGAGATGATTTATGGCATATTTCCCCAAAGTACAATTATGAAATGCACTCAGAAACAAAGAAAAAAAGGTGAATTCTCATTTATCATACTAAACATCTTTTTGCCTAAAAAAATATCAGTGCTATTTTCAGGCAGCTTAAGACTGATTTAATTTACTTTGCATGCACAGTTCATGCCATTTAGTAAAGTATACAATATGATGAAATAATTCAAGAGTGAGGAAAATCCAGGAGAAGCAAGAATGGGGTAAAAGATGGAATTTGAATGATGAAGATGAAAACTTGTGCCTTAGATTAAGAAGAGAGCCAGTAAATGGGAAGAGGTGAAGGGAAAATATGCAAGTATATTGTAAGATAAGGAAAAAATTGTTTTATTGCTAAATATATTTTAAATGGCTGTCTTGAAAGAGGATAAAATGATGTGAATTCACTGCATCTAGTGAGATTCTTATTTGGGCAGGTATCTGTGAACTGATAAAGTCCTACTATTATTCAAATGGAAATTATTGGTGCTAATTGAGGGTTGGCGCTGGATGAACATTTAAAGCATGAACATAAAAAAGGGGAACTTCATGTAAAGAAACTTCAGATGTAAGTAGAGATTTGAAAAACTAATTTGTTATGAATGACCATATCAGTGATAAATGACCCTGATCCATTTCACTCTTGATCTTGTTCCTCATTTGCTTTAATCAAAAAATTCCAGTTCGTCCTATTCCATTGCCCCACTCAACTCTCACCCAATAATCTTTGAACATAATTCTAGTTGGGATGGTTATATCATGTGAATCAAAGGGACTGCTATTCTACTGTCTCATGTCCACTGCTTTTATTTCAGGATGCATTCCATGTCAGCCTTACAGAATGTGGACCAACTATGTCACATGATGTGGCAAAGATGATATGCTTTGCACCCTCCCTGCGGGATGTTCATCTATGGAGTGTGTCCTTCCACAATGATTTCTTTGCAGTTCTTGCTAAAGAAGGAAACAAGTGCAAGGTAAGTGAAAGTGATTACATGTATCTATTTGGGAAATTGCCATGTGGTCCAATGTCACTTGGTCCAATTACCATGCAGTCATCTTATTGCATTTCGTGTAAACCCATATCGTCTATTCTGCATTAGGTTTAATCATCAATTGGAGTATTTTTCACTTTGTTTACTAGTCAGTTTGTTTAATATCCGCTTGGGTCATTTTCTTATCTATATCTCAGGGTATTTTCTCCCGGTTCGCAACGTGATTCCAACATTTTTCCACAGACGTGTATTTCTGTTCTGTGTCATTCTAGTGCACTCTTGTAGTGTTTTTCCACTCCAGGTCTCAATGTTGTCTTCCCAGTTGGTTCTCAGCTTCCCTCTTGGTCTAGTAACTTCATTGTATTAGTTAAATAACCAGTTTAACCAATGCCCATTTGGTCTCTTACCTTTATGTACTTTATCTAATATCTATTTAGTCCAGTACAAAAATATATGAAAATGCCACATGCTTTGTTGCCATACCTTTGTATCAGACCAATATGCAATAGAGGAAATGATGAGTTGCCCAACTGGTTATTGGACCAAATGACAATCTGACTGAAAATTGGACAAACTGGATGTAGAAAAATGATGTCATACCAGTCAGATATGATAGAGAATTTGGATGTAGAAGCATTGGGGTTAGGCAAGCTGGATTCTAGACAGAATGGCATTGAGCCCAATGACAATAAAACATCTAAAGAGGTGTTGTGGTCTAGTGGGTAAGTCCCTGGACTGTGAACCACAAGGTAGGGGGGGGGGTCGAATCCCTGGTGCAGCAGTAATGTCTTTTGGCAAGACATTAATCTACATTTGACCTGGCAGGAATTAATTCCTTGGACTGCTAGAGCACAGTAAGAGCAGCCATCATGATAAAGCCGGGGTAATGATTGTGGAGTGCCAGGACACATGCGCCATATAAAATCATAATTATTGGTTTTGTTGATTTGATATTGTTTTCTTGGCTACTAAAAATACATGGTTGAACAAAGCATAATCTTTCATCAATACACCAAGTATTAGTCTTTTCAACAAAAAAAAAAAAAAAGAAGAAGCGAAAAATCAAATATCATTAATTCCTTCCCTAACTGGCACTAAAAATCTTGTATTTTAGTACATTTCCAGAATAGGTGATCGAGAATTTCATTTTCTAAGTTACAGCAAGAACATAATGGCGAACTAAAGTGTTTCATTTTATACAGCTTGTAATTCAAATTAAAAATATTATTTATTACCTTGAACTGAAATTCACTGTACTTTACATCTATTGTAACTAATAATAAGTAAGCAAGTAATAATACTACTAATAATGATAATAATGATAATAATAATAATGATAATAATGATAATAATGATAATAATAATTCTTTTTTATAAAGCTCTTTTACAGTATACTGATCAGAGCACTGATACAAAAAAGTAAATATATATTTGTAACAGTAACATACTCGTAGTACTTGGCATTAAATTCACAACAAATTCACAACAAATTCACAACAAAGAAAAATTAAAGACCTGATAATAAAATGGCATAGATACATGTATACCTGATATGAATTACACTTAAATTATAAATGTAAGTTTGTTGTCTGTTACATCATATCTATTTTTCATTCTGGATGTACTGACTGGGAGTTTTATATATTTCTGTAACAAGCAAATCATAAAATTGCTTACCATATAAAGTGATATTTTAGACATTTTTATCTTTGAAAAAGATTACACTTCCTCTAGTCAAAAGTAATCATTTGTATCAATGTTGAATAACCGTTTCATCTCATCTTCAGGCCTTAACTGACCCTCCACTGTGAACATGTCATTAAAAAAGACAATTCTTTTTAGAAAAAGTTTTCAAAATAATCATCTATATTCTACTTGCAAGGGTCTATTGTTCCAAATAATCTGGGACTTTAATAGTACTATCCTCTTTATTCCTCACATTAAGAAAAGTTCATTTTTTTTAATGACTCAATAAAACTTAGAAATCTTTACATTTATCATTTTTATAATTATAGTTACAGTTAAACCACCGTTTTTTTGTAAACTATGTAATACAGAAATATTTGAAACCATTCCTTGCTATCGGCTTTTCTAATTCTCTGAATCCAAAACACTTGCTTTGCTCTGGCAGCTAATTGGACATCTACCATCTTCATTCCTCCTTTTGGTATAGTTTCAATAATTACCTTTCTCTGAATTTTATCAGGTCCATTCCATATAAACTTAAAAAACATACCCTCCATCTTCTTTAGAAACGAGTTTGGTAAATCCAAAGATTCAACCATATACATGATTTTAGATATCCCAAACGGTTTAATGATCTGAATTTTTCGAAATAAAGTTAAATTTCTCCTTTTCCATGTGTTAGGGTACTGTATAGTGATGACAACTGTACAATCCTGCTTTTCTTATCTGTGCAGAGTATAAATCAGTACCTACATGTACTTAGGTACCAAATGCACTAATAACGTCGACAAAATTCAGGTTATGTTGAAGAATAACAACTGGTACATGTCCAATTTTCAATATTTCTGTCTGTAAGAATTTTATCCCAGGTGTGGAAAATTAGTACATAATACAGTAGGGGTTTTGTTAATAGGCAACCTGATGGACTGAAGTCATCCTCAGATTGCTTTCTTTGATGTGCAGAGTGAGCATAGTTGTAGCCTTTGTTTAGTATAACCAGGCAAGCAAACAACCTGTATTATTTACTAATAGCCTAGCCAGGCAATCTATAGGTTTGGAATGTGTATAGTCTTTATGGACAACTGCTGTGTCTATTGTACTTTGTACCATTTGCATACTTTCACTGGGTGTGTAAGGAAGGTAGCAAGGCTCAGGGCAGTCTTGATTTAGTTGCCAGACGAGTAGGACCATATTGAGGGTTCTGTCTCTGCAGCAGGTTTTACAGCCGGCATGAGTAGGCGCGGCCAGCAGCCGCCGCAGCTTTACTGTTAGCAGCTTTACTGTTAGCAGCCAGCACTATAGGGGCAGCCAGCAGCAGCCGTTTCAGTGCCAGGTTGAGGTTCTCTCTCCTCAAGGCCGAATTGTAAGTTCTTTTGCATAAGTGATAATTATTTTATATCACCCTTCCAATACCAAATGACATTTGTATTAGTTTTCCTACAGGTATTTTCGATCACTTTCCATTTGTAAATGTCACATTAATTATTCAATGTCATTGAATTATATCAGGCAGTTAATGTACTGATCATATTAGATTATTTGCAGCTATATTAAAGTCAGTATAGTAGGTAATGGCTCATAGCACAGGTTGAAGTGCTGACTTAGATATAATCACTATTGGTGATTATTATAGGGTAATTTTAATGAAAGACATCTGAATTAGAAGGAAATTGTAAGTATCAGTTTAATTAATACATTTGAATTTGAAGTGTATATGGTAGGCCATATAGTTTTGGAATGGTCATTCTCTTTAGACGGCAGTTACTTCGGGTCTAGACAGAGACGTATCTTCACTACATACTTTGTCGCAGTGATGATATTCAAGGTTACGGTTTAGGCAGCTTCACTTCTCACCGAGAGGTCTTCCTTCCCGTTTCTTTACGTCTGGATACTGGTAGTCTACACCGGGTGTCGTCGCGACATATTTCCTTTAGTTAGTCGTCCTTCGACAGACCATCTTTCCCAGCATCATATTATGTAATACGTTTTCTTCTTCAATTCAACCATTCATAGACTTTGAACTGTAATGAACTGGCGGATGTTTCCTTAATTATATTTTATTTCATTGAGAAACTCATTAAGTATATATACTTTAGAATACTTCCAGAAGTATTTTATATAATTATAATAAAGACATACCAATTATACTGAATTTGTTCCTGGTAATTTATTGGGTGGCTAAATAGCCCGTAGATTTAACAAAGTCAATTTCACTTTTACACTGTCTTTATAGCAAAGTTGAACTGGAGCATGTGGAACAGATGCATGCAGTAACAGGAAGAAATAGCCAACATGTGTACAAGCTTGATGAAGATTCTAATCTTTGGATTTGCTTCCATTGTTTGCTTCAAATAGATTTGATGCAAGCTGCCAAAAAAGATGAAGTAAAAACAAAATAAAACAAAAAAAAAGAAGAAAAAGAAAAAACCAAAGTGTTTATTTCTTTTTTACGTCCCCTTCCACCGAATGTAGTGCTGGAGGCATTATGTTTTGGGGTTTTCTGTACATCTGTATGTCCGTCCTCTCTACGTTATCTTGTTTCTGAAGAACCTTTTGAGGTATGAACTTGAAACATGGTATAGTATGTATCACCATAAGGAGATGAACTGATTAAATTTCAAGGTACATGTACATGTACATGTTAGTAGGTCAGGGAGACAATGAAATTCTGGGGGTTTTAGCCTCATATCTGGAGAACTGTGTGAGAAAATGAACTCCAAACTTGGTACCAGTTGCCTATGTCACCATAAGAAGAATTGAGTAGATTTGGAGGTTATTAGGTCAAAGGTCATGGAGGTTGTTTTACATGAAATTTTATGTTTTAGCCTCGTCTCAATATTTCAAGAACTATTTGAGCAATGAGCTTCAAACCTGGTACCAGTAGGCCTATTATGTATCACCTTATTAAAAGATGAACTGAAAGATCTTAGGGTAAGTAGGTATAAAGTGCTAGAAATAAAACTCTGATCATTGTCATGACAAGTTTCAAATTTTACAACCATTTATTTATGATCATCTTCCGAAACGAAGACATTGATATACATGTTCATGAAATGTATATAGTCAGACAGTTTGTTATCACATGAATTCACTCAATCAAATTACAAACAGAAAAGGATTGAGAATTATTATGAGAGTGGTTGGGATCAAGTATAACCAAGTAAATGGAATGTTCAATGGGGGCGGGGGGGGGGGGGACAAATTGTTTACAGCAGGAATGTTAATTAGTGGATTAACGTGAAATTTGTATACAGAGGAAATTGAGAGGACAGTCTCACTGTAAGAAGTTTAACAAGTGAAGACTGTAATAGGTTAACAAGTGAAGACTGTAATAGGTTAAAAGGGGAACAATACGTATATGTATGGGAGTGTGACTGAATATTGGGGGTCAAAATGAGAGAACACTGTCAAAAACTGCTGGTTATAGGCTGAGGTCATTACCATTAAGTTCATCGCCTCAAAGTAAAGTTCACTGTTTTTTAGTTTACTGCCTTAAATCAAATGCAGAGTAATTTAATCTGCTGTTATGATTTATGTTATGTAAATGTAGTTCCAGTCGACAAAGGAATGTGATATAAAGAGTGTTTCATATGCTGTTGCATTGAACCTGATGTTTAGAAAATGAACTTCACCTTCAGATGTTACATGTAGCTTCCAATTTGTTAAAAGTAATGAGGTTGTGATAGCAGCGTTCAAACAAAAGTCAGCACCATTTGTTTTGCACTGGGGGGGGGGGGGGGGGGTTATGTCTAGGTTATTTCACTATGAAATGCACAAAAATTAGGAGTAGCAATGGATACAAGTGGAAAGATTGATCATATATTAGAATGATACATTATCTTACATAGATGTAGTAATCTAACTTCACCTTCAGATTTCATACACAGTAAACATGAATGGAGAATGAAGTGTAATCCCTTCTTGACTTTTCTTACAATCCACATGTAAATGTTATAGAGTAATGCATTGCCTTCAGTAATGAATGTAGCATTCATATGACAAGGATATCATGAAGGTGTAAAGAATTAACAAATCAATAGTTGTTTTTCCTGTTTGTTTAATCATGATGGAGCTGTCATGAAGTAAAGTATTTAGAACTAGCCATTCCGCACTGAAAAAAAAATGTATTGGTTACCTCCTCTTTTTTAAATCACATTCTCTATAGGTCCAAACTCTCTACCTTTACAAGGTCAAGTGTTCAACAGGAGCCTCATCTCAGAACCTAGCAGAAGCACTGTGTTCCATGCCAAACCTGACTGACCTGACACTGTATGGAGAGGATCTCGGTGAGGAGTTCTACTCTACATTGAAAGCAAAGGCATCAACCTTACATGTATGTATGTGTTTGTACTCAATGTCAATGCATTAGGAGTAGCAATGGATACAAGTGGAAAGATTGATCATATATTAGAATGATACATTATCTTTAATTACATAGATGTAGTAATCTAACTCCACCTTCAGCTGTTTGCTTCCAACAAAAGTAATGTGGTAGTGATAGAATCATTCCAAAAAAAATAGCAACTTTTTGTTTTGTACAGATAGGGGGGGCATTATGTCAAGGTAATTTCACTAAATGCACAATTATAAATCTAAGTTTAAAAGATCAATTTGATAATTACAATTACCAGACAGTATATGGCAACCGATGATTTCAAACAAGTTTTAATCTTCACAAGGATTATGAAATTCTGTATATATTTCATAATGTAGTCTACTTGAAAATATATATATATTTTTTTTTTGGGGGGGGGGGAGGGTCAAGGTTATTTCACTCAATGCACAACTATGAATACAAAGTATAAAAGATTATTATAAGAATTCATCTGTTGAAAGCCAGAAGAGTGTTAACTCTGTGTGAAAGTACAGTCAAACCTGTCTTAGCGGCCACCTGTCTATAGCGGCCACCTGCTTATAGCGGCCACCAAAAAATCCCCCGCAGGAAATTACTGTGTTGTAGACCCTGCATATAGCGGTCACCTGCCTAACGCGGCCAGCGGCCACCCATTATGTATCCCTCGGACAATATCTGACCGCGTATAGCGGCCACTATTATCGAGTCGAGCCGTAGCTTCGTGCACAAAAAAGTAGTTTTTGCCATAGTCGCGATGTGTTTACCGAGTCCTAGCTCAGTCACACTCTCACACAAACGTCGTGAATAGATTCTACAATGGCCATGAAGATCTAATAGTTTCACCACATTGCCGACTAATTAGAGATTAAAAGTCTTTTTAGTAAGAATTAAGCACTAGTATTGTTCGTTTACGTAATCTTCGCACCATCCAGCTGCAATCCCCTGCACTTTAGTTGTATTGTTCTCCTAAGCTATAGCGGTCGGCATTGCATTGATATTGATCGCCATTGCGCAATAGCGCAGGCTCGTACACTTCAATATAATTTTTTATTTTTAAAAGATTTATTTAAAAAAAAATTTAAAGCGTTAAAACTTTTGAAAAAAATAATAAAGGAGTGATTTTTTTTAGAAAGTGAAAATAATAAAATACTACCCAAGTATTATTTTTTTTAAAGATCAATAATAACGATTTCATGTACGAGAGATTGTCCTGTTGAAAAACGGCGTGAAAACTCGACTCGGATCGTCCACCGGCGATCCAGGCCATTGTCGACGTTCGCACTTTCGACGAATGCAAGCGAGCACCTTCTAGTTCTATCGCCTGTTCTCAAAAACAGTTAAAACTTCTTTTAAACCGTTCAAAAGGCAAATATTTATTGAATGAAATTTGATTGCACGATTTTATTCAAAAGATAAACTTATTATTGTAATTTTTTGACAGGAAGCAAAAGCATGATTAGACATCGTTTTTAGACTATAAAAATCAAGAAAAGCAGTCTACCGCGGGTGGTACGTACGTGGTAATTTGAGGGAAAATTCATTTTACACAGACATGACAGATTGCTCGTATATCTATTGTTTTTCTCATTTATTGACAACAAAGCATATTATTTTAGCATTTATATATCATATGACATGTCATACGTCAAATCTGTTGATCTATAGTTTGTTTTCCTAAGTGATATATATGGATGCATGTACACTAACTTTGTTGCGTGTAACAGTGTATGTGCAAAAAAATAAAAATGGCCGCCGACCTGTCTATAGCGGCCACCTGTCTATAGCGGCCACTTTTTCCGTTTCCCTTCGGTGGCCGCTATAGACAGGTTTGACTGTATATGAATTTACTGCAATAAATCATATATACCTACCTATTATGCCTGTAGTCTTGACTACGGGACCCCTTCGAGAATTTAACACACATGCGTCACAATATTGTGCGCACCCCCCGTAATCCTATTGTCCCCTTCGCCACTCACGCGCGTCAACACGCTACGGCCATCTTCCTCTTTCTTGCTCGCCCCCGACGAGTTAGGACGTATTGTCACAGCGCTCCTGAAATCAGGTCGTATAGTATCTTTTTGGTGCGCTTTTTCACATAGTTAAAGCACTTTTAGGTACCTATATTCGTTTAGATTATAGTACTTTGTGTTTTATTAGTCACTCTTGCCGATTGCAAGGGATTTTTTGATTCCCTTTCTTGGCATTTATTTTTCTCTTTCACGGTCAGCCCCACGTAGATATTTCTGTGTTTGCGGGTGTTTCCGTTTGTCACCGAGCCTTCGGGTTCGGTGTTTGTTCTTACGGTTTTTAGGCTGTGAAAATTTCTTTAGTGCGTATCTCCCAAATAAACTTTAGTTTTATTTACTGCTTGCAGTTGAAGTATTTCTTATTTTGAAAAGTATACTTTATTGTCTGTTTTATTGCAGTGGTATGAATTCGGAAGAAGAAGCAGCTGGGTCAAGGAGACCTGCTTCTTCCGAAGAGTTGTCTAGCAAGACGACTCGGCCTTCCAGAACTTCCCCGAGTACAGCGGTACGCGGGGGAGGGAGGAGGGCTAAAGGTAAGTTGCCTAGTGGTGTTCCCTTGCAGAGTTTGCCAGTTTCGGAGCTTGCGGCTTCGGGACGGGTGGCGTTAACTGAATCGGGATTGTCAACTCCGAAGCCTGTGGTTTCGGGGTGGGTGACGTCAGATTCTAGTGGTTTGGATATCTCGAATCCAATCCCCCGGTCGCTGAGACCAGAGGGGGGGGCTGTTGTTTCCCGTACGGTAGCGTTCACTCGCTCTGATCCGTTAGGGGAGACGCGCCCCACTACTGCAGGGCAACCCACGGGCTTAGTCCATGTTGGTCTGGGTTCTTAAACCCTAGCCCCGGCAAACGCCATATGGGGGAACGAGTACTTTCTGGGCAGTCTCAGTTGCCAGCTAATGGGAATGCTCGAGCTAACAATGTTGGTCTGGGTTCACAAACCCTAGCCCCCGGCAAACGCCATATGGGGGAACGAGTACTTTCTGGGCTGTCTCAGTTGCCAGCTGATGGGAATGCTCGAGCTAACAATTATGGACGCTCTTCGGAGCAACAGGTGTTTTCACCTGAGTGCGTGACTACTAGTGCTCCCCTATTGCCGCTTTCGAGCGGTCCAATAGTGGGTTCACATGCCTTTAGTAGTCATCGGGCACATACCGAGTCATCTCGGTCTGCCCACGCACTGGGAGCTTTTAGCTCCCAACCCATGGCTACTGCATCCTCTTGCTTAGCCAATATGGGTGTTTTGGGCGATTCTCTAGGCTTACGCCATGAGCGCTCCAATCCCTTTTTGGGAAGTGAACGTCCCTCCGCGGAGGGATCGGTTTTCACCTGAGTGCGTGACTACTAGTGCTCCCCTATTGCCGCTTTCGAGCGGTCCAATAGTGGGTTCACATGCCTTTAGTAGTCATCGGGCACATACCGAGTCATCTCGGTCTGCCCACGCACTGGGAGCTTTTAGCTCCCAACCCATGGCTACTGCATCCTCTTGCTTAGCCAATATGGGTGATTTGGGCGATTCTCTAGGCTTACGCCATAAGCGCTCCAATCCCTTTTTGGGAAGTGAACGTCCCTCCGCGGAGGGATCGGTTCGTGTTTCCGAAGTGGCTTCGGAGATCCGAATGAATCCGATTAAGCGTTCTAACAAAAGGGTTTCGGCTACGACTCTTGTCGAGCCAGCCAAGAAAAAGGCCAAGAAGAAGGCAAAAAGTGGCAAGGCTTTGCCGGCCTCTTGCCCGTCTGGCCTGGCTAACCCAGCTAGCTCCTCTCAAGCTGACATGTTCAGCATGATGCGGGCTTTTGCTCAGAATCAGGGTTGGTCCTTTGTACCGGCTACTTCAACCCTGACTTCTGTCCCTATTCAGGGGTCTGACTTTGAGACTAATCAACCTTTTGTTTGATTCCTCTTTGTCTGAGACTGATTCGCATGTGCCTCCTACTCCCGCGGCCCTTGGGGCTCCGCCGGGCGAGGAGACTGTTGGTGAGCCATGCGGGGACCCGCCTGCGGAGGCCTTTGTTAACGTTCCTTTGTCTCATTCCACTCGGGTGGAACCAGATTTGGATGCGTCCTCTCAAGCTTCGGTTCCCGAATCGCTTGGGCAGGCGGAGTCTCAATCGCTCAATCTCTGTGGAGTGGAAGCGATTGTTTTGTTGTCCAAATATCGCCCTGAAGTTCAGTCAACCCGCGCGCAGGGTTCGACTTCGCGTTGGTTTAAGCAGCGGGATTTCTGCTGAGTCTGGGCGCCTTGGCGTCCGGCCCATGGCTGTTGCATCTCCTTGCTCGGCCGATATGGGTAATTGGTGCGCGTCTTTGGGTTCAATACCCTCAGCGCACTTCTCCCATAAAGGGAGGTGAGCGTCCCTCAGTGGAGGGTTCGGTTCGTGTTCCCGAAGGGCTTCGGGGATCCGAACGAAACCGGATAAACGCTCTGAAAAGCGGGTTTCGACTTAGGCTCTTTTTGGGCCAATCAGAAGCCTAGGGAAGGGGCTAAAAGAGGCAAGGCTTTGTCTGCCTCTTGCCCATCGGGTTTAGCTAACCCTTCGGTCTCTCAAGCTGAGATGTTCAGTGTGAGATGGGCTTTGCCCAGACTCAGGGTTGGTTCCTTGTACCAGGATTCACATCCCCTGCTCTTGTCCCTTTTTTGGGTCGGACATCGAGACTAATTAGCCTTTTATGGTTTATTCTTCTTTGTCTGTGATGAGATCACATGAGCCTCCTAGTCTCGCAGCCTCGGGGCTCCGTCGGGTGAGGAGGCTTATGGCGGTTCATGCGTGAATCCGACCGTTTCAGCCTTTGTTCGTGATTCTTTGTCACGATCTTTTCAGGCGGATCCAGTTTTGGAAGCGGCCTCTCTAGATTCGGTCTCCGAATCGCTGGGGCAGGCAGAGCCTTAGTTGCTCTCCCTTTGTGGGGTAGAAGCGATTGCTTTGTTCTAAACTTTCCCTGACTTTTAGTCAACCCGCGCGCAGGGTTCGACTTTGCTTGGGTTCAGGCAGCGGGCGGACGAGACGGTTTCTTCATAGATCTGTCCGCCCCGCTCCCCGGAGGTGCTATAGGAACTTGGACACCTCACAGGCTGTCCTTTTTCCCTTTCTCCGACTTTTGTTATTCCCAGGCGCTCGGGAAAACTTCGTTTGATACTGAACCTAAAGAGGATAAACAAATTTATTCCTCCGGTTCATTTTTGTATGGAGACTCTTGCCTCCATTCTTCCGTTGATCAAAAGGGAAGACTACGCGGTCTCGATAGATCTCAAGGACGCGTACTTTCACATTCCCATTCATCGCGCTTCTCGCGATCTTCTCGGGTTTTTACTCAAGTTGTAGCGGTGCTAGCGGCCTTTCTGAGGCGTCGCGGCCTGCGGTTGTTCTGTTACCTGGACGATTGGCTTCTCCTTGCGGAGTCGCGCGATCGTTTGTTGGACGAGACTCGTTGCTAGTCTCTCTTACTCAAGACTTAGGTTTCCTAATAAATTGGGAAAAGTCAGAGTTAGTCCCCACTCGCAGCCCAGTTTTTCTGGGGGCGGTGTTAGACATAAGGAATCAGTTAGCTCGGCCCAGTCGAGACAGGATTCTCACCATTGTCTCTGCGGCTCGCAAGCTCTTGCTGGCCAGAAGAGTCTCGGCCAGACAGTGGCTTCAGTTCTAGGTTATCTAGCCAGTCTAGTCGATGTTTTAGAGGACTGCCGGCTCCTCATGAGACCCTTTCAGAGACATCTCCTCAGGTTCTTAAAGCCGGGAAAAGACTCTCTTTTGGTCTGGATTCCAGTACCAGTAAAGATCAAGTCTCTTCTCGCTTGTTGGACGAGCGAGGTGTTTCTCGCGCGAGGCAGGTCCTTCTCTGCCCCTCTTCCGTCGATATCGGTTTCGACGGACGCCTCTCGGTTGGGGTGGGGAGGACACTGCAACGGCAGCACGGTTGCGGGGGATTGGTCTCATCTTGGGACTCTTCCTCATATCAATGTCCTGGAGTTTATGGCAGTTCTGTTGACCTTGCTCCATTTCAGAAGTCGACTTCTCAGTCGTTCGGTTCTGATTCTCACGGACAATGTTACTGTGGCGGCATATATCAATCGGCAGGGAGGCACTCGTTCGGTTGCCCTGAATGCCCTAGCAGCTCAGCTGTGGAGGTGGTGTCGTCGCATGGCAATCACACCCGTGGCCTCTTTCATCCCCGGTCGGGAAAACCTCTTTGCGGATTTTCTGTCCCGGGGCAGGTATCTTCCATCGGAATGGATGCTCCATCCGGAAGTATTTTGCCGCATTCGCAGTTGCCTAGGTCCACTGGAAGTGGATCTATTTGCGTCGGTGCTAAATCACCAGCTGCCGAAGTATTGCTCCCGTGTTCGCGATCAGGGAGCATGGGCTCTCGATGCTTTCTCCCTCAGCTGGGAGAACCTTCAGGGATTCGCCTTTCCTCCCTTCCAACTGATTCCGCGTGTCTTGCGGAAAATCAGGGAAGATCGGGCGAGGGTGCTTGTAATAGCTCCCTTTTGGCCCAGGAGGAATTGGTTTCCGGAACTTATGAGCCTTCTAAGGGCTCAACCGTTAGTTCTCCCGTTAAGAGCGGATCTGGTGTTACAGCCCCTATCGGGGATTCTTCACCACAATCCGGAGTCTCTTCATTTGACTGCTTGGCCCCTGTCAGGGAATCTGCAAGACAGTCGGGTCTCTCTGATAGAGCCGCGGACTTTTTAATGTCCAGTCGTAGGGTTTCTACTAGGGAAATTTACAATTCCCGTCTCTCGGTCTTTTTCCTTTGGTGCAAAGAGAGAAATCAAACCCCTTCTAAGGCTCCTATTGGTTCAATTGCGGATTTCTTAATCTCGTTATTTGACAAAGGGAGGTCTATTTCTACTATCCGAGGCTACCGTTCGGCGATCGGGGCCATTCATTCGGGTTTTTCGGATGGTTCGGGGATTTCCAATTCCCCGCTACTAAGTGGTTTGATTCGTTCGTTCTTTCTGAAACGACCTTCGTTTTCTAAGTTAGTGCCGTCTTGGAGTCTGCCTAAGGTCCTGGAGGCCTTGGCGAAACCTCCTTTTGAACCGTTAGGTGAAGCTTCGCTTCATCATCTTACGGTTAAGACGCTCTTTTTGGTAGCTATTGCCTCTGGGCAGAGGCGCAGTACTCTTCATGCTCTCTGTCTTACTCCTGGTCATGTTCGCTGGGAGAGAAAAGGTGTTAGGTTGATTCCTAGGGCTTCTTTCGTTGCCAAGAATCAGACAGCTACCTCCGGTCCTGTTGAGATTTTTCTTTGTCCGCTTTCTGACTTTTCTTCGGTGCGTGAGGACAAAGTTTGGTGTCCTGTTAGGGCTCTCAAATGGTATTTTGATAAGACTAAGTCTTATCGTAAGGATGATCAGTTGTTCCTGATCACTAGAGAGCCTTTTTCTCCTGCCTCTCTTGATTCCATTTCTAGATGGATCGTTGAAGCTATTAGGGCCGCTGGCACAGAGGCTCTTTTATCCGACAGTAAGCTTCGTGCTCATGATACTCGTAGTGTCAGCACTTCTTGGGCTCTGTTTCAAGGTGTGGCGCTTGTTGATATTTTGAAGGCTGCTTATTGGCGTTCGCCCAATTCCTTCATTTCTTGCTACCTTAGGGATATTCCCGCAGGTGAAGCTTTGTTTGCGTCAGCCACCTTGAAGGCCGCTGTGTCTTCTTTGTAGTCTTTGGTGTAATCCTATTTCCTTCCGCTCGAAACATGCCTCCCGGTCTTTGAGTTGGCGCTGGTCTGGCATAATAGGTAGGTATATATGATTTATTGCAGTAAATTTGTAAAATCAGCACTGATTTTCTTATTTACTATATAAATCTATATACCTACCTATGACCCTCCCTCCTTCCCCGCTCCTTGCAAGCAACATGTTTCTACTTGGGATTGCTCGCAAAAGAGGAAGATGGCCGTAGCGTGTTGACGCGCGTGAGTGGCGAAGGGGACAATAGGATTACGGGGGGTGCGCACAATATTGTGACGCATGTGTGTTAAATTCTCGAAGGGGTCCCGTAGTCAAGACTACAGGCATAATAGGTAGGTATATAGATTTATATAGTAAATAAGAAAATCAGTGCTGATTTTACAAGTTAATGACCTTCTGGCTCTCAACGGATGAATTACAATTTGCCAACCGATGAGTTCAAACAAGTTTTTAACCTTGACATGGAATATGAAATTCAGTATTTGTTTTATGATGTATGCTACATGAAAATATTGCATTTTAATAAGCCTTCAATAAAAAAAAACTTGCATTTTTTTCAAATTTTCAGTAGTTCAAAGCTATCTATAAGATGTTGTAATGTTCTTTTGTGGCTGAAGGAGGTATCAAGGTATACGTCAGATTCAATACACAGTAAACATGAATGGAGAATGAAGTGTAATCCGTTCTTGACTTTTCTCACAATCCACATGTAAATGTTAGAGAGTAATGCATTGCCTTCAGTAATGAATGTAGCATTCATATGACAAGGATATCATGTAAAGTATTTAGAACTAGCCATTCCGCACTGAAAAAAAAATGTATTGGTTACCTCCTCTTTTTTAAATCACATTCTCTATAGGTCCAAACTCTCGACCTTGCCATGGTCAAGTGTCCAACAGGAGCCTCATCTCAGAACCTAGCAGAAGCACTTTGTTCCATGCCAAACCTGACTAAGCTGACACTGAATAGAATGGATCTTGGTGAGGAGTTCTGCTCTACATTGAAAGCAAAGGCATCAACCTTACAGGTATGTGTGTGTTTGTACTCATGTCAATGCATTAGGAGTAGCAATGAATATTAGTGGAGAAATCTGTCATATATTAGAATAATACATGTATGTTAATACATGCATGTAGTTATCTAACTTCACCTTCAGCTGTTTGCTTCCAATAAAAGTAATATGGTTTTGATAGAAGCATTAAAAAAATCACCTTTCTTTTTTTTTGGGGGGGGGGGTGGGTATGTCAAGGTTATTTCACTAAATGCACAACTATGAATTCTAAAGTATAAAAGATTATTTATTAGAGATCTGTCATATATTACAATGATACATGTATGTTAATACATGCATGTAGTAATCTAACTTCACCTTCAGCTGTTTGCTTCCAATAAAAGTAATGTGGTTGTGATAGAATCATTCAAAAAAAAATCAGCACCTATTCTTTTTTTTTTTGGGGGGGGGGGGTTGGGGGGGTTGGGGGTACGTCAAGGTTATTTCACTAAATGCACAACTATAAAGTATAAAAGATTATTTTAAGAATTCATCTGTTGAAAGCCAGAAGAGTGTTAACACTGTGTGAAAGTATATGAGTTAATGACCTTCTGGCTCTCAACAGATGAATTACAATTTGCCAACCGATGAGTTCAAACAAGTTTTTAACCTTGACATGGAATATGAAATTCAGTATTTGTTTTATGATGTAGGCTACATGAAAATATTGCATTTTAATAAGGCTTCAGTGAAAAATTACTTGCATCTCTTCAAATATTCAGTAGTTCAAAGCAATCTATTAGGTGCTATAATGTTATTTTGGGGCTGAAGGAGGTATCAAGGTATACGTCAGATTCAATATGCACTAAACTTGAATGGAGAATGAAGTGTAATCCCTTCTTGACTTTTCTCACAATCCAGTTTACATGTACGTATATGTATATGAGTGATGCATTGCATTCAATAATGAATGTAGCATCCATATGAAAAGGATATCATGAATGTGTAAAGAACTAACAAGTCAAAAGCTCCTTTTCCTGTTTGGCTAATCACGATAGAGTTGTCAAGTTAAGTATTTAAACTAGCCACTCACTGAAAAAAAATCATGTGTATAGGTCAGAATAACTCTAACATGAATAGTATGCAATCATTGTCTGTTCGTCAGTCCGTCCCGTTTTTCTTATTCTAGCAATGACTAAAGAATCGCATGAGGTATGAACTTCAAACTTAGTGCTAGTATGTAACACCATAAGAAAACGATCTGCTTAGATTTTGGGGTACGAAGGTGAAGGTCACAGAGGCCAATTTCTGAAATGGCAGGTGTTAGCCTCGTTCTCGCGATAACTCAACCATTTGAGGTATGAACTTTACACTTGGTGCTAGTTTGTATCACCATAGGAAGACAATCTTATTAGAATTTGGGGTATGTTGGTCAAAGGTCAAATGTCAGGTCAATTTTGAAATTGCAGGTTTTAGCCTGAATGTGAAATCAATGTTTTTTTACCTTTGTAATCACCATATCTCAACTATTTTGTATTCATGACTAGGAGGAGATAAAGTGATTAGACTTTTGGGTTATAAGGTGGAAGGTCAAATGTCAAAGAGGTCAATTGACATGTAATTATAGGCTTTTTATTCTGGTTCAATCAAAATTTAAAACAAATCAACATGAATATGCGATATATTTCCGATCTGGCAAAGGCGGAGGCCTAAATTTCGACTGCACGCAGTCGAGAATCATCTACATGTAGTTGTTGTTTTAAAATGAGTTTCATATGTATTTCTGTTTTCAGTTTTGGTTTAAATCTTTGTTTTATGAGCAATACACTTTTGAGGCTTTCATCTGGATCAGTATCATGATAAACAGACGAAATCGACCATGAATTGGATATGATAAATGATTACTCTTAAAAACATGCAAATTCGGTTTACCATGAATTCCTTTCTGTGAATTTTTCAACTTTGCTATTTCGAGTCAATATGATGTTACAAAAGGTTTTGTGACATCTGTACATGTAGGCCCAATTTCATAAACTTGGTTTTAAAAGATGTGCAGGAAAATTTTCAGGCATAGCAAATTAATCACATAATTTCTGGAATTGCACTTTTATGGTATTTGTTGGTAATCCACATGGTCTTAAGTGCTGAAATATATGGAAATATTGGAATTAACCAATGAAAAATAAAAACTTATGATACTGTTAATTTGAGACCTGGTTTTAATCAGCAATACAGGATGCATGCCTCTCATATTGCCATACTTGTGCTGATCTGTTAATTATTTCATATGTAGTATGTAGAAATTAACGTGCCAATTTACCTTGATGCTATTCTTTATTGTTGCTGTATACATTTTTTTAAAAATCTTATATCTTAACATATTTAAAACTCAAGTCTGCTACATTATATTTAGCTACTCCAAACTTTGTCTAATTCTAAACGCAACATGATACCTGGTCATTCCCAAATTGTTTCAATTATACTCAGCTGCACAGCGCCTTCATGTATGATGCCTGGTTGAGTACATACATTCACCTCCTTTTCCTTTTTCCCCTTTTTATTGTGGTGCTATATGCATGTATTCAAGGTGACATTATTATATTATTTCTTCTTTTTTCCCATTTTTGTGTTTTATCATTACTAAATCTCTTAATACAACTGTAATTATTTGTTGTATCTTACAATTTTATCGAATTTCATTTTTTATGTAAAGTCACATGCATTGGAAAAGAAGACCTTCAGGTTTTAGTTAATCTTTTCTTTTTCCTAGCATGCATGTGACTCTCTTCAGAGAATGAAAAACAATAAAATTCATTAAGAATTATTAAGACTAAACAAAAAAATACATAAGAAATATAAAAACGAGAAGATGAAAGAAGGACAAAACAGGGAAAAAAAAAAAAAATACATTATCAAACATGGAAGTGAGAAAACGAAAGAAGGAAAAGCAAAGAAATTCATTATAAATTATGAAGATGAAACAAAGAAATACATCAATATAAATAGAAGAGAGACAACAAAAGAAGGAAACACAAAGAAATTGTATGAGAAAAACAAACAAAAGAAAAGCAAAACAGTTTGTGAAGGTTTGGCATTCAACCACGTTTATGACGATATTCTATTCCCATCTGTGAACCGCAAGCCAGGTCGAACTCGCCAATTCAATACATGTATAAACGCGATCAGTTGTTCTCCCATGGGAGCTTGAGGCGAAACGAGAACCGGATCAATGTGTAAACACTAAAAAACTTGGTACCAGTAGCAAACAATTATACTGCGCAGGATGGCTTTATGGATGGTTGATGACGCAGTTGACAATACTGCCGATGCCGTATGTGATGGCTGAGCAAACATATTTTTTTATTCCAAACTTTTCATTGTCCAAATCCACACATACATGTATGAGGCATAATCGTGATATAGTCCCCAGCATACCCTAACCCTAATCCTAATCCTAAACCCTAACCCTAACCCTAACCCTAAAACCTAACCCTAATCCTAACCCTAAAACCTAACCCTAATCCTAAACCCTAGGCCTAACCCTAATCCTAATCCTAAAAAAACTTCGATTTTTTTTGAAGCGGGGACTATTTCACGATATTGCCCATGTATGACTATGCCGAGGTTATGTGGGACGGCCTAGTTAGTTGTACTTGAATATGAGTATGAGTGTGTTTGCTGTTATATGTTAGTGTTACTGTTACTAAATTTGTTGTACCGTACCGTATTTTACTAGTGAATTGTGACTCTGTGAGTTTTGCAGACCACAGTCATGACACTGACAGGAGGGAGCTTACGAAACGGGATGGGAGATAGCGTTTCATGAAAGGAGGTAGACCGAAAATTCTGTCTCTCGTTCGTTAGCTTCTTATTTGGATAGGGTCGGCTCTTCCCTTAGAGACAGAAACGCTCCATACACTCGCCTGTCATGCCTGTGCAAACTCACTGACCGCCGAGGAACAGTCATGACAGTAGGCATGTCGTTGTTAAAATGTTAATATTACGATTTTTAAAAATATTTGTGTAAATTAAATTTGTGTAAATTAAATTAGGCCTAGGCTCTATACTAGCTTAAACGAACATGTTCAACTTACCAATTTGACTGTTTTTATTATTCCTTTAATGCTCCTTTTTCAGGTACTTGACTGTTTTATTCTTTAATGCTCCATTTTCAGGTAATTCAGGGTCCAAGGTTTTCTCCGTTTGAAAATCTTCCAGCCGTATTCAAACTGTTTATAGTGTGTAAGTCAATGTGTATTCGGTTTGCGCAGCAGAGTGATACGGCCGTTTCTGTCTCTAAGTGAAAAGCTAACGAACGAGAGACAGAATTTTCGGTCTAGAAAGGAGGTTGTTGGATATTTTATCCGACAGCTGTTATAAGCTACTGAAATCCTTGCATCTGATTGGCTGAGACCAAATTTGTCAGATGAAATATCTGACAAGTCCTTTCATGAAACACTCCCCAGAGCAACAGGATGGGGGAGAGTTAACCGACTGTGACGGTCCTCTTACTCCCCGTCTTGTTTTTCAATCAAGTTATGAAAAGGTGGACGGTGACCCACTGCAGTGCCAGTGTTCGGCTTCCCGTCCCCACTTTAGTCTAGACCAGATGCTATTTCGCCGAGAACCATCCTGAAATCAAACGGGATGGAGAGATACTCAGAGTCAGAGTCACGCATGCGCACGTCGATGTTTCGCTCGACTCCCCGTCGAAAGGCTCCTGTCCTGAAATTGTAAGCTTGTTATTGGTGTTAGAAAGTGACATGAGTGAAGAGATTCAATAGAACTGGAAGAAGTCTTTAAAAAACACTTTCAATTAGAACACAAAAAGATTGATTGCAAGGACAGTAAATCTACTCTGACTCTACTTTCACCATTGCTGAAAAGTGTGTGTGGAAGTGAAATCGTGAAACTCGCTGACCTTCACTAGATCTACAGTATATTTCGTGAACTCCAAACTATCAAGATTGAAAAACAAAATCAAATATTCACAGTGATTTTTTAATGTATATTTTATACATATTTTTTACATTCCTTCGGTAGCGCACGATTCGACCTGATTGTATCCGAATTTCTCCGAGTCAGGCCAACTGGTCAGGCCCATGGATTATTGTTGTTTGTTTGTTTATTTACGCTTTAAGGCGCTTCTCATTCAGAAAGAATATTTGCGCCTTAAATATTACGACTTGCCACTCCCTTTAAATAGACGAATAGAGTCATTGTACCATCATCGTTAATGACACTCTTGGTCAATTTAAGGGACATTATAATGGCGCCATCTACGTTTGCAAACGTGGCCTAGTTATCCAAGAAAGCTCAATCGATCATAAATATTTGTGTCAAGTTTTGCATTAAAAGTATGTCTTGTTTTTCAAGGTTATGTAATGGAAATGTTTAAAAGAGTGGTGTTATCGTGAAATAAATCCCCCTTGTTCACTCCTCACAGTTCTGGTTTATTGTGTACAATGCTTTAGTGACTTCATTCCACCTCAACTCTGCTGAAACCAATATCACGATTGCAAACGTAGATGGCACCATTATAAATGTCCCTTAAATTGACCAAGAGTGTCATATTAACGGTGATGGTACTATGACTCTATTCGTCTATTTAAGTGTGAGACTGGGTTGAGGTAATCATAGCTATAATGAAAGTGAATAGCTGTGGTGGGCCATTCTTTGTAAAGTGAAACTTTTGGTCACACATTTGACCAACTGATTTTGCCTCATTGCCGAAAAATCAGGTTGCATTTTATTGATTTTGTTTATAATACCAGCTTCTTACCTGGACAAGAAAAAGTCATTTCCAAACCACAATGTTTTTACAGGGACATTTAATAATGTGCCTTATTGAGTGGTCACACACACGACCGACCTAATTTTCACTTCTCAAAGATAAGAATGTCCACTGATTTATGGAAATTTACTTTCAAACTGTTCAGAGCAACCCATCATACAGCAGTGAAAAGTGGAAACTTGCACTCCAAGGGAAATACGAGAAAAGTAGGTTTGAATACCAACAAGTAAGACCCTTTTCGTGCGGGGTCACACACGTGACCACTGAAAGAAAATGATGTACTCTCATTTCAAATATTTACCCTCCATCTGTTGGGGGTAAGATTGTTATAAAATCCAAATATCCAAAATGAGAGACTTCTACTACAAGACATACTAGAAAATTGGGTTTAAATGAGCTACACATATTTTTCAATTTTTCATAAACACAGCTAGCGCCGTGGATGTCCACGGGCTGCTTCTGCTAGTCTATATTACGCTAAGGATTTGGGGCCTTTTTGTTTGTTTAAATAAGCGCCTCGCTTGGCCCTTTCGGTCCCCACCTTTTGGTCCCCACAGGTGGGGAATTATTCTTAGACTGGTGGGAGGCACTTCTTAAGGGCTGACGTGCTGTGTGGGGGGGGGGGGGGGGGGAGATGTCTCATTGAGGCCGGTACGGTATAGTCTGTAAGCACAGACCCTAATTTGACACTTTATCAGAAAATCTGATAAGAAGAAGATCCGCAAAAGGGGGGTGGGGGGATAGTTCGGTAATGTGTTCCAAATTAGGTTAAATTTCTAATACGGTTTCTTTTTGGCTAAAAAGAAGTCTTATGATGATGATGTAGGCCTAAATAGTATGTAAAATACCAAGTAAGATATAAAAGCGCTGTTAATGGTATAACAAAAAAAATTCGGCTCCAGGGAGTCTGATTTATGTAAACATGGCATTACTTTCTAAATTGAACTTTGAACTTTGTTCGTTTGTTTTTGTTTGTTTGTTTTTTTTGGGGGGGACTATTTCTTAGTTGAACTTAAAATTCTTTCTGTGCTATAATTTCTTTTATGTGGGGATTGATGTTCGATGAGACAGGGTGAAGGGTAGGAACTAGGAACATGTAACTGTTACATGTAAAACAATAAAATAAAAAAAGGAGGGTATTTCTGCCACTTCATATTTTAGGACTCTTTATTGTATCCCCCGGCAGTATGCCGGAGGATACTTTGGATTCAGCAGCGTTTCGCCGCCGCCGCCGCCGCCGCCGCCGCCGCGTCACATTCTTGTGTGCGCTCTAGCGGTCACATTTCTCGACGAATTTTTTTCAAACTTCCTGTGGACGTGTATCTTGGTAAAATCTGGACCCCTATAGTTTCTGGTGATGCTGCCCCCAGTGTTCCGTCTTTTATAGGGTAAAAGGCCATATTTTTTGGGATAGTTTGTGTGCGCTCTAGCGGTCACATTTCTCAACGGATTTTGCTCAAAAACTTGTATGGAGGTGTCTCTTGGTAAAATCTGGAACCCTATAGATTTTGGTGATGCTGCCCCCAGTGTTCCGTCTTTTATAGGGTCAAAGGTCATATTTTGATAGATGTCTTGTGTGTACTCTTGTGTGCGCTCTGACGGTCACATTTCTCAACGGATTTCGTTCAAATTTTGCATGAAGGTGTCTCTTGGTGTAATTTAAAAACCTATAGTGTTTGGTGATGCTGCCACCAGTGTTCCGTCTTTTATAGGGTCAAAGGTCATACTTCAGGGCATGGCGTGAGTGCACTCTGCAGGCCACATTTCTCACCGGATTTTGTTCAAATTTTGTATGGAGATGTATCTTGGTATAATCTACACATGTTTAATTTTTGGTGATGCTGCCCTCATTGTTCCGTCCTTTATAGGGTCAAAGGTCATTTTTCCATTTCTTGCACTCTTCTGCATTTCTCGACGGATTTCGTTCAAATTTTGCATGAAGGTGTCCCTTGGTGTAATCTAAAAATCTGTACTTTTTGGTGATGCTGCCACCAGTGTCCCGTCTTTTATAGGGTCAAAGGTCATACTTCAAGGGATGGCGTGAGTTCACTCTGCAGGCCACATTTCTTGATGGATTTCTTTCAAATTTTGTATGGAGATGTATCTTGGTATAATCTACACATCTTTACTGTTTGGTAATGCTGCCCTCATTGTTCCGTCCTTTATAGGGTCAAAGCTCATTTGTCCATTTTGTGCACTCTTACTTCTGCATTTCTTGACGGATTTCATTCAAATTTTGTATGGAGATGTATCTTGGTATAATCTACACATATTTAATTTTTGGTGATGCTGCCCTCATTGTTCCGTCCTTTATAGGGTCAAAGGTCATACTTCAGGGCATGGCGTGAGTGCACTCTGCAGGCCACATTTCTTGATGGATTTCTTTCAAATTTTGTATGGAGATGTATCTTGGTATATCTCTCAACACATTTCTTTCAAATTTTATATGAAGATGTGTCTTAGTGAAACCTACACATCTAATTTCTACACCATCCTTTTGTTTGAGGGAGGGGATGGGGGAGGGTCTTTGTCCCTCCTTCAAATCGCTGCCAGTGCCGGGGGATACATTTAGCATTGCGCGGCCCAGCAATGCACATTTCTAGTTTCAATTTAATTTATTTCTACTTTTTACTTATATCATGGAAGCATATACTTGGGTAAACTTCCTTTTGCGACAGCCTCCCGAAATTAAAACAATATAATTATATAGGGTTGGAGTTAGGGTTTAGGTTTTAGGGTAGGGTTTCAGGTTTATGTATCCGCACACTTGGGTGGCTGTCGCATAAGTCATTAACAACTAAATTGACATGAATTGGGAAAATGGCCTTCATACCGTTAGAAACATGTTAATAATAATAATAATACAACGCACTTATATTGCGCCATCTATCTAGTTAACTATTCCGAGGCGCATGATGAAAATGAGAGAAGCAAGAAGGTAGAAATAGAATGGATTGAAGAATACTACAAATCTGTGTTGAATTACATTTCACTGTATGCTTTAGAGAAAAGTACTGTCTTCAATTTTGACTTCAAAGAATCCAAAGTGTCTATGGCACGGATATTAGGAGGTAAGTTATTCCATAAACTAGGCGCCGCAGCTATGAAGGCACGGTCACCAAGAGATGATTTCGTTCTTTGTGCCACAATAAGATTTTTGCCAGAAGAACGCAGACAGCGAGTTGGTACATATTCAGAAATTAGATTTTCAATATACGACGGGGCAGAACCATGTAATGCCCTCCAAGTAATAAGCAGAATTTTATACTCAATACGCTCTCTGACTGGTAGCCAATGTAACCCTTTCAAAATTGGTGAAATATGATCCCTTTTACGTGTCCTAGACAATATTCTGGCAGCAGCGTTTTGTGCTCTTTGTAGCTTAGCTATTTGAGAAGATGACACATTGTATAGAAGAGAATTGCAATAGTCAAGACGAGAAATTACAAATGCATGAATTATAGTGGCAACTGTTTTATCTGACAATATCTTTCTGATGTTACTGATACTACGTAGATGAAAATACATTGACTGACATGTTTTTTGTACAAAATCATTCATTGTCATATTACTATCAAATAACACTCCAAGATTACGTGCAGTGTTTTTAGGTAATACATGTGAATCACCAATTCGAATGGAATAGTGTTGTAAATCAACCTTCTGATACTGAGATGAAAGAATTAAAAATTCACTCTTAGCATCATTGAGCTTAAGCTTGTTCAAACACAACCATGCCTTCATTTCAGCTATACACCTTTCCAGCTTCTGACGTCTGCTAATTACACTCTCAGGGTCCAAAGGATTAAATGGTATATAAAGCTGAGTATCATCTGCATAAAGGTGGACATGGACATCATGTAATCGAGCAATCTCTGCAAGAGGTGTAGAGTAGATACTAAAGAGGGACGGGCCCAAAACTGACCCTTGTGGCACGCCGTAGGAGAGATTAACCTCTGGTGAAACGGAGTCGTTGATCTTTACGGACTGCGATCGATTGTCCATATAAGAGCGAAACCAGGACAAGGCACAACCTTCAATGCCCACAGATGAAAGTCGGAGCTGTAGGATGTCATGATCGATAGTGTCAAAGGCCGACGATATATCAAGAAGCACTAGAAATACAGCCTGTTTGGAATCAAGAGCTTGCAAAATGTCGTTATGTACCTTAAGTAAAGCCGTCTCTGTTCCATGGTGCTTTTTGTAGGCTGATTGGAAAGATTCATGGAGATTACGATCTTCAAGATGGTCATGGAGACGTACAGCAACAATCCTCACTAACACTTTCGAGAGAAATTTCAGATTAGACACGGGGCGATAGTTCTTGAAATCCTCCGTGTCTAAATTTGACTTTTTCAACAGAGGACACACAATAGCACTTTTAAATGAGTCGGGAAACACACCACGTTGAAGAGACTCATTTATGATTTTCGTAATACATGGCAGCAAACATTTTATGTGCTTTTTCAGGATCCACGTTGGCACGGGGTCATTAAAGGAGGAGGAGGATGGTGAACGAGTTATGACCCTTAACACTTCATCTTCAGTAGCTGGATCAAAGGAGTGCAATGTCGGTAGGCCTGTATCATTGGAAGAAGACATCTCACATACCGGCACTGATGAAACTGTGGAACATGTGGAGGTGTCAAGTTCCTGCCGAATCTTGATGATCTTTGAATCAAAGTAATCTCTAAACTTTGCTGCAAGATCGAGATCAGTATCATGCACTGGAAATTTGGGTTTACTTCGATGATGGAGAAGGCCGTTGATAACTTTGTACAGCTCTCTAGGGTCATCTTCACAACTTAAAATCTGGTTCTCATAATAAGATGATTTAGACTCTTTGATCATATTCCAGACAAGATCCCTCTGGGAAGTATATAGTTGTCTGTCGATTTCAAGTTTTGATTTACGCCATCTCCGCTCAAGTCTCCTCCGAAGTTTTTTAGCTTCTGCAATCTCCTCTGAGTACCATCCATTAAATGGTCTAATAGTGATCATGCATTTCTTCAATGGAGCATGCTTCTCAAGAATCTCAGAAAGTGTACTTTCATATTGCTCGATTAGCAGGTTAAGCTCTGGCTCTTGATTAGTGATCAGGACTGATGAGCTAAGATCTGCAGCAAAATCATCATGGTTAATGGATTTCAGCTTCCGATATGAAATGATCTGTCTATTTGTGGCTGGTTTATTGGTATTCAGAACACAGTGTAATGCAGCATGGTCACTGATAAAAGATGACACCTCAACAGATTTGATGAGACTATCACAGGAGCGAGTAATAACATAGTCCAAGATGTGACCATTCACATGAGTTCCATCCTGTACCATCTGGGTCAGACCGAAGGAGTTGAGAATATCTTTGAATTTCTGTGTCTCTGAACTGGTAGAATTATCCCAATGAAGGTTGAAATCACCCACAATCAAAAGCTTGCATTGGGAAGATAGAAGTGTCGCTGTGTAATCTGCAAACTCATCGATAAACACAGCAGTAGAGATCTTGTTCTTTCGACTATAGGGAGGTCGGTACAATACCAAGATCTTGATCGGTGTGGAAGTCCCGGGAAACTGAATGTCGCAACACAGGCTCTCAAAGCTTGATGCAGTAAAGGTTGATGTAACACCTCTCTTGATTGATGCCCTATGGAGAATGGCAATACCACCACCAAGACGATTAGGGCGAGGGACATGATAAAATGTGAAACCGGCTAACGTTAGATCACCAATCACCTTCCTGTGCTTCTCTGAATCGGAGAGCCAGGTCTCTGTGAGGCAAACAATGTCAAAGTTATGTTGAATGAAATGATCTGCCAGTAGGTCTGCTTTATTACAAACAGATTGGGCATTGATAACACACAACTTAGCACTGTTTTTGGCATGTACAACACTTGATTTATCAGAGGAAATGTAAGGGGGGCATAATCTATGATTGCAAGTGGTCCCATCGCTTGCATCAAGGTAGGGAAACGACCGTGCTGGAATACACCTTTGCTTTCTTCTCCCTGCTCTTTTACCTCTGTGAATTGGTCGTTTCTGAATTCCCAGAGAGTTGATATTCTGCCATACTTCCTCCTGCAGTGGACATGTTGTCAGGTTCAGTCTCTCAACATTAATATGTACCAATTTGTTTCTGTCATATGTCTTACGGTCATTTGTTGATGCATGAGCATTATAGCAATGCTCACCAGAGACAGAATTATGGCTGCTTGGTCCAGGATTCAGATCAATGTCCCCAGATAAAATAAGTCGTAGTTGGAAAGTCGAAGTTGTGTTTGCATAATATGCAATAAGATTTCCAGTAAACTTTGAGTGCTTCAACTGGAGTTGTGCATTACAACCATAGATCTTGGACTTCAATACATGAGGGCTGGTCAATGACTTTAGCTCCTTCCTTCCTACAGCAGATACAATAAGAACAATGGCCAGCAGGTTGAATGCCTTCATTGTTAAGTCCATGTCCATTCAGGAAGACAATGGTATGTCTGGATGAGTGCACTTCAAAGGCCAAGACAAGATACATGGAGGACATGCATGTAGTGATGGCTGAGTGTATGAAGACAGATTGCAAAAACTTTGTCCACTTTGATCTTCTAAAATAGCAGCGAAAAAACATCAAAAATAGTCTAGAGGGATCCTGACTATATCACAAAAAGGCTGGTGTGCATAATGTAGCAAATCAGTCAAAAATAAAACAGCAACAACACAAACTTGTAGAGCAAAGGAAGAGAGGGACAGCCTGTCAGGCGCACACTCTTGCAAAGGTTCCATTAACGATGTTATTGTATATCGCCTCAAATATATTATTCATTCCCTTATGACAGACTAAACCGATCTGTAAACATCATTCGGGGGAGGGGAGGTGTAGGAGATCACGTCACTTTGGAATATCGGTTGACACGGTGTAAAGAAGGAGCCCCTTCCCAACAACAAAACCAACCAAAATTTCCTTCGAAAATATTTCTACTATGATATGGATACATATAGTATATTACTCCTGTCTCCCCTCGCGCTGGGGGTGACGGGAGGGTAGTAGGGAAAAGTCAATCTGTTGGTCCTCCCAAGACCCATATAAGGGGGCCATAATCCCCCTGAAAAGAAAATGACCATAATTTTTTCCCCTCATTTTTGCATTGTTTACAAGGGACGTACTGCTAATTATGCATGTTATGTTTTCATGGCCTTAATTTCTCTGAGTTTTAAACTACAGAAACATGGCAAGATCAAATCGCTCCCTCTAGGTCTATGCATGGATATTCTAATTGCACATTATTATATCCATATCATTTAGTCTCCATCAAGATGAAAATGTATTTTTCTTCAGAACTCATGCAAGCTTTGGATAAAGAACACATACTCACATGTTCAGGGGTGGATCCAGGATTTAGTATAAGGTGTGGGGGGGGGGGGTTATGGGGGTCCTTCCATAATTCTCTGACAAGCAACAAAAAAAAAGTTATCATTCTAAAGGGGGGGGGGGGGCACACTCAACAGAAGGCCGGATCGTCTATGGTCAAAATGCATACTTTCCTTCCGGGGGGGGGCACCTGCCCGGAAGTGCCCCTCCCCCCCCCCCCGGATCCGCCAATGCACATGTTGTAAAAACTTCTTGGTGCTAAATAACTTTACCCAACTTTTTTTTATTCACTTGATTATTGTGACAAATATACGGTTCGGTGATTAATCATAAACACAGCTAGCCCCCGTGGATGTCCACGGGCTGCTTCTGCTAGTCATACATGTATATCTCAAGCAAACAACCAAAGAGTACATCGTGTGTTGAGAGCCAGAAGGGCGTTAACTCTGTGTTAAAGTATACGAGTTAACGCCCTTCTGGCTCTCAACACACGACATGTTCTTGAAACTCCAGTAGTAATGCAAATTCTGGAATCCCTTTGACATAACATACATGTATACAATCACATGACTATATTTGCCTGCCAGCATATTCAAGGCAACCTCCTGTAATCTGAGAGATCCCTACAACTAAAGTGTACAGTACATGTATGTTATTACATGTAGCTTTAAGTTTCCCTTTCTGGGATGCATAATTAATGTTGGAGGAAGTGAATCAGCCCTACTATGCTGGATATTCCTTTGGATGTGTTTTTCCGTGGAAAGGTTTTTCATTCATTGTCACATTGTTATAAAAACTCTTCTGCGATATAAATAGAGCTACAGATTAGAGTTAAAGTACGACCTAGTAGAATTTCTTATTCACCTTTTATGCTATCCTATTCAAGAACAGGTCTGAATGCTTGCTGGTCATTTGTAAATCCTACAAGTACCTGCCTACAGCTGCTCTGTCCTCTGTCCTGTCCTCCGGTCTTCCATATGTTTCTGTTTCTATCATCTTTGGAAGAAGAGTTAGGAATAGGGTAACGTTTACGTTTCACCACACGAGTCAGTTCAGTCGTTCGACAGTTAACAGGCGTGGAATCTGTGACCCGTAGATCAAGCAATAATTAACCAGAGTGCCAAAAGCCGCCAATATCCTAAAATTCTTGCAGTGTTCACTTTCCAACCATCTTAGCATAAGGTGTTATCTTGAATGAGATAATTTTGGATCTTGGATACCAGCTGGAATAAATAAGGCTATAAGACATTTTTACATGTATACCAACCAATATTTTACAACTAACAAAGGGCATTTTTATTTTAATAGTAACTTACTGGGGAAATTGCTGTCATTTTGACGCACTATTGGATTTGTACAGTTCATGTCCGCTAAATGACAATTAAACTGGTCTTGTTGCATTTTATATCCCTCCGTCCCCCTAAACAGATATAAAACAATGTTAATAAGGCAGATGATTAATTAATGATTTATGACTACTTTCGAATGCTGCAGGCCATCAGGGATGGCAATATGATGGCAATCTTGCAAACCTTTTTCCAGCTAAGACTATCATATCAAATTTAATGACACCTTTTACTTGTATTGAAGCGGTGCCATGTTGCCTTGTTGCCCTCAACATGATTCAGTGATACTATTGTGTGTATCATTGAACATTGAAATATACATTTTGACCTATCGTTTGTACATCTGTACTGTAAAGAGGAACCTACTTCCAGTCATACCAGGCAATATTGACAGCCATTTTAGACACCATCTAATTGGAATTCTAGGTTACCTCACGCCAGTAACACATATTATTCATTAATTTTTAGTAGCGTATGGTTTGAGGTGGCCCGATTTACTAACTGTCACCAAATGCATCAAAAATTATAAGGGGGTACATAAGAGCTTGCACTAACTTGACTGGATAGGATAGGACTAGGATAGGTTAAGATCGGACGATAGTATAGGTTAGGATTGATTAAGTTAAAACCCAGAAAGACATAACTGGGCGTTGTGGCGTGCGCCTGTAATCCAGCTACCAGTGGAAGTTATAAACTGATTCAGCGGACCCAGGTTCGAGACTGAGTCACCTCTTTCGGATGGTGAGGTTAAAGGTCAATCCCAGATGTAAATAATCATATCTGATTGATACATGTCTGTAAAAACCCCATTACACACACACATAACTAGCACATTTCATTTTTTAAACCTAGGTTGGAAGAAAAAGGAAACAATTTGGCAACTGAATTTGCCCAGTACTTATTACCCAACAGCTGGACAAAAAGAGGGTTGGGCAATCCTATTGGGTTAAATTGGTTGGGCAAATAATTATCCAACTGAGAATATAATCTTTCCAAATATTGATTTGGAAGATTTCGAGAATAAATTGTTTTCTTTTGTTGGGCAATCCTATTGGGTTAAATTGGTTGGGCAAATAATTATCCAACTGAGAATATAATCAACAGTTGGGCAATTGTAGAGTTGGGTAAAATCTGATGGGTCACCAACTGATAGGGAATTTAATTTGCTCAACAACATAGTAAATGGATTGCCCAACATCAGTTGTGCAAATTTTAACCAATAGTTGTGTGGACAGTATGTTGCCCATTGTTGGCTAAAAGTTTTTTAAGAGTTCCATATATTGTGCATATGCTAATTAGTTCATTATGCTAATTATGCTGTTTCCGACAACTGTATTACTTTAAAATGAAAACTGGTGCCATAAATGAATTCCTCGTCATAGAAAACCCTAGAAGAGTTGTATTAGTTATGTTTTCAGGCTTTCTATGACAAAGAAGTCTACATATTGCGCATATACTAATTAGCTCATTATGCTAATTATGCTAATTATGCTATTTATGACATTTGCATTACTTTAAAATGAAAACTGGTATCATAAATGAATTCCTCGCCATAGAAAATCCTAGAAGAGTAGTTGTATTTATGTTTTCAGGCTTTTTGGATAAACAATGACAAAGAGGTCTACATATTGCACATATGATAATTAGCTAATTGTGATAATTATGCTATTTACGACAATGCATTACATGTACTTAAAAATGAAAACTGGTATCATAATATCAATTCCTCGTCATAGAAACCCCCAGAAAACTTGTATTATTTATGTTTTCAGGCTTTCTGGGTTAAGGTAATAGCAACATTATATATTGCATATATGCTAATTAGATAATTAGGCTAATTAGGCTAATTACAAAAATTGCTCAAGGTTGCCAAGGTGGCAACCAAGCTCAAAGGTCATAGAGGTCAATTCTGAAATTGCAGGTTTTAGCCTTAACGTGACATCTCAAGAACCATTTGATCCATTAACTTCAAAGTTGGAACTAGTGTGCACCACCATAATAAGACGAACTGATTAGATTTTTGTTCACGTAGGTCAAAGGTGACATGTACATGTATTAGAGGTCATTTTACAGGTGTATGTGAAATTTACCTTTGTTATCACCATATCTCAACTATTTCGTATTCATGACTAAGAGGATTTAAAGTGATCAGACTTTTGGGTTATAAGGTGTGCGGTCAAATGTCAGAGGTCAACATGTAATTAGAGGCTTTTTATTCTGGTTATCACAAGATTTTAAGAACAGTTTGAGCCATCAACTGAATTTAGGCAGAGGCATTATATGTGACCCGACGCCTCAAAACCTACAATAAGTCGCCAAAATTATTATTTTTGTTTTATACATTTTCTGAAAGTAGAGATTCTCAGCTTTCCAATGGTATATCACTTGCCTAGTTTACTCAATGATAACGCCTTTAAATATCACATTTAGAATCAGTATGTAACCAGCAATCAATAACTCCTATTCAGAGAAAATGGCCATTAAGTTCGGAACAAAAGAGTGCTAAACCTTCGCTCTCTGTGTGCGCCCAAGTAAAACTGGGTATTCAAATGACCATAGCAACTGGTATGAAGGGATTATCAGATTAGGCTGAATTTTGGCACCCTGCTCCAGGAGGACCTATTCATTACTCACTCCAAAAATCAATTTAATACCTTTAGAGGTAAAGTAGTAATTTGGCATTGAATGAAAGTATTACAAAACCTCTCCAAACATTCATTAGCTGGACAGGTGAAAAAAAGGAGTCATTTTAAAATGCCCCCAACACGTATTTCTAAGGGAGATGTTGATGAAGATGATGGTGAACTGATAGAGAGGATGTTGTTGAAGATGATTTTGAGTTGATACAAGGATGTTGATGAAGATGATGAGTTGATAGAGCAGAGGGTGTTGATGAAGATGATGAGTTGATAAGAGCCGAGGATGTTGATGAAGATGATGTGTTGATAAGAGCGGAGGATGTTGATGAAGATGATGGTGAATTGATAGAGAGGATGTTGTTGAAGAGGATTTTGAGTTGATAGCAGGATGTTGATGAAGATGATGAGTTGATAGAGCAGAGGATGTTGATGAAGATGATTTGGTAAGAGCGGAGGATGTTGATGAAGATGATGAGTTGATAAGAGCGGAGGATGTTGATGAAGATGATGAGTTGATAAGAGTGGAGGATGTTGATGAAAATGATGAGTTGATAAGAGCGGAGGATGTTGATGAAGATGATGAGTTGATAAGAGCGGAGGATGTTGATGAAGATGATGAGTTGATAACAGCGGAGGATGTTGATGAAGATGTTGAGTTGATTGAGAAGAGGATGTTGATGAAGATGATGAGTTGATTGAGCGGAGGATGTTGATGAACATGATGAGTTGATTGAGCGGATGATGTTGATGAAGATGATGAGTTGGTGATGGTAATGGAGATGATGTGGATGATGACAATGAATATCTTGCACAGATATTGGTAATGATAATGATGACAGTCCTCCCAAAGTCACTCAGTGGGGTTATCAGATTTTATATGGGGTCCAGTTATCCTCCATGATTCTCTGACAAGAGAAAAAAAAGGAGATCTATATTTCTTTTCTTCTTGCCAGCTCCAAAAGAGGGGTGCATGGGCTGGGATTCCCCCCCCCCCTAAATCTGCCTCTGCATTATGATGCTGATGATGGGATGATGGTGAAGCAGCGTCCAGAAGTTGATAATGATAATTTTTCCTTTGCGGGGGGGGGGGGGAGAAATTTTTTTCGCCAGCCCTCCAAACGTCGCTCAGTGGGGGAGGGGGGTTCTCAGATTTTATGGGGTCCAGTTTTCCTCCATAATTTTTTTTTTTTACTTAAAACAAAAAATAATTCTCTGACAAGGAAAAAAAATAAGAGTTTATCCGTTTTAAAAAGGGGGGTGGGGTGTGGGCTGGGATCCCCCCTAAATCCGAGATAATTTTGTCTTGAGCTCTAACATATATTCAATTAAATAAAAAGCAACGATAACTTACTTTTTAATTACTATGAAGGAATTATTTCAATGTGCACGTATTACATTTTAACAAATTTGCTCATGAATAAAACCTCATAAATTGAGGTTAATTTTTCATAACTTTCCTTGGACAGCCACAGTCAAACAAAACGATCTCCCGATGGTTTCTTCTTCCCTTTCCCTTTGTCCTTCGTCTTTGTTGACCCTGATGATCCTCCATCTTTGTCCATGATGTTATGTTACTATGATAGAACTTCAGAAATAACGAAAAGTTTCTTTCATTCGTTGTAGCAAATCCATGTGAACGTCCCTCTCCTGCAGATATACACCTTCAGCACAAACATGTTCCACCAGCCCCCTAGAGTAGTGGCCTGGTCTTACCTGCCGATTCCTCTCGCTTCAAGATTGTTTGTGTTATTTAGAGCATCATCACTCCATTCGCAGATGAATATCGTTCATTCGATCCTAAAACTACAACATGCACTAGTCACAGTCAGAGCAAAGAGTTATTACGGAAATATATTTTACTGGTCCAGTATCCTTTTCGGGGCAGTTACAAGCATCCATTATAAGAAACTCTAACTAACTAACTCTAATCCTCTTCTTTTAACGAAATTGCTCCTGTACGGAGCTGATGACAAGATAATGTCTATCTGTACACCCACCCACCCACCCACTCAAAAGTGCATGTTGATTTCACCCTGTTTGCGAGCAGTAAACTCATCTTATAACTCTACCAAAAAAGAGAATGTGAGGATATTAAAACAAATTCACGACTGAAAAATGTTGCTTCGTTATTATTTATTCAAATAAAAACCGAAAATCATCCATATGAACTTGTTAACAAGAAAAATTGTAAGCTCTGATAGGATTGCATTTATGTGGGAATACCACAGCCATTCACATTTACTATAGCCATATTACCTGCCATGACGTCACGGGCAGAGGACCTGTTTTCTATGTGCAAATTGGCGTATACGTCTTCGATATTTTAGTGGAGTTTACTCGCATATTTCACGAATCTGAACTTGTTTTGTTGGTTGAACGCCACTAAATGTCACACAAACAAGAACAGTGGTAAACCATGCAGAATATGTCATTCTCACCAAGGAAAGGAGATGGCAAAGAGAGTTTGAATACCCCCCAAATTTCTGCCATGGCTTTTGAATTTATGCAAAAGGCAAGACAGCAGGGGTTTGCCCCCACACACATTGCTTGAATGTACTGATCTCCTGTCCAAAAATGACTTTGAGACAAAGTTGAGGGAAAAAACATAAAGAGTATTCTGATCTTTTCAATCTTCGTTTGTCCAGATCTATTATCTCCAGCTTAGAGGTATTTGGAAAAGAAATAGGAGAACACTTTCAGAATGCTCCTTGTAAAGATGGGAGGGATAGGCCTATCCAAGTTCAGACATGTATTGAGGATGTTGATGTCCATCAACCACTCAGATGCCAGAATGAGCAATTACCAGTATTACATGAATTTTACTATCTGTTACATTTTGTTTTGGTATATTGTACGTTGCCATAGACTGTTTCAATGTCTTGGGACCTTCCAGTTTCATGCCAATTGTACCACAATGGTATCTGGTAGCTATTGCCTGATGAAAATGGAGAGTCTCAAGTCATTTAGAGAATTAAGGGGGGGGGGGGGTGAACTAGCATATTACCCCATATTAATACATAATGCACTATTTATGAACATGGAAATCTTTTGAAAAGAGTACAATTTATTTGCAATCAAATACTCGGAAGGGGAGTTTTGGTGCAATACTGCAAACAAGTGCCATTAAGTATTATGACTGTAGAAGGCACATTGAGACATACATGTATCATTCTGTAGGATGTTTTTTTTTTATGGATTTCCTTTTCTGATGGATACTACTGCATGTACATGTATTATATTATAAACGGCATGTATAAAGGACATGATACAAAGAGATTTTTTACAAGGCATTTGAAGAGATTTGTGCCCAAACATTTTGAGAGATACCTTGAATGATGATGGCAAGTCAACTTTGTCACAGGATTTCATAACAATGCTTCCTTTTCAAGGTTACAAAGATCTATGAATGCTTCCAAAATTTCTGCCATGGATTTTTAATTTATGCAAAAGCCAGGATGGTTTTTCCACACACATCTGTTGAATGTATTGATCTTCATCCAATAGAAACATTGAGGCACAGTTAAGGAAATAAAACATCAAGAGTAGAGAAAGAGAAGAAGAACAGACTTTCGTTGTAAAGTTGGGAAGAAGCAAGACACGTACATGTATAACATATCTCAACTTTGTGTTGAAGAACGTGTCCAAGATAGCAGTGCAGGAAGCTGCAGGAAAGAAGGATCCTTGTTTGTCTATTATATACATTCATCTGGCACTCCTTTTAAGATATTTAAAGGCCAAGTCTACCCTAATATCAAGTTGATTTGAATAAACAGAGTAAAATTAAACAAGCATAACAGTAAAAAATTTCACTGAAATCGGATGTAAAATAAGAAAGTTATGGCATTTTGAAGTTTTGCATTACTATATATTTATATTTATATTTATATTTATTTTTTGCATTACACACTCACTCTTCCTTATGTATTTTATTATATGAAATTTCAAATATTTCAATTTTTATAGATGTGATAATAAAGAATCCCTTCCTTGTATGAAAATAAGTTACAATAATGATGATTTTACATGTTCCATATGGAGTCAAACCATGTTTTACATTATTGAAGCAAAAAAATGAAATATATGATATTTCATATAATAAAATACATAAGGAAAAGTGAGTGCATGACATCATCGGTTCACTCATTTGCATACCGCCCATGCTATGCATATCACTGTTTCATGAAATAATGCAAAACTTCAAAATGCCATAACTTTCTTATTTTACATCCGATTTCAGTGAAATTTTTACTATTATGCTTGTTTAATTTTACTCTGTTTATTCAAATCAACTTGATATTAGGGTTGACTTGGCCTTTAAACTAAAATTGATTGTGAATGATGGATGGGCCATCAAGATATCTCACACATCTTGTAGAATAATATAACAGTATCTTCAACATGTTTGATTCCAAGTGCCCTTTTGCTACACTGTTAGTGTTCATCATCTTTAAACATCCATTGAGGTTGAGGAGGCCCATTGCCATCCAGATTCTTAGAATCATTGTTAACAAATTTCGAACTTTCACTATATCTGTTGCAATTTATAGTCCGCACAATATTTGGTGTATAACAGATACAATTGATGTACGCCTTTATTTTTTAATAACTCAACAGTTTATACTCTTAACAGACTGAGGTTTGCACATTATAAAGTTAAAGGATATCAGATATATGGTCAAACCTGTCTATAGCGGCCACTGAAGGGAAACAGCAAAAGTGGCCGCTATAGACAGGTGGCCACTATAGACAGGTCGGCAGCCATTTTGAATTTTTGGACATAACGTACATGTAACTAACAACATCACTTGTAGTGTACACATTCATGTCACTTAGGAAAATAAGGTATAGATTTACAGATTTGTACATGTATAACATTTCTTATGAAATAATATTTAATATAAAATGCCAAAATAGATCTACAAGCAATATGTGTAAAATGAATTTTCCCTCAAATTACATGTAGCACGTTCATGTTCGTACCGCCCGTGGTAGACTGCTGTTCTTGATTTTTATCGTCTAAAAACGATGTCCAATCATGCTTTGGCTTGCTGTCCATAATTACAATAATAAGTTTATCTTTTGTATAAAATCATGCAATCAATTTTCATTGAATAAATATTTGTCTTTCGAATTGTTTAAAAGAAGTTTTAACTGTTTGTGAGAACAGACGATAGAAGGTGCTCACTTGATTCGTCGAAAGTGCAAACGGTAACAATGGATCGCCGGTGGACGAGTTTTCCCACCGTTTTTTAGCTGGACAGGCTTGTACATGAAATTGTTATTATTGATCCTTAATAAAAGATAATAATTGGGTAGTATTGTATTGTTTTCACTCTCTAAAAAAAAAATCACTTGTGGGAAAATATTTTTTTTCGAAAGCTTTAACCCTTTTAATTTTTTTTATAAATCTTTTTAAAATTGAAAATTAATATCGAAGTGTACAAGCCTGTAGTAATGTGCCCGTGCGATCGATATCAATGCCGATCGTGATACTGGTTGTTTCATTTTGTATGGAGGTACTAGTAGCTAAGCTTAAGAGAACTATACAAGTGCAGGGGATCGCGGTTGGATGGTGCAAAGCACGGGCGTAGACACGCATAATTATCCATTGTTAGGGGGGGGGGATGATCTATTCATCATCCCCCCCCCCCCCCCCCACTAACAATAGAAAGCGTGTTCGTGTCTACGCCACTGGTGCAAAGATTACGTAAACGAACAATACTACATGTAGTGCTTACATGTAATTCTTACTCAAAAGACTTTTAATCTCTAATTAGTCGGCAATGTGGTAAAACTTTTAGATCTTTCATGAAATCAGTACTACTTCTTGGCCGTTGTAGAATCTATTTGCAATATTTATTCAAATAATCTTTTCAAAATATTGTTCACAATATTTAATTAAGTACTAGATTTTCATTCCGTACTCAATCAGGGCATTTTACCAAGCATAATAATGCTTCATAAAGTTCATGGAATAATGAAAGCTATATTCCCATACGTTGATCAAAATGTACGTCGAGTTTTTATGTTTTGTCATGAAAATAGGTTATAACCAGATATTATAAATATGTTTCAAAGATTAATATTTATGGGAGTAACTTTTATTTGATTTATGCACCTGTATATTTCAATTTCTATGAATAGTGAAATAATTCGAAATACTCCATAAAATAGATTATATATTTCATATTGAAGGGAAGCAAGCCATTATAACCATAACCAAATGAGACATGTATATATGTAATGCTATTTTATAAATTTAATATGCCATTATGTCACCAATGTCATATTTATAATTGTTCTGTTTAATATGTGGATGATGTGAGGGGGGGGGGGGTGATTGTTTTTGGTCTGGCAACCAGTCAGATTTGACTATTTTTGCCATATTAAATTCCGATATTCTATCCAATGGTATATACTTTTATTTTATTTTTCTTTTTTTTTTTTTTTTAATTATTATTATTATTATTTTTTTTTAAATACGCTAAGAGATCTATTATACTTGGATTTACAAATTCAAGAGGTCTTTCTCTAATTCCTAATCAGTTTAAGGGAAAGAAAGAGAAAAGGAAAGCAAAATGGGAAAGCAAAAGAAAGGAAGAGCTCCAGTCCCGCACCCGTACCGCAGTGCGGGGATACGTCTGTCCCGTTGATGTAGAACATCAACGTCGGTGAAGTCTTGATCTTTCCAGGGGACAAGACGCCTTTAATCCTACCTACGTGGGGAAGACAAGCCCTTGCAGGGTGGAGCTTTAGATGAGAAAAGGTAGAAAAGTGGTTAGAAGAGAAAAAAAAATATATATATATATATATATATATATTTAGTCTATGTTATATACACAAAATTTTAGGTATTGCTATATATGGTAAGGCAAAAAAAGGAGGACCATACTACTGACAGTGAGTGATAATCGATATCGTGCAGCGTACCATATATACACATAATTGTACAATTACGTAATATATTTTTTTCTCTCTTTTTTAAGGCTTACAAGATATAAAGCTTACATATTCATAGAAATATTAAGTACATAACATCTGTACTCATTTGTATCACCATTTATATTACCATCATTATTATTGTTCACCTCTCTTTCTCACATTCCTTTTTATTTCTTTTTAATTGTATTTTGTTTTGAATATACACATGTATGCACGCATACATAACACGATAAAAAAAGCACCCCCGAAAAACGGACCCAAGTACAATTTCAAAGGCCCACTGCAGTGCCCACAAAGACTAGGCTCGGACCAAGCAATACGTGATTGTAATGTTCGCACATTACCAAAGGTGACACACCGCGCTATTGAAAATTGTCCCGAGTCCGCTTCCCGAAAGCAGCCCCCACCGTGCCACATACAAAAAAAAAAATATATACACATACATACCTATATATGCACTTAAACCCTACACAATCATATCCCCATATGGGGTGGCATGAGATGCTACATTAACATGTCTTGCGTACAGGCGCGTAAGAAAAAAAAAAAAAAAAAAAAAGTCATTTGACAGAGTAGAATGTATATGTATAGACTTCGTTATAAAAGTTCCTGTTCCTCGAATAACTGAGTTACTGATGAACTAGGGCGGTGCATAAGCCTGTGGGGGTAGTACAGTTGGCCTTTAGCCACCTGCCACTAATCATCAGCCGCGAAGGAGACTCTCTCCAACCGTTGACCAATGAAAGATTTAGAATCTATACATTAGCCCCAGTATCCGATTTGCAGGATTATAGCTGATAATAAAATATGAGAATTTTCCCGTGTCCGGCTTTTCTTTACTTACTTTTTTTTTTTTTTTTACTTTTTCTTTTTCTTTTTTCCTTCCTGATCTTTTCTTTTTTTTTTTTTTCTTATTAAATATTGTCGTTTGTAACAATTCATGCCACGCTTAAACAAGAAAACGTGCAATTTATACAGCTGCAGTTGCCATACACACACGTAATATATACATGCATACACCATACGTCCTTCCAAATATTAATGTATGTCAATGTTCTATGTATAAATTACAAAGTACGAAAACCTACATCCTCACATGCGCACCTGTAATGCTATAGGCCTTTATATATTCGTCTCGTTCGGAGAACGAAACGTATCAATGCTCTTTGTTTATCGATGTTGTTACTTTTCAGGAGGCCCTGAATTTCTTGAGGCATTTTCAAATTTGTTTCTGTAAGCAACATTGCTCTTTCAATAATAAAATGTGGACATACAATAAGAAAATGATCAATTGTTTCTGTCTCTTTACAGATATCACATAAACCAGTTGGATGTAGTTTTAAACGAAAAAGGTCAAAGTTAAGCCCAATTATACCAAGACGAAGTCTATGTAGTAAACTTTCACAAAATCTATTAAGATGACATTCATATAAAGAATGGTGAACTCTCGGTTGTATCTGTCTCAAATTGCAGGTTGAAATCTTCCACCGGTTTTGCCATTCCTGTGTATATTTTAATGTGATCAGATTCTTTACTTCATCAAAACTTAATTTGTTCTGGATTTCGATGTTTTTTGTTAATGCCAATTTTGCATGAAAATCTGCTGCTTCGTTTCCACTTATGCCGCAATGGCTAGGTATCCACTCTAAATTGACTTCTTTGCCTTGGTACTTCAGTTTAGTAACTAAAGTCAATATTTCGGTTACGAAAGATATATTTCTTTGGTTCTTTATGGCTAACAAAGCACTTAGTGAGTCACAAAATATTACTGCTCCTACATAGATATTAATATTTTCTAACCAAGTTAACACAAGTACTATTGCAGCCAATTCTGCTCTAAAAACTGAGGTATGGTTATTTAATCTTTTTGATTGGTGGTAAGACCATGCTGGTACATAGAAAGAAGCAGCAGATATACCTGTATTGGGTACTTTTGACCCATCTGTATATATATGTAGTTGATAAGACCATTTTGTGTTTATTAATTGAAGGCTTTCTTGATATAGATATGCCTGATTTTCTTGTTTACTTAGAATACTACTAAGTTCAACTGATACTCCCGGGGGGATGAAAAACCAAGGTGGAAAATTATTTTGATTATATGTCTCAATATGATAATCCTTTTCCGTTCTACATCCAAAAGGTTTGTTTATCTTTTGAAGTTTCGTTAGCTCAAGTTGCCAACATGGTTTAATATTATTTACAACTGGGTGGTTTTTATGCATTTCGATTTTTTGTCTAAAATTATCAGATAACATCTGTCTCCGTAAATCTAGTGGTAGTTCTCCCATTTCAACCTGAAGAGCTTCTAAAGAAGTAAGTGGTAGTGCCCCCGCACATATTCTTAGAGCTTGATATTGAATTGAATCAAGTTGTTTTTTTATGGAGGGGGATGCACTGTCATAGGCTTCACAGCCATAGTCAATTAATGATCGTATATAAGCTCTATACACCATAATAAGGGATTTTGTGGAGCTTCCCCATGAAGTTCCGGTCAGGTTACGAATGATATTCAGTTTTCTTTTACATCTTGTTGTTACATCTACAATATGTTGCTGCCATGTAAGTTTCTGATCGAAAATCACTCCCAGAAATCGTTTAGAAGTTTGAAAGGCAAGTTCCTTGCCTTTCAATTCTAGTTTGGGATATTGTACTTTGTGTTTCTTGGTAAAAAGTAATGGGGTTGATTTATCTTGAGATAGTTGAAAACCCCATTTTCTAAACCAATCACTCAGTATATTTATATATTTCTGCATTTTGCATGTTATAGATTCTAAGTTATTACCCGATATCCATATTGCACAATCATCGGCATAAATGGATATGGAGATTGACTCTACTGTAGGAATGTCACTTAACATGATGTTAAATAAAATAGGGCTTAGGACACTCCCTTGCGGTAGTCCGTTGTACATTCTATATGTTTCAGATTTCGTGTTACCTATTTTTACTTGAAATGTTCTATTTTTTCAAGTAGTTTTCTAGGAAATTTATTACTTTCCCTGTAATATTATTTTCTAATAATTTATAAATTAGTCCATCTATGTAAAGTCTGTCATATGCCTTCTCAATGTCTAAGAAGAATGCTAGAGTGTATTCCCCATTGTTTATACTCTTTTGAATGTCATTTTCAAGATTGGTAATATTATCTGTCGTGCTTCTTCCTTTACGGAAGCCGCTCATAAACGTGGGTAGTATGTCTAATTTTTCAATGAACCAGTCAAGTCTGTTTTTAATCATACGCTCAAACGTTTTTATGAAGCACGATGTAAGTGCTATAGGTCTGTATGAAGACAGAAAGGTTGGATCTTTTTTGTATTTTGGAATAGGAATAAGGATTGAGTGTTTTAGCTCTCGGGGTATATTGCCAGTATCCCACATCATGTTCATTATTTTTAGCATAATTTCTTTGGTTGCGTGTGGGAGGTATTTGTATACTTCGTATGGGATTTTATCCTCCCCTGGAGCTGAGGTTTTGCAAGAATTCAGAGCTTTTTCCAGTTCAAAACGTTGATATGGTTCATCAAGAATATTTCCAAAAACATGAGTTCGATCTGTGTTTAAATTCAGATCTTGAATGGTTTCATTTTGACTTGTTGACTGGAAAAATTTACCAAAGGCTTCAGCCTTTTCTTGGTCTTTAATAAGCTCTTTTTCTTCTCCTAATATGATTGGTATTTTGTTTCCTCTCTTTACTTGTATTCCATTCATTTGTTTGATTATCGACCATACAGTGGATTCGGGCATGAAGCGGTTTAATTTAAGGCAGAAATTGTGCCAGTAAGTACGTTCCGCTTGACGAAGCGTCTTTTGTGCTTGAGCTTTTTTCTTTTTAAATGTATTTAATTGTTCTATTGAGATGTGTCTTTTCAATTTATTTCTAGCTTTATTTCTTTCCTTTATTATTTTCGAGCATTCTTTTGTCCACCATGGAATGGGATTATATTTCTTCTTGCTTCTTTTAGGCATTATTTCCTTAATAACCTTTGATAGACGTTGTTTAAAATGTGAAAAGGCTTCTTGTGGATTAGAAGAGGAGATGTCTTTAACTAGTTCTTCACATCTTTTAGAAAATTTAACCCAGTCCATGTTCTTGAAAGACCAATGTTCTTCACAGTTTTGGTGTTCAACCTCAAATCCCGCGTCTATGGCCCTTTCCATAGACACCTCTATTTTTATTGGGAAGTGGTCACTTCCAAGTGAGTCACCCAGGACTTCCCATGAACATTTATTTGATATGTCAGGAGAGGTGATGCTAAGGTCCAGGCATGACATCTTTCCAGTAACCGGATCGAGTCTTGTACCTGTTGTGTTGTTGAGGATGACTAGGTTATTTAAACTAATGAAATGTTCTACTATACGTCCGTTTGTGTCATTCCTTTCACTACCCCACAAAGTATTGTGCGAGTTGAAATCACCGAGTATTAAGAATTTATTAGTTTTTACCGATTTGACTAATTTACTAAGAATGTGTTCGTCTAATTTCTTACAAGGGTTATAAAAATTTACCACAGATATTTTGGATTGTAAGAAATAAAAATCTAGTGATTGGAGTTCAAGCTCTTCATCATAGTGAGGATAATAATAATTAATTGAATTGTGCACGTATATAGCACACCCGCCCCTACTATGAGTATTTCTATTTCTGGGAAAACATGTGTATTCGGGGATGTAGAATGTTTTATCATCCGTGAACCAAGTTTCCTGTATACATATAATGTGTTAAACTCTATTATTTTGTGAAGATATGTATTTTATTAATTCTTTTCCATGTGTATACATTCCCTGCGCATTCCATTGTAGAATGGTAAGCGCTGATAATATCGCCACTAGGTTACTACCCTTCATTAGTTTTTTCCATTGATCTAAGTTTTATAAGCCTTTCGGCTGCCGCTTTGACTAAAGCTTTGACTTCCTTCTCCGTGGTCCCAATTGTGAAAATGAAAATAAGGTAGGAAATAAAGTCTATTATATATTCGTTATTCGCAGTTGCGAAATAATTTTCTGTACTGCTCAAGTTGTCACCTTCATATTGTTCTTCTCGGGGCCTATCCGTGGATGGACCGGGCAGTTCAGATGTCTGGACATGCTGGATTGGGACTTTAGAAGGTTGCACGTAATGACGAATTAATTCAGGGTTATTGTTTTCAGTTTGAGGGGTTCTGTTGTTTACCGGATGGGTTTCATTGTTAGGAGGGAGGTTTTTTGATTGGTTAGATTCCGTAGGGTTATTCTCATTATTCTTTTTCTCTTTCTCTGAAAACATTTGCGTGGCTTGTGCGTATGAGATGTTATTTTGGACCTTCAGTTGCTGTATTTTCCTTGCATTTTTGGCCACTATACAACCATTGAAAGCGGCAGAATGTTTTCCGCCACAATTAACGCACTTTCGGTCCTCTTTTCTTTCACATTCCTCAAAAGCGTGGCTTTCTCCACATCTAACACATCTTATCTTAGATCTGCATTGTGCTATTCCATGACCATAGCGTTGACATTTGAAGCACCTAGCTACACGGGGTATATATTGTTTAACCTGAAAGACCTGAAAGTACATTGTTATTTGATCTGGGAGGGATGGTTTGTTGAAAGATAACAAAACAGAACGCAAGGGTAGCGTTGTGTGTGTATCATTTCCATTTACTTGTTGGTCCTCATTCCTTACCCTTTTTGTCATTCTCTTAACAAAAGATACACCTTGTATTTTTACCTGGTCCATTATTTCCTTTTCAGTCATTTCAATTGGTACATTAGATACCACTCCTTTAAGTCCCGTCGTTTTTTCCTCTGATTTTACATGGATTGTTCCTATAGTATTCAATTGTAGTATCGCTCTCATTTGTTTTAGGTTTCTACATTTCACAAGAATTGCCTGACCCTGTCTTATAGGCTTAATAAGGTCAACTGGATGTACAGCGGCTGCCTTGATTGCATTAGCTAAAATAACCGGGTTCATGTTCCGAAAGTTCTTATGTTTTTCAATAGGGGAGATTATAATGTCAAAATCTTTTTGTTTACTATTATGTGGCGACGCCATATTAGGATCCGATTCGGGCGATGAGAATTCTTCGGTATGATTTAGATTTTCAACACTAAAGTTACTAGTATTTAGTCTTGGCCTTTTCCCACGTCTTTGATTTGATCGAGAGTGTGATACCGTAATGAAATCGTCATCGTCCAAATCGGGTCCATGGTCCTCCATGTTTTCTGGCGCCGATGCCGAAGCGGACGCCATCCCACCTATTGGTGTAAACCTAGACCAATGAGGCGAGAAATTGAAATGTGCGGTGGGTGTGCGTTATGTGCTGTGTCAGTTGTCAGTAGTATAGCCCTCAAAAAATTGCCTTACCTTGATCCTTTAAGCCCCTCAGAGGCTCAGTCGTCCTTTGAGACCAAACAAATCCTAATGAAGCTGTAAACCAAGCACAGATCTCCAAGGAAATAGTATATAAGGCAGGAAAAGTAAGAAATATAGCAAATTTTATGTATAAAGCTATTTACTGTTCAAGCAAAAGAAATATCCATGTTGAATACATTGGACCAATAAATATTATACTATATTTTTTTCAACATCAAATCTGTGTGTATCAGTAATTAATTCTGAACACAACAAACCATTGTGCATCTCACCTGCCATTCCCAACAACCTTTTGCTACCCATTGTCAATAATAATGCATTATCCTCAAGAAATTTATTAGCTCATGCTTGTACTCAGGCTATATTGATTTACATGTTATTGCATGCATGCACATTCATAAAATCTTTCATGAACTTTAAAGAAATTGAGACTATTTTCATAATATTGTACATGTATTCATCATCATTCAAGTTTTATACATGTACATTTTTTTAACCGTCAAATTACCATTCTTGTATTGGTACAGGACAGAGCCAATGTCTTTGATCTTTGGGGACTGCTGCAAACCACCAAAGTCTTCAGTACCTCCAGGGTTACAACACACAAACCAAGTCATCCAGAAACTCCCAGCTGTTCCACTGAGACCAACTTGATGCCATCTACAATCGGTCCAGGCTCAAATCATTTCTCCTCTACAACCAGAGTTCTAGGTGAATCTCTGAATATGAGGAGGTCATGCTTGTACTGGTACAGACCAATGGGTCCATCTCCAGTCATGAAGCAGAATGGCAGGCCAGCAGAGACTTCACTCCCTCCAAAGACTAAGGTTAGGATACATGGTTACAAGTATTTTGTTGAAATACCTATATCATATATTTAAGATGTGTAAACTAAAGAGAGTCAGTTTCTTGACTTAAAATTTCTGGCATGTTAGATCTTGGTAAAGCCAAGAGACATATCAGATTCCATAGGAGCCTATTATAATTTGGGGTTGAAAAAAATTGATTCTGGACTCATCTTTACTCCTTGCAAAAAAAATAGAAATCAAAGGAGCACCAAATATGTGTTTATGATCAAAAACAAGTAACCAATTATGTCACACAGAAAAAAATGAAGTTGGTGAGTATTATGTCTGAGTAATTTTCAGAGTAGCATGCTTATTTAACTTTGGACATTGCATGTTTATAGTAATACATATACACAGTGAAGGTGTATATAGGCATATATACAAAAATATCACTTTAGATTACTTTTCATAACTTGTTCAGGTTATATGGAAATCATGTTGTTGGACAAAAATTGAGAATTTATATCATCAATATGCAAACAAAATAGTTGGTGAGTTGACCAAGTTGCCAATATGTCTAGTGATTTTTTGCTAGTTTTCATGTCACTTAAAAATTCATAACTTATTTGTTCTAATTTCCTCAAATCCTTTTTGATCTGTTTGTGTGATTTTTCTGCTTCCATTAAAATCAAGTAATTCTTAGACCACACTTCCCCTCTAATTTGCAGGATTTCATACCTGGCTCATCATGCTTTTCCAATGGAGTGAGTTTCCGTAGAAGCATGACATCTTACACCATCGGTGGATTCTGTCATCTCTATCTGCCAATGATTCTCCTGATGAGAGCTGGTGATATAGAAACTAATCCAGGACCAGAACGGTAGGCGAAAAATGAGTTTATATCTTTTTCAGTAAAATGGGGGTGAAAAGGACACCAAGGTGAATGGCGACAATACATGGAGGTGGAAAGAGAAAACTTTTTGACAAAATATTTTCTCCAGTAATGATAAGGGTTCTTTCAATTAATATTTTGAAATTTGTCTGCATTTTAAAAATTTTGAGAATATTATTTCAGAATACTTCTCCATGCTATTTATCCCAAGGTCCCTATTATCCAATATTTCCAGTACTTTGGACAATGATTCTTCCCCCCCCCCCTTCCAGATGTTGATCAACACTGTACATTTATTCTGTAGAGCACTGGATTATTTGGGGGTATCACGTAGGACCCCCCACCCCCCCCCCCCCCCCCACCTGACCCTCTATGTCACTATATTCATTTAATATTACAATTTATGTATAGTCGTTCTTGCAAGCACATTGCAAACACAAGTGAATATAATATCGTTGGAAACTATGATATTGTATTCTGTGGCATACAAAGGATATATGCCAATTATCAGTTTCTGCCATTTCATTTCATTTCATTTATTTCACTTTTCTTCAAAAACATTAAAACATATACACATAATTAATTGCAGGTAAAAAGAAGTGGGGGAATCCTAAAAAGCCATATAGGCTTGTCGGAGATGATTCCCTGAAAATATACATGGAGTTATAATTTCAAGTGCACTACCATTAAGACAGATATATGTATGTAAGCCTCGTATCAGACTAAAGATACCTACATGTACGAGGAAATCTTATTGGCAACATACTGTATTAAATCAATTATTTCAGGATTGTCAGTGAGGCTGAATTTTGGAAGTTATCAAAGCGAATTGGCCCTTCTTACTACGATGACGTCGGCATAAATCTAGAAATCCCGTTTGCAGAGCTGCGCAGCATTATGACAGAACACTTGAATAATAACAGTAAAGCATTGATGGCAATGTTCACGAGATGGAGAGACAAACAGCCTCCAGGCACAGACATCAGGGCTCTTCTTGCTGAGAGATTAGAAAGGAGTGACTTGGGTGGCCTCTCGGGTGAACTACTTGCTGGAAGTCTAGTCCCAAGTAAGAACAAAAAGGACTTATTAAATTAGCTCTAATTGGTGTTTTGTTTAAGCTACCAATCTCAGGGTGTGTTATATTGATTAGCCTCATCTATATATCTATTACGTTAAGGATTTGGGGCCTATTTTTTGGTTTGAATAGGCACCTCCCCTGGCCCTTTCGGTCCCCACCTTTTGGTACCCATGGGCGGGGAATGGTTCTCAGAGTGGTGGGAGGCACTTCTTAAGGGCTGACGTGCTGTCCATATTTCATAAATTCATTTTTAAACATTGAATTTCCGGAGGGAGTAATTAGAACAGCCTGACATGTATACTCCAAGGCCATATCCGCATGCATGGATGGCTTCAATGTACAGTATATACGGCGCAACAACACACGTGTTATTTGTTCGCACGTGTACAGGTACATGTACTATGTTTCATGCATAGAGTTACATCATTTGAAGCTTCATGGTCACATACACACAGTTTAGTGTGTGTGTAACTCTATGGTATCACGACGTTCGCCGGGGGGGGGGGGGGGGATGTCTCATTGAGGCCGATACGGTATAGTCTGGAAGTACAGACCCTAATTTGAGGCTTTATCAGAAAATCTGATAAGAAGAAGATCCGCGGAAGGGGGGGGGGAATAGTTCGGTAATGTGTTCCAAATTAGGTTAAATTTCTTTTACGGTTCCTTTTTGGCTAAAAAGAAGTCTTATGATGATGATGTAGGGGCGGTCGACGCGATCGATTCAGGTATGCCATTACTTTCTAACTTAAACTTTGAACGGTTTTGTTTTGTTTTGTTTTTGTTTTTTTTCGGGGGGGGGGGTGTCTCATTGAGGCCGGTAGGGTACATCATCCGACGTGAAAACGGATAAAAATTTACCTTTTCAGCAATATAGGCGCATAACCCGGGTTACGCGTTTAGGGTATAAAAATCAGAGACTGATATCAAATGCAGAGACTGATAAGAAGAAGATCCGCGGAAAGAGGGGGGGGGGGGGGATAGTTCGGTAATGTGTTCCAAATTAGGTTAAATTTCTTTCACGGTTCCTTTCTGGCTAACAATAAGTCTTATGATGATGATGTAGGCCTAAATAGGATGTAAAATACGGTTGCCACGGTGTAAAGAAGGAGCCCCTCCCCAGCAACCAAACCAACCAAAATTTCCTTCGAAAATATTTCCACTATGATAGGATACGTGTAGGATGTTACTCCCGTCTCCCCTCGCGCTGGGGTGACGGGAGGGTAGTAGGGAAAAGTCAATCCGTCAGTCCTCCCAAGACCCATATAAGGGGTCCATAATCCCCCTGAAAAGAAAATGGCAATTTTTTTCCCCCTCATTTCTGCATCCTTTACAAGGGACGTACCACTAATTATGCACATTATGTTTCATGGCCTTAATTTCTCTGAGTATTAAACCACAGAAACATGACAAGATCAAATCGCTTCCTTTTGGTCTATGCATGGATATTCTACTCGAACATAATTATATCCATATCGTCTTCTCATCAAGATGAAAATGTATTTTCTTCAGAACTCCTGCAAGCTTTGGATAAATAACACATACTCGCATGTTGTAAATACTTCTTGGTAAAAATCAACTTTACCCGACTTTTTTTCTTATTCACTTGATTATTGAGACAAATATATATAGGTATATAGGTTCATTTATTGTCCATAGTATGGAAATTCGTTGTATTTACATGGTAAAGGTTACAAACATAAATATAAATACATAGATAAATCTAATATGCATCAATAAACACAAAAATAAATACATGTACATGCATCGATAATGTTACATTGCAATACTAAATGGTGTGTATCTGGAAAATAACTCTAAGAATATACTAATTCATTTGATAATGGTGACCAATATAATAAATAACATATCATTGTCGAAAAAGAAAATGAGAAAATGAGATCTATTATGCTACTGATAAGAATTATAGGTAGAAAAAAAAAGGAAAGAAAGAAAAAGAATGAAGCAATGCAAAGTATAATGAGATAGTTATTAAATCAGAATTTAGTCATTATGAAAACATGTTGAAAGAAAAATACAAAAATATATATATCTATGTAAAGCCGGGTAACAATATGGTTGCAGGGCCTTCGGGGAGAACAGTATATGATATTGATGAGGCTACATTGAGTAAACAAGACATATCATTATTATTGTTATTATTATCAGTATTACTATTATCATTCTCTATTATATCCTATTATTCAATAGCATTTTGACATGTGAAATAAATATAGAAGCATGTCTTAAATTAATAATGAAATGAAATGACCCTTGTATATAGGCCTACTTACTCTGCATATTATCTACACCTTCATCATTCAGAATTCTAATAGAACTTGGAACAAAGGAATTGAGGAGCCTATTTGTGCGGCAACGTGATGATCTCAACCTGTTTCCGGACCGCATCACTATATAGTTTTCATTCAAGGGATGCATGCTATTTCTGAGGATTGATTTTGCTTTTTCTACAATTCTGTTTCTACACAGATCTTCAAAGTGTAATTCTTGCCCTAGTATCTTCTCAGCCTGTCTTACAATTCTCTTTAAACGCATTGAAGTCTTCCTTACGACAACCGGAGTACCAAACTACACAATCAAATGCAAAGATGCTTTCGATTATTGATTTGTAGAACAGAACCATAATAGTGCGATCAACATAAAACAATTTCAGTTTTCTGAGGAAGTACAGCCGTTGTAGTCCTTTCTTGCAAAGCGCATTACACTGATCTCCCCAGACTGTCGTCAATAATAGTACCAAGGTATTTATATGTGTGTACTATTTCGATTTCAACTCCATTTATTCTCATTTGACAACTACTTGGTTCAACTGGCTTAGACCTTCTAAAATCAAATATCATTTCTTTCGTTTTAGATGTGTTGAGATCAAGAAAGTTTTTGTTACACCAATCAGAAAACCAGTTCAAACAGTTTACATAGTCAGTTTCACATAGTTTGATTAAACCTACAATAAAAAAAATAGAGACATTTTGTAAAGGAGAACGACAGTCATTGGTGTAGAGGACAAAAAGAATGGTAGAGAACACACAACCTTGAGGTGAGCCTGTGTTGGTCACCAAGTGCTCACTTACAGCATTCTGCACGCGGACTGTCTGGATTCGATTTTGGAGGAAGTCAATTATCCATAGTATGAGAGATGGTTTAACTTCAAGGCTTATCAACTTGTCGACGAGTCAATGAGGCTGAATAGTGTTAAAAGCTGAAGAGAAGTCCACGAACAATGTACGCGCGTAGTATTTTGTCACATCTGTATGTTTGTAGAGTAGGTGAGTCAAGGTTAATACAGCATCTTGGACGGACTTCTAGGGCTGGTAAGCGTACTGATGAGGATCAATCAGCTCCTTTATTGGCTGAATTAAAAACTTCAGTATGATCCGTTCGAAGAATTTCATGGCTACCGAAGTTAATGCTACTGGGCGATAGTCGTTGAACTGGGATGGACGGGGCTTTTTAGCCACAGGAATAACCATGGATGACTTCCAACAGCAGGGTATTCGTTTCTGATCAAGCGGCATTTGAAACAAGGAGCAAAAGGGAGGTGCCAGCTCTCTCGCACAATTACGTAATGCATTCCCGCTGATCGAGTCTGGCCCAGATGCCTTCCTCGCTTTAATTATGTTGAATTGAAGGTACACATTTCTCTCCTCAATCTTAGCGGGATCATCTTGAGAACGGAGTAATTTTTCCTTTTGCGCTTGATGACGTCACTGAAGTCGCGAGTGTCGAACAGACAGAAAAACTTCTTAAGTTCGTTCGCGAGCATTAATGGGTCGTCAACATTGTCGAACGATTGGTTCTGTCGTGGTGCGTAATCGGTCATAGTTTGTAAACATTGCCATGCCGCTCGGGGATTGTTACTTTGAAAGTGACTTTCCAACTTTTCTTTGTACTCGAGTTTTGCGGTGTTTATTTCCCGACGCATTCGAGCATGAAGTGACTTTAGCTTTTGTCGATCACCAGCAGCAAAAGCATCCCCTCTGGCTTTGATTATTTCTTTAACATTCTTTATGATCCAAGGTTTATTATTCGGGTATATAGAAACTGTCTTACTTTGAACATGTAGATCTTGACAAAAGATGACATAGTCATTAACCGCATCTGTAACTTCATTTATGTCATCAGATGAATCAAAGAAGACATCCCAATCGGTTATTTGGAAGCACGTTTGGAGTTTCTCGATCGTCTCATTGTCCCACACTTGCACAATTCTTTTTTGAACTTTTTGAGTTTTTTAGTTTCGGGCGGTATGTCGGCTGAAGGTGAATGACGCTGTGATCCGACATCCCTATCCCGGGTCGGACTACTGTTTTGTAGGAATCTTTCATGGAGCAATAACACCTGTCCAAAATGTTATCCCCTCTAGTTGGCTTATCAATGACTTGACTGTAGTTAGGTAACAAATGCTCCAGACGACAATGATTAAAATCACCAAGTACAATTTTGGGGGAATCGGGTGATTCGAAAAATAGACACCAAAACAAGAGACGAGATACCATGTAAATTGGTCGCTACTGTGCAGCGCCCTCTGGTACGGTGATTAATCATAAACACAGCTAGCACCCGTGGATGTCCACAGGCTGCTTCTGCTAGTTATATAATGCTGTATTTATTGATGTTGGTTATTTCTTGGCATTTTACAATGCACATGTATGTTTATCTGTAATATAAACCTCATTTGTAGATATTTTGTCACATTTTCTGTTGGATCATGAGTTTATATAATCTTGGGCCAATACAACAAATAACAGTATGTCTAATTGTTTCCCAGGGTAGCCTCATCAGTATTAATACTGTTCTCCCTGATAGCACTGCAATCATATTATTTTCTTGGCTTTAGCTGAGTTAATAGTGCAGGGAAGATTGTGTTGTAAGTTAGAATCTGTTCAAAGGTCTAATATTGCAACTTCTTTCCACCCTAAATCACTCAGTAATACGCAGCATTTTCAGAAAACCCACCAAATTCACTCCCATTGAACAAAGCTTGTTAGAGCAATGGGAGTGAATGAAAATAAAAGTCTTTCAAAGAGCATGTTCTCCCATTCAGGCATAAAATGATTTGAAATACATGTAGTTAGAATCATGACCAAATGAGTATAAATGTATTTCTCTATAAAACAGTCATTGGCTTTAGCAAATTCATTATGATTGGCTAAAATCTGATGGTGATTCCTACTAAATGCATGGCTGATTGCTTATTTTGGGGAGTGATCATTATGTATATCTGCAAACAAACAAGTTTTATTGATAAAACATTGAGGTTTTTTAGTAACAAATGGCTTCAACCCTGCCTCAAAAAACAAACAATTGAATAACACACATCTAGTACCTTTTATATTTGATTATACTGTATGCTTTTCATGTTGAAATATCCGATTTTTTCTCCATCTAAAGGTAAGCCTTCAAGACCACCAGAGACCCACACTCTTTCAGCTGAATCACAGATCAAACCCCTTTCTCCTGAACTGATTGAGCGATGTGCTAAAGATTTCAAGTTCAAGTACCGGTCAACTCTCTGTAAGATCAGAGCTGATCCTCTCAATCCTGCTTCCCTTGTGGAGTTTAAAAAACTGTACACAAACCTTGTCTTGGAAGCAGAGGATGGAACGGACAAGCAATCATTAGATTACAATAAACTCCTTGACCTTAAAGTCAATGGAGAGTTTCCCAAAAGGCTTATGGTTCAAGGGGAGGCAGGAGCTGGGAAAACAACTTTCTGTGCAAAGATTGCCTGGGACTGGGTAGAAGGGAGGTATTTCACAGATTATGTTTGGGTCCTCATTGTCCCTCTTCGTGAATTCAAGCACCACACAATAGGGCAGATTGCTAAGTCATATCTCAGCAGGGATAATCCTGCCACAGCTAGCCAACTATCATACCACATTCGCTCCAATCCAGACAAAGTGTTTATCGCATTTGATGGGCTGGACGAATTTGGTGGCAAATTCATACAGGAAGACAAAGACAGTTCAAAGCCAGAATGTCACCTGTCACAGTCTACTGATCAAATGCAGCTTCAATCCTCACAGTCAAGTAGTGATACTTTGCATTCAAGCATTCACGCCTCAGACACATGTGAAAGTACCACGTATAGCAATGAAATAGAATTGATAGACATTATCCAGTCATGTCGACTAGATTCTTGCCCTGTCTTAGTGACTACTCGCCCATGGAAAGCAGCAGAGGTCAGATCAGATGATGATCTAATGAAGCTATACTCCTTCATTCACATTGAGGGTTTCAACAGAGAAAGCCTATCAGACTACATTCACAAGTACTTTCCAAATGATGAAGCTAAAGCAAATCATCTTATCCAGTTCACTCAGGACAATGATGTCATATCAGATCACATGGCCCACTATCCTATCTATGTGGCTATGCTCTGTCTCATGTGGAAAGAATGTAAGGAGCAAGAACTGGTAGAAGTGAAGTCGCTACAAACATTTTCTCAAATATTCAAGAAAATGTTTGGCTTCCTAAAGGAGCATTATGCTCAGAAAAAGATCAAGAAAGCAGTCAGCAAACCACTCAGTGTCTATCTCAAAGAAATCAACAAACTTCTGAAACCAATTGCTGAACTTGCTCTAACTGGTCTGCTTGAAAATAACCTCACATTTAGTGAAGATGATTTCAAGAAATTTCCAGAATCCATGGATACTGCCTGTAATGTAGGGTTGTTGTCTCAAGAAAATAGAATTATACCAGATGGAGATGAACATGATGAGGACACTTCTCATATGGCATCCACAGTCTTTTTTCCTCACAAATTATTTCAGGAGTACATGGCTGGGGTGCACCTTGCTTCCCTGTATGAGTCAGATTGCAATGAATTCAACAGGCTGATGGAGGAAGTAGTACTCCCTAGGAAGAAAGAGTTTAGGTATCTCTTATACTTCACTGTATCAAGAAACAAAACCATTGCAAACCACATAATGAAATGCATTGTGCAAGATAATACTGAAATGGAGAAGGACATGGATTTGCTTGTTGATGTAGCCTTTGAGAGTCAGGACCAAGATGTAGCAGCCTTGTTGAGGGACAAAGTATCATCAGAGAAGATGATGCTGGAAATAGATGACCCGACAGCACATAATGCAGCAGGCTATTTATTCACCGGAATATATGAATATGCAGTAAGTTTGATATCTTAAATGAGAAGTAATATATGTACCAACAATATTATAATTTGAATATTATTTTTCATTCAGTACAAGCTTCAGAGATCTATTTAAGAAAAATATGTGATATATAGTCTATTTATTTCAACAGGGAAAATAGAATCAGCAACCCATATTCAAGAATTCAGAGGTGGATTGTATTTTAAAATTCAAAGTTTTTGCATTAATGTACTATTTTATATATTTTGGGCCATGAAGCAAAATCAGTCTGAAATTTGAGGAATGGCAAGATAGCCGGGAAATGCAAATACTGAGTGAAATATTGAACTGACTGATGAAATGTACATGTACTATTTAACATTTTTTGGCAATCATGAAAATATCCATGCCCTGTGTTTTGACAATAATATAATCAATAAAAACAAAGGGTTCAATATTTCCCTTCAAAATGTAAGTGGAGATGATTTATGGCATATTTCCCCAAAGTACAATTATGAAATGCACTCAGAAAAAAGGAAAAAAGGTGAATTCTCATTTATCATACTAAACAATCTTTTTGCCTAAAATAAAATCACATATCAGTGCTATTTTCAGGCAGCTTAAGACTGATTTATGCACCATTCAACCACTTTCGTTTCTACATGTACCCCTAAGGTACTAGTACCCTAACTGATGATGGTTTTGCTTGGAGCTTTATTTTGTTGAATAATTTGTTCAGTCATTTTTTTTATTCTTGATCTTTAGTATTTAATTTACTTTGCATGCACAGTTCATGCCATTTAGTAAAGTATACAATATGATGAAATAATTCAAGAGTGAGGAAAATCCAGGAGAAGCAAGAATGGGGTAAAAGATGGAATTTGAATGATGAAGGTGAAAACTTCCTATATAGATTAAGAAGAAAGCCGGTAAATGGGAAGAGGTGAAGGGAAAATATGCAAGTATTGTAAGATAAGCAAAAAAATTGTTTTATTGCTAAATTTATTTTAAATGGCTGTTTTGAAAGAGGATAAAATGATGTGAATTCACTGCATCTAGTGAGATTCTTATTTGGGCTGGTATCTGAACTGATAAAGTCCTACTATTATTCAAATGGAAATTATTGGTGCTAATTGAGGGTTGGCGCTGGATGAACATTTAAAGCATGAACATAAAAAAGGGGAACTTCATGTAAAGAAACTTCAGATGTAAGTAGAGATTTGAAAAACTAATTTGTTATGAATGACCATATCACTGATAAATGACCCTGATCCATTTCACTCTTGATCTTGTTCCTCATTTGCTTTAATCAAAAAATTCCAGGATAAAATGATGTGAATTCACTGCATCTAGTGAGATTCTTATTTGGGCAGGTATCTGTGAACTGATAAAGTCCTACTATTATTCAAATGGAAATTATTGGTGCTAATTGAGGGTTGGCGCTGGATGAACATTTAAAGCATGAACATAAAAAAGGGGAACTTCATGTAAAGAAACTTCAGATGTAAGTAGAGATTTGAAAAACTAATTTGTTATGAATGACCATATCAGTGATAAATGACCCTGATCCATTTCACTCTTGATCTTGTTCCTCATTTGCTTTAATCAAAAAATTCCAGTTCGTCCTATTCCATTGCCCCACTCAACTCTCACCCAATAATCTTTGAACATAATTCTAGTTGGGATGGTTATATCATGTGAATCAAAGGGACTGCTATTCTACTGTCTCATGTCCACTGCTTTTATTTCAGGATGCATTCTATGTCAGCCTTAAAGAATGTGGACCAACTATGTCACATGATGTGGCAAAGATGATATGCTCTGCACCCTCCCTGCAGTATGTTGGTCTACTTTATAGTGTGTCCTTCCACAATGATTTCTTTGCTGTTCTTGCTAAAGAAGGAAACAAGTGCAAGGTAAGTGAAAGTGATTACATGTATCTATTTGGGAAATTGCCATGTGGTCCAATGTCACTTGGTCCAATTACCTTGCAGTCATCTTATTGCATTTCGTGTAAACCCATATCGTCTATTCTGCATTAGGTTTAATCATCAATTTGAGTATTTTTTACTTTGTTTACTAGTCAGTTTGTTTAATATCCGCTTGGGTCATTTTCTTATCTATATCTCAGGGTATTTTCTCCCGGTTCGCAACGTGATTCCAACATTTTTCCACAGACGTGTATCTCTGTTCTGTGTCATTCTAGTGCACTCTTGTAGTGTTTTTCCACTCCAGATCTCAATGTTGTCTTCCCAGTTGGTTCTCAGCTTCCCTCTTGGTCTAGTAACTTCATTGTATTAGTTAAATAACCAGTTTAACCAATGCCCATTTGGTCTCTTACCTTTATGTACTTTATCTAATATCTATTTAGTCCAGTACAAAAATATATGAAAATGCCACATGCTTTGTTGCCATACCTTTGTATCAGACCAATATGCAATAGAGGAAATGATGAGTTGCCCAACTGGTTATTGGACCAAATGACAATCTGACTGAAAATTGGACAAACTGGATGTAGAAAAATGATGTCATACCAGTCAGATATGATAGAGAATTTGGATGTAGAAGCATTGGGGTTAGGCAAGCTGGATTCTAGACATAATGGCATTGAGCCCAATGACAATAAACATCTAAAGAGGTACCTGTTGTGGTCTAGTGGATAAGTCCCTGGACTGGGAACCACAAGGTACGGGGGTCGAATCCCTGGTGCAGCACTAATGTCTTTTGGCAAGACATTAATCTACATTTGACCTGGCAGGAATTAATTCCTTGGACTGCTAGAGTGCAGTAAGAGCAGCCATCATGATAAAGCCGGGGTAATGATTGTGGAGTGCCAGGAGTGTCAAGTCTGACAGACACATGCGCCATATAAAATCATAATTATTGGTTTTGTTGATTTGATATTGTTTTCTTGGCTACTAAAAATACATGGTTGAACAAAGCATAATCTTTCATCAATACACCAAGTATTAGTCTTTTCAACAAAAAAAAAAAAAAGAAGAAGCGAAAAATCAAATATCATTAATTCCTTCCCTAACTGGCACAAAAAATCTTGTATTTTAGTACATTTCCAGAATAGGTGATCGAGAATTTCATTTTCTAAGTTACAGCAAGAACATAATGGCGAACTAAAGTGTTTCATTTTATACAGCTTGTAATTCAAATTAAAAATATTATTTATTACCTTGAACTGAAATTCACTGTACTTTACATCTATTGTAACTAATAATAAGTAAGCAAGTAATAATACTACTAATAATGATAATAATAATAATAATAATGATAATAAGGATAATAATGATAATAATAATTCTTTTTTATAAAGCTCTTTTACAGTATACTGATCAGAGCACTGATACAAAAAAGTAAATATATATTTGTAACAGTAACATACTCGTAGTACTTGGCATTAAATTCACAACAAATTCACAACAAAGAAAAATTAAAGACCTGATAATAAAATGGCATAGATACATGTATACCTGATATGAATTACACTTAAATTATAAATATAAGTTTGTTGTCTGTTACATCATATCTATTTTTCATTCTGGATGTACTGACTGGGAGTTTTATATATTTCTGTAACAAGCAAATCATAAAATTGCTTACCATATAAAGTGAAACTGTATCAACTCAGGAGGCAAGATGATATCAGAAATAACATTCTTAAAACTACATGTATATGTGTAAACTATTTTAGACATTTTTATCTTTGAAAAAGATTACACTTCCTCTAGTCAAAAGTAATCATTTGTATCAATGTTGAATAACCGTTTCATCTCATCTTCAGGCCTTAACTGACCCTCCACTGTGAACATGTCATTAAAAAAGACAATTCTTTTTAGAAAAAGTTTTCAAAATAATCATCTATATTCTACTTGCAAGGGTCTATTGTTCCAAATAATCTGGGACTTTAATAGTACTATCCTCTTTATTCCTCACATTAAGAAAAGTTCATTTTTTTTAATGACTCAATAAAACTTAGAAATCTTTACATTTATCATTTTTATAATTATAGTTACAGTTAAACCACCGTTTTTTTGTAAACTATGTAATACAGAAATATTTGAAACCATTCCTTGCTATCGGCTTTTCTAATTCTCTGAATCCAAAACACTTGCTTTGCTCTGACAGCTAATTGGACATCTACCATCTTCATTCCTCCTTTTGGTATAGTTTCAATAATTACCTTTCTCTGAATTTTATCAGGTCCATTCCATATAAACTTAAAAAACATACTCTCCATCTTCTTTAGAAACGAGTTTGGTAAATCCAAAGATTCAACCATATACATGATTTTAGATATCCCAAACGGTTTAATGATCTGAATTTTTCGAAATAAAGTTAAATTTCTCCTTTTCCATGTGTTAGGGTACTGTATAGTGATGACAACTGTACAATCCTGCTTTTCTTATCTGTGCAGAGTATAAATCAGTACCTACATGTACTTAGGTACCAAATGCACTAATAACGTCGACAAAATTCAGGTTATGTTGAAGAATAACAACTGGTACATGTCCAATTTTCAATATTTCTGTCTGTAAGAATTTTATTTTAGGGGTTTTGTTAATAGGCAACCTGATGGACTGAAGTCATCCTCAGATTGCTTTCTTTGATGTGCAGAGTGAGCATAGTTGTAGCCTTTGTTTAGTATAACCAGGCAAGCAAACAACCTGTATTATTTACTAATAGCCTAGCCAGGCAATCTATAGGTTTGGAATGTGTATAGTCTTTATGGACAACTGCTGTGTCTATTGTACTTTGTACCATTTGCATACTTTCACTGGGTGTGTAAGGAAGGTAGCAAGGCTCAGGGCAGTCTTGATTTAGTTGCCAGACGAGTAGGACCATATTGAGGGTTCTGTCTCTGCAGCAGGTTTTACAGCCGGCATGAGTAGGCGCGGCCAGCAGCCGCCGCAGCTTTACTGTTAGCAGCTTTACTGTTAGCAGCTTTACTGTTAGCAGCCAGCACTATAGGGGCAGCCAGCAGCAGCCGTTTCAGTGCCAGGTTGAGGTTCTCTCTCCTCAAGGCCGAATTGTAAGTTCTTTTGCATAAGTGATAATTATTTTATATCACCCTTCCAATACCAAATGACATTTGTATTAGTTTTCCTACAGGTATTTTCGATCACTTTCCATTTGTAAATGTCACATTAATTATTCAATGTCATTGAATTATATCAGGCAGTTAATGTACTGATCATATTAGATTATTTCCAGCTATATTAAAGTCAGTATAGTAGGTAATGGCTCATAGCACAGGTTGAAGTGCTGACTTAGATATAATCACTATTGGTGATTATTATAGGGTAATTTTAATGAAAGACATCTGAATTAGAAGGAAATTGTAAGTATCAGTTTAATTAATACATTTGAATTTGAAGTGTATATGGTAGGCCATATAGTTTTGGAATGGTCATTCTCTTTAGACGGCAGTTACTTCGGGTCTAGACAGAGACGTATCTTCACTACATACTTTGTCGCAGTGATGATATTCAAGGTTACGGTTTAGGCAGCTTCACTTCTCACCGAGAGGTCTTCCTTCCCGTTTCTTTACGTCTGGATACTGGTAGTCTACACCGGGTGTTGTCGCGACATATTTCCTTTAGTTAGTCGTCCTTCGACAGACCATCTTTCCCAGCATCATATTATGTAATACGTTTTCTTCTTCAATTCAACCATTCATAGACTTTGAACTGTAATGAACTGGCGGATGTTTCCTTAATTATATTTTATTTCATTGAGAAACTCATTAAGTATATATACTTTAGAATACTTCCAGAAGTATTTTATATAATTATAATAAAGACATACCAATTATACTGAATTTGTTCCTGGTAATTTATTGGGTGGCTAAATAGCCCGTAGATTTAACAAAGTCAATTTCACTTTTACACTGTCTTTATAGCAAAGTTGAACTGGAGCATGTGGAACAGATGCATGCAGTAACAGGAAGAAATAGCCAACATGTGTACAAGCTTGATGAAGATTCTAATCTTTGGATTTGCTTCCATTGTTTGCTTCAAATAGATTTGATGTAAAAACTAAATAAAACAAAAAAAAAGAAGAAAAAACCAAAGTGTTTATTTCTTTTTTACGTCCCCTTCCACCGAATGTAGTGCTGGAGGCATTATGTTTTGGGGTTTTCTGTACATCTGTATGTCCGTCCTCTCTACGTTATCTTGTTTCTGAAGAACCTTTTGAGGTATGAACTTGAAACATGGTATAGTATGTATCACCATAAGGAGATGAACTGATTAAATTTCAAGATAATGTACATGTTAGTAGGTCAGAGAGACAATGAAATTCTGGGGGTTTTAGCCTCATATCTGGAGAACTGAGAAAATGAACTCCAAACTTGGTACCAGTTGCCTATGTCACCATAAGAAGAATTGAGTAGATTTGGAGGTTATTAGGTCAAAGGTCATGGAGGTTGTTTTACATGAAATTTTATGTTTTAGCCTCGTCTCAATATTTCAAGAACTATTTGAGCAATGAGCTTCAAACCTGGTACCAGTAGGCCTATTATGTATCACCTTATTAAAAGATGAACTGAAAGATCTTAGGGTAAGTAGGTATAAAGTGCTAGAAATAAAACTCTGATCATTGTCATGACAAGTTTCAAATTTTACAACCATTTATTTATGATCATCTTCCGAAACGAAGACATTGATATACATGTTCATGAAATGTATATAGTCAGACAGTTTGTTATCACATGAATTCACTCAATCAAATTACAAACAGAAAAGGATTGAGAATTATTATGAGAGTGGTTGGGATCAAGTATAACCAAGTAAATGGAATGTTCAATGGGGGCGGGGGGGGGGACAAATTGTTTACAGCAGGAATGTTAATTAGTGGATTAACGTGAAATTTGTATACAGAGGAAATTGAGAGGACAGTCTCACTGTAAGAAGTTTAACAAGTGAAGACTAGTAGGAGGTTAAAAAGGGGAACAATACGTATATGTATGCGTATGCGGAGTGTGACTGAATATTGGGGGTCAAAATGAGAGAACACTGTCAAAAACTGCTGGTTATAGGCTGAGGTCATTACCATTAAGTTCATCACCTCAAAGTAAAGTTAACTGTTTTGTAGTTTACTGCCTTAAATCAAATGCAGAGTAATTTAATCTGCTGTTATGATTTATGTTATGTAAATGTAGTTCCAGTCGACAAAGGAATGTGATATAAATAGTGTTGCATATGCTGTGCATGACATACAGATTTGTTGCATTGAACCTGATGTTTAGAAAATGAACTTCACCTTCAGATGTTACATGTAGCTTCCAATTTGTTAAAAGTAATGAGGTTGTGATAGCAGCGTTCAAACAAAAGTCAGCACCATTTGTTTTGCACTGGGGGGGGGGGGGGTATGTCTAGGTTATTTCACTATGAAATGCACAAAAATTAAATTAAATTAAAGATTACTTTAGTGATAATAATTAGCGGACAATGTATTTAGCATCCAATGAGTTCAAACAAGTTTTTAACCATGACATTCACTATTGCTGTGGAAAGATTGCTCCTTTCTTAGAATAATACATGTATGTTAAGTGGCGGATGAATGAAGGTTTGTCAACTTTTGGAAAAGGTAGACAGCTTCTCGAAAAGTCGCTCAGTGGGAGGGGGGGGTTATGGGGGTCCAGTTTCCCTCCATAATTCCCTGACAAGCAAAAAAAAAAAATAATAAAAAATAATAATTTTGGCCGGGGGGGCACGTGCCCCCTCGGCCAAAAAAAACAAATGCCATGCCAAACCTGACTCACCTGACACTGAATGGAATGGATCTTGGTGAGGAGTTCTACGCTACATTGAAAGCAAAGGCATCAACCTTACAGTTTGTACATGTATGTATGTGTTTGTACTCAATGTCAATGCATTAGTGATAGAATCATTAACAGAAAAAATAGCACCTTTTGTTTTGTACAGATGGGGGCATTATGTCAAGGTTATATCACTAAATGATGCAAATTATAAAATCTAACTTTAAAAGATCACTTTGATAATTACAATTACCAGACAGTATAAGGTAACCAATGATTTCAAACAAGTTTTAATCTTCACAAGGAATATGAAATTTAGCATATTACAGTGAAGAATGTAATAGGTTAAAAGGGGAACAATACGTATATGTATGGGAGTGTGACTGAATATTGGGGGTCAAAATGAGAGAACACTGTCAAAAACTGCTGGTTATAGGCTGAGGTCATTACCATTAAGTTCATCGCCTCAAAGTAAAGTTCACTGTTTTTTAGTTTACTGCCTTAAATCAAATGCAGAGTAATTTAATCTGCTGTTATGATTTATGTTATGTAAATGTAGTTCCAGTCGACAAAGGAATGTGATATAAAGAGTGTTTCATATGCTGTGCATGACATACAGATTTGTTGCATTGAACCTGATGTTTAGAAAATGAACTTCACCTTCAGATGTTACATGTAGCTTCCAATTTGTTAAAAGTAATGAGGTTGTGATAGCAGCGTTCAAACAAAAGTCAGCACCATTTGTTTTGCACTGGGGGGGGGGGGGTTATGTCTAGGTTATTTCACTATGAAATGCACAAAAATTAGGAGTAGCAATGGATACAAGTGGAAAGATAGATCATGTATTAGAATGATACATTATCTTACATAGATGTAGTAATCTAACTTCACCTTCAGCTGTTAGCTTCCAACAAAAGTAATGTGGTAGTGATAGAATCATTAACAGAAAAAAATAGCACCTTTTGTTTTGAACAGATGGGGGCATTATGTCAAGGTTATATCACTAAATGCACAATTATTAAATCTAACTTTAAAAGATCACTTTGATAATTACAATTACCAGAGAGTATAAGGCAACCAATGATTTCAAACAAGTTTTAATCTTCACAAGGAATATGAAATTCAGCATATATTTCATAATGTAGGCTACTTGAAAATATTTTTTTTTCTTTTGCGGGGGGGGGGGGGGGGGTACGTCAAGGTTATTTCACTAAATGCACAACTATGAATTCTAAGTATAAAAGATTATTATAAGAATTCATCTGTTGAAAGCCAGAAGAGTGTTAACTCTGTGAAAGTATATGAGTTAATGACCTTCTGGCTCTCAACGGATGAATTACAATTTGCCAACCGATGAGTTCAAACAAGTTTTTAACCTTGACATGGAATATGAAATTCAGTATTTGTTTTATGATGTATGCTACATGAAAATATTTCATTTTAATAAGCCTTCAGTAAAAAATTACTTGCATTTCTTCAACTTTTCAGTAGTTCAAAGCAATCTATAAGATGTTATAATGTTCTTTGGGAGCTGAAGGAGGTATCTAGGTATACGTCAGATTTCATACACAGTAAACATGAATGGAGAATGAAGTGTAATCCCTTCTTGACTTTTCTTACAATCCACATGTAACTGTTATAGAGTAATGCATTGCCTTCAGTAATGAATGTAGCATTCATATGACAAGGATATCATGAAGGTGTAAAGAATTAACAAATCAATAGTTGCTTTTCCTGTTTGTTTAACCATGATGGAGCTGTCATGAAGTGAAGTATTTAGAACTAGCCATTCACTGAAAAAAAATGTATTTGGTTACCTCCTCTTTTTTAAATCACATTCTCTATAGGTCCAAACTCTCTACCTTCACAAGGTCAAGTGTCCAACAGGAGCCTCATCTCAGAACCTAGCAGAAGCACTATGTTCCATGCCAAACCTGACTAAGCTGACACTGGATGGAATGGATCTCAATAAGGAGTTCTGCTCTACATTAAAAGCAAAGGCATCAACCTTACATGTATGTATGTGTTTGTATTCAATGTCAATGCATTAGGAGTAGCAATGGATACAAGTGGAAAGATTAGAATGATACATTATCTTACATAGATGTAGTAATCTAGTTTCACCTTCAGCTGTTAGCTTCCAACAAAAGTAATGGGGTAGTGATAGAATCATTCATAAGAAAGTAGCACCTTTTGTTTTGTACGGATGGGGGGGGGCATTATGTCAAGGTATTGCACTAAATGCACAATTATAAAATCTAAGTTTAAAAGATCTATATTTTCTTTTGCAGGGGGGGGGGGGTACGTCAAGGTTATTTCACAAAATGCACAACTATTGGGGTGTTGCAAGAAAGTTGCAACTGATTGGTACTGACCAATCAAAATCATTGTTGCAAACGCATCTTGTTGAATGGGCAGACCCTGAACCATTCAGAATGGTTGTTCTAATTTGCTTTACAATTTGCAATTGATTGCAACTTTCTTGCAACACCCCATATGAATACTAAGTATAAAAGATTGTTTTAAGAATTCATCTATTGAAAGCCAGAAGAGTGTTAACTCTGTGTGAAAGCATATGAGTTAATGACCTTCTGGCTCTCAACAGATGAATTACAATTTGGCAACCGATGAGTTCAAACAAGTTTTTAACCTTGACATGGAATATGAAATTCAGTATTTGTTTTATGATGTATGCTACATGAAAATATTTCATTTTAATAAGCCTTCAGTGAAAAATTACTTGCATTTCTTCAAATTTTCAGTAGTTCAAAGTAATCTGTAAAATGTTATAATGTTCTTTTGTGGCTCAAGGAGGTATCTAGGTATACATCAGATTCAATACACAGTGAACATGAATGGAGAATGAAGTGTAATCCCTTCTTGACTTTACTCACAATCCACAGTTTACATGTACGTATATGTATATGAGTGATGCATTGCATTCAATAATGAATGTAGCATCCATATGAAAAGGATATCATGAATGTGTAAAGAACTAACGAGTCAAAAGCTCCTTTTCCTGTTTGGCTAATCACGATAGAGTTGTCAAGTTAAGTATTTAAACTAGCCACTCATTGAAAAAAAAATCATGTGTATAGGTCCAGACCCTCTTTCTTCAAGAAGTCAAGTGGCCAAAACCAGCCTCATCTCAGAACCTAGTAGAAGCACTGTGTTCCATGCCAAACCTGACTGACCTGACACTGGTTGGAGAGGATTTCAGGGAGGAGTTCTTCTCTACATTAAAAGGAAAGGCATCAACCTTACATGTATGTATGTGTTTGTATTCAATGTCAATGCATTAGGAGTATCAATGGATACAAGTGGAAAGATTAGAATGATACATGATCTTACATAGATGTAGTAATCTAGTTTCACCTTCAGCTGTTAGCTTCCAACGAAAGTAATGGGGTAGTGATAGAATCATTCATAAGAAAGTAGCACCTTTTGTTTTGTACGGATGGGGGGGGGCATTATGTCAAGGTATTGCACTAAATGCACAATTATAAAATCTAAGTTTAAAAGATCTATATTTTCTTTTGCAGGGGGGGGGGGTACGTCAAGGTTATTTCACAAAATGCACAACTATTGGGGTGTTGCAAGAAAGTTGCGATTGATTGCAAGTTGCAACTGATTGGTACTGACCAATCAAAATCATTGTTGCAAACGCATCTTGTTGAATGGGCAGACCCTGAACCATTCAGAATGGTTGTTCTAATTTGCTTTACAATTTGCAATTGATTGCAACTTTCTTGCAACACCCCATATGAATACTAAGTATAAAAGATTGTTTTAAGAATTCATCTATTGAAAGCCAGAAGAGTGTTAACTCTGTGTGAAAGCATATGAGTTAATGACCTTCTGGCTCTCAACAGATGAATTACAATTTGGCAACCGATGAGTTCAAACAAGTTTTTAACCTTGACATGGAATATGAAATTCAGTATTTGTTTTATGATGTATGCTACATGAAAATATTTCATTTTAATAAGCCTTCAGTAAAAAATTACTTGCATTTCTTCAACTTTTCAGTAGTTCAAAGCAATCTATAAGATGTTATAATGTTCTTTGGGAGCTGAAGGAGGTATCTAGGTATACGTCAGATTTCATACACAGTAAACATGAATGGAGAATGAAGTGTAATCCCTTCTTGACTTTTCTTACAATCCACATGTAACTGTTATAGAGTAATGCATTGCCTTCAGTAATGAATGTAGCATTCATATGACAAGGATATCATGAAGGTGTAAAGAATTAACAAATCAATAGTTGCTTTTCCTGTTTGTTTAACCATGATGGAGCTGTCATGAAGTGAAGTATTTAGAACTAGCCATTCACTGAAAAAAAATGTATTTGGTTACCTCCTCTTTTTTAAATCACATTCTCTATAGGTCCAAATTCTCTTCCTTAACATGGTCAAGTGTCCAACAGGAGCCTCATCTCAGAACCTAGCAGAAGCACTATGGTCCATGCCAAACCTGACTGAGCTGATACTGGATGGAATGGATCTCAATAAGGAGTTCTGCTCTACATTAAAAGCAAAGGCATCAACCTTACATGTATGTATGTGTTTGTATTCAATGTCAGTGCATTAGGAGTAGCAATGGATACAAGTGGAAAGATTAGAATGATACATGATCTTACATAGATGTAGTAATCTAGTTTCACCTTCAGCTGTTAGCTTCCAACGAAAGTAATGGGGTAGTGATAGAATCATTCATAAGAAAGTAGCACCTTTTGTTTTGTACGGATGGGGGGGGGCATTATGTCAAGGTATTGCACTAAATGCACAATTATAAAATCTAAGTTTAAAAGATCTATATTTTCTTTTGCAGGGGGGGGGGGGTACGTCAAGGTTATTTCACAAAATGCACAACTATTGGGGTGTTGCAAGAAAGTTGCAACTGATTGGTACTGACCAATCAAAATCATTGTTGCAAACGCATCTTGTTGAATGGGCAGACCCTGAACCATTCAGAATGGTTGTTCTAATTTGCTTTACAATTTGCAATTGATTGCAACTTTCTTGCAACACCCCATATGAATACTAAGTATAAAAGATTATTTTAAGAATTCATCTATTGAAAGCCAGAAGAGTGTTAACTCTGTGTGAAAGTATATGAGTTAATGACCTTCTGGCTCTCAACAGATGAATTACAATTTGGCAACCGATGAGTTCAAACAAGTTTTTAACCTTGACATGGAATATGAAATTCAGTATTTGTTTTATGATGTATGCTACATGAAAATATTTCATTTTAATAAGCCTTCAGTAAAAAATTACTTGCATTTCTTCAACTTTTCAGTAGTTCAAAGCAATCTATAAGATGTTATAATGTTCTTTGGGAGCTGAAGGAGGTATCTAGGTATACGTCAGATTTCATACACAGTAAACATGAATGGAGAATGAAGTGTAATCCCTTCTTGACTTTTCTTACAATCCACATGTAACTGTTATAGAGTAATGCATTGCCTTCAGTAATGAATGTAGCATTCATATGACAAGGATATCATGAAGGTGTAAAGAATTAACAAATCAATAGTTGCTTTTCCTGTTTGTTTAACCATGATGGAGCTGTCATGAAGTAAAGTATTTCGAACTAGCCATTCACTGAAAAAAAATCATGTGTATAGGTCCAGACCCTCTCTCTTCAAGAAGTCAAGTGCCCAACACCAGCCTCATCTCAGAACCTAGTAGAAGCACTGTGTTCCATGCCAAACCTGACTGACCTGACACTGGATGGAGAGGATTTCAGGGAGGAGTTCTTCTCTACATTAAAAGGAAAGGCATCAACCTTACATGTATGTATGTGTTTGTATTCAATGTCAGTGGATTAGGAGTAGCAATGGATACAAGTGGAAAGATTAGAATGATACATGATCTTACATAGATGTAGTAATCTAGTTTCACCTTCAGCTGTTAGCTTCCAACGAAAGTAATGGGGTAGTGATAGAATCATTCATAAGAAAGTAGCACCTTTTGTTTTGTACGGATGGGGGGGGGCATTATGTCAAGGTATTGCACTAAATGCACAATTATAAAATCTAAGTTTAAAAGATCTATATTTTCTTTTGCAGGGGGGGGGTACGTCAAGGTTAATTCACAAAATGCACAACTATTGGGGTGTTGCAAGAAAGTTGCGATTGATTGCAAGTTGCAACTGATTGGTACTGACCAATCAAAATCATTGTTGCAAACGCATCTTGTTGAATGGGCAGACCCTGAACCATTCAGAATGGTTGTTCTAATTTGCTTTACAATTTGCAATTGATTGCAACTTTCTTGCAACACCCCATATGAATACTAAGTATAAAAGATTATTTTAAGAATTCATCTATTGAAAGCCAGAAGAGTGTTAACTCTGTGTGAAAGCATATGAGTTAATGACCTTCTGGCTCTCAACAGATGAATTACAATTTGGCAACCGATGAGTTCAAACAAGTTTTTAACCTTGACATGGAATATGAAATTCAGTATTTGTTTTATGATGTATGCTACATGAAAATATTTCATTTTAATAAGCCTTCAGTAAAAAATTACTTGCATTTCTTCAACTTTTCAGTAGTTCAAAGCAATCTATAAGATGTTATAATGTTCTTTGGGAGCTGAAGGAGGTATCTAGGTATACGTCAGATTTCATACACAGTAAACATGAATGGAGAATGAAGTGTAATCCCTTCTTGACTTTTCTTACAATCCACATGTAACTGTTATAGAGTAATGCATTGCCTTCAGTAATGAATGTAGCATTCATATGACAAGGATATCATGAAGGTGTAAAGAATTAACAAATCAATAGTTGCTTTTCCTGTTTGTTTAACCATGATGGAGCTGTCATGAAGTAAAGTATTTCGAACTAGCCATTCACTGATGTGCTAAAAAAATCATGTGTATAGGTCCAGACCCTCTCTCTTCAAGAAGTCAAGTGGCCAACACCAGCCTCATCTCAGAACCTAGCAGAAGCACTTTGTTCCATGCCAAACCTGACGAAGCTGACACTGGATGGAGAGGATTTCAGGGAGGAGTTCTGCTCTACATTGAAAACAAAGGCATCAACCTTACAGGTAAATGTATGTGCATTAGGAGTAGCAATGATTAGTGGAGAGATTTATCATATATTAGAATAATACATGTATGTTAATGCATACATGTAATAATCTAACTTCACCTTGAGATATTACCTTCTAATAAAAGTAATATGGTTGTGATAGAAGCATTAAAAAATACTGTGCCTTTTGCTTTGGGGGGGATGGGGATGTCAAGGTTATGTCACACAATTATGAAATCTAAGTGTAAAAGATTTTAGTTGTAATATTGACCAGCTGTGTTTTACTCTAAACTTTCCTTTATCTTTCCCTTTTTCTTTTTTCTTTTTTTTCCTTTTTTTTTGTGGGGGGGGAGAGGGGGGGGGTTGGGTGTCAGAATAACTCTAACATGAATAGTATGCAATCATTGTCTGTTCGTCAGTCCGTCCCGTTTTTCTTATTCTAGCAATAACTAAAGAATCGCATGAGGTATGAACTTCAAACTTAGTGCTAGTATGTAACACCATAAGAAAACGATCTGCTTAGATTTTGGGGTACGAAGGTGAAGGTCACAGAGGCCAATTTCTGAAATGGCAGGTGTTAGCCTCGTTCTCGCGATAACTCAACCATTTGAGGTATGAACTTTACACTTGGTGCTAGTATGTATCACCATAGGAAGACAATCTTATTAGAATTTGGGGTATGTTGGTCAAAGGTCAAATGTCAGGTCAATTTTGAAATTGCAGGTTTTAGCCTGAATGTGAAATCAATGTTTTTTTACCTTTGTAATCACCATATCTCAACCATTTTGTATTCATGACTAGGAGGAGATAAAGTGATTAGACTTTTGGGTTATAAGGTGGAAGGTCAAATGTCAAAGAGGTCAATTGACATGTAATTATAGGCTTTTTATTCTGGTTCAATCAAAATTTAAAACGAATCATACATGAATATGCGATATATTTCCGATCTGGCAAAGGCGGAGGCCTAAATTTCGACTGCACGCAGTCGAGAATCATCTACATGTAGTTGTTTTAAAATGAGTTTCATATGTATTTCTGTTTTCAGTTTTGGTGTAAATCTTTGTTTTATGAGCAATACTTTTGAGGCTTTCATCTGGATCAGTATCATGATAAACAGATGAAATCGACCATGAATTGGAAGTGATAAATGATTACACTTAAAAACATGCAAATTCGGTTTACCATGAATTCCTTTCTGTGAATTTTTCAACTTTGCTATTTCGAGTCAATATGATGTTACAAAAGGTTTTGTGACATCTGTACATGTAGGCCCAATTTTCATAAACTTGGTGTTAAAAGATGTGCAGGAAAATTTTCAGGCATAGCAAATTAATCACATAATTTCTGGAATTGCACTTTTATGGTATTTGTTGGTAATCCACATGGTCTTAAGTGCTGAAATATATGGAAATATTGGAATTAACCAATGAAAAATAAAAACTTATGATACTGTTAATTTGAGACCTGGTTTTAATCAGCAATACAGGATGCATGCCTCTCATATTGCCATACTTGTGCTGATCTGTTAATTATTTCATATGTAGTATGTAGAAATTAACGTGCCAATTTACCTTGATGCTATTTATTGTTGCTGTATACATTTTTAAAAAAATCTTATATCTTAACATATTTAAAACTCAAGTCTGCTACATTATATTTAGCTACTCCAAACTTTGTCTAATTCTAAACGCAACATGATACCTGGTCATTCCCAAATTGTTTCAATTATACTCAGCTGCACAGCGCCTTCATGTATGATGCCTGGTTGAGTACATACATTCACCTCCTTTTCCTTTTTCCCCTTTTTATTGTGGTGCTATATGCATGTATTCAAGGTGACATTATTATATTATTTCTTCTTTTTTCCTTTTTTTGTGTTTTATCATTACTAAATCTCTTAATACAACTGTAATTAATTATTTGTTGTATCTTACAATTTTATCGAATTTCATTTTTTATGTAAAGTCACATGCATTGGAAAAGAAGACCTTCAGGTTTTAGTTAATCTTTTCTTTTTCCTAGCATGCATGTGACTCTCTTCAGAGAATGAAAAACAATAAAATTCATTGAGAATTAAGACTAAATAAAAAAATACATAAATATAAAAACGAGAAGATGAAAGAAGGACAAAACAAAGAGAGGAAACAAAAAAAAATACATTATCAAACATGGAAGTGAGAAAACGAAAGAAGGAAAAGCAAAGAAATTCATTATAAATTATGAAGATGAAACAAAGAAATACATCAATATAAATAGAAGAGAGACAACAAAAGAAGGAAACACAAAGAAATTGTATGAGAAAAACAAACAAAAGAAAAGCAAAACAGTTTGTGAAGGTTTGGCATTCAACCACGTTTATGACGATATTCTATTCCCATCTGTGAACCGCAAGCCAGGTCGAACTCGCCAATTCAATACATGTATAAACGCGATCACAGTTGTTCTCCCATGGGAGCTTGAGGCGAAACGAGAGCCGGATCAATGTGTAAACACTAAAAAACTTGGTACCAGTAGCCTATGTATCACCATAATGAGAAAATTGAGTAGATTTGGAGGTTTGTACTTGTGTAGGTCAAAGGTCATTCAAAAGTTATCATGAAACTCATGAGTGTTCCAATGGAGAGATTAAACGCACCTGGGTGGCCTGGCACCTGCACTAGACAATGCACTAGACTTTTTTTGTTCCCTGTTGTATAATATTGATTTGTCACGTTCATAGTTGTTCTTTTATCACAGTGAACTTGCAATTTAGCCTATAATGAACTTGAATATGGCCTGCTCTTTTTCTTGCTCTTTTTCTTGCTCGCATAAATTAAACTATGGAATTTACTTTGGACCGTAGACCTACTTATAACTCTTTTCTTTCTCAAATGAATAAACTTGCAATTTGTTTTATAGCAGACACGAATACTATTTTTTTGCTCACAGGAATAATCTTGTAAGTTTTAAATACAAAACTCATACTCTTTTCTCTCTCACAGGAATTAGCAATTGTTTATGGAGAAATCATAAACTCTTTTACAGCTCACAAGAATCACACTTGCAATTTATTTGCACTGTACTCACTCTTTTCTTGCTCACATGAAAAAAACAATTTGCTTTCGTGACTATTAATAGACTTTTATATCATTATTATGAGATTGCTGAGAGTTTCTTCTGTCAGTATAAAAATCATTAGGAAAGAAGTAATTTAAGACCTGTGATATTGTAATGATTTTAAGAGGGTGAGGAATACAATGATATTGGGGAGGAAGAGAGGGAGAGATCAAGAAAGAGAAAAAAAGTTGAGGGAGCGAGAAAGGGAGTAGAGGGAGTGCAAAATTTTAATCAGACACATAGATAAAGGGGAGATAGTCTACAGAAGATTAGCCTTGTACATTGTATTTAAATGTACATGTAAAAATAATTAGCGAGTTGATGCATAATACATTATAATTGAGTTTAATAGTCAGTTGAATTGGAGAGGAGATCAAGAGATGAGTAGAGAAACATAGATTTAGGGAGTAGGAAAACTTTAGGGGTACCAATCACCTAACAAATTTAGTAGTGCACAGCTATATTGTAGAATGTATAAAATCAACCTCACAAAAACTTTACCTGGCATTCTATGGGTTAACAGTTATTAAGGAGTATGAAGCAAATAAAGGATAACATAAAAAAGGTACATATGGAACCCAACTTGGACTTGGGTTCCTTGCAGGCCCTGTATAGTGAGCCCTTGGGTATGTGTTGACTGGGCTACTCACAAGTCAGTTTCAACTCTTGCGTTGCCAGGCCAAATACCCCTCCAGTGCCAAGGGTTTTGTTGGGTTGGTAAATTTTGCGAAGCGTAAGCTGTGTTTGATATTAGAAGGCTCATATCTCTTTCCCAATGCATCTTACAATGAAACTTTGTACACATGAAATAATGTAGAGTTTATGGTGTTTACAGTGATGTTAGTCTTTATACAATTTTCTGTTCATATATGTAGTAAAATATGCCCTATATGAAATCATTTTTTTCAATCAGGAAAATGGAGGGAAGCCTACTGTTTGAGAGCAAATTAACTGAAAGTTCTAAGAGATAAAAAAAACAAGAAATATGACAATGATGGTCAATGTTTTACCTTTTGAATGATATATACATTGATGGGGTAATATAGAAAATAGAGCGAAAATAATGCTATTTATGTATCAAATGCTATTCCCAATCAAAATTGTGGTCACTGAACAAGTGACTGGTAAGCATACACAAAGGAGGCGTGACCTGCTTTGCCTCTACCTTCCATAAAAGGCATGACGCAAAATGAAAGGGCCAATCAGAGCATAACAATAGCGTCCATATACATGTACGCAGAGTATTGTTCACAAACTCCACTGTACTATGTGCGCTCAATCGTGCATTTTCTTTTGCGTAGTCTTCAATATGAGACCCTGTAACTATGTTTGTGTTTTGAAATAAAATACATGTATCGAGAAAATGAGATTTCAAAAGGAAAGACGCATGTATAGAGAAATCTGAGTCATATATCTTGGATCAAAGTTTATGGGATATATGTGAGTATTTCCTACCGAAATAGCGAGCATACATTTGAGATATATCCAAAATAAAGATGAAAAGAAATTGGCTTTGGGCGTTTTGAGGTATACTTGCAGTAGTTATCATTTCCCGTTTTGGCCCCCTTCCCTTTTGATTTAGTGATATAAATCATGAATGAATGAATAGACTAAAAGGGTTGAAAACACATTAGGGTAGTTAATTTGCACATTAGTTATAATTTTAAATAAAGGCAGTTATGTTTTGACCCGTACGTGTAAATAATGCTGCATGTTACTTTTGAAGGAAAAAGTGTTTTGCATCGTGCATAACACGCTCGTGGCTTTTCTAGAAATCAAGTGATTCTTCGTCCACGTTCTATAATAGGCAGGGATGAAACCGATAGCACAACATTGATCACAACAGTAAACAAAAATAAACTAAACAAATGAGGGAAACTGCCACTCTCTGATCCCCGATGTAATATAACCAGCAGTGAGCGAGTCCAATTCTGAAGAAAAAATATTTTGTTTCCGGGTTCGGGAAAAATTCAAATGTTGCTACACCCACCCCCTTCCCACAAACACACACACATACACACTTACACACCACCACTGCTCTCGAGTGTCAGATGGCGCAGCCCGGCGTGAATCCCGAACTCGTATACCCGGGAAGGAAATTCACGCCTCTGTGAAAATATTTCCCCCCCCCCTTCCCTTCTGTCAGCGAGACTCAAAGTAAAAGTAAAGTTGCTGGATGAGTATTGCGAAGGAAAAAATTCCATCGGAGAATAAAATTAAATTGCTCGTCCCTCTCTCTTGATGACGAACAAAGAAGCGGACAATTTATGCTGCTCCTCATTGTACCCTTCACAATTGCACTGGTTAACAAAAGAACATCCATTCATTGATATCCTGTAAAAATATGTAGAACAGGTGTCACATAATAGCAGTGAAGGGATGTCCTTTTGTCTACTAGAGCTATTGTGGAGGGTACAATGAGGAGCTGCATAAATTGTCCACTCTCTTTGTCACCGTGTTCATAGTGTTATGTCTATTTCTCTCATCTCTCTCTCTCTCTCTCTCTCTCTCTCTCACACACACACATACATACACACATACAAACACACACCCTTTCAATTTCTCTTGCGCTCTCGTGTGAATCGTTTGTTTTATGCTACAGATTTTTTTTATTGATTCGCGGAGAAAGTTTCTTTGTAAGTGAGAAGTTCTAATGCTAGAAAACTTGCGTATATAAACTTTCATTACTTTTTATAATTAGATTATTTAGATAGTTATATTTTGCTATACTATAAGCACGACTTTATTAGGCAATTCTGCTTAGGTAAAAATAGTTTAGAAGAAAAATCTAATATATTAGCCATCATGGTTTTTCCTGCGATCATCGATCATTAGCCATTATCTATAGCAGCATCGAAGGATTGAACTTTCTTTTCTGGAGTCTATAATTCCGCACACTCTACCATCCCCCGTTCTTAGAAATTGGGGCACATGGATGGACCATTATCCAAAACACCGGATTATAGGGTACATAGAGTTTCATCAGGACTCTATTCCCAACCCCCTCCACCAGCTAATGCCACCACCAATATTATTTGTACACTATTATATAAACGCATTGATGTCACATCAATCAGTGTGATTATTAGATACAAATAATAGCAGTGGTGGCACGAGGAGGAGGAGGGGGGGGGGGGGGGTTATAGAGTCCTGACGCAGATCCTGGTGCAAACAAAAGTCCTATGCCCTCTGCCAGTATTTTGGATAATGGTGAATAGTCCATCAATGGGCCCGATTTCTAAGAACATCCTGTCATAAATTGCTACATGGAGATCGCATAGAGTTAGGGGGTGGGGGTTATAGACCCCTGAGAAGAAAAGTTCTATCCCGTGGCGTGTTCCCATAGACAATGGCCAATAGTCGATGATCGCAACAAAATAATGCATGATGCATAGTATTTTGGTTTCTCTTGCAATCTATTTCTACCCAAGCAGAATAACCAAATAACGCGGTGCTTCATTAGTATAACATCATACAGACAACTATTTTTAATTTGTGATACTTCTCTCTTGTATTTTTCCGCCCCCGCCCCCCCCTCTCATCTTGTAAGAACAAAATTATGGCTACTTTCAATATTCAGCAGTTTCTTAATTTCTTGAGGCCTAGTAAGTGTGAGGCAGATCGTAGATAATTATGTTGAATATGGCGTGAATAAATTAAACATGGGTGGACAGAGGTTGAGGGATTCATAACTGATTCCCTTTACTTCATTTTAGCGTCTTTTTATTTTCAGAGAAATAGTGGAGATGCATTTTTGATAAGAATCAAGCAAAACAAACATAGAATTAAACAAACGATTCAACACGAGAACACAACAGAAGTTGAATGAGTGAGAGAGTGATGGCCTGGTGAGAGGAGGAGATTGAGAGGGCGATAGGGGTGCATGGTCGGGTGGGGACCAGTGTGATGATGAGGAGAGATGATCTAATTAAAAGCTCTATATTATAACAACATCAATGCGTTTATATAATATTGCACAAATAATAGTGGTGGTGGCATTAGCTGGGAGGGATGGGGAATAGAGTCCTGATGAAAGGAACAGTCCTATAATTTTATGTAGACAATTATGTTGAATATGGCGTGAATAAATTAAAAATGAGTTGAGAGAAGTTAATGGATGAAATCAGTTATGAAACTGATTCCCTTGCTGCGTTTTAGCATCTTTTCTATTTGCAGAGGAATATTGGAAATAGGTTTTGATAATCATCAAGCAAAACAAACGTACCTCAAAACATACGATTCAGCACGAGAACGCAAAAGGTGTTGAGTAAGTGAGATGGATAAAGATAGAAAGAGAGAGAGATAGGGGTTTGATGATTGCAAAGGACGGGGTGAGGAGAGGACAATTGCGAAAAGAAGGAAAAGGAGGGATATATCAGGGGGAATAGTTTAGAGAGAGAGGTAATAAGAAAGTAATAGTGGTAAGATGGGTTATTGAGAGGGAGAGAGCGAGAGAGAGAAATAGAGATATGATGATTGCAAAGGACAAGACGAGGAGAAGATAGTTGGGAACGAGAGAGAGAGAAAAAAGAGATATGAGGGCCAGAAAAGTTTAGAGAGGTAATGAGAAAGTAATAAAGGTAAGATTGAGATGGAGGGAGGGAGAGAGAACGATGGAGAGAGAGAGAGAGGAGAGAGAGAGAGAGAGAGCGAGGTGATGACGACTGTAAATGACGGGGCGATGAGGAGAGAGTTGGTATAGAGAAAGAGAGAGAGAGAAAGATATATATATATATATGTATATACTTATTGAGATGTGAGGGCGGGAAGATTTTAGAACGAGAGGTAATGAGGAAATGAGAAAACGATAGATTGAAAGAGTGGAGGTAGGGTGGGGTAGGGGCCAGTAACTATGACGATGAGGATCTAGAGTTCTGCATTATATCGAATAATATATATTTACTACAATAAATCAATGTACCTACCTATTTGCTAGTCTTCCGACTACGCAAGCCATTCGAGTAATTAAAGTCACGACAGTGCATATACCCCCCCTAGGATCACGCCTTCCTCTGTGCACGTACGCATGACGCGCGCACACAATCCTCCTCTTTCCTTCTCGCAGCCTAAAGAGTTGCAGCTAAGTCACTATCTTGCGCAAAAATTCAGAGTTTGCTACTCTTTTAACGCGTTTTTGGGTGACTTTTGCCAATATTTCCGTCCTAGACTTGTTTATTATCTGTTTAGTGTCGGTTTATGTCTGTCACGTATTTATTTTGGTGATATTTGAGCTTATATTCATACCTCACTTTTCACCTCTTTCGCAGAGATGCCAACCGTTCCGGAATATGCATGAGGTCAAAATTAAAATGTGAATTACGCAACGGTTGAATGCTTGTGAGAGAAAACATGACAACAATAACCATGCTCTCCGCTATTCACTTGTCATGAAAGCCTTGAAATCCACCTCATACATATTCCGGAACAGTTGGCAACGCTGCTTTCGTATAGTAGCCCAGGGCATTCGCTTTGGCGTTTTGCCGGGCGCTCAGCCCTGTAACGTTTCGTTGGTGTTTCGTGTGTGTGGCTGTTGTGTGCATATACCCTTACGAGAGTGTTCTTTTGTTCGTAGTGCGTGAATGGAATTTTCCACACATTGCGCGGGAAAATTCCATTCCGTTTCACTCTCGCTTTGTATGCCCTTTTCTTTATAATTGTTTATTGTTGACTCTTTTATATCTCCTTACAGGTGATAATGAGTTCTTCGGAGGAAGAGCAATCGAGGTCTTGGTTACCTCCAGGCTCTTCCAATTCTTCTTCCCTCCTGTCCACTACTCTCACTTATAAGGGCGTCAGCCCAGTGAGTGTGTTGGAGACCTCTGTGTTTCGCTCGCCTACCAGCGAGTCAAACACGATGGTTAGGGGAGGTAAGGGCGTCAGTCTGTCTGCTCGCTCTGGTATTTTTGTACCGGGAGCGTCGAGCAAGACAGGCTGTATAGGTAAGTTAGGTGTTCACAAGTCTTCGGACCGAACACCCGTCATTAGCAATTCTAGCTCCCTCCAACTCACGACCACCGCGTCTGCAGTTGGGGGGGCGGTAGCTAGTATTACCGGGTCCTCTCGACCCCCGACCACCGTCGGGAGCCTGGAGGGGGCATTAACTGGTAAGACCGCTAAGCGGTCAGCTAATGATGTTACTGGGTCTTGCCGACCCCCGACCACCGTCGGGGTGCCTAGCGAGATTTCACCCAGTGTTACTGGCTTCCCCCGACATCCGACCACCGTCGGTGTGTCTGGGGGAATTACAGCCGGTAACGTAAATCCGCATCCCGCTAAGAAGACCTCCTCCTCGAGCAGGTTCTCGCAGCGGAAGACTGCTGGTTCCCGCCAGCCACTGACCAACGTCAGTGCTCCGGGTGCTATTTCCAGCAGTGCTGCAATGCAGCAGCCCGTCCACTCCCCGGCAGTCAATGCGAATCGGGGCTCTGGTCGGGGAAGCACAGTCCCTAGAGTTGCGGCCGAATTACTTCTCCCCACTGGGGAGCCCGGCCCGGACAATTTCGGTAGTGAGGCTTTTATACTGCAGCCTAACACTTCCCGTGCTTCTAAACGGCCTTCTATTGCGGTGGCTCACACCCCCGCTAAGAAGCCTAAAGCCAAGAAGGGTAAATCCAAGGATAAACCCAAGTCGGGTAAGAAGGCTCAGCCCTCTCTTCCCCCCGACTCTCAATCTGAGCTGCTCAGATTAATGAGACTCTTTGCTGAGCAGCATGGTTGGGATACTAATCCCCCGACGCTGCCGGCTACTGAGACGGGTTCTCCCCAGTCAGTTGTCACTGTGATGGAGGATGTTCCCGAGTCGGACCCCGGTGTTTTCCCGGTCTCCGATATTCATGAGAACCTGGGACAATTTTGTCCGAATGCGGTTTCTCGACCTACTCCTCCCGTGCCTGCGGCTCTCGGAGCCCCGCCGGGGGAGGAGTCTGTCACTGGTCCGTGGGCATATCCACCCCCATGGGATTTTCCCCACCGGACTACTTCTCCCGAAATTGATTCTGTCTCGCAGGTTTCTACCCCGTCTGTTTCAGAATCTCAGGCCGGCTACGACCCCCAGCCTTGTCAGGCTATGGCGGCAGATGCCAAGGCCCTGTTAGAGAAGTATATGCCAGAAAATTTCCCCCAAGTCCAGTCGGACAGTGATCAGCCATCGCTGTTATTCAGACAGCATGGCCCGTCTCCTGGTATTCCTCTTACAGAGGACTTCAAACAGGAGTATGGGGATAGGGAGGCACTCGCCGATGCGGGTCGGGCTACCCGACGCCCCTTTGGTAGTGCCTTCTCTTTCTATCAGGATGATACCCAGGGCTTCTTTTCAGCCAAGGGTTTATCCCAGGAAATTATGGGTATGGGACAACGTTTGAATATCAATTTCAAGTCTCAGTCCTATAGATCCGCCGAGAAGCCCCTAGTGAACTTTGAAACCAAAGTCAGGTCGGGCTTAAGGCTTTCGGCGTACCTGGGTTCACTGTTACGCCTTCGGGCCAGATCAGTTGAACTGAATGTGACCGAGGGGGACTCCAATTTGTTGGATGAACTCCTGCTTTTGTTAGCTGGACTTCAGTGGTCTCAGCTCTCATCAGCGGCGATTGACATTACGCATCAACGCCGCAAGCTGGCGCTCTCCACACTGGGAGTGCTAGAGAAAGACATCCCGCCTCTCTTGCGGGGTATCCCTTCCTCTCATCCCAAACTCTTTGGGGGCCAGTTTAACGAGTTCTTCCTCAAAGAGATAGAGGGTCGCAAACAGGCAAAAGAGATGGCCAGACAATTCTTGCCCACTCAGCCTGCTCGGTCCTTTCCGAAGTCTAAGTCGGTCTCGACAGGCGCTAACCGCTCAAATCGTCGAGTGACTGTGACTATCCCTCGGGTTGAGCCCCCTACCCTGAGCAACCGTGGTAGAGGCTCGGCGAGAGGAAGAGGGGGGCGTAAGACCGCCGCCAAGGGCACGGTCAGGCCCAAGTCGGCCTTTTGATACCTTACCCCGAGTGCTTGTGGACAGTGTAGGCGGGCGGCTCCAGAGATTCCTCCCAGTTTGGGAGGCAATCTCCGGCGACGCCTTCGTACTATCCGTCGTGCGCGACGGCTTTTACATAGATCTGATAAAGCCGATTCCAAACGGCGCCATCAGAATCCGCCCGCCTCCAATGTCAGCCCTTTTCCAGCAGCACATCTCCTCAGAGATCACCACGCTGCTGGGAAAGGGCGCTGTAGAAAGGGCGAGAGATCATCCTCATTTCTGTCTCTCCCCAATTTTTGTCATTCCCAAGCGCTCGGGAAGTTTACGTATGATTCTAAACATGAAAAGAATCAACAGGTTTATACCTCCAGTGCATTTTCGCATGGAGACCTTGGCATCTATTCTGCCCTTGATCAAGCGGGACGACCTTGCGATCTCCCTCGATCTCAAAGACGCGTACTTTCACATTCCCATTCACTCTCTGTCGAGAAATTTGCTGGGATTCGCGTTCCAGGGCGAAACGTTTCGATTTCGTGCCCTGCCCTTTGGGCTGAGGCCGGCCCCTCGAGTCTTTACTCGAATAGTGTCGGCCCTGGCCGCGTTTCTACGGAATCGCGGCCTCCGATTATTCGTCTATCTAGACGATTGGCTCCTAGTTGCAAACTCAGAGTCCCTCCTGTTGGATCAGTTATGCCTTTTACTGCGACTAACTTAGGCTTTCTGATAAACTGGGAAAAATCGGAATTATCTCCCACACGTACCCCGGTGTACTTGGGTGCGGAGATAGATATCCCGAATCAGCTTGCCCGCCCCAGTCGGGACAGAATTCGGACTATCACCATGACCGCACGGTCATTGCGAGTAGCCCGCAGGGTCAGAGCCAAACAATGGCTTCAATTCCTGGGCTATCTGGCCAGTCTAGTCGACGTCTTACCAGACTGCAGGCTGTTGATGAGGCCCTTTCAGAGGCACCTCCTCAAGTTTTACAGACCGGGCAAAGATTCTCTTTTGGGGTGGATTCCACTCCCAAGAGATATCAAGCTCCTTCTCGCCCCCTGGTCGAACAGTTCGTTTCTTGCCCAAGGCAAGCCTCTCTGTACACCTCTTCCGTCAGTTTCTCTGACGACAGACGCCTCCCTTCTCGGTTGGGGCGGTCATTGCCGGGGCGAGATGATTTCAGGGGACTGGTCTCACTTGAGAGTTATGCCCCATATCAATGTTTTGGAAATGATGGCGGTCAGCCTGTCTCTTCATCATTTCAGGCCCGGTCTTGTTGGTCGCACTGTACTCGTTCTTACGGACAATGTCACAGTAGCTGCCTATATCAATCGCCAAGGCGGCACTCGGTCTTCCTCTCTGAACACCTTAGCTGCCCAGTTGTGGAGGTGGTGCCGGTCTATGAACATTATTCCGGTAGCCTCCTACATTCCCGGTCAGGAAAATCTGATCGCGGATTTTCTGTCGCGGGGCAAATGCCTCCCGTCAGAGTGGACTCTTCATCCGGAGGTGTTTGCTCTTCTCCAAGAGGTGTGGGGTCCTCTGGAGATCGATCTGTTCGCCTCCACCCTCAATCACCGACTCCCGAGGTATTGCTCGCGGGTTCGGGATCAGGAGGCGTGGGCGATGGATGCCTTTTCCCTCCATTGGGGAGCTATCCGGGGGTACGCTTTTCCCCCCATTCCTCTGATCCCTCAGGTCTTGAGGAAGGTCAAGGAGGACAGGGCTTGGCTCTTGCTGATAGCTCCACATTGGCCAGCGAGACATTGGTTTCCAGACCTGCTGAGTCTCCTGGCCGGCCAGCCGTTTCCCCTTCCTCTCAGGGAGGATTTGATAATTCAACCCCTCTCGGGGATTGTTCATCAACGCCCAGCGGTCCTCCACTTGACTGCCTGGCCGTTGTTGGGGAAGACGCCAGAAACTCGGGGCTCTCCGAAAGGGCCTCCCAGTTTGTAATGAGAAGCCGTAGAGACTCCACTAGAGATCTCTACAACTCTCGTCTAGGGGCCTTCTTTTCTTGGTGCGAGAATCAGGGTGTCTCGCCACGTGAAGCCCCTATCGGTGTTATTGCCGATTTTTTGATCTCCCTTTCCGATAAGGGTAGATCGATTTCAACCATACGTGGCTATCGTTCGGCTATTGCCGCCGTCCACGTTGGTTTTGCTGATGGTTCGGGAGTCTCCAACTCCCCTCTTTTGGCTAGGTTGACTCGCTCCTTCTTCTTGCAGCGTCCATCAACTCGTAGCCTGACTCCTTCTTGGAGTCTACCCAAGGTCCTTGACGTGCTTGCGAAGCCACCTTTTGAACCTTTGGGTAAAGCGTCCTTTCACCATTTAACGGTCAAGACGCTATTTTTAGTCGCTATTGCTTCGGCACAGAGGAGGAGTACTCTTCATGCTCTGTGTATAACACCGGGTCACATCCGTTGGGAAAACCATGGTGTGCGACTTATACCCAAGCCCTCCTTTATTGCCAAAAATCAGACTGCTTCCTCTGGACCAGTTGAGATTTTTCTTAGACCGCTGTCGGACCATTCCTCAGTGCAGGAGGATAAGGTCTGGTGTCCGGTGAGGGCCTTGAAATGGTATTTAGATAGGACTAAGACTCTTCGTAAGAGTGATCAGCTTTTTGTCATCACTCGAGAGCCCTTTTCCGCCGCTTCCAGAGAATCCATTTCTAGATGGATAGTCGAAGCGATCCAGGCAGCTGGGCCGGAGGCCCTATTGACTGATGGGAAGCCCCGTGCTCACGATACCAGGGGCATCAGTGCCTCTTGGGCTCTTTTCCAAGGGGTGCCCCTAGTGGACATTATGAGGGCAGCCTACTGGCGTTCCTCCACGTCCTTCACATCTTTTTATTTAAAAGATGTTCTGTCTGAAGAGTCTTTTTCTAACAAGACGTTGCAAGCTGCAACGTCATCCTTGGGTTCCTGTTGACCTTCCTCTTGGGACATGCCCCCCATTTGAATCTGTGCTGGTCTAGCAAATAGGTAGGTACATTGATTTATTGTAGTAAATCAGTAAAATCAGAATTGATTTTATTATTTGCTAGATAAATCTATGTACCTACCTATGTCCCACCCTCCTACCCCACTCCTTGCCTAGCAACATGTCAAAGTTTGTCTGAGGCTGCTCGTAAAGAGGAGGATTGTGTGCGCGCGTCATGCGTACGTGCACAGAGGAAGGCGTGATCCTAGGGGGGGTATATGCACTGTCGTGACTTTAATTACTCGAATGGCTTGCGTAGTCGGAAGACTAGCAAATAGGTAGGTACATAGATTTATCTAGCAAATAATAAAATCAATTCTGATTTTACTGTTTGGAAAGAGCCATGGAAAGTTTAATTTGTGCCATGGCTGTTAATAGTCATTTGATATACCTACTGATATTCCATGCATTGACTCGAAAACACAAACCTTTTTTGTATTCAGAAGAAATCCTCTACTATCAGACCACCCTCAACAGCAACCCATGGGTGATGTAGACTCTCCACACACAGTGCATCCTCCAAGCAGTGTATCACAACCAGTAGACCTGTCTCAGCACCAACCCATAGATGATGTAGTCTCTCCAGACCAGGTGCATCCTCCAAGCAGAGTATCACAACTAGTAGACCTGTTTCAGCACCAACCCATGAATGATGTAGAGCCATCCAGACCACACGTCTGTCAAAAGTGCTGCATTATTCTTTAGAACAATTTTTATAATTAACCTGATAGCTGTGTTCCTGCCTTCAACATCAGTTGGAACATGTTTCAAATTGATTGGAAGAGGTTCATCGTGGTGAAGAATAATTGAAGAGAGAATTATGTTTCTAATTAATGGAATTTATTTATTATAGTTAACAATATTCAATTCAATTCAATTATTTCATTCATGATCAAGGGAAAAAATGAGATCTGTATATTTCATGCTCTTTATGGTTGTAATTATTTTGGTAATACGTCTGTCCAAAATGTTTTAAAACACCAAGGTTGAAGAAAAAAAACATATCTCCAGAAAAAAAAATTCAACTACAAATTAATTTGGGCAATTTTATGAACAAACATTGGTAAACAAAAAAAAAACATTGTACATATAATTACATTCTTTTTCAAAGGGAATCTTGAGTTCTGGGAAAGGTGAAAGATAATTTGTGAGCTTTCTCACTAATTTAATATCAGCTTGGAAGATTATCATAGTAGAAACATCTCCTGAAAAGGATTGCTCCTCAAATGCTCTTCTATTTGAAATATGACTAGAAATAGCTGAAATGTTCAGGCAGACAATTTATGCCACTTGTGTATAGTCCCATATACCCATTTCTGTGTGCAGTACATGTGCTTTTCAGCGAAATTGGGTCAATTTCTTATCTGTTTTGATGATTCCAAAACAACACAGTCTAAAACAATTCTTATGTAGACATGGTCAACCTTTCCCAATAAGCCAGTTCGGGGTTAGCGCATGGTACATGTACAAATGACCCCAAATATCCAAAGATATTTTAGACATGGAGGGTCCCTTTAGGCCTATGTGCACTTCAGAAAAATAACTCTGGGAGTGATAGAGGTGCCTCATGAATAGCTTTTGTTTCCCCCTTTAAAAAGAATACTTCCACCTGGATATCATGGAATGCACCATTAGTGCATAACTGAATAATGATTACATGACATTCATGAGCACATATCGAATATTAGTGTCAGTGTGTTTTAGAATTTGGTACAGATGACCTTTATCTGCTCATGCTCAGATTGCATCTCCGAAGTGGCTTATTCCTTTGAGACAGTTTCTTTCACAATATAATTGCATGACCAGAACTTTACTTTAATTAACACACAAAATGTTGTTATATTCCCCGGAATATTGCAATGTGTGTTTTCAAGCATTTAAAGATTTGTACACCATCCAGCCACATTTGTTTCTGTTTGAAAATAATGTAATGGCAATTTAGTGAGATATGAACAAACTTGCTAGAGAAAGTGTTACCGAAAAAACAGGAAGAAATGATATATACATGTATATGTTACTTTTTTTACTATTTTTATTCAGTCTGAACATTTTCCAAACACAAGAGAGTCATAATTTACTGCAATAAATCATATATACCTACCTATTATGCCTGTAGTCTTGACTACGGGACCCCTTCGAGAATTTATCACACATGAGTCACAATATTGTGCGCACCCCCCCGTAATCCTATTGTCCCCTTCGCCACTCACGCGCGTCAATACGCTACGGCCATCTTCCTCTTTCTTGCTCGCCCCCGACGAGATAGGACGTATAGTCACAGCGCTCCTGAAATCAGGTCGTATAGTATCTTTTAGGTGCGCTTTTTCGCATAGTTAAAGCACTTTTAGGTACCTATATTCGTTTAGATTATAGTACTTTGTGTTTTAGTAGTCACTCTTGCCGATTGCAAGGGATTTTTTGATTCCCTTTCTTGGCACTTATTTTTCTCTTTCACGGTCAGCCCCACGTGGATATTTCCACCAACATGTGTGTTTGCGGGTGTTTCCGTTTGTCACCAAGCCTTTGGGTTCGGTGTTTGTTCTTACGGTTTTTAGGCTGTGAAAATTCTTTGTGCGTATCTCCCAAATAAAATTTACCCTTATTTTACTGCATTCAGTTGAAGTATTTCTTATTTTGAAAAGTATACTTTATTGTCTGTTTTATTGCAGTGGTATGGATTCGGAAGAAGAAGCAGCTAGGTCAAGGAGACCTGCTTCTTCCGAAGAGTCGTCTAGCAAGATGACTCGGCCTTCCAGAACTCCCCCGAGTACTTCGGTACATGGGGGAGGGAGGAGGGCTAAGGGTAAGTTGCCTAGTGGTGTTTCCTTGCAGAGTTTGCCAGTCTCGGAGCTTGCGGCTTCGGGACGGGTGGCGTTAACTGAATCGGGATTGTCAACTCCGAAGCCTGTGGTTTCGGGGTGGGTGGCGTCAGATTCTAGTGGTTTGGATATCTCGAATCCAATCCCCCGGTCGCTGAGACCAGAGGGGGGGGGGGCGGTTGTTTCCCGTACGGTAGCGTTCACTCACTCTGATCCGTTAGGGGAGACGCGCCCCACTACTGCAGGGCAACCCACAGGCTTAGTCCATGTTGGTCTGGGTTCTCAAACCCTAGCCCCCGGCAAACGCCATATGGGGGAACGAGTACTTCCTGGGCTGTCTACATTGCCAGCTAATGGGAATGCTCGAGCTAACAATTATGGACGCTCTTCGGAGCAACAGGTGTTTTCACCTGAGTGCGTGACTACTAGTGCTCCCCTATTGCTGCTTTCTAGCGGTCCAATAGTGGGTTCACACGCCTTTAGTAGTCATCGGGCACATACCGAGTCATCTCGGTCTGCCCCCGCACTGGGAGCTTTTAGCTCCCAACCCATGGCTACTGCATCTTCTTGCTTAGCCAATATGGGTGATTTGGGCGATTCTCTAGGCTTACGCCATGAGCGCTCCAATCCCTTTATGGGAAGTGAACGTCCCTCCGCGGAGGGATCGGTTCGTGTTTCCGAAGAGGCTTCGGGGATCCGAACGAATCCGATTAAGCGTTCTAAGAAAAGGGTTTCGGCTACGACTCTTGTCGAGCCAGCCAAGAAAAAGGCCAAGAAGAAGGCAAAAAGTGGCAAGGCTTTGCCGGCCTCTTGCCCGTCTGGCCTGGCTAACCCACCTAGCTCCTCTCAAGCTGACATGTTCAGTATGATGCGGGCTTTTGCTCAGAATCAGGGTTGGTCCTTTGTACCGGCTACTTCAACCCTGACTTCTGTCCCTATTCAGGGATCTCGCTTTGAGTCTAATCAGCCTTTTGTGATTGATTCCTCTTTGTCTGAGTCGGATTCGCATGTGCCTCCTATTCCCGCGGCCCTTGGGGCTCCGCCGGGCGAGGAGACTTTTGTTGAACCATGCGGGGCTCTGCCTGCGGAGGCCTTTGTTAGCGTTCCTTTGTCTCGTTCCACTCGGGTGGAACCAGATTTGGATGTGGCCTCTCAAACTTCGGTTTCTGAATCGCTTGGGCAGGCGGAGTCTCAATCGCTCGCTCTCTGTGGGGTGGAAGCGATTGCTTTGTTGTCCAAATATCTCCCTGAATTTCAGTCAACCCGCGCGCAGGGTTCGACTTCGCGTTGGTTTAAGCAGCAGGATTCCTCTGAGGGCATTGCTCTTGAGGAGGATTTCAAGCTGGAGTATGACCGCATTGAGGCCGCGCTGTTGGTTAAGCGCCCTAATGCGGTCAAGGGTAAGGCTTTCGCCTTTTGTTCTCAGGACCAAGACAGCTTTTTCAAAGCTAAGACTCTTTCTCCTGAGATTTTAGAGGTTGGTCGTCGTTTGCGGGCGACTAATCCGCTTACCTCCGCTGCGTTCAAGGCGGAGGATAAGATTTGGTTTAATATTGAAAACCAGGTTAGGTCAGGGATGCGTTTGGCGGCTTTTCAAGGGTTTCTCTCCGACCTTAGGTCCAGGGCGGAGGAGTTGAATGTTACTGATGGTGACAAGCTGGTTATTGACGACTTGCTGCATACTCTTTTTTGTCTGCAGTGGTCGCAGCTTTCCACCGCAGCTGCTTCGGCTACGTTCCGTCGCAGGACCTCGGCTCTCTCGGCACTGGGTGTTAGAGAGTCGGGCATTGCTCAACTTCTCCGGGATGTTCCGTCTCGCGGTCCTTCGCTTTTTGGTGGTAAATTCGCTATCTCGGATATGACTAAGCAGTTTCACACTAGCTCTAAGCCAACGCGGGCCCCTGTTCAGCGTAGACCTGCTGGTCCTGTTTCGGGTCAACGCAGTCGCGTGTCTAGGGTCCCGCCTCCTGAGCCCCAGCCAGCTCCTTCTCGTGGGAGAGGGAGTCGTGGCAGGGGCAGTTCGAGAGGTTCTCGTGGTAAGGCGATGGCTTTGCAGAAGGCCAAGCCTGGGTTTTGATGTTTTTCCCCGAGCGCTTGTTCGACCGAATGTGGTAGGTGGCCGACTTCATGCTTTTCTCCCCGCTTGGGAGGCCATCTCCGGGGACGCGTTTGTTCTCTCCGTCGTTCGAGACGGATTCTTCATAGATCTTTGCGCTTCGCTCCCTGGAGGGGCTATAAGAATTCGGTCACCTCCCATGTCTGCCCTGTCTCGATCTCATGCTTCAAAGGAGATCGAGTCTCTTTTGGAAAAGAGGGCTATAGAAAGGGTAAGAGACAGGCCGTCTCTTTCCCTTTCTCCAATTTTCGTTATTCCCAAGCGCTCGGGAAAACTTCGTTTGATACTGAACCTGAAAAGAATAAACAAATTCATTCCTCCGGTTCATTTTCGGATGGAGACTCTTGCCTCCATTCTTCCGTTGATCAAAAGGGAAGACTACGCGGTCTCGATAGATCTCAAGGACGCGTACTTTCACATTCCCATTCATCGCGCATCCCGCGATCTTCTGGGGTTCTCCTTCCTCTCGGAGACTTATCGTTTTCGTGCTCTTCCCTTCGGGCTGCGCCCGGCCCCTCGGGTTTTTACTCAAGTTGTAGCGGTGCTAGCGGCCTTTCTGAGGCGTCGCGGCCTGCGGTTGTTTTGCTACCTGGACGATTGGCTTCTCCTAGCGGAGTTGCGCGATTATTTGTTGGACGAGACTAGTTTGCTCGTCAATCTTACTCAAGACTTAGGTTTCCTAATAAATTGGGAAAAGTCAGAGTTAGTTCCCACTCGCAGCCCAGTTTTTCTGGGGGCGGTGTTAGACATAAGGAATCAGTTGGCTCGGCCCAGTCGAGACAGGATTCTCACCATTGTCTCTGCGGCTCGCAAGCTCTTGCTGGCCAGAAGAGTCTCGGCCAGACAGTGGCTTCAGTTTCTAGGTTATCTAGCCAGTCTAGTCGATGTTTTAGAGGACTGCCGGCTCCTCATGAGACCCTTTCAGAGACATCTCCTCAGGTTCTTCAAGCCAGGAAAAGACTCTCTTTTGGTCTGGATTCCAGTACCAGTAAGGATCAAGTCTCTTCTCTCTTGTTGGACGAGCGAGGTGTTTCTCGCGCGAGGCAGGTCCTTCTCTGCCCCTCTTCCGTCGATATCGGTTTCGACGGACGCCTCTCGGTTGGGGTGGGGAGGACACTGCAACGGCAGCACGGTTGCGGGGGATTGGTCTCATCTTGGGGCTCTTCCTCATATCAATGTCCTGGAGTTTATGGCAGTTCTGTTGACCTTGCTCCATTTCAGAAGTCGACTTCTCAGTCGTTCGGTTCTGATTCTCACGGACAATGTTACTGTGGCGGCATATATCAATCGGCAGGGAGGCACTCGTTCGGTTGCCCTGAATGCCCTAGCAGCTCAGCTGTGGAGTCGTCGCATGGCAATCACACCCGTGGCCTCTTTCATCCCCGGTCGGGAAAACCTCATTGCGGATTTTCTGTCTCGGGGCAGGTATCTTCCATCGGAATGGACGCTCCATCCGGAGGTATTTTGCCGCATTCGCAGTTGCCTAGGTCCACTGGAAGTGGATCTATTTGCGTCGGTGCTAAATCACCAGCTGCCGAAGTATTGCTCCCGTGTTCGCGATCAGGGAGCATGGGCTCTCGATGCTTTCTCCCTCAGCTGGGAGAACCTTCAGGGATTCGCCTTTCCTCCCTTCCAACTGATTCCGCGTGTCCTGCGGAAAATCAGGGAAGATCGGGCGCGGGTGCTCGTAATAGCTCCCTTTTGGCCCAGGAGGAATTGGTTTCCAGAACTTATGAGCCTCCTAAGGGCTCAACCGTTCGTTCTCCCGTTAAGAGCGGATCTGGTGTTACAGCCCCTATCGGGGATTCTTCACCACAGTCCAGAGTCTCTTCATTTGACTGCTTGGCCCCTGTCAGGGAATCTGCAAGACAGTCGGGTCTCTCTGATAGAGCCTCGGACTTTTTAATGTCCAGTCGTAGGGTTTCTACTAGGGAAATTTACAATTCCCGTCTCTCAGTCTTTTTCCTTTGGTGCAAAGAGAGAAATCAAACCCCTTCTAAGGCTCCTATTGGTTCATTTGCGGATTTCTTAATCTCGTTATTTGACAAAGGGAGATCTATCTCTACTATCCGAGGCTACCGTTTGGCGATCGGGGCCATTCATTCGGGTTTCTCGGATGGTTCGGGGATTTCCAATTCCCCGCTACTAAGTGGCTTGATTCGTTCGTTCTTTCTGAAACGACCTTCTTTTTCTAAGTTAGTGCCGTCTTGGAGTCTGCCTAAGGTCCTGGAGGCCTTGGCGAAACCTCCTTTCGAACCGTTAGGTGAAGCTTCGCTTCATCATCTTACGGTTAAGACGCTCTTTTTGGTAGCTATTGCCTCTGGGCAGAGGCGCAGTACTCTTCATGCTCTCTGTCTTACTCCTGGTCATGTTCGCTGGGAGAGAAAAGGCGTTAGATTGATTCCTAGGGCTTCTTTTGTTGCCAAGAATCAGACAGCTGCCTCTGGCCCTGTTGAGATTTTTCTTTGTCCGCTTTCTAACTTTTCTTCGGTGCGTGAGGACAAAGTTTGGTGTCCTGTAAGGGCTCTCAAATGGTATATTGATAAGACTAAGTCTTATCGTAAGGATGATCAGTTGTTCCTGATCACTAGAGAGCCTTTTTCTCCTGCCTCTCTTGATTCCATCTCTAGATGGATCGTTGAAGCTATTAGGGCCGCTGGCACAGAGGCTCTTTTATCCGACAGTAAGCCTCGTGCTCATGATACTCGTAGTGTCAGCACTTCTTGGGCTCTGTTTCAAGGTGTGGCGCTTGTTGATATTTGGAAGGCTGCTTGTTGGCGTTCGCCCAATTCCTTCATTTCTTGCTACCTTAGGGATGTTCCCGCAGGTGAAGCTTTGTTTGCGTCATCCACCTTGAAGGCCGCTGTGTCTTCTTTGTAGTCTTTGGTGTAATCCTATTCCCTTCTGCTCGAAACATGCCTCCCGGTCTTTGAGTTGGCGCTGGTCTGGCATAATAGGTAGGTATATATGATTTATTGCAGTAAATTTGTAAAATCAGCACTGATTTTCTTATTTACTATATAAATCTATATACCTACCTATGACCCTCCCTCCTTCCCCTCACCTTGCAAGCAACATGTTTCTACTTGGGATTGCTCGCAAAAGAGGAAGATGGCCGTAGCGTGTTGACGCGCGTGAGTGGCGAAGGGGACAATAGGATTACGGGGGTTGCGCACAATATTGTGACTCATGTGTGATAAATTCTCGAAGGGGTCCCGTAGTCAAGACTACAGGCATAATAGGTAGGTATATAGATTTATATAGTAAATAAGAAAATCAGTGCTGATTTTACAAATTTGAGTAATTGGTATATATGAATTAACATCCGACAATGTATCATCAAAATCTGTGCTTCAATTTGGTAGATACATAATGCTGTAATCAGGTACTTGTCTGGATTATGATACTTATTTCATGTCACAACATATTTACATATTAAACATAGAGACACTCAGCTCACCATGTGGCCTGTGGTTTCATAATCCCACAAAATTCCAAACTCGCTTTCCAACCAATCTCTTTTGTATTTTGATTTAATAGTCCTGGACATCATCTTACCATATTAATGTCTCTGACATGACTTCTGAACATCTTTCTTGGCCATGTAAAGCATCCATTTTGTATTTTGATTTAATATTGGTGGACATCATCTTACCATATTAATGTCTCTGACATGAATTCTGAACATCTTTCTTGGCCATGTAAAGCATCCATTTTGTATTTTGATTTAATAGTGCTGGACATCATCTTACCATATTAATGTCTCTGATGAATTCTGGACATCTTTCTTGGCCATGTAAAGCATCCATTTTGTATTTTGATTTAATAGTGCTGGACATCATCTTACCATATTTACCAGGTAACCATGAAATCATTAAAATACATGCACAAAATGTCTTTTACATTTCACAGTCCTGGTGAAATTATAGGGCTTAGTAATAAGCCATACAAGTTCTTTTCATGATTTACTTGATTATTATCATGCGTGAATATGATTATTTACCTACTTAAAATCATACAATGCACTGAAATGAGAATTTACCAAGTGTCCAACATCAAAGGAGAATTAACACTAGAATATAAATGTACTTATGTTCAAAGGTGTAATATATTCTTAATCGTTGACCTGTATCACTTTCGAAATAAAATATCAGAAAAGGGTTTAAATCAAGACATTCTCGCTCTGCTAACACTTCATGGGGGCTGCCATTTTCTTGATGACATGGAGTTGTACATGAACCATTGGAAACCGTTCCCATACAGATGATAATGCTGAAAGGGAAAAGATGCACAGATGTATGATGTAGTGTATATAAACGTGTAATCCTAGTTCGAGATTTTTTGTTTACTCGCATTAAAAAGCCTTGCAATATTTAACATCTCAGGGTATTTGCATTACTGAAATAATGATATGCTTGTAAATTGTAAATAGTTTCAGAATCTTTTTTTTATGTTCCATTTTTCTCTTTTCCTACTGTGTACTTACTGTATGCATGTTGCAGTTGTGTAATTTTTGTACATATAACCATGAAGCTTTGTAGCTTCATGATATAGCAGAAGTGTAGAGTATTTTAGAATAGCGCAGTGAGCTGTGTTTTTGGATTTCAATAACAATTTACATATCCTGCTGATTACAAAATATCTATGTCTCTTAACTAACTTATTGAGAATTTCTTGTCTATATAAGCCAGTTCAAAATTGCAATGTGCACAGGTGCAAATAAAGGTCATTTGCACCAAGTAAAAATGACCTTTATATATATGCTTGCATAGAGTGCACACCATGCTGTGCACATGGACCAGTATGATTTTAGTTGTTTAAACTAGTAGCGTGTCCACCAAAACATACATATTGGGGTTATCTGTACTATCTACCAATTAAGAACTGGTTCATTTACATGTGTATGTTTTATGAATGTAACAAAATATCAAGGAAAGTTTCTAAGTAGAAAGAAGGGCATTGGTAGACCATTCCGATTAGAAGAATTGGACCTAATTTGCAGAGGAGTTGCCCAAATTTTCCAGCAAGCAAATAAAAAAATTGAAAATCTTCAGTTTTACAGATTTGCCAACAAGGCTCTCAATATAATCAGAATTAGATGATTTTGTATGGGATAGGAGAGATGTCACACTTCTACCCCAGAGTGATGTTCTTTAGTATGACACATACGTTGTACTTTTAATTTTATTTTTAAGTGGGAACAAAAATTATGATTTAACTCTTACTGTGCCAAACTTCAAAGTTTTACCAAAATGTGATCAATGCTTGCTTTTCAAATGTCTGCACTTCATTAAACATCTATTATTTCACAAAATATTGTGTACAGAACTTGTAGGAAATTTATTACCATTTCTTATGATACCAAACTTTATTACTTTACCTAACTTTATGCATAAGAATTATTGATAATTACATTTCAGTTTCTTTTTTGTCAATTATTTTTTGGTTTCTCATTTTTTTACTGTTGTTTAATGTTGAAATAAGGTAACATCTTTTTAAATATCTGCAATTTTCTCTGAAAATTTTTATAGTTGCATATACTTATAATCATATATTCAGAATGCTTGATTTATGCTCAAAATTTTGATGTAGATTGACCACCATATACCTTTCCTGAGCAATTGGTGAATGAAAATGACAAGTCTTCTATCTGTCATATATACGTGCCATCGGCACTGAAAGAGTTAAAGGAGAATGAAACTCAACGAACATTAGCTGATAATCAAGTGGAAAATTGGTAGCCTGTTCGAAATATCTTGAAAATACTCCTATTTGATTACTTAATAAGGAGAACAATCTCTCTAAATTTGCAGATTCCTTGCTAGATATTATCCCATGGGGGCTGCCATTTTGAAAAACTGTGATGTCATATGAGTACATGTCCATTTACCTGTATATAATGGATATGATGTTGCATATTGAATAGCTATTGTACAACTAAAGCCACAATGCAAAATGGCAGCCATCTTGGTACCCCCATTGTCTCGCACAGGTGATATCTAAGAGCAGTTGTAGGTCTTTGTCACTTTTTTGTAGAATTGACAAACCTTTGTCTGACCAAACAACTTGTGCATGTTAAATCCTGCTTAACAAAAGAAACAGCTGAACCAAATATCTTGATACAAATAGTATCTTCATTTGAATGTACATGACTACAAAAATGCTTTACATGTATTATGGGAAAATCCAGTGTCATGCATTCCACAGGTGATCATGAGTGTTATTATAGCTAGTGTATAGGTCAGTGGGTATCTCATAAATATAACTGCTCTGACATTACTTTGTAAAGAAAATGGCAGCCCCCATGGGATAATGTCTAACAAGGAAACTGCAACTTTTTGAGACACTGTTATCTTTCTTCAATAATCAAACATGAGTAATTTCAAGATATTTGTAATAGGCTGACAATTATCTACATGATTGTAGGTTAATGTTTGTTACCTTTCATTCCCCTTTAAATACAGGGTAAATTGAAATGATTCTGAACCAAGGTCCCTTTTCTTGGCAACTGATGGAAAATTGAGAAAAAGTTTTTTACCTTTCGTATAAATGATGATTATGTCATCTAACCAATTATTTTCTAATTGGTGGCTTTGATGCTGATTTTATTGAAGTTGTCCATTTTTCAATCTGCAGAGTTGATAATTATTATCCTCTTAAAGGTCATGTATAGTTTTGGTCAGCCCTCAACAACTTTTTGTCAGATTTCTTTACAATGTGATTAACAACAAGTTACAATATTAAAATGCTGTGAATTCTTTCTTCCTCCAGTGGAATGGTTAACAAATGAGAGGCAAGAAATAATTTAGATATTACTGGGACATAAATTCCAACAAATGCAACAAGCAATATATACAAAATTTACTCTAAAATTCACCGGAAATCTGGCACATGTATCTCTTAATACAAGGGGAATGTGAGACTATATTCAACAGGATTTATCCCAATTTTCTTTTTGCTACCAAAACTATTCATGAGCTTTAAAGTAGAACGTTGATGATTTTAAATATTGGCTTAATACTTATTATTGCATAGATGGCATAAATTAAACAAGGTTATCCAAATTCAACGCTTGGAAACATTTGAAGTAATGATTATTATCAATTATAAAACGGTAAAATACAGCCCCCGATACAGCAGCTGAAGAGCTCCTCGAACGCTGCTGAGATATGTGACGACACACCCTGGACCAGTCCTGGCTAAGTAGACGATGTCCCATAACATCTTACACATTTTTCAGAGCCTATTTTGTCATCTCCTCTTCACTTATTTCTCTTCCTTCACTAGCGTCAGTCTTAATGTTAGTCTGTTGCCTCACTCTTAACTTCGTGTATGGTATTATTTTGATGAAAAATGCAGCGTTAAAAAAATAAAGGAATCAGTCACTTGTAAACAAAATAAGACGCCATTGTATTTTCAGCTGTTTGCACCGGGGCATGTTCGGCGTTTCAAGAGGGAACGAATACCATCCTGCTATTATTCGGAGGGCTTTTCAATTTGAAAGTGGGGTTTATTTCATTGATCATTGACCCTTCTCCTATGTATTTACAATCAAACGGTTTTAGCTATCAGAATCAGTTTCACTTTCCCTTTATAATGGTGTGAAATAAGGTCATGTTTAAATACACCAAACTCTTTATAATTTGATAAATAATTGCATTGCGATTACGTTCATTCATTATAGGACGTCGTCTGCTTAAGCAGGATCGATCCCGAGTGTGACGACATCAAAACATCGCTATATTTCTGGCGAATCCTCGGATATTCCAGATGCTGAGAAGAGCTTTTATTTGTGTTGTTTTTATAATCACCAGATACTCAGTTGACATAAAACTTATAAGATTGCCATCTGTAAGCTTCCCAGTTTCTAGTGATACATTAATTGCCATATTTGTGATTTTCTTTGAATATCTACTTTAATGTTGCAACAGGTTCAGTTGTGTTAGTCATAGCTATGGCATATGGTCATTCAATAGAACCTGTATTTACCTCTAAAGTAAGAATTTCACTCATGCCACAATGCTTAAAACCTAGGTCTTTGGCCTCAATGGAATACATGCATGACATTACTAGGGATATTCTGTATCTGTTGGTTCATATATTAAGTTATGCAATATGCCATATTTATATAATTATATACCCAAGATTGTGTATCTATGTTCTTTGTTTTGTGGGAAATGGTTTGTATCCATGTATAAGTTTGATACAGTCAAACCTGCTATAGCGACCACCTGTATAGAAAGACCACCTGTCTATAAAGACAATTTTTGTTTCCCTTGGACAATGTTTCTCATTGAAATGTGTATTAAAGGAACCTGTCCATAAAGACCACCTGCTCATAAAGACCGCTTTTCTTGTCTCCCTTGAGTGGTCTTTATAGACAGGTTTCACTGTATGTATAATGTACTATGATAGAATTGTGAAGTACCCACACAATCAATATACATGTAGTACTAGGCTGAAAAGATGGTGTATTTATATGGTCTTTATTTTGTGGGGAAATGTTTTGTGTCCATGTATAAGTCTTGTATGTATATGTAATGTGATATGACTTTTGAAGTACCCAGCTGTACTTTCATGTGTATATATTGTTGAATTTTGAATGGCTTTACTGAAATAGGTTATCGGTTGAACAAGAATATCATCTGAATTAGACATGTATTGTACCCACTGTTATAGAGTGGAAATATGTTGCATAATTTTTGTATATATCTTAAGCTGTATGAATAGTAAAATGTAAAATTTTATCATACTTAGCTGGACTTTCAGGTACATGTATATGATGGTCAATTTGCTGTAATGAAATCAGTTTTATTTTGAGGTGTATAATAATTTTGATTGGACAGGTTTTAATGTCACTTTAACGGTGTGCAAACAAGTTTCATACAGATGATGAACACCTGTACATCAATGTTTTCCAACTGATTTTGCATGTATTAGTAAGGTTCAAATCATTACCATTTTGTCTATCTGAATATGTTTATGTTTTGTACATGTTATACATTGCACATGTTTAATACAAGGAATACAGTTATATTACTCAACATTTTTACACATGACCTCATGGAGTTACACTCCTGCAATAATTCATGGGAGTGTTGAGTACTTGTAAACCTTCAAATATAATGTGAGAGATGTGTCAAGTTCTTCATTTCCATTCAGAAAAACTACCAAAGTAGGATTGCCCTTAAAATGTGTTTATATTTCAAGTATAACTTACATTGGTTGATCCCTTGGACCTTGGACCAATTTTAGCTCCCTGGTTCTGTAGTCCCATATGTATATATGTGCACTATTTTTCATTGTTTGTGATATTCAGAAAAATTTAGAAGTTTTATCATTTTAATGGTTACAAAAGTGACCTCATAATCATAATACACATTTTATTCATAGGTTTTACATAATCTTAAGGAGTTTCCAGACAGTTTATTTCAAAATGCAATTTTACCATCAGTCGTCAACATAACTTCTTAAATGGCATATTCACCCATTCAGGGCAATTGCTTATTTTGTTGTGATGTGGCATTAAGAACTTTTGAATCAGTGCCATGCTGATAAGCTCAAAAGCACTGCTCCTTCTATACAGATTGGCAATGAAAAAAGAAGGATCCATTTATCCCAAATGACATGTAGTTTGTCTTTCTAACCTGATAGTGAGATGTTTGAACAGCTCTTTACTTTGCTATTCAGAGAATTGTGTTAACTGGAATCTATAATATCATTACATCTGAAATGTGTTCCGAACAATCACATTTATACTAAAGATGATTATATACTTGAAATTTTCATATTAAAGAGTTTCCTATAATTATTATACCAAGTCTGAATATATGATATCTCTGTAGCTGTGAATCCAGGGAGAGAGGGAGAGAGAGAGAGAGAGAGAGAGAGAGATGGGAGGGAGGGCTGTAAAGATGGACAGGCAAGTAGGGGGACAAATGAGGGAAATACAACATAGTGAGAGATTGAAAGGAAACATTTGCAGTATGAAAGGGATGGGAGTGAGGGGTGTAATGATGGATGACAAATGAGGTAGACGCGGGGGATAGGAAGGAGAGATTGAGCACATTTGAGAGGTAGAGATTGTAGAAATGGATAGGCAAATATAGGGGAGAAAAAAAGAAAACAACATGTGAGAGATAGAAAGGAGATATTTACAGTATGAAAGGGATGGGGGCGAGGGGTGTAAAGATGGATGACAAATGAGAAAGACACAAGAGAAATACAGTATGAGAGAGATGGAAGAGAAAACTTTTGAGAGCAATGGAGAGATAAGGCGTATAGAGGTGTGAAAATGGAAAGCCTAATAGGGGAGAGATGAGGGAAATACAGCGAGGGAGTGATAGAAAGGAAGGAGTGATTTAGAGCATGAGCTGATGGGGGGGGGGTAGTGGTTGAGATCTACAACATAATACAGAAATGGAGATTAATGGAGTGGTTATGATATATTTGAAGATGCATGAATGTGATTTTTATAGAGAGAAGACGAGGTAGGGTAGAAAACTGTCGAGATATGAAATCGAAGTCGATAGTTGTTGGTAGGTAGGTAGATGGACATATAGATAAAGAAGATAGACACGCAATAAATAGATGTGAAAAAGGACCTCAACCCAGATCTCTTTGTGTTTTAAATAACTGTAGATATATCAGAGAAAGAAATGGTGAAATTTTGAACAAAATTGCACAAATCCGTTCAAAAGTGATGAAAGTTTCTAACTGGATTCTTGCCTCTGATATCATGTTTCGACAACTCTCCAGTTGATTATAGGCCTACTTAGATTTTCAATATTTTCAATTTCTTCCAAAAGTACATTTTCCACTCCTTTTTATTCAAGTATGGCAATTAATTTAATGGCAAAAATAGAATCTGCAAGCTGAACGTGTGCCAAACTTCTATTCACCGGTTCACTATAATTATGTCAGCAAACATTTCCCAAACTTCAACCCTGTAATCAGTAGAGGGCGTCCTGCAATCTCGTGTCGCAGAGCCCTTCATACACAATTGTGTATGAAGGGCTCTGAACATCGTGTCGGTTTCAATTTTCACCCCCTTTCCACTATCTCAAAAATAAGCCCATAAAATAACATTTCATATCTAATTCATAGTAGAAATTTTAAATTGAAGTCAAACAATTGTCTAGCATATGTCATTAGCAGTGGCGTATCTATACGTGGGGCAGAGGGGGCACGCCGGGCGGCACTTGAAGGGGGCGCAAAAAACGCAAAAGAGAGAAAGAAAAGGGGGAGAAATACCCCAAAAGTATGTTCTTTGAGGGTTTTTTGCGCCCCAGTCAAGGAAAAAAATGCGTAAGAAATTATGTTTTATAGAGTTTGAAATGCGAAAATTGTATAAAGCTCGCTCGCTTTGCTCCCTCGCATAATTATGTTCAAGGTCTAGCTATTTCGCGCCCCAATGGCGTTTTTAAAGTGTTAACCATTAATTGAATCTAGTTGATTTGATCCCCCCCGGCGTAAGGTAGGAGTTTGTTAAATTTTGCGCCCCCTCCCCGATAGGATATAAGTGCAAAAAGCACTTTCAAAGTCTAGAACATTCGATAGAAATAATAAATTTGCCTTGCAATTGCCTTACTAAATTCCTCTTTTAAATTTCTTATGGGTTAAAAAAAAACCTATTGCCAGGTCGCTTTATTCCATTGAATTTTTTTGTTTGTAAGGGTAAAATACATAAGAAATTTCAATTTGAGGGGTGAAAAGGAAAAAAAGAATCTGCCACTCGGTCGCGGTGCTCCCTCGCTTATACAATAACCCATCAAATTTGGGCCAGCAATTCCGGGTTATGTGCATCAAAACTCATTTTCACGTACGTAGTCATTAATCATTAATCTGCGTTTGGGCATGGGGGGGGGGGGGCGCATATTTGATAGTTTGCCCCGGGCGCCAGAATACCTAGATACGCCACTGGTCATTAGAGAATTTGTTAAGAAAATCATCTTCTGTGAGTTTCCCACATTTTCCTCAGTAATAGTTTTCAACACGGAGGTTTCAATAAGGCGAGTGTTGAACGTCTTAATAACCAAATGTTAGAAAAGTTTTCTTCTGAAAAATGTTATTTTCATTTATTTTTGCACAAAATTATCAAAGTCACAATTGACTACGCCAATCACTGTTGTCCCCGGCACTTCCCAAAATGCGATGATATTATGTAAGGACCCGAAAATATATCATAAAGACCCACATTTCTTTTTTTCTTAGAAAATATATCCAATAGTGCATGTAATAGATTTATTTTTTTAATTCATTGAAAATTAATATAAAGACCGTTTTTTGTAGACAAAGTGTGGAATTTCACGGTCCTTATATATTCGATCAATTTTTTTTTGGTTGTTGATTGTCTTGTTAAAATAATCACTGTACAGAAGGAAGGTCAAAAACAGCGAAATGAAAACAGTGTATAAGAGTTACAATTTTAAGCTTAAAAAACAATCAACGAAAGATGTTGAATGAAAGGAAAAGAAAATTATTTTATATCTTAATTTGATGATTCCCACACTTCCACTCGTATAGCTACGAAAATCACGAAACGTAAATGTATTCTCGCAGATTTCAACCAAATGTATTAGACGGCCTCTTTCTTCCTGCGTTCCCTCTATCTCTTTCTATTCCCCCACCTCTCATCCTAGTTAGCCCTGCACTATGAACATGGCAAACAAAGAAGCGGACAAAATATACAGCTCCTCATTGTACCTCCCACACTTGCTCTGGTAGACAATAGAACATCACTCCACTGCTATTATGTAAAAGTTTGTAGAACAGGTGTCACATGCATATTCACCTGTTCTACTTATTTTATATAAAAGCAATGAAGGGATGTTCTTTTGTTACCAGAACAATTGTGGAGGGTACAATGAGGAGCTGTATATTTTGTCCGCTTTCTTTGTCATCGTGTTCATAGTGCTGGCTCCTTATCTCCCCACCCCCTGCATTGATTGTTCACAACATTTTTTGTCTCTGTCTCTCTCTGTCTGTCTCTCTCTCCCCCAGTACTGTTCGTATTCCCCTCTTTTTGTTTTTGGTCTTTCTTCTTTAAAAAAAAATTAATAATAATGCTCAAATTAGCACGTTTTTTCTTTTTTCTTTTAATTTAAGCACTATAACTACTTTTACTTTTTCCAAACAGGGGTCTATGAAATACAAGCCATGCTCACTTAAAAGACTCCTCCACTTATGTTTTCTTATACAATTACAATATTTACATTATACCAATTATCGTTTCATCAGTGTAAGTCCATTCAGTTCAGTTTCAGTTTCAGTTTATTTCATATTTCAAATCACATAATTGGAACATAAACAATGACCGTTGCATTTTTACAATAATATAGGAACATATCTTCAATACTTTCAACAAAAAAGAAGACAAAATATGCAAGTAAACGTACAAAGACACAGATCAATATTTCCATCATTTTAAAGTTGGGATAAGACAAACTAGTTTGGCGTGAACTATGAGGGAAACTAGTAAGAAGCTAGGCTTGTAATATTGTAGATTCCCTTAAGAATAAAAAACAGTCTGTGTTAAAGTTGAAATTATAACATGTACATGAGAGATAATTTTTTTTAAAGCAGATGTTTCTGCATTTATTAAGAAATCAAAATACAAACATTGCATACAATAATGATACAAATCAGAATTGATACAAATAAAGTGTGGCAACTGAATAACAAATATATATATATATATATATTTAGATAATATTGAATTATGAAGGTAAGTCAATAAATCTAGATAAATGCAGTGGCCAGCTATCATAAGCAAGAATGCTTGAGTGGATAGCAGCGGGGGGATGGGGGCTATACATGATACCTTGATATATGAGTCGATGTGTAGTATGGGGTGTCACGTATAAAAAAATTAGATACATTTCCAGAAATTACATATATCGGAGTTTATAAGAAAGAAAAGTGTAGGAAAAAAAGAGAAATTGCAAGTGCATGCATGTGAGTGAGTGCGGGTGAAAAGTGTGCGATTCGTTTATCTTCTTAAACTGGTCATCTTTACAAAAGTCTTGGATAAAAGGTATCTTTTCATTAATGCTTTGAAAGAATAAAGTGATGCAGACTGTTTAATATTGTCAGGTAAATCGTTCCAAACATCTGGGCCATGGTGTCTTATCGATTTATGGGCTAGAATTATTTGGGGGTTTGTTAAATGTCGTGTAGAATATGAATGAATATTTCTATTCTACGTAACCATATGACGTAAAGGCAATGGTATAGTATATTTGTACATAAATATTGCAGTTTGAAAAAGGTGAATATCGACAATTTTTAATGTTTTTAATTTATGAAATATTGAATCAGTATGGGCTAGGTAATGTGAGTGAGTACAGATACGGAGTGCTTTCTTTTGGAGATTCGATATTGCCATTATTTTCATTGTATTACTATACGATGAAATCTTAATATCTTAATCTTAATAAAATATTAAAAAAGAAATAGAATGGGGAGACGAGGATACAGTACATTACTATGGAGCCATAGGATGGATTGCGTTAGTATTTAAGAAGGAATTTTTGAATTCGGGTTTAAATGTATACAGTCTGGGGGAGGGGGTGATTCCACAGTTTTCATGGTCCTGTAAAAATAATTGTATTGTGTGCAAAAGCTGTTCGAGTACGTGGACGGTGATAAGAATGGCTTTGTCTGGTTGGATAGGAGTGAAGAGAGAATAATTCATAACGAACATAGAAGATACAGGGTTAGGAACTTCATGCTGTGAGTTGAAAGTGCATGAATATTCCTAGAGTTCATGTAAATAGTTCATGAATCTGAAGAATATTACACGAGTGGAAGAGTGGGGTTGTGTGGGTATGAAAAATGTATTATGGATTATTCTAATAGCCCGTTTTTGTACAAGTAGAAGTTGATTGATAAGGGATTTACCATTATTCCCCATACAAGGATTCCATAGGTTAAATATGGTAGGATTAGTGGAGAATATAACGAGAGTAAGACATGAGTAGCACCTATATTTCTCTATATGAGTTTACTTATGTTATTTATGTGTGTTTTCCAAGTTTATTTGTTGTCTATGTATATTCCTAAGAATTTGGTTGTTTCAACTTGAACAAGAATTATGTCGTTGAATGATGTTCTGTTATGTCTATGTTCAAATTCATTTATATTTGCTATGTAACGCGGAGGAATCCTTTCTCAAGTTGTCCCACATTATTTCCTTGGCCAGGGCAGGGGGGATGGGGTGAGTGTGTGTATGTGTCTGAGATAGAGAGAGAGAGAGAGAGAGAGACCGGGAAGGGGGAGTGATGGGAGGGGGGATGGGGGAGAGACACGAGAGAGAGAATATTAGTAGTATAATGGTTGGTTATGATATCAGTTTCTTTTCATGACTCCTCAGTCATGTCAGTTTCATTTACAGACGATCCTGCTTACAAGAGAGTTAAACAATTCAGAGAAGCAGATTGGTGAAAGTTTGAACGAAATCAGACAAGCTATAAGAAATTTAATGAATTTTTGAAACTTGGAATCATTATAGGAATTTCACATTTGCCGAATCCGTAATGTTACTATGATGTATAGCTCTAAACAAGTCTTCCATGCGTTCCAACACACAAAATTGATAAAATGTCAAGTAATCAAAATGTATACTCAGTAAGATCTTGTTCTTTTCAGAGGACATGTAACAATACAAGGGGCTATCTATAATACATTTTGAGTACTGCCAGAAGGGAAAAGGTGTTTTTTTCTTTAGGAAAACCCCCTTAAATTAATGATATTTTAGTGTATAACTAACGGGAGAGTTGACCGTGAATACGTAACATTTGCCTGACCAAATTTTCAATTCGCTATTCGGAGTCGCATAGATTTAGTGATGTCATGTTTTAATCATTTATAACTTTTCTTTCTTCGATTTCTTTCAACCTTTCACCATCATGCTCCTCTTATTTTCTGCTTTCACACGCCCAAATCATGGACCTACTATATAGGTCCATGCCCAAATCAACTTGTCAAAGGTTGCATTGCCCTTTAAGTTGTTCTGAATGAAAGCAGAAGAATCAGAGAAGCGGAGTGATGAAAGTTTGAACGAAATCGGACAAGAAGTGTTTAAATTTTTGAAAGTTTTAAATCAAATATGGGAATTTCAAATTGGCAGAATCGGTAATACATGTATAACTGTAAAGGGCTGGTCACATTTGTTTGGTAACGATTACGAATTTTGTCATTAAAGATACACCCTGGAGCTGCTCTACGATTAACAGACACGCGCATACTCGCACGTATACACCATACAGTAGGGCGAACATTTGTTGAAAATCTCGTTATCGTTTTCGTTATCGCGGACAAAATTATGTGACCAGCCCTTAAGTGAATGGATGGGAGGAGTGAATTCGTGGGGATATTTATAAGGAAATGGTAAATTCCCATTTAAAATAAAATTTTGTTCAACGGCATAATGCCCCCCTCATTATTGTGGTCCCCGGCAGTAGTTTAAGACCGCAAAAAGAAGCTGCAAAATCGTGGTTCACCTTTATTATCTGCCTGTCGGAGATTTTTTTTTTGGAGTAAAATAGCATCGAGAATAATCTCGCTTTTTGCAGAGTTTTCTGACTTGTGCCCCCGGTAAAAGAATCCCGGAGCCTCAACTGATTATGGTCATAATAGGAAAATGTCATTGTGAAAATCAGCCTTGTCCGGTTTGGCAATCATAAGCATGATTGGCAAACGAGAATAGCAAGGGTGATTTTATTTTCTTCCGAGAAAAAGAATGGAAAATAAGGGGGCAAAGTGAACAGTGATCATGTTTTGCATTCTGGAATATCAAAACTTTATATATCGGACAAGTGGTAGCAGGGGCGGATCAAGGATTTTGTCATTTAAAAAAAGAGGAAGGAGAAATTCCACAAAGACCTGACAAGAACAAAAACAGGTTAAATTGAGCATTAAGGGGGCCCTTTCCCCCACAAAGTTCTGACAAAAATAGCAGTTTAAAAAAAAAATCGGTCTGAACCCCCTGACCCACTGGATCCGCCCCTATGTAGGTTTGGAAGGGTTGAACAAACAGTGGCATATCCAGACCTTGGATTGACGTAGTACTTGATGTCACTGTTTTTTGGAGAATATGTGTATATTTGTAGCATTTTCAAGAGCAATCTCACAAAATAATGAAACGATTCCCGAATTCCAATCATACTAGTCTTGAAAAATTTGGCTGCACCTTTTTTTTTTTTTTTTTTTTTTTGGGGGGGGGGCGTTTTTGATTGGAAATCTGTCAAGAGGGGCAACAAATACTCTTGTCGGGAGACAAGTTGGTCAAGAAGAAACGATAGCCTGGGGAGGAAACATAGACCATTCAACGGGAACTGCGTCTTGCAATGGATTGGTGTAGACTTTTAAATTCACAATCACCGGCGAGCACGTGATACCATAGCCTCTAATCGAGATTTCAGTTTGTTCAATGTGGACAAACATTATCAAAAAAAGAAAGAGATAAAATGTGGCGTTCCACAAGGATCAGTACTAGGGTCAACTTTATTTTTGATCTACATAAATGATTTGCCTTCAGTAACTGAGTATTTCAATTTTCGGTTGTTTGCCGACGATTCGAACCTTTTCCATACTTTTCCAGCTGACCAGGTCGAAATTGATGCAGATGAAGTGAATGACAACATACAGAAGATACGAAACTGGTGCATGGCCAATAAACTTACAATAAACTCAATGAAAACTAATTTCATGGTAATAAGTAGCAGGCGGAAGAAAATAGGTATGAATGGTAAATTGAAAATAGCTGGTGAGGAAATCAAAGAAGTTGATGTTGCCACTTTTGTTGGAATCAACATTGATAAACATCTGTCTTGGAATAATCACATTCGTTTTGTAAATCAGTGCATAAGAAAGAAAGTTGGAGTGATATTTAGGTTGCGACATTTTGTACCCAGGCGCACTTTAATACTGCTATATAAAGCCTTTATACAACCACACATTACCTACGGAATAGAAGTGTGGGGAAGCACTTATAAGACTAGCCTAAGAAGCATATTGTATTCACAGAAAATGGCGGTCCGTGCTATAACATTCAGTGAATGGAGAACTCATACAACTCCTTTGTTCCAAAGTTTGCGAATCCTTAATGTATATGATTTGTATGACTTGTCAATTTCTACTTTGATTTGTATAATAACAACTTGCCTCATACTTTAGTAAATTACTGTGACACTATACAGCATAGGTACTCCACAAGGCAAAAGGAAAGTGGACAGTTGCGTCTACCAAAATTCAGAACGACGCAAGGTCAATTTTCATTGTCTTTCATTGGTAGTGAATTTTGGAATAGATTACCTTTTAAAATCAAATTAACCAGGTCTAGAAGTAGGTTTCGGAATTCTGTTACGACACACTTGCTGAGTAAATCATAAGTGAAAACGTTTATGTAAATAGTCTGTATATGTACAAGAAACGTATTTAACATCATTACTTTCTACTTTTTTGTACTTCATTGTAAACTATAATTATTTTTAATTTGGGTATTAATTGAACTTTACCAAAATACTTGTTTTTTTGTGTTTTTTTTTGTGGGTCAGGCTCGACTAGCACATGTGCTTCATTTATATGTAAATATCATTGTATGTAAAACAAAAATGTATTGTAATTAAATGTTGTTGGTGGTAAATAAATTTGATTTTGATTTGATTTGATTTGATTTGATTTCTACATTTTTCCATGTATATAACAAAGGCAAGAGATAACATATGAACAGATACTGCGTAATACAAAATAATACATACATATAAACATATAAGCAAATGAATTACATAATATACATATAGAGTTTAACGTATTATATAAAAATAGAAATATAAGTAATGTATACTAGTAATTTGTAAGTATTATGCAATACAGCAAATTGAAAAAATGTAGGAGACTGCCATCATAAGCAAAGCTTGACGAGGATGACAGCCTCAAAGAAATAACATGGAGGTAACATCTTACTATAAAAAAAAAAAAAAAAAAAACAAGAGAAGAGAAAAGAAATATGCGCATTACTGCGCAGGAGTGTGTGTGTGTGTGCATATTGTATTTTGCGTAATGAAAATGGTGTGTTATGGGAGAACATAAGCCATTATCTATTGATGTTATGGAATATTGAATTAAGAATGACAAGATACAATGCAAAATAGTCTTTCTGACACAACTTAACAGAGTGACCAAGAGTTGAGAAATATCAAGTCTGTTGATATTTTGAATACAACATTTTTTTTAGGGATGCCTTAAAAGAAAAGAGAGACACACATTGTCTTATTTGATTTGGTAAGGTATTCCAAACGTCTGGTCCGTGATGTCTTATTGATTTTTGAGCTTTTATTATTTTGGGATTTTCTAAATGATAATCTATAGATCGACGGGTCGGATATGTATGAATGTTAGAGTTTAACTGAAATATATTGCGAAATAAAGAAGGAAAATGATTACAGGAATATTTATACATAAAAATTCCTGTCTGCAAAGTATGAATATCTTGTATTTTCAAAGTTTTTAAACGATGAAATACAGGTTCCGTGTGTGCCAAATAACTTGAGTTTGTAATAATGCGAATAGCTCGCTTCTGAAGCAAAAACAACGAATTAATTCTTATATTACTACAATTGCCCCATACAATATTACAATATAACACATGTGATAAAACCAACGAATTATACAGTATAACCATGGACCTCTCTGTAAGAAAACCTTTTAACTTATATAGAATTCCAATATTCCTAGACATTGATGTATGTATATTAAGTATATGATCATTAAAAGTTAAATGAGAATCAATTGTGACCCCTAAAAATTTTGTAGATTGTTTCTCAATGAGCGGCAAACCGTCAATCTCAACATTACAATTTATATGTCCATGCGCATTACTATTTGTAAAATAAATAAAGTTCGTTTTCTCTATATTTAATGACAATTTATTGTATTTAAACCACTGAGAAATCTTCGATAGTTCACTGTTTAACTGCGTTATCAGAGTATCAATGTTCTTATGGGAGCAACAAATGCTGGTATCATCTGCAAATATAATAAAGTTTAAAAGTGGAGAAGATCTAATAATGTCATTTATATAAATAATAAATAATAAAGGACCTAATATCGATCCTTGAGGTATCCCACATTTATTATATTTAGTTTGTTTGATTCATGACTTTCGAAAGATACATATTGTTGCCGGTCTTCCAAATAATTATTAAACCATGAAAGAACTTGACCTCTGACTCCGTAATTTTGTAATTTGTGAATTAATATCTTGTGATCTATTGTGTCGAAGGCTTTTGACAGGTCCATAAATACTCCTATAACATGTTCATTGTTTGAAAAGGCTTCAATTATTTTATCATACATGTGTAAAATAGCATAATCAGTAGAGTGACCATGTCTAAAGCCAAATTGGTTTGGAATTAATAAATCATTTTTTTGCAGAAATGTATGAACTTGGTAATAATGATATGGGCCTGTAGTTAGAAATTAAGGAAATGTCATCTTTTTTATAAATGGGAACTACTTTAGCGATTTTGAGGGAGTTCGGGCATTTGCCCGTTAACAATGACTGGTTAAAGATATACGTTAAGGGGGTTACAATATAAAAAATAATTTGTTTTAATAAGCAAACACTTATACCATCATGGCCACTAGAATTTGTAGAATTAAGTTGTCGAACTATATTTATAATTTCATTTTCATTGGTTGGAATAAAATATAAAGAATTATCACAAGGGGGTGGCAAGAATTTCGTGTAATTTGCTTCACCAGCATTTATATTTGCTGCTAAATTAGGACCAACATTTATGTAATACTCATTAAAAGCATTTGAAATTCTGATTGGATCAGTAATTTGTTGTTCATCAATTATAAAACAATCATTATTTTGTTTGGTTTTCTGTCCTAAAAGATCCTTTACAGTTTTCCATAATAAATTAGTGTTACTTTTATTTGTATTTATATTATTAGAATAATATAACTTTTTAGATAATCGTATGGAAGATGTAAGAATATTTCTATAAGTTTTATATTTATTATGTTTTTCCATACACTGACTTTTAAGGGTTTCCCTATATAATTTATTACGAGTGGCTATGGACCGTTTAATACCCTTAGTAATCCATGGTTGCTTAACCTTATTAGACCTTTTTGAATTCACTAACGGTACATTTTTATTATAATAAAATAACAAAGTTTTCATAAAATTATCATATGCTATATTAATGTCCGATTCATTTAATACATCATCCCATTTTTCTTGTGCTAAATGAACATTTAATATTTCTATATTTCGTTTTGTTTCTTTTCTGTGCTTTTGATATCTATTTTTATTCTTATTTTGAATAAACTGAGATTGAGAAATAGTAAATATTGGCAAATGATCAGAAACATCATAATAAAGTAAACCATTAACATTTATTTTATGAGTTACATTAGAAAATATGTTATCAATAAGAGTCTTTGAATTACCTGAAATTCTAGTAGCTTTATCAATATGAGAATTAAAAGCATAAGACTGTAAAGTGCTAACAAATTTCACTGTATGATTATTATCAATATCAAGTAAAATCAATATTAAAATCGCCCATTATATAAACTTCTTTATTTTCTTTGCTTATAGTATCGAGACATTCATCGAGTTTATCAAGAAAAGTATCAACATTATTGTTGGGAGGTCTATATATCATACCTATTATTATATTTTTAGTTTTATCATTTAATATTTCAACAAATAATTCTTCAAAACTATCAGTTTGTACATGTAAATCGGGCCGTAACCTAATTTTAAGATTATTATGCATGTACAGTGCTACACCGCCTCCTCGGCTATGGATACGATCAGAACGATACATTTGATAGTTAGCTATATTAAATAAAGGAGGGGAATTTTTTTGTAGCCAAGTTTCGGACAAACCTATAACAGAAAACGGGAAATTATATAATTGAGAAAATAGTAATTGTATAGATTCAAAATTCTTATTTAAACTTCTTGCATTAACATGAAATAAACTAAATGGTTGATGAGGGTAAACATTTTTATGACAATGAGAAGTATTTCTTGGCGATCAAATCAAATCAGATCAAATCAAATCAATCAATCAATCAATCAAAATGTTCTCCCATTCACATATTTTTTTCACCTCAATAGTTTAGAAAAAGGGATACTTAGACCTATACAAAACAAATGACTGCATTATAATGAGGGATTCTCCATACATATCCAGATTAAAAAAAAGAAAAACTTACTTATTCTTTGCTTTATTCATCTCATACCTTCATTAATATGTTCTTTTCTGGTTTTCTTGCTTTCAAGCCAATTTTCCATCAAAGGGTTTAGTTATAAATAACGGCATAACTTCTTTCAATTAATATGAGACCCACTTCTTCCCTGGCAGCAATATAAGACCGCAAAAGGAAGCTGCAAAATCATGGTTACCCTTTTTGTGCCTGTCAGAGGTTTTTTTTTATAGTAAAATAGCACCTAAAATAATCTCGCTTTTTTCTGACTTGTGCCCCTGTTAAAAGAATCCTGGAGCCTCAACTGATTATGGTCATTTAGGAAACTGCATTTGTAAAAATCAGCCTTGTCATCATAAGCATGATTGGCAAACGAGCAAAGCAAGCGTGATTTTAATTTCTTCCAAGAAAAGAAAAATGGAAAATAAGGAGGTTGGGTGGGTAATAAGTTTGCAAAGTGAACAGTGATCATGTTTTGCATTGTGGAATATCAAAACTTTTCATATCGGACAAGTGGTAGCAGGGGCGGATCAAGGATTTTGTCATTTAAAAAAAGAGGAAGGAGAAATTCCACAAAGACCTGACAAGGACAAAAACAGGTTAAATTGAGCATTAAGGGGGCCCTTTCCCCCACAAAGTTCTGACAAAAATAGCAGTTTAAAAAAAAAAAATCGGTCGGAACCCCCTGACCCACTGGATCCGCCCCTATGTAGGTTTGGAAGGGTTGAACAAACAGTGGCATATCCAGACCTTGGATTGACGTAGTACTTGATGTCACTGTTTTTTTTAGAATATGTGTATATTTGTTGCATTTTCAAGAGCAATCTCACAAAATAATGAAACGATTCCCGAATTCTAATCATACTAGTCTTGAAAAATTTGGCTGCACCTTTTTTTTTTTTTTTTTGGGGGGGGGGGGCGTTTTTGACTGGAAATCTGTCAAGAGGGGCAACAAATACTCTAGTCGGGAGACAAGTTGGTCAAGAAGAAACGATAGCCTGGGGAGGAAACATAGACCATTCAACGGGAACTGCGTCTTGCAATGGATTGGTGTAGAGTTTTAAATTCACAATCAGCGGCGAGCAGGTGATACCATAGCCTCTAATGGAGGCTATGTGCTGCTCTGTTGATCCCCTTTTCGATCCTCGAAACCCGCGGAATCATCCTCTGATTATTGCAGGAGAAGTCTTGCTCAGCACATAGCCTCTGCGCACCCGTCAACGTTACTTGATATACTTTCTTATGTTTAACTTTGAAATCTTTCGTCAATTTTCTACGAAAATCTTTCATGAATAATTCAGTTCCTGGTAGAGAAAATGAACCATCAATAGATTCTGTGACGTGGCGTGAAGAGACCGCTCAGCTGATTCCAAACATGGGGAAAATAAAAATTTGTTATCGCAATTAGGACATGATAATTTCCACATATATAAGAAAAGTATGACTGTTGACCATTTTCTTTGTGAAAAATGAACGAACATCTATTTGTGAGTGGAGTTTTTATCAAGAGAAAAAAAAAGTGTACATAATTTCAGCTTTATCCCGCTATCTGCCCTTTTTGTTCCCCACTGAATAATGGAAGAGCTCAATCTTTTCCGTTTCGGTTCCTTTTATTTGATTGGTTACACGCACTGAACGATATAGTTCAGTCAACGGTTTACGTTTAAATGTGTGTAGCTGCGATTGTTACTTATTTGGGAAGGTTGTTGAATGATACAGTCTCGGTCGTCTTGAATATATGAATAATGATGACGTTTTACGGGTGATTAAAGGCGGCGTGCAGCAAGCTGCATGCTTGTGTCGACTTCCTGCACAATCAGAGTACTATTCCGAGCTTTTCGAGGATAGACCAGGAGATCGACAGAGCAGCCAAGCCGCCTTGATTGAAGGCTATAGATAACGTATTTTAAGGGAGCTAGGAGGCAATTGTACCTCCCTGACAAATTTCCACCCCATATGGAAAAAACCCAAAATAAAACAAAATTAATACTGGCAATTTTCAAGATAGTATTTGAAAATAAAAGAAAGGGAGGGCGAACCCATGATCCCAGTGGATCCGACCCTGAAAATGACATTCATACAATAATATTAACATTTGGTTACAAGGCCGTACAAACTTATTTTTTAAGGGGGGGGGGGGGGGGAGGTTCCACCAGGTACATAGAACATACCTTTTTTATTTTTGGAATGCTATAAAGTGCACCCTTTTCACTCCTAAACAAATTGTTTGGCTGGCAAGCAAGCATGTAAGTAAGAAGAAGAAAGGAGAAAAAAGAAAGGCCTAAAGATCCCCACATTTTGGGGTCCAGTGGGTCCAGCCACTGAGGGTCCTCATCAGAAAATAAAATACAGGGGTGGGGGCACGTTCCCCATGCCCCCTGTACGCTATTTGCCCTTTCATTTAAAAATGTCTGACAAGGAAGCAAGGAAACCAAAAAACAAAAAACAAACACACAAAGAAATTGTCATCCTCTTGCTGAAGGGATAATTTCTCACTACGGAAAAGAAAAAAGAATAAACATGTTTACTTTGAGGGGGAGGGTAGGGGTTTGCCCGTTTCTTCGAACCTCTATAGGATGGACCTGGGTTATTTCTTTCATGATTTTAATTATTTTGTCAGGGGATGGGGTTTTTCTCCCCCATTTCCCAGACCAATGGGAACCCGGGGTAATGTGGGTGTTGCAGAACCCCCATATTTTTAAGAGGGGTAAGCAGGGGGCACTTGAAGGGGCGCAAAAACGCGAACAGAGAAAGAAAAAGGGGGAAAAGGAAGAAATTTCCATCAAATTATATGCATTGGTGGCGGAAAGACCTAATATTATATTTACAGATTAATTCCAGGGTCTGCACCCCACCCCGCCGAAACCTTGGCTTTACTAAGGCCTTTTTTTTCTGCTTACGGCACCCCCAGCAAAAAAATAAAGTTCCCTGCCCCACGTTCAAATACGCTTTATGGGCGCACACCTGTACTTATTGCTCCATAATTTTATAGGCTCATGTGTTAAAATAAGAAATTAAAAAAAATCCTGAAAATAAGTGCTAGCAATGGCACCATTCAAACTTGTGTCTTGACTACTTCATACAATTTCCTTGACTTCCTGAAGATGTAGCATTTTTCTCTCTACAGTGGCTGTAACTTAGACTACCCACAAACCTCGTCTTTCGGAGGGAAACCGACCTTTGCTCTGGCGACAATTGCTCCGACGACAATTGCTACCGCGATTATTGCTCCGGTGACATTTGCTCCTGCGACAATTGCTCCTGCGACAATTGCTCCGATCGAACGACAATTGCTCCGCGACAACTGCTCCGTCGATAAAAATTAATATTATGCGACAATTGCTCCGTCGACATTTGCTCCGAAAGCTTCCAATCGAGCGACATTTACTCCCCTCCCCCACTCAGTATTATTTAGGGTACGCGTAGGCTTGTTCCCTCCCTTTGAAAGCACCCCCTATCTCAGAGCTGCCAAAATTTCTGAACCCCCTATCGCCGGCTTTGGGCGGGCTTTTCCTGCCTTGGAGACCCCCCTAAATTCAGAACACTGCTCAATGTACCCCCTATCTCAGGTGAGCTCTCATTCCAACCCCATATCTCAGGACAGACACCAACCCCCCTCCCAAGTAAGCTGTCATTACAATACCTTGGAAGAGATGGTGTTTTTTTCCCCTACTTTTCAAAATGAAATAACCCTGGCTGAATGAGCTATCAAAACTAGCAGGAATTTCAGGAATTTGATCCTGGGATTTGATCAATTTTTCAAGATATTTCATAACCCCCCTTTTTTAATTTCTCAGGTGTCGAAGAGAGAGAGAGAGAGAGAGAGAGAAAGAAAAACACCCCCTTTTTTAATGAAATCTCCGGGTGAAAGATAAAAAACACCCCCTTTTTTACAATTCACGGGCCGGATTGTGTCGCCCCAAAAATACCCCTTTACCGGAGATTTTGTGAACATGCATGCGGTCCTTTCGACCTCCGAGTGGGGGGGGGGGGGGGGGGGGGGCATTTACTCCATTCAAGCGACAATTAGCTCCGTCGAAGAAAATGAACACTCGACAATCATTGCTCCGCAACAAATGCTCATGCGACAACTGCTCCGCCGACACATGGTCCGTCGATAAATATTTATATATGCGACTATATTATTGCTCCAACGACAACCTTGTTGTTGTCATCAATTCTTTATTTCAAAGAAAAGTAAAGCAACATACAAATTTGCATCATGCAAAATAAAATAGCAATAATTAAAACCAGGTCCATGAACCTATTCGGGTTCATGGCAGGTTGTAATACAAAGTATCATGAAATATACGAAAAACAGTAGACAAACGTGAGCATGCAGTAATGGGAAAGAAATGTTAAAGCAATATATTATCATTTTGATAATTAATGACAACATTTTATCATATTACAATGTAATGACAATACGACAATGGTATTATACACTGTATATATCGTGTTATTGTAATAGGAAAGTTGTGTGAGAAAAAGAGTGTTAAAGTATATTGATATTCTTCATCAGGTCTGAACGTGGGTATGGATGGTTCATTTAGTCTCGTGACTAAGTTTTTTTCCTTTTTCTTTTTGTAACTTGATGTATTTTACGCCTTCCCAATATTGATCCTTCCTACTGTGGAAAATAACAAAAGATGAGAGAAGAGCATGCTTGCTATTGTCAATAATCAGTCCCCTGAGTCTGACATCGCATTTACACATATCGACAACAGTTTTGAGTCTAGCTTTGTTTTCTTTACCAACGTGACCTCTCGTCCCGATTTCAATTGCTTCAAAGAAGACAGAGTATTGTTTTTTCCAAGGCTGCTATTACATTCTCATACCGTGTTAACTTTCTGTCATGTGCATCCTGTACATTTGTTTCGAAGGGAACAGTGAGTTCCACAAGTAATATCTGTTTTTCCCTCCCATACAACAACTAAATCTGGTCGCTGGATTGTGACGAGGATATGAGGGGGATAGTTCCCCCGGCTACAGAATGGCCTTCAATGTCCGTGTCTCCAGGTGAATCTTTCTGAAAGGGCGGGGCAATGCGCCAGAATATGATGTAAAATGCCAGTTGTGTTCGAACAAAATGGGCATTTGTCGGTCAGTCTTTTACCCCAGCGACAAAGATTTGAGTATGAGGGCAGAGAATCTGTACAAGCGTTCACAGCAAAGCTGAGAACCTTACGAGGTAGTTTGAACATGATGGATTTCCAGGTTAAGTTTTCTTCCCGGCAACAGAAGCAGTTTTTGGAAATTTCCTTGGATTAGCAATGACTTGATTTGTCTTCCCAATAAGACACAATATCGTCTACTAAGACAGAGTTAATTTTTCTTTTAATGGAGTTCCAGGAATAGTCTTCTATCGAATCTTCACTCACAATTTCTTCATGGACGCCCTGACAATCATGCAAGAAAGATGACGGGAGAAAGTGGATCCCCTTTCCTGAACTCATATTGATTAGAGGTCCAAGCCGGGCCGGATACTGAACCCTGAAGCCTTCCGTACAAATTCATAATATAGGTCGTATGGTAACGCTTCAGTGAATGCGATATGAGATCATGGCTGACCCTTCCAAAAGCGTCAGCAAGATCAAAGAAAGTGACATGTCCCGTACGCTTTTTGACTTTAGCACGTTGAATGATCTCATGTAAGATTTGATTGTGTTCAATACACTCATTAATGTTTTTGATGAATGCCTTCTGAACTGACTTATCGATTAAATTATTCTCTGTCAAATACGAAACCAGCCGATCTGCCAAAAATTTGATGGCAAATTTGGATCACCCGATTTATGAATCAGGATTACCTTAGATTGGGACCAATCTTCTGGTGGGTCATGACCTTCTAGTAATATTTTTGAAAATAGGGTGGCCAAAAAGTGATGAGTGGATGGGATATTTTTGAATAACCCATCGCATCCTGGGACTGAGGTTGCCTTCTTCTTTTGTAAGACAGATATGACAAGTTTTAGTGTTTATGGTGTTATTGGTCCTAAAAACACGATAAGAACTACTTTCGAAAAATAAACTCAAGGGCAATTTCAAAAGCCTATTGTACTGCCCATAAAAATCAGGTTCTGATTATGTAATACACCACTGTAATGTTCGCACATTTCTAAAGGTGATAGACGGGGCTATTGAAATTGTCTTGAATTTATTTTTCGAAAGCAGTTTAAATCAAACAATAAAGTCCTCTTCAAAAGCGAACACAAAGAATTCAGAACAATAGCTGTTGTTGGTGTTTTGGGATTTGGCAATAAATCTTTTTAAAGATTTTTTCTACCACTTTCCTTTCTGATTTTGCCTATACTTAATTATTAATCTATATGTTTTATTATTTTGTTACCCCCTCCCTCTATTTCTTTATATTGGACATTTTTAACACAACTGAGTAAATGATGGTGAACATTTATTTCTAAATATTCATTCAATCTACTAATCATGACACTTGCTATGTATACAAAAGTAATACAAACATGAAAGATAAAATATACCAGTATTATCAAATTACGACAATCATGGGTTGCCAAGTTCAACTTTTAAACTGGTCAAGCGGGGTAATTAAATGGATACTCAACCGCACACTGTAGACGTGTTTATGCCGCGAGAGTGCACCGTGATCGTTACCTGATCATGCCGTTGCTCCTCAGGGTGCAAACTTCAGAGCCAGAGCTCGACCTCTCGTGCGAGATTCGGTCGGCTTCGTGCAGTCCGAAATGTAATCCCAGCAGTCCGACGGACGCGTTCGACGCACAAAATTTGTGTACGAGTGAATGGGGATTACGGAATCCTGACTTTCCCACGGCCGCCTGGTGGCGTATCCCTGTTCGTTCCTGGATCTCCCTCAACGTCCAGCTGGCAAACGCCTTGCAACCAAAAGCAAACAAATATTGACTAAACTGTACAGGTTTCTTTTTCTCTCTATAAGCTGGTCATAATTATTCCTGGAACCAGCTCCCCGGCTCCTGCCGCGCTGAGCTGGTGTTGGCCAAAACTATATATATATATATATATATATATATACCCCTAAAGGGTACATTAGGAGGACAGTTTTTGTCTTATTTCTATGCCCAACTGTCGACCTAATGTACCAACTGTCTACCTAATGTAGGGGGCGCTATTATGACGGAATAAACCGCATTGTTGTGTGTCGACCTAATGTACCCTTTAGTAAAATATATCCACGTATATATAAATATTTTTAAAAACCAGACAGACAAGAATCAGAGCAAATGTCAGGCGTATGGCAGCGAAAGGAAATACATAAACCATGATAAAGTAAAAAAAAAAACACAATCAAAATGAAAACTTCCCAAAGCATGTGTACGTTGAGTCCAGTGGCGTATTTGGGGGGGGGGGGGGGACTTGTGGCTGTGTCCTCCCCCTTTAAAAACTTGCCGTTGGTACTAGAATGTCCGTATCGAGGAGCAAATGTCGCATATTCATTTCTATCTACCGAGTTTATTGTCGCGGAGCATTTAACGCGTATTCATTTTTATCGACGGAGCAATAATCGATTTTTGGAGCAAATGTCGGCGGAGCAATTGTCGCATATATTCATTTTTTTTTCGACGGAGCAGTTGTCGCGGAGCAGTTGTCGCTTAATCGGAGCAAATGTCGACGGAGCAAATGTCGCAGGAGAAAATGTCGTCGGAGCAATTATCGCAGGAGCAATTGACGTACTTCGGAGTAATTATTGCAGGAGCAATTACCGCGGAGCAATTGTCGTATTTCTAGGAGCATTTGTTGCAGGGGCAATTGTCGCCGGAGCAAATGTCATACATCCCCTTCGGATGGTGACGTTAAAGGTCGGTCCCCAGACGTAAATAACCATATCTGATTGATTTTTTTTCAGTAATCTCTTATTAAATTTCTATATATAACATAACATTCGTCTTGAATGTATATACCAAATTACACTCGATAAAATCATTGAAACAACGCACATACAACAAAAAATATTATTGAATGAAATGTAATCATTAAAAAAAAGAAGACGAAGAAAAAGAAATGCCCCCTCCTTACCACAAACAATGAATATGAAACTGTATAACATAATTCATTCTAGACTCCTTAATCCACTTACTTCCACCCCCACCCCCTAATCATCTCTATGATTTCGTAAAGCATGTACACAACAGCCTAATATACAGAAATTGCTCAATTGCTCACCCCCACGCACCCAAATGCAAGGGCATGGAAAACAAAACGAAAACAAACCGGACATAACAAACATAAACACACACACAAAAAAAAACACTCTCCCGCACTCACAAAACACATAAACGCAAAAAAAAAAAAACAAACAAACAAAGGGGGAAAAAAAAAAATGAGGGCAGCCACAGCGGCACAGATCGGTCAACCTCGGACGCCCGCTGACCCACCGAGCCTTATGGGGCGCCAAGTGTACCCTGTCTGCTTCTGTTACAAAATCACCCTGCAATTTTACTTTTGTAACAAAATCAATCCCCACTGGTGATTTTGTTACAAAATCAACCCACACTAGTGATTTTGTTACAAAATCAACCCCCACAAATGATTCTGTTACAAAATCAATCCGCAGTACTGATTTTGTTACAAAAGCAATCTGCACTAGTGATTCTGTTACAAAATCAATCCGCAGTACTGCTTTTGTTACAAAAGCAACCTGCACTAGTGATTCTGTAACAAAATCAATCCGCAGTACTGCTTTTGTTACAAAAGCAACCCGCACTAGTGATTCTGTAACAAAATCAACCCCCACAAATGATTCTGTTACAAAATCAATCCGCAGTACTGATTTTGTTACAAAAGCAATCTGCACTAGTGATTCTGTTACAAAATCAATCCGCAGTACTGCTTTTGTTACAAAAGCAACCTGCACTAGTGATTCTGTAACAAAATCAATCCGCAGTACTGATTCTGTTACAAAAGCAACCTTACTAGTGATTTTGTATCCGAAATAAATAAACGATACCTACTTGCGATACTTTTCACTCGAACTGCATGATATCGATATCACGAAGGAAGCAATTAACAAAAATACTGGTTCTCATCCCCAAAAGTTTTAGTAATTTAAAATAAAATAGAGTATATTACCACATTAGAACATATTTTTAATGAAAATATGACATATCATTGCACAAAATATATTTTTATTTCCAATAAAATTAACTGAAGAAGATTTTTGGTGGAAAAAGTGTCTCATGTTTATGCCCATTTTCCTTGCCGTGAGAATAGGCGTCTCTTCAGTTCAACGCGTACGGCGGATCGGATCGTCGAATCTACAATATTTATTGATACGGCACGGTATCGTACACGTGCATCTTTCGTCAGCTCAGATTTGCATCAGGTCTGTATGATTAATAATGTCACCCAATAACATCCAAAGAAATTAAAATTGAATGATGATTTATTGCTGAAAGCCTCAAACAAATTGATGGCACCCCTCACTGCTCTCCTGCCCTTGAGTTGAGGATTGACCGGCCTTGCCCCACTGGCACTGCCACTGGCGCTGCACTGCGACGCAGCTGAGCTGAGCTGAGGGTGCGGCGGGTGAGCTAGCTGGCTGGCCGGCCCGGGAGGACAGGCGCTGTCACCCACGTCTGTAAAAACCCAATTACACACACACACACACGACTGGGCGTTGTGGCGTGCGCCTGTAATCCAGCTGCCAGTGGAAGTTATAAACTGATTCAGCGGACCCAGGTTCGAGACTGAGTCACGTCTTTCGGATGGTGACGTTAAAGGTCGGTCCCAGACGTAAATAATCAAATATGATTGATACACGTCTGCAAAAACCCAATTACACACACACACACACAGACTGGGCGTTGTGGCGTGCGCCTGTAATCCAGCTACCAGTGGAAGTTATAAACTGATTCAGCGGACCCAGGTTCGAGACTGAGTCACGTCTTTCGGATGGTGACGTTAAAGGTCGGTCCCAGACGTAAATAATCATATCTGATTGATACACGTCTGTAAAAACCCAATTACACACACACACACACACACACACACACAGAGTCTTGTATGGCTTTATTTCCGAGGACAAGTATTGTTCCTCTATTGTTCCTCCGTCCTCGGACAGCCGACGGAATAAGGCATAAATTTATTGTTCGACGTTCGAGGACTATTGTCCGGCTTCCGAGGACCATTGTTGTCATGATTTTTTTTTTGTTCTCTGTCCGAAAATGTCCTCGGACATACTGCTAAACACGTCCACACAGACACACACACACCTATGCAGCAGAACTATGCTGTAAAAACAAACAAACAACAAACAACAACGACCTGCTGCTGTTGCTGCTACCCGTTGCCGAAATTTTGAAATTCGTTTGATTTTTGAACTCGTTTTGGAATTCGTTCGATTTGGGAATTTTGGATTTGATTTGGATTATTGGATTTTGGATTCGATTTTGTCATTTTATGAATCATATGTTTATACTGGGAACTGTTACAACACTCATTTGGAGAAGACAACATTCGAATCAGTAAGTTAGGCTTTGTTTTCTTAAATTTCTTATCAGTAACACACGACTAAACATCAAAAGCTAATTCCTACCCCTAAAAACCCAAGCTTCCACCGGGAGGTATGGAAGATCCATACTCCTCGGGGGAAGATGCTTATGTACAAACAGCGGCCGACTTCCAGACTCCCCAGGAAGGCGGGGATGAGGGGGATGGGGGATGGAGGACGGTACCATCGGGCAGGAAGCCCCAAAGGAAAAGACAAAGAACACGAAGCAGCAACGCTTCTTCATATATGTCAACCCCAGTTACTTCAGTTAAAGAACTAACAGTTATTGTACAAGCTAAAGAAAACACACTTGTAAACAAGAACCCAATTAGTATTATTAAAGACATTAAAAATAAACTAGGAAAGGTAGATAATGTAAGAAAAACCAAAACATACATAATAATATCATGTAAGAACAAGGATCAGGTAACTAAAGCTTTAAACATACAAGAAATAATACAGATTCCCGTTATATGTAAGCGAACAGGTAAAGAAACTAGTAAGGGGGTAATACACCAAGTAGACAAGGCCATCCCCGAAGAAGATATAGTCATAGAATTAAAAGAACAAAAAGTAATAGCAGCTAAAAGATTTCTTAAAAGAATAGAAGGAGAGTTAACCCCCACACCCTCCGTCTTATTCTTTCCAACCTCCAGAAAGAATCAACCTCGCATACCAATCTTTTAGTGTAGACATATATAACCCTCCTGTTATAAGATGCTACAATTGTCAATTATATGGGCATGTCCAAAAACAGAAAGAGATGCGTTAGGTGCGGACAAAGCCACCAGTTCAATGAATGTCCAAATAAGGAGCAGCCAAAGTGCTGTAGATGCGGGGGTAACCATTCAGCTGCATTTAAAGGATGTATTCAATATAAAGAAGTAAAAGATATCCAAACGATTAAAATAACTCATAAGATCTCTTACGCTGAAGCAGTAAAGGAAAAAAAGAAACAAAAGAGTCAGAGCATTAACCCTGCTCCTCCTCCGAACAGACCCAACCATATAAACCATCCAGAGAACACTTCAATAAACACCACTCAAAGACAACAAAAGAATAAAAATACCCAGAGCTCTTTCCCACAACCCAAACTTAATCCTACCCCAACGACAAGTAAAATACCAGTACCAACAAACAAAGCACCTCAACAGTCGCAAAGAAAAACGAACCAAATCTCATTAAATCCCGAAGACTTTCTATCATTCATAGTATTCATTATTAACAACTTAGAAAAAGAAAATACTCACTCTAATCGAATTAGGCTTGTAGTGGACGCGGCTAAAAAATGTCTTAATATACAAAACATTGAGCCGCGGATCCTGCATGATCGCCTTTTCTAACAAACAACCATTAAGATGTATTCAGTGGAATGCAGGTAGCATGAAGGCCCACGGACCTAACTTCTACAATACAATATTTATTGAAAAGATATTAAAGGAAACTCCAGATATCATTTTTATACAAGAAACTTGGTTTCAAGACTATAATGTCTTCCCAATTCCTAATTTTAATATTATTGCAAAGCACGGAGGAAATACAGGTAGAGGAGGGCTGGCTATATATTTACGAAACGATATTACCTATACAATTCTAGACTCCCCAATAAAAGAAGAATATCAAAAAATAGATATTTATCTCACTGAGACTGTTATAACTTTAATTAATTACTAGTTTCAAGTTTCAAGTTTATTTTATTTATTTCAACTCAACTCGACTTAACATCATAACAGTATAACAATTAATTACATAATAAACCATAAAACTGAATATTCAATACAATACCACAAAATATATATATATATATATATTTATGGTGAACGAAAAGATATATTACAAATGTTTATTTTACATAGTCTATCCTTTTGTAAATGTAGAGCTGAGGAAATAGAGGGATCCACTAAAAAGCAGGGCTTGTTGAGTGTGGATCCCTCAAAAAAATATTGTAATAGATTAAGCGGCATAAATATAAAATAAAAGGTATGTGTTACCAAATAAAATTTAATATGTATAGTATAACATATTCTTTGGTGTGAATATAATATGAAAGTGACAAATGAGATATGGAGATGAAGAAAAAATATATATAAATATAACTGAGAGTAAGATGACAAAGTGGTGCGTCTGTGAAAAAAAAAATGGAAAGACAAAAGAATTTCAAAAAGTAAAGCAGATGAGAAAAGAGAGAGAGAGAGAGGAGGGGGATAGTCATGGGTCCTGACCGCTTAATATGAGTTTATGAATTTTCTGTATATGATTTGAGAAAATGTGTTTTCAGCTTGATTTTGAAACAATTTAAACTTGATGAATTAATTATGTCATTGCTGAGTGAGTTCCAGTATTTTGGGCCGTAGAAGGAAATTGTTTTATGTGCGAGTAGAGTGCGGGTCCGGGGAAGGTGAAAACGGTGAGACTGTCGGGTTGGGTAGTTATGTATAGCATTGTTTCTTGTGAACATGTCGATGAATGTATGTGGCAGTTCGTGTTTATTCAACTTAAACATAAATTGTCCTGTTTGAAAAAGAAATAAATCAGAAAATGTTACAATTTTTGACTCGTAAAATAAATGATCAGTATGTGAACGACTAGGAGCATTATGTAGAATCCTTATAATTTTCTTCTGTAGGATAGAGATTTTATCCGTAAGATATTTATTGGCGTTACCCCATGCCATAATTCCATAATTTAGATATGGTAGTATGAGTGAGGAATTTAAAGTAAAAAGTGTAGTCTTTGGGAAAAAATATTTAAGCTTATTCATTATTCCAATGTTTCGCGAAATTGTTTTGGATATATTTTGAATGTGAATGTTCCATTTTAATTTATCGTCAATAGTTAGCCCTAAAAATTTTGTAGATGTGACCCTCTTAAGGGATATGTTGTCCAAAATAACATTTCCTGGTAAATTTTGCAAGGTGTTACTAAACAGCATAAAATTAGTTTTTAGGACATTCAGTGATAACTTATTGGCTTTGACCCATTCCACTACATGTTTGAGTTCTAAATTTATTGTTGAGAGAAGAGTTATTGGGTTAGTATGTGAATAAAATAAGTTTGAGTCATCAGCGAATAAAATGAAAGACAGAACATCAGATGACTTATAAAAGTCGTTTATGTATGTGATAAATAACAAAGGACCAAGGATACTCCCCTGTGGGACACCACAACTTATTGATCGTAATGTTGACCTATGATTATATATGTCTACATATAGTTTTCTGTTTGATAAATAATTCCTGAACCATTCCAAGGCTATCCCACGAACACCGTAGTGTGAAAACTTATCTAGAAGAATATTATGGTTTATAGTATCGAAAGCCTTGGAAAAGTCTAGGAATATTGCGATTGTATGTTGATGGTGATCTATGGCATGGGATAATGTATCTACGCATTTCAATATTGCTTGAGTTGTATTGCGGTTTCCTCGAAAGCCAAACTGTGACTCACAAAAAATATCATGTTTGTTTAGAAATTCTGTAACTCTGACGAAGACAATTTTTTCCAAAACTTTGGATAAGGATGGTAACAATGATATCGGTCTATAATTGAAGAGTTTTCTTGCAAAAGGCCCTAAATCCACATTACCTACTTCTTAGTAAATTGAGATTTTCTGTTTCACACAGTTCTATGATTTCATTCAAGAAGATCTTCATGTATGTTTAAGAGACATCACCACAGGTAACAATAATCACGATTAAAAAAATCCTGCGGCCGTCAAACATTTTATATGATTTTTTTATATTTATTATTTTTTGGGATTTAGGGCCTTTTGCAAGAAAAGTGGGATTTAGGGCCTTTTGCAAGAAAAGTCTTGAATGATAATAATAATTTACACATTAAAAATCTTTGTAATGAACCCAAAATCCACCGCCCTTGTGCCCCTAACCTCTTGTGCTGCTCCATCTGCCTAAAGTGTTCAATGTGTTATACTAAACCTTGCCTGATATAGCAACATTATAAAATCAATCAAAATTTAAACTTTGAAAGATAATTGGGGTGACTTATCGAAAATCATCATCTGACCTTAAAAATAAAGCAGACTTGCTCTAGATAACTGCATAAAATATTTGCTTTGCTAGGATAAACCTTGCCTGATATAGCAACATTTTTAAGTCGATTCCAAAGATAATTTGTATTGTTTACTGACAGTAGCCAGTCATTATCTGCCCTTAATAAAGCAGATTTGCTCAAGATAAAAGCAATATCTAGTGATTCCAGAGTAGAATGCATCATCATAATTAACATCGCATCACGTAACCAATACCATCATTATCACCCGTACAATTGCCATCGTCATCACACCATTACCATCATCAGAACATTCAGCATCACACCATCATACACATGAATGAAATCAGCATCAACATCATAACCAACATCATCATTGTTGTTATCATCATTATTGCCATTATCATCACCATCATAACCATCATCATCATCATCATCATCATGATCGTCATCGTCATTATGGTGATCGTAAATACCTTTATCGCCATTATAATCAGTACCACTATTATCATTATCTCTATCACCATTTCTACCATCATCACATTTATCACTGTCATCATCAACATCACCATCACTAACAGTGATTCTGATTCAGTTTCACTTGAACAGCTCTAGTGTGAAGATAATAAGAATACTTCTGGTAGTAATAACTCTTAAGAACTTTTGGGTCAATGATAAAACTAGGAACTAACATCTACATTGACTCTACGTCATTTTGTGCAAATGAACATTAACTTTCAAAAATCAATATCTAATGAAGTGCAATGAAGCTCTACATAGAATACTGAAGATAGATTCCAGTTGTGGGAATGATTACAAAATAAATCCACAGAGATTCCAATAAAATTACATGTTAGTGCTAAAAAGTGGTTGTGTGGAGGCGCGTGATTGGTCATTCATGCCAAAAATCTATTCTCTTAGCCAATCAGGATGCAGGATAGATGAATGGATATAGGGCTTTTTGCAAGAAAAGTGTTTTGGATTTAGGGCCTTTTGAAAGAAAACATAATTTTCATCTCATTTTTTAACAAACTTCCTGAAACTTTTAGAAGTTGAAATATAGCCAGTTTGATGCACATGGTGAATGTCTATTAAGGCATATAAAAAAGTGCCATATGATAAAAAATGGATTTAGGGCCTTTTGCAAGTAAGCATTACTATCACCTTTCTTAAATATAGGAATAACTTTAGCAATTTTAATATTATTTGGTACTATACCTGTAGTTAATGATAAGTTAAAAATATAGACCAAGGGATTAGTAATCGATAAGATTATTGCTTTAAGGAGATAATTATCGATCCCATCATGCCCCGAACTTTTCTTTCCTTCTAGTTTATTTACTATACCAATGACTTCCTCAGGGCTGGTGGGGGTAAGAAATAATGAACATGGGTTAGGATTACCCAAAAATTTATCAAATTTACTTTCGGTTGTTGGGATTTTTTCAGCAAGTTTTTGTCCAATTTGAGAGAAGTACGTGTTAAAGGTTTCAGACATTGCTTTAGGGTCTTCGATATATTCGTTAGTCTCGGATCTAATTTTGGTTATTGTTTGTGTCTTATTATTTCTGTTTAAGGTTCTGTTTATTATTTTCCATGTGTTTCTCATATTGTTTTTGTTAAGTTCAAATTGTTCAGTATAATGTTGTTTTTTTGCACGACGCAGTACATTGGTCAAAATATTTTTATAGCGAGTGTATTTTCCTCGGGTCTTGTCATTCGGATTGGTTTTGTATTTATAAAATAAATTGTTCTTTCGGTTTATTGATCTTAAAATAGACTTGGTGACCCAAGGTGACCTAGGATTCTTTTTATATGTATTCCCTCGCTCTCTTAAAGGTATATAAATATCAAATTGATCGTTTAGAATACCTATAAAATTATCGTAAGTTTCATTAACATCCTCCGCATTATAAATTCGTTGCCAGTCAACTGAACTTAAATTCTCGTTGAGACGTTCCAAATTTTCAGCATTCAATCTACGAGATTTAATTTTTGGGGTACATCGTTCGGCCGGTGTGTCCAAAAGATTAGTTTTACAAAAAATTGGGTAATGGTCAGATATATCCGATACGATGATTCCTGATTCTTGTGGTGAAGGCATATTAGTAAAGATATTACCAATTAAAGTGGCGGACTGGCCTGATACTCTTGTAGGTTTGGATATGGTGGGTAAAAAAGAAGCTGAAAGAATTAGTTCTAGAAAATCGTGAGAAAATCCTTGTGCATTCCACTGCAACATGTTAACATTAAAGTCCCCCATTATGAAACAGTGTTTATTTTGGATTAAAGGACTTTGTAACATATTTTGCATGTCTCTTAAAAAGTCTTCATGGCGACATTGTGGAGGGCGGTAAATGACTCCTATTATAGCATTCCTACTGTTTTTCATTTTCACCTCTACAAAAAGAGATTCTAAAGTTTCTGTCATGTAAGTTAGATTATTTAGACAAAAGTATTCGAGACGGTTTGGTACATACATGCATACACCACCTCCTATTTTCCCTTCTCTATTGTTGTTGAGTAAAAAGTATCCATCAATATTCAAGAGAAAATTGTTAGAGTCTTGTAACCAGGTTTCTGTGAGACCAATAACCGGACTATTATATGGATTAAAATGTTCTATAAGTAAGCCAAGCTGGTCAAAACGCTTGTAAAACTATTACTCCCGATGATTTAATTAATATGATGGATAATTGTCAAGAAAATGTAATTATTTCAGGGGACTTTTATAGTCATAGTTCCTTGTGGGGTAGTTCAAAAAAAGACACAAATGGTAACATTATAGAAAATTTTATAGAGGACTTCAATTTAATTTTAATAAATAACGGTTCGCCTACGCGTTTTGACATCCATTCAGGTGTCAAATCTCATATAGACCTAACCATATCTTCATCAAAAATGGCTTAAAGCAACCAGGAAATAATATGGAAAACTTCTCAAATCTAATAGATCCCACCAATAATAAATGTATCACAAATCCAAAAGAGAAAGCTAACTATATTTCGAAGTATTTTCAATTAGTTGACCAAAATATATCACAAAAAGAGAAAAAAAGGATACTTTTTGAAAAATTGGTCATAGATGAAGCAATAAACAAACATCACGTACCCCAAGACATATTATTAAAATCATTAAATGATCATTTTTCAGATCACGAACTTAATAAAGCATTAAATGAAATGAAAGAAACAGCACCAGGGAAGGATGGCATAAAACCTACAATGGTAAAACAATTACCGAATAAAGCAAAACAATTACTCCTAGAAATCTATAACTTAATATGGGATCATCCCACTTTCCCTAAACAATGGTTTGAAACTATACAAATACCGATCTTAAAAAGTAATAAAGACCCCACACAGCCCTCCTCGTACCGTCCCATTTCACTAACTCCGGTCCTGCTTAAAGTAATGGAAAGAATGATAAAAAATAGATTAATGTTTTATTTGGAAAAGAAGAATATTTTAAACCCTTTACAATCCGGTTTCCGGAAGAAGAGAAGCACTATGGACCACCTCTTGAGGCTGGAAACGGAGATCCATACCAGCCTTAGAGGAGGTAACCAAACTGTTGGGGTATTTCTCGACTTAGAAAAGGCGTATGACCGGATGTGGGGAAAGGGCATACTATATAAAATATACAAAATAGGTATAATGGGGAAATTTTTAAAATGGACTCATAAATTCTTAAAACAACGCACGTGTGTTGTCAATATTAAGGGTCACTATTCAGACCGGTATAATTTACGCAACGGTATTCCTCAAGGAAGTTGCATCAGTCCAATTTTGTTTAATATAATGATTAATGCTATTACCCTAAAAGACGAAGCTGTACATTTATCAATATTTGCAGATGACATCGCTTTGTGGTACTCACATAGCAATTTAAGATATATTCAAAAAAGAACACAGAGGGCAGTAGATAACATAGAAAAATGGTGCTCTGAATGGGGTATGAACATATCGCCATCCAAATCTTCTGTTGTTCTATTCTCAAATGCAAATAGCCCTGAAATCGAATTGAAAATAAATAATATGCCAATCAAACAACACAAAGAATATAAATTCTTAGGCATTTGGTTGGATAATAAATTATCATGGGCAAAACATATCAATAGTATAGTAGAGAGAAGTAATAAAAGGTTAAATTTATTACGTTGTATTGCAGGTACGGAGTGGGGTAACAGAAACGATATCCTGTATTTGGTATATAAAGGATTAATCAGATCGATTTTGGATTATGGCTGTGAGCTATACGACTCAGCCACAAAATATTTAAAAGATAAATTAGATTCTATACAATATAAATCACTAAAAATAATAACAGGTGCCTTACACCAATCATCTTTGATGGAACTACAAACAGAATGTGGAGAAATGCCTCTACAATTAAGAAGAAAGTATTTTATAGATAAATATGTGGTATATCTTAATACGTGTGAAGAAAATCATCCGACATTAAGCATTATAAAAGAATTAGATGAAATAAATAATTATAAGTGGAATCCAGGGAAAGGACCGTTTATTAAAAGAACTAACACTAGTACAGTTAAAGATGTAGACAGAAAAAAGTTATGCATATCCAAATATCCTTTTTGGCACTATCCAAATCCTAGAGTATCCTTTTTGATTCATGAGAAAATGAACAAAAAGAAGAATAATATATATGAGTTAAAAAACTATGCCATAGAAACAATTTCAACAAATAATCAAGACCATCTAAAAATTTACACTGATGGATCAAAACAAAAAGATGACACCACAGGGGCCGCCTTTTTATCCCCGAATTTAAAATAAGAAAGTATTATAAACTATCGCCCATCAGTATTGTAAGAGCAGAACTCATGGCCATTTGTTTGGCACTAGAATGGCTTGATAACCTTATATCTTTAAAAGTAGTTATATTATCCGATTCATTGTCAGCATTGAAATCAATTATAAGTTCGGATAATGAACAAAGCCTGGTTCAAGAAATCTTGCATGAATTAAAAAACCTAGAAAGAAAAAATATATTTGTGGACTTTGAATGGATACCATCTCATAGTGGAATCCCTGGTAATGAAGTAGTAGATTCATTAGCAAATAAAGCAACAACAAAACAACATATTGATTTTAATATACCATTAAATAGTAATGAATCTGTTAATCAGATCAATAGAGAATGCACAAAATTATGGCAATTTATGTGGGATAATTCCACTTGTGGACGAAACTTATATGAAATACAAAAAAACGTAACAGAAACATTTATACCAAAAGGTTACACGAGAAAGGAAGAAAAAATACTCCATCAACTTCGATTAGGAAAATGCCGTTTAAACAGATACTTGTATAATATTAAACAGCACGAAAATGGGCTTTGTGATCAATGTAAAGTAGATGAGACAATAAATCACTACCTATTTTCATGTTAAAAATATGACGTAATAAGAAGGCAAATGTTAAAAAGACTTAAACAACCTTATCACCTAAAGCAATTACTAGAAAGCGAGAGTAAAGTAAAACTACTTCTGACCTTTATCAATCAATCAAACAGATTCTACTATATTTAGCAAGATAAAGCATTTTAATATATTAATGAGCCAAACATGCATTCTGTGTGCCTACTTTTGTAATATCATTTAAATTCAATTTAAAATATAAATTTAAAAATACGAAAGATCACATAATAAAAAGATGGTTTTGTCCGCACCTTGCTAGTGTGGGCGTATGCATATTCTTTGTTTATATTATTAATAATAATAATAAAAATAATAATAATAATATGTGTATGTATATGTACATATATGTATAAAGATATTTATATATATATATATGGATGGGTATGAGTAAGGATGAGTAATTACATAGTTATATATACCTAAGTATGTAAATATAAACTTCATATTATATATTTAATGCTATGTATTACAAATCTAAGTAGGGTAGAGTTATCATTTAACAATTGGACTGAACACCTGAGTAATGTTAATCAATCGATTTTAGGTACATTTTATATTTTTACTTTTGTTTACATTAACAAAGGGGGATCAAATTAAAACATATTAGTAAGCTGGCGTGCTCGGGCGGCCCTCGGCCGTACCCGAGTTACCTAGGCTGGAGTGTCCCCCTCCTCCGATTCATATTCTCATAAGGTACCTTGGGAATTGGTAAGATGGTACATGGTTAGGGGTTGGGGTCCCGTGATGAGCTTTCTTGCTGAAAATATGTATACCAAAAATAAATCAATTTAATCAAATTATTCTTTTTCTAAAAACTCAGTTGTTTTTGTTCTTTTATCCCATATATAAAGTACTGAATAAATAAAAGAATAATAATAATGAAAATAATATCAATAATTATAATAAATAATAATAATTATGCCTATTAAAATATTCAAGTATATAACAGCAAAAAAACATACCGACCAACCTCATGAGGTATATTTGTACCTAAGTTTATTTATTGTTAAAAAGAAAATTAGAAATGGGGGATTTAAAATTCGGAACTATACCTGTATACATCCGTCAGAAAGCGCGTACGCCTCCCTCTATAGGCACAATTTTTACATTCATTTACTACATACAACGCACATCATAAGATTTATACACAGAACCTTTGTAGTACCTCCACTATTACTTACAAACATTTTGCCAAGATGACAGGCGCGGTGGCCTAGTGGCTGAGGCCTTGGTGGCTGGCAGGTTGCAGTCTACCGAGGTCAACGGTGGGGTGGATCCCCGTTGTTCACGACGTTCGAGACCAAGGTCTGAACTAGGTTCAGCGGGTCCCCTCTCGGCTCCCCAGGGGTTAGACGGGCCCGGTATTAAAGGTCATCTCTTCCCTGAGAGGGGAATGACTCAGTACATTGGGTTCACCGTGCTGAGCTCTCTTGCAAATACAATTGAATACAAATGACAAAGGACGTTATGTCGAAACCATATTTATAATTTATAATTCACCTCAATTTATTTATGGCCCATGCACGACATCGGTACGCGTTCTTCTGACGGGTTTTCCCGAAGACCATTTCTCTTATATAAATAGTATTTAAATAGAGGAAAACTTTTATAACCAGAATATAACAATTTTAGAATACTAGATTACAAAATTTTTCTTTCCTCTTTATGTTTGTATACCACCCCCATAACCCTATCCCCCACTGAGGGTTAAATCTGGAAGACGTCGCTGTTCTTACTAACATGAGACATAACAATAAACCTAACAATATAATACTTAACCACCGACATTAAAAACCAAAAAAAATAAAAGAAACAATACATAAAATAAAATAAAGAAATAAAGAAATAAATTACTTTCTTTGAAAAGTATACAAATAGTTATTTCCATTATAAATAAACAAATATTTTGAATAAATATAAAAAAAACACATAAAACTATATTATATTCTATGACAAACCTCCTATAAATCAAGCATAATATATCATAATTTGTATACATTAATTGCATAGTATGCGGAATGTATATATTAAAACTCATAATGATATACTATATCCCATGCTAAATCATTCTCATGGAAAATGTATAGTGTTCTACTGTGTGTATATATCGTGTGTATGGTATATGGAATAGGCATATTGAAATACACAATACTAAACTACATTAAATGCTAAACAATGAAACATGCATAGTGTACCACCAACATGTATTTATTACATGTATGGTATATAGAACACACATATTAAAATTCTCAATACTACTATATATGCTTTATTAAACACCCCTATGAGGCATCCATGGTATACCAATATTTGTATACATTATTGGTGTGGTATAGTATATGGAATATATATATATTAAAACAAACAATAGTTTCCTATAATCCATGACAGTCCATTCCAATAAAAACATGCATAGTGTTCTACTATATGTATGTATCATGTGTGTAGCGTGTGAGATATGCATATTGGGACTCACAGTTCTATATGCAGACAAAGAAACATGTAAGGTGTACCACCATTCGTATATATGGTTGTGTTCTGCGGTATGTGTATATCGGACGTATGGCATATGGAATATGCATACGAAATATTATATTATATGGTAAACAAAGAAACATACAAAAAATGTATATAGTATAGTAGGCCTATTCTACCATTCGTATACGTTGTGAGTGTTCGACTGTATGTTGTATGTGTTCTACTGTATTAGTATACCAGATGTATAACACATGGAATATGCGTACGAGGGCTCACAATACAATACTATATTATATGCTATACAAAGAAATATGTATAGTATACCGCCATTCGTATATATTGTTCATATGGTATATAGAGCACATGTATTAAAACACACAATACTATACAATATGCTTTCATAAACACTCCTATGAAAGTCGATTCAGTTGTGATTCTGCACGTTGCGGTCTACGCTCCCCACCCCTTGGGGGAGCGTTCCGGATGGCCGCCTGTCTCCGGGAGCGCACGTGCTTATCCAACTACAACATATGGTATATGGTGTATACATATTGAACTACACATTTCAATAATATATTTTATGCTAAAACATTCTCATGAAACATGCATAAGTACACAATTAGCTGTATGCATAGTGTAGTATACCAACATTCGTATATGTTGTATGTGTTTGACCATATGATATGTGTTGTACTGTATGAATATACCGGATGTATAGCACGTGGGATATGCATACGAAAACTCACTATACAAGACTATATTATAGGCTATACAAAGAAATATGTATAGTGTACTGCCATTCGTATATATCGTTCGTATGGTATATGGAACACATGTATTAAAACATATACCAGATGTATAGCACATGGAATATACATACGAAAACTCATAATACAATACTATATTATATGCTATACAAAGAAATATGTATAGCGTACCGCCATTCGTATATATTGTTCGTATGGTATATGGAACACATGTATTACAATACTACACAATATGCTTTCATAAACACTCTTATGAAACAAGATTCAGTTGTGATTCTGCACGTTACGGTGCACGCTCCCCACCCCTTGGGGGAGCGTTCCGGATGGGCACCGGTATCCGGGAGCGCACCTGCCGATCCAACTATAACATATGGTATATAGTGTATACATATTAAACTACACATTACAATACTATATTTTATGCTAAAACATTCTTATGAAACATGCATAAATATACAATTAGCTGTTAACATGATAGGTATAGTATAATGGAATAGACATATTAAAGCACACATTTCTATACTATATTCTATGCTAATACACCCCGAGGAAACATGCACGGTATACTATTGGTTGTATACATTAATTTTGCAGTATAGGGAGTGTACGTTAAGGAAACACTAAGCTATATTCTATGTTGTGTTTAGTGTACTACTATTGGCATATATCATGTATTTGGTATATAGAACTCACATTCGTAAACACACAATACTGTACTGTATTATATACTAAACAAGGAAACAAGTATAGTACACAGCTATATACTGTATTTGGTATATAGAACTCACATTCGTAAACACACAATACTGTACTGTATTATATACTAAACAAGGAAACAAGTATAGTGCACAGCTATTGGTATATATTATTGGAAGGCTGTATAGAATACACATATTAAAACACCAAATATTATACTATACTAAAACAATCCTACGAAACATGTATAGTTCACCATTATTAGTATACATAAGTTGTATAGTATATATAACATACATATGAAATCATATAATACTTTACAATATGCTATGCAAAAACATTCCTATGAAATATGCATAATATACCATCATCCGTTTATATTAGTTATAAGATATGTTTAATATAACATATTAAAATACACAATATGTTCTTAACTCCAAAATCAACTAACTGTAATTCCCAACGTACTCCTGCCAAACGTAAATGTGGAAAAGATTCAAGTATGTAGTTGGCATAAATAGTCAGTAATGATGGAAATGCCAATAATAATTAAAAAAAAACAAAACAAAACAAAGAAAAACAAAGAAAAAACAAACAAACAAACAAACTATACTGATTCGAATGTTTAAAAACCAAAAAATAGAGCAAGGGCAGGAATATTCTTTCAGAATAAATGCCCTAGAAACAAACAAAAAACATTAATCCAGCCTGTAATCCAGCTACCAGTGGTAGATCTTTGTTACAGTTCATAAATTGACGTGAAAAATATGTTTTTTTTCTCTACGTAACAACCCTGTCAATGTATTTTTATAATTCAAATATTTCGATTTAGAACTTTCAGTGGGATTCGCTTTATATTTAAAATAAAGATTATTTTCCCTATTTATTGATCTTAATAAGCCCGGTGTTATCCATGGAGATTTTGGAATTCTGTTCCTATTTTGAAGATTGATTTTTCTCATAGGACAATATTCAAATCAATAAAGGAATAACAGTATACATTAAAGCCCAGTACAAATCTGGAAAACAGAGTATGCAGGGCAAATAACATAAAATACAATAACATTATATACAGCACATATACAAAATTAAACATGATTTCACAGGATCATGAAAGGAAAATGTATAAGGACCAAAGCAGTGGCGGATCCAGAAAACATAAATATAATAATAGACCTATATTGAATTATGTGAATGATTCCATAGAAACACTTTTTATAGAAATTGATTTTGTTAATAGAAAAAATATCGTTATTGGAGTCATATATAGGCCTCCCAAATCTAGCCACAATGATTTCTTAATAAGCCTTCAAAATATTCTCTCAAACCCAATACTGCGGGGCAAGGATTGTTTTTTAATGGGTGACTTCAATATTAATTTAGTGAACTACCATTATAATGCTCTTGTTCATGAATTCTATGGAACGCTTCTAACTTCCTCATTTATACCACTTATTTCTAAACCAACTCGCATCGCAGAACAATCTTCCACCTTAATCGACAATATTTAGTAACATGCATCCCTTTCCCCCAGCGGGCGTTGTAATATCAGACCTAACGGATCACTTCCCCATATTTGCACATTTCCCAATCTTGCAGCAAACACAATGCCCTTCTATAATATACATGTACCTTATAGAAAATTCCCATATATGATGGAAAATACATAACAGGTGTATACATTATTCTAAAATTTGAAATTTATAGATTTCTTTTTAGATTCTCTGGTTTTGCTAACTAGAAATCGTTTTCTTGGGCTTGCCTGGCAGAGCAGAACCACGCGCATTCTGACTTTTGAAGTCCATTATCTCAAAGCAGGTGAATGCATAGTTTGTCACTATTGACGCTTGGGAAATAGATTTATATTGAGTAACATCGTAATTTTCCAAAAAAATATAAAACACATTTTCGTTTTGAGAATATATGTATACATCTGTTAAATATTTTAAATCTCAAATGGGATTTTGTATCAGGAAAAAAGACAATTTTGCATTCGGATTAAAATATCTTTATGTATACATAAAGAAAATGGCAGCCCCCGGGTATCGCTAGCAGACGATAAATTTTGCTGAGAAAATCTTGATTTATATCTATCTCGTATATTTTAATGCAAAACTATGTAGAACAACAAGAAGGAATAGATTGCATCTTTGAATATAAGCACATTTATATTAAACAAAATGTAAACATGTACATGTACATCTTTCAATTGGACTCAAAAGTCTTAAGATTCGATGTGCTTGATCCAAATTAGAAGATTTTTTGTTTTTGTTTCTGTCCATTTTTATTTCTTTCTCTTTTTCACATAATCACATACAAATTATATCATACATTGAAAATAATTACATACAAATTATATCATACATTGAAAATAATCACATACAAATTATATCATATGTTGAATAATTATATCATGCATTAATCGCAAAGTATACAAGTAAATCATGTAAATGAACTTAAAAGTCTCAAAATGTCCTTCATCAAAGTTAGAAAAAAAAGAAGACAAAAGCAGGGATAGGAACCTCAATCACATACAAATGATATCATACATTAAACAAAATGTAAACATGTACGGTACATGTACATCATTCAATTGGACTTAAAAGTCTCAAGATTAGATGTGCTTCATGCAAATTTGAAGAAAAACAAAGTCAGGGGAAAGTCACCTAATCCCCAAAACGAACTTATATTCTTGATCAATGAAAAAAGAAAGATTTTATCCACACCCACCTCCTCCCCCCCCCCCAAATCCTTCCCCACCTTGCACCCCCTTCACACACCCTCACACACACACACACGTTTACATGGCTTTACTTCCGAGGACAACTATTGTTCCTCTATTGTTACTCGTCCTCGGACAGTCGACGGAATAAGGCATAAATTCATTGTTCGACGTTCGAGGACTATTGTCCGGCTTCCGAGGACCATTGTTGTCATGATTTTTTTTTGTTCTCTGTCCGAAAATGTCCTCGGACATAATGCTAAACAAACGCACACACACACACACACACACACACACACACCCCCATACGTACGCATACACATATAGACACACACGCACACACACACACAAACGCACACACTGCTCGCATTCAGGAAGACTTCGCTGACGCTGTGAATGGAGAAGAGCCGTCGCGTCTGTTCTGGGATCGTATATTTTCAGTAAGAGGAAAAACCAAACACTCATAATGCATAGGGGGCGGAGAGGATAAAACAAAATTTACGTTGTATTCAGACATTCCCATTTCAGCAAATGCCATCCCGATTTATTTCTTTTAATGGCAATATGATTTTCTTCCTCCCGATATGTGATTAATATTTTCTTAAGTTCTGCCAGCGACGGTGTTGTTGATTGTGACCTTGCCTTATATATCATAAACTTGGTTATGAAAATAACTGTATTACACCATTTGATTCTGTGGCAAGTTCCTTCTATACCCACATGTATATCTTGCCAATCTGCATTTCTAAGTTCTTCTATCTTAAAATACTCAATCATATCCTGCCATAAGGATTTAATTTGTATTGAAATTCTCTAAGATCTCCTATGAGTGTTGAGATTCTAGGTCTTAGAAAAATATCCCTCATACTTTTTTCAGAGAAGTCAAATTTCTGGTGGCCATCTCTGATTTCTAAACAATATGAATTTTGTAGATTAGACACGAAGTGTGAGTAAATTTTCCTGGATTGCACCTCTTTTAAAGTAATAATTTGTCCAAAATTTTTTTAAAATATATTATTATAATCATTCATATGAGGTTCCATCATATTTGTTACTTTTCAAAATAGAATCACAAAGGCTCCAGATGTATGCAATATTTGCACTGGTTTAAACCCAAACTTTGGAAATGAGTGATTGGTCTTATTGATTCTTTATCAAACAATTGTTCCAAATGGTAAACCTTTCGCCTGTATAGGTCTGCATTAAATGCCATTTTCCCTTGCAATAAGAAGTCTTTGTTATTGAAGATGACTGGGTTAATTTTTCCTTCAAAATTTCTACAGTTGTATAAATCCTGCCAGGCCTTTAACATTTCTAAATAAAACAAAGGTGACTTAAGTGATAGTTTTTTTGCATCATAGTTGCAAAGAAAGATACTTCTACCCCCTACTGACCTGAAACTGTAGTCAAAATATACTTTCCAACTCATATTTCGTTCTCCATACAAAAGTCTTTTCAACCACAATTCAAAATTAGCCATCCTCAAGCCACCATCTTTATAATCCTGATACATTATAGCTCTTTTAATGCGATCTTTGCCCTTCCAGACAAAGTCAAAACAGATTTTTTGAATGTCAGCAAATAGCCATTTCGGGACTACAGATGACGAAGATACATAATTCAATTTGGACAGTGCATATGTTTTAAGTAAATGTATTTTCCCCATGATGGTAAGGTCTCTTTGTTTCCACCATCCCAAAAGTCTTTTGATTTTACTCAATATTTCTTTATAATTGAATTCATCCTTTCTTTTAGTATCTAATGAAAATGTAATCCCTAGAATCTTTACTTCTGTAACCACACTCCCAAATTGGAATTGTCCTACATTCTCTATATTATTACCAATTATCAAAATCTTTCTTTTATCTATGTTAACCTTTAAACCACTAATTTCCAAAAAGCTTGTAACAAGTTTTGTAACGTCCTAATTGACACTTTATCTCGTATGAAAATTGTCATATCATCAGCATACAATATTTGCTTTACTTCAAAATCACCGAAAGTAATTCTTTTTAAGGTCTTCTCCCTTCTCAAGGCATGTGCCAAGATTTCGATAACGACTAAAAACAAATAGGGAGAAAGTGGGTCACCTTGACGAACCCCTCGCTCTATTTTGGAATATATCCAGTAGAAAGCCCTCCATTCATAACGCAACTATGTATGTCGGTGTAAATTGTTTTTATCCAAGAACAGAAAGAATGGCCAAATCAAAACCATTTTAATACACTAGATAAAAAAGAATGTGAGACAGAATCAAAAGCTTTTTCAAAATCTACAGCTATTAAATAACAATCCACATTGTGTGTCAAACAATGGAAATTCATATCGTCTATTAAACGTATGGCCTCTCCAATATTCCTGTTTTCCATGTATCCCACCTGATCCATGTGAATTATTTCACTCAAAACTTTTTTCATTCTTTTCGCTAAAACCTTTCAAAGAATTTTGTAATCAACATTTAGGAGTGTAATTGGTCTATAATTTTTTATGTAAAGGGGATCTTTACCATCTTTTTCTATTAATGTAATGACTCCTTGCTTCTGAGACGTTGATAGGTTACCCTTGTCGTAAGCTTCATTTAAGGCTTCAACTGATTGCCCACTTATGTGTAACCAAAACGTGATATAAAATTCTACCGAAAGGCCATCATTACCTGGAGCTTTATTTGTCTTCATTGTTTTTAAAACCTCATAACATTCATCTTTACTAAGTTTTCCTTCACATGCTTCCCGACTTTCCTCACTTAGCTTTGGGATATTTTTAGAAAATAAACTTTCATTTAAAACGTCTTCTGTTACATCACTCTTTTTCGAATATAATGTATCATAAAATAACTTAATTATCTTCGTAATTTCTTTTCTATCTTTTGTCACAGATTTGTTCTCATCATACAGTTCCTGTATTACGGTTTTCTTTTTATTTGATTTTAATAATTGTTCAAAATATTCTTTGTTCTTTTCCCCCTCCTCAAACCAAGCCGCTCGTGACCTAACTTTTAATCCTTCTAATGATATATCGTATCATTTACACAATATTTTTTTCTTTTCTTCAAGCTGTTTAGATGTTTCTAAAGGAGTAGCAATAGTTATTAAATCTTGTTCTAAAGTTCTCAATTCTTTTTCTAATTTTTCAATATTCGTTCGCCTCTCTTTCGCTTTGACTTTCGAGTATTTTCCAGCATAATCACTCATTTTCATTTTAAGAAAATCCCAAAATACCAATTTATCATTAAATTCACCCGCCCAATTCCTCTTAATAATTTATATTTCCGTAATAATTCCGTTCACAAAATCTTTATCTAAACACAAACTATTATTAAATTTCCAATATGATTTGCCACTGTAATTTTCACTTTTGTTTACAAATTGTAATTCCAAACTAATACCCGAGTGATCAGGAGTAATTGATGTCAATATTTCACAAGTCCCCACTAATCTCTCGAGCTGGTCTGGTATGAACCAGTAATCTAAACGGGTTTGTACTAAAGGGCTCTTCTGTTTAAAAGTATATTGTTTTTCGTCCGGGTGCTTTTTCCTCCATATGTCTAACATATCATATTTCCTAAGAAACAATTCCAAACTGTTTGTAAACTTAGTCTTCAAGGGTGCTTTAGGCCCTCTGTAATCTAAAGTATCATTTAAAATTACATTAAAGTCTCCTCCTAAGATGAGTGAATGGTTACAAGAGCAAAGATCTGAAATACTTACATTTATCTTTTCCCAAAATGCCAAATTTTTTTTTTCTTTATCCTATCTCTTGTTGGAAAATAAACATTACATAATAAAAACTATACTGCCTTTAAGAAAAATGTAATGCCCTTCATCATCTACTTCTACTTGGTCAGTTTTGATTTTGGAAGAACGCCTCTGCTATGACTTCAGCCATGACTAAAAACATTTGACCTCCCCAGTCTCGTTTCCATATATCTTCAATATCTGGTGAACTATATGTTTCCTGTAACAATACTACATCCCCTCGTTTACTTTTAGCCCATTCAAAAATTCTATTTCTTTTATTCCTATCTCTTATGCCTCTAACATTAACAGAAATTAACGTTAAACCTGTTCATTTTGTGTAAAATATTCCCAAAGTCTGTGACTCTATTACACAAACATATATAGTCCCCTACGGCTTGTAAAATATTGTAACATTAACATCAATTATTGGTTCTTCCTCCCATAATCAACATGATCACCATTCTCAGATTCATTAAAGCATGTTGCCGATCTAGGTATCTCTGAGTGCGAGCAGAAATAAACACATCCTATACAATATTCTTCAAAACATCGAAACACATACAACACCCTGGCATAAACATTACAAAACATACCATTAAACCTTGCCTTTCCCCAGCCCTCCCTCCTACTACAAACTATCTTGCCCCATCCTTTCGATAACTGAAAGGAGCCCAGTACCTAGACAGAAATAACCGTCTGTTATGGGGAAATCTTTAATATTTCTGACATTTCTCAACCGTCCGGAGGTCCAGTGGAGCCAGACGTAGGTCTCAGCGGAACAACCGACGATACAGAGAGACTGTCTTTTGGTCTACCCAGTACCCACCTTCCACAACCTACCCCGTACGCGTGTGACGACAGACGAAGAATATGCAAAAAAACTAAATTAAACTAGAAAGGCCGTCAAAGGCGGCAGACCCACGCCTTAACCCAATAGGTTTTGTTTTGTTGCGATTATTTTTGTAAGCAGTAGCCATTCAAAGGGGATAACAAGAGGCACATCTCCCCCCCCCAATAAATTTTGCCATATCCAGGTCATAGCTTTGTGTGTCCCCACCCTTGAAAAAATTCTTCTGAAAAAGATATTTTATTATTGAAACATCCCTCCCCTAAAAGTAATTGATTAGACATGTCAGAGAGCGTGGCGTGGCGAGAAAAAAAATGTTAGCAATTTGTATTCAGTGTTCAGTCATGTAAGTGTTAGTAAATGTATTCATGTTCTATCTTTAAATTACATTGCAATTGGGGTTGTTGTTTTTTTTTCATCGGGCTTGGATAAAATAAATATGACGACAAAATAAGTTGGATCTCGACTTCAAAATGCATGCGAGGCACAGAGCTTACTCACTCATCTCAGTCACCACCCATCAACAAAGTCAAAGTGGATACTGGCGTGCATATATTCGGCGAAACTCGATCAGCCAACAAATTTTGCAAATCCACACAAATTAAAAAGAAATACAGTGTTTGTATATATTTTACAACTACGAAATCCACTCAAACAGACATAAATGAGTTATAAACTAACTCAAATCTCAAATGACAGGACCGTTATAACCCAAAGAAAAAAGTTCAATCCTACTACAATCAGTAAGGCACAGGCACTGTACTCCCTGGGGTTATGTACTCCCTAGCCCGACCAGATCGCCGTCACTTCGCGACAGCGCTGTGTATAGTTATGTACGTACAGCTAGCTACACAGCCCACTCACTCAGATCAACACACGCGAACGCTCGCGAGTGCGATAGACTCACTCACGTCGAACAAACTCACCAGATTTTCACCGAAAACAATTAAAATCACGTACTACACGTCCACCAGGATAAAATAAATCACAAAAACTTCCACAACAAAGTGGAAAGAACCGGGGAAAATAAACAGAAATGCACAGAAGATAAGAAATAGAGGAGAAGCCGTAGGGGTAGGGTAGCCTGAATCTAAATGAATTTGTAGTTAAAAAAGGTATCGCGCGCAATCCCTTGTTGCTGGGATACGTTGGCTTTGAATATTCATTGCAGGCTCGTACGGATTTGAAGTGAAATGGCAAATAATGGGTCTAAAAGTCTTCTAAAATTCATAAACCTGAAATAGACTTTTGGTGAGACGAAGTAATGAGTGTTTTGATTGGCCAAAATATTTCTGCATCTGCAGGCGAAGTTTGGGGTCATCAATCTTTCTAGTTTCTTTCCTGTCACTATCTGAACTGAAGTTCCTATACTTTACTACAGGGTCAAAAGTTCAAGGTCACACAGAATGTGCAGGGGTCAACCAATCATCACCAAAATCTAATCGATTCTTTCCTGTCACTTTCTGAACATTCCCTGAAAATTTGGTGCAAATCCGTTCACCCGTTCTCTTGTTATCTTGTACACAAACAAACAAACAAACAAACAAACAAACAAACAAAAAAAAAACAAACATACGGAGCCCTTTACATAACCCTGCCGATTTCATCGGCGTGGGTAATAAAGACCGACTATAATCCATTACCCAACAATGGACGATGTAAAAGCGACCCCCCACCACCACCGTATTGAAATTGATTATTTTGGAATATATTACATGCTGCTATAATGTATTCTTGGTTATCGTCAAAGCTATCCAATACAAAACCAACCAGGTGCTTACACAAATAAAAGCATCTCTCTCTCAAAAGTACACGTCTGTTCCCAATTATACACACACACACACACATACCCACACACCCACATACTAGTATATGAGCTACAGTGGTTATGAGGTTTCTTGGGCTGCTAATAAAGTTCCTATAAAAAACCCACTGGGACCAACTCCTGGCCTCTCATGGGACTGATCTGAACCAGTAATTATTCCTCTTTATGCACATATAGAAGAAAGTGTTTGAAATATGTATCATTGATTTTATATTAATTTTTTTCAACAATTACATCTCATTCTGGGAATTACCCTAAATGACTGGATCTGATTACAGGCGTGCGTCCTTCAGATTTTCAGGACCATCAGCTGAGGTCGTATACATGCGCGTTTATAGGGTGTGGCTCTTCGTGTTGGTTTCAACCTTCAACCACCAGGAGCATCGACATCCTCCAGACTACCCATCCGCCTGCTGCTGAGTTGCACAGCTACATACAGCACGCGCAAGCAATGCAAGCTGCGTTTTTTTTTATTCAACGTGCGTTATAGTTGCTCCTCAAGTTAAAATTCCTGTTTACATGATCGATCCGACGGAGAACAACTCGTGTATCTTGTCGATTGTCACAGTTGCTGCCATTTCTTTATAATCATACATCAATCATCCGTTTACAAACAACTAACGAGTGGAGCCAGGCCAGACAAGGGTTAAAAGAACAAAGAACAACGTTTGGATGTGCTTGACTCAGCAGCTACGCCTACGGGCTGCAGAGGCTGCTCCTGATCGCCCAAACTGAACTTGATCGCCCAAACTGAACTTGATCGCCCAAACTGAACTTGATCGCCCAAACTGAACTTGATCGCCCAAACTGAACTTGATCGCCAAAACTGAACTTGATCGCCCAAACTGAACTTTCATGCAGTTTACGATGTGAAATCTGAAGGGCAGCTCGGCATGGAATGACGATGGAATTGATAGTCGAGATGAGGTGAGTTAGTATTAAAATAAATATTTCCTCTAGAGTCTAGTTTTATGATTTCCATCATTCTGCTAAACAAAATGTAAATATAAATATCGATGTGATTGTTGATATGATAATCCTTGCTATTTAAAAAAATACACTTTTGATCATTAGTCAGTAACTTAAATCTTAAAACTCTCTTATAAGTTATATGGAGGGAGGGGGTGGGTGACAAATACATGACAAATACATGACTCAACCAAAAAAGTGGTGGGTATGTGCCGCCGGCAAGACCAAAAAAGGGGGCTTCATAACGAGTGTATCATAAAAAGGATGGTCTTTGGAACTATATTCTAATATTTTTGAAAACGGGGTTCTTTGGAACTGGATTACAATATAAATATGATGCTACGGAACTGGGCATCGTTTCAACAAACCGTCATATGTACAAGTTTGCCAACATCCTATTGAAACGCATGTTAATTTTGATACACGCGTTTCGATGGGATGTCGGCGAACTTGTACTAACGTTCGCTTGATGAAACGCTACCCTGGTTCCCACACACACCCTCCCATTCACCAAATATGCTGTGGCAAGTCTAGGGTGTTTTCGAAATGGGGCGGGGCGGGCCAGAACGGTCAGAATGACAGAATTAAAAAAAACGGTGTTTTGGAACGTATTTTTCTCTTTTTCTCAAAAAAAAAAATGGTAAGCTTCTGAACGGAAATTTGAGTGTATAAAATGCGGGTCTTCTGGGCGGCACATACCCACCGCACACTATATGTGCACCCCCCCCCCCCCCCCCGGGCATGCACCAAGTTTGCAGGCACAGACCCTGGTCAGTCGTAAAAGAGTGTCTGCACTGTAAGACTACCATTGGCCCTATACTATAGGTATGTTACAAAAAAAATGAAAGTCAATATAAGTGTATATTGTTGGTGTCATCATTTAGAGCTCAACAAGACCTTTCATTTGATGCCTCACCCATCCACCGAGTCCTAATAATAAAAAAGTTATGCCAATTTTCAACCGGCAAAAATGGCTGATTTAATTCTTATGTTATCCTTTGTTTTAAAAGACAAAAGCTGTGATCGTAACTGTGACCAAAGTACACCTTTTTGGAACGAAAAAGAACATAACTTCCTCAAAAGATAAGATTTTTACATGGAATTTTCAGGAATTATGGAAAGGTATATGCTGAGTAAAAAACAACCCATTTTATCAAGTGCACTAATACAGAGAACATCAGAAAACATTAATTAATTAATTAATACATAATAATGCCCTCATAACTTTCACTGGAATTAAGGGAACTGATGCAACTTTCAGGTAAAAAAAAGGGATACAAGAACCTCATTCATTGCAAAGATATCATTCTGGCAGATTAATTATATATTAACTTCGCAATCATTTACATAGTAAGTAAACAGTTAATTAATTAATTAGTAATTAATTATGGTTGAGTTCACGAGATGCCGCTATTTAACATTGGGAATTCCTGATGTATAAAAAATTACATACATTATTTCTAATATAAGATGTTACTGTATCAATAGCCATTTAACAACATAATTAACCCAATTGTAACAAGTTAATTAATTGGTAATTAATTAACTAATTATGGTTGAGTTCACGAGCTTCCGAGATACCGCTATTTGACATCGGGAATTCCTGATGTATGAAAAATTACTTAGTAATTATTTCTAATTTCAGATGTTTCTGTATCAACAGCTAATTGATAACATAATCAATCCATGTTGATATACAGTGGAACCTCATTAACCAAATATGAAGTTGAAATGGAAAAAGAGACGACACAAAAATAACAAAACAGCCAAATAAAATAAAAATTAAGTAGACTTTTATCACAGGCCTCTTAATTTCATTGTAAAGTTTGAAATCGCAGTTACAGATGATTACAAACACAACAGATTCCAGAAACAAGAAGCAAATTTGGACGCAAAAAAATGACAGTAAAGAGTCTGAAATACCCGAGACTACGCTCATCTTCCCGGAAATGCGATCACGAAAAGAATAATAACATAGTCTTCATATCACACATCAATACCGGAGTTCATGATGATACAGCCTCAAAAACAGTAGAATAACAAATTATTTATCAATATTTTGATAATTTATGAGCACAAATATAGTTCCCGATATGAAAAATTTACATCGACTTCTACAAATTTGGATACGATCACGAGAGACGCATCAGTTTTTTTTTTTACCGCCTGACTCAGCTCGGCTCAGCTCAGTGACTGAATCTCGCACACGGTCATGCACCGCACGTTACGCCGTAGTGAGCGGCCAGTGAAGCTAGTGCAGTGAGACCCGAGAGTGAGACTCGCTGTGCAGCACACGGTGTGACTAGACTGCTGCTGAAAGTGCGATGTTTTCGAACTGACGTCCAACATTTCGGAGCATAAAATTCCTACTTCTCATGATCAGATTTTTTAGAAAACTCGTACTAATGAAGGTGAGATTATGATTCAAGGGTAGATATACCTTTTATTTGGGTAGATAACTTGCAATGTGAAGTAAATGGGCTCCAAATTTGGGGTCGATAATAGGTGCGTATTACGGAGAAACAAATCATTTCGGTTATTTTTTTTCTTGCACAGGGCTCGAAAGCCACTTCCAAATAAGGTAAATTATGATGACGTAAACTGGAAAACACGATTCTAACCAATCAAAAACCCTTTTTTCTGGGGAAGACCCTCTGACGCTCAGTCCATTGATAACACTCGCCCCGACACCGAGTGAGCGTGCGATGCGCGCCGTATTGTAACATGCCTAGTATACTATACTGTATTATTAATTTTTCGCGCTCAGCCAAGTAAGGTGAATTTCACATGTTTTTAATTTTGCTGGACTCGTGGGCAAAAGAATACATACGCCTAAACAAAAATATTCAGGTTTTTTTATTTTCGCGCGAAATGCGAACAAATTTCCACACCGCAAAATATTCCACATTTAAAGTAGCTGGTCCTGACTATATTGACACAACCAGTCAGTAGCTTGGTTAGGCTTCTCTCAAGACACAATGATTTTGTGATAAAGTGTCATAGTAGTGTCTGTGCTTGCAGACTAGCATGTACCTTACCTTAGAAAACAGGGTGGAGGCTTCTGACTATTAAACACTTTCTGATAATTGTGGAAACACATTTTCAGTAATTTACAGTATAAACTATATACTCATTGATAAAACTCATTCTTAGTAGATTGAAAGAATCTGGGTTCGAGAGGAGGGGGGGGGGGGGTTTGTGATTTTGATGATTTGAATAGGTGAGGAGGATAGGAACACAAAAGGGGAATACACATGTAGCTAATTGAGAGGGGGAGTGGGAGGGGCAAATGTCAGTCCTATCAAAATTATGAGAATGGCATAGGGAGGATGGGAACACAGAAAAGGGGAATACACATGTAGCTAATATTTTCATGCACTTTGATTGAAAGCATACTCTGGGGTTGACAACAAATATGCAGGGATAGAGAGAAAAGAGACAAATCAATCTCACTAAGAATTAGGATTGCAAAGGGATAAATCAAGGGATGTTGGGGTGGGGGTAAATTGACTATATGCTGGTAGGGCCAAATCTGTCGGAAAATTGGTCCGAGTCATCCAAGGGGCAAAGGAAGGAGGGGGTCACAAGTTTGTGACTTCATGCAAAAAGGAAAAAGATGTAAAGAATCTCTTTGAAGCCTTTTGGGGACAGTAAGAAATCAAAATTTCCCTTTGTTCTAATTGGGGATCAATGGGGTAGCATACATGTTAATCTGTCTCCTATGCAGGATTTGCTATCAAATTGTACACTTATAAAGTGGTTATTTGAAGGAAAAAATCTCACTGAGCATCATGGATGGGGTGGGGGTATAAGTAGAGATAAAAAAGGGAGTTAGTTTCAGAGATGGCAACTATCTACCTATTTGCTAGTTTGGGTAGATACATCGATTTATTGCTGTAACTAATTTTGTTATTTACTAGATAAATCTATGTATCTACCTATGTGCTAGTTTCCCAAACTAGCAAATAGGTAGATAGTTGCTAGTTAGGTAAAGGAGATTTAAATTGTTCAAGTATAGTATCTATCATTATCTTCAAGAAATCTGATGGAGGGGCAGCACCCCAAAAGTGTCCCAATGACAGTTATTTTATGTACACATATTCTGCTTCTTTAAAACACACAGCTTGATTTCAAATGAACTTCACCGTCCAATAAATCTTAGTTGAAGGGAATTTGAAATTATGAGAATGGCATAGGGAGAGGGAGAAGGGGGCGCAGGGCAACAAATTGGTCCCAGTACCAAGAAAGGGGCTTTATACGTCATTGGCAGGGGGGAGGGGGGGGGTTGACATATGTTTGTCTAGGCTAATAGAGGAGGTAGGGCAGAAGATACATGTATGTACAAAACTATGGAATTGATAGACAATGTGAAGGGGGTTGCTTAATATTGTCATTATCAAAGTAATGGGCTATATTTGTCAAGCCAATCAAAATTTCAGAGGAAACCAAGATAAGGGGCCAAAATGCAGCTAAGATTGGTTCATTGATTAAGATGATTAAGGTTATGGGGTTAATATTTTCATCCAAAATGTGTGAGGCAGCAAGGTTGGGAGAAACTACCACAATAGAAGAGAGGCTTATTTTGTTCTCTTCAGTTACTTGATATACATGTAGATAAGCACACAAACAAGAACAGTGGCAAAATCTGTGCTGGGAAAATGTAAAAAAAATATGTCATTCTCACCAAGGAAGTGGGATTGCAAAGAGAGTTCATTGAGGTCAATGAGGGATTTCATGTACTTGATTGAAAGCATACTCTGCAAAAGATACCCAAGTAATTAAGAGAGGAAGATCAGCTGCCCCCCCCCCCTAATGGCTGCTTTCCAGGATGTAAACAGCAATGGAGTGATGGGGGGGGGGGCTGACAACATAAATATGCTGGGAAAGAAAGAAAAGAGACAAATCAATCTCACTAAGAATTGGGATTGCCAAGGGATAAATCAAGGGATGTTGGATGGGGGGGGGGGGGTAAATTGAAAGTACATGTATGCTGGTAAGAAAATTGGTCCAAGTCATCCAAGGGGGCAAAGGAGGGAGGGGTCACTAGTGTTTATAAGTAGATTATAAAGGAAGTCAGTTTCTGAGATGGCTGCTGCGTGCACATTTTGTACGGGTATGTTATATTATATGCTATAATTATTTCATATAATTGGACAGAACATATAACCCAAAATATTTTGTCATATTTAAGTAGAATAAAAACAGCACTTCAGGATGCTCCTGGTAAAGTTGAAAAATATTGGTATCTCCAAGTTGAAGCATGCATTGATGCTCTGGAGGCTTGCTAGGCTTACCATCGAAGATACCAGAATGATCGAGGCATTAGTCACGTATGTTTGTGCCACTCACTTTGATAGCGGGGCTATTTTGAAAGGATTCGGCGTTACTCTGCACTATGCTAGGGATATCTTGGACTCGGCGCAAAATTTAGTTAGCCAAGAGAATTGATCGCAAATACTTTTGTGAATTTTGATTATTGAGAACATTTAAAAACAAGATTTTTCAAGATAATTTTCTAGAAATGTGTGAACTATGGAGAGATAATGATAAAATTTCATGAGGTGAAATTCTACAAAACATGAAATGCAAGGCCATTTTTAAGGCCCAGTGTGAAGCTTGCTCTCTGCTGTGAGATGCTGATTCTGTCCTAGTAACGAGCTAGCCCAAACCCCTATTGTATGGATACTGGTGCATGAAACAGTGGGAGATGTTGCTTCTAGCGTTTGAGATTGGAAAGAAGAGGTGAAACTTTTGTATGAGACAAAGAAATATGCATAAAATGTAAAAACAATAATTGTAACCATATGAATGTTGTAGACCATGTCAAATTGCAAACTGATATTTAACAATGCTTCAGAAAAATAGGTTTAAGTAAAAACAGTTTAAAAGGATAAAATTGAAAATGGAAGTATGGTCTGAAATATATGAATAACTTGTGCCATGATATGATTATTTTTGATAGAAACTGGAAAACTGATTAATGGAGCTTAAACGTAATATCATAATTGATAGGATTGAAGTAAATTGAATATATCATAAAGAAAGTAAAATGTGAGAAAATTACAATGACCCTGGATTACATGACCAGTGCTCTACCAACTGAGCTATCCGAGCTCCCGTCGAAGCAAAGTAACAATCTCACATATAGCCCCTCTCTTTCCATCAAGCGTTTGGGGTACATCCATACCAATTCCATGCATACGCTATATAATGGCCTACCAATGAGACAGGTCTTCCCTCTAAAGTCGGGCAAATCCATGCCAACGAATTGCTATAGAGGACAATTTGAATTTGAATTCGTAATTAAATATCATTATTGATAGGATTGAAGTAAATTGAATATATCATAAAGAAAGTAAATGTGAGAAAATTACAATGCCCCGACCGGGATTCGAACCCGGGACCCTGGATTACATGACCAGTGCTCTACCAACTGAGCTATCCGGGCTCCCGTCGAAGTAAAGTAACAATCTCACATATAGCCCCTCTCTTTCCATCGAGCGTAGGGGATACATCCATACCAATTCCATGCGTACGCTATATAATGGCCTACCATTGAGACAGGTCTTCCCTCTAATGTCGGGCAAATCCATGCCAACGTGCTTTTGTTATCCCCCTCCACGTACTGGATTATTAATAACTTTTTATCAACACCTGTATGTTTTGTTTCTATTGTGTTTTTTTTTCTTTCTTTTATAATCTTAAATGTAAATTGTGATTTGTATTCTGTATATTTTGTATGTCTTTTTTCTAGTACTGGAAAATAAATGAAATGAAATGAAAAAAAATGAAATGAAGTTTCTTCTAGGTGAATCTCATGAAATCATCAAAATCATTTTGCTTTATCTTAATAATTTATGCTAATTTATGCATAAAACACAACCATATTCTATGATATACTCACAAAAAATGTGCAAAGGCTTCATATTCTATTCCATATGGTTAGATCGATCAGTTAGATTACAATAACATTAGTAATTGCAATGATATTTATGTTCATTGACTTTAATGGTAATTTATTATAATTAATTCATAATTATGCATAATGCACATTTCCAATGACATATCAAGAAATGACTATACAAGCACCTCAAATTTGTAACATATTGTTGAATAAGGTCATGTTATGGAATGACTATGTTAGGTTTGATGTTCTGAGTATATTCCTTTATTTTATTAAAATCTATGCATACTAACGCATAAAACGAAATTTCAATGGTATATCAATATTACGACTATACCAGCACTTCCAATTTGATGCCGACTGATATAGACAAGGGCAGATAAATTATTAGATAACGTTAAACTGCAATTTTCAGAGTATATATTTCTTGATTTTAATAACACGATAAAAACTGTCGAAAAATAAACTCAAGGGCAATTTCAAAGGCGTATAGAAATCAGGTTCGGATTATGTAATACACCATTGTAATGTTCGCACATTTTTAAAGGTAATTAAATATCATAATTGATAGGATTGAAGTAAATTAAATATAACATAAAGAAAGCAAATGTGAGAAAATTACAATGCCCCGACCGGGATGATAGACAGGGCTATTGAAATTGTCTTGAGTTTATTTTTCGAAAATAGTTTTTATCGTGTTTAATGCAAATATATTCGTATTGAAGAGCTGAAGCTCTTAAATACGTACAATATGAATGGCAGTAACACATGTACTTTCATAATTTGCATAAATTTGGGAAATTTTGGATAAGATGCGAGTTATTTTGATGGGTCCTGTGGGAAAATATAAATTTTTAGGCACAGCAACTATATTCGAAAAGTTTGGTACATTTTCAAGCACTTTGCTTTTTACCTTGTCTAGATACATATGGCATAATATAGCGTAAGTTTGCATGAAGGTGAGATTTAATTCGATGGGTCGATCCTGTGGGGAAAATATAAAAAGCTATTGTTACAACAAAAACATACAGAAAGTTTGGAACATTTTTAAGCCATTGATATTATACCTTGTCGATGGACTTACTGATTTAATGCATGTAAATTGCATAAATTTGCCTAATTTTGCATGAAGACGTGGTTTGATTGGATGGGTCCTGTGGGAAAAAAAACGAAGCTATTGTCCTAACTAGTACATCTGCAAAGTTTGTGCTTTTGTACACTATGAACACAATGACAAAGAGAGCGGACAAAATATACAGCTCCTCATTGTAGAACAGGTGAATATGCATGTGACACCTGTTCTACATATTTTTACATAATAGCAATGAAGGGATGTTCTTTTGTCTACCAGAGCAATTGTGGAAGGTACAATGGGGAGCTGTATATTTTGTCCGCTCTCTTTTGTCATCGTCATTGCTCAAAGCCTGGAATGGGTCCTGTGGGGAAAAATGAAGCTATTGTCCTAACGAGTACATCTGCAAAGTTTGGTGCTTTTGTAAACGCTGTCCCCCAAACTGACTATTGGAGTCGTAGTGTGTAAAGTTCAGTGGGGCGGAGCAGCTGTGGTCCTTCCACAGAGATCCTATAATAGAGAATCTCTATGCTGTCAGTGCCTTATGCTGTGGTCCAATAGCGCCATCTCATGAAATTAGACATTGAGAGTACACCCCACTATATCATTGTGATCCTTATCGATCGCGCTCAAAATATAGTTCCAAAGCATTGTTCATTATTTCCTTATTTTGCATAACAACCATATTAGTTTCCTGACAGTGGTATTTAATGAAGCATTTTATGATCTGCCTTAATCAACAGTGCCATAACTTTTGATTTGCCCTCGTTGGGTAAGAGAATGAATATCTTGTTTCTTTGGCGGTGATTCGAAGCACAAACGTTGAGAAAATTTGGGATAGGGTAAAATATGGACGGGACGAAACAATTACCACACCGCATAATGCAGGGGCAGATCTGATATTTTTTAAATGAAAGAAATAGGGGTGGGGCAGGAGGGACAATTATAAGAAAACAAAATATCTGATGAGCACCTAAACAAAAAATATAACAATAAATATTAAGGTTATGTTATTACTATTTTGAAATTAAGAATGGGGCACAAAAAATTAGGGGGCTTAAGAATTAGGGGGCACATTTTTGCTAGCTCGTGTATATAAAGTATGCCTATATATGCCAGATCGGGATTTAAAACATGTAAAAGCGGTGTGGGCCGATTTTTTGCCCTCCTGAAATCCACTAGCACATCGAATCACTTTTGATTTTTTGAAATTCATTTAAAAGTCTATAAGCGGTTTGGGGACTATATAAGTGAAAATGAAAACAACGATAAAAAATAATATTGAAATGATCATCGTTGAAATGTTCGGGACAAGATTCCATCCTAAATTCAAACTGAGTTTTCCCTCTATATAGTTACAGTACATAGTTACTGTATCACAGATATTAATGGAATTGGTCTACTCAGCTGTCAACATGTATTTATTTTAAAAAGGGGAAAAGGAAAATAAAAGGAAAAACGACAGAAACATTTCAGCGAATGTTTGAAGGATCAATCCAATGAAGAATTTGTGAGTACTGTTCTAAAAGTTGCAGTATTGAACAAACACATGAAACATTGCCATTACGAGTAACTTATGTCATTCACTTCATTAAAAAATATCCATCTTCATTGTTGTCGATGAAAGAATACTATTTCACGGGGGGGGGGGGGGAATTTCATTTTTGCCCAGGACGCCAAATCCCTACACAGGCCCCCCCCCCCCCCGTTGGCGAGCAGAGGTCCGCTTAAAAAAAAAAGATAAATAAAAAAAATGCGAGGGGAGAGATGATGGAAAGGGAAAATAACGTGATAAAATATCGGCCTTTCCGTCTATTTTAATACATTTGATTTTGATTTTGTCCTGTAACTTCCTAATCTGGCAAATCTATAATTAATCAATGAATGTTGTCTTTCACCATTCATTTTCGAATTTTGTACATTATGCCATGTTGGAATCGATTTTTTCAAAGCGTCATTCAAAGAAATATTCAAATTCGTTTGTACTTATCGCCCCCAAGCTGGCGAGCAGAAATCTGCTTGAACAACAACATAAAAGAATTATAAGGCGTAAAAACTATCCAAAGTGACTTCAGAATAGTGATTTTTAGGTTCATTTTTTAAAAACATTTTCATACCAACTGGCTTAGATAGGGGATGGGCGCACAGTGGGGTCACGTGAAAGGAGAGAGAAGAAGGAAAGTATAGAAATTAATGTGAGATAATAGGATTTCCAGTCGGGTTTCCAGTCAATTTGAACACTTTTTTTATGTGCTTTTGTCCTGCAACTTAATAATAAGGCCTAGTCAACATACGTCTTTGGCCATTCATTTTCGGAATTTATTTTTTTTCATTTTGCTATAGATTTTGTCAAAGACTGAAAGAGTTCAAAGAGTTATTTAAAATCGTCACCCGCTCGTTGTAAGGTCTTGTCTATGCGACGAATTTGAATGACAATTTCTTGAAATCGACTTGCCATGCAACGATGGATTTGATGATAAAATTTTGCCGCGGATTTCCAGGTCGGACGAATTCGAATGAAATCTGACGAAAATGGAATGGAGATATGTTGAAGTTGATTGACCGTTGAAACTGTTGAATGACATTTTTAATTATTAAACTATCTTTGACATTTGACATTTAGATGATTATTGATTCCTGTCAGCCTATATGACGAAATTGAAGTGCATTTTGATCTTGAGAAGTGTCAGACTGGACAGGAAATCGTGACAATACAAAGAGATAGATTGCTTAAAACACCATACAAAGATAACGTGCGAAGATAAGCAGTGGTATAGCATGAGAAGACTCAAATGAAATCTGTGGTAATGGAATATAAAAGTGAAATAGAAAAACCATACTCAGGCCCGTAACTAGGATTTTTGCGGGGGCGGGGGTTCAACATTGGAAATAGTGGACCTTTCTGAGGGAGCGAAGCGACCGAGTAGGGGTGTCGGGTCAGGGGGTGTACCCCTCCAAGAGTATGGGCATGAGCGTAGTCAGAATTATTTGACAGGGGGTAGGTCAAATGTGAAGCCCGAATATATACTACCACTGTGTATAGGATTCAAAATATTACTGGAAAAGAGAGAGGGGTACCGGTATTTAATGTGTCTGTTCACTTTAAACTGGAAAAATTTTCCCGCTCTCAAGTTGAATACTCCTGGCAGACCCGGTCTTGTCATCCAGGCCCTTAAATCATGGTTCTCTATATCTATACAGCCTGATCAACCGGAGTGCCATGAGAGTATTTCATAAAATATCGACTTCTTGGAAACTATAATCAGAAATAACAAGATGCCCCAATATAACACTTGGGGTATTTTGGAAACATTTGGGAGATGGTAAAGTGCGTTTTCCGTCGCTCGCTTTGCTCATTCACAAAATTCAGCGAGAATATTTCCATAGTTATTGTAATATGTCCATGAATATTCAATGTTATGACAATTTAGGGCACGTCTGCCTTATCGTCATGGCGCCCAGAAATTATGGTTACCTTACTTTCTATATTGAAATGAGCAACAACATTATTAAAGTGCATTTTTCTTCGCTCGCTCGCAAATCTTAGAAATGAGATAGTTTCAGGCAACGAGGTCCATGACTATTTCTATAGGATGTTATTGCAACATTCAGGCACGTCGTTGCCCTATCGCCATGGCACCCGAATACTTGTTAGGTCCACTTTCTATATTGAAATGCGCAATAGCAGAGTGAATTGCATTTCTCCTCGCTCGCTCGCTCGCAAACCTTATAAACGAGATGTTTCATGCAGCGCGCGAGGTCCATAAATATTCAGTGTTATAACATTGGATATTAGGGTTACCTTCCATAAAAGAACAACAGCAAAGTGCCCCCCCCCCTCCCGTTCGCTTCACTTCCTAAAAACTTTATTAATATGAATGATTCCTGCATATGGCAGCTAAATGACCGGAGACATAGCTATACATTTCACCTACTGGTAAAAGATGAAATAAAATTTTGCCATTTAAAAGTACATTTTTATTTTTCTCTCGCTCGCTTTGCTCGCTCGCAGTATTTGGAATCCCACACAGTGGTATTATATGTTCGGGCTTTACATTTGACCGACCCCCTGTCAAATAATTCTGACTACGCTCATGCCCATATACCCTTGTAGGGGCACATCCCCTGACCCGATACCCCTACTCGGTCGCTTCGCTCCCTCAGAAAGGTCCACTTTTTCCAATGTTGAACCCCCCCCCCCCCCCGCAAAAATCCTAGTTACGGGCCTGCTACATACGCCACTACTTTCATTGACAGTAAACTATTTTAAAACATCTAGTTCTCTTTTCTTGCTTGACTCAGGAGAATGCAGTCTCTTTGTCTGTATATTTGTTTGTTTTGTTTTGTTTGTTTATACGGTTTGTTTGCGCTTTTCAGATCGACAAGCGGGTGCACTGCCACTGATCAGCTCTGCGATTTGCTATACTATACGACTCGAGGAGAGAGCCGGCCTTGGAGTCGAAGTCGGAGCAGCTGTTGTATGGAGGGCTCTGTGGGTCGTGGGTCAATAGCGCCATCTCATGAAAGTAGTTCAGTGGTACACCCCAATATCATTGTGATCCTTATAAATCGCTCAAAATATAGTTCTAAAGCATTGCTCATTATTTCCTTCCTTTTGCAGAACGACCATATTAGTTTCCTTACAGCGGTATATTCAATGAAGCAAATTATGCCTAAAGTTCTTTGAATTAAGAGTACCAAACTTTTGATTTGCCCTCATTGGGTGAGCGAATGAATATCTTGTTTCTTTGGCGGTGATTCGGAGCGCAAACATTGAGAAAATTTGGGATAGGGTAAAACATGGACCGACGAAACAATTTACCACACCGCATAATGCAGGGGCAGATCCAATATTTGGGGTTTTTTAATGAAAGAAATGAGGGTGGGGCAGGAGGGACAATGAGAAGAAAAAGAAATCTGATGAGCACCTCCAAAAAAAAAAATAATAATAATAGGCCCTGACTATAAAATATTGAGGTTATATTACTACTATTTTGAAATTAGAAACGGGACAACAAAAATAAGGGGGCACATTTTTGCTTGCTCGTGTATATAAAGTATGCCTATATGCCAGATTATGGTTTAAAACATGCAACAAAAGTGGTGTGGGCCGCTTTTTGCATCGAGTAGCTCTAATTACAGTCAAGTTTTGATTTTTGAAATTCTAGGGTGCTTGAGGACCATTAGAGAAAAATGAAAATAATGATGATAATTTTATTGAAATGATTGGGTGCAAAAGTGGTGTGGGCCGCTTTTTGCATCGAGTAACTCTAATTACCGTCAAGTTTTGATTTTTGAAATTCTAGGGTGCTTGAGGACCATAAGAGAAAAATGAAAATAATGATGATAATTTTGTTGAAATGATTGGGTTGAGAGGGTCAGGACACGTTTCGGGGTTCTTGATTCCATCCTAAATTAAAAGTGAGTTTTCCCTCTATATCGATAGTTACACCCAGGTCGAAATTCCTATAGAGAACCATAGGTTGCTATATGGAAATAGTATATAGGAGACCCATAGAATTCTATTGGGTTTTTATGGGCCCGCTAATCTGTAGAATATTCTATGGGACCAAATTCCTAAATGTCTATAGGACCAATAAAATTAATTAATTATTATTATTATTATTATTATTATTATTATAATTCTGATAATAATTATATAAGAAGAAATGCTGGAAATGCTGTGGGTGTCTAATACAGGAACAATCACGTGACAATAATTAATCCTATCCTACTCCTACAGTAATCCTACTTTTATAAACCTACACCCTATATCATCCTATATCCTACCTAGCTATTAAGCAATTGTATTTTTTAATATAGGGACATACATGTAGTTGTACATTGTGTACATTAAAATAATGAATGTAAGTACAATTTCTATCACAGTTCAAAGCCTAATCTCAGCATGAACACTTAAAATTTAAATGTATTTTATCTACTTCCACTAGTTTGCAAATTTTAGATTATTGTCACTGATGAATATTCATGAGTGATTAGGACCTATAGAAAGCAATAGAAAACCAATAGAAACATCCAAAAACCAATAAGACCAATAGAAACATCCGAAAACCAATAGGACCAACAATAGAAATACTGTCCATAGACTAGAATGTATTGGTTTCATCACTGGATTGGTGTATGGGATCCAATAGGAATCCAAGATTCAGTAAAAGAGGGGGCACACAAATGAAGGTTTGTCAACTTTTGGAAAAGGTAGACCCGTATTTTTTTGGTCTCGCCAGCTCAGTGGGGAGGGGGGGGGGGGTATGGGGGTCCAGTTTCCCCCCATAATTCCCTGACAAGCAAAAAAAAAAATGTCTTCATTCTAAAGGGGGGGGAGGGCACAATCGAGAAAATGGCGGGTCGTCTATGGTCAAAATGCATACTTTTCTTCCAAGGGGGGGGGGGGGGGGGTACGGGCCGGAAGTGCACCCCCACCCCCTGAATCCGCCAATGCATAGGACCAACGGGATAGTTGCATGCTGGGACCCTTGAATTATTGAATAGGCTTTACTGGATTTTCGGTGGGTTTTTATGGTTGCACAGTTGAACAGCTGTGCTTCATAATTATGAAAGTTCTATGGGTTCCTATAGGAAACCAATAGAAACCAGCAAAACCATCAGAAACCATTAAGAATTTTCTATTGGTTTTTTATGGGTCTCTATAGGATTTTCGACCTGCATACGGTACAAACATGGGGCTTTTAAAAGCCTCACAGTGTAAGAAATCATGGGGGTATATAGGGCCTTTGCTCACGCTGGGCCATTGCTATGGAATCTATTACCTATTGAGTTACGATCTATCTTTTCAAAACACAGTTGAAACGTTATTTATTTGTTCAATATTATAGTAATTAATACGGTGAATTCGGATTGTTTCAGCGCCTTGAGCAACTTATTTTCAAGATGGATTTGGCGCTCTATAAGTCACATTTATTATTATTATTATTTAATATTTTACGATGTAACCTTGCTAGTCATAGGGACCGCTATTCATAACGCGTGACTAAATGAATAGCGGGTTTTCATGAATAGCGGTCCTTCTAAATAGCGAGCGAACCATAGATAAAATAAGGCGCTATTCACAATGACCTCCATTCTTAAGCCTTGAGGACAACGCGGAATAGCGGTCCTTATGAATAGCGAGTATCACAAATATTAATGGGAATTGGTCTACTAATTAGCTTTCAACATGAATTGAAAAAAGGGGGAAAATAAGAAAATAAAGGGAAACACGAGAGAAACATTTCAGTGAATGTTTGAAGGATCACTCAGATGAAGAAGTTGTGAGTTCTAAAACTTGCACTATTGATCATACACAATATTTCTATTAAGAGCAACCTATGTCATTCACTTCATTAAAAAAATATCCATCTTCTTTGTTGTTAATGAAAGAATACTATTTCACGGGAGGAAGGGGTGTAAAAGTACTACCCCTGATAGCAGAAAGTGGTAAAAAATACGTGATATTTACGTCGTGGTTTTCGTCTTTTTTACGTCCTGTAATTACGTCAATAAGACGACAACTTGCACCAACGCAAGACGTCAAGCATGTCAAGAGGACGTCTTATTTTGACGTCATCTGTGCACTTTAAAAACTGAAGTGCTGTATATAGCACTTTTTGAGGGCATGCATAGGGACTGCACTCAGAGTGCTATATTGAATGCACACAGCGTGCTATTTCAGCACTTTCACGGGAGCTGGACCGGCTCCTTAAACTGCTAAACATTCATTAAAAAAAATGATTTGGGCGAGCTTCGAACCAGGGTCCGCTGATAGAGAATTGCTGGCATTACCGCTAGACTAACTCACATTGTACGATTTAGAGCAGATCATATTGTTACATAGTGAATTTATGACACCACATAGTTCATGTTATCTACTTGACTCCCATGACTAAACTGGATTGCAAGAAGTATTCGTTAGTCCATCGGTAACATCAGCGCCTCTCAATCAGCGGAACCTGGTTCGAGGCTCGCCACGGTCACATTTTTTTTGCTGGTAAATTAGCACACTACAAGTATAAACAGCATTTCAGGTGCAATCACTATACAAGCCCCTAAAAGTAGCACTTTAGTTTTTACAGTGTACAAGACGTAGAGATGACGTCAAAATAAGACGTCCTCTTGACGTCTTGCGTTGGTGCAAGTTGTCGTCTTATTGACGTAATTACAGGACGTAAAAAAGACGGAAACCGCAACGTAAATATCACGTCATTTTTAACACTTTCTGCTATTAGGGAAGAGGAATGAAGACGTAGAGATGACGTCAAAATAAGACGTCCTCTTGACGTCTTGCGTTGGTGCAAGTTGTCGTCTTATTGACGTAATTATACAGGACGTAAAAAAGACGAAAACCACGACGTAAATATCACGTCATTTTTTAACACTTTCTGCTATCAGGGACGTTATATCTGTACACAGGCGCGCCGGAAGGGTTCCAGCTTCGGGGGGGGGGGGGGGGGGCGCAAACACTCCTGGGGCCATCACAACTGGATAAGGGGGCCTACCTCCTATTATAAACGAATACTACCTGCATCTATACAAATCCCTACCCCCCCACCCCCCACCACCACGAACGCAAAAGCATAATTATTTCCACCATTTTAATAGATATTTCTTGGCATTTCCAAGTTGTTTTTTATTTAATTACAATTACAAAAATAAATAAATCCAATCGTTGAAGCACCATTATCATCCATTGTTTTGCATCATCCAGAGGCGGCGGAACGTCAGGCTCGGACAATGAAAGTGGAGGGGCACCTTTTGTTTGGCCGACAAAAGATGCCCCTCCACTTTCATTGTCCGAGCCCAACGTTCCGCCACCTCTGGCATCATCCCTTCAGTAACCGGACCATTAGGGTGACGTAAGAGGGTAGAGACTGAACATTGCTGTGGGAGGGTTCTGGGTTCAAGGGGGTATCCAGGGGCTTAGAAAATATTGATTGGAACATAATTATGTAGTATTCCAGAGATAAGACAGCACATTTAGGCTTACTCAAAAGAAAGTTACAATACTCAATGACACAATCTGGTGTTATTAATTAAGGCTGTAATGCCCCCAAAATGGTTTTTCTCCCACATCCAGAGCATCTGGGGCAGCAAAGCTTGGTTTAGGGGCACTTTAGTGTTTTTTTCATCGTGCACCCCCTCCCGATGGAAATGTATGTCAGTTATTATATTTTTGTAATGTACACCCATATCTCTTCCTTCTGACGAAATCTGGTCCATGGCCTTAAGAAAATTTTGCCCCAATTTTTAGGGGCCGTTCAGTTTTTGTGTTTTGGTACTTCTGACAAAGTTTGGCACATACCTGTACATGTACTTGTTAGATCGGTTGAAATCGACCCGACTCGGGGGCCTTTTGGCCAATTATACCAGTTGGCTTAGTTCGTTCGGGCTGACAAGCTTTTTGTGAATGACATGAGTGGTCAAGGATTCAAATCCACAGAACTCCTATAGACGTCTTTACGAGTTCTATGGTCAAATTTCATATGAAAAATGCCGGAGGAAAATGGGGGTGACTATTTACCGACTACATGTATTTTGTTTTGGGACAGGCTCGCGCTCCCAACTTTAATTGGGAGAAAATTCATAGTCGCATTGGACAGGAAATTTATATGTATTATGGAATTATTGGGTTAATATATAAAAAAACTGACATTTTTTTTTGGAAAAATCATGACATCAACAGGCTATAAAAAAATAATAGTAAGTAAAAAATGAACTAATTTTAATCTAAAAATTTTACTAAAATGTGATTTTACACTTTTTTTTTGAACTCCTTGGTAAACCGCATGGGAAAATTCTAGCAAGGAATCGGTCAAAGGTGACATATTTCCCTGGCGATAATCGACGCCATAGGCCTACATCATCCGCGTCAATTACACCATGTACACAGAGGACCGAGTGGAGAATATGTTGAACAAGTTTAACATGGCGAAGACAACAGTCACCAACATTTAATGATAGGTAAGATACAGATTAATAATTGAATGGCATTAGTGTAGTCTACTTTAATTTAAATTTCTCAACGACAACGGACAGTGCCGCATCCCCAACCATGCCAACCCAGAGGCAGAGAGGCTGCGGCTATAGGCTACTGCGACCGGGTATCGCTCGGCCCCGCGGCGCGGCGCGGCCAACAAGCAACATTTATCATTTTATCAAATTTATGGACCACTCTCTGCTCAGCGCCTCAGTCGAGTATCACTCTCAGTCTCAGATATAAAAAGGGCCTAATTTCCCAGCTCCTGTATAAAATACGTGTTCGGGCTGCGATCAGCAGTCCTTGAAGTTTGAGTTTGAAAGTGTAACTTGGATGCCTCTTAAGTCTTAACAAAAAGTTAGTCATGTTAAAAGTTAGTCTTAATAACTGTTAAAGTCTTACTCTTATATTTATAAATCCAAGCTCGTAATCGTATGTCAAAATTATACCATGAAATATGACATAACTTCATTTGAGGTAGACCAAAAGCTTCAGTCTCTCTGTATCGTCGATTGTTCCGCTGAGACTTCGTCTGGCTCCACTAGACCTCCGTACATAGAGACTGAATGATCACATATTGCGTAGTGTGTGGACGATCATATCCGGAACCGGAAGTAGTTCTCTGTGTGTTTGTGTGTGTAGCATGTATTCAGTGGCGCAGTATACGTAACGGCAACGCGACCTAAGGCTCAGGTCGGCTGATCGTCCACCTTGTTGGTGATACACGGTCGTACCGTCTGTCTATGGGGAAGGTTGAGAAATGTCAGAAATATTAAAGATTTCCCCATAACAGACGGTTATTTCTGTCTACATTTGAGGATGCTTTAGGCATGTAGTAGACCGAAATTTTCTGTCTCTCGTTCAGTTAGCCTCTTATTTGGATAGGGTCGGCCCTTCACTTAGACTAGACTCAGAGTCTAGAGACAGAAACGCTCCATTCACTCGCCTGTGCAAACTCACTGTCATCCGCTTGACAGTAGGCATCACTCATAGGTACACGCCATTGCCGACTGTGTAGTAACGCAGCCAACACACATCCCATACCTAAACTGCATCACTGTGCATTTTTGGCTATATTTAATTGAAACTCATATATTGCAGTTTACTTAAATGCAAATACTTATGTTGAATAATAGATGATTAAAACTTACCAGGTTGTTTTGTGACCTTTGAAGAGGGTTTCCTGAAATTTTGGGTCCTTTTTGTCGATAACTGCTATCGAGACTGTCCCGTCAGCATCCAGTTTGTATTTTTCACGATTATGATGAAGGGAGCCCTCAGCGCTCGTAGTAGTACCGGCGCGATCGGTTCGTCGATCTCCTACGAAGACCTGGAAGGGCCAAACTGACGACGTAAAAAAATAAAAAATATTACGTACGTACGTAATAATTAATACCTACGTACGTAATATTTTTTATTTTTTTACGTCGTCAGTTTGGCCCTTTCAGGTCTTCGTAGAATAGCTTGTGTGCGTAACATTCTGCGTACGTATCTACGGTGCGTAACCATGTAGAGCGGCCTCACTAGTGCGCAACATATTGAGAGCAGTCGTCATCCATATGGAGGTGTGGGTAACAAGTACCAAAAAGAGGGCTGTAAATGTAAGTTTTTATAACTTTCTACATTTTGTATCTTAACGAAGTTAAAATCTAAAGAATGATACTTAAGTATCAGTTTGCCCACAAAAATCTCCATTTGAAACAAAATTACATCTGTATCCCCAATACCCAGTATACACACATGTATATGATCCTAATGGTCAATATGACCATTGCTTGCTGATGTGGTAGGCATGTCGTTTTTCTAAATCATATTATTCACATTTTAACAATATTTGTGTAAATTAAATAGATTAGGCCTAGGCTCTATACTTAAATGAACATGTTCAACTTACCAATTTTATTGTTTTATTCCTTTTAGTTTTAATGCTCCTTTTTCAGGTAATTCAGGGTCCAAGTTGTTCTCGGTTTGAAAATCTTCCGCTGCATTCAAACTGTATAGTGTGTAAGTCAATGTGTATTCGGTTTGCACAGGCGAGTGAATGGAGCGTTTCTGTCTCTAAGTGAAGAGCTACCGAACGAGAGACAGAATTTTCGGTCTAGCATGTTAGGTACTTACAATACTTTCCGAATAACTGTCGTCTTTCTTTTCGATGAGGATGAAATAAAAAAGGCCTATTAGGGCCTAATTGCCCGGCTCCTGTATGGTGGTGTGACCTTATTTCGCGTGTCTACTTCGCGCACCAACACTTAATACGCTTCAACAGTGGAACGGTACGCGATGTTTATGTGGGACTGAGACACCGTAATCTTCGAACAAGATCAATCATCTAAATGCCAAAAATGCGTCAAAAACGTAAGTATGCTACAAAATATTGAATTTTATGAATTAAAATTTTTATTTTTTTACTGAAGATGACATTATTAGACGGAATAACTTCCAAAAAATACTATAAAATTGCAAATTTTTACACAAAAACAGGGCTGGGTTTCGTCCGCGACTTATTCCGTGTATTTCAACGAGTCTTGCCGTTTCCGTAGCGCGCTAGCTAAGCAAAGTTTTCCCGCCCCCCCCCTTCCCACCAGCATCATCCATTCAGTTCTTTCAGCAATGAACAATATTACTAGTACTAGTACTGATTACACAGTAACCAATATATATTTTTAAAAAAACAACATGATATTGGGCAATCATATTCTTTAAATGCAAACTTCATTTCAAAATAATCGGCATTATCTATTTCAAGGTATCATCGTATTTGTCCGGTTATGTTGACAAATATGAGGTGCCTTTCAAATGTTTTGACACAAGATACCGACCACAAGAGGGCAGCAAATATGCTGCACGAAGTAAGGTCACACATTGAGAGAGACATCGAGTTCGGTAAGCCTTGCGAATTTATCAAAATTTTATTGAATTGTGATGTGTAGTCAACTTTCTAAATCTTAAAATATGATTAAATATGAAATTCTTGTTCTTTTGAGGTATAGAACATGCTATTTAGTCATCTAATTGTCTTGGAATCTCCGAGAAAATGAAAATGTGCGTGAAATATGGTCACCCCATCATACTAAAAATTTTCGGAGGCCGATGTATAGTTTGCAATACGCATGCGCGTCAGTATGTTTTTTACATACATTCGAATTCTCGCTTGCGAGAGACGAGAGGGAGGATTACAATTGAGTGAAAAAAGTGACACTTGATTGATTCTATACATTTCTGAGGAAGAGCTGATCTGCGGAAGGTCTGTTTAGGTAAGTGGCATCACATGATACTTTGATTTAAAAAATGGTCCCTACGATACAACTATATATTGTCATTTGCCCATGTAAATTGTGAGACACACGGAATAGTAGTGGTTTCACTCAGGACGCTGCCACGAAGTGGCAGCGTCCCGGGGCTAAGCCAGGACTAAGCCAGGACTAGCTTCGTGAGTGTAAAAAAAATTGGCTAGCCTATAGTATAGATCTACGCCTTTTACTACTAGTTTTACATCACAAAGCCAGGCGTTTTTCCCCAGCAATGTAATTGCGCACGGGTTAGCAGGACATGGAAAATGCCCTGAAATAACACTTTCCTGATAGGCAGTGGCAATTTTCTGGCTATTCTTACAACATGTGCATACGCTCCATTTTCGTACTCTGCGCACACTTCACTGGCCGGCTGTTAATGTTGGCACGCACCCACCCCCCATGCATACAACCCCCCACAGGAAAGAGTTCCTTTTGCGACAGCCACCTACAATTTTTGATGGGGGTTGAGTAAAAATCTCTCGGTCTCCTCAGCCTTTTCCATATTATATCTGTAATTCTGTAGAGAGAAAACATCGGTTAGTAACAAATGAAAAAAACGACAAATGACAAAGCTGGGAATCGAACCTGGGTCCTCAATATTGCCAGTCCTCTGACTTAACGATGTACCTGTGAGAACGAGTTGACATCGAAGTTGTTCAAAACATTATCATATAAATACCCTATTCTTATGACGGCGCAGAGTACGAAAATGGAGTGTGTGCGTGTGTCGTAAGAATAGCCGGAAAATTATTCTTACGACTCGTAAGAATAGCCACTACGTTCCTGATAATCCTGCAACCAACAGGTCCTTCACCACAGCGTTTCCTCCTAGGGAAACTTTTGAAATTAGTATGTGTTTTTGATCGTACGTATTTTTACAAAAAAATACAAAAAAAAAAGCATAAGAAATTTCCGAGAACTCACCAGTGTTTGTGTATCCATGCCTCCTCTTTTCATGCAGATGTAAAATGGCAGCTGCGTGCGACGGCACGCGATGCAACCATAATTGAAACTATACGTTACCGACAGCGCGCGCCGTTGCACGCACCCGCCATTTTACATCTGCAATTAAATTGCTGGGGTAAAACGCTTGGCTTCGTCATGTAAAAGGCGTATAGCCAATTTTTTTTTTTTTTTTACACTCACAAAGCTAGTCCTGGCTACGGCACTAGCAGCTCCAATGCTTTTTTACGTACATGTACATGTACGATCTTGCTCACAAGAAACAAGATTCAACTTTCAAGAAGAGAGGATTATTTATAAATAAAGTTAGAGGGTTCTATAATTGAGTGAAAAATAGTGACAAACTGACATTTGTCTTTGATCGACTGTATACATTTGTGAGGAAGAGCTGATTTGCGAAAGGTCTAGGTAAGTGGCATCGTATATGATACTTTAATTAAAAAAAAAAAAATAGGTAGGCCTAGGCTAGGCTAGACAGAAAAATCTGTGTGGAGGAGTTTTATAACATTTTCTGACGTTAGAGGTTCTCCTCCAAGACAGACGGAAGCATACCATAGTCGCCATAGTCAAGTGGGTATCGTGTGATCTTAATCACTGTAAGAAAGTTATGAATTTTTGAAGTTGTTACCAGTGAAACACAAACTGGCAACTCCGTGATGTAGCTTGCGAGCTCCTCTCCCATTTGCTTGGTACAGAAACTTTGATGAATTTTCATTACTTAGTTTTTAATGAAGGAAAAGATTTGTCTCATACAGCTAGTTTTGTATAAAAATATATGAGCAGTGATTTTATCTAAGATAGGTACATGACTGAATGTTTCCTTTAGAGAAAATGGAAATTAGTGATTTTGTTGGGTACAGGGCAAACAGGAGAGGGGCTCGCAAGATACGTCACAGAGTTGCCAATTTGAGTTTGATTGATAACAACTTCAAAAATCCATACATGTAACTTTCTTATTCTTATCGTATTTTGCTTACCTTCACTGATCAATCTGGGGAGCATTTCATCAAGTGTTTTGTCAGTGATTTTTACTGACAAATTTGCTCTCGGCCAATCAGACGCAAGGATTTCAGTAGCTTATTAACAGTTGTCAGTAAAAATCACTGACAAAAAGTTTGATGAAACAGTCCCCTGTTTCTTTCACTTTTATGCTTCTTCTAAACCAACTTTTAATCAGGGTGGACATCCCCTTTAAAAGAATGTCACATACCCCCTACATTTCTGATTGTTCATTGATGACTTGTGTCTTCTTCTTCTTCTGCTGAAGTCCTTCAGTTGTGGAAAACTTGATCCTGAGGACTCGCTGACCTCTGGACGTTATCAAGGAATCTTGGCTCTCTCTCCAGGATTTAAGAAACACAGAAACTCCCCAACTCCCCAACTCGGACTGAATACACTTATTTATAGTGGGTGAACTCTTTTACATAAAGAAGAGTTTTGTATGAGTTAGTTGACTCAGAAGTGATAAGAACTCACCATACCAAGGACTTGAGGATTCAGGGGCCGATACTGCTATCAAGATGGGAGAGGAGAAAGGGAGAGATGAGGGCAACGAGGTCGGACCGGGTCAGATGTATCAACATTACATCATCATGGAGGACCTCCTAGATAAACTCAAGGTAAGATTTGCTCTAAGATGATTTCTCAAGTTTCGCACTATAGAGCAATTGTGCATCAAAGCAGCACGATTAAAAAAATTGATTTAGTTAAAGGTCAAGACCATTTTTAAGTGCATCACATTGAGCAGAATACAATTTCAATTACCTTCATTGGCTTAAATGCGAGAAATTCAGGAAAATATTTTCTTGCACTTTGCACAACAAAATATGTCAAACTCTAAATACTTCTGTTACTCACTGTTCTTATAATGTCGGCTTTAGTGACTGTGAATGGCGTTGATGCATGTTTCATCAAGCGTTTTGTCAGTGATTCTTACTGACAAATTTGCTCTCAGCCAATCAGATGCAAGGATTTCAGCAGCTTATAACAGTTGTCGGTAAAAATCACTGACAAAACGCTTGATGAAACGCTCCCCTGTGTTTTGATGCCTCCACCTACCAAATGTCTTACCGTAATTCTTATGTGATAAAAGTAATGAAAAAATTCTGAGTAACTGCAATCAACTTTCCAGTAAACTATAATTACCATTTCCTTTCTTATTTCTTACCCATGTCAAATCTGCATATTATACATGTTTTAATTGAGTGAATTAAATTGAATTACAAAAAACAATCAAATTCCAGATTCTCGCTTAATAATTTCTTTCTATCTAGCTCCTGAATTATGAGGAAGAGTTCCTGAAAGAACTGGGCTTCAAGCCTCTTTCGAGGCACTACTTTGCTATTGCCACCAATCCTGGGGAGCAGTTCTACATGTTCACATCACTTTCAGCCTGGCTGATAAGTCTAAGTGGGAAGCAGTTCGACAGGCCACAAGAGGTATACCTAGAGTATTATTCTCTTCTATGATTTTATATTTCTTTTTATCTTTTCTTTGCATTTGATTTCTGTGAAATAGTTTTTACTATTTGTTTTGGTGTTTTCAAGTTAGTCATGTATAAAATTGGATCAACATTAATTGCATTATTTTATATTTCACAGATTATTAGTAGCACAGTTATCTGAAAAAGAAAAATTATCATATTAAATGTAAAAGTTTTGAATGCACATGATGCTACCTGTTTAACCTAAATTTTTTAAATGATATTGATGCTTGCTTAAAATGGAAAAATATTCAGATTTATAATAGTGAAAGTAATCTATGTTTGTCAGCTAAGTGAATGAAAAGCAAACAAGAGTCAACAGAATTCTGGAAACAGTAATGGCAATTAATATCTAAAACAATGAGAATGAGAAAATGAATAAATTCTATTTTCTTAATTAGAATATGTGATTGAATACCATAGTGACCATATGAAATAAAATCAAAGTCTTTGATTATTCTGTGTTTTTCATTGTTAGTATGATGACCCGAATGCCACTATAGCAAATATCCTGGCTGAAGTTCGCCAACTGGGGGCAGCCACAGACTTCCCTCCTAATAAACTCAAGACTGGTCACGGTGAATACTGCATCTACGTCTTAGACAAACTCGCCGATGAGGCCCTCAAAAAGTCTGCCTTCAAATGGGCAAAGTAAGTTGAGAAAATGTTGGAAAGTCTGTAAAACCAGAATAGTTTTTAGAAGTTTTGGAGTAATAATAATAATAACAACAACAACAACAACAACAACAACAATAGTGGGTTCGTGTAAAACGTACATGTATGTCAGACTTGAAACTCCTGGTGATCCACAATAATGAGGGAAGTAAATTCAAGTTCATGAATAAGAATACACATTTTCAGTGGGAACTCAGTATAAAGAGCTCTGATTTATAACAAGATTCCTGATATAACGAGGTAATTTTGCTGGTCCCAGCTCTTTATGTTCCTTTGTTTTCTTACCCTGATATAAGGAGGTTCTTGATATAACAAGATAATTTTCATGGTTCCAAGGCCCTCGTTATATTGAGTTCCATCGAATGCAAAGATTTATGGGTGATGATTTGAAATGGACTTGTTGTCTTTATGATAAAAAGCAACAATAATCAGAATTTCCCATTCATGAGCTCTTCCAAACCTCTTTATCTTTCTCTCTCTCTTCACCTCCCTGTCTCTCTTTCTATAATGCTCTCTTTATATGTTTCTCTTTATTCATCATGCATCCACTCTTTCAGACCACTCTATCCAGAAGAGGAGACCGAGGAGGAGTCGACAGTAGATGACGATGTTGAACTCAAACTGGATAAAGTAGACGATGAAATAGCTGTAAGTATACCCATTGAAAAAGTATGGGTAACAGAGTCTACATAATCCCCAAAACAGTTTACAGTTAAGCAGTTTGTAAAGCAATAGGTCATTTTTATGCCTCCGCCCACCGAAGGTGGGTGCCGGAGGCATTATGTTTTCGGGTTGTCCGTCCGTCCGTGCGTCCGTCCGTGCGTCCGTCCGTGCGTCCGTCCGTGTGTCCGTCCGTGTGTCCGTCCGTCCCACTTCTCGTTACCGCGATATCTGAAGAATCATTTGAGGTAGGAACCTCAAACTTGGTACTAGTATGTAACCCCATACGAAGATGAACTGATTAGATTTTGGGGTAAGTAGGTCAAAGGTCAGAGGTCACAGAGGTCAATTTACATGAAATTACATAAGAATTCTTGGTTTTTAGCACCGTTACCACGATATCTCAAGAACTATCTGAGGTGAGAACTTCAAACTTGGTACCAGTATGTATCCCCATAGAAAGATGAACTGATTAGATTTTGGGGTAAGTAGGTCAAAGGTCAGAGGTCACAGAGGTCAATTTACATGAAATTACATGGAATTACTGGTTTTTAGCACCGTTACCGCGATATCTCAAGAACTATCTGAGGTGAGAACTTCAAACTTGGTACCAGTATGTATCCCCATACGAAGATGAACTGATTAGATTTTGGGGTAAGTAGGTCAAAGGTCAGAGGTCACAGAGGTCAATTTACATGAAATTACATAAGAATTCTTGGTTTTTAGCACCGTTACCACGATATCTCAAGAACTATCTGAGGTGAGAACTTCAAACTTGGTACCAGTATGTATCCCCATAGAAAGATGAACTGATTAGATTTTGGGGTAAGTAGGTCAAAGTTCAAAGGTCACAGAGGTCAATTTACATGAAATTACATGGAATTAGTGGTTTTTACCACCGTTACCGCGATATCTCAAGAACTATCTGAGGTGAGAACTTCAAACTTGGTACCAGTATGCATACCCATATAAAGATGAACTGATTAGATTTTGGGGTAAGTAGTCACAGAGGTCAATTTACATAAAATTACATGAAATTACTGGTTTTTAGCCTTGTTATCAAATATTTCTAGTTTTATATGAAAATGAAATGAAATAAATTTTTCTGTCTCCTGTGCATTTTAAGTGAAAAGATTTGTCATTTTGTTGGACCAGTCCTTTTTAGAGTGTACATGTATGCCATACATTTCCAATCTGGTGATGGCGGAGGCATAAATTCCGACCGCGCGCGGTCGAATATTCATCTAGTTTGTTTTGCTTTCACATTTAAGTGCAGATTTCTTTGTCAAGTGCCAAGTGATAAACTATGACGGGTAAAAATACATTGTAAAGCACTTGGAGTGCAGTACATGGGAAAATCTGTAATTTTTATTTTTTTATCATTGCCATTTGTGATTGCATTTTTATCACTGGTGTTAGCTTTGTCATTATGATTATTATTATCTTTATTGCCATGACTATAATCATTACTATTACCTTTATCATCATACATGTATATGTAATTAATTTTATGATTATAAATAATATTGTAAATAATATTGTAAATAATTGTAAACAATATTATAATTACCACTTGTGTCGTGGTCTAGTGGATACGTCACCGGACTGTGGATCACATGGTTCGCGGTTCGAATCCCGCCGTGGCGCTAATGTCTTTTGGCAAGACATTCATCTACATTTGCCACTCTCCACCCAGGTGAAGTAAATGGGTACCCGGTAGGAAGAAATTCCTAGAATGCCTTAGCGCCTATCATGGCAGCTCGACTAAAGCCGGGGTAATAATGTGATACTTTGTATTAAGCGCAGTAGAGTATATTTGTATAGTAGCTGCGCTGTATAAATGGACATATTATTATTCTACCTTTGTTCTGTCCATCAGGAGGAGGAAGATATAGAAGAAGAGGAAAACTTTCTTGATCTTGAAGGGCTTAGGAATCTTCAAACAAATAAGGTTTGTACTTCCTCTGTAAGAGTTGATGTTTTTTTGTTTTTCAAATTTTGTTTTAGATCTAGTTTATTTGGAAAAAAGATCATCGCAGTCAATGGGAGAATGGAGATTTATTGAAATTCACCGAGAGAGAAATACACTCATGGTAAAGTGTAAAAGATGCAACAACAATATATCCTCAGATAATCTGGCTAGACTAAACCGTTGTTGGAAAAATCCTATCCATGGACTGCTGCTTGTATTCTGACTCTCCTCCATTTATGTTGATTTTGCAAAAAGTTATTTATCGAGACTGATGATATCAGGTAGCGGGAAAAGAAAAGAAAAAACGTGGAGCATAAGGAGTATTTAAGACTTTCACTTTATTTAATCATTTCCATATTCGGCCTACAGCACAGACAAAATAACAATTATTCCTCAGAATATTATCATGCATTAAATGATTTCTTTTTTTGGAATGACAGTATTGCTAAGTAGCTAGCTATATTAAAAAACAAAACGTGAAACATAATGAGTATTTAAGACTTTCACTTTATTTAATCATTTCCACATTCATCCTACAGCACAGAGAAAATAACAATTATTCCTCAGAGTATTATCATGCATTAAATGATTTCTTTTTGGGAATGACAGTATTGCTATCAATTGTCTTGGAACTTGGTCAAACTACACTAGATGCCCAGTTGATGCATTGGTAGTCTTATGTATAAGATTTGTTCTCAGAGTAGACTTAATTTTAGCAAAATGTGATAGATGCTTGTTTTTCAAATGTCTGCACTTTATTAACCATCTATTATTTCACAAAATATTGTGTGCAAAACTTGTAGAAAATTGATTACCATTTCTTAAGATACCAAACATTATTTCTTTACCCCTCTTTATGCATAAGAATTATTAAAAATTACATATGAGTTTCTTTTTTGTTTATTTTTTTGTTTCTTATTTGTTTACTATTGTTAATATTGAATTAAGGTAATATCGTCTTTAAAATCTGCAATATTCTCTGAAAATTTCTATGGTAGCGTATAATTATATTCATATATTTAGAATGCTTGATTTATGCTTAAATTTTGATATACGTTGACCACCATATATCTTTCCTGTGGTCGAGCAGTTAGCAACTGAAAGTGACAAGTCTATAGGTCACATGTATGAGCGCCCAATTGTGGCGGATACCGGCGCTATAGAAGAAGCCATCATCATCATCATCATGTGACATCGGCACTGAAAGAGTTAAAGCCCCGAGTCCTTTGAAGTTCGTGACAAATACGGTATATAATTGCTCTCCTAGAACTGGGATGAAATTAGTTGATCATTGTGAGACATAGGACCTATATTTGACCTTTGTTTAACCTTTGACCCTGGTGACAGGAGACAGCTGAGAGCTCAAGACCTGAGGAAATCATGGAATCATCCGTGGATGCCAACGAGTGGAGGTTAGAGGTCGAGAGGGTGACACCATCCCTGAAGGTAACGCTGCTTTTGAAATGAAACGACTGTCCCACAATGCATCATTAGGGTCATTCTCACGAGCGAAATAAGCCAGTTCGTAATAATTACATGGTACATATGAATTTAATTCGTCCCTGATTTTTAATGAAGTGACAGTAATGAGGAAAACAGCATATTTTTTTCATTTTTATTTTTTTGCATTTTTGAACGTCATTCACTCACATCTTGAACCTCACAAAGAGTCAGATCATAATAATGTCTATTTAACTACGGCCATAACGTCAACAAGAAAATACCTAGTGAAAGGATTTTTTGTTTCCACGAAGCCATACTAGACTGGAGTTTAAGTTAAACCGGATTTCAGCATGTAATTTTCCCAAACTATGGGTCAAAGGGCAGTTTTAGACTGGGTTTAAACCACACTTAGACCGCGGTTTAAGTTAAACCGGAGTTCAGAATACGGGCCTATAGGTTTTTAAATTACACCAAGAGACAGCTTCATGCAAAATTTGAACGAAATCCGTTGAGAAATGTGACCGCCAGAGCGCACACAAGAGTACACACAAGACATCTATCAAAATATGACCTTTGACCCTATAAAAGACAGAACACTGGGGGCAGCATCACCAAAATCTATAGGGTTCCAGATTTTACCAAGCGACACCTTTATACAAAATTTGAACAAAATCCGTTGAGAAATGTGACCGCTAGAGCGCACACAATCTATCCCCGAAAAAATATGGCCTTTTACCCTATAAAAGACGGAACACTGGGGGCAGCATCACCAGAAACTATAGGGGTCCAGATTTTACCAAGATACACGTCCACAGGAAGTCTGAAAGAAATTCGTCAAGAAATGTGACCGCTAGAGCGCACACAAGAATGTGACGCGGCGGCGGCGGCGGCGAAACGCTGCTGAATCCAAAGTATCCTCCGGCATACTGCCGGGGGATACAATTAATAAGTGGCTTATTCCGTGGAGTTTGTAAATGCTTAAAGTTTTGTGCGTTTTTGTTTTTCTAATGTGGACAGTAAAACCGTATAAAAACTTGCGAGCAGACATTTGCAAGTGATTTAGCAATTTGTCTATCTTCTAACGTTTTCCAATGTGACTTATTATCATTATTATTACTTCTAGCACTTCCTGAGTAGGTTGCGCGAAATTTTGATCTGTATGGATATTTAGCATTGTCGGTTTGCACAGTATCACATCGCACAGCAAGGTGGGAACAGAATGTGCGCAGGCACACTACAATCTCTAACTCTGCGGAGTTTGGAATTTTTCGTTGCGATGTTTACAAGTGAGAATAGCCCTATCGGCCCGAATTCACAAAGGAGGTTTGGTTTAAACCATGGTTTGCGTACGTGCGCACGGAATCCGATCCAATCATATATTTTCTTTGAGTGCGTGCATGGGTAATGTGCGCTTATTTACGCATATTCCAGTATGCTTATGGAGGTTTAAACCATGGTATAGGTTTAAACCTCCTAAGTGAGAATGGCCCTATTGACTACTGGAAAACCAGAAAACTTTAGTGAGTTGTTCAGATTTGCCAAACTCTCATGGTACAAATTGGTTGCATCATAGTATGTAGTTTTTGCCATCTGAAAAGGTATCTTGCTGTTAAAAGGGCTGCTTTTAACAATTTGCAAAATTTTCTGCTTTTACAGCAGGCTGTCCTGTATTGCCCTCATTAAATGCTGTATACGCCATAGATTTTCACGATTCGGACTAACCAGACTAAATTGCGTGAGTGGTTGAATTTTCGTATACGGTAGGCCCAAAAAAAAAAAATTGTTGTATTGGCGTAACCCGTCCGACCCTAAAAATGTCGCCGACCCTAGGATTTTTTTTTTTTTTTTTTGGTATCGATATCGCGTATCGTGCTGCCTTTGCGATCGCGATCGCGATAAAAAAAACCTGGAAGTGTTGCGGACAGAACTAGCTGCGTGTATTATGTACTATACTGTCGTTAAAAAAAATAAAAAAATAAAAAAAAAATCCCGACCGACCTACCGTATTTTTCAGAGACCCGTTACGCCAATACAACAATTTTTTTTTTGGGCCGTAGCGTGTAACATATAGCAAAATCGAGTCGTATCGTCTGCGCTACATACATGTTTACATGTTTATGTTTACATGTTAACATGTGCATTAGACCCCTTGCCGTGCGTTATCCCTTTTTTTTTTGCACGGTCACATGGTGTTATTTGACCAGTCAGGATGGCTACTTTGTTGAACCCGTTTTATAATGTGTACTATCTGGGTGTTTGGTTTGTCAAAGAATTGCATAACAAGAAGATCGAAAATAACAATTTAACAAGCTCAGGGGAGCGTTTCATCAAGCGTTTTGTCAGTGCTTTTTACCGACAAATTTGCTCTCAGCCAATCAGATGCAAGGATTTCAGTAGCTTATAACAGTTGTCGGTAAAAATCACTGACAAAACGCTTGATGAAACGCTCCCCAGGTTTAGTCTTTGTCAAAAAGTTGTGTGTAAAATGATACAATAATGTGAGTCTCTTTATCTGATGGTTTGCTTAAAGGTCCACATCAGAACAGATAACAAGGATTGGCGGACACACGTTGATCAGATGCATCAACACAAGGATGGGATTGAGACTGCTCTCTCTGAAACGAAGGTAAGCTAAATCCAGTTCAAGATTTGATTAAATTTGTATTATCCATAATACAGAAATTGTAGTTTGAAGCAAGGTGTGAGTCATGACACCTGACTCGTGACCATCAAGTTGACCCCATACGAATCCCTAATAGACAAAATCTTGGGCCTCTGCAAGGTATTGTCGGTTTATTGTCAGTTTAATGTCCGTCTATTGTCTGCATCACTAGTCGGTCTAGTGGCGTTTTTTAGTTGGTTTTCGTGAATTTCTGGGGCTAAGATCTTTAACCCTGATTGTATGTTGGGGGTCTTTCAGAGATCATTTGAGATCCATCAGGGTTCCCAAAGTGACAGTGATCACGTGCAAGTCACAATCGCAAATTTGCGATCGTAATCACAAACATTAGTTTGGGAGGAAAAACATTTGCAGAAATTCTGTATTTTAGAACGCAAAACAGACTGTTTAAAGCAGAAATCCATTAGTAGATAGTCTTAAATGTAAATATCTTTTATTGGAGAAATAATTATAACATCAATTCACTTGGTGTAAAAAGTTAAAATTTAGCCAACTTTCTGACTTTACCTCAGGCGAGTTTGAAAAATGTATAAAGTATATACAACAGTTGTCTACATTGGGAAGTAGAGGGACTGACTGAATGTCAGTACAGTATATAAGGAGGCCAACGAGAGGAAATAGATTTTTTGGTCTAGGTCGGGGTCTGATTTACAAAACAAAGCGATTCGGCTTAATTTCTAAAAAAATATTTTTTCTCTGGATATCTCAGGGTCACCTTGATAAACTGCACAAGGAGATTACAAGGACGTTAGAGAAGATAGGCAGCAGAGAGAAATACATCAACAACCAGCTAGAGCACCTCCTACAGGACTTCAGAGGCACACAAGATGGTCTAGCTGAGGTAGGTCTTAAGGTTGCCTCATCGCCCTTGATCCCAACTGCGTCCCCATTTTGGGGAGAAAAAACGAATTGCAATGGACCTGTTCACAAAGTTATTCAAATTTATGGATGTTCCTTTCTTGGGGACCTAGTAACGAGGTACTCCATTTACCTGTTATTAATGAATGAAGTACAATACTTGGAATCCAGTCTGCATACATTACTTATTCCTATGTCCGTCAAGCCTTGGACAAGCTTTCAGGTTGTCAAGAACAACCTTTGTTTGAAAAGTAAGCATAAAATCAAAATATATTTGTGAACAGGTCTATTGGGTTTAGATTGAATTCTAATTTTAGACTGGAAATGTTCCTGACTGAAGGTCCGAACGGATGAACAGAGAAATTGGTATTGCAGGGTATTGAAAGTTTTTGAGAAGGAGAAAATACCCCATGGGATCTGAATTGTAAGGTAGTCTTGCAGTGCAGACCCCGGTGGGCATTTTTCCCTGTCTTTACCAAATATGCATGTAACCATTTTAGTACCATCATATTAATCTGCATATTACTGTACAATTACTATCACATTAACCTTCATATTACTTGCATGATATCTTCATGTTACTATCATTTTACCTTCATAGTACTTACACGTTACCACCATATTGCTGTCATTTTACCTTCATGATACTGTACTGTCATAACTTTCATGTTACCTTCACATCACACTAGCTATGGATTACCATCATATGAGTGTACCCTTGTATTAACTTCTTTTTACCATAACATTAGCTTCATATTACGATCATGTAGCTGTAATATTTCTGTCATGTTATTTTCATATTATTTTCATATTACCTTGTTACTTAGTATAGGCAGACTAGTGGAGGAGTGATATACCAAATAATTAGCTTTATATTACCTTTATATTGCATTCATATTACCTTCAGTTTACCTTCTTACTTTCATTACCATTGTCTAGGTGAATGGACAGTACAGACTAGTGGAGGAGTGATATATATTACCTTCATATTATCTTCAGCTTACTTTCTTACTTTCATTACCATTGTCTAGGTGAATGGACAGTACAGACTAGTGGAGGAGTGATATATATTACCTTCATATTATCTTCAGCTTACTTTCTTACTTTCATTACCATTGTCTAGGTGAATGGACAGTACAGACTAGTGGAGGAGTGATATATTACCATCATATTACCTTCATATTATCTTCAGTTTACCTTCTTACTTTCATTACCATTGTTGAGGTGAAGGAACAGTAGAGACAGACTAGTGGAGGAGTGATATATATTACCATCATATTACCATCATTTTATCTTCAGTTTACCTTCTTAATTTCATGACCATTGTCTAGGTGAAGGAACAGTACAGGCAGGCGAGTGGAGGAGTGACTGAAAGGACCAGACAACTTGCTGAAGTGACAGAAGAATTGGAGAGGATAAAGCAAGAGATGGAAGAGCGAGGATCAAGCATGACTGATGGATGTAAGTTTAGAATTTATAGATTTAACCCTAATCCACACCTGTGTAATAATGGGGTATTGGATATGTCCTTTTGACCCCACAGCTGCAAGTTAACTAAACATCAAATGTTCATGTGTCATATATCATTAGAAAGGTCATATAACAAACTTTATGTTAATGATGTCTCAAGGTTATTTCAAGGTCATATGACATTATGGCTCATAATGTCAATATTAATATATTAATATTCATGAGTTAGGGAGTTTTGAAAGCATTTTTAAAAGAAATATGCAAATAACAGAGAAATCAATGGATGTATGATGAAATCTTCAATTACGAAGTTGAAGAGGACAATTTCTCATATGAATTTAAATACTCAGTGGTGGTCAAGGTCAAACATTTGGTAAAAATGTGTTTTTCTTGGCGCATCTAGTTAGTCTAACATTAAAGGGGAATAAAAGGCAACAAACATTAGCCTATAATCACGGAGATAATTGTCAGCTTATTACAAATATCTTGAAATTACTCCTATTTGATTATTTAAGAAGGAGAACAGTGTCTCCAAAAGTTGCAGTTTCCTTGCTTGACATTATCCCATGGGGGCTGCCATTTTCTTTACAAAGTAATGTCAGAGCAGTTCTATTTGTGAGATACCCACTGATCTATACACTAACTACCACTGTGAACGCAATGACAAAGAAAACAAACAAAATATACAGCTCCTCATTGTACCCTCCGCAATTGTTCTGGTAGACAAAGGAACATCCCTTCATTGCTATTATGTAAAATAAGTAGAACAGGTGAATATGCATGTGACACCTGTTCTACAATTTTTACATAATAGCAATGAAGGGATGTTCTATTGTCTACCAGTGCAAGTGTGGAAGGTACAATGAGAAGCTGTATATTTTGTCCGCTTCTTTGTTCGCCATGTTGATCAGCTGTGGAATGCATGACACTGGATTTTCTCATAATAAACCATTTTTGTAGTCATGTACATTCAAATGAAGACACTTTCATCCTATCATATAACCTATTTGTGTCAAGATATTTGGTTCAGCTATTTCTTTTCTTAAGCAGGATTTGGCATGCACTTGTAAGTTGCTTGGTCTGACAAAGGTTTGTCATTTCTTCAAAGAAGTAACAAAGACCTACAACTGCTCTTAGATATCACCTGTGCGAGACAATGGGGGTACCAAGATGGCTGCCATTTTGCATGGGTAGCTTTAGTTGTACAATTTACTGCAATAAATCATATATACCTACCTATTATGCCTGTAGTCTTGACTACGGGACCCCTTCGAGAATTTAACACACATGCGTCACAATATTGTGCGCACCCCCCGTAATCCTATTGTCCTCGCCACTCACGCGCGCCAACACGCTACGGCCATCTTCCTCTTTCTTGCTCGCCCCCGACGAGATAGGACGTATAGTCACAGCGCTCCTGAAATCAGGTCGTATAGTATCTTTTAGGTGCGCTTTTTCACATAGTTAAAGCACTTTTAGGTACTTATATTCGTTTAGATTATAGTACTTTGTGTTTTATTAGTCACTCTTGCCGATTGCAAGGGATTTTTGATTCCCTTTCTTGGCATTTTTGTTTCTCTTTTACGGTCAGCCCCACGTAGATATTTCTGTGTTTGCGGGTGTTTCCGTTTGTCACCGAGCCTTCGGGTTCGGTGTTTGTTCTTACGGTTTAGGCTGTAAAAATTTCTGTTGTGCGTATCTCCCAAATAAACTTTAGTTTAGTTTCTGCATTCAGTTGAAGTATTTCTTAATTTGAAAAGTATACTTTATTGTCTGTTTTATTGCAGAGGTATGAATTCGGAAGAAGAAGCAGCTGGGTCGAGGAGACCTGCTTCTTCCGAAGAGTTGTCTAGCAAGACGACTCGGCCTTCCAGAACTCCCCCGAGTACAGCGGTACGCGGGGGAGGGAGGAGGGCCAAAGGTAAGTTGCCTAGTGGTGTTTCCTTGCAGAGTTTGCCAGTTTCGGAGCTTGCGGCTTCGGGACGGGTGGCGTTAACTGAATCGGGATTGTCAACTCCGAAGCCTGTGGTTTCGGGGTGGGTGGCGTCAGATTCTAGTGGTTTGGATATCTGGAGAGAATCCAATCCCCCGGTCGCTGAGACCAGAGGGGGGGGGGGCTGTTGTTTCCCGTACGGTAGCGTTCACTCGCTCTGATCCGTTAGGGGAGACGCGCCCCACTACTGCAGGGCAACCCACGGGCTTAGTCCATGTTGGTCTGGGTTCCTCAAACCCTAGCCCCCGGCAAACGCCATATGGGGGAACGAGTACTTTCTGGGCTGTCTTAGTGTGCCAGCTGATGGGAATGCTCGAGCTAACAATTATGGACGCTCTTCGGAGCAACAGGTGTTTTCACCTGAGTGCGTGACTACTAGTGCTCCCCTATTGCCGCTTTCGAGCGGTCCAATAGTGGGTTCGCACGCCTTTAGTAGTCATCGGGCACATACTGAGTTATCTCGGTCTGTCCACGCACTGGGAGCTTTTAGCTCTCAACCCATGGCTACGGCATCTTCTTGCCTAGCTAATATGGGTGTTTTGGATGATTCTCAAGGCTCACGCCATGAGCGCTCCAATCCCTTTTTGGGAAGTGAGTGCGTGACTACTAGTGCTCCCCTATTGCCGCTTTCGAGCGGTCCAATAGTGGGTTCACATGCCTTTAGTAGTCATCGGGCGCATACCGAGTCATCTCGGTCTGCCCACGCACTGGGAGCTTTTAGCTCCCAACCCATGGCTACTGCATCTTCTTGCTTAGCCAATATGGGTGTTTTGGACGATTCTCTAGGCTTACGCCATGAGTGCTCCAATCCCTTTTTGGGAAGTGAACGTCCCTCCGCGGAGGGATCGGTTCGTGTTTCCGAAGTGGCTTCGGAGATCCGAATGAATCCGATTAAGCGTTCTAACAGAATGGTTTCGGCTACGACTCTTGTCGAGCCAGCCAAGAAAAAGGCCAAGAAGAAGGCAATAAGTGGCGAGGCTTTGCCGGCCTCTTGCCCGTCTGGCCTGGCTAACCAGCTAGCTCCTCTCAAGCTGACATGTTCAGCATGATGCGGGCTTTTGCTCAGAATCAGGGTTGGGCCTTTGTACCGGCTACTTCAACCCTGACTTCTGTCCCTATTCAGGGGTCTGACTTTGAGACTAATCAACCTTTTGTGATTGATTCCTCTTTGTCTGAGACTGATTCGCATGTGCCTCCTACTCCCGCGGCCCTTGGGGCTCCGCCGGGCGAGGAGACTGTTGGTGAGCCATGCGGGGACCCGCCTGCGGAGGCCTTTGTTAACGTTCCTTTGTCTCATTCCACTTGGGTGGAACCAGATTTGGATGCGTCCTCTCAAGCTTCGGTTCCCGAATCGCTTGGGCAGGCGGAGTCTCAATCGCTCATTCTCTGTGGAGTGGAAGCGATTGTTTTGTTGTCCAAATATCGCCCTGAAGTTCAGTCAACCCGCGCGTAGGGTTCGACTTCGCGTTGGTTTAAGCAGCGGGATTTCTGCTGAGTCTGGGCGCCTTGGCGTCCGGCCCATGGCTGTTGCATCTCCTTGCTCGGCCGATATGGGTAGTTGGTGTGCGTCTTTGGGTTCAATACCCTCAGCGCACTTCTCCCATAAAGGGAGGTGAGCGTCCCTCAGTGGAGGGTTCGGTTCGTGTTCCCGAAGGGCTTCGGGGATCCGAACGAAACCGGATAAACGCTCTGAAAAGCGGGTTTCGACTAAGGCTCTTTTTTGGGCCAATCAAGAAGCCTAGGGAAGGGGCTAAAAGAGGCAAGGCTTTGTCTGCCTCTTGCCCATCGGGTTTAGCTAACCCTTCGGTCTCTCAAGCTGAGATGTTCAGTGTGAGATGGGCTTTGCCCAGACTCAGGGTTGGTTCCTTGTACCAGGATTCACATCCCCTGCTCTTGTCCCTTTTTTGGGTCGGACATCGAGACTAATTAGCCTTTTATGGTTTATTCTTCTTTGTCTGTGATGGGATCACATGAGCCTCCTAGTCTCGCAGCCTCGGGGCTCCGTCGGGTGAGGAGGCTTATGGCGGTTCATGCGTGAATCCGACCGTTTCGGCCTTTGTTCGTGATTCTTTGTCACGATCATTTCAGGCGGATCCAGTTTTGGAAGCGGCCTCTCTAGCTTCGGTCTCTGAATCGCTGGGGCAGGCAGAGCCTTAGTTGCTCTCCCTTTGTGGGGTAGAAGTGTTTGCTTTGTTCTAAACTTTCCCTCACTTTTAGTCAGCCCGCGCACAGGGTTCGACTTTGCTTGGGTTCAGGCAGTGGGCGGACGAGACGGTTTCTTCATAGATCTGTCCGCCCCGCTCCCCGGAGGTGCTTTAGGAACTCGGACACCTCACAGGCTGTCCTTTTTCCCTTTCTCCGACTTTTGTTATTCCCAGGCGCTCGGGAAAACTTCGTTTGATACTGAACCTAAAGAGGATAAACAAATTTATTCCTCCGGTTCATTTTTGTATGGAGACTCTTGCCTCCATTCTTCCGTTGATCAAGAGGGAAGACTACGCGGTCTCGATAGATCTCAAGGACGCGTACTTTCACATTCCCATTCATCGCGCATCTCGCGATCTTCTGGGGTTCTCCTTCCTCTCGGAGACTTACCGGTTTCGGGCTCTTCCTTTCGGGCTGCGCCCGGCCCCTCGGGTTTTTACTCAAGTTGTAGCGGTGCTAGCGGCCTTTCTGAGGCGTCGCGGCCTGCGGTTGTTCTGTTACCTGGACGATTGGCTTCTCCTTGCGGAGTCGCGCGATCGTTTGTTGGACGAGACTCGTTGCTAGTCTCTCTTACTCAAGACTTAGGTTTCCTAATAAATTGGGAAAAGTCAGAGTTAGTCCCCACTCGCAGCCCAGTTTTTCTGGGGGCGGTGTTAGACATAAGGAATCAGTTAGCTCGGCCCAGTCGAGACAGGATTCTCACCATTGTCTCTGCGGCTCGCAAGCTCTTGCTGGCCAGAAGAGTCTCGGCCAGACAGTGGCTTCAGTTTCTAGGTTATCTAGCCAGTCTAGTCGATGTTTTAGAGGACTGCCGGCTCCTCATGAGACCCTTTCAGAGACATCTCCTCAGGTTCTTCAAGCCGGGAAAAGACTCTCTTTTGGTCTGGATTCCAGTACTAGTTAAGATCAAGTCTCTTCTTGCTTGTTGGACGAGCGAGGTGTTTCTCGCGCGAGGCAGGTCCTTCTCTGCCCCTCTTCCGTCGATATCGTTTTCGACGGACGCCTCTCGGTTGGGGTGGGGAGGACACTGCAACGGCAGCACGGTTGCGGGGGATTGGTCTCATCTTGGGACTCTTCCTCATATCAATGTCCTGGAGTTTATGGCAGTTCTGTTGACCTTGCTCCATTTCAGAAGTCGACTTCTCAGTCGTTCGGTTCTGATTCTCACGGACAATGTTACTGTGGCGGCATATATCAATCGGCAGGGAGGCACTCGTTCGGTTGCCCTGAATGCCCTAGCAGCTCAGCTGTGGAGGTGGTGTCGTCGCATGGCAATCACACCCGTGGCCTCTTTCATCCCCGGTCGGGAAAACCTCTTTGCGGAGTTTCTGTCCCGGGGCAGGTATCTTCCATCGGAATGGATGCTCCATCCGGAAGTATTTTGCCGCATTCGCAGTTGCCTAGGTCCACTGGAAGTGGATCTATTTGCGTCGGTGCTATATCACCAGCTGCCGAAGTATTGCTCCCGTGTTCGCGATCAGGGAGCATGGGCTCTCGATGCTTTCTCCCTCAGCTGGGAGAACCTTCAGGGATTCGCCGTTCCTCCCTTCCAACTGATTCCGCGTGTCTTGCGGAAAATCAGGGAAGATCGGGCGAGGGTGCTTGTAATAGCTCCCTTTTGGCCCACGAGGAATTGGTTTCCGGAACTTATGAGCCTTCTAAGGGCTCAACCGTTAGTTCTCCCGTTAAGAGCGGATCTGGTGTTACAGCCCCTATCGGGGATTCTTCACCACAATCCGGAGTCTCTTCATTTGACTGCTTGGCCCCTGTCAGGGAATCTGCAAGACAGTCGGGTCTCTCTGATAGAGCCGCGGACTTTTTAATGTCCAGTCGTAGGTTTTCTACTAGGGAAATTTACAATTCCCGTCTCTCGGTCTTTTTCCTTTGGTGCAAAGAGAGAAATCAAACCCCTTCTAAGGCTCCTATTGGTTCATTTGCGGATTTCTTAATCTCGTTATTTGACAAAGGGAGGTCTATTTCTACTATCCGAGGCTACCGTTCGGCGATCGGGGCCATTCATTCGGGTTTTTCGGATGGTTCGGGGATTTCCAATTCCCCGCTACTATGTGGTTTGATTCGTTCGTTCTTTCTGAAACGACCTTCGTTTTCTAAGTTAGTGCCGTCTTGGAGTCTGCCTAAGGTCCTGGAGGCCTTGGCGAAACCTCCTTTTGAACCGTTAGGTGAAGCTTCGCTTCATCATCTTACGGTTAAGACGCTCTTTTTGGTAGCTATTGCCTCTGGGCAGAGGCGCAGTACTCTTCATGCTCTCTGTCTTACTCCTGGTCATGTTCGCTGGGAGAGAAAAGGTGTTAGGTTGATTCCTAGGGCTTCTTTCGTTGCCAAGAATCAGACAGCTACCTCCGGTCCTGTTGAGATTTTTCTTTGTCCGCTTTCTGACTTTTCTTCGGTGCGTGAGGACAAAGTTTGGTGTCCTGTTAGGGCTCTCAAATGGTATATTGATAAGACTAAGTCTTATCGTAAGGATGATCAGTTGTTCCTGATCACTAGAGAGCCTTTTTCTCCTGCCTCTCTTGATTCCATTTCTAGATGGATCGTTGAAGCTATTAGGGCCGCTGGCACAGAGGCTCTTTTATCCGACAGTAAGCCTCGTGCTCATGATACTCGTAGTGTCAGCACTTCTTGGGCTCTGTTTCAAGGTGTGGCGCTTGTTGATATTTTGAAGGCTGCTTATTGGCGTTCGCCCAATTCCTTCATTTCTTGCTACCTTGGGGATATTCCCGCAGGTGAAGCTTTGTTTGCGTCAGCCACCTTGAAGGCCGCTGTGTCTTCTTTGTAGTCTTTGGTGTAATCCTATTTCCTTCCGCTCGAAACATGCCTCCCGGTCTTTGAGTTGGCGTTGGTCTGGCATAATAGGTAGGTATATATGATTTATTGCAGTAAATTTGTAAAATCAGCACTGATTTTCTTATTTACTATATAAATCTATATACCTACCTATGACCCTCCCTCCTTCCCCGCTCCTTGCAAGCAACATGTTTCTACTTGGGATTGCTCGCAAAAGAGGAAGATGGCCGTAGCGTGTTGGCGCGCGTGAGTGGCGAGGACAATAGGATTACGGGGGGTGCGCACAATATTGTGACGCATGTGTGTTAAATTCTCGAAGGGGTCCCGTAGTCAAGACTACAGGCATAATAGGTAGGTATATAGATTTATATAGTAAATAAGAAAATCAGTGCTGATTTTACAAATAGCAATCATTATGCAACATCTTATCCATTGTGTACAGGTAAATGGACATGTATCGCAATGACAGTTTTTTTCAAAATGGCAGCCCCCATAGGATAATATCTAGCAAGAAATCTGCAAACTTTAGAGAGACTGTTCTCCTTACTGAGTAATCAAATCAGAGTATTTTCAAGATATTTTGAATAGGCTGACAATTTTCAACATGATTATCACCTAATGTATGTTGAGTTTCATTCTCCTTAATAACAATTTTCTTCAATTTGCTTTGAAAGCAATAGGAGGAGAACATAGCTCAGAGTGTTTTGTCCGGCCATACGTATCAGCTCCCCCCCTTAGATACACCATTTTCCTTAGTAAATTCCCATTCCTTTGTTGCGTTTCGGTTTTTACCAAATGAATAGAACATTATCTGTGCATTCTAAGTTCAGAAATATTTTAATCTGTGAGATAGTCACAATTAAATAGCATGATTCTTACGGCTGCAGCGGGTATGGCTGTAACAAGACTTACATGTTAGTTGCTGTTTTGAATTTTTTTACGCCTTATATGTAGAGGTGTTGTGGTCTAGTGGAAACGTCACTGGACTGTAGATCACAAGGTACGGGGTTCGAATCCCAGCCCGACATTAAAGTCCTTTGGCAAAACATTAATCTACATTTGCCACTCTCCACCCAGTTGTAAATGGGTACCTGATATGATTGAGCGCTAGTTACTTTGGCGGCTCGGCTTTAACCAGGGTAATAATGTCTAAATCGCTGAGCATCACTGCATGACGGATATGAGCGCTATATAAATGGCCATTATTATTATTATTATTATATGTAGGAATGCTTAGAGCGTGTTTTCTGTTGTTATCTTTCAGCTCCGTTGGTGAAGATCAAGCAAGCTCTACAACGTCTCAAGAACGAGGTTATCCAGATGGATGTCAGGATAGGTGTCGTGGAGCAAAACCTTCTTCAAGCAAAGCTGAAAGACAAGACTAACATGCAAAGAGATATGAATAAACCTATTGGTAATGTTAATGAATATGATTATTAAAGATAAACTTTCTTACTAGTGGATATACAGACTGTATGCTCAACAAAGCTGAGAGACAAGACTAACATGCAAAGAGATATGAATAAATCTATTGGTTTATGCTGATGAGTATGATTATTAAATATTTCTTATTAGGGGATACACCGACTATAGGCTAAGCGAAGCTGGAAGACAGATATGCAGAGTACTCTGAATTTTCTTACTGGTAATACTGATGAATATGAATGTTAGAAACATAAATTATGGAATATGCAATACAGACTGAATGCTCAACAAAGCTGAGAGACAAGACTAAAATGCAAAAACGATATGAAACCTATTGGTAATGCTAATGAGTATGATTATGAAAAATTTCTTATTAGGGGATATACAGACTGTATGCTCAACAAAGCTGAGAGACAAGACTAAAATGCAAAGAGATATGAAACCTGTTGGTAATGCTAATGAGTATGATTATGAAATATTTCTTATTAGGGGATATACAGACTATAGGCTAAGGAAAGCTGGAAGACAAATATGCAGAGTATTGTGAATTTTCTTAGTGATAATAGTGATATTATGGAATATGAAATACAGACTGAATGCTCAACAAAGCTGAAAGACAAGACTAACAAAGAGATATGAATAATCGTATTGGTGATGCTAATGAATAGGATTATTATAAAAAGGTATAACAGTTTGGAGTATGATTAATACAGACTAGAGTGAAAAAAATTGAAAGAAGGCACAAAAAAAGAAGAAAGGAATTAGTAACATGCAAGATGCCACTGAGTAACCTATGGGGTGTTGCAAGAAAGTTGCGATTGATTGCAAGTTGCAACTGATCGGTACTGACCAATCAAAATCATTGTTGCAAGCCCATCTTCTTGAATGGGCAGACCCTGAACCATTCAGAATGGTTGTTCTGATTTGCTTTACACTTTGCAATTGATTGCAACTTTCTTGCAACACCCCACAAGACATATGCCAAGCAAAATTGATAGTTGGATCAGTGAAGATAATGCTAACTCTGGAATCAGTTTCCAGGCCCTGTATTCAATTCAGTACTTGAGAATGAAATGTGAGTATTTTAGTTAGTTTTCAGCTAAGGTAAAGTACCAGTACTTTGTATTTAGTTAAATCTTTTTGTCTAAGTATTTTACCCTAAGTCTAAGACAGCTCTCTAGCAGAGTCAAGCCAATTCCTTAAATACTGGCATGTCATGTGGCTCGCTTTAATACGTACATGCATGTGGGTCATTTTCTAGCTGTGCACAATTACAAGCAAGTTATATATGTGCGCATTTAATACAACACATTCATTGCTCAAAATTCTGGCTGCTATGTTTCGTCACGATGGCTATCACTTTTTTATCAGTAAGTAATTTGCCTTTCTGCGTAAAGTAAAATAATTAGATGTGATCTGAATACCGGTACATGTTGAGACATTTCACTTAGCCAAAACATATGCTGAGTAAAATGCTTACTTTAATGCAGGTTTTGAATTGAATACCAGCCCAGGAGTTTATATGGAAAAGGTTCAATTTGAATGTGCCACTGAAACAATTAAAAAATTGATGCTGGACACTCATTAGCATAAATCCATGACAACTGACCTGCAACACTGATTTCCCATATCTTGTCCATGTAATCTTTGGGATATCAATGTATAGTTATCATTACAGGTCAAATAGGACTGGTCTTTCATGCCTGTGGTTTTGAATCTTGGAGACATCATATCGTGGAATATGAGTTTTACCTGCTACAGACATTAAATCCAGTACAGTATTAAAATCTGCAACCCAACAATTGAACCAGTTAGCATAATCCTGGATAGAATCAAGTTTTCATGAAACAGTCACTCCCGTGAAGCCCAAGTTACACTTCCAGTCATAGTTCCCAGTGGATCATTCGCAAGAGATCAACACTAGGTAAGGTAGTGGGTACAAGACAAGTAGGTAGGCTAAAGTGACAGAGGGGGATAGAGATACAGGCCTTGCCCGAGTCATGACCATCAAGTTGACACCAAACGAATCATAAATAGACAAAATCTTGGGCCTCTGCAAGGTATTGTCGGTTTATTGTCAGTTTAATGTCCATCTGTTGTCTGCATCACTTGTCGGTCTAGTGGCATTTTTAGTTGGTTTTTGTGAATTTCTGAGGCTCAGACCTTTAACCCTGATTATATGTTGGGGGTCTTTCAGAGATCATTTGAGATGCGTCAGGGTTCTCAAAGTGACAGTGATCATGTGCGCAGTCACAATCGCCAGGCCACAAACCCTGCCTAAGTGCGTAGATTTAGTCCACCGAATTTTGAAGTGCTAAATCTCACCCTCTTTTAATCTACAAATCATCATGTTTTTGGAACTAAACGCATATAAAAAAGTTTGTCTCCAAAGAATTCTGATGCTCAATTCATGACAAAAAATAATTTTGTTTCTTTATTTTGTTACATTAATATTTTTTTTTTGAGAATACAGGCCATAATGATTACAAATGGTAATTAATATAGACAGAGTAAAACAAAGCCACCAAGCAAAGCAAAAATACAAGATTGGTTGAAAGTCAAGTTGATTTGCTTTTGATTCTTGGAGTTAGGTTTAATCACAACTCTTAAGGTAAAAGGTCCAAGGAGCAGACACCTACAGCCTACAAGCTAGCCCAAATTCCATAATCTTTGAATGTAAAGATGCCAGGGTACCGTTATGATCATATCAGTAGTAATCATAATATCGTATTGTCTTAATTTCTTTTGGCATATGGTATAGACAGATTGACTTGAATGCTGTAGTTTTTATGAAATGATGCACCACGCGTTACCACGGGGTACCATAGTGTCCCTGTATTAAAGAGTTGCGACAACTGGGGATTTGAACGCCATTTTGTTTCCACTATTGCGTAACATTTCTATTCAATTCCGATGAGCACCTGGGTGTTCTCAATAGAAAGAATTCGAACGCCATTTTGTTTCCAGAAAAGTGAGACGTCCATGTCGCAACTATTTAATACAGGGACACTATGGTACCCCGGGGTAACGCATGGTGCATCAAATGTCTCAAAGTTTGAATAGAAAGATTCCAGCACTGTATCAAGTGTTTATGAATGTAACAGACTCACTGCATAGAGAGAATTATATTGATTAAAAATCTGCATTTGAATGGATTAAAAGTAGAAGCACATTTCAATACTGCATTTGTATGAATATAGTGACAGCTATGTGATGACAGCTACAATGGAAAATTCAATGAAAAGCCTGCTGAGAGCCAGAACGACGTTAACTCGATGTAAAAGTATCTGAGTTAAAGTGATTTGGTAACTTTGTAGAGGCTTGATAAAATCTGAGCTGCCTGGCCTTACATGCTATCAGTGTATGTAATATGGTGTAAAAATGAAGCCCAGGGGGAAAAATAGCACTTCAGAATCATCATATCCTTCACAAAATTTGAATATGCAAGTGACCGAAAATGCCAGACTTGTTCCCCCCCCCCCCTCCCCATAGACTCAGTGTTAGACTAAAGCATATGGCCATACGCTTTCGTAAATGGGAGTATTCAGTCATAGATATCTTAATAATAGCATTATATATTTGAAAAGCTTTCTATGCCTGGCTATTTATTTATCCTTCTGAACATCATTATACTAGACAGATATCAAAATTCAACAATTTATTAAATTAAGCCTCCACAAAGTTACCTAATCCCTTTAACACTGCTCTCACCATATATGTAACCATCAAGTATTGGACTAGAAAATATTAGGGAGACTTGTTTTGAAACTAGTTTATTGCATACATGTACCTTCAGAAGGATACGATAACTATGAAGTTCTGTAAATAGCTCTTTTTATGAAAGGTAGGACATGTAAAGTAGGCCGATGTTGTATAAAGTTGTACTGCATAAAGCTGTGTTGTAAAGTGTGAATAAAAATCGTATTTGAAAAAAAAGTAGGCCTATAGTAAAAACAAATTACATGCATCCTCTTTTATGTGTTTGTGTATGTATGAATGCATGTATGTATATATTGGTGAAAGTATGAGTGTATGTAAGTATGTATATTCGTATGTTTTTATGTACGTATGAGTATTTTGTTTGTATGTATGTATGTATGCATGTTATGTAGAAAGAGTGAAAGGGTGTATGTATGTATGCATGTTATGTAGAAAGGGTGTATGTATGTATGTATGTATGTTATGTAGAAAGAGTGAAAGGGTGTATGTATGTATGCATGTTATGTAGAAAGAGTGAAAGGGTGTATGTATGTATGTATGTTATGTAGAAAGAGTGAAAGGGTGTATGTATGTATGCATGTTATGTAGAAAGAGTGAAAGGGTGTATGTATGTATGCATGTTATGTAGAAAGAGTGAAAGGGTGTATGTATGTATGTATGCATGTTATGTAGAAAGAGTGAAAGGGTGTATGTATGTATGTATGCATGTTATGTAGAAAGAGTGAAAGGGTGTATGTATGTATGCATGTTATGTAGAAAGAGTGAAAGGGTGTATGTATGTATGCATGTTATGTAGAAAGAGTGAAAGGGTGTATGTATGTATGCATGTTATGTAGAAAGAGTGAAAGGGTGTATGTATGTATGTCTGCATGTTATGTAGAAAGAGTGAAAGGGTGTATGTATGTATGTCTGCATGTTATGTAGAAAGAGTGAAAGGGTGTATGTATGTATGCATGTTATGTAGAAAGAGTGAAAGGGTGTATGTATGTATGCATGTTATGTAGAAAGAGTGAAAGGGTGTATGTATGTATGTATGTTATGTAGAAAGAGTGAAAGGGTGTATGTATGTATGTATGCATGTTATGTAGAAAGAGTGAAAGGGTGTATGTATGTATGCATGTTATGTAGAAAGAGTGAAAGGGTGTATGTATGTCTGCATGTTATGTAGAAAGAGTGAAAGGGTGTATGTATGTCTGCATGTTATGTAGAAAGAGTGAAAGGGTGTATGTATGTATGCATGTTATGTAGAAAGAGTGAAAGGGTGTATGTATGTATGCATGTTATGTAGAAAGAGTGAAAGGGTGTATGTATGTATGTATGTTATGTAGAAAGAGTGAAAGGGTGTATGTATGTATGTATGCATGTTATGTAGAAAGAGTGAAAGGGTGTATGTATGTATGTCTGCATGTTATGTAGAAAGAGTGAAAGGGTGTATGTATGTATGCATGTTATGTAGAAAGAGTGAAAGGGTGTATGTATGTATGTATGCATGTTATGTAGAAAGAGTGAAAGGGTGTATGTATGTATGCATGTTATGTAGAAAGAGTGAAAGGGTGTATGTATGTATGTATGCATGTTATGTAGAAAGAGTGAAAGGGTGTATGTATGTATGCATGTTATGTAGAAAGAGTGAAAGGGTGTATGTATGTCTGCATGTTATGTAGAAAGAGTGAAAGGGTGTATGTATGTCTGCATGTTATGTAGAAAGAGTGAAAGGGTGTATGTATGTCTGCATGTTATGTAGAAAGAGTGAAAGGGTGTATGTATGTCTGCATGTTATGTAGAAAGAGTGAAAGGGTGTATGTATGTATGTCTGCATGTTATGTAGAAAGAATGAAAGGGTGTATGTATGTGTGTATGTATGTATGTAGTCATATACATGCGCTGTGCATAATTGAATTACATGCCAAATCTATACTCATTGCCTCCAATCCAGGACAAAGTGCTTAGGTGAAATGTTTTTTAAAAGCACTTAAAATTAAACAAAATCTTGACAGCTTTGTTTGCTTTGCTGCTTCACATAATATTTCTTTAGCATCTTGTTATTTTGTGTTATTTTTGTTGGTTTACAAAAAAAAAACTGACAAAAACTGTTTTGTCCCCTTCCTGAATAGTTCACAATTTATTATCGCTAAATTTTGGCGGGAGTTTTGGACAATAATAAGGAGTAAGAAATGAAACGGCTCAGTTATTTGTAAAGAAAATGATTATTCTCTTCATATTGTGACCACTCAGTGCATATTCTGTGTTTTTTTAAAGAATCGTTTTCAATCAGCTAGATTTTAATATTCCGACGTTTCATTTGGCACTCCGATCCATAGCTGGCATCTAGCACTATGAACATGACGAACAAAGAAGCGGACAATTTATGCTGCTCCTCATTGTACCCTTCACAATTGCACTGGTTAACAAAAGAACATCCATTCATTGCTATCCTGTAAAAATATGTAGAACAGGTGTCACATAATAGCAGTGAAGGGATGTCCTTTTGTCTACTAGAGCTATTGTGGGGGGGGGGGGGGGGGGGGGGGTACAATGAGGAGCTGCATAAATTGTCCGCTCTCTTTGTCCGTGTTCATAGTGTAGACGTCATTTTCGGGGATTCCCCCGAGTGGGAGTTCCTGCAATCGTACTATATGCGCGCGCAGGTTTTGGGGTGCGGTACACTTTTGTTTGTTGTAGTTTGGTGAAAGTCTTTAGCTTTGTGTGCGATTTTTAACTTCCTGCTTCCTTGTATCAGTATCTCTAGCTCTAGTTAGATTGTTCCTCTATCTTAAGGAACTTATTTTATTCCAATGTGACGCTGGATGTTACACAAGTATCAGTTTGTAACAAATCTACCAGAGACAACCAAGAAATGTAAATTACAAAGCAACAAAGTTTGGTTCAGCTTCACTTCAGTTAACCGCGTTGAGTGTGTGCTGCGCTGGCCTGGCCGAATGCAAACCATCACAATCACATACTGCGCAGGCTGGCTTTATGGATGGTTGATGACGCAGTTGACAATATTGCCGATGCCGTCTGTGATGGGTGAGCAAACATAATTCATTTTATTCCAAACTTTTCATTGTCCAAATCCACACATGCATGTAGGACTATGAGGTTATGTGGGACGGCAATCAAGGTACATTGAGATAATTCGTTTTTCCCATTCCGAAACGGAAAAAGGAAAACAGAATATTGAGTAAAAACCGTTTCAATTTTCTGTTTTACAAACAGAAAAACGGTCGTTAGTTAATAATTTTTTTAAGGTTAAAAACTTGAAAAACGAAAATATGAATAAACCAACGTTTTTTGGTTTTACTGTTTTCTTAAAAATTGTTTTTTCCATTTTTTCTGCAGAAATGAGAAATTGATCACCTTTTTTTGATTTATATTTGTGTTTTTTCAGATTTTGTTTTTCCGTTTTTCTTCCTTACAAATTGAAAATTAAAGGAGAATTACGCTCAAAAATAAAGACGATAGTGTTCAAAGGTGTTATTTATTCCTACTTGTTAGACTACATGGCTTCGCGTCAAAATATTGATACGAATCAAGATTTTCTGAGCAAAATTTACCATCTGCTAGCAATATGTATCGTCTGCTAGCAGCACATGGGGGCTGCCATTTTGTTTATGTGTACAAGAAGATTTTCTTAATCCAAATGCTCAATTGCCTTTTTCAAAATTAAAAACCCATTTGAGATTAAAAATGTAGAATATATAAGTCAATTTATTTTTAAACTGAAGATTTCCTTATATATTTCTGTTGAAAATCGATATTCGCTTAATAGAAATCTATTTTCTCGATACTGGACGTATGGGACGGAGCAAATTAATTCAAATGTTATGGATGCTTCTTCCCTGTGCATCTATAGCGGCAAACTATGCATTCACCTGCTTTCGGATAATGGACTTGAAAAGTCGGAATGCATGCTGCATATATTATGTACTGCTCTGTTTGGCAAACCCAAGAAAATAGATTTTTGTTAAGCAAAACCAGACAATTTAAAAGTATCATTATAAAGATTTAATTTTTATAATACATGTAAACACCCACTTTATATTTTCCGTCACATATGGGATTTTAGGTAATAAAGAAAATCAATTTAGGATTTGGATTCAAAATATCTTCCTGACTGGAACATTTCTCAATGGTTCATGTACAACTCCAAATCAGCAAGAAAATGGCAGCCCCCATGTAAATGAGTAGGAGACGATACCGGGTGTTGGAATATCTTTATTTGTGACCCGCCGCCTCAAAACCTACAATAAGTCGCACGGACCACAACGTAGCAAACAGCCCAAAATAGTAAATTTGCTTGGATCAGTCGATTTTCTGTTTTTGATAGAAATGGGTAGTTTCATTATCATTCTATCATGTCTCAAGTTTGTGAGTCGTAATTCGACTTAGAAATATATTTTGGGGGGCATTTTAAAATGACTCCCTTTTTTCACCTGTCAAGCTAATGAATGTTTGGAGAGCTTTTGTAATACTTTCATTCAATGCCAAATTACTACTTTTCCTCTAAAGGTATTAAATTGATTTTTTGAGTGAGTAATGAATAGGTCCTCTCGGAGCAGTGTGCCAAAATTCAGCTTAATCTGATAATCCATACCTGTTGCTATGGCCATTTCAATACCCAGTTTTACTTGGGCGCACACAGAGAGCGAAGGTTTAGCACTCTTTTGTTCCAAACTTAAATGGCCATTTTCTCTGAATAGGAGTTATTGATTGCTGGTTACATACCGATTCTAAATATGATATTTAAATGCGTTATAATTCAGTAAACTAGGCAAGTGATATACCATTGGAAAGGTGAGAATCTCTACTTTCAGAAAATGTATAAAACAAGAAAAAGAATTTTGGCGACCTATTGTAGGTTTTGAGGCGTCGGGTCACATTTATACCTTTTTCTGATATCTTATTAGAAAATGATTTAGGCCAATAAGTAGGAATATATTACACCTTCCAATATAAGTAAATTTGTAATCAAGGGTTAATTCTTTAAATACTTGTTCTAATTTCGTTTTTCTGTTTTCCGTTTTTGCTTTCGGTAATTGAATAATTGAATAAATGAAGACTGCCCTCTACGGCGAAATAAATGTATCATTATTATTAGCGTTTGCGCACTGAAGTAAGTCACCAAGTAAATACACTTGTGCATGGAATTGCCAATTTAAAGAGTGCACATGCTACACATAATAGCTCCATTTACGTGTTGTGCGCACATTGGGCGCAATGTACCAGTGTATGGGCATCTTTGATCTCTCCCGCAGTGTACTGACTTTGTAAATTCATTACCTACAGTATGCATCTGAGTAGAAGCACTATACCTTAGACTGCCATGTACTAATATGCCGAGACAATACATGTATACAACAAATTCTCTTAATTCTGTCCCAAACACCTATAAACTCAAAGAAGAAAAGAACAAATTCTAAATATACTTTACCATCATTACCATGTTTCAGTCGACCCAAACATGTTCTTTATATATTTAATAACTTACTGGTCTCTGTCATGACTGTTCATTCTCTTATCACTGGTACAGTGGGAAATTACAAATGAATACCTACGTATTCTGTCCTGTCAGAGAAATTCAAGAGACCACTAGGCAATTGCCTGATTAATATGCTAATAAGGGTAATTATTATTTGTGTCAACATGGTTGGTCATAATAAAAATATAATTAAATCTGTCATCCCAGAATTTTCTGGATTAACTATATCAATAAATGCAAATATGCGAATTTACTAATTATGTTAATTGGGCTAATTATACGATATCTGCATGGAATATCTTTTCACTAACTAATTTGTTGTCTTTAAAAGGTGTTTTCAGGCTTTCTAGATAAACAATGACAAAGAAGTCTACATGTTGCTCCTATATAGCGCATTTGATACCATAGATCAGTCTTGCTTTTTTTATTGGAAACGCTGAAGATCTGCTTTGACATTGATGATGCTGTCAGATGGATTGAGTCATATTTGACAGATAGACATCAAAAGGTCAAGATTGATGATGCTGTCTCTGATTCTTTTCTAGAGCCCTTCGGGGTCCCACAAGGTTCTCGGTTCTCGGTTGGGCCCTCAGTTATTTACTCTGTACACAGGTAATCTCTTTACAAAGGTCCACAATAAGTTTCCTGGAATATAATGCTACTGCTACGCCGATGACATACAGATTTACTTGTCATGTATGTATATGCTTAAGAGCAAAGCGTCTCGCTCATAGAAGCATGTGTCAGTTATATACGTGAATGGATGCTGCAAAACAAACTCATGCTAAGTGACAGTAAAACTGAATTGTTGCTCATTGGCACATCTAAACAGGTATCCAAACTTAATTTCGATTGGATATTTGTTGGAAGTTCTGTCATAAAACCATCCATGAATGCTCAGTAGAAATCTGGTAGTGCATTTTGACAGTCATTTGATTATGGAAGCACACATTACCAATGTATGTATATCATCATACACTGTATTGCATTTTATATAATATCAGACATATTAGAAAATATATTGATGAGGATAGTATGAAAACAGTTGCTCATGCATGCATCACTAGCAAGTTAGATTATTGTAATGGGTTATTGTATGGACTCCCTGACTCTCAAATAGGACGACTGCAGCGGGTCCAAAACCTCTGTGCAAGACTAATTTGTGGATACTCCAAAATTCTCGAGGATCACCCCTGTTTTGAGAGATCTGCACTGGCTGCCAGTGCAGCAAAGAATATCTTTTAAAGTCATGTTGATTGTCTATAAAGCTCTAATTGGTCAAGCCCCTAAAATATATTGTAGATCTGTTACAACCCAAAGCTTGAAAACATACCCTCACCCTGCACAGTTCTCGAGATACTTTAATACTGCCAACCCCATCATATAAAACAAAAATAACTTAATAACCCAAATTGTGGAACAACTTACCATTAGAAATCAGGAAATCCCCAACTGTAAAGACTTTGAGATAAAAATTCAAAACTTTTCTTTTCATTTAATTACTCCTCTTAGTTATAAGTACATCAGGAACTCTTGCAGCACAGTAAAATATACTGGGCGTTAAAAAAAAGGAAAACCAACTTTGACAATTTCCTACGAGTGGACCATACATGTATATTTACCGGAGTTTAATTTCATATCATATGAAAGAGTAATTCATTTGCTTTCCAATGGTAACTTGTTTAGGTTTCCACAGTCAAGCATCAGTGAACACCATTGTCTTCAAAATTCTGTGCAAAATTCCAGTTGGTTCACTTTCTTGTAAAACGCAATAGGCATGGTTTCGGTTGAATGGCTTTGTCAACTAGCTTGGTAGCTCTTTATCTGTTTATGGCCATCCGTTAGTAAGCAAATCTCATAATGATTAATTTTACGCCTTAACAAAGGGTCTTATGAACTTCGCAAAGCATGGAACAAGTTCTTAGTCATTATAAACTTATGACCAAGAGGAAGTGAGATCTTCCGAGAACACAGAAAACATCTTCGTTTGTCTTGAGTGCTGCAGGGGTCTCCGTCAATTTTCAACTAAAGTTGAAATTTTTGAAAATCAGCAAAGTAAAATCTTCAACCACACGCATGAATTTATACTCTTTGTTTTTGATTTGCAATTCTTAGTGATATTGCAATCCTTTTGATTGATCCATGAGATATTCATTTTTTTTCATTTTGCATCCCTGTTGTCCTTAGTTTATTATGCAAACACTGGCAAATGAAATACACTGTTCATCCATGAAATATCAATCTGTCTCTCTGGTATTACAATTGGGAATGCTATTATTGAAATGACGCCATTCGAACCCTTTTTGAGAGGGAAGAGTCATACATGTATGAAATGTGTAAAAATTGCCATCTCATAAGTTATGATAGAAAATGTTCAGGCTTAGAGTGTTTTGGTAAAGTTTTGTATTAGAATTGATTTGAAATACCGCATTTCTCTATCGAGTTTCCAGGTTCAGATTCATTATTTAAATGATAAGTATAAACAATCTGAAGCTTACTAATGTATCTACTTGTAAAAATTATGTACCTGTATGTATGAAACATCTTGATGTCGGAAGTACGTCCTCATTATGAAACGTTTAAACCAAATATAGCGTGTGTAGATGTTTGGATAATACTTAAAAGTATGCCTATTAGATATATTTTACACATATCACATGAGCATAAATATGAAAGACATTTTATATATATATATATATATTACTGGATCCCAAGTTTGGGAGACACGTAACAATGCAGTTTATTCCGTCATAATAGGGAGACACGAACCGCATTTGGGAGACACGTGGAACAATACAAATGACAAAGCCGTGTCTCCCAAATGTGGAATCCAGGAAAATATAATTCACTGAATGCATCTCAGATTTTAACGATACCATATCTAAAAAAATAATGAAATTAATTACTAAGGGTATGGACTAATTGAAAATTAAATGTGGCTTTGCACAGCAGGTGTTTTGTAACTTATCGAACATGATATGAAACCTAAGTACTTGTACCTGAAAGGGAGAGAGGATGTATTTTATAAAGTGACCATAGTAACATATCGTAAGAAGACACAGCTCATATTTGCCATGTCACTGATTATTTGATCACTACTTGTTGTGAGAAAGGAAAAGCTTAATTTCCAGGGAGGCAGTTATGATCAGATGAAATATCCACTCAGATAGACATGAACATAGAACTATCGTCTTATTGTCTATATAGTTATTGTCTATATAGTTCTTGTACCAGTGCCAAAACACAATCTGTAAAGGCTACGAAAACAAAGCTCTTGAGTTAATAGTCTGAGTGCATATTAAAGAAGTTGAGAAACAAAACCTCATTTGTTAACACTGATAACGCACGCCTGGCTTTTAAATAATTGTTAGGTAAATGACTATCAATACTCTGAATAACTGAAGCTTTTATTGACGATGAGCATACTCCAATTGCTTTAGGATATCATTGAGCTTTAATAGCCAATATGTGTAATAATTGGGAGATTTTTTTGGTTGACTTGTTTGATTGTTTACGTCTGGGACAAGTATATTTCACATCTCCTTATGGGACAGGTGAGTCCGAGGTTAAGACCATGTGACCTTAATAATTTATAGGAGACCTGAACTCGATATTCTGAATCAAACTTAATATATCCAAATTTAATCAAGAAGTATAATAAAACCATATAGTGTATGAAGTAGGAGTTTACTGTGATGGCATATTCCAGAGTGTTGCAAGCAAATGAATAAAAATTAATATCTACGATCCCATCTATGCAACTAAATGTATCAAGATGAAAAGAAAAGCTGATGGCTGTACACACACTCGCCGCCAGGGATAAAAGAATACCCTGGGCCTATATTATTTTCCCCTTTGAAACAATAGAGTTAATATGCATTCACGTTGTAATCTTTGAAAATTAATTTCCTTGTTTATAGAAGGCATACACTCTTAATGGGACGAGTGAAACCATACATACTCGTACTCTGATGTGAAGAGTAAACCTGGTTAGTTTCGAGTTTCCTTGTATCATATTTCAGTATAGTGTATAGGCCTACATGTAGGTACAAGAGCAACAACTGAAACTGAATACCATGTAAGGCATAATGAGGCCATTATTTGATGAAATGATAATGATAGGAGTGAACACACGCAATTTTCGTGGAACATGTAGAATGCCAGAATATAAGGAAAGGTTACTTGTTTTAATGAAGGCAGCAAATCTGTAATGAGTAAATGACACTTTACTAGTGATGTATATAAGATGCCCCAATCATGTCCATAGACCACCTCGGTAATGTTTGTAAATTTTATACATGCACTTAAAACAAAGGTTGTTCTTGGCAACCGAAGTGTCTTGCCTGACATCGCAACAAGTAATGTATGCAAACTGGATTCCAAGCATTAATTGGGGCTCATTTATAAAATCAGGTTAATGGAATAGCTCGTCACTAGGTGCTCAGAGAAGAATTGTACATAAATTTAAATACATTACAGAAGCGGTCTATTAATAGATTGACTTTCAACAGAATATAACGGATGTATTTCAATTTTTGAAGAGAAATCTGAGTGTACAGTCAGGTGAGTTTTCAGTGGCCAAGCAGAGGACATTAACTTTCGCCATCCTACCGGTTACCCATTTAACACCTGGGTGGAGAGTGGCAAATGTAGATTAACGTCTTGCCAAAGGACGCTAGTGCTGCAGTGGGATTGAACCCCGGACCTCGTGGTTCACAGTCCGGGGGCTTATCCACTGATCCACAACACCTCTACCTCTACTGGACAAGTGGTTGAGTTTAAAGAAGATAAGCACAGTGGAATGAAACAACAGCAACAACACAATGAAGAGCAGTATGAGAGGGCAACCAAAGAGTGGTGAACACTTCATTCGAATGGATTAAAAGTAGAAGCACATTTCAATACAATGAACATTCAATAAAATATATAGCTGCTGAGAACCAGGGGCCTGTTACACGAATTAAACCGTCAGAAGTATAAGTTCATCATAGAAACGTGTGTTATAGAATTAACATGCGTTTCTATGGGATGTCCATGAACTTTTAACGGTTTCGTAAAACGGGCCCCAGGACGGCATTAACTCGACTCTTGTAAAAGTATGCGAGTTAACATTGCTCTCGCCATATTTTATGATATGTAACCATCAAGTATTGGACTAGAAAATATTAGGGAGACTTGTTTTGAGTACATATAGTTTATTACATACATCATACATGTATGTTCAGAAGGATATGATAACTGTGAAGTTCTGTAAATAGCTTTTTTTATGAAAGGTTGTACATGTAAAGTAGGTCGATATTGTATATAAAGTTTTACTGCATAAAGCTGTGTAGTAAAGTGTGAATAAAAATCGTATTTGAAAAAAAAGTAGGCCTATAGTAAAAACAAACAAATTACATGCATCCTCTTTTATGTGTGTGTGTGTGTGTGTGTGTGTGTGTACGAATGCATGCATGTATAAATTGGTGAAAGTAAGGGTGTATGTAAGTTCTTATGTGTTTATGTATGTATGAGTATTTGTTGTACGTCTGCGTGTATGCATGTTATGTAGAAAGAATGAAAGGGTGTATGTAGTCCTATACATGCGCTGTGCATAATTGAATTACATGCCAAATCTATACTCATTGCCTCCAATCCAGGACAAAGTGCTTAGATAAAATGTTTTTAAAAGCACTTAAAATTTAAAAAAATCTTGAAAGCTTTGTTTACTTTGCTGCTTCACATAATATTTCTGTAGCATCTTGTTATTTTGTGTTATTTTTGTTGGTTTACAAAAAAAAAACTGACAAAAACTCTGTTTTGTCCCCTTCCTGAATAGTTCACAATTTATTATCGCTAAATTTTGGCGGGAATTTTGGACAATAATAAGGAGTAAGAAATGAAACGGCTCAGTTATTTGTAAAGAAAATGATTATTCTCTTCATATTGTGACCACTCAGTGCATATTCTGTGTTTTTTTAAAGAATCGTTTTCAATCAGCTAGATTTTAATATTCCGACGTTTCATTTGGCACTCCGATCCATAGCTGGCATAGACGTCATTTTCGGGGATTCCCCCGAGTGGGAGTTCCTGCAATCGTACTCTATGTGCGCGCAGGATTTGGGGTGCGGTACACTTTCGTTTGTTGTAGTTTGGTGAAAGTCTTTAGCTTTGTGTGCGATTTTTAACTTCCTGCTTCCTTGTATCAGTATCTCTAGCTCTAGTTAGATTGTTTCTCTATCTTTAGGAACTTATTTTATTCCAATGTGACGCTGGATGTTACACAAGTATCAGTTTGTAACAAATCTACCAGAGACAACCATTGGCGGCGGAAGCACCAAAATTTAGGGGGGGGGACGCCAGACCATATTTTAACACTTAAAATACTTAATTGAAATTGCGGATAATTCAGTAAAATAAGTGGAGCAATAATAATAATAATAATAATAATAATAATTAATGATAGTAATAATGACAATAATAATGAAAATGATAATAATGATAATGATAATGATAATAATAATAATAATTATTATTATTATTATTATTATAATAATCAGAATTATTATTGTTTCGATTTATTTAGCGTCTAATAATCATCAGGTTCCCAAGGCGCTCTTTAATGTATTTTTTCCCTTCCTTCAATAATAAAATAGTCTAGAGTTACATCACTCACGGAATCACGGTATATCATAATGTTAAGTTTACTGTGATATAAATCCGAGAAATAAATCAGAAGTTAGACTGTGAGCTTAATAAAATGGACTGGGTTTACATGTATCACACAGTCACATTGCACTATGCCATCGGGGGGGGGGGGGGGGACTAACCTGTAACCATCACGCGTATGGTGTATACCACATCTGCGTCTGAAAAATGCGAATATAGGTGTATTTTTCATTATTAGCTTTTAATTTGTAAACAAATCTTTGCAGGCCAATGCACGCAAGGCCAAATGTGCATCTCTTTGTTCCCCATTATGACGGATAAGGCCCCCAAATTGACAATTTAAAATATTAGCCCCCGTATTAGGACCCGTTTTTGTTTTGTATTGTTTTTTTTTGGGGGGGGGGTGGGGGAAGTCGTCAGGTATAGAAGGCCTAATTCTCCCACTATATATTTTTCGTTGGACTTGGGCTGTATGAAATATTGATTCTGCTCATGAAGAGAATCAAACGCGGTGAAAAAGTGCACCCCGCCTATATACACTTTCCGAACTTGCAATGTTCCCGCGGTCTTCCCGCCTCCACTCTGTGATATTATTTATCAGTGATATTTGGGTTTGCTTAAAGAGCTGAAACTTTCGCGATGGTTTTATTTTCGCGAATTTCGCGAGTCAAACCCAAGCGAATTAAAACTTCCACTTCTGTTTTATAGTAATATCAACATTATCAAAATCGCGAAATTATCCCCTCGCGAATCATTACACCCAGTATGACCCAGACCAAAATAACAATCAGTAAAGTTTCCTGTTTTTTCTACATGTTTGTTGGTTTTTGTTTTTAAAAAGAGAAAATTGGATAAAACAATATTTTCAAATTGTTAGAACTTTGCGAGTTCCGTGTAATATTCGAAGAATACGTAAAGTTGTTACTTCTATGACGATTTGAACAAAAAGAGAAATTCTCCTGCAATCTAGGGGTGCATGATTGTGATTTGAAAGAAAGTCATTCTGGGCGCACCCCTCCCCCCTCAGAAATGTACCCCGCATCCGCATTACGAAACCTATTGAAAATGTATCGGACGCACGTGTCGCATGTTGTATAGACATATATACCTGACTGTGGATGTCCCGCCCCCCGAGACCAGGAAAATATTTAGACTAGACTAGTCTATAGTAATCAGCTGATCTAACAGTACACATGTCCTGGTTTGATTTTCTAGGTCACTTGTCTAATTTGGCTTACACGATTAACCTACCACGAGACTTCAAAAATGATCAAAACTCTGACTCAGGCCCGTAACTAGGATTTTTGCGGGGTTCAACATTGGAAAAAGTGGACCTTTCTGAGGGAGCGAATCGACCGAGTAGGGGTGTCGGGTCAGGGGGTGTGCCCCTACAAGGGTGTGGGCATGAGCGTATAGTCAGAATTATTTGACAGGGGGTGGGTCAAATGTGAAGCTCGAACATATAATACCACATGTGTAAGATTCCCAATACTGCGAGCGAGCAAAGCGAGCGAGAGAAAAATAAAAATATACTTTTAAATGGCAAACTTTTATTGCATTAGTCACCAATAGGTGAAATGTAAAGCTATATCTCCGGTCATCTAGCTGCCATATGCAGGCATCATTCATATTAAAGTTTTTAGGAAGTGAAGCGAACGGGGGGGGGGGGGCACTTTGCTGTTGTTCGTTTATGGAAAGGTAACCCTAATATCTGGGCGCTATGGCGATAGGGCAGTGACGTGCCGAAATAGTAGTTAGGGGATAGACCTCAGTCTCTTTGACCTTTGACCTTTGACCTCTGGTGACCTTTGACCCTTGACCTTTGGCCTCTGGTGACCTCTGGTGACTTTTGACCCTTTACCTCTGGTGACCCTTGACCTTTGACCCCTTGACCCTAGTGACCCCGACTTCCGGTCAGCCACGACCTTGGACCATCACCATCGGTAGTGCATCGCTATTGCGAACCGGTTAAATTCCCGTATACCAGTACATATCTCAAGTGGCTCGGTTTGTGAAGCGTCAATCAATCACCCGAGGCCAAAGCGCGCTCTTAACCACTTAAGGTGAAACCCTAGCAGCAGATTTGACAAGAGGATTATCAGCACTTTTTATCACATCATGACATCATGAGTTCGTTTTGTCGAATGACATCATCGCGACGTATCGTTTACGTTGATTTCCAGTTCTAACCGGTAATGCGGCGACATTGCATCACGCGTTATTTTTAGCATTGCATCATGGGTATGGCGCAATCGGCGTGGAAGGTTAACCCAGATTTGGACATGCAAGGGGATCGGTGTAAATTCGTTCGCCTATGGACAAGATCGGTGTCAGAGGTTATAGGTCGTCGTAACCCGGTGAGTGATGAGAAGGCCAAGTTTCTGACGTACCGTATCTCTTGATAGAGGGGTATGATGAAAACGTGCGGGGCCTAGACAAGAAAAATCGTTTCGGTAATATTCTGCATGAGAAATATGAATGCTAAAATGGTTGGGTGTGGGGATGAAAGGACATCATCGGTTCACGCCCATGCTATATGCATATCACTGTTTCATGAAATAATGCAAAACTTCAAAATGCCATAACTTTCTTATTTACATCCGATTTCAGTGAAATTTTTACTGTTATGCTTGTTTAATTTTACTCTGTTTATTCAAATCAACTTGATATTAGGGTGGACTTGGTCTTTAAAACGTGTGCTGCGATGAAAAATCACAATAACATTAAACAACTTCCAATCAGTAGCGATTGTTCCTGGCTAATTTTTTGACATTTTCCAGTCATTAAACTTGCAGTTATCTTGATAGATTGTACGACAATGATGCACAACAGCCAATTGCTCCACCGTAGATAACCAGCACTAACTGAATACTTAATATCAATCCTGGCTGGACCCAACACTATTGCCTTACCCTTACCCAATAACCCTAAATTTATGCTAAAACCAAATTAGGAACTTTACACCTTACCCTTTTTTTACAGGGCCGTTAGCGACCGGTCAATTTTAGTAGACTATACAATTTGAAGTAGATTAAAACCAAATTACTAGCCAACTTCCCCAGCACTGAACCCTTTGTAGAGATCAAATCAAAATCAAATAATGAAATCGTTACCTTCGTTGTCATTGGCGATGCATTCCTTTCCGCATAACTTTCCTCGGCCGCCGCCTCCACTACGTTGAGCATCTACACGTGATAATGAGAATAATAATAATGATGATGATAATGAAACTTTTCAGAGTCCGGTGACTTTTTCTCTAAACCAGGACACCTCAAAATAATAGTAACGTGTCACCATATTTGTGTCAGGGATTTCCACTTGTGTAATTAACACAATCATTTAATAGTAACATTCATGTTGTTGTTGTTTCATTTTTATTTGCGAAACCGGATTTAATTAATTACAATCAGATTAATTTTGGCAACAATGAGAAGGAAACAGCACCACACACTGATTGTTCCATTTCCTCTCTTACATTTCTTAAAATAAATAAACTAGAGAATTATCGATGTATTTTGCATGCATCTATTTTCATTTCTTGTTATAGTTTATAAGAAATGTCAGGCAACATTGTCATGAAAAATACATTACTAATATTATTTCAAAATGTGTCATGTTTATGCGTGGGTGTAATGGAAAACTTTTACAAAGGCTCCCACACGGTGTTACCGAAAACCTTCAAGCGTGAATTCTCACTCCCCATGGAAACCTACAGAGAACAAAGTAAAAAATAATGAATACCTGAAATATACCCACATTTTTATAACCTCGTCTGTGGTAATCATATGCGAAAATAAAACTGAAAAGCGATCTCTCTCTGCCTACCAGCAGATGTGTCAGGATAGACCGAGTTAGGAGCGATACTGTAGGTAACCCGAGGACTTCGACGCGTCATCGTAGCTCGTTGGACGATGATTGATAGTTCAAGTTCAAGTTTGTCTTTTCTTGTAACAAACATGTTACACAGTTTTACAAATATAAAATGAAATGTCATACTGAGTATGAACAATGATCCATAATAAATATACATAAAGTAAGATAGAGAAATACGAGGAGACCTTGGGTAAAGCTCAGCTTGTAAAACTCAGGTCCCTCAAAGCAAACCATAAAGAAGATGAACAAACAAATGTTTAAAAGAAGAAAATATACCTAACGAGCCAACATAACAAACAACAACTGTTGATCATATAAGTGTTTGTATATTTTTATAGAAATGAAATAACTAAATCATTAAAAGGATGGGGAGAAGGGATTATTACAGAAAGAGGGGAGGGGATGAGATACATACAAAGAAAAGGACACTCAGGAAGCGACACAAATATAAGAAAAGAAAAAAAAAAAGAGAATCAGGCTACATGCGGGAGAGGAAAGGAAATAAGGAGAGTCAAGTCGACAGTTGCGCTACAGTAGTAAAGTAAAAAAGAGTCATGTTACAATACATGTAATAATTACAATTAAGAAGAATCAACTAGATAATTACTGAATAAGTCTAACTTCAGTTTACGTTTGAAGATGTATAGGGGATGAGGGGGTATTGCACCATTGCGAGGCAACGCACCGATTTCAAGAAATATTTTTTTTTTCAATATACACACATTTTTATTTTTATAACCTCGTCTGTGGTAATCATATTCGAAAAATAAAACTGAAAAGCTATCTCCCTCTACCTACCAGCAGATGTGTCAAGTGGATCGATTTGCGGACGGTAATGCGGAGGCTTAAATTTTGATCAAAACTGTTTTATTAGAGAATGGGGATGGTGCAATCGGCGTGGAAGGTTATAAAGGATAGGAGATAAAAGGCTCATGCATTTACAATAGACATGTGAGTAAATTAATTTGGGTAAATAACAGTATTTTCATAAAAACCTGCAGTATTTCTTTAAAAAAAAAACAGTACAATACTGCAAAAAAAGAACACTTGGCATCTCTGCTACTGGATTAACAAAAAAAAAATAGAAAAATATGAATGCTTTTGCGTGACATACCTGTGTTTCACTAAGATGCATAAATGAATATATTCAAGTTTGGACCTGTACTTCGTCGATGTAGAAATGTAATCTCAAGGTAGGAAAATCTGCTGCATTACTAGAAAAAAATCTGACACTTTGAATAGCCGGCCATCACAAAAGTCTGAAACAGCATCGCCGTCATTTTCATGACGTTAATCCATTTGCAAAATATGGGTAATTATGTCGTCATTCTTAAGTATCTATCTTATTGTTTTCAATACTGGAACATTGTTACGGGTCCTGCTCACACCATTATCACCATTATCCAGCCGATGAACAAGGTACAAAAGAACGAGGCGAAGTCGTGGTCGTAGGTTTAGAAAAACTCTATTCTTGCTCTTCGACGTCCATTTTACAACTCGTCCAACATTAACTCGTCCCTCGTCACACTCCCCTCCATAAAAACATATTTATGAGTGTTACGAAAGAAGTATGTACATAATGAAATCATCCCTATCGATATCGTACATGCAAAATAAAATGCCTTCTTTCATAATACTTTCATACTGCGAAAAACTAGTATCGATTCACTTAGTCTCGATCGATTTGTTGGTACCTAAAAATGCTCATTATAAATGCACGAATTGTGTTCTTGTAAAACATAGTATAAACACAATTTCTTGGCTTACAACTAATATAAAAAACATGTTCATTTGCAAGGAGACATAAACAAGCAAGCAATTTGATATGCAACTGCAGTAAATTGCTCATAATTCTCTGTGATGCAAACAAACATCTTAAACATCTTCACATGTAAAAATAAAAGGAGTACATCAGTGTCTCACAAAAATGACAGGATGAATTTTGTCCAACAAAATATATCATCACAAAACATGAATTATTTTATGCAATAAGCCAGTTCGGGGTTAGCGCATGGTACTGAGATTGTACAAATGACCCCAAATATCCACAGATATTTTAGACATGGAGGGTCCCTTTATGTGTACTTCAGAAAAATAACTCTGGGAGTGATAGAGGTGCCTCATGAATAGCTTTTGTTTCCCCCTTTAAAAAGAATACTTCCACCTGGATATCATGGAATGCACCATTAGTGCATAATTGAATAATGATTACATGACATTCATGAGCACATATCGAATATTAGTGTCAGTGGGTTTTAGAATTTTGGTACAGATGACCTTTATCTGCTCATGCTCAGATTGCATCCCCGAAATGGCTTATTGGCTATGCTGCGCTGCTTTTAGCTGCAATGTCACTTTTGTTTCTGACACTGTCAAAAATACACCAATCATCAAATGCTGATAAATATGAAAACTATCTGTACCCTCACATAAGCTTAGAAGTCTGAGAAAACAATTTAACTCACGAAAATCTGAGTAGTACCAACATGCAGATGGTATCACAGCTTGTATACTGAACTCAAGTTTGTCTAGTGGTTATGGCATTCATGTGTAAGATGAAAATAATAACTTTCATAAGTTTCAACAGAAAAATTCTTCCAATATCCTGCTCCTTTACATTTATCACTTAATGCGTGCATAAATCAGAAGTTGTATTTATCCAATTTCTTCTATTTAAAATTAGGTAAGAAATTGTTTCTCAACAAGCAACAAAACGTGTTAAAATCACTGACATGTTATACTACATGAAATGTGTCATCTCTGTCATGTAATTGCTTCTTGGCAATGCAACAAAAATAGCTTTCGCAAAGACGTAATTTTTTTTCTTCCAATGAAATTAATAAACAACTTTCAGCAATAATATATCTGTCTCAAAGATAAAACAACATATCTTCAAAATAAAACGATGCGGTAAAATTTTTCACCGTTAATGCAATGTTATGCATTTTCATAACAATGACATTTATCTTTCATCTTCAAGCGATCAAAATGCAAGACTTTTTCTCTTTGGTTCCAATAATACAATTGTCAAAAAAAACAACATATTTTAAATGAAACATGAAAAAAATCAAATCTTATTTCCTGTTTTGAAAGTGACACACATGCATAACCAAAACGAGAACTAACTTTTCTCTTTTTTTTGGGTGTAAAATCGAAAAGGGAATTTAACACCAGAATGTTGTCATGCACGTTAAACTCTTCCCAACAGAAAATACTAATCATTTCACTTTCAAAAATACATAAAGATATGCAATATATTTAAAAAAAGCAAACACAAGAAGAAAATTGCTTCACCGAGTCCAGTCAGTCTCTGATTATCAAGTTCAAATTTCTGTTTTTCTTCTCCACAATGCATTCCAGTTCATATCAATAAACTGCTCAAATGTACACGAAGTATCTCCCATAAGGTAAGCCCACTTTAATTGCACAGAGATTAAGTTCAAGTTCACGCACGAGATAGAGCATCTGCAATAACATTGTTCTTTCCTGCAATGTGCTCAATGTTCAAGTTATACTCTTGCAGCAACAACCTCCAACGTGTCTGGTTTTTGCGTTTCATTTTACTAAGAAATGTCGGTGGGTTATGATCCGTCAATACTCTGACGGGGTACTGCGATCCATGAACGTACACGCTGACATGTTCAAGCGTTAGGATCATTGATAGAGTCTCTTTCTCAACAGTCGAATAGTTCTTCTGACTAGGGGAAAACTTCTTAGAAAAGAAGGATATAGGTCTGTCGACTCCTTCTGCGTCCTTCTGAGTTAGCACAGCACCAGCGCCAACATCACTAGCATCCACCATCAGGCTGAACGGCTGGTTGAAGTCTGGAGCCATCAACACAGGATTGGTAGATAAGAGAGCTTTCACCCGGTCGAAAACACTCTTACAGTCACTGGACCAGACGAACTTCACTTCTTTGCGTAGTAAATTGGTTAGCGGAGCCACGACATCGGAGAAGTTATGGCAGAACCGTCTATGGTAGCCTGCCATGCCCAGAAACCGCATCAGTTCCTTCCGGTTGGTTGGAGTCGGGAAAGCCAGAATTGCTTCTACCTTCGCCGAGAGTGGTCGAACGTGACCAGAGCCAACAACATGACCCAGGAAACTAACACTAGCACCTCCAAACTCACTCTTTGCCAGATTCACCGTCATTTTTGGCAGCAGCCAACCTTCTGAACAACTCTCTGATTCTCTGTACATGAACATCCCAATCTTCACTATACACAACTAAGTCATCAATATAAGCTTCACAGCCTTCAAGACTTGAAACAAGACTATTCACGAGTCTTTGGAATGTAGCCGGCGCGTTTTTCATGCCGAAAGGCATCACGGTGTAATGAAATAGGCCTTGCGGTGTAGCAAATGCGGAAATCTCTTGCGCTCTCTTGGTCAAGGGGATCTGCCAATAACCTTTCAGCAGATCGAATTTGCTCACATACTTTGCTTTGCCTATACGGTCAATACAATCATCTACGCGCGGAATGGGGAATGAATCTGTTTTTGTACACGCATTGACTTTTCTGTAGTCGGTACAGAAACGATATTCTCGAAGAGTTCAAAAGAAGTGTTCACATTGATGTTCGATTGCATTTAGAAGCGCAGCGAATAGGAACATTTAGTGAAGCAGCCCGTGTTGCTGATGATTTTGTGCTGACACACAGAACCACAAACTAAGTTTCTAGTGAAACAAAGAAAACATTCAAATTGAATTAAAATTGCCTTTTAAGTTTGTCAGAGAATTGGCTTTTAAAGTTTGTTAAAGGTCAAATACCAATTAACAAAACCAAACCAATTACAAAAGTACTTAACACTAAGCTTTTGGCGTTACGATAGAAATGTAACCTATATTCAAATGCATAGTACTCCATGCTTTTCACGTTACTATTAAAATTGAAAAGCTGACTTGTAGGCTATCCATGCAAGAATTAGCCTTTTGACAAGGCCTCGTGACTTGGCCATTTTCCTCGTCATGCTGTGCCTGAGATGAGACTAGCCGGCGACGAAAAGAATCAACACGGCCGGGGTGAACGGGCGATCGAGCGACTTTAGTCGCGAGGCCTTTTGGAACCTGGGTTTCCATCGTCCGATATGAATTATTCACGAGTTGACATTCGTATGCTAACACGCCTACACCAAGGATTATCGACCAATCACAACGGTCTCTGCGGGGCTTGCTTTCCATGTGATTCGTTCATGATTGATGTAGCTTGCGCCGGGTGCAGTACGTGCCGAGTGAGCTAGCGCTTGATGTGAAGGCGAATTTCATACTAAATTTATGCTGACGTCATGCAAAGATACGTTCCCTGATTGGCTCCTACCAAAAAGGTAGCAGATCCTCGCTTGGAACAAAGGATAACATAAGAAATACAAGCCAGGTTCCAAAAGGCCATCGCGACACGTCGCTCGATAGCGCATTCACCGGGCTGGGCGGCTAGTCTTGTTATGCAGCCACTACTAGCTTACTTGCCAAGAAAAATAGCCAAGTCACGAGGGCCTTGTCAAAAGGCTATGCAAGAATAAGCATTTTCAAATACTTAATGAGATTTTGTTATGTCAGATAAAACTGTCTAATCATCCAGAAAAATTTACATATATTTAAAACGACACTCTAATCATCCAGGCTTTCGCCATAAAGAGAAAATATCTCCAGTAAAGTGTAAACAGAAATACCAAGAATGTCCACGTTAAGTCTTAATGAGAACTTGTTATGATTTGGTAATGTACATATTCTAAAAAACAACATTCCACCCAAACAGGACTTAATTAAGATGTCAACTGCCAATTGGCAAAACAAATTACCATTAGAATGCCGCTGACCTTTTGGCGATACAACAGAAATGTGAATTCTTGTCACATTCCACTAAGAACATTATACTTCAACAATGCAATGTGTAAAAAAGCCTTGATTGTTATCGGATTCTTATATATGCGCATCATTAAATATTCTACTTCAATCATATGAATGCCTTCAAAATGTATAATAGACAGAAATCACTCCAATCATATGAATGCCTTCAAAATGTATAATAGACAGAAATTATTCCAAACAGTCAGCTATTCAATGTAACTTCGGATGAAAAGTTTAGGCATGATCCTTTTTTAGGAAATTTGGAAATAAGACAAATGAATTTTTATTTAGCCAAATAACGGTAGATCGAGATAACCCGATATTAAATACAGAAAAACAACAACCACATCTTACCCTATCATCGGGACCTTGTTGATAATGTAATTAACCAGAATGACAAAAAAGAACCCCCCCCAAAAAAAAAAAAAAAAAAAAAAAAAAAAATCAACCCTAATAGACTTCGTACAAAACCTATAAAAGAAATCGTTTGTTCACCTGCTCAATACCAACACAATCGCTTCATTCACCTCTTTTTCTTTTTAACTAATTTGCAGAGTCAAATGAATTATGTTAGAGCCATAACTGTTGTTGGTCTTACAATTAACCATATAATTAACGTGAAAATAAACTTTATTCTCAAATACAAAAGTATACATGCAATCCGGATATATATCCTTTCTCGATTGCTCAGTAATTATCTCGATCTACCGTTATTTGGCTAAATAAAAATTCATTTGTCTTATTTCCAAATTTCCTAAAAAAGGATCATGCCTAAACTTTTCATCCGAAGTTACATTGAATAGCTGACTGTTTGGAATAATTTCTGTCTATTATACATTTTGAAGGCATTCATATGATTGGAGTGATTTCTGTCTATTATACATTTTGAAGGCATTCATATGATTGAAGTAGAATATTTAATGATGCGCATATATAGGGTACTGAATCCGATAACAATCAAGGCTTTTTTACACATTGCATTGTTGAAGTATAATGTTCTTAGTGGAATGTGACAAGAATTCACATTTCTGTTGTATCGCCAAAAGGTCAGCGGCATTCTAATGGTAATTTGTTTTGCCAATTGGCAGTTGACATCTTAATTAAGTCCTGTTTGGGTGGAATGTTGTTTTTTAGAATATGTACATTACCAAATCATAACAAGTTCTCATTAAGACTTAACGTGGACATTCTTGGTATTTCTGTTTACACTTTACTGGAGATATTTTCTCTTTATGGCGAAAGCCTGGATGATTAGAGTGTCGTTTTAAATATATGTAAATTTTTCTGGATGATTAGACAGTTTTATCTGACATAACAAAATCTCATTAAGTATTTGAAAATGCTTATTCTTGCATAGCCTTTTTGACAAGGCCCTCGTGACTTGGCTATTTTTCTTGGCAAGTAAGCTAGTAGTGGCTGCATAACAAGACTAGCCGCCCAGCCCGGTGAATGCGCTATCGAGCGACGTGTCGCGATGGCCTTTTGGAACCTGGCTTGTATTTCTTATGTTATCCTTTGTTCCAAGCGAGGATCTGCTACCTTTTTGGTAGGAGCCAATCAGGGAACGTATCTTTGCATGACGTCAGCATAAATTTAGTATGAAATTCGCCTTCACATCAAGCGCTAGCTCACTCGGCACGTACTGCACCCGGTGCAAGCTACATCAATCATGAACGAATCACATGGAAAGCAAGCCCCGCAGAGACCGTTGTGATTGGTCGATAATCCTTGGTGTAGGCGTGTTAGCATACGAATGTCAACTCGTGAATAATTCATATCGGACGATGGAAACCCAGGTTCCAAAAGGCCTCGCGACTAAAGTCGCTCGATCGCCCGTTCACCCCGGCCGTGTTGATTCTTTTCGTCGCCGGCTAGTCTCATCTCAAGCACAGCATGACGAGGAAAATGGCCAAGTCACGAGGCCTTGTCAAAAGGCTAATTCTTGCATGGATAGCCTACAAGTCAGCTTTTCAATTTTAATAATAACGCTAAAAGCATGGAGTACTATGCATTTGAATATAGGTTACATTTCTATCGTAACGCCAAAAGCTTAGTGTTAAGTCCTTTTGTAATTGGTTTGGTTTTGTTAATTGGTATTTGACCTTTAACAAACTTTAAAAGCCAATTCTCTGACAAACTTAAAAGGCAATTTTAATTCAATTTGAATGTTTTCTTTGTTTCACTAGAAACTTAGTTTGTGGTTCTGTGTGTCAGCACAAAATCATCAGCAACACGGGCTGCTTCACTAAATGTTCCTATTCGCTGCGCTTCTAAATGCAATCGAACATCAATGTGAACACTTCTTTTGAACTCTTCGAGAATATCGTTTCTGTACCGACTACAGAAAAGTCAATGCGTGTACAAAAACAGATTCATTCCCCATTCCGCGCGTAGATGATTGTATTGACCGTATAGGCAAAGCAAAGTATGTGAGCAAATTCGATCTGCTGAAAGGTTATTGGCAGATCCCCTTGACCAAGAGAGCGCAAGAGATTTCCGCATTTGCTACACCGCAAGGCCTATTTCATTACACCGTGATGCCTTTCGGCATGAAAAACGCGCCGGCTACATTCCAAAGACTCGTGAATAGTCTTGTTTCAAGTCTTGAAGGCTGTGAAGCTTATATTGATGACTTAGTTGTGTATAGTGAAGATTGGGATGTTCATGTACAGAGAATCAGAGAGTTGTTCAGAAGGTTGGCTGCTGCCAAAAATGACGGTGAATCTGGCAAAGAGTGAGTTTGGAGGTGCTAGTGTTAGTTTCCTGGGTCATGTTGTTGGCTCTGGTCACGTTCGACCACTCTCGGCGAAGGTAGAAGCAATTCTGGCTTTCCCGACTCCAACCAACCGGAAGGAACTGATGCGGTTTCTGGGCATGGCAGGCTACCATAGACGGTTCTGCCATAACTTCTCCGATGTCGTGGCTCCGCTAACCAATTTACTACGCAAAGAAGTGAAGTTCGTCTGGTCCAGTGACTGTAAGAGTGTTTTCGACCGGGTGAAAGCTCTCGTATCTACCAATCCTGTGTTGATGGCTCCAGACTTCAACCAGCCGTTCAGCCTGATGGTGGATGCTAGTGATGTTGGCGCTGGTGCTGTGCTAACTCAGAAGGACGCAGAAGGAGTCGACAGACCTATATCCTTCTTTTCTAAGAAGTTTTCCCCTAGTCAAAAGAACTATTCGACTGTTGAGAAAGAGACTCTATCAATGATCCTAACGCTTGAACATGTCAGCGTGTACGTTCATGGATCGCAGTACCCCGTCAGAGTATTGACGGATCATAACCCACCGACATTTCTTAGTAAAATGAAACGCAAAAACCAGACACGTTGGAGGTTGTTGCTGCAAGAGTATAACTTGAACATTGAGCACATTGCAGGAAAGAACAATGTTATTGCAGATGCTCTATCTCGTGCGTGAACTTGAACTTAATCTCTGTGCAATTAAAGTGGGCTTACCTTATGGGAGATACTTCGTGTACATTTGAGCAGTTTATTGATATGAACTGGAATTCATTGTGGAGAAGAAAAACAGAAATTTGAACTTGATAATCAGAGACTGACTGGACTCGGTGAAGCAATTTTCTTCTTGTGTTTGCTTTTTTTAAATATATTGCATATCTTTATGTATTTTTGAAAGTGAAATGATTAGTATTTTCTGTTGGGAAGAGTTTAACGTGCATGACAACATTCTGGTGTTAAATTCCCTTTTCGATTTTACACCCAAAAAAAAGAGAAAAGTTAGTTCTCGTTTTGGTTATGCATGTGTGTCACTTTCAAAACAGGAAATAAGATTTGATTTTTTTCATGTTTCATTTAAAATATGTTGTTTTTTTTGACAATTGTATTATTGGAACCAAAGAGAAAAAGTCTTGCATTTTGATCGCTTGAAGATGAAAGATAAATGTCATTGTTATGAAAATGCATAACATTGCATTAACGGTGAAAAATTTTACCGCATCGTTTTATTTTGAAGATATGTTGTTTTATCTTTGAGACAGATATATTATTGCTGAAAGTTGTTTATTAATTTCATTGGAAGAAAAAAAATTACGTCTTTGCGAAAGCTATTTTTGTTGCATTGCCAAGAAGCAATTACATGACAGAGATGACACATTTCATGTAGTATAACATGTCAGTGATTTTAACACGTTTTGTTGCTTGTTGAGAAACAATTTCTTACCTAATTTTAAATAGAAGAAATTGGATAAATACAACTTCTGATTTATGCACGCATTAAGTGATAAATGTAAAGGAGCAGGATATTGGAAGAATTTTTCTGTTGAAACTTATGAAAGTTATTATTTTCATCTTACACATGAATGCCATAACCACTAGACAAACTTGAGTTCAGTATACAAGCTGTGATACCATCTGCATGTTGGTACTACTCAGATTTTCGTGAGTTAAATTGTTTTCTCAGACTTCTAAGCTTATGTGAGGGTACAGATAGTTTTCATATTTATCAGCATTTGATGATTGGTGTATTTTTGACAGTGTCAGAAACAAAAGTGACATTGCAGCTAAAAGCAGCGCAGCATAGCCAATAAGCCATTTCGGGGATGCAATCTGAGCATGAGCAGATAAAGGTCATCTGTACCAAAATTCTAAAACCCACTGACACTAATATTCGATATGTGCTCATGAATGTCATGTAATCATTATTCAATTATGCACTAATGGTGCATTCCATGATATCCAGGTGGAAGTATTCTTTTTAAAGGGGGAAACAAAAGCTATTCATGAGGCACCTCTATCACTCCCAGAGTTATTTTTCTGAAGTACACATAAAGGGACCCTCCATGTCTAAAATATATGTGGATATTTGGGGTCATTTGTACAATCTCAGTACCATGCGCTAACCCCGAACTGGCTTATTGCATAAAATAATTCATGTTTTGTGATGATATATTTTGTTGGACAAAATTCATCCTGTCATTTTTGTGAGACACTGATGTACTCCTTTTATTTTTACATGTGAAGATGTTTAAGATGTTTGTTTGCATCACAGAGAATTATGAGCAATTTACTGCAGTTGCATATCAAATTGCTTGCTTGTTTATGTCTCCTTGCAAATGAACATGTTTTTTATATTAGTTGTAAGCCAAGAAATTGTGTTTATACTATGTTTTACAAGAACACAATTCGTGCATTTATAATGAGCATTTTTAGGTACCAACAAATCGATCGAGACTAAGTGAATCGATACTAGTTTTTCGCAGTATGAAAGTATTATGAAAGAAGGCATTTTATTTTGCATGTACGATATCGATAGGGATGATTTCATTATGTACATACTTCTTTCGTAACACTCATAAATATGTTTTTATGGAGGGGAGTGTGACGAGGGACGAGTTAATGTTGGACGAGTTGTAAAATGGACGTCGAAGAGCAAGAATAGAGTTTTTCTAAACCTACGACCACGACTTCGCCTCGTTCTTTTGTACCTTGTTCATCGGCTGGATAATGGTGATAATGGTGTGAGCAGGACCCGTAACAATGTTCCAGTATTGAAAACAATAAGATAGATACTTAAGAATGACGACATAATTACCCATATTTTGCAAATGGATTAACGTCATGAAAATGACGGCGATGCTGTTTCAGACTTTTGTGATGGCCGGCTATTCAAAGTGTCAGATTTTTTTCTAGTAATGCAGCAGATTTTCCTACCTTGAGATTACATTTCTACATCGACGAAGTACAGGTCCAAACTTGAATATATTCATTTATGCATCTTAGTGAAACACAGGTATGTCACGCAAAAGCATTCATATTTTTCTATTTTTTTTGTTAATCCAGTAGCAGAGATGCCAAGTGTTCTTTTTTTGCAGTATTGTACTGTTTTTTTTTTAAAGAAATACTGCAGGTTTTTATGAAAATACTGTTATTTACCCAAATTAATTTACTCACATGTCTATTGTAAATGCATGAGCCTTTTATCTCCTATCCTTTATAACCTTCCACGCCGATTGCACCATCCCCATTCTCTAATAAAACAGTTTTGATCAAAATTTAAGCCTCCGCATTACCGTCCGCAAATCGATCCACTTGACACATCTGCTGGTAGGTAGAGGGAGATAGCTTTTCAGTTTTATTTTTCGAATATGATTACCACAGACGAGGTTATAAAAATAAAAATGTGTGTATATTGAAAAAAAAAATATTTCTTGAAATCGGTGCGTTGCCTCGCAATGGTGCAATACCCCCTCATCCCCTATACATCTTCAAACGTAAACTGAAGTTAGACTTATTCAGTAATTATCTAGTTGATTCTTCTTAATTGTAATTATTACATGTATTGTAACATGACTCTTTTTTACTTTACTACTGTAGCGCAACTGTCGACTTGACTCTCCTTATTTCCTTTCCTCTCCCGCATGTAGCCTGATTCTCTTTTTTTTTTTCTTTTCTTATATTTGTGTCGCTTCCTGAGTGTCCTTTTCTTTGTATGTATCTCATCCCCTCCCCTCTTTCTGTAATAATCCCTTCTCCCCATCCTTTTAATGATTTAGTTATTTCATTTCTATAAAAATATACAAACACTTATATGATCAACAGTTGTTGTTTGTTATGTTGGCTCGTTAGGTATATTTTCTTCTTTTAAACATTTGTTTGTTCATCTTCTTTATGGTTTGCTTTGAGGGACCTGAGTTTTACAAGCTGAGCTTTACCCAAGGTCTCCTCGTATTTCTCTATCTTACTTTATGTATATTTATTATGGATCATTGTTCATACTCAGTATGACATTTCATTTTATATTTGTAAAACTGTGTAACATGTTTGTTACAAGAAAAGACAAACTTGAACTTGAACTATCAATCATCGTCCAACGAGCTACGATGACGCGTCGAAGTCCTCGGGTTACCTACAGTATCGCTCCTAACTCGGTCTATCCTGACACATCTGCTGGTAGGCAGAGAGAGATCGCTTTTCAGTTTTATTTTCGCATATGATTACCACAGACGAGGTTATAAAAATGTGGGTATATTTCAGGTATTCATTATTTTTTACTTTGTTCTCTGTAGGTTTCCATGGGGAGTGAGAATTCACGCTTGAAGGTTTTCGGTAACACCGTGTGGGAGCCTTTGTAAAAGTTTTCCATTACACCCACGCATAAACATGACACATTTTGAAATAATATTAGTAATGTATTTTTCATGACAATGTTGCCTGACATTTCTTATAAACTATAACAAGAAATGAAAATAGATGCATGCAAAATACATCGATAATTCTCTAGTTTATTTATTTTAAGAAATGTAAGAGAGGAAATGGAACAATCAGTGTGTGGTGCTGTTTCCTTCTCATTGTTGCCAAAATTAATCTGATTGTAATTAATTAAATCCGGTTTCGCAAATAAAAATGAAACAACAACAACATGAATGTTACTATTAAATGATTGTGTTAATTACACAAGTGGAAATCCCTGACACAAATATGGTGACACGTTACTATTATTTTGAGGTGTCCTGGTTTAGAGAAAAAGTCACCGGACTCTGAAAAGTTTCATTATCCTCATCATCATTATTATTATTATTCTCATTATCACGTGTAGATGCTCAACGTAGTGGAGGCGGCGGCCGAGGAAAGTTATGCGGAAAGGAATGCATCGCCAATGACAACGAAGGTAACGATTTCATTATTTGATTTTGATTTGATCTCTACAAAGGGTTCAGAGCTGGGGAAGTTGGCTAGTAATTTGGTTTTAATCTACTTCAAATTGTATAGTCTACTAAAATTGACCGGTCGCTAACGGCCCTGTGAAAAAAGGGTAAGGTGTAAAGTTCCTAATTTGGTTTTAGCATAAATTTAGGGTTATTGGGTAAGGGTAAGGCAATAGTGTTGGGTCCAGCCAGGATTGATAATAAGTATTCAGTTAGTGCTGGTTATCTACGGTGGAGCAATTGGCTGTTGTGCATCATTGTCGTACAATCTATCAAGATAACTGCAAGTTTAATGACTGGAAAATGTCAAAAAATTAGCCAGGAACAATCGCTACTGATTGGAAGTTGTTTAATGTTATTGTGATTTTTCATCGCAGCACACGTTTTAAAGACCAAGTCCACCCTAATATCAAGTTGATTTGAATAAACAGAGTAAAATTAAACAAGCATAACAGTAAAAATTTCACTGAAATCGGATGTAAATAAGAAAGTTATGGCATTTTGAAGTTTTGCATTATTTCATGAAACAGTGATATGCATATAGCATGGGCGTGAACCGATGATGTCCTTTCATCCCCACACCCAACCATTTTAGCATTCATATTTCTCATGCAGAATATTACCGAAACGATTTTTCTTGTCTAGGCCCCGCACGTTTTCATCATACCCCTCTATCAAGAGATACGGTACGTCAGAAACTTGGCCTTCTCATCACTCACCGGGTTACGACGACCTATAACCTCTGACACCGATCTTGTCCATAGGCGAACGAATTTACACCGATCCCCTTGCATGTCCAAATCTGGGTTAACCTTCCACGCCGATTGCGCCATACCCATGATGCAATGCTAAAAATAACGCGTGATGCAATGTCGCCGCATTACCGGTTAGAACTGGAAATCAACGTAAACGATACGTCGCGATGATGTCATTCGACAAAACGAACTCATGATGTCATGATGTGATAAAAAGTGCTGATAATCCTCTTGTCAAATCTGCTGCTAGGGTTTCACCTTAAGTGGTTAAGAGCGCGCTTTGGCCTCGGGTGATTGATTGACGCTTCACAAACCGAGCCACTTGAGATATGTACTGGTATACGGGAATTTAACCGGTTCGCAATAGCGATGCACTACCGATGGTGATGGTCCAAGGTCGTGGCTGACCGGAAGTCGGGGTCACTAGGGTCAAGGGGTCAAAGGTCAAGGGTCACCAGAGGTAAAGGGTCAAAAGTCACCAGAGGTCACCAGAGGCCAAAGGTCAAGGGTCAAAGGTCACCAGAGGTCAAAGGTCAAAGAGACTGAGGTCTATCCCCTAACTACTCGAAATTGTCATAACATTGAATATTTCATTATGGACCTTGCTGCATGAAACATCTCGTTTACAAGGTTTGCGAGCGAGCGAAGCGAGCGAGGAGAAATGCAATTTACTTTGCTATTGCATATTTCAATATAAAAAGTGGACCAAACAAGTATTCGGGTTCCATGGCGATAGGGCAGCGACGTTTCTAAGATTTGCGAGCGAGCGAAGAAAAATGCACTTTAATATATTGTTGCTCATAACATTTCAATATAGAAAGTAAGGTAATCATAATTTCTGGGCGCCATGGCGATAAGGCAGACGTGCCCGAAATTGTCATAACATTGAATATTCATAGACATTTTTTTATTACAATAACATACTATGGAAATATTCTCGCTGCCTGAAACTCGTTTCAGAATTTTGTGAATGAGCGAAGCGAGCGACGGAAAACGCACTTTACCATCTCCCAAATGTTTCCAAAACACCCCAAGTGTTATATTGGGGCATCTTGTTATTTCTGATTATAGTTTCCAAGAAGTCGATGTTTTATAAAATACTCCCATGGCACTCCGGTTGAACAGGCTGTATTAGAGGGTCATGATTTAAGGGCCTGAATGACTAGACCGGGTCCGCCAGGAGTATTCAACTTGAGAGCGGGAAAATTGTCCATTTGGTATGAACATTAAAAAAAAAATTAACCTAAAATTCACTATTCTCATGTCACTTTGGATAATTTTTTCGCCTTATAATTTCTGCTCGCCAGCTTGGGGACGATACTACAAACGAATTTGAATAATTCTTTGAATGACGCTTTGAAAAAAAATCAATTCCAACATGGCATAATGTACAAATTCGAAAATGAATGGTGAAAGACGACATTGATTAATTAGAGATTTGCCAGATTAGGAAGTTACGGGACAAAATCCAAATAAAATGTATTAAAATAGACGGAAAGACCGATATTTTATCACGTTATTTTCCATTTCCATTATCTCTCCCCTCGCTTCTTTTTTTTAAATTTTTTTTTAAGCGGACCTCTGCTCGCCAACGGGGAGGGGGGGGGGGGGGGGGTTCGTTCGAACCCCCTGTGTAATACTACGCTTTACAGTATTAGCCCATGTGTCGAGATACACTATGACTATGTATCATTGACATTAATTTTTTGTAGAGGCAATATAACAATTATGTTATTCTTAATCTTAGTCCTAGTACTCCTAGACCTGTTACTCTTGCCGTCACCTGCTTAAGAATAAGACTTTGAGTTAAGTTACAGTTTAATAATAAAACGTTCAAGTTTACAAGGGTAGGCCTACTTCATGGCACATATAGTATACATACCTCTGATCGGTCCCATATCCAGGTACTAAGGCTAAATCTAGACCCCTTGCAGGCCTCAATCATCCACCGTCATTTGCGCTCACCTGATGAGGAAGACTCGATGAGGGCGCGCATGCGGCATATTCTCATACATAATTTCAAAGAAGCATTTACACAGTCATAGGCGCACATCATAACAGTCAACCGCGCTCACTTGGGGAGGTCAAATGAGGGCGCGCATTTTCTTAACCTCGCAAACGTCATGGTATAAAATTATATATATATATATATATGGGAAAGGGGGGACGTCCCCACCAACCCAAAATTTAGGGGGGGACTGTCCCCCCCAAAGAAAATTTAGGGGGGGACGTGTCCCCCCCCCCCCCCGTCCCCCCTCCCCCGCTTCCGCCGCCTATGGAGACAACCAAGAAATGTAAATTACATAGCAACAAAGTTTGGTTCAGCTTCACTTCAGTTAACCGCGTTGAGTGTGTGCTGGGCTGGCCTGGCCGAATGCAAACCATTTACATACTGCGCAGGCTGGCTTTATGGATGGTTGATGACGCAGTTGACAATACTGCCGATGCCGTCTGTGATGGGTGAGCAAACATGTTCATTTTATTCCAAACTTTTCATTGTCCAAATCCACACATGCATGTATGACTATGAGGTTATGTGGGACGGCAATCAACGTACATTGAGATAATTCGTTTTTCCCATTCCGAAACGGAAAAAGGAAAACAGAATATTTAGTAAAAATCGTTTCAATTTTCTGTTTTACAAACAGAAAAACGGTCGTTACTCCGTTAGTTAATTATTTTTTTTAAGGCTAAAATTAAAAACTTGAAAAATGAAAATATGAATAAACCAACGTTTTTTGGTTTTACTGTTTTCTTAAAAATTGTTTTTTCCATTTTTTCTGCAGAAATGAGAAATTGATCACCTTTTTTTTAATTTATATTTTTGTTTTTCTAAAAAATAGAAAATTAAACACCTTTTCAGATTGTGTTTTTCCGTTTTTCATCCTTACAAATTGAAAATTAAATACTTGTTCTAATTTCGTTTTTCTGTTTTCCGTTTTTGCTTTCGGTAATTGTATCCCCCGGCAGTATGCCGGAGGATACTTTGGATTCAGCAGCGTTTCGCCGCCGCCGCCGCCGCGTCACATTCTTGTGTGCGCTCTAGCGGTCACATTTCTCGACGAATTTCTTTCAGACTTCCTGTGGACGTGTATCTTGGTAAAATCTGGACCCCTATAGTTTCTGGTGATGCTGCCCCCAGTGTTCCGTCTTTTATAGGGTAAAAGGCCATATTTTGGGGGATAGTTTGTGTGCGCTCTAGCGGTCACATTTCTCAACGGATTTTGTTCAAATTTTGTATGAAGGTGTCACTTGGTAAAATCTGGAACCCTATAGATTTTGGTGATGCTGCCCCCAGTGTTTCGTCTTTTATAGGGTCAAAGGTCATATTTTGATAGATGTCTTGTGTGTACTCTTGTGTGCGCTCTGGCGGTCACATTTCTCAACGGATTTCGTTCAAATTTTGCATGAAGGTGTCTCTTGGTGTAATTTAAAAACCTATAGATTTTGGTGATGCTGTCACCAGTGTTCCGTCTTTTATAGGGTCAAAGGTCATACTTCAGGGCATGGCGTGAGTGCACTCTGCAGGCCACATTTCTCAACGGATTTTGTTCAAATTTTGTATGGAGATGTATCTTGGTATAATCTACACATGTTTAATTTTTGGTGATGCTGCCCTCATTGTTCCGTCCTTTATAGGGTCAAAGGTCATTTTTCCATTTCTTGCACTCTTCTGCATTTCTCGACGGATTTCGTTCAAATTTTGCATGAAGGTGTCCCTTGGTGTAATCTAAAAACCTGTACTTTTTGGTGATGCTGCCACAGTGTCCCGTCTTTTATAGGGTCAAAGGTCATACTTCAAGGGATGGCGTGAGTTCACTCTGCAGGCCACATTTCTTGATGGATTTCTTTCAAATTTTGTATGGAGATGTATCTTGGTATAATCTACACATCTTTACTGTTTGGTGATGCTGCCCTCATTGTTCCGTCCTTTATAGGGTCAAAGATCATTTGTCCCTTTTGTGCACTCTTCTGCATTTCTTGACGGATTTCATTCAAATTTTGTATGGAGATGTATCTTGGTATAATCTACACACATTTAATTTTTGGTGATGCTGCCCTCATTGTTCCGTCCTTTATAGGGTCAAAGGTCATTTTTCCATTTCTTGCACTCTTACTTCTGCATTTCTTGACGGATTTCGTTCAAATTTTGCATGAAGGTGTTTCTTGGTGTAATCTAAAAACCTATAGTTTTTGGTGATGCTGCCACCAGTGTCCCGTCTTTTATAGGGTCAAAGGTCATACTTCAGGGCATGGCGTGAGTGCACTCTGCAGGCCACATTTCTTGATGGATTTCTTTCAAATTTTGTATGGAGATGTATCTTGGTATAATCTACACATCTTTACTGTTTGGTGATGCTGCCCTCATTGTTCCGTCCTTTATAGGGTCAAAGCTCATTTGTCCCTTTTGTGCACTCTTCTGCATTTCTTGACGGATTTCATTCAAATTTTGTATGGAGATGTATCGTGAGTGCACTCTGCAGGCCACATTTCTTGATGGATTTCTTTCAAATTTTGTATGGAGATGTATCTTGGTATAATCTACACATCTTTACTGTTTGGTGATGCTGCCCTCATTGTTCCGTCCTTTATAGGGTCAAAGCTCATTTGTCCCTTTTGTGCACTCTTCTGCATTTCTTGACGGATTTCATTCAAATTTTGTATGGAGATGTATCTTGGTATAATCTACACACATTTAATTTTTGGTGATGCTGCCCTCATTGTTCCGTCCTTTATAGGGTCAAAGGTCATTTTTCCATTTCTTGCACTCTTACTTCTGCATTTCTTGACGGATTTCGTTCAAATTTTGCATGAAGGTGTTTCTTGGTGTAATCTAAAAACCTATAGTTTTTGGTGATGCTGCCACCAGTGTCCCGTCTTTTATAGGGTCAAAGGTCATACTTCAGGGCATGGCGTGAGTGCACTCTGCAGGCCACATTTCTTGATGGATTTCTTTCAAATTTTGTATGGAGATGTATCTTGGTATAATCTACACATCTTTACTGTTTGGTGATGCTGCCCTCATTGTTCCGTCCTTTATAGGGTCAAAGCTCATTTGTCCCTTTTGTGCACTCTTCTGCATTTCTTGACGGATTTCATTCAAATTTTGTATGGAGATGTATCTTGGTATAATCTACACATATTTAATATTTGTGGTTATGCTGCCCTCATTGTTCCATCCTTTATAGGGTCAAAGGTCATTTTTCCATTTCTTGCACTCTTCTGCATTTCTTGACGGATTTCGTTCAAATTTTGCATGAAGGTGTCTCTTGGTGTAATCTAAAAACCTATTGTTTTTGGTGATGCTGCCACCAGTGTTCCGTCTTTTATAGGGTCAAAGGTCATACTTCAGGGCATGGCGTGAGTGCACTCTGCAGGCTACATTTCTTGATGGATTTCTTTCAAATTTTGTATGGAGATGTATCTTGGTATATCTCTCAACACATTTCTTTCAAATTTTATATGAAGATGTGTCTTAGTGAAACCTACACATCTAAATTGTTTGCTGATGCTACCCCCACTGTACCACTTTCTATACAGTCAAATGTCATATTCAGGTTGTTGTTAGGGTCAAATGTCATATTTTTGTTGCATGCATTCTGGAGGACACATTTGTTAACTCATTTCTTTCAGATTTTGTATGTAGGTCCATTATAGATTACACCTCTACAGTTTTTGGTGATGCTGCCTCTAGTGTTCCGTCTTTCATAGGATCAAAGGTCATATTTTAGTGGATGGCTTATGTGCGCTCTGAGGTCATATTTCTTTCGAATTTTCTATAAAAATGCATTATACTCTAATCTGCACAAATCGTTTTGGTAATGCTGCTCCTAGTGTTGACAATATTCCGGGCCACTGGCGGCAATTTCTACACCATCCTTTTGTTTGAGGGAGGGGATGGGGGAGGGTCTTTGTCCCTCCTTCAAATCGCTGCCAGTGCCGGGGGATACATTTCGCATTGCGCGGCACCAGCAATGCACATTTCTAGTTATATATGTTTCCTGCTCTGAATACAAAAATGAGAACAAGCCTCATTGTTGAAGGTGGTACATGCACATGAAAAGGCATCGTATATCAAAAACTGCGGGCCGTGATCAAGCACTAAACGTGACAATGTTTACAAGAACATATCATATTGTGACATATAGATTACAAGAGTTGATCATTGTAGCAATTCACCCCACTAAAGGAGAGAAAAGGGGACAGGTAAAGAAGAGGGAGCATAAGAAAGATAGGATGAAACGAATACAAAGAAGAAAGGTGAAAGAGAGAGAGCAAGATAAGGAATAAAGGAAAGGGAGAGAGAAGAGAGAGAAAGAGAGGAGAGTGAGAGAGAGAGAAAAAGGAGAGAGAGGATGAGAGAGACGGAGGAGAGAGAGAGAGAAAGAAAAGGGGGAAATTGCACACAGATTAAAAATACATTATGTACATATGGTCAATTAATTAAACAGTATGAGCATTCAACAATCGGACTAGGTAGGGCAGAGGGCTATTCCTATACCTTGTCGTTTCACATAACACTTCAGTGAGTTTACTATTGTTTCTCAGGTTCCTAGAGTGAGAGTCGCCGCGAGTTTGGGGCAGCCAGTGTTTGAATTTTGCACTGGGTAGAAGAAGTCTTTGTGCAAAGGGGAGAGACAGGAGAAATACAGTGAGGGAGAAATTGAAAAAGCAAGTGAAATACTATATATCGTGTGTTGAGAGCCAGAAGGGCGCTAACTCGTATGTTTTAACACAGAGTTAACGCCCTTCTGGCTCTCAACACACGATATATGCGAGAGATAGAAAGAGAAGATTTATGAGAGCACTGGAGAGTTAAGGTGTGTAAAGGTATAGAAATGGATAGCTAAAAGAAGGAGAGAGGATATCCGAGATTAACACAGAGCATGAGAGATAGAAAGGAAGGAGTGATTTAGAGCATGAGATAGCTGATTGGGGGGGGGGGGGGGGAGATGTAGAACATAATACAGAGATGGAGATTGATGGACTTGGTGATGGTGATATATTTGACAATACACGAATGTGATTTTTAGAGAGAGAAAAACAGGTTGGACGACTGAAAGACAAAGTAAGGATAGTGTTGTGATGATAACTGAACTCTACACTACGTGGAATATGCCAGCGCGCCCAGCGCACAGAACACGTCTTTAGGAGTTCTGTGGCCCAGCGCCTTGTATTGTCCACCATTTTGTTTCCCCCAGGAAGCACGGTCGTGCCCTGTTCAGACGTATATGACGCAGACCCGTTGAAATACAAGACAGTGTGTTTTATGAACAGTGCATGATTTCGTTTTATCATTATATATTTATTTATTTATCAAAGTTTTATTTAAAATACAGGGTAGGTACGTTCAATATAAACAATAAACAGGATAGGTGTCGTGGACAAAACATTCAAGAAAAGCTGAAAGACAAGACTAAGATACAAATAGATATATGAATAACAACATATTGGTAACGCTAATGAATACGGTTATTAAAATGTATAACAGGTATGATTCATAAAGACTATATAGTAAAATAAACTTTGAAAGAAGACACAATGAAGCTTATAGAAGCAGAGGTAGAAAGATCGAAGAAAGGATGGAATTAGTGACATGCACTGATGGCGGCACTGAGTCACCTTGACATTGCCGATAGAAATTGATAATTTTATCATTAAAAGGCAACAATAATGATAATTTTATCATTAAAAAGCAACAATAATGATATAATTACGTATTACTATAAAACCAGTCTCCTGAAGTTTATGTGTAAAATGTAATTTGGATATTCCAACATTCCCGGAAAATTAGTGCTGAAAGTTCTTCAGCATAAATCAATGAGCTGGAACCTGCAACACCAATATCCATTTTGTTTTCCACATAAACGTCAAGAGCCTGATTTTGTAATATAAACTTATTGTTAACAGTCAAATGAGACAGGCCCTTCATATTTAATGAGCATGATTTTGTAATATAAACTTATTGTTAACAGTCAAATGAGACAGGCCCTTCATATTTAATGAGCATGATTTTGTAATATAAACTTATTGTTAACAGTCAAATGAGACAGGCCCTTCATATTTAATGAGCATGAATTTTTAGAGGCATCATCATATAATTGTGGAAATATGATTATTATGTAAGTACGTAGTATAGACCCAAAGGCTAAATTGATAGAGATATAATGATTACAAATTAATATAAACAGATGAAATCAAAACCTTCAAGCAAAGCGAACAGACAAGACTAACATGCAGAGGGATATGAATTTAACATTGGTCATGCTTATGAAGGATTTGACAAATCATAATATAGGTTAGTAAAAAATGGATTATGGCAATCAAGAAAATGGAAGCTCGCGTAAGTACACAGGAGCAAAACCTTTTATGGGCAAAGCTGAAAGACGAGACAAATATGCAAAGACTTTCTGATAAGGCTAGAGAGAATAATGAGCTTCATACAGGGACATGTATGTACTTTAGATTATGTTCACGAAGACGACCTAAAGAAATATGGAGATGATGATGATGAAAGAGAGGATATACCACTATACCATGACATCTCCACCTGATTGGTTGAAAGTCGAGCTGCTTTAATTGCTTTTGATTTTTGGAGGTAGGTTATTTGCAACTCTATAATTATGAAAGAGGCCAAAAGAATAATATACAAGCTATAGGCAAAATTGTACATGAATGTCAATCAGGGGCGGATCCAGGATTTTGTATAAGGGGGGGGGGGAGCGGGGCACACAAATGCAGGTTTGTCAACTTTTGGAAAAGGGAGACCCGTATTTTTTTCCGTCAGACCTCCAAAATTCGCTCAGTGGGGAGGGGGGGTTACGGGGGTCCAGTTTCCCTCCATAATTCTCTGACAAGCAACAAAAAACAATATTTAAGAAAAGGTTTTCGTTCAAAAGGGGGGGGGGGGCGGGCCGGCCGGATGTGCCCCCCCTAAATCCGCCACTGATGTGAATGGTGCCAAAAATTCATTTAGAGCATAATATAGTAGAGGCTTAGCTACACCATGATATCTATAGAAATGATTTTGTAGTGACATATGGAGAAGACCGATTGACTGGAATATGATAATTTTAGGGATAAATGTCTGAAAAAATGGAATGGAGAGATTATATTACTATACCAAGTGTTTGTGAGTGCAACAGACTCTCTTCATAAAGGGTATTACATTGATTTAAATATAATAATATAGAGTATTTGTAATGCGCCAACTCCACATGAATAATGTGCTCAAGGCGCAATTGAGAGGAAAAAACTTACAAGTACAGAGAAATACACAAAAATGGAACAGCAACAGTGTGAAAGTAAATCTACCGGTACTGGAAAGCCGTTTTGACAAGAAAATCAGACTGAGGTAGAAAGTAAATTTTGACTCCAAAAGTCAGTGACCAGTAGTATCTACCCACATATATACTGACAAGTGGTTGAGTTTAAAGAAGATAAGCACAATGGAATGAAACAACAGCAACAACACAATGAAGAGCAGTATGAGAGGGCAACCAAAGAGTGGTGAACACTTCATATGCATTCGAATGGATTAAAAGTAGAAGCACATTTCAATACAATGAACATTCAATAAAATATATAGCTGCTGAGAACCAGGGGCCCGTTACACGAATTAAACCGTCAGAAGTCTTAAGTTCATCATAGAAACGTGTGTTATAGAATTAACATGCGTTTCTATGGGATGTCCATGAACCTAGACTTTTAACGGTTTCGTGAAACGGGCCCCAGGACGGTAAAAGTATCTGAGTTAACACTGCTCTCGCCATATGATATGTAACCATCAAGTATTGGACTAGAAAATATTAAGGAGACTTGTTTTGAATACATATAGTTTATTACATACATGTATGTTCAGAAGGATACGATAACTATGAAGTTCTGTAAATAGCTCTTTTTATGAAAGGTTGTACATGTAAAGTAGGTCGATATTGTATAAAGTTGTACTGCATAAAGCTGTGTTGGAAAGTGTGAATAAAAGTAGGCCTATAGTAAAAACAAACAAATTACATGCATCCTCTTTTATGTGTTTGTGTATGTATGAATGCATGTATGTGTATATTGGTGAAAGTATGAGTGTATGTATCATTGGCGGATCCAGGGGGGGGGGGCACTTCCGGCCCGTGCCCCCCCCCCCTTTTGGAAGAGAAGTATGCATTTTGACCATAGAAGATCTGCCATTTTCTCGATTGTGACCCCCCCCCCCCTTTTGGAATGAAGACCGCTTTTTTTGCTTGTCAGGGAATTATGGAGGGAAACTGGACCCCCATAACCCCCTAGTGAGCGAATTTTGAAGGTTTGGCGAATTTTTTTTCCTGCTCCACTTTGTAGGGGACCGGGCTCAGCGTTACCAGGTGTACGATAATTATCGTATTTGTACGATAATTTGGCCCTCTGTACGATGTACGATCAGTAATTTAAAAAAAGGTGGAATGTACGATTATTTGAAATGTACGATAATTTTACATTTTTGCAATTTAAGAAGATAGGCGTACTATACGCCCTGTTTTGACCCTTTTTGGTACCCATTGTCTCTAAAATAAAAAACTCATTTCCAAGCACATAGGAATCGTACATTTTCAGGCCCGTAACTAGGATTTTTGCGGGGGGGGGGGTCAACATTGGAAAAAAGTGGAGCTTTCTGCGCCAAGCGACCGAGTAGGGATGGCGGGTGGCGGGGTCAGGGGGCGTGCCTCTCAAAGGGTATGGGCCCGAGCGTATATTATATAGTTTTACGTATATATATAAAACTCTCGTGGAAAGAAATACAATGTGACAGGAAATGAGAGAATAATGGTTGCGTAAATTAAATTAAAGTTCCCCAGAGCTGTCCACGGCGACAGGGCTGTGACGTGCCTGAAAATTGTCACAACATTGAATATTCCTGGACCTCGGAGTCGCTGCATGGAACTATCCCGCTTATAAGGTTTGCGAGCGAGCGAAGCGAGTGAGCAAAAATACTCTTTACTGTGCTGCTGCTCATTTCAGTATAGAAAGTGGACCTAACGAATATTCGGGTGCCATGGCGATAGGGCAGCGACGTACCTGAATATTGCTGTAGCATCCTATCGAAATATTCATGCACCTCGCTGCCTGAAACTAATTTCTAAGATTTGCAACCGAGCGAAGCGAGCGAAGAAAATGAACTTTAATTTGCTGTTGCTAATTTCAATATAGAAATTAAGGTAACCCTAATATCTGGGCGCCATGGCGATAGTAAGGCAATGACGTGCCCGAAAATTGTCATAACATTAAACATTCATGGATATATTACAATAAATACTGTGGAAATATTCATGGTCCTTGCTGCCTGAAACTATTTCAAGGTTTTGTGATTAAGCGAAGAAAGCGACGGAAAATGTATTTTACTATCTCCCAAATAATATTTCCAAGACACCCCAAGTGTTATATTGGGGTATTTTGTTATTTCTCATTATAGTTTCCAAGAAGTCGATGTTATATAAAATACTCACATGGCACTTCGGTTGAACAGGCTATATTATAGGTCCATAATTACAGGGCCTGAATGACTTGACCGGATCCGATTGGAGTACTCCATGCAACTTGAGAGCGGGAAAACTTTTCATTTTGAAGTGAACAGACACAATAAATACCCCCCTCTTTCTTTCTTTTCCAGTATGGTTTCTATATTTCACTATTATATTCCATTACCACAGATTTCATTTGAGTCTTATCATGCTTATCACTGCTTATCTTCCCATGTTATCTTTGTATGATGTTTTAAGCAATCTATCTCCTGGTATTTTAAGGATTTCCTGTCCAATCTAACACTTTTTAAAGATCAAAATGCATCATGGAGCACTTAAGTTTTGTCCTATAGTCTGATAGGAATCAATAATCATCCAAATGTCAGATGTCAAAGATAGTTTATTGAAATGTCATTCAACAGGTTCTATGGTCTATCAACTTCAACATATCTCCATTCATTTTCATCAGATTTCATTCCAATTCATCCGACCTGGCAATCCGCGCTGCAAAATTTTATCATCAAATCCATCTTTGGTAAAAGTCGATTTCAAGAAACTGTCATTCAAATTCATCATAAAGACAAGACCTTACAACGACCGGGTGACGATTTTGAATAACTCTTTGAACTCTTTCAGTCTGACAAAATCGATAGCAAAATAAAAAATAAATTCCGAAAATGAATGGCCAAAGACATATATATATTGACTAGGCCTTATCAATGGCTGTACAATGTTGTGAAGTTGCAGGCCAAAAGCAAATAAAATTGACTGGAAACCCTATTATCTCACTTTATTTTCCACGTTATATCCGCTCCCCTTTCATGTGACCCCTTGTGCGCCCCTCCCATATCTAAGCCAGTTGGTACGGAAATGTTTTACAATTTTTAACCTAAACATCACTATTCTGATGTCACTTTGGATTTTTTTTATATTCGAACCCTCTGACACCCCCCCCCCCCCCCCGTTACAGGCCTGCCATTGACCTACTACAAATAATTCTTTGAATGACGCTTTGAAAAAAAATCGATTGCAAGATGGTATAACTAAGGAGAGTGTTTCGAACATGAAAGGTGGAAGACGACATTGATTAATTATAGAATTGCCAGATTAGGAAGATTCGGGACAGAATCGAAATGAAATGTATTAAAATAGACAGAAAGATCGATATCTTATCACATTATTTTCCCCCATTTTACCCATAAGATTTGACCCCGCAAAGTTACTTAGACCATCTAAGTCATTGACAAAAAGGTTGTCAGACAGACTGTAGCCGCTGGGTTTAGCCCCCAGAGCCCCCAATAGAGACCCCAAAGTCGGATCGATTTCACCCCATCTCCCCCATGCACCAAACTTTGTCAGTAGGAAGTAGTATGTCTGGACATTACAAAACATAAAAAACTGACCAAAAAAATTCCGTTGGGATGGGGTGTCGATCAGACGGCCCCTAAAAACTGGAGTAAAATTATCCCCTTGAAGCCCATGCAGGGACCAAATTTTGTCAGAAGGAAGAGCTATGGATGTTCATTCCAAAAATATAAAAACTGACTAAATTGTCTCCCGGGAAGGGGGTGTCAATCTTCAAGATTTCCACTCTCTGGAATTCCTAAAAACACAATGTTTTCTCTTGCAGCATACACCCTAAGATTCTACAGCTCCGCTGACACTCTCTCTATCTCCTCATCAAAATTCTTTCTCAGTTGGGGGATCATCTCCTTCTGTATTTTCTCTGTCTCATGTGAATTAAGGTAACCGATGTAATGATATCGGTCAGCTTCGATTCTATCTGCATGACGCGAGATACAGTCTCTTTAAGTTGGCTCTCCATTGTCTTTTCCAAACTGTCGAGTCGTTCCTGTGTTTTCTTAAAATGATCCACCATTAATTGCCTGAGGGATCCAGTTTCTTCATTGTCACTAAGTCCAGAAGCCCAGCCAGAAACCCCCGCCTGCTGCTGGCTCGCAGGGCTGGCGGACGGCTTTTTTCTCTTCACGTCACGGGACATCACGGGTGCAGATTCAAAACGCAATTCAATACAAAATCAGAAGAGGATCTGCGTATTCACTACATTTACACTCCCGACTTCGATCCTGACGTTGTTTACTTATTTATTTTTTATCTAAGGCATTTTTCATCAACTGATTTGAAATAAGCACATGATTTGTTGTTTCTCGTAGGAATTAAATTGCTGTGCACCCATCAACTATACTACCTTTGATTGGTTGTTTATTGATTTTTTAAAATGTATTTATATTTTAATGTTTTTAGGAAAGTGTGTACTAGATGAGAGCTATGGAAGATAGAGCCAGAGAGAGAGAGAGAGAGAGCCCCTCCGCCTCCAATCCATCCTGGTCAATGACAAGAAATTGCCTCCCTGTTCCAAACATCATGTGCTTTGATAACTTGACGTTGCTCCTTATAATCCAAGTTCATAAGATAAAATAAAAGGAGCTTGCTCAAGGATTATATCAATTGAAATTGGCCAATTCAGCCCTTCATTCATGAATGAACCATTCTACTCTTTTCCGAAATCCAAGTTCATATTAAAAATAAAATAAAAGGAGCTTGGTCAAGGGTTATTGAAATTTAAATTGGCCAATTCAGCGCTTCATTGATGAATGAACCATTCACTCTTTTCTAAAACCCAAGTTAATAAAATAAAATAAAATAAAAGGAGCTTGGTCAAGGATTATATCAATTGAAATTGGCAAATTCAGCGCTTCATTCATGAATTTCAATGAACCTTTTCAAAATGAAACGCTTTCTCAGTTCCGTGGACTGCTAACAAGGATTAGCATTATGAAAGAAGAGGAAGTATATGTAGGTCGACCTACTGAATAAATGTATACAAGAATGAACTGTAAACATGCGCTGCCATGCTATCAATATGATAAAACTACAACCCCAAGAATTACGGGAACCCAATTATTAATGCTCATTTTGAAATTCACAGTACAGCCCGTTAAATGGTTATCCTGATGACTGGGATTTGGGTCAAAAGGATAACCATAATATTGCATGCTTTGAAAGCTTTAATTTCATGCATCTTTATTTTATTCCCGATTCCGTCATCTGCTGTAAAAAAAAAAAAAAATAATAATAATAAGGGGGAAGGCGGGCTGTTATTGCAGATATTGCAACATCACTATAAAGATTGTTGTCATTGCCCCCCCCCCCCCATCGCTGTTATTTTTTAAAAACATATTTCTTTATCGTTTTAGTTTGTATATGATTCTTGTCATTATCCAACTCAACCCTTGTCTTACTGTTTCAACTTTTATTTTCCTCGAAACATACAATAACTTACTTCACTCTCGATATCATGCTCCTTTCTGATGTTCTCTTTATTTTCAAATCGATCAAACTCTGATAAATAGCCACATCCTTTTATAATAAAAATTGCTTGCAATGCGGAAATAAAACGCACTGAAACAAAGTTTTAATTGCACGAACTTCCTGACGAGTTCAGAGAGAGAGAGAGAAAGCAGGCGGCATTGAGATGTGATAAAGTATTATTTTGTTCCACTCACTGTCATTCATTTAGCTTTTTCCCATTACAAACAATATGTGTACATGATTTTAATAAATTGTTTTATTGATAAAACAACTACATAGGGAAAAAAGCGTTGAAAGAGAGATGGATAGATAGAGAAATAAACGAATGAAGCGGGAGAAATAAAACAAATAGTTATGACAAATCATGAGAAATGTATTCGAAAGTAAATAGGATTATTTTTGTCTTATTGAATAAATAATGTTCATCTGAAAAAACAAATCCCTGAATACATGTGATATAGAAAGCATTTAGAGTGATAATGTCACAATGCTGGTCAGAATACGACTACAAAATGAGTCGGAAACACGTGTAAAATGCAGGGTGCAATGCATGACTTGGCAGATAATCGCCCGAGCATTAGCAGACGACAATGAGGGCCAATGAATGGGGTATCGATCGAACCAAGGAGTTATCACAGACCTTGATCTAACCGCGTGTGCGACGGCGTTTACGCAATTTGTATTGTAAGTGTACTGAAAAGGAAGGAAGCGAAGCTTCAACAAAATAAGACGGCTTTCCCCCTGTAAAATAACAAACCTTATTTTTTGTTTCGATAAACAAAACTTATATTTTTAGAAGGAGAAAAGTCTGACCTTTCATGTTTACATTTACTAAAAATTACGAAAATGACCGAGTGAGGTACAATGAGCAATCAAAGTAGAAAGCACCTCCAAATTTCCCATTACCGGCAATGTAACCGAAATCGCTCCGTCACAGGGAGAACAATCGCTGTGCGCGGACTCGCACTGAAAGGGTTAAACACTTTTTAAAGATCAAAATGCATCATGGAGCACTTAAGTTTCGTCCTATATTCTGATATGAATCAATAATCATCCAAATGTCAGATGTCAAAGATAGTTATTGAAATGTCATTCAACAGGTTCAATGGTCTATCAACTTCAACATATATATCTCCATTCATTTTCATCAGATTTCATTCGAATTCATTCGACCTGGCAATCCGCGCTGCAAAATTTTATCATCAAATCCATCTTTGGTAAGTCGATTTCAAGAAACTCATTCAAATTCGTCATATAGACAAGACCTTACAACGACCGGGTGACGATTTTGAATAACTCTTTGAACTCTTTCAGTCTGACAAAATCGATAGCAAAATAAAAAATAAATTCCGAAAATATATGGCCAAAGACATATATAATTATTGACTAGGCCTTATCAATGGCTGTACAATGTTGTGAAGTTGCAGGACAAAAGCAAATGAAATTGACTGGAAACCCTATTATCTCACATTATTTTCCACATTCTATCCGCTCCTCTTTCACGTGACCCCTTGTGCGCCCCTCCCCTATCTATTAAGCCAGTTGGTACGGACATGTTTTAAATTTTTTTAACCTAAACATCACTATTCTGATGTCACTTTGGATTTTTTTTCATATTCGAACCCTCTGAATCCCCCCCCCCCCCCCGTTACAGGCCTGCCATTGACCTACTACACATAATTCTTTGAATGACGCTTTTAAAAAAAATCGATTGCAACATGGTATAACGTACAAAATTCGAAAATGAATGGTGAAAGACGACATTGATTAATTATAGAATTGCCAGATTAGGAAGATACGGGACAAAATCGAAATGAAATGTATTAAAATAGACAGAAAGATCCATATCTTATCACGTTATTTTCCCCCATTTTACCCATAAGATTTGACCCCGCAAAGTTACTTAGACCATCTAAGTCATTGACAAAAAGGTTGTCAGACAGACTGTAGCCGCTGGGTTTAGCCCCCAGAGCCCCCAATAGAGACCCCAAAGTCGGGTCGATTTCACCCCATCTCCCCCATGCACCAAACTTTGTCAGTAGGAAGTAGTATGTCTGGACATTACAAAACATAAAAAACTGACAAAAAAATTCCGTTGGGATGGGGTGTCGATCAGACGGCCCCTAAAAACTGGAGTAAAATTATCCCCTTGAAGCCCATGCAGGGACCAAATTTTGTCAGAAGGAAGAGCTATATAAATATAAAAACTGACTAAATTGTCTCCCGGGAAGGGGGTGTCAGACCCCCTGAAATGAAAACCCCAAAGTGCCCTTTGACAAAGCTTTGCCCCACCAAAGGCTCTGTATGTAAAGAAAAACCCTTTTCTCACCTTCTGATTATGATAACTCAAAAGTGTTCGATTCAATTCAATTAAATTTTCATAACATAATTTTGAGTATAATAATATTCTTGAGGTGCAATTTGGTGTTAATTGGTCTTTTGATTAATAAGTTATTAAATTGAGAAATATGTATTGCTTTCTCAAAAGTAGCCCCAAGTTATTGTCAGGATTATATAAACACACCCATTACCCATCTTCACCTCTTTGACAAGGCATAATAGAAGAGCTTTTCAGGTATATGTGGTGTGTGACTGCCAGACTGAAATGTACTTTTCATGTGTTAATTGCACAGATACCAAGCGAGCTGCTCTATTATGCCTTGTTAGATGGTCATTGGGTGTGTTTACAATTTTGAGAGAGCAATACATTTTTCATAATTTTATTACTCGAAAGACCAATTAATTACCAAATTGCACCTCAAGAAGATTATTATACTCAAAATTATGTTATGAAAATTTAAAGTGAACTGAGTAAAACGCTTTTGAATTATCATAGCACACGGTAAGAATATGGGGTTTCTTTACATACAGAGCATTTTGGTGGGGCAAAGCATTGTCAAAGGGCACTTTGGGGTTTTCATTTCAGGGGGTCTGACACCTCCTTCCCGGTGGACAATTTTGTCAGTTTTAATAATTTTGGAATGTACATCCATAGCTCTTCCTTCTAACAAAATTTGATCCCCGGCTTCAAGGGGAAAATTTTACCCCAATTTTTAGGGGCCAACGGAATTTTTTGTCAGATTTTTGAGTTTTGTAATGTCCAGTCATACTACTTCCTACTGACAAAGTTTGGTGCATGGGGGAGATGGGGTGAAATCGACCCGAGTTTGGGGTCTCTTTTAGGGGCTCTGGGGGCTTAACCCAGCTACTACGGTCAGGCTGACAACCCTTTTTTCAATGACTTAGATGGTCTAAGTAACTTTACGGGGTCGAATCTTATGGGTAAAAGGTGACTATTTCGCGGCAGGCTCCTGGCCTACTAGTTTGCATTCCTGATCGTGAATTTTGCGGGATCGTATCTTGCCTTCAGCTCGGACATATTTTTTTATTCATATAAATTTAGGTCTACAGTTGGTAGAATCTACTTCCTCATTTTCCTGTGAGACAAACAGTCAGCTATATGGGCTACATGTACGATAATTTTGAGTCTCGGATACGATAATTTAACGCTTTGAACCTGGCAAAGTTGGCCGGGCTCGACCTTATCATGAGTGCTTTTACATATCCCCCATACCTTTCCTATATAGACTCCTACTCAAATGTGCACCCCAATGCGGAGCGCAACTGAACATGTGCACACCCTACCCCCCCCCCCCCCCCCCCCCCCCCCCCCATTCCCTTATCCAACGCTGCCGTCACGGCCGGCCCCCACTTTTCAAATAAATTCTTCAGGAATGGCTCGAAATTTCTTTGGAGGGGCATTATCGTCAGCGCATTTGCACTAAGCATTTCAGACACTGCGTTTAGGCTGAGATATTTGGGGGAAATAAGTTCAGAAAAAAGGTTTGCGGTACAACCATGTGAGTTGGAATAACTCCACGTTCCGGTCAGAATGCTCTGGCCGTCGTCAGGAGAATGAGAAGAGCGAATAAATCAGCAGAATTTATATATGAAGCAGCAATTCACTTAATAAAATGGATGCAAACAAATAACATAGAAAGAAATAGTAACAGTAACATCAAAGTACCTACATTGAAAGGATAAATAACATCAAGGTACCTGCATTGAAAGGATAAGTGACATCAAACGAATCCTGCGTTGAAAAGAAAACAATGAAAGCAAGTGAACAATAGGACTAAGAAATCAATTAACAGTCTGGATAAGCTGGAAACAAAAGGGGGATTGGGACCGTAGGTAATCTGTGGAGAGAAACATGACATCCTGTTGGGGAAAGAAATTAAGGTTAAAACATACATATGGAAAAGGTGAAATATTGACAACAGAATGAGTATACTAATAATAAATGTTGTGAAAGGCTGTGGAGAGAAAAACAATGATAATGAACAAATTGAGGAGAGAAACATGAAATCCTGTCGGAGATAATCTGAGGAGAGAAACAAGTCATCCTGTTGAGGAAAGACATTAAATTTAAAACATACATGTGGAAAAAAAAGAAAAAAAAGGGTGAAATAGTGACATCAGAATGAGTATCCTAATGATGAATATAATGAATGAAACAACAAAAACAAAGGTAATGAACAAGAGAAACATGAAATCCTGTTGAGGGAAGCAATTGTGGTTAAAATACATAAAAAATTATAGCACTAGTTATTAGTGGAAGAGTGAAAACCGTATGTCGCTGATCTGTAAACCCTTATCCTGTGTAACTGTGTCATGTTTGTGAATCTCGATGGCTTCACGGACCCTCCTGGTATACCAGTTGGAAGCAGGGGCTACAAGTTTGGTGTCTTCCCAGTTAATCTGGTGATCACGAGTGACAGAATGATTGATAATGGCAGATCGGTCGTAGTGACCAAGTCTCCCATGGGCACGGTGTTCCTTGATGCGAGATTTGATGTCCCTCCCAGTCTCTCCGATGTAGACCTGACCACAGGAACATGCTATGCGGTACACTCCTGGTTTGCTGTCGGGAGAAGCTGTGTCTTTGTGTGTGTAGAGAGACTTGTGAAGTTTGTGTTTAGAACTGAAGAAAACCCGTATGTTGGCCTTCTGCAGGACTCGTTGAATGCGGTGAGAGACATGCCCTGTGAAGGGAATAGTGCAGGACGAGATGTGTCTGGTTGGTGGGGGAGCATGGGGTTTGTAATAAGTTGCATTCCGACTTGATTTTCCACAAACCAGGACCGGCCGGATTTCGCACATGCTTGGCCCCTCAAATGTCAATGCCCCCCCTGCATTGTTACCGTCACCGTCAGGTCGTATCTCCCCCCCCCCCCCTCTCTCTATCTTTCTCTTTCTTTCTTTCTTTCGTTTCCTCCTTATCTCTTTTCCTCCTTTCTTCTTCCTTTTCTTTTCCCCTCTTTTTTCTTTTTTTTTTTGCCGCCAATGATGGGGGGGGGGGGGGGGCAGCGGCCGATTCGGCCCCCCTGGATCCTAGTGTGCATGTGTGTAGTCCTATACATGCGCTGTGCATAATTGAATGGCAGGCCAAATCTATACTCATTGCCTCCAATCCAGGACAAAGTGCCTAGGTAAAATGTTTTTAAAAGCACTTAAAATTAAAAAATATTGAAAGCTTTGTTGCTTTGCTGCTTCACATAATATTTCTGTAGCATCTTGTTATTTGGTGTTATTTTTGTTGGTTTGGAAAAAAAACTGACAAAAACTCTTTGTTTTGTCCCCTTCCTGGATAGTTAACAATTTAGATATCGCTAAATTTTGGACAATAATAAGGAGTAAAAAATGAAACTGCTCAGTGCATATTCTGTGTGGTTTTTTTTTTAAGAATCGTTTTCAATCAGCTAGATTTAATGTTCCGACGTTTCATTTGGCACTCCGATCCCCCATCCATAGCTGGCATAGACCACTCATAGCTACATTCCTGTACTTCGTGTGTATAATGTAGGCAGTCATACACCTCAACTTTTTAAAACACCACTGCACAAAAGTCACAAACATTCACTCAAAATCGGCATTTAATTTGCAAAAACCGACCACTAAATATCCAAGAAATACAATAAATTCAACTCACCGATGTTGGAAAAGATATTTCCAAAAATCAAATCCGTAATTTACTGTTGATTCTCGCGAAACGAGCTATCGGAGTCATTGTGTACATTTCCTGGTCGCCGCGGGCGCTGAGATCTCCCCAAAAGAGTTTTGTCCTTAAAAATTCGGTCCCTATGTGGCATACACGGAAAGTCCCGATTTTCTGTGTAAAGATCGATGTGCGCTTGCGATCCCGAGTTTCTTCGTGGACAAAAATTTTATTGGCCGATTTTAGTCTAAGACATCGGCAGTATGTAAACAACACGCGATCGCGAAACAAATCGGCGGGGATTTCTCCGGTTTTGGACAAGATTTTGACTTTGGATTTTGCTGAAAATATAAAAAGTTCTTCCTAACGGCCATTTGAGGTAGGAGTGAGATTTTTAAGGGCGGAATTTGAAAGTAAGGTATTTAAAATATTTATCTTATTTTCCCCCCATACCTTTACTACACGCGACAGAAAATACGAACTATTTTTGCATTTTGTATTCGTAGTGGTCAATATGACCACTATTCGTGGTGTGGCATAGATGTCATTTTCGAGGATTCCCCCGAGTGGGCGTTCCGGAGGGCGTTTCATGAAAGGACTTGTCAGATATTTTATCCGACAAATTTGCTCTCAGTCAATCAGATGCAAGGATTTCAGTAGTTTATAACAGTTGTCGGATAATATATCCGACAACTTCCTTTCATGAAACGCTCCCCCGATCCTGCAATCATACTGTATGCGCTATGCGCGCGCAGGATTTGGGGTGCCGGTGCGGTACGTACACTTTCGTTTGTTGTAGTTTGGTGAAAGTCTTTGTGTGCGATTTTTAACTTCCTGCTTCCTTGTATCAGTATCTCTAGCTCTAGTTAGATTGTTTCTCTATCTTAAGGAACTTATTTTATTCCAATGTGACGCTGGATGTTACAAGTATCAGTTTGTAACAAATCTACCAGAGACAACCAAGAAATGTAAATTACAAAGCAACAAAGTTTGGTTCAGCTTCAGTTAACCGCGTGAGTGTGTGCTGCGCTGGCCGAATGCAAACCATTTTGCATAATACTGCGCAGGCTGGCTTTATGGATGGTTGATGACGCAGTTGACAATACTGCCGATGCCGTCTGAGCTGTGATGGGTGAGCAAACATATTTTTTTATTCCAAACTTTTCATTGTCCAAATCCACACATACATGTATGACTATGAGGTTATGTGGGACGGCCTAGTTAGTTGTACTTGAATATGAGTATAAGTGTGTTACTGTTAGTGTTACTGTTACTAAATATAGTAAATAGTAATGTTAGTAAGTATTTAGTTTTACTAGTGTAACTTAGGCCTAGTGAATTGTGAGTTTTGCGACCACAGTCATGACACTGACAGGAGGGAGCTTACGGAACGGGATGGGAGATCAGAGCAACAGGATGGGGGAGAGTTAACCGACTGTGACGGTCCTCGTACTCCCCGTCTTGTTTTTCAATCAAGTTACGAAAAAGTGGACGGCGACCCACTGCAGTGCCAGTGTTCGGCTTCCCGTCCCCACTTTAGTCTAGACCGGATGCTATTTCGCCTAGCTATAATTACGAGCTCCTTGGCTTATCAATCTGGTACTGGGCCTACGGAGCTACATGTATACATTGGATTCCGTAGGGCCTGTGGTGGACACTATCAACACAAAAATCACACACATTAGAATTACACATTCCCAATCTGCCCATGCACACTCGAACCTTGGAAACCAGCCTCGGGGTTTGCTGTGGTGGTTCTGGTGAAAATTGACTAATAACATTAAAAATATATTATTAAAATGAACACTTAAGTACAGAAATACGGCAGATTTTGCCTCATTGCCGAAAAATCAGGTTACATTTTATTGATTTTGTTTATAATACCAGCTTCTTACCTGAAAAAGATTTCCTTTTCTTGTCTTGGACAAGAAAAAGTCATTTCCAAGCCACAATGTTTTTACAGGGACATTTAAAAACGTGCCTTATTGAGTGGTCACACACATTATGACTGACCCAATTTTCACTTCTCAAAGATAAGAATGTCCACTGATTTATGGAAATTTACTTTCAAACTGTTCAGAGCAAACCCATCATACAGCATTGAATGAAAAGTGAAAACTTGCACTCCAAGGGAAAAACAAGAAAAGTAGGTTTGAATACCAACAAGTAAGACCCTTTTTCGTGACCGACTTAATGTTGACCACTGAAAGAAAATGATGTACACCCAAGGTGGTGCCGGAGGCATTATGTTTTCGGGTTGTCCGTCCGTCCGTCCCGCTTTCTTTTTCTAGCGATAACTCAAGAATCACACGAGGTATGAACTTTAAACTTGGTGCTAGTATGTATCACCATAGAAAGACGATTTGATTAGAGTTTGGGGTACGTAGTTCAAAGGTCAAGGTCACAAAGGCCAATTTTTCTGAAATTTCAGGTGTTAGGCTCGTTATAGCGATAACTCAAGAACCATTTGAGTTATGAACTTCAAACTTGGTGCTAGTATGTATCACCATAGAAAGACGATTTGATTAGAGTTTGGGGTACGTAGTTCAAAGGTCAAGGTCACAAAGGCCAAATTTTCTGAAATTTCAGGTGTTAGGCTCGTTCTAGCGATAACTCAAGAACCATTTGAGGTATGAACTTCATTCATCTTGTTGTTACTTAGTTGAATATATGTTAGAGCTCCAGACAAAATTATCTCCCCCTCTCCCCCCCCCCCAAAAAAAATGCAAATTATCATTATCAATTTCTGGATGCAGTTTTCACCATCATCTCATCATCAGCATCATAATACAGTGCTAGATTTAGGGGGGGGGGGGCGAAAATCCCAACCAGTGCCCCCCCCCCCCCCCCATTGAAAGAAAAGTATACATTCTGCCATGCCCCCTTTTTAGAACTGACAACCTTTTTTTTTGTGCTTTTCAATACAGCTTGCCTACTGAGTCTATGTCACTCAAGAGACATTGATACTGTTTAGCAACAGTGAACCGCCGCGCCTGCGCGATGTAGTGTCCCACCTCATTACCATTCAATAAGAATTAATTGCGGATGCGCTGTGGTGTAGTGAATTGTTGTTCTCGTCTTTGGATCTGAGGGTCACGGGTACGAACCCTACTATGTCTGGTGTTTATGTCCTTGGGCAAGGCATTTTATCCGCTCGCTTTTTTTTTACCCATGAATGGGAACCTTGGTCGGGTGTTAACTAAGCCGTGAGCGTCATACCTCGGTAATGTATTCATTTTTATGATTTTCATTAAATGAAAACCTTTTCAGGGTCTCAAAAGTAAACTTATTAAATGCATTCCGTACAAATTCACATTTTGTATGAACTAGACCTAAAAATCATCTTTGAAATGAAACTTGAAAGCTCTGAGTGCTCTGAGTGGTTAGCACTCGCATGAGCCTCTACTGAGGCCTGCGGTAACGAACTACTGTCTGTACTGGGGATAGAATCGAAAAATATCAGAAATTGTTAAATAAATCCCCAGAACAGACAGTTATTCCTGTCTAGGTCTACCGTCTAGATCTACTCGGCTGTAAGTTAGGCCCACTCAGGGCACCGTTACTATCCTTGGCTGTGAAAAAAACGTGTGGGATTACACTGTACACACTAACGAGAGTCTACGGCGACTCCCTTAAATCACTGCTGGGGGCACAAATGCACCCGTAGGTTTTACTTTTACCTGTGTAATTTTTTTAGGTGCCTTACCTTATCATATCATGCTGTTCTTGCACCCATTGCGTCCAAGAAAATGAAAATATCTGATTTTGGTTGTTGCTTCCTTTTTATCGTCTCACTCACGGTCACTGTCTATCACGTTTCCTTCATACATGTACACATTATTGCCATAGAGCTAGCTAGGTCTCGGCCGGCGATTGTTATGCAGATTACGTACAGCTGGCAAAAATAGTTTTTATCCACACCGTTGCACGCGCGGATACAATAACCGTAGACAAATTAAAACTTATAGACGGAAAGGTAGCACCCGCAGATTTCCCTCATTTGCATATATGCTGTAGCGTCACCATTCAGGCTAAGCGTATTCGGCCCATAGACAAATTAAAACTTATAGACGGAAAGGTAGCACCCGCGGATTTCCCTCATTTGCATATAAGCTGTAGCGTCACCATTCAGGCTAAGCGTATTCGGCCCTGATTCGGCCACGCCCATTTGGTAACATTTCATTTTCCCGAAGCCCCCGATACCAAGAAAATATCGAAAAGTATCGAGAAACTCCTTATGCATTATTCATTTTTGTTTTGCATACTCGATTTATCAAACTTTGATTGGACCGGACCTTATGAATATGAATGTGATTGAAAAGGGACGATTTGACCTCTCTTCGTCACTTCCGCTGTGAATTTGACGTCACCCGCACAAAGTAAAAAAAGTTGTGGAAAGTTTAGAGGTGAGTACACCTGTATTTATGCTTAATTTTCGAAAATTAGATTATATTTATAACAAGTTCTGCCATTGTGAGTAATCTGTTTCAATTTCTCTACATTTTGAAGGGATTCTACAGAGCTGTATGTCATGAAACAATGTGTAATCTACTCTCGAACTTTCAATTCAATTTTCATCGTCATGAGCTAAATGTTGCAGCTCGATTCCCCTTACCACCTTGTCACTCGTGACGGCTTACCCGGACTTTCGGGCGGGACTGTCTAGATACGTTTCGATAGATGACCTATTGATTGATGTCAATGCCAATGGCTGACAGATTTCGTAAACCTCGAAATAGATCGAACTTAGTCTGTATTTCGATGATTTGGTTATCTAAGTTAGATGTAGACGCATAGACCCCGTTATATTCTGAAAGACAAAGGGCCCAGGTGAGACCCTTTCTAATTAATTGATTCTGTAGCGTAGGCTGTTCTTGTCAGGATTTTTTTTTGAGAATGAAGAGGGGGTTTCATGTTGATACTAGTATTTTCCAGAGACCAGTCAAGGTCAAGGTTTACTTTGTGTACATGTACAGAGTTTGGTAATGCATGGTTGTAATTTTAACGTAGTGGTTCTTAGTAAAAGTTAATTTGCTTAGGTGTACTAATGTTAGATGAGCTTTGGCCCACTTTTTTCTTCTAAAGTTGAGCCAAGGCCAAAGCCAAGGCTAGCTAGGCAAGCATCTAATGATCTAGCCTAGACCGAACGAGAGAGAAATTTCGGTCTAGGCTAGCATCATGGTGATGAGGTTTTATATTTTTTACATTTCAAGAGAGAGAGAGAGAGAAGGGGGTACATAAATTAGTGTTGATTATAGACCAGAATCAAAGGCCTTTTTAAAGAGGTAATAAATCTCCCCTGAGACTGAGTATTAAATAGCTGGATGGCCTTTGTTTCAGTATTGCATTCATTAGTCTCATTCATGTTGACTTTGATTTCCATCAGATAAACATGGCAAGGAAGTAACCTGTGGCTGATCTAGGCCTACTTGAAGATCTACTAGGTCTCCTTACATAACTTAACAACTGTTGGAGGTGCCGGATGAAGTGGAAAGTCCTACTTGATGAGACATGAGAAATAAACAGGTAAGTCTAGACCTTACTGCGGCAGCCTGAACGCATAGCGTTCGTGGCAGCATCCCTGGGCTAGGGACTAGACCTAACTAGTTAGACCTATACCTATTACAGCTAAAAATTATAGACTAGGTCTGGTGGTGGTAGTGGATCCAGGATCAGTTAACTGGGGAGGGAGGGGTGGGGGTGATGATGTGTTCACAATAAAGAGTGGCATTTTTAGTTAACATTGTCCAACCAAAACAACAATTTTTTTTTCTTTTTTCTGAGGAATGGACAATTCATTTGTGGTTTTTCCTTTATCCACCACTGAGATCTGTTTTCAGTGTAATATGAAATTAGCTGTTTATTGTCTTTAAATATCAATTATGATATATTTAAGGGATGTTCAGTGGGATGTCATAAATACAAATTTTAGTCCCCTTAATTATTACATTTAACATTTCATTAATTCCTGCAAACAGAAACAAAACAAAATAAGATGGGTGAATGTATGTTATTGATGATATTATTATTTTCATTATTATTGTTATCATTATGATCATTATTATTGTTAGTAGTAGTAGTAGTAGTAGTAATATTACGGCCAAATATGACACTATTGATTCCAGTCCATAAATTTATTGTAGTTAGTCTCCTCTTTGAAAAGATGAAGAGGGTGAGGATGAGTGTTTGTGTGATTTTTTTTCTTAATACAGGGTAATGCTTCTCTACCTCATCTATTCTACAACAGATGATGATGATGATGAAGAGGAATGCTTACCTACTGAGAATGAAGACAAATTCTGAGAGGAACAATTACTACTTAGCTGCTTCAGTTTTGCATGGTAGGCATATGCTTTAAGAGTAAGATTGCTATCAGCCTTCAGGGGCGTCAATGTGCTTTTCGGAGGGGGGGGGGGGCAAAACAGCCTAATAGCACCCTTCATGATTTTTCAATGCCTCTTAATTGCCAGCTTCTCCAAGGTAACATGAGTCAGGGAAATATAATTTTTTTTTTTTGGGGGGGGGGCAAAACTATATTATTTGCCCTCCTACTGCCCACTTACCACCCCATAATCAACGCCCCTGGTTGTTATTAGTACCTCAATACAATCAAGGTACACACTTTTTGGTTTAAGAAGCCATTTTCTTGTGACTTTTACTAATTTAGTTTCTTTTGAATAGCCTTGAAAATTTTATCTGTCCAACTGGAAAAACTTTTTTCCTCTTTAAATACTTTTGAGAATTCCCACTTATTATTATATTTAAAGAGTCGATGTTAACTATTAATAGGAAACTCTAAATTTCAGTCCTTTTGCAAATTCTAATTGTTGCTTGCTAAATTATAAAATACACAGTGGATGCTATTTTCTAAACTCTTTCCTCTTTTCTTTCAACAGACATGGATTTCTACTTCAACTCTTCAGTGAAATAGACCCCTGCTTTGATAAACATCTAAATTTCTTCATATTGAAATCATACCTGTATTCCAGTCTAATATGCATCATTAGAATGGCGGAAGAGGAGTTTTAAACGGGCGCCCCGGAACGTCATGGAAAGTGGAGGGGCTTAGTGGGGGGGGGGGGGGGGGGGGCTGCGTGTATTACCACATTTTTTGCACTGCCGTACGTTTGCACGTGTTTACTGAAAAAGGTGGGGGGCTGCAGGCCCCCCCCCCCACCGGTTCCGCGGTCCCTGTTAAAGTTCTTCAATTATATCTTAACCATCTTACCCACCCCCTCCCCATGTCAAATGTTGCAGTCACATGCAGCCATTTTGTGTAGTAGCTCGTTATTGTGAGGTCTTCCTCTTCTATGTGGCCTAGTGACATTACATGGCCCCTAATGAAATAAAGATAAGCACTGCCACAGCCACTTGGCCTCTCCTTTATTAAATCTTCTCACCATGTATAACAAATTAATAATAATAATTAACTGATTCTGTGAATTTGTGCTAATTTAATTACTATTCTATTATTGATCTTCAGAGAAAATCCATACTATTCAACACTTTATTTCAGGGATGCCACTGTTCAGACAAAAGTAGCAATTCCTACTTTTTCAACATAATTTTAGCCATATAAAACCACTGTTTATGTAGTACCCAAGGGCCCATTCTAGATGATTTTCCCACTTTTTTATCAATTCTAATTGGCATCCCTGTTATTTAGATTCAAACTATAGAATTAGATCTCTGTGTGTGTTTCTCCCGCCCCCCTTTTTAGTTAGGCTTTTAATACTATTAATATGCAATATACATGTACCAACTAAAAGGAAGATGAATCATTTGATTTATATTTCTTAGAAGTGTCAACAAGACTCACATTTGTAAACAAATTTGTAGGCATTTTACTCCCAGTGTTAAAGATCGTATGCTCGATCTGTAATGAAAAACACAAGTCAGTAAAAATTGGAACCAGCGGGATTCGAACCTGTCATCTACTGCTTTCCGGGCAGCGACTTAACCACCAGGCTATTCTGGTTCACGGCCAAGTCACGATGAACTGGAATCAAATACCCAAGATCCTCTTCTTTCTGACTCATTAATATTCAACAGTCCGCCGTAGACAATGGTTAGTAAACGAAGAAGCTTGATGGGAGGAATTTTAATTTTTTAGCTGGTTCCAATTTTTTCTGACTTGTGTTTTTCATTACAGATCGAGCATAAGATCTTTAACACTGGGAGTAAAATGCCTATTTTAATTTGTTTACAAATTAAAATTCCTCCCATCAAGGTTCTTCGTTTAAAGACTCACATTATCTGTTTTTCAAGAGTAACGTGGTGTGCGTATTGAACATGGAAATTAGATGGTCATTTATTTCTTTTATTATTTCTTCTTTTGTGGGGTGTAGTGGTAAAAAGTTAATAGTATCTATTTCTCCAGTGTAAATTCAATAATTTACCTCTTGAATAGAGATTGAAATTAATAATGTATGATTCATTTATATTGAAATTCATTTTTTTAATGCATGTACATATTTGTACTACTGTCAAGAAAAGAATGATATTATTTGACCATGACAAGTCAGTTGTAATAGAACTCATGAAAGAGTATGACTGCAGATAAATGATGGGTTTATTTAAGAAGTAATACAATGTCTAAACATCTCTAAAGACTGTTATCATTTCTGCATGTACAAAAATATTCATTAAAAAGTGAGAAAATCTAACTATTCCCGAATTGACGTGTGCATAAAATTGCACCTTAAATCTTGATTGTAAGAAAGATAATTGTTATTGAAAATTTGCATGTGAACATGATAAAGGTCCTCTCACGTTATATCAGTGACATGAACCATATGGGGATGGGGTGTGATCGAGGTGCGTATGAGAGAGAGAGAGAGAGAGAGGGAAGAAAAAAAGATGAGAAAAGGTGAAATAGAAGATTTTATGATTTTTTTTTTTTTTTGGGGGGGGGGGGGGGGGGTTAGCCAGCCCTCCAAGATTTTTTCCCCTCCAAAATGAACCAGGACGTGTGATCGAGGTGTGTGTATGAGAGAGAGAGGGAGAGAGAGAAAGGGGAGGGAAGAAAAAAGATGAGGAAAGGTGAAAGAAGATTTGATGAAAATGGGGGAGGGGAATTTTTTTTAGCTAGCCCTTCGAGAATTTTTTTCCTCCTCCAAAATTCGGGGGGTGGGGCGGGGGTTACCAGATTTGATGAGGTCCAGTTTTCCTCCATAATTCTCTGACAAGCAAAATATGAATTTCAAAAAAGGTTATATGTTATAAAAGAAAGGGGTGGCACACTTAAATAGGCTTATACTTGTCTTTCAAAAAAAAAATAGAGGGGGGGGGGTCAAAAGCTGTTAGGGGGCAGTCTGTCCCCTTGCCCACCCCCACCCCGGGTATGCTAGTGGGGGGGGGGGGGGGGTTGAGAAAGAGGGAAAGAAAGTAAAGAATAAAAATGTAATAGTTTTCGGGTCAACTAAAATGGCCGAATTTTCAAGGTTCATAATTCTCTTTGAAAGGTACAATTATAAGATTCACAGATTGGTATCAATGCGAAAGTTGCCCCTCAAGAAAATCAAAGGATACCTCTTCTTCTACACCGGCTGATATTTTATTCTTACCTTAATTTGGCCTTCAATTATTATACACACTCCCCCTCCCCCCTTTTTTTTATAACATTATCCTACTGGTCAAAGATAGTAAATTTATTAAAAAGTAATTTGAAAAATTACTTATTATGAATGTAAAAGCTTTTTCTCTTAATTCATGAGATGTGATAAATTTAATGTGAACAACATGTATTTATCTTCTTCATAACTACGGTATACAACTCATTGAACTCGACCAAGTAACGTTATTTAAGTGGAACGACGTTAACCCTTTTGTGCTGACTGATCACATGTTGGGACCTAATTATCATAAAGATTTAATGACACCATATGAATGACGCCCATTCGTCAATTATCGATGCGCCGTCATTAGCCAAGTGATGAATACATTAGCATACATGAATAGATTAGGCGGATTTGACCTTTCTTAATGCGCATGCGTGACACTGATCCACATTTATATTTTACCTGTGTGTAAAGCATAATACACTGTAGGGGAGCATCGTACAAAATGAATAATGCATCGGAGGCTTCGGGCGCGTTCAAATCGTGCCCAAATGTTACAGTGTAATGGCGGCCGCTTTAGGGGCTTGATAATAACTCAATAGATAGTATGTTGCGGTGCTTTTTCGTACACTGCAATGCCGAGGCCAATTACGGTACGCGTATATGCATGTATAAAGGGCTGTAAAGGGCGCTATAACATCAAAACAATTAATTTTAAAAAATCAGATGCACCTGTGACCGTGGAATTCAATCGGAAACCGCATATTACTAAGATGAAGATTCGCTGAAAGTTGGGTGAACTGAAATGGAACCATTCAAATGTTAGAGCACTAACAAACAAACAAGCAAACATCGGGACAGAATCGACTGAAATTAGTACCGTCCTTGCTTCGCGCGGCGGTAAAAAAGTGTATTTGCTGAAAACCTTGTGAACTGAACTGATGTACCTGTATAAACCACATTTACAAGAATAACAGTATATAATTCAGCAGTGCACATATCCACTGAACTTTCCTTATGGAAATGGTAAAAATATTGCTTGAAATACAACATCACATTGGAAATATAAAATATTTTTTTGAATTTTATTTGTACTGTACATGACATACATGTAGTTGTAATAAAGTCTGCTATAAACTTAGGTCTTGAATGTGAGTTTGTAAGGAAAAACACATTATTTTGTAACTCTTTCCTGGTTTAATAACCCATTACATGCTCCTGAAATATTGAGTTGTATTTATAGCGGGTTGTAGAGAAGTGTTTTTAAGAAACTAAGCAGAGCCCCTTTTGTCTTGGCATAGGGATTTAAAGGAAGAGAATGTTTTTCATTGACATGATCCCCAGTAGAGTTTGAACTCATAAGCATTCATGATCAAATTTTTTGTGGCAAAATTTTTCATTGACATGTCATGATGTTGGTGATATATTTGTTTCATTTGGTTGGAAGAAAATTATATTCATAGTTGAGTGACTCAAACTGTCACTGCCAGGTAACTTGAATTTATTGTAGTTCCAACGCAAATCCCAGGAAGACATCTCAAAGTGCTTTGTATCCAGTGGAAAAGGTGATAGTACTATTATTAGTAAATGTCTCGTGATCTGGACATGTGCCTTCAGTACAAGGTTTGCCATGAGTCACTGCTTTATGTATGCATGATTTTGTTACACAGGGAGCAAATATATTCAGGGTAGAGATTATTTTTTTTCAGTGAGGGTGACTTCAATGTACTAAGTCCAAATAGTTGTAACCTTATCCTTTTTGACAGCTTTTGCTGTATACATGTATATTTGAAATAATGTTTGTAATTTACTAGTGTCTTTCAAGCATTGTCCTCCCTTATTTGGAAAATTATTAATCCATGCATCTCCATTCAAGAAAAGTACTTTATATTTTATCATCTCTTTCATGTTTGGTCATCTCTTTTGTGTACATGTATGTAGATGATTAATTGCCTTTGTAAGAAAGAAAGAAATAGTGAATAATAATAATAATAGAAAAAAGATTGACATGAATTCTTGAACTGCCTTGTTTGAAACATTTACATTTTTTTCAGTGGTTATGGTTTTCAGGATGATGGTGATAGTGAAATGATGGTGACTATGGTTTTAGGTAATGGTGATGTTGATCAAGATGATGATGAATTGATGGAGAGGAAGATGTTGATGAAGATGATGATGAACTGATGGAGAGGAAGATGTTGATGAAGATGATGGTGAATTGATGGAGAGGGAGATGTTGATGAAGATGATGGTGAATTGATGGAGAGGAGGATGTTGATGAAGATGATTCTGAGTTGATTGGAGAGGAGGATGAAGAGGAGTTTATAGAGCGGAGGATGTTGATGAAGATGATGAGTTGATAGAGCAGAGGATGTTGATGAAGATGATGAGTTGATAAGAGCCGAGGATATTGATGAAGATGATGAGTTGATAAGAGCCGAGGATGTTGATGAAGATGATGAGTTGATAGAGCAGAGGATGTTGATGAAGATGATGAGTTGATAGAGCAGAGGATGTTAATGAAGATGATGAGTTGATAAAAGCTGATGAGTTGATAAGAGCGGAGGATGTTGATGAAGATGATGAGTTGATAAGAGCGGAGGATGTTGATGAAGATGATGAGTTGATTGAGCGGATGATGTTGATGAAGATGATGAGTTGATGAGAGCAGAGGATGTTGATGAAGATGATGAGTTGATTGAGATAATTTTGTCTTGAGCTCTAACATATATTTCACTAAGTAACAAAAAGAACAATAGCTTACTTTTTAATCACTATGAAGGAATTATTTCAACGTACACATATTACATTTTAACAAATTTGCTCATGAATAAAACCTCATAAATTAAGGTTAATTTTTCATAACTTTCCTTGGACAGTCATAGTCAAGCAAAACGATCTCCCGATGGTTTCTTCTTCCCTTTCCCTTTGTCCTTCGCCTTTGTTGGCCCTGATGATCCTCCATCTTTGTCCAGGATGTTATGTTACTATATTAGAACTTCAGAAATTGCGATACGTTTCTTTCATTCGTTGTAGCAAATCCACGTGAACATCGCTCTCCTGCAGATATACACCTCCCGCACAAACATTTTCCACCAGCCCCCTAGAGCAGCGGCCTGGTCTTACCTGCCGATTCCGCTCGCTTCAAGAACGTTTGTGTTAGAGCCTCATCACTCCATACATGGATGAATATCGTTCATTCGATCCTAAAACTACAACATGCACAATTAAGTCACAGTCAGAGCAAGGAGTTCTCACAGAACACATTCATATTTGATATACAAATAAACCAGTAACGTATCCTTTATGGGGCAGTCACAAGCATCCATTATAAGTACAATCAAACTCTTAGCTTCTTCTTTTCACGAATTGCTCCTGTACGGAGCTGATGACAAGATAATGTCTATCTGTCCACCTACCCACCCACCCACTCAAAAGTGCATGTTGATTTCACCCTGTTTGCGAGCAGTAAAATGTGAGGATATTAAAACAAATTCATGACTGAAAAATGTTGCTTCATTATTATTTATTCAAATAAAAACCAAAAATCATCCACATGAACTCGTTAACAAGAAAAATTTTAAGCTCTGATAGGATTGCATTTATGTGGGAATACCACAGCCATTCACTTTTACTATAGCCATATTACCTGCCATGACGTCACGGGCAGAGGACCCGTTTTCTATGTGCAAATTGGCGTATATGTCTTCCATATTTTAGTGGAGTTTACTCGCATATTTCACGAATCTGAACTTGTTTTGTTGGTTGAACGCCACTAAATGTCACACAAACAAGAACAGTGGTAAACCATGCAGAATATGTCATTCTCACCAAGGAAAGGGGATGGAAAAGAGAGTTTGAATACCCCCCAAATTTCTGCCATGGCTTTTGAATTTATGCAAAAGGCAAGACAGCAGGGGTGTTCCCCCACACACATTGGTTGAATCTACTGATCTCCTGTCCAAAAATGACTTTGAGACAAAGTTGAGGGAAAAACATCAAAGAGTATTCTGATCTTTTCAATCTTCGTTTGTCCAGATCTATTATCTCCAGCTTTATAGAGGTATTTGGAAAAGAAATAGGAGAACACTTTCAGAATGCTCCTTGTAAAGATGGGAGGGATTGGCCTATCCAAGTTCAGACATGTATTGAGGATATTGATGTCCATCAACTACTCAGATGCCAGAATGAGCAATTACCAGTATTAAGTGAATTTTACTATCTGTTACATTTTGTTTTGATATATTGTACCTTGCCATAGACTGTTTCAATATCTTAGGATCTTCCAGTTTCATGCCAATTGTACCACAATGGTATCTGATACATGTAGCTATTGCCTGATGAAAAGGGAGAGTCTCAAGTCATTCAGAGAATTAAGGGGGGGGGGGTGAACTAGCATATTACCCCAAATTAATACATAATGCATTATTTATGATCATGGAAATCTTTTGAAAAGAGTACAATTTATTTGCAATCAAATACTCGGAAGGGGAGTTTTGGTGCAATACTGCAAACAAGTGCCATCAAGTATTATGACTGTAGAAGTCACATTGAGACATATCATTCTGTAGGATGTTTTCTTATGGATTTCCTTTTCTGATGGATACTACTGGTACATGTACATGTATCATATTATAAACAGCATGTATAAAGGACATGATACAAAGACTCTTTTTACAAGGCATTTGAAGAGATTTGTGCCCAAGCATTTTGAGAGATACCTTGAATGATAAGGGCAAGTCAACTTTGTCACAGGATTTCATAACAATGCTTCCTTTTCAAGGTTAAAAAGATCTATGTATGCTTCCAAAATTTCTGCCATGGCCTTTTAATTTATGCAAAAGCCAGGATGGTTGGAGGTTTTCCACACACATCTGTTGAATGTATTGGTCTTCATCCAATAGAAACATTGAGGCACAGTTAAGGAAATAGAACATCAAGAGTAGAGAAAGAAAAGATGAACAGACTTTCGTTGTAAAGTTGGGGAACAAGCAAGACGCGTGCGTATACATATCTCAATTTTGTGTTGAAGAATGTGTCCAAGATTGCAGTGCAGGAAGCTGCCGGAAAGAAGGATCCTTGTTAATGCCTATTACATACATTCATCTGGCACTCCTTTTAAGATATTTAAACTAAAATTGATTGTGAATGATGGATGGGCCATCAAGATATCTCACACATCTTGTAGAATAATAGTATCTTCAACATGTTTGATTCAAAGTGCCCTTTTGCTACACTGTTAGTGTTCATCATCTTTAAACATCCATTGAGGTTGAGGAGGCCCATTGCTATCCAGATTCTTAGAATCATTGTTAACAAATTTCGAACTTTCACTATATCTGTGGCAATTTATAGTCCGCACAATGTTTGGTGTAAAACAGATACAATTGATGTACGCCTTTATTTTTTAATAACTCAACAGTTTATACTCTTAACAGACTGAGGTTTGCACATTATAAAGTTAAAGGATATCAGATATATGGTCAAACCTGTCTATAGCGGCCACCGAAGGGAAACAGCAAAAGTGGCCGCTATAGACAGGTGGCCACTATAGACAGGTCGGCAGCCATTTTGAATTTTTGGTACATGTAACTAACAACATCACTTGTAGTGTACACATCCATGTCACTTAGGAAAATAAGGTATAGATTTACAGATTTGTACATGTATAACATTTCTTATGAAATAATATTTAATATAAAATGCCAAAATAGATCTACGAGCAATATGTGTAAAATGAATTTTCCCTCAAATTACATGTAGCACGTTCATGTTCGTACCGCCCGTGGTAGACTGCTGTTCTTGATTTTTATTGTCTAAAAACGATGTCCAATCATGCTTTGGCTTCCTGTCCATAATTACAATATTAAGTTTATCTTTTGAATAAAATCATGCAATCAATTTTCATTGAATAAATATTTGTCTTTCGAATTGTTTAAAAGAAGTTTTAACTGTTTGTGCATAACAGACGATAGAAGGTGCTCACTTGATTCGTCGAAAGTGCAAACGGCGACAATGGATCGCCGGTGGACGAGTTTTCCCGCCGTTTTTTAGCTGGACAAGCTTGTACATGAAATCGTTATTATTGATCCTTAATAAAAGATAATAATTGGGTAGTATTGTATTGTTTTCACTCTCTAAAAAAAAATCACTCGTGGGAAAAATTTTTTTTTGAAAGCTTTAACCCTTTAAATTTTTTTTATAAATCTTTTTAAAATTGAAAATTAATTAAAGTGTACAAGCCTGTAGTAATGTGCCCGTGCGATCGATATCAATGCCGATCGTGATACTGGTTGTAGTGGGGGGGGATGATCTATTCATCATCCCCCCCCCCACTAACAATAGAAAGCGTGTTCGTGTCTACGCCACTGGTGCAAAGATTACGTAAACGAACAATACTACATGTAGTGCTTACATGTAATTCTTACTCAAAAGACTTTTAATCTCTAATTAGTCGGCAATGTGGTAAAACTTTTAGATCTTTCATGAAATCAGTTCTACTTCTTGGCTGTTATATAATCTATTTGCAATATTTCTTCAAATAATCTTTTCAAAATATTGTTCAGAAAATTTAAGTAAGTACTCAATTTTCATTCCGTACTCAATCAGGGCATTTAACCAAGCATAATAATGCTTCATAAAGTTCATGGAATAATAAAAGCTATATTCCCATACGTTGATCAAAATGTACGTCGCGTTATGTTTTGTTATGAAAATAGGTTATAACCAAATGTTATAAATATGTTTCAAAGATTAATATTTAGGGGAGTAATTTCTATTTGATTATGCACCTGTATATTTCAATTTCTATGAATAGTGAAATAATTCGAAATACTCCATAAAATAGATTATATATTTCATATTGAAGGGAAGCAAGCCATTATAACCATAACCAAATGATATATGTAATGCTATTTTATAAATTTAATATGCCATTATATCACCAATGTCATATTTATAATTGTTCTGTTTAATATGTGGATGTTTATGTAAGCTATTTACTGTTCAAGCAAAAGAAATATCCATGTTGAATACATTGGACCAATAAATATTATACTATATTTTTTCAACATCAAATCTGTGTGTATCAGTAATTAATTCTGAACACAACAAACCATTGTGCATCTCACCTGCCATTCCCAACAACCTTTTGCTACCCATTGTCAATAATAATGCATTATCCTCAAGAAATTTATTAGCTCATGCTTGTACTCAGGCTATATTGATTTACATGTTATTGCATGCATGCACCTTCATAAAATCTTTCATGAACTTAAAAAAAAATTGAGACTATTTTCATAATATTGTATATGTATTCATCATCATTCAAGTTTTATACATGTACATTTTTTTAACCGTCAAATTACCATTCTTGTATTGGTACAGGACAGAGCCAATGTCTTTGATCTTTGGGGACTGCTGCAAACCACCAAAGTCTTCAGTACCTCCACAGACAAGGGTTACAACACACAAACCAAGTCATCCAGAAACTCCCAGCTGTTCCACAGAGACCAACCTGATGCCACCTACAATCAGTCCAGGCTCAAATCACTTGTCCTCTACAACCAGAGTTCTAGGTGAATCTCTGAATATGAGGAGGTCATGCTTGTACTGGTACAGACCAATGGGTCCATCTCCAGTCATTAAGCAGAATGGCAGGCCAGCAGAGACTTCACTCGCTCCAAAGACTAAGGTTAGGATACATGGTTACAATTATTTTATTGAAGATAAAGATGTTTAAATGAGGCATGGGCCATGCTAGATCACTGGGAGATGTAGTGAAACCAAGAGACATATCTGGGCCCTGTTGCATAAAACTTTCACGTCATGATTTATGTCATGATTCATGACATAAACATGAATGTCAATGACGTAGCTTATGCAGAGAATCATGTCACAGGTTTTATGCAACAGGGCCAAGATTTCATAGGAGCCTGTTGTAATCTAGGGTCTGATAAAGTTGATTCTTTGCTCATCTTTACTCCTTGCACTAGATGAGATGAAATAGGTGAAATATTTGAAATTGGTTACTGTATCATCTACATATGTAACACAATACAATGCATTTATGTAGATTATAGACAAAATATAACATCTACAGTTAACATACATACATGTACATGTATCATGAGTACAATCGTGTATTAAGCCCACCGCACACTCTATGATCTGACTACCATCTAATTTGGGAAGCATTGGCAATAAAATTTGAGTGATCAAGCTTCTGAATAGTCATATGAATAATTAAATTGAAATTTTGGGGATCGCAACCTTCCTCGTAGGAGGAAAAGCCAAATCGGCTCTGAATCGTGACATCAGACCAGTCGTGCGATTGTCTTCAATTAAAAGCCGATTTGGCCCTCATTCAGAATAAAATTTAGATTGTAGTATTCACAATATTATTCAAAATCGCAGTCAAGAAGGTTATGATTATTTAAATTGCAATATCAAGTGCACTTGCGATTTCTTCAAAAAATTGGATTGCAGTTGGATTGTATAATGTGTGGTTGGCATAACTTGATTTGCTAGCTACAAACCCAAATCACTGCCAGTCACAGAAGACCAAATATGTATGTTGGGTCAAAAACAAGTAACCAATTTTGTTAATGAAAAAAAGTGAACGTAAAAAAAAAAAAAAACCCTTAGTCATTTTTTTCAGAGTAGAAGTAGCAAGCTGATTTCCCCCCTAATTTGCAGGATTTCATACCTGGCCCATCACCCTTTAGCAGTGGACCGAGTTCCTGTAGAAGCAAGACATCTTACACTCTAGGTGGATTCTGTCATCTCTATCTGCCAATGATTCTCCTGATGAGAGCTGGTGATATAGAAACTAACCCTGGACCAGAAAGGTAGGACTATGTGAAGGTTATATCTTGTGCTGGGGGAATTAAGGACACGTTAGGTGAACTGAATAGGGACAAAAATCTGATTTTGATTTTGGACATATTTTATTCCCTGTAATGGTGCAGACCTTTTTCTATAATTATAGCGAATTCAAAGAAAGAAAGGGACTCAATCAGTTATGAAGAAATGAATCATGTTGATATACTTATCTTATTTTTGTATTTATAATCACACTGTAATTTTAGACTGTCACAGGAATGAAATGATATTAGTGAGTTTTTGCAAGCATGACAGAGGAGCTGAGATGAAAATCAATCTGTGCATGCGCATCACTGAAATTCCTCCCATCGTGTTGAAATCTAGAACGGTTCTTGAGCAATTTAGCATCCGGTCTAAAGAGAGAACAGAGGAATGTAATCAGCCATTCAGCATTCAAGTGCAGCACAAATCTCTGACGTCACGCATGCTCAGCGCTTTCCAGTCCATATCATACAAGCGAAACTACCAAGAGATCGGGACGGTCGCTCGAGTGCTGGTACCATCATAGTTCATTGCTTCCGCGTAATATTCTAGGTCTTCTTGTTGTATTCCAAAAACTCACTATTGATAAGAGTAGTACTGTGCATTTCTGAAAAATGCATTACTGCACATGGTCATTAGATGCATGTTTGAGTACATCTATTCAACAGCAGAATGAATATTTATACCCCCGCCAAACGAAGTTTGAAGGGGGTATACTGGAATCAGTCGATGGTTGGGCGGTCGGTCGGTCCGTTGCAAATCTTGCGGATCGAACTACTTCCTCAGTTTTTGACCGAAAGTCATGAAATTTGGTACACACATTGGTCTTGGTGGGAAGATGTGCAAGACATATTTTTCGGATCAGTTGGAATCTGTGTTGCCATGGTAACGGCATATTTATGGCAGAAAATCAAGGAAAACAGCTTGCGGATCGAACTACTTCCTCAGTTTTTGACCGAAAGTCATGAAATTTGGTACACACATTGGTCTTGATGGGAAGATGTGCAAGACATATTTTTCGGATGAGTCGGAATATGCGTTGCCATGGTAACGGCATATTTATGGCAGAAAATCAAGGAAACACCTTGCGGATCGAACTACTTCCTCAGTTTTTGACCGAAAGTCATGAAATTTGGTACACACATTGGTCTTGGTGGGAAGATGTGCAAGACATATTTTTCGGATGAGTCGGAATCTGCGTTGCCATGGTAACGGCATATTTATGGCAGAAAATCAAGGAAACGCCTTGCGGATCGAACTACTTCCTCAGTTTTTGACCGAAAGTCATGAAATTTGGTACACACTTTGGTCTTACTGGAAAGATGTGTACAACATATTTTTTTGATGTGTCGGAAGCTGCGTTGCCATGGAAACGGCATATCTATGGCAGTAAATCAGGGAAAAATCTTGCGGATCGAACTACTTCCTCAGTTTTCGACCAAAAGTCAAGAAAGGCTGTTCTCACGGGGCGGGGGTATTAATCATCATCTTCAGTGATATTTCTAGTTCTTTTTTAATATTTCTGACTGAATTTAACCCAGTTTGCATACTCCTCTTAATCTTTGTGGAAGTATATTCCATAATTCTGATGGAACCTTTTTGTGTTGAAGATGGAGTTAGAATAGAAATTCCACAGGGGATTAAGGGACAAAACCTTTTTAGAATTATTTCAAAGGATGCACTGGTATCACATATGTTTGATTTCCATGTTACAAAACAAAAATGCCTTTGGTATGTTCTGAAGTTGGAAGACATTATAGTCTTGACATACTTCCCTATCCATGACCAAATTAAACCAACTTTAATGTTGTACAACTTTCCTTCCTACAGCACTGACAATTTTTTTGAGGGGGGTGGGGATAAACACTGCCTTCTTGCTCAGCCAAACAACCATGGAAATATGTCAGTAACTTTTCATAAATCTCTGTTGATAATTCAATTCATGTTAAGTTTGTTGCGACAAGCTCGATGGAAACTCGAGGATACTGTATGAAATATCTAGGGAAAATTAAATTTTCTGGTATTTTGTGGCATAGAAAAAGATGGAAATTCTTGTGTGTAAGCCTTACAATGACTTTGAATAATTTTTGTTAGTATACTGTTAATACATGGTTGGGAGTGCGTTGGTGCGATCTGGCAACACAAAGGTTTTTATCGTGGTGTACTATACGCACGAGGTGCAAGCCGGGTGTGTTTGACACCACGATAAAAACCTGCGTGTTGCCAGATCGCACTAATGCAAGAACCCACAACCATGTATTAATAGTTTTATAAAAACGGGTCGGCAATATGATTATGAAGTCTATAAAAATGGTTACGAACCCCATAGAAACGCCAAGAGTCGCACAGTCATGGGGCCGTATTCTGAAAACGGTGTTATCTTTTATGTTAGTAAAACGATGTTAATTGTCATAACAGATCAAAATCAGGACAAGTCATTGGTTAATGATTGCGCAAAGATGGCTGTGCCCGCGTAAAGATTACAGAGACATCTGCGCAAGCACCAGTGATTAGTGTTTATTGCGCGCAATTTCAGTTTGTTATGACAATTAACAGTTTTCCTTAACACAAAAGATAACACAGTTTTCAGAATACCGCCCATGGAGGCTGCCATTTGCTTTCCTGGATGACATCACAGAAGCGCAGCACAGCCAACACAAGTCATGCGCGTTTCTAACTCACGTTGGGTGATGGTGGATAGGTCCGTGCGACTGAGTTTAGCGAAACTCTCAAGCTTTGAAAATCCAAATTTCAGTGCTCTTTTCGTACTGTTAGAATCCTTCCCATTCAGTAGATCGTCGAGTTCTTCCCCCGTGAGAAGTGTAAAACTCAGATTCGAAGATACAGCCATTTTTTACACGCTGCTATCGTCAAAAATTGAACTCTAACTTTCATTTACGGTACTGCACTGCACCGATCTGGATCCGATCGCGGTAGCTAGCGCTACAGCTGTAATTTTGTTGATTTGTTGACATTAGCGCGACGATCGATATCGCGATATCGATAGCATATGTACGGTATAGCGTGTAAAACATATAGCATATAATCGAGTCGTATTGTCATGTTTACATGTGCAATAGACCTCTTTGCCGTATGTTATCACTTTTTTTTGCACAGTCACATGGTGTTAGTTGACCAATCAGGATGGCTACATTCTTGAACCCGTTTTATAATAACTTATAAAACACTTTTTACAGGACTGTCAGTGAGGAGGAATTCATAAAGCTTTCCAAGCTAATTGAACCTTCCTACTACAAAGAGTTGGGTGTTCGTCTCGGGATCAGCATTGCAGAGCTCAGTCAAATCCTCGCGCAACACATGCTAAATTACAGCGATGCATTGTTGACAGTGTTCACAAGATGGAGAGACAAACAGCCTCCAGACACAAACATCAGGGCTCTTCTTGCTGAGAGATTAAAGGAGAGTGATTTAGGTGACCTCTCTGGAAAAATACTTGCTGGAAGTCTAGTCTCAGGTGAGAACAAGAAGGACTTATTAAATTAGCTCTGCTTGTTATTTTGTTGAAGCTACTTAACCATTACAGGGTGTGTTGTACTAGCCTCATTTTATATAATGCTTTATTCATTGATGAGGGTTAATTAATTTTTTTATTTTATGTTTATCTGTAATAAAAAAAAAACTCATCTGTAGATATTTTGTCACATTTCTATTATAGAGCATGATGAGTTTTTATAATCTTGGGCCATTTAGACTATCTTAATACAACAAATAATAGTATGTCTTGTTTTCCCAGGGTAGCCCCATCAGTACTAATACTGTTCTCAGTGATAGCACTGGAATTTTATATTGTTTTCTCATCTTTTGCAGTGTTAATAGGGCAGGGGTAGTGTTGTAAGTTTGATTTTTTTAAGGTCTTCTATCGCACCTTCTTTCCATCCCCCAAATCACTCAGTAATATGCAGCATTTTTCAGAAAATTAAAAAAGTGGGAATATGCTCATTTACTTCTTAAAATTGTTTTATCATTTTAGTTTGGACGTACAGTACATGTATAATTTATGGTTCTTTGTCAGGTTATTTAAATCACCAAATTCATTCCCATTGAACAAAGCTTGTTTTTTTTTGGTTTTTTTTTAATTCATTTTTCTTCTACATTACACAGACAATGTGAAATTCCATTTATAACAACATAATGAAAATATAAGATTGAGTTTTACAGTTATAAATATATACAAGAAATATATAAATAATACAAATATATGTCAAGAGTTAAATAAACGTATACATAGGATATATATCTCTTATAATGGTGCAGAAGAAAGGCTAACACTATAAGCAAGAGCTTGAGTACGTGACAGCCCAGACTTCATGTATCGAGGAGTTTTATTAGGCTGAATGGGGAATGTTGTTGCTGAAGTAGCAAGTGTGAAAATGGTGATGGTGTTGATGATGATGATAATGGTAATAATGATTGCGACGATGTGAATGATGACGATGACAATGATGGTGACAATAAAAATATAGTTAATTGATTTGGTGAACATGATAGGTAAACACAGAAACTCAAATAGCTAAGGTAAGTCCCTGAAAACCAGAACAAATAAATTATATTACAAATCAGGATATTTAGACAGTAGTCTTTTTTTCAATGTAGCCTTAAAGGAATATATTGTATTACATAATTTTACAGAATCTGGAAGTGAATTCCAGAGATCAGGACTGTAATGTCTTACTGATTTATGTGCTATCAATAATTTAGGGTTTACTAAGTGAAAATTCGATAAGTTGCGGGTAGGATAAGTATGAATGTTACTATTTAGAATAAAAAAGTTTCTAAATGAATGAGGGAGTAAATTATGTTGATATTTAAACATAAATAACAATGTTTGGAGGATGTTAATATCAAACACGTTAAGTGTTTTAAATTCATAGAATAGTGGTTTGTATGAGCCAAATAATGAGAGTGAGCACAGAGTCGAATGGCTTTCTTCTGTAATAAATAGATAGCATTAATTTTAGTCTTTCCACAAGTGGCCCATACTAAATTACAATAGTTAATATATGGCAATATTAAAGAAGAATAAAGCATAAAGAGTGTATTTCTAGGGAGAAAATATTTTGTTTTATACAGTATACCAATACTTCTAGAAATACAAGTAATAATGTGGCGTATATGCTCAGTCCAACTCAAATTTTCATCAATAAGGACACCTAAAAATTTTGTATACTTTTTGCGTACCAAAGGAATATTATCAATAACTATATTATATGGAAAATCTATTTTATGAATATTAGTCTGTTTAAAATAAATAAAATTTGTTTTGCTAATATTGAGAGACAATTTATTACATTTAAACCAAACTGATAATTTAGGTAATTCATAATTGATTATATTAATCAATGTGTTTAAATCCTTATCAGAACATAGGATATTAGTGTCATCTGCGAATAATATAAATGATAACAAAGATGAAGTATTAGTTATATCATTAATGTATAGTAGGAATAGAAGGGGACCTAGTATTGACCCTTGGGGGACACCACATTTAATTTTCAATAAAACGGATGTGAATCCATTATATTCAACATATTGTTGCCTATTTAATAAATAATCTTTAAACAATGAAAGTGCAAGCCCCCTGATACCGTAAGTGTGCAGTTTTTTTAGAAGTATATCATGGTTAAGCGCTTTAGATAGGTCCATGAAAATACCTATAACATGTTTTTTATTGGCCCAAGCGTTCGTAATTTGATCGTATAAATGAATTAGAGCAAAATCCGTAGAATAGTTCTTCCTAAAGCCATATTGATTTGAATTTAATAAGTTATTCATATTTAAGAAGTTGTTTAGTCTATTATAAATTATCTTTTCAAGAATTTTTGATATGCTAGATAAAATTGATATGGGTCGGTACTTACATATTTCATGAGGATCGTCTTTCTTAAAAATTGGGATAACCTTTGCAATTTTGAGAGAGTTAGGAAATTCGCCTGTAGACATAGATAAATTAAAAATATAAGTTAATGGAGAAGCAATAAGGTGAATTATTGTTTTTAGAAGTGAGGTGCTTATTTTATCATGACCTGAAGATTTGCTAACATTTAAATCCATTGTAATTTTAATTATTTCTGTAATATTAGTTGGGTTTAGAAACAATGATGAGGCAGTGGTTTCAGAGAGAAATTCAGTATAATCTCTGTTTGGGTTTTCAAGATTATTTGCTAGTTTTGGACCAATATTAACAAAAAAGGAATTAAAAGTATTGGCAGTGTCCTCAGAATTTATAACATGGCCATTCAATTTTAGATTATCCTTTGGTACCGTTTTTGATTTCACTTTATTCAATTTTTCTGTATAATATAGTTTACGAGATGTTCAAATTATGGTAGTTAATTTATTACGATATTTTTTATATTTATTACTATTATTAATATCGGGGTTAGTTAAGTATATTTTATAAAGTTTATTTCTTGTACGTATAGATTTTAAAATTGATTTTGTTATCCACAGAGTTCTAGCTTTTTTAATCCCATTACTCGCTGACCCTAGTGGAAAATCTTTATTATAAAAAAATTGTAATTTGGTATTAAAATTGTCGTATGCAATATTAGCATTGGATTGAGTATAAACATCTCCCCACTGTTCTCTGGCTAAATCCCTTTTAAATGATTCAATATTTTGGGGCGTTTCTTTCCTATAAACATTTTGTTTATCTGCACCTTTGTGTAGTGCGCAATTTTTGCATATAATAAAAATGGGAACATGATCTGATATTTCAGAGTACAAGAGGCCACTGCTAATATCTTTATTAAAAACGTTAGAAAAAATATCAATTAAAGTCGAAGAATGAGTATCAATTCTTGTTGGTTTATCTATATGCGGGTAACATGCGTTTGAATAAATTAATTGAAGAATCATGTCTGCATAGTTACTATCGGATAATAAATCGACATTAAAATCCCCCATTAAATAAAGTTGTTTATTTTCCCTAGAAATATCATTAAAGAACTGGTCCAAGTCCTCACAAAATAAATCGACGCAACTATTTGGTGGTCTATAAATTAAACCAATAACAATATTTTTATATCTATGATTTTCGATTTCAATAAATAGAGTTTCGCTTTCTCGAAAAGAGATTTCATGTCGAATTTTGAATTTCAAATTATTATGTACATAGAATGCTACACCCCCACCCCTACTCCCTTCACGGTCAATTCTAATCATTTCATAATTTTGTAAATTAAACATATTTGGTGAGGTTGAGTGGAGCCAAGTTTCAGTAATACCGATAACTGAAAAGGGGAAATTATCGATAGAGTTTAATAGCGTTTGAAGTAAATCAAAATTCTTGTTTAAACTCCTGGAGTTAATATGGAGTAAACTTGTACAGTTATTTTAGAATGAAATTCTTCAGTTGTATAATATTTACTCTCCGAAGCAGTACTATATATATCAGAGGTAAACTGCTGATTTAGATCAAACATCATTTGTATGATATATATTCATGTTTTAAGTTGTTAAATAAGATATAAGACTGATAATAGCTGATAGAGTTTCTGTGTTGAATAATAGAAAATGAAATGTTGATGAAAATGATGGTAACTAAAAAGATGGAAATGAAACAAAATGAATAATTGTGAGATAAGGATGGTAACATGTGAATGAGTAAAATACATATATGTATGTATTGAGCTAACATCTTAATAACTGGGTGTTTCCAAATGAGCAATAGAGCGTGTCTACCACTTACGATTGTTTATATATAGAACCATTATAATAAAAGTGGGGGGGGGGGGGATCCATACTGACATGATATATAAGGAGGGGAAAAATCGGCTTAAACAATTGTCAGGAACAGATTTTTACAACCATTTTATAAAAACATATCGTAATGAAAATCCTGGATTAAACTGTTGCAAATATGAACATTGGATTATGGCGACAATCTTGCATACATGAATTGAAATCATTGCCGTGTATATATTACACCAGAAACTTATATAAAAATATTAGGTATCTGTCGATTAAAGTTTATAAAAGCAAAGCAATAAATAGCTTAACAATTGCAAAAAATAAAATAAAAAATAATCAATTTGATATATTTGGATCGATTAAAATTTTAATTCGAGCGGTTGAAACATGTGAGGTAATTAATTGATCCAAATACCACATACGGACACAAAAAATATACATGTTTTATATAACTTTGTACCTTCGTGTATGGAAAATAAAAGACTAAGAAAAAAACAAATGTGGGGAAAAAATCCATACTGACATCATATATAAGAAGGGGGAAAATCGGCTTAAACAATTTTGTCCAGAACAGATTTTTACAACCATTTTATAAAAACATATAATGAAAATCCTGGATTAAACACTGTTGCAAATATGAATATTGGATTATTGCGACAATCTTGCATACATAAATTGAAATCATTGCCATGTATATATTACACCAGAAAGTTATATAAAAATATTAGGTTATCTGTCAAATAACTTTATAAAAGCAAAGCAGTAAAAAGCTTAACAATTGCAAAAAATAAAATAAAAAATAAACAATTTAATAAATTTGGATCGATTAAAAGATTAATTTGAGCGGTTGAACGGTTGAAACATGTGAGGTATTTAATTGATCCAATTACCACATACGCACACAAAAAATATACATGTTTTATATAGCTTTGTACCATTGTGCATGGAAAATAAAAGACCAAGAGAGAAAAAAAGATACATCTTCATTAAAACATGTTCTATATATAAATATGTATATATATATATCATTTTTCGAAAAGTAAATCAAACGAACTAAGTAAATAAATATTATTCTGTTTATACCGGTCACCTCATATGCACTCTCAAGAAATTGATAAAAGACTGACTTATTTTTTTTTTTTTTTAATTAAACACGTACGCAATAACATTAAGTATTCAACCAAAAGGTGCATATTGTTCGAGGTATAAACAGCTATATAATTATAATTATATGTTCAATTACTAGCAATAATATATGTAGAAAATTAAGGCAGCTATGATCGATTACCTATTATTACTGGAATTTACTTCACCATTTCAAATTTTCTTTCTCATTTAAGAATGTAAATTTCATTCCAATTAAAGTGCATTTATTTGTTTCAAAACAAGAATATCAATTACCAACGTAAAGCTTTAGTACAGAAGCCCGTCTGAGAGAAAAGTCTATAGCATGAATCCATTTGTAAAATATGAATGTGCAATATTATAGCAATATAATTTCTAGATTCAAATTCTAATTAAGAAATGAAATGACTTCTTTTTAATAATTTTATAATAGTAAAGAATCGGTCCACTAACTAAAGGTGTAGAAATCTTATTTATTTTTGCTCAAATTACATTATTATTTAAGATTTTTTTAAACAAGTAAATACCGAGAGAAAGTTATAGTTTCAATAACATACATATACTTACACATATATATATACATATACTTTAATAATGATTAGGAAAAAAACAAAATTATGCCTAGATAATCCATATAGTTAAACGTTTGATATCATACACATTGCAAATACCTATTTTGATCTTGCAGTTGTATCCGGGTAGCAAAGAACAAAGAATACATAATACGCTAACAATATACTGAATATATATAAAAAATCCAGGTTTTACAAATCATTTTCCAAATTTAAATCGATTCACAAGTACTATTTCGGGTAAAAACCGCCTCAATAATTAGATCGATTCATTAAAATATTTTCTGCTGTTCAAAAACAAAATTATGCCTAGATAATCCATATAGTTAAACGTTTGATATCATACACATTGCAAATACCTATTTTGATCTTGCAGTTGTATCCGGGTAGCAAAGAACAAAGAATACATAATACGCTAACAATATACTGAATATATATAAAAAATCCAGGTTTTACAAATCATTTTCCAAATTTAAATCGATTCACAAGTACTATTTCGGGTAAAAACCGACTCAATAATTAGATCGATTCATTAAAATATTTTCAGCTGTTCAAAATCAATATTCAAATTCAAATCATTCAATATATAATCGATTCTATATCCGTTTCCATTTAAACCGAATCTCATGTATTTTTATGTGCAAAATCAATTTTATAATGCACAAAATTTCATATATATATGTACATATATTAATTTTGTTTTCTTTAGTATAGCTAAAGTAATTGATGTAAAAATAGTCTATATCTTGATCAATGTGTCTTTGATTTATAGTTACTGCTGGTGCTTAAGGTTCCCGATGTGTGATTATGAATTGAAGCTAATAATTAGAATGCAATATGTTTCTATTATAGTTGGGAGTAAAAAAAAAAAAAAGAAAGTTGGATAAACCATTTGAATTCACTCACTTATTCTGTATACTGCTGCCATTCTGTGCCATTCTTGGTTTTTGTGTATAAAACAACTTTGGCTCCTACAAGGGTAATTTTCGTGGATAAGTTGTTTTCCTTTCTCAGCTTGTACGCCTTAGTTGCCAGGATACCTCGTGTTGCTTTCAGTGCCGATGGAAGATCGGTTCGGACAGAAATTCTCGACCTCACATGGGTAGTTTCCTGGTCAGTTCCAGGGCGAGTTGATCTTTTCTCATACGCAGTGAGCAGTCGATTTCTTTGATCCATGTACACAAATTTTGCTATTATAGGTTGGGGGGCGTTGCTAGATGTATTTCGACTAGGGAGGCGATGAGCATTGGCGACAGCGATTGAACTAGCTTCCTCCTTACTCAAACCAAGATCTATAAAACAGTCTCGAAGAACCTTCAATACGTTTTCGTTTGGTTTTTGTTCCAGCCCATAAAACAAGAGATTTATTTTTCTCTGGTATATCTCTGAAATAACCTGTTTTTCCTTCAGTGAATCGATCTCTTTTCGTAGTTTCAATTCCACCTGTGGGATCTTTTCTTTCTCCAAATCTAAGACTCGAGCAGAGTTGTCTTCCACAGCCAATTCAAGATCTGCCATCCTTTTCTTTATAGATGATATATCCGTGTGTATATCGTTTAGTTTTGCAGTAGTTTTTGTTGAGAATTCCGCGAACAGTTTCGGCAAGTCAGCCAATGTCGGGCCCGAGGATGGTGCCTTCGGGGTTTCGGGTTGCGTTCGGGGCATCTTCGTAATTGTAGACGTGGCAGGATTCGAACCGTTAGTCGTGTTACTAAGTTCTGGGCTGCGGTTTTTAGGTAGCGCCGGAATTGTCAAGACTTTACTTCTCAAGTCGTACGATTTCCTCATTGGGAAGAGAATGTCAATAATGGTAAATAGGGTTCCAAATATAGTAATTCATAGATCCAGACCGCTACTAACCTGAATTAATGGTTCCAAAACGGAGATTTTAATCGTTGAATTTAGAGTGGTGACCGGAGCTCAAATATGGCGTGTCTATCCCATTCCGCCACGCATGCAATTGTTAGAGCAATAGCATGAATAAAAATAAAAGTTTTTCAACGAGCATGTTCTCCCATTCAGGCATAAAATGATTTTAAATAGTTTGTATCGTGACCAAATGAGTATAAATATATTTGTTCTAAACAGTCATTGGCTTTAGCAAATTCATTATGATTGGCTAAAAGCTGATGGTGATTCCTACTAAATGCAGGGCTGCTTGCTTATTTTGCAGATCAAAATTTGGGGGAGAGATCATTATATATATCTGCAAACAAACAAGTTTAATTGATAAAACATTGAGGTTTTTTAAAATCAAGTATTTAGTAATAAATGATTCCATCCTGCCTCAAATAAAAAACTGCCGAATAACACACATCTATTACCTTTTATATTTGATTTTCCTGCATGCTTTTGACTTTAATACTAAACAAACCAATTTTAATGTTGAAATATCCATTTTTTTTTTCTCCATCTAAAGGTAAGCCTTCAAGACCACCAGAGACCCACACTCTTCCAGCTGAATCACAGATCAAACCCCTTTCTCCTGAACTGATTGAGCGATGTGCTAAAGATTTCAAGTTCAAGTACCGGTCAACTCTCTGTAAGATCAGAGCTGATCCTCTCAATCCTGCTTCCCGTGTTGAGTTTAAAAAACTGTACACAAACCTTGTCTTGGAAGCAGAGGATGGAACGGACAAGCAATCATTAGATTACAATAAACTCCTTGACCTTGAAGTCAATGGAGAGTTTCCAAAAAGGCTTATGGTGCAGGGGGAGGCAGGAGCTGGGAAAACAACATTCTGTGCAAAGATTGCCTGGGACTGGCTAGAAGGGAGGTATTTCACAGATTATGTTTGGGTCCTGATTGTCCCTCTACGTGAATTCAAGCACCACACTATCGGGCAGATTGCTAAGTCATATCTAACCAGAGATAATCCTGCCACAGCTAGCCAACTGACATACTATATCCGCTCGAATCCAGACAAAGTGTTTATCGCATTTGATGGGCTGGACGAATTTAGTGGCAAAGTTGTACAGGAAAACAAAGATGGTTCAAAGTCAGAATATCATAAGGCACAGTCCACTGATCAAATGCTACCTCAGTCCTCACAGTCAAGCAGTGGTACAAATGTTCACAAATCAGACACATGTGAAAGTCCCTCACTCAGTAATGAAATAGCATTGGTGGACATTTTCCGATCATATCAACTAGAGGCATGCCCTGTCTTAGTGACTACTCGCCCATGGAAAGCAACAGAGGTCAGATCAGATGATGATCTAATGAAGCTGTACTCCTTCATTCACATTGAGGGTTTCAACAGAGAAAACCTATCAGACTACATTCACAAGTACTTTCCAAATGATGAAGCTAAAGCAAATCGTCTCTTCCAGTTCACTCATGACAATGATGTCATATTAGATCACATGGCCCACTATCCTATCTATGTGGCTATGCTCTGTCTCATGTGGAAAGAATGTAAGGAGCAAGAACTGGTAGAAGTGAAGTCCCTACAAACATTTTCTCAAATATTCAAGAAAATGTTTGGCTTCCTAAAGGAGCATTATGCTCAGAAAAAGATCAAGAAAGCAGTCAGCAAACCACTCAGTGTCTATCTCAAAGAAATCAACAAACTTCTGAAACCAATTGCTGAACTTGCTCTAACTGGTCTGCTTGAAAATAACCTCACATTTAGTGAAGATGATTTCAAGAAATTTCCAGAATCCATGGATACTGCCTGTAATGTAGGGTTGTTGTCTCAAGAAAATAGAATTATACCAGATGGAGATGAACATGATGAGGACACTTCTCATATGGCATCCACAGTCTTTTTTCCTCACAAATTATTTCAGGAGTACATGGCTGGTGTCTATCTTGCTTCCCTGTATGAGTCAGATTGCAATGAATTCAACAGGCTGATGGAGAAAGTAGTACTCCCTAGGAAGGAAGAGTTTAGGTATCTGTTATACTTCACTGTATCAAGAAACAAAACCATTGCAAACCACATAATGAAATGCATTGTGCAAGATAATACTGAAATGAAGAAGGACATGGATTTGCTTGTTGATGTAGCCTTTGAGAGTCAGGACCAAGATGTAGCAGCCTTGTTGAGGGACAAAGTATCATCAGAGAAGATGATGCTGGAAATAGATGACCCGACAGCACACACTGTAGCAGGTTATTTATTCACCGGAATACATGAATATGCAGTAAGTTTGATATCTTAAATGAGAAGTAATATATGTACCAACAATATTATAATTTGAATATTATTTTTCATTCAGTACAAGCTTCAGAGATCTATTTAAGAAAAATATGTGATATATAGTCTATTTATTTCAACAGGGAAAATAGAATCAGCAACCCATATTCAAGAATTCAGAGGTGGATTGTATTTTAAAATTCAAAGTTTTTGCATTAATGTACTATTTTATATATTTTGGGCCATGAAGCAAAATCAGTCTGAAATTTGAGGAATGGCAAGATAGCCGGGAAATGCAAATACTGAGTGAAATATTGAACTGACTGATGAAATGTACATGTACTATTTAACATTTTTTGGCAATCATGAAAATATCCATGCCCTGTGTTTTGACAATAATATAATCAATAAAAACAAAGGGTTCAATATTTCCCTTCAAAATGTAAGTGGAGATGATTTATGGCATATTTCCCCAAAGTACAATTATGAAATGCACTCAGAAACAAAGAAAAAAAGGTGAATTCTCATTTATCATACTAAACAATCTTTTTGCCTAAAATAAAATCACATATCAGTGCTATTTTCAGGCAGCTTAAGACTGATTTATGCACCATTCAACCACTTTCGTTTCTACATGTACCCCTAAGGTACTAGTACCCTAACTGATGATGGTTTTGCTTGGAGCTTTATTTTGTTGAATAATTTGTTCAGTCATTTTTTTTATTCTTGATCTTTAGTATTTAATTTACTTTGCATGCACAGTTCATGCCATTTAGCAAAGTATACAATATGATGAAATAATTCAAGAGTGAGGAAAATCCAGGAGAAGCAAGAATGGGGTAAAAGATGGAATTTGAATGATGAAGATGAAAACTTGTGCCTTAGATTAAGAAGAGAGCCAGTAAATGGGAAGAGGTGAAGGGAAAAGATAAGGTAAAAATTGTTTTATTGCTAAATATATTTTAAATGGCTGTCTTGAAAGTGGGTAAAATGATGTGAATTCACTGCATCTAGTAGTGAGATTCTTATTTGGGCAGGTATCTGCGAACTGATAAAGTCCTACTATTATTCAAATGGAAATTATTGGTGCTAATTGAGGGTTGGCGCTGGATGAACATTTAAAGCATGAACATAAAAAAGGGGAACTTCATGTAAAGAAACTTCAGATGTAAGTAGAGATTTGAAAAAACTAATTTGTTATGAATGACCATATCAGTGATAAATGACCCTGATCCATTTCACTCTTGATCTTGTTCCTCATTTGCTTTAATAAAAAAATTCCAGTTCGTCCTATTCCATTGCCCCACTCAACTCTCACCCAATAATCTTTGAACATAATTCTAGTTGGGATGGTTATATCATATGAATCAAAGGGAATGCTAATCTACTGTCCCATGTCCATTACTTTTATTTCAGGACAGACTCTTCTGTCACAGTAAAGAATGTGGACCAACTATGTCACATGATGTGGCAAAGATGATATGCTCTGCACCCTCCCTGCAGCTTGTTAATCTATGGAGTGTGCTCTTCCACAATGATTTCTTTGCAGTTCTTGCTAAAGAAGGAAACAAGTGCAAGGTAACTGAAAGTGATTACATGTATCTATTTGGGAAATTGCCATGTTGTCCAATGTCACTTGGTCCAATTACCATGCAGTCATCTTATTGCATTTCGTGTAAACCCATATCGTCTATTCTGCATTAGGTTTAATCATCAATTGGAGTATTTTTCACTTTGTTTACTAGTCAGTTTGTTTAATATCCGCTTGGGTCATTTTCTTATCTATATCTCAGGGTATTTTCTCCCGGTTCGCAACGTGATTCCAACATTTTTCCACAGACGTGTATTTCTGTTCTGTGTCATTCTAGTGCACTCTTGTAGTGTTTTTCCACTCCAGGTCTCAATGTTGTCTTCCCAGTTGGTTCTCAGCTTCCCTCTTGGTCTAGTAACTTCATTGTATTAGTTAAATAACCAGTTTAACCAATGCCCATTTGGTCTCTTACCTTTATGTACTTTATCTAATATCTATTTAGTCCAGTACAAAAATATATGAAAATGCCACATGCTTTGTTGCCATACCTTTGTATCAGACCAATATGCAATAGAGGAAATGATGAGTTGCCCAACTGGTTATTGGACCAAATGACAATCTGACTGAAAATTGGACAAACTGGATGTAGAAAAATGATGTCATACCAGTCAGATATGATAGAGAATTTGGATGTAGAAGCATTGGGGTTAGGCAAGCTGGATTCTAGACATAATGGCATTGAGCCCAATGACAACAAAACATCTAAAGAGGTGTTGTGGTCTAGTGGGTAAGTCCCTGGACTGTGAACCACAAGGTAGGGGGGGGGGGGTCGAATCCCTGGTGCAGCACTAATGTCTTTTGGCAAGACATTAATCTACATTTGACCTGGCAGGAATTAATTCCTTGGACTGCTAGAGCACAGTAAGAGCAGCCATCATGATAAAGCCGGGGTAATGATTGTGGAGTGCCAGGACACATGCGCCATATAAAATCATAATTATTGGTTTTGTTGATTTGATATTGTTTTCTTGGCTACTAAAAATACATGGTTGAACAAAGCATAATCTTTCATCAATACACCAAGTATTAGTCTTTTCAACAAAAAAAAAAAAAAAAGAAGAAGCGAAAAATCAAATATCATTAATTCCTTCCCTAACTGGCACTAAAAATCTTGTATTTTAGTACATTTCCAGAATAGGTGATCGAGAATTTCATTTTCTAAGTTACAGCAAGAACATAATGGCGAACTAAAGTGTTTCATTTTATACAGCTTGTAATTCAAATTAAAAATATTATTTATTACCTTGAACTGAAATTCACTGTACTTTACATCTATTGTAACTAATAATAAGTAAGCAAGTAATAATACTACTAATAATGATAATAATGATAATAATAATAATGATAATAATGATAATAATGATAATAATAATTCTTTTTTATAAAGCTCTTTTACAGTATACTGATCAGAGCACTGATACAAAAAAGTAAATATATATTTGTAACAGTAACATACTCGTAGTACTTGGCATTAAATTCACAACAAATTCACAACAAAGAAAAATTAAAGACCTGATAATAAAATGGCATAGATACATGTATACCTGATATGAATTACACTTAAATTATAAATGTAAGTTTGTTGTCTGTTACATCATATCTATTTTTCATTCTGGATGTACTGACTGGGAGTTTTATATATTTCTGTAACAAGCAAATCATAAAATTGCTTACCATATAAAGTGAAACTGTATCAACTCAGGAGGCAAGATGATATCAGAAATAACATTCTTAAAACTACATGTATATGTGTAAACTATTTTAGACATTTTTATCTTTGAAAAAGATTACACTTCCTCCAGTCAAAAGTAATCATTTGTATCAATGTTGAATAACCGTTTCATCTCGTCTTCAGGCCTTAACTGACCCTCCACTGTGAACATGTCATTAAAAAAGACAATTCTTTTTAGAAAAAGTTTTCAAAATAATCATCTATATTCTACTTGCAAGGGTCTATTGTTCCAAATAATCTGGGACTTTAATAGTACTATCCTCTTTATTCCTCACATTAAGAAAAGTTCATTTTTTCTAATGACTCAATAAAACTTAGAAATCTTTACATTTATCATTTTTATAATTATAGTTACAGTTAAACCACCGTTTTTTTGTAAACTATGTAATACAGAAATATTTGAAACCATTCCTTGCTATCAGCTTTTCTAATTCTCTGAATCCAAAACACTTGCTTTGCTCTGGCAGCTAATTGGACATCTACCATCTTCATTCCTCCTTTTGGTATAGTTTCAATAATTACCTTTCTCTGAATTTTATCAGGTCCATTCCATATAAACTTAAAAAACATACTCTCCATCTTCTTTAGAAACGAGTTTGGTAAATCCAAAGATTCAACCATATACATGATTTTAGATATCCCAAACGGTTTAATGATCTGAATTTTTCGAAATAAAGTTAAATTTTTCCTTTTCCATGTGTTAGGGTACTGTATAGAGATGACAACTGTACAATCCTGCTTTTCTTATCTGTGCAGAGTATAAATCAGTACCTACATGTACTTAGGTACCAAATGCACTAATAACGTCGACAAAATTCAGGTTATGTTGAAGAATAACAACTGGTACATGTCCAATTTTCAATATTTCTGTCTGTAAGAATTTTATCCCAGGTGTGGAAAATTAGTACATAATACAGTAGGGGTTTTGTTAATAGGCAACCTGATGGACTGAAGTCATCCTCAGATTGCTTTCTTTGATGTGCAGAGTGAGCATAGTTGTAGCCTTTGTTTAGTATAACCAGGCAAGCAAACAACCTGTATTATTTACTAATAGCCTAGCCAGGCAATCTATAGGTTTGGAATGTGTATAGTCTTTATGGACAACTGCTGTGTCTATTGTACTTTGTACCATTTGCATACTTTCACTGGGTGTGTAAGGAAGGTAGCAAGGCTCAGGGCAGTCTTGATTTAGTTGCCAGACGAGTAGGACCATATTGAGGGTTCTGTCTCTGCAGCAGGTTTTACAGCCGGCATGAGTAGGCGCGGCCAGCAGCCGCTGCAGCTTTACTGTTAGCAGCTTTACTGTTAGCAGCTTTACTGTTAGCAGCCAGCACTATAGGGGCAGCCAGCAGCAGCCGTTTCAGTGCCAGGTTGAGGTTCTCTCTCCTCAAGGTCGAATTGTAAGTTCTTTTGCATAAGTGATAATTATTTTATATCACCCTTCCAATACCAAATGACATTTGTATTAGTTTTCCTACAGGTATTTTCGATCACTTTCCATTTGTAAATGTCACATTAATTATTCAATGTCATTGAATTATATCAGGCAGTTAATGTACTGATCATATTAGATTATTTGCAGCTATATTAAAGTCAGTATAGTAGGTAATGGCTCATAGCACAGGTTGAAGTGCTGACTTAGATATAATCACTATTGGTGATTATTATAGGGTAATTTTAATGAAAGACATCTGAATTAGAAGGAAATTGTAAGTATCAGTTTAATTAATACATTTGAATTTGAAGTGTATATGGTAGGCCATATAGTTTTGGAATGGTCATTCTCTTTAGACGGCAGTTACTTCGGGTCTAGACAGAGACGTATCTTCACTACATACTTTGTCGCAGTGATGATATTCAAGGTTACGGTTTAGGCAGCTTCACTTCTCACCGAGAGGTCTTCCTTCCCGTTTCTTTACGTCTGGATACTGGTAGTCTACACCGGGTGTCGTCGCGACATATTTCCTTTAGTTAGTCGTCCTTCGACAGACCATCTTTCCCAGCATCATATTATGTAATACGTTTTCTTCAATTCAACCATTCATAGACTTTGAACTGTAATGAACTGGCGGATGTTTCCTTAATTATATTTTATTTCATTGAGAAACTCATTAAGTATATATACTTTAGAATACTTCCAGAAGTATTTTATATAATTATAATAAAGACATACCAATTATACTGAATTTGTTCCTGGTAATTTATTGGGTGGCTAAATAGCCCGTAGATTTAACAAAGTCAATTTCACTTTTACACTGTCTTTATAGCAAAGTTGAACTGGAGCATGTGGAACAGATGCATGCAGTAACAGGAAGAAATAGCCAACATGTGTACAAGCTTGATGAAGATTCTAATCTTTGGATTTGCTTCCATTGTTTGCTTCAAATAGATTTGATGCAAGCTGCCAAAAAAGATGAAGTAAAAACGAAATAAAACAAAAAAAAAAGAAGAAAAAGAAAAAACCAAAGTGTTTATTTCTTTTTTACGTCCCCTTCCACCGAATGTAGTGCTGGAGGCATTATGTTTTGGGGTTTTCTGTACATCTGTATGTCCGTCCTCTCTACGTTATCTTGTTTCTGAAGAACCTTTTGAGGTATGAACTTGAAACATGGTATAGTATGTATCACCATAAGGAGATGAACTGATTAAATTTCAAGATAATGTACATGTTAGTAGGTCAGAGAGACAATGAAATTCTGGGGGTTTTAGCCTCATATCTGGAGAACTGTGTGAGAAAATGAACTCCAAACTTGGTACCAGTTGCCTATGTCACCATAAGAATTGAGTAGATTTGGAGGTTATTAGGTCAAAGGTCATGGAGGTTGTTTTACATGAAATTTTATGTTTTAGCCTCGTCTCAATATTTCAAGAACTATTTGAGCAATGAGCTTCAAACCTGGTACCAGTAGGCCTATTATGTATCACCTTATTAAAAGATGAACTGAAAGATCTTAGGGTAAGTAGGTATAAAGTGCTAGAAATAAAACTCTGATCATTGTCATGACAAGTTTCAAATTTTACAACCATTTATTTATGATCATCTTCCGAAACGAAGACATTGATATACATGTTCATGAAATGTATATAGTCAGACAGTTTGTTATCACATGAATTCACTCAATCAAATTACAAACAGAAAAGGATTGAGAATTATGAGAGTGGTTGGGATCAAGTATAACCAAGTAAATGGAATGTTCAATGGGGCGGGGGGGGGGGGACAAATTGTTTACAGCAGGAATGTTAATTAGTGGATTAACGTGAAATTTGTATACAGAGGAAATTGAGAGGACAGTCTCACTGTAAGAAGTTTAACAAGTGAAGACTGTAATAGGTTAACAAGTGAAGACTGTAATAGGTTAAAAGGGGAACAATACGTATATGTATGGGAGTGTGACTGAATATTGGGGGTCAAAATGAGAGAACACTGTCAAAAACTGCTGGTTATAGGCTGAGGTCATTACCATTAAGTTCATCACCTCAAAGTAAAGTTCACTGTTTTTTAGTTTACTGCCTTAAATCAAATGCAGAGTAATTTAATCTGCTGTTATGATTTGTTATGTAAATGTAGTTCCAGTCAACAAAGGAATGTGATATAAAGAGTGTTTCATATGCTGTGCATGACATACAGATTTGTTGCATTGAACCTGATGTTTAGAAAATGAACTTCACCTTCAGATGTTACATGTAGCTTCCAATTTGTTAAAAGTAATGAGGTTGTGATAGCAGCGTTCAAACAAAAGTCAGCACCATTTGTTTTGCACTGGGGGGGGGGGGGGGGGGTTATGTCTAGGTTATTTCGCTATGAAATGCACAAAAATTAGGAGTAGCAATGGATACAAGTGGAAAGATTGATCATGTATTAGAATGATACATTATCTTACATAGATGTAGTAATCTAACTTCACCTTCAGCTGTTAGCTTCCAACAAAAGTAATGTGGTAGTGATAGAATCATTAACAGAAAAAAATAGCACCTTTGGTTTTGAACAGATGGGGGCATTATGTCAAGGTTATATCACTAAATGCACAATTATAAAATCTAACTTTAAAAGATCACTTTGATAATTACAATTACCAGAGAGTATAAGGCAACCAATGATTTCAAACAAGTTTTAATCTTCACAAGGAATATGAAATTTAGCATATATTTCATAATGTAGGCTACTTGAAAATATATTTCTTTTCTTTTTTGGGCGGGGGGGGGGGGGGGGGGTACATCAAGGTTATTTCACTAAATGCACAACTATGAATTCTAAGTATAAAAGATTATTATAAGAATTCATCTGTTGAAAGCCAGAAGAGTGTTAACTCTGTGTGAAAGTATATGAGTTAATGACCTTCTGGCTCTCAATGGATGAATTACAATTTGCCAACCGATGAGTTCAAACAAGTTTTTAACCTTGACATGGAATATGAAATTCAGTATTTGTTTTATGATGTATGCTACATGAAAATATTGCATTTTAATAAGCCTTCAATAAAAAATTACTTGCATTTTTTTCAAATTTTCAGTAGTTCAAAGCTATCTATAAGATGTTGTAATGTTCTTTTGTGGCTGAAGGAGGTATCAAGGTATACGTCAGATTCAATACACAGTAAACATGAATGGAGAATGAAGTGTAATCCGTTCTTGACTTTTCTCACAATCCACATGTAAATGTTAGAGAGTAATGCATTGCCTTCAGTAATGAATGTAGCATTCATATGACAAGGATATCATGTAAAGTATTTAGAACTAGCCATTCCGCACTGAAAAAAAAATGTATTGGTTACCTCTTTTTTAAATCACATTCTCTATAGGTCCAAACTCTCGACCTTGACAAGGTCAAGTGTTCAACAGGAGCCTCATCTCAGAACCTAGCAGAAGCACTTTGTTCCATGCCAAACCTGACGAAGCTGACACTGGATGGAATGGATCTTGGTGAGGAGTTCTACGCTACATTGAAAGCAAAGGCATCAACCTTACAGGTATGTGTTTGTACTCATGTCAATGCATTAGGAGTAGCAATGAATATTAGTGGAGAAATCTGTCATATATTAGAATGATACATGTATGTTAATACATGCATGTAGTTATCTAACTTCACCTTGAGATATTAGCTTCCAATAAAAGTAATATGGTTTTGATAGAAGCATTAAAAAAATCACCTTTCTTTTTTTTTTTTTGGGGGGGGTGGGTATGTCAAGGTTATTTTACTAAATGCACAACTATGAATTCTAAAGTATAAAAGATTATTTATTAGAGATCTGTCATATATTACAATGATACATGTATGTTAATACATGCATGTAGTAATCTAACTTCACCTTCAGCTGTTTGCTTCCAATAAAAGTAATGTGGTTGTGATAGAATCATTAAAAAAAAAATCAGCACCTATTCGTTTCATAATCTCGAAAAAGATCATTTTCTTTCTGGTCAAAATGTTGACTTCCTTTTCTTTTCGGTTGTTAAAAGAGTTACAGAATTGGACTCTTATCATCATCATGCTAAACAGCGGGATGAAGATAAACTGCGTCCCAGCTCGCAAGCCATCGTTTCTCTCTGATCTATTTAACTGGAGCTTTAAAAAACAATTCCCTCTCTCTAAAATCACAGACCTATATCATAATTTCGAACGCTCTTCATAATTCTGTTTTGAAAGCTTACAGTTACTTTTTGTGAGGGCATTTGAAGAGCAATCCTTTTCAGGGGACATATATCTAATATGATAATCTTCCAAACGAACGTAGTAAGAGTAAGAAAGTTCAGAAATTATTTTTTAACCCTTTCCCAGAACTCCAGCTCCCCAGCTCCCCAGCTCCCCTTTACACAATAGACGTGTGTCACCTTTTCATGGCATGGTCATTAATCTATCAATGGGTTCCGATTTCTAAGAACTTCCTGTCATAAATTGGAAGGCAGGAGTTTGACACAAGGAGGGGAGTGTCGATACTGAAAAGAAAAGATCGTTTTTGTTGTAAATAATGATCAATAATCCATCAATGGACCTCCCGCTTTCTAAGAACCTCCTGTCTTTTTGAGGCACGGGGGAGGTCGTACATAGTAATAATTTGTAATTTCTAGCGCCTTTCACTAAAATGCATTCCCTATGAAGGTTTTTTTTTTTCTTTATTTTTTTCTTTATTTTTTGTGAGGGGTGGGGGACTTTGACACTGCTTTATACAGTTTTATGATTATTGATCCTGAATTTAACATCTCATAAGAACCTAGAATAGAGTCTAAGATCAAGTGTACCGTGTTCCCTTGTGAAAAACATTAGGGGCGGGGTGCAATACTGCACTGTATAGTTAGACGTCATGACTGCTTTTAACTTATTTAGACGCAAATTACTATGGTGCAATACTGCATTGTATGTTACAGGGGTGGGGTGGCGTGGGGGGGGGGGGGGAGGGGTCCCACCCGCCACCCGCCACCCCTCCCGCGAGAAGCGCAAAAGCTCTGACGTTTAATAGCAAATTCGAGATAAATACGGTTCGACGCCGGACTGATTTTCAACTGACTTGTGTTTAGACGTTATGATGCATGCACTGCGAAGCGCGAAAACTTCGACGTTTTAGCAGAAAAAGTACTCCGGGGCAATACTGTACTGTGTGTAACAGGGGTGGTTGCGTGGAGGTGGGGGGGGGGTTCTTTCCTCCAACACCACCCCCCCCCCCCCGCGAAAACTTTTTTTTTTTTTGGGCGTTGACGACCACCCCCATCGCACCCCCAGGCTGTGCGCCTGCATGGTGATGATCTAAAACAACAGATGTCGCTCGTCTTTATCATAGTATTATAGTTAGTTACATAGTAAAATTGAAATGACAAGAAGTTTTCTCTTACTTTTATCTCCAATGTTTCTTAAGCAACATAGTGCATAGTCGCGGCTTGAAATGACGGCATGAATTTTATAGTAGGTCTAATAGTATTTCAGAAAATTCGTTTCATAACTCATCAGGCGTGTAATTCCGAAATACAAATTTTCCATATAGCGAGGGGGTTCACAATTCCAAATAAGTGACATATTTTTGTGAAGATTCGTTATTCAGAAGGTTCTTTACGTATATTTCGAAAATGATGTAGGCTACATGTAGGATTCGTAATTACGAAAATATAATATAGCCCTAGAACCGGGTGTCTCCTGTATTAAGCCTAAGAGAGTTAAATAATTCAGTAGTCAACGGGTTAAGAACCTTCAGAAATATAAACATTTTTCTCATTCCCGGAATTATGAACCCCACTTCATTTTCGGAATTATGAACCCAAATCTAGAAAATTGGTTCGGCGCATAAATTACAAAGAATCTACTGACCAAATATAATGAAACAACAAATAAATTAGAACTATAAGACGCAACATATATTTATCGAATCGGAAATTGATTTGGCGCGTAACTAATGGATAATATTCAACCCAAATAAAACATCAAATGGATAAAGTATACAACGCAAAATGTTTATATCGGATAGAAACTTGGTTCGGCGCATAAATTAAAAAGAATCTACTGACCAAAATATAATGAAACAACAAATAAATTAGAACTATAAGACGCAAAGTACATTTATTGACTTGAAAATGGGTTCGGCGCATAAATTACAAAGAATCTACTGACCAAATGAAACAACATATAAATTAGAACTAAGACGCAAAATATATTTATCGAATCGAAAATTGATTTGGCGCGTAACTAATGGATAATATTCAACCCAAATAAAACATCAAATGGATAAAGTATACAACGCAAAATGTTTATATCGGATAGAAAATTGGTTCGGCGCATAAATTACAAAGAATCTACTGACCAAATGAAACAACAAATAAATTAGAACTAAGACGCAAACAAAATTTATCGAATCGAAAATTGATTTGGCGCGTAACTAATGGATAATATTCAACCCAAATAAAACATGAAATGAATGAAGTATACAACGCAAAATGTTTATATCGGATAGAAAATTGGTTCGGCGCATAAATTACAGAGAATCTACTGACCAAATGAATTAGAACTATAAGACGGAAAATACAATATGTGGGCAGCGGAATTTTCTGTAAATTTTCACTACAAAATTAGAAGCTCAAAAGTTTTTTTTTTGTGTGTCAAAGACATCGGAGCAATGAGACAAATGAGAAAATAAAGATGAAACGCAAATCCTAAGGATGTTTTGGTAACATCGGCAACACATTGTCTTTAACGTCTTGAAAGAGAAGGGACATTGCAGAATTATAAAATGGAATACAAACAAGAGAAAACAAAGATGAAACATAAATCAAAAAGATATCGGACCCGTGCCATTCTCGCAATGAGGAGTAGCAATGAATACAAGTGGAAAGATTGCTCCTTTCTAAGAATAATATATGTACATGTATGTTACATACATATAGTAATCTAACTTCACCTTTAGATGTTAGCTCACAATAAAAGTAATGTGGTTTTGATAGAATAATTACAAAAAAATCGGCACCTTTTTTTTTTGGGGGGGGGTACGTCAAGGTTATTTCACTAAGTGCACAACTATGAATACTAAGTATTAAGATTATTTTCTGAATTCATCTGTTGAAAGCCAGAAGAGTGTTATCTCTGTGTGAAAGTATATGAGATAATGACCTTCTGGCTCTCAACAGATGAATTACAATTTGCCAACCGATGAGTTCAAACAAGTTTTTAATCTTGACATGGAATATGAAATTCAGTATTTGTTTTATGATGTATGCTACATGAAAATATTTCATTTTAATAAGCCTTCAGTAAAAATTTACTCTCATTTCTTCCAATTTTCAGTAGTTCAAAACAATCTATAAGATGTTATAATGTTCTTTTGGGGCTTAAGGAGGTATCGAGGTACAGTATACTACAGATTCAATATGCAGTAAACATGAATGGAGAATGAAGTGTAATCCCTTCTTGACTTTTCTCACAATCCACATGTAAATGTTAGAGAGTAATGCATTGCCTTCAGTAATGAACATAACATGCATATGACAAGGATATCATGAAGGTGTAAAGAATTAACAAATCAATAATTGCTTTTCCTGTTTGTTTAATCATGATGGAGCTGTCATGAAGTAAAGTAGTTAGAACTAGCCATTCACTGAAAAACATATGTATTTGGTTACCTCCTCTTTTTTTTAATCTCGTTCTGTATAGGTCCAAACTCTCGACCTTGACAAGGTCAAGTGTTCAACAGGAGCCTCATCTCAGAACCTAGCAGAAGCACTTTGTTCCATGCCAAACCTGACTGACCTGACACTGAATGGAGAGAATTTCAGGGAGGAGTTCTTCTCTACATTGAAAGCAAAGGCATCAACCTTACATGTATGTATGTGTTTGTACTCAATGTCAATGCATTAGGAGTAGCAATGGATACAAGTGGAAAGATTGATCATATATTAACATGATACATTATCTGACATAGATGTAGTAATCTAACTCCACATTCAGCTGTTAACTTCCAAAAAAAGTAACGTGGTTGTGATAGAATCATTAAAAAAAAAAAAGTAGCACCTTTTGTTTGGTACGGATGGGGGGGCATTATGTCAAGGTATTGCACTAAATGCACAATTATAAAATCTAATTTTAAAAGATCACTTTGCTATTTTTCAAGTTTATTTTTCAATATTTTCTTTTGCAGGGGTGGGGGGGTTACATCAAGGTTATTTCACTAAATGTACAACTATGAATACTAAGTATAAAAGATTATTTTAAGAATTCATCTGTTGAAAGCCAGAAGAGTGTTAACTCTGTGTGAAAGTATATGAGTTAATGACCTTCTGGCTCTCAACAGATGAATTACAATTTGGCAACCGATGAGTTCAAACAAGTTTTTAACCTTCACATGGAATATGAAATCCAGTATTTGTTTTATGATGTATGCTACATGAAAATATTTCATTTTAATAAGCCTTTAAGTGAAAAATTACTTGCATCTCTTCAAATTTTCAGTAGTTCAAAGCATCTATAAGGTGCTATGTTATTTTGGGGCTGAAGGAGGTATCTAGGTATACGTCAGATTCAATATGCACTAAACCTGAATGGAGAATGAAGCGTAATCTTTTCTCACAATCCACAGGTATGTACGTATATGTATATGAGTGATGCATTGCATTCAATAATGAATGTAGCATCCATATGAAAAGGATATCATGAATGTGTAAAGAACTAACAAGTCAAAAGCTCCTTTTCCTGTTTGGCTAATCACGATAGAGTTGTCAAGTAAAGTATTTAAACTAGCCACTCACTGAAAAAAAATCATGTATATAGGTCCAGACCCTCTCTCTTCAAGAAGTCAAGTGCCCAACACCAGCCTCATCAAAGAACCTAGTAGAAGCACTGTGTTCCATGCCAAACCTGACTGACCTGACACTGCGTGGAGAGGATCTCGGTGAGGAGTTATGTTCTACATTGAAAGCAAAGGCATCAACCTTACAGGTATATGTGTGTTTGTACTCAATGTCTGTGCATTAGGAGTAGCAATGATTAGTGGAGAGATTTATCATATATTAGAATAATACATGTATGTTAATGCATACATGTAATAATCTAACTTCACCTTGAGATATTACCTTCTAATAAAAGTAATATGGTTGTGATAGAAGCATTAAAAAATACTGTGCCTTTTGCTTTGGGGGGGGGGGGGGGGATGGGGATGTCAAGGTTATGTCACACAATTATGAAATCTAAGTGTAAAAGATTTTAGTTGTAATATTGACCAGCTGTGTTTTACTCTAAACTTTCCTTTTTCTTTCCCTTTTTCTTTTTTCTTTTTTTTTCCTTTTTTTTTTGGGGGGGGGGGGGAGGGGGGGGGGGTTGGGTGTCAGAATAACTCTAACATGAATAGTATGCAATCATTGTCTGTCCGTCAGTCCGTCCCGTTTTTCTTATTCTAGCAATAACTAAAGAATCGCATGAGGTATGAACTTCAAACTTAGTGCTAGTATGTAACACCATAAGAAAACGATCTGCTTAGATTTTGGGGTACGAAGGTGAAGGTCACAGAGGCCAATTTCTGAAATGGCAGGTGTTAGCCTCGTTCTCGCGATAACTCAACCATTTGAGGTATGAACTTTACACTTGGTGCTAGTATGTATCACCATAGGAAGACAATCTTATTAGAATTTGGGGTATGTTGGTCAAAGGTCAAATGTCCGGTCAATTTTGAAATTGCAGGTTTTAGCCTGAATGTGAAATCAATGTTTTTTTACCTTTGTAATCACCATATCTCAACTATTTTGTATTCATGACTAGGAGATAAAGTGATTAGACTTTTGGGTTATAAGGTGGAAGGTCAAATGTCAAAGAGGTCAATTGACATGTAATTATAGGCTTTTTATTCTGGTTGAATCAAAATTTAAAACAAATCATACATGAATATGCGATATATTTCCGATCTGGCAAAGGCGGAGGCCTAAATTTCGACTGCACGCAGTCGAGAATCATCTACATGTAGTTGTTGTTTTAAAATGAGTTTCATATGTATTTCTGTTGTTTTCAGTTTTGGTGTAAATCTTTGTTTTATGAGCAATACACTTTTGAGGCTTTCATCTGGATCAGTATCATGATAAACAGACAAAATCGACCATGAATTGGATATGATAAATGATTACTCTTAAAAACATGCAAATTCGGTTTACCATGAATTCCTTTCTGTGAATTTTTCAACTTTGCTATTTCGAGTCAATATGATGTTACAAAAGGTTTTGTGACATCTGTACATGTAGGCCCAATTTCATAAACTTGGTGTTAAAAGATGTGCAGGAAAATTTTCAGGCATAGCAAATTAATCACATAATTTCTGGAATTGCACTTTTATGGTATTTGTTGGTAATCCACATGGTCTTAAGTGCTGAAATATATGGAAATATTGGAATTAACCAATGAAAAATAAACTTATGATACTGTTAATTCGAGACCTGGTTTTAATCAGCAATACAGGATGCATGCCTCTCATATTGCCATACTTGTGCTGATCTGTTAATTATTTCATATGTAGTATGTAGAAATTAACGTGCCAATTTACCTTGATGCTATTCTTTATTGTTGCTGTATACATTTTAAAAAAAATCTTATATCTTAACATATTTAAAACTCAAGTCTGCTACGTTATATTTAGCTACTCCAAACTTTGTCTAATTCTAAACGCAACATGATACCTGGTCATTCCCAAATTGTTTCAATTATACTCAGCTGCACAGCGCCTTCATGTATGATGCCTGGTTGAGTTCATACATTCACCTCCTTTTCCTTTTTCCCCTTTTTATTGTGGTGCTATATGCATGTATTCAAGGTGACATTATTATATTATTTCTTCTTTTTTCCTTTTTTTGTGTTTATCATTACTAAATCTCTTAATACAACTGTAATTAATTATTTGTTGTATCTTACAATTTTATCGAATTTCATTTTTTATGTAAAGTCACATGCATTGGAAAAGAAGACCTTCAGGTTTTTTAGTTAATCTTTTCTTTTTCCTAGCATGCATGTGACTCTCTTCAGAGAATGAAAAACAATAAAATTCATTAAGAATTATTAAGACTAAACAAAAAAATACATAAGAAATATAAAAACGAGAAGATGAAAGAAGGACAAAACAGAGAGGAAACAAAAAAAAAATACATTATCAAACATGGAAGTGAGAAAACGAAAGAAGGAAAAGCAAAGAAATTCATTATAAATTATGAAGATGAAACAAAGAAATACATCAATATAAATAGAAGAGAGACAACAAAAGAAGGAAACACAAAGAAATTGTATGAGAAAAACAAACAAAAGAAAAGCAAAACAGTTTGTGAAGGTTTGGCATTCAACCACGTTTATGACGATATTCTATTCCCATCTGTGAACCGCAAGCCAGGTCGAACTCGCCAATTCAATACATGTATAAACGCGATCACAGTTGTTCTCCCATGGGAGCTTGAGGCGAACGAGAGCCGGATCAATGTGTAAACACTAAAAAACTTGGTACCAGTAGCCTATGTATCACCATAATGAGAAAATTGAGTAGATTTGGAGGTTTGTACTTGTGTAGGTCAAAGGTCATTCAAAAGTTATCATGAAACTCATGAGTGTTCCAATGGAGAGATTAAACGCACCTGGGTGGCCTGGCACCTTCACTAGACAATGCACTAGATTTTTTTTGTTCCCGGTTGTACAGTATTATACTGATTTGTCACGTTCATAGTTCTTTTATCACAGTGAACTTGCAATTTACTGCAATAAATCATATATACCTACCTATTATGCCTGTAGTCTTGACTACGGGACCCCTTCGAGAATTATCACACATGAGTCACAATATTGTGCGCACCCCCCGTAATCCTATTGTCCCCTTCGCCACTCACGCGCGTCAATACGCTACGGCCATCTTCCTCTTTCTTGCTCACCCCCGACGAGTTAGGACGTATAGTCACAGCGCTCCTGAAATCAGGTCGTATAGTATCTTTTTGGTGCGCTTTTTCACATAGTTAAAGCACTTTTAGGTACCTATATTCGTTTAGATTATAGTACTTTGTGTTTTATTAGTCACTCTTGCCGATTGCAAGGGATTTTTTGATTCCCTTTCTTGGCATTTATTTTTCACGGTCTTTCACGGTCAGCCCCACGTAGATATTTCCGTGTTTGCGGGTGTTTCCGTTTGTCACCGAGCCTTCGGGTTCGGCGTTTATTCTTGCGGTTTTTAGGCTGTGAAAATTTCTTTAGTGCGTATCTCCCAAATAATTTTACCCTTATTTACTGCATTCAGTTGAAGTATTTCTTAATTTGAAAAAGTATACTTTATTGTCTGTTTTATTGCAGTGGTATGGATTCGGAAGAAGAAGCAGCTAGGTCAAGGAGACCTGCTTCTTCCGAAGAGTCGTCTAGCAAGACGACTCGGCCTTCCAGAACTCCCCCGAGTACTGCGGTACACGGGGGAGGGAGGAGGGCTAAGGGTAAGTTGCCTAGTGGTGTTTCCTTGCAGAGTTTGCCAGTCTCGGAGCTTGCGGCTTCGGGACGGGTGGCGTTAACTGAATCGGGATTGTCAACTCCGAAGCCCGTGGTTTCGGGGTGGGTGGCGTCAGATTCTAGTGGTTTGGATATCTCGAATCCAATCCCCCGGTCGCTGAGACCAGAGGGGGGGGCTGTTGTTTCCCGTACGGTAGCGTTCACTCGCTCTGATCCGATAGGGGAGACGCGCCCCACTACTGCAGGGCAGCCCACGGGCTTAGTCCATGTTGGTCTGGGTTCTCAAACCCTAGCCCCCGGCAAACGCCATATGGGGGAACGAGTACTTCCTGGGCTGTCTACATTGCCAGCTAATGGGAATGCTCGAGCTAACAATTATGGACGCTCTTCGGAGCAACAGGTGTTTTCACCTGAGTGCGTGACTTCTAGTGCTCCCCTATTGCTGCTTTCGAGCGGTCCAATAGCGGGTTCACACGCCTTTAGTAGTCATCGGGCACATACCGAGTCATCTCGGTCTGCCCACGCACTGGGAGCTTTTAGCTCCCAACCCAAGGCTACTGCATCTTCTTGCTTAGCCAATATGGGTGATTTGGGCGATTCTCTAGGCTTACGCCATGAGCGCTCCAATCCCTTTATGGGAAGTGAACGCCCCTCCGCGGAGGGATCGGTTTGTGTTTCCGAAGAAGCTTCGGGGACCCGAACGAATCCGATTAAGCGTTCTAAGAAAAGGGTTTCGGCTACGACTTTTGTCGAGCCAGCCAAGAAAAAGGCCAAGAAGAAGGCAAAAAGTGGCAAGGCTTTGCCGGCCTCTTGCCCGTCTGGCCTGGCTAACCCAGCTAGCTCCTCTCAAGCTGACATGTTCAGTATGATGCGGGCTTTTGCTCAGAATCAGGGTTGGTCCTTTGTACCGGCTACTTCAACCCTGGCTTCTGTCCCTATTCAGGGATCTCGCCTTGGGTCGGATTCGCATGTGCCTCCTATTCCCGCGGCCCTTGGGGCTCCGCCGGGCGAGGAGACTTTTGTTGAACCATGCGGGGCTCTGCCTGCGGAGGCCTTTGTTAGTGCTCCTTTGTCTCATTCCACTTGGGTGGAACCAGATTCGGATGTGGCTTCTCAAGCTTCGGTTCCCGAATCGCTTGGGCAGGCGGAGTCTCAATCGCTCGCTCTTTGCGGGGTAGAAGCGATTGCTTTGTTGTCCAAATATCTCCCTGAATTGCAGTCAACCCGCGCGCAGGGTTCGACTTCGCGTTGGAAATTTAAGCAGCAGGATTCCTCTGAGGGTATCGCTCTTGAGGAGGTTTTCAAGCTGGAGTATGACCGCATTGAGGCCGCGCTGTTGATTAAGCGCCCTAATGCGGTCAAGGGTAAGGCCTTTGCCTTTTGTTCTCAGGACCAAGACAGCTTTTTTAAGGCTAAGACTCTGTCTCCTGAGATTTTGGAGGTTGGTCGTCGCTTACGGGCGATTAATCCGCTTACCTCCGTCGCTTTCAAAGCGGAGGATAAGATCTGGTCTATTATTGAAAACCAGGTTAGGTCGGGGATGCGTTTGTCGGCGTTTCAAGGGTTTCTCTCCGACCTTAGGTCCAGGGCGGAGGAGTTGAATGTTACCGATGGTGACAAGCTGATTATTGACGACCTGTTGCATACTCTTTTTTGTCTGCAGTGGTCGCAGCTTTCCACCGCAGCTGCTTCGGTTACGTTCCGTCGCAGGTCCTCGGCTCTCTCGGCACTGGGTGTTAGAGAGTCGGGTATTGCTCAACTTCTCTGAGATGTTCCGTCTCGGGGTCCTTCGCTTTTTGGTGGTAAATTCGCTATGGTTTTTCAGAGAGAGATCGATGCGCGTAAGCAGATCTCAGATATGACTAAGCAGTTTCACCCGAGCGCTTGTTCAACCGAATGTGGTAGGTGGCCGTCTTCACGCGTTTCTCCCCGCTTGGGAGGCCATCTCCGGGGACGCGTTTGTTCTCTCCGTCGTGCGAGACGGATTCTTCATAGATCTTTGCGCTTCGCTCCCCGGAGGGGCTATAAGAATTCGGTCACCTCCCATGTCTGCCCTGTCTCGATCTCATGCTTCAAAGGAGATCGAGTCTCTTCTGGAAAAGAGGGCTATAGAAAGGGTAAGAGACAGGCCGTCTCTTTCCCTTTCTCCAATATTTGTTATTCCCAAGCGCTCGGGAAAACTTCGTTTGATACTGAACCTAAAAAGGATAAACAAATTTATTCCTCCGGTTCATTTTCGGATGGAGACTCTTGCCTCCATTCTTCCGTTGATCAAAAGGGAAGACTACGCGGTCTCGATAGATCTCAAGGACGCGTACTTTCACATTCCCATTCATCGCGCATCTCGCGATCTTCTGGGGTTCTCCTTCCTCTCGGAGACTTATCGTTTTCGGGCTCTTCCCTTCGGGCTGCGCCCGGCCCCTCGGGTTTTTACTCAAGTTGTAGCGGTGCTAGCGGCCTCTCTGAGGCGTCGCGGCCTGCGGTTGTTTTGTTACCTGGACGATTGGCTTCTCCTTGCGGAGTCGCGCGATCGTTTGTTGGACGAGACTCGTTTGCTCGTCTCTCTTACTCAAGACTTAGGTTTCCTAATAAATTGGGAAAAGTCAGAGTTAGTCCCCACTCGCAGCCCAGTTTTTCTGGGGGCGGTGTTAGACATAAGGAATCAGTTAGCTCGGCCCAGTCGAGACAGGATTCTCACCATTGTCTCTGCGGCTCGCAAGCTCTTGCTGGCCAGAAGAGTCTCGGCCAGACAGTGGCTTCAGTTTCTAGGTTATCTAGCCAGTCTAGTCGATGTTTTAGAGGACTGCCGGCTCCTCATGAGACCCTTTCAGAGACATCTCCTCAGGTTCTTCAAGCCGGGAAAAGACTCTTTTGGTCTGGATTCCAGTACCAGTAAAGATCAAGTCTCTTCTCTCTTGTTGGACGAGCGAGGTGTTTCTCGCGCGAGGCAGGTCCTTCTCTGCCCCTCTCCCGTCGATATCGATTTCGACGGACGCCTCTCGGTTGGGGTGGGGAGGACACTGCAACGGCAGCACGGTTGCGGGGGATTGGTCTCTTCTTGGGACTCTTCCTCATATCAATGTCCTGGAGTTTATGGCAGTTCTGTTGACCTTGCTCCATTTCAGAAGTCGACTTCTCAGTCGTTCGGTTCTGATTCTCACGGACAATGTTACCGTGGCGGCATATATCAATCGGCAGGGAGGCACTCGTTCGGTTGCTCTGAATGCCCTAGCAGCTCAGCTGTGGAGGTGGTGTCGTCGCATGGCAATCACACCCGTGGCCTCTTTCATCCCGGTCGGGAAAACCTCATTGCGGATTTTCTGTCTCGGGGCAGGTATCTTCCATCGGAATGGACGCTCCATCCGGAGGTATTTTGCCGCATTCGCAGTCGCCTAGGTCCACTGGAAGTGGATCTATTTGCGTCGGTGCTAAATCACCAGCTGCCGAAGTATTGCTCCCGTGTTCGCGATCAGGGAGCATGGGCTCTCGATGCTTTCTCCCTCAGCTGAGAGAACCTTCAGGGATTCGCCTTTCCTCCCTTCCATCTGATTCCGCGTGTCTTGCGGAAAATCAGGGAAGATCGGGCGCGGGTGCTCGTAATAGCTCCCTTTTGGCCCAGGAGGAATTGGTTTCCAGAACTTATGAGTCTCCTAAGGGCTCAACCATTTGTTCTCCCGTTAAGAGCGGATCTGGTGTTGCAGCCCCTATCGGGGATTCTTCACCACAGTCCGGAGTCTCTTCATTTGACTGCTTGGCCCCTGTCAGGGAATCTGCAAGACAGTCGGGTCTCTCTGATAGATCCGCGGACTTTTTAATGTCTAGTCGTAGGGTTTCTACTAGGGAGATTTACAATTCCCGTCTTTCGGTCTTTTTCCTTTGGTGCAAAGAGAGAAATCAAACCCCTTCTGAGGCTCCTATTGGTTCAATTGCGGATTTCTTGATCTCGTTATTTGACAAAGGGAGATCTATTTCTACTATCCGAGGCTACCGTTCGGCGATCGGGGCCATTCATTCGGGTTTTTCAGATGGTTCGGGGATTTCCAATTCCCCGCTTCTAAGTGGTTTGATTCGTTCGTTCTTTCTGAAAAGACCTTCTCTTTCTAAGTTAGTGCCGTCTTGGAGTCTGCCTAAGGTCCTGGAGGCCTTGGCGAAACCTCCTTTCGAACCGTTGGGTGAAGCTTCGCTTCATCATCTTACGGTTAAGACGCTCTTTTTGGTAGCTATTGCCTCTGGGCAGAGGCGCAGTACTCTTCATGCTCTCTGTCTTACTCCTGGTCATGTTCGCTGGGAGAGAAAAGGTGTTAGATTGATTCCTAGGGCTTCTTTCGTTGCCAAGAATCAGACAGCTGCCTCCGGTCCTGTTGAGATTTTTCTTTGTCCGCTTTCTAACTTTTCTTCGGTGCGTGAGGACAAAGTTTGGTGTCCTGTTAGGGCTCTCAAATGGTATATTGATAAGACTAAGTCTTATCGTAAGGATGATCAGTTGTTCCTGATCACTAGAGAGCCTTTTTCTCCTGCCTCTCTTGATTCCATCTCTAGATGGATCGTTGAAGCTATTAGGGCCGCTGGCACAGAGGCTCTTTTATCCGACAGTAAGCCTCGTGCTCATGATACTCGTAGTGTCAGCACTTCTTGGGCTTTGTTTCAAGGTGTGGCGCTTGTTGATATTTTGAAGGCTGCTTATTGGCGTTCGCCCAATTCCTTCATTTTTTGCTACCTTAGGGATATTCCCGCAGGTGAAGCTTTGTTTGCGTCAGCCACCTTGAAGGCCGCTGTGTCTTCTTTGTAGTCTTTGGTGTAATCCTATTTCCTTCTGCTCGAAACATGCCTCCCGGTCTTTGAGTTGGCGCTGGTCTGGCATAATAGGTAGGTATATATGATTTATTGCAGTAAATTTGTAAAATCAGCACTGATTTTCTTATTTACTATATAAATCTATATACCTACCTATGACCCTCCCTCCTTCCCCGCTCCTTGCAAGCAACATGTTTCTTCTTGGGGTTGCTCGCAAAAGAGGAAGATGGCCGTAGCGTATTGACGCGCGTGAGTGGCGAAGGGGACAATAGGATTACGGGGGGTGCGCACAATATTGTGACTCATGTGTGATAATTCTCGAAGGGGTCCCGTCGTCAAGACTACAGGCATAATAGGTAGGTATATAGATTTATATAGTAAATAAGAAAATCAGTGCTGATTTTACAAATTTAGCCTATAATGAACTTGAATATGGCCTGCTCATTTTCTTGCTCGCATAAATTAAACTATGGAATTTACTTTGGACCGTAGCCTACTTATAACTCTCTTCTTTCTCAAATGAATAAACTTGCAATTTGTTTTATAGCAGACACGAATACTATTTTTGGCTCACAGGAATAATCTTGTAAGTTTTAAATACAAAACTCATACTCTTTTCTCTCTCACAGGAATTAGCAATTGTTTATGGAGAAATCACATACTCGTTTACAGCTCACAAGAATCACACTTGCAATTTATTTGCACTGTACTCACTCTTTTCTTGCTCACATGAAAAAAACAATTTGCTTTCACGACTATTAAAGGGAAATCCAACCTTAATAGCAAGTTGCTTTGAAAGAAAGAGGAAAAATCAGAGAAGCAGTTTGGTGAAAGTTTAAACAAAATCGGACAAGCAATAAGAAAGTTATGAATTTTTGAAAGTTGTAATCACTATACATATGGGAATTTCAAATTGGCTGAATAGGTAATATCACTGATGTAGCTGTGGACAACTCCTCCATTCGCTCCAACACATAAAATGACTAAAATGTCACTTTTTTCAAAATGTTTTAATTTGTAGGATCTTTTTCTTGCATGAGGACCTATAATAATATGCTATCTCCAATATATTTTGAGTACTGCCCCGAAGGTAAAGGTGCTTTGGAGAAAACCGCAAATTAATGATAAATTTGTGTACGACAAATGGGAGAGTTGTCCACAAGTATGTCACAATCGACTCACCAAATTGCCAATTTGAGATTCGCATAGATGTAGTGATCTCATTTTTCAAACATCCATAACTTTCTTATTCCTTGTCCGATTTCTTTCAAAATTTCACCATCCTGTTTTTCTTATTTTTCTGCTTTCACACAAATCAACTTATTACCAAGGTTGGATTGCCCTTTAATAGACTTATATATCATTATTATGAGATTGCTGAGAGTTTCTTTCTGTCAGTATAAAAATCATTAGGAAAGAAGTAATTTAAGACCTGTGATATTGTAAAGATTTTAAGAGTGTGAGGAATACAATGATATTGGAGAGGGAGAGATGAAGAAAGAGAGAAAAGGTGAGGGAGCGAGAAAGGGAGTCAGAGGGAGTGCAAAATTTTAATCAGACACAGATAAAGGGGAGATAGTGTACAGAAGATTAGCCTTGTACATTGTATTTAAATGTACATGTAAAAATAATTAGTGAGTTGATGCATAATGCATTATAATTGAGTTTAATAGTCGGTTGAATTGGAGGGGAGATTATAAGAGATGAGTTGAGAGACATAGATTTAGGGAGTAGGAAAACTTTAGGGGTACCAATCACCTAACAAATTAATTAGTGCATAGCTACATTGTAGAATGTATAAAATCAACCTCACAAAAACTTAACCTGGCATTCTATGGGTGAACAGTTATTAAAGAGTATGAAGAAATTAAAGGATAACATAAAAAGGTACATACGGAACCCAACTTGGACTTGGGTTCCTTGCAGGCCCTGTATAGTGAGCCCTTGGGTATGCGTTGACTGGACTTCTCACAAGTTAGTTTTTAGTTAATTGAGAGTTGTTTAATTTGCAATATTTCTTTATAGAAGTTACATGTGTATATTGAAGCCCATGTTTTGAATATCAGTATAGTTAAGCAACATGGAACCTCTAACATACAGAGTATTTAATACTATTTACTATAATAAGGGACCAGACAGACATATTATGATTCATAACATGGAACAAAAAAATAAATTCATAAACATGGCCATAAATGGTTATGAATTCAAGATTAATGATTGCAATAGGAAAAATTGATTCTGAAAAATTGCATGTATGGTGTTAATATGAATAGAATGGACAGTTTATACTGTTGCTTGTAGATGTTTTTCTTTTTTAGTATTCTTTAAAAGAGAGGCTGCAAAATCAAGAGGAGACGTAGTGCAAAAAATGAAACTGCGTTGTATAAGCTGTAATTAAGGAGCAAAATATGTTAAAAGCGAAACATAAAGTACAAAATATTCAGTGCAAAAATTGCAAGGCCTTCAGTTATGAATGTAGCTTTCATTTGACAAGGATATCATAAAGGTGCCAAGACTTGACAAAGCAAATGAGAATTCCTTCATTGTCCATGTGTCTTCAATCACAGTTGCAGCGCTAGTTAATAAAGTTTGTCATATACGCATGTACATTTATGCAGTAATTATAAAGTGAAAAACCTGAACAGTACCTTGGTATTTAAAGTACTTTCATAATTCACTGTCTGTATAGGTCCATTCTATCAGCCTTAGATATCTGAAATGTCTAACAGAAGGCTCATCACAGAACCTTGCAGAAGCATTGTGCTCTATGCCAGAACTAACTAACCTGCAACTGGGAATACTGCTTCATGATGAATCAGAGTTCGCTCTCACACTGAAAGCAAAGGCATCATCCACACAGGTAATCATGTACCTGTAATTGTAATTATTATGTAGTATAATGAAATGCAGTGATTACAATGACTTTCAGATATGAAAGAGGAAGAAGGTCCAATATGTTAATTTTCACTGATATAGTATTTACATGTTATCATAAGTAACTTATTTTATTATAGAATGGTAACACTAGACCATACTCTGTTTGCAGGAAAATGTCTAAAAAGCTGTTGAAAATGTGATATGTGTCATATTAATTTTGCTCTTAAATGCTAACCCATCAACCAGTTAACCCAATTGCCTACAGAAATAGGATGGTTCCTGTATTACACCTGTAGGAATGAGATGATTCAGTAGTCAGTGGATTGATTAAAAAATTAAGTAGTAAAATACAATACAATACAATAAGCATTTAGTACGCCCTTCCCATAAGGCTCAGAGCTTTTACAAAATATTTAAATTATAGAACACATAATTTTTATATAAACACAAATCAGAAAACTCTTCAATCATCCATGTTTGTCTAGTTCAACAGTTAATTTTATTAGGGCATAATTGTAATAAGTTAGTCTATACGTCCAAGGAAAGTACTGTTCTGACATGTAATGTATGCAAGAATGAAATGAAGCAATTTCCTTCAAATGATCATAACCAAAGCTGCTTCTATAATCTAGTTTTATTTTTATTTTTTCAGGGTTGTTTTCCTCAAATTTGCAACGGGAATTTCAAATTCAATGAAACCCCTCAAAAGAATTTGGATTCATTTCTTGGCTCTCTTGCAGACTATTCAAGGTTAGTTACGTAATTTAATGCACCCTCAGCTTTTAATTAGCACACTCAGATGTAAGTCTTCATGCTCCATATCATTTGTATTTTTAGACTCTTGCTCTATGATGAAGACATTTCAATCTTGCAAGATTATTTGATAATAGGGATCCAAAGAGGACACATAACATGCTTCAAAACTACCAGTAAATTTCACTCCAAAAGGATTACATGTGCAAATATATGATTTAAAAAAAAATTAATGTTAATGGAAAGTGTATATGCAGCCCTTTAAAAATATTAGACAATCTCCCATTGGGGCATATATAGGAAGTGTTAATTACATCAGTAATGCTTTGTATTATTACTGAGAGTAGACTGTACTACTCTATAGAACAATTGCCTCCCACAATTACATTGTACTAAGCCCTAGGACAACTATGGGCAATTACTCTGAACAACACCCCATGAAGGATAAGGGCTGACATAAGTAATTCACGGCCCCATTCACTCACGTGTTATAACGAAGGTTGTCTATAAATCATATTTTGAACACCCCTCGGTAGAAATCGTTTAAATTCACAGAATAGAGACAAAATATAAATATCTCTCAAATAAAGTACCTAATTTGGGCACTTTCCCGGCGTTAAAAAAAGATATTTAGGCTGAAACAAGGCTAGCCGAAATTTCAGCCCATTTGCACATAGAAACAGTGGAAGTGCACCAGTGATAAAATAAATCCTTTAAAAATAATAAAAAGCTAGCCAACTTCGGCTAAGGTGTCAAATTGAAAAGAGTATGTCTATTAAAAACCATTTACGCTTTTTAAATTTACTGAGGACAATCAATCGATTTTATATGAATATTTCTAATCAATTAATTTCAAATAATCTTTGCTCCGCCTCACCGGCATGCATTGCGAGCGGATGAATTACATATGTGTGCCCATAAATGATGTAGAACCACCAATAGAATGTAAATGTCCTAAAGGGTTAATGGCCTGGGGCATTTATCAGGAGGGTGGGTGGGGCAGTATTGGTCTGGGGTATAAAGGGGGGAGGTCAACAAGTGGATAAGCTGTATTTCATTCCCACAGAGGCATATTGTTCATTTCTTGGAGGCAAAGTTTTATATTTGATGTCAACAATAGCCTCACCAAACAATACAGATCTGTGTCAGATGCTGAAAAAGCAGACTGTCACTGAGAGTTCAGGTAGCACAATCAAGTGGTTCACTGCCTCTCAAAATTACTTATTGAATGATAGCTTTTCTTTCTGTCTTTTACTCTATTCAAAATATTCTGAGTAAACTGACTAGAAAACTTATTACTGAGATGATTTTAGAAAAAAGAATAACTGTAAATCCAGAAAATTTTGCAAATTGTCGAGATTCACAAAAGTTTCATGCCACAAAAAAATAAAATCACAATTGAAACAACATAGAATTATTGCAATTCCGGAAAGTTTCTTGCTGCAAAATTGGATGTCATTGACAATTCATGAAGGTTTCTTGGTTTACAGTAATGTAAATGGAAAATTTACATACGGCCCTGCAAATAATGATATATAGACAAGCTCCCCCTTGCAGGCATATATACATGTAGGAAGTGTTAATTACATTCACTTAGCCAAATGAAATGTGTATACTAGTTGTGGCCAACTCCCTCCAACAATTACTACTAGCGCCGCCCCCCCCACCCCCAGTCAACACTCCTTTGACAATTTCCCACCAGGACACCTCCTGAAGGATAAATGATTTAGAACTACTAATAAAATGCAGGTGTCCTGGGGGCATTTTTCACGAGTGTGGAGTGGGGCAGTAAAAGGACTGTTTGTCTGGATAAGCCATGTTTCATTCCTGCTGAGGCAGTTTGTTTGGTTTTTTACTTTTGATGTCAAAAGTAGCCTCACCAAACATTTATGGATTTGTTTAATGAGATGCTGAAAAGCAGACTCTCACAAAGAGTTCTGGTGGCACAATCAAGTGGTTCACTGCCTCTCAAAATTACTTATTGATTGACAGCTTTTCTTTCTGTCTTTTACTCTATTCAAAATATTTCTAGTAAATCAGGACCGTTGTTTGTATTCCGCAGGGCATAGGCAAATAATGTGGAGAGTAATGTTCTTTAAATAGGTGGGGGAGGGGGGAGGGGTTCAGTAATGGTGTTGAGAAATTGGTCCAAGGACATTGTTTTGCTAGATCTGTAAATTATATAGTTTACTCAGCCCAATGTATCTCCAACTGAGCTAGCTTTACTAATTGTTTCCAGGGCTGTATAGATCCCTATCAAACTGTAATCAAGTAAATTATACAGGCAATCCATTTTCCCATGCTGTGCAACTTTACAAATTCAGAAGATTACAGACCTTTTTTTTCACAATGTCATTTTATACAGAATTATAAGTGGATTATTAGTGATATTTTTGTGCAATTTACAATATCTCATTCAGTTTGCCCCCTCATATATTCAGATCCATGTAGCTAGAACTTTATTTAATATCTTTCACATTCAACTACATCTACCAAAATTGCGCTGGGGGTAGTTAAGAAAATTCTTTAATTTATGTGCCATACATTACCAGACTATGAATATCATTAGTTTTAGGGCCAGGCCACTTTGTCCTGTCAGGGGTGTACAAGTCATCCAGCTTCAAATGATATCAATGGGGCTTGGCTAAAACAACCTTTTGAGAGGGCCGTTACGGCCAATGAGTAGGGCATTATGGCATAATGCTGTTTGGCCCCACAGTAACATGAAGCCTGCCTCATTATGTAATTAACTTAAAGGCCAAGTCCCCCCTCAATATCAAGTTGATTTGAATAAACCAAGTAAAATTAAACAAGCATAACAGTAAAAATTTCACTGAAATCGGATGTAAAATAAGAAAGTTTTGGCATTTTGAAGTTTTGCATTATTTCATGAAACAGTGATTTATATGCATAGCATGGGTGGTATGCAAATGAGTGAACCGATGATGTCACACACTCACTTTTCCTTATGTATTATTTGAAATTTCAAATATTTCAATTTTTATAGATGTGATAATAAAGAATCCCTTCCTTGTATGAAAATAAGTTACAATAATGATGATTTTACATGTTCCATATGGAGTCAAACCATGTTTTACATTATTGAAGCAACAAAAAAAAAATATGATATTTCATATAATAAAATACATAAGGAAAAGTGAGTGCATGACATCGGTTCACTCATTTGCATACACTCATGAAATAATGCAAAACTTCAAAATGCCATAACTTTCTTATTTTACATCCGATTTCAATACAATTTTCACTGTTATGCTTGTTTAAATGTACTCTATTTACTCCAGTCAACTTGCTATTAGGGTGGACTTGGCCTTTACCGTAATTCAGCATTGAAGGTGTAATTTTGTATGAAATGTAGAGCAGGTCCAATGTGGACTATTAGACAACTAAAATATGAGAATGAAATTTCCTTTATCTACAGTGCATTTGTCTACAAAATGCCTATTGCAGCAATAACAAGAACAAAACTATGATATACTACACTGAATTAATGTATCTACCTACATGTATTATTGCTAGTTTGGTCCACACTACGCTACCATCAAGAAACTAAACGTCACACTCGTGCACGGCACCTTCCCATAGTCACATGCACGCGCGCACGCCTGCCCGCCATCTTCCTCTTTTTATTCTCGCTGCGGAGAGAATAACACAGTCAGATAAGTCACTGCGCCTAAATTTGAGATTTATCTGTTTTGCGCCTTTCTGCTCTGCTTTGATAAATGAATTCCGTTCTTTTAATTCTTATTGTATCCCCCGGCAGAATGCCGGAGGATACTTTGGATTCAGCAGCGTTCCGCCGCCGCCGCCGCGTCACATCACATTCTTGTGTGCGCTCTGGCGGTCACATTTCTCAGCAGATTTTGTTCAAATTTTGCATGAAGGTGTCTCTTGGTGTAATCTAAAAACTTCTAGTTTTTGGTGATGCTGCCACCAGTGTCCCGTCTTTTATAGGGTCAAAGGTCATACTTCAGCGGATGGCGTGAGTGCACTCTGTAGGCCACATTTCTTGATAGATTTCCTTCAAATTTTCCATGGAGATGTAACTTAATTGGTATAATCTAAAAAAAAATAAATATTGTTCCGTCCTTTATAGGGTCAAAGGTCATTTGTCCATTTCTTGCACTCTTGTGCACTTCTTGACAGATTTTGTTCAAATTGTGTATGGAAGTGTATCTTGCTAAATCTACGCACCTATAGTTTTTGGTGATGCTGCCACCAGTGTCCTGTCTTTTATAGGGACAAAGGTCATACTTTGGATGATGGCGTGAGTGCACTCTGCAGGCCACATTTATTAATGGATTTCTTTCAAACTTTGTATGGAGATGTAACTTGGTATAATCTACACAACTTTACTTTTTGGTGATGCTGCCCTCATTGTTCCATCCTGTATAGGGTCAAAGGTCATATTTCTCAACAGAGTTTTGACTTGTTCAAATTTTGCATGAAGGTGTCTTGTGGAAACCTTTAGATTTTGGTGATGCTGCCTCCAGTGTTTTGTCTTTTATAGGGTCAGAGGTCATATTTTGATAGATGTCTTGTGTGCACTCTTGTGTGCACTCTGGCGGTCACATTTCCCAACGGATTTCGTTTAAATTTTGCATGAAGGTGTCTCTTGGTGTAATCTAAAAACCTATAGGTTTTGGTGATGCTGCCACATTTACCATGCCATGTAGAGTTGTAAAATTGTTGAATTGTTAAACTTGAATGTTATAAACACAACACAGAAAGTATGTCCCCTTGAACAACTCATCATTTCTTGAATAAGAACTTTTTGATATAACAAGTTGCCTAACTCTTGTGTGAAATTAGAGGTATCTATGATCACTTCATTGTTGATGGAGCACTAATTAAAGACTGACATAATGACCACATTTCAAAATTCACAAAATGAATGTCATTACTGAGAGATAGTCAACTGAATATTCATTAATGTGTGTATCTGCCATGCTTGATCAATGACCTCCTTTGACCTCCTGACATTCATTGTCTTCTTATGGTGTTGTTGAGTTTGGTCACCCACTGCTGAGGGATAACCATTCATTCGTCCCGCAGTAAGTAAGTCACCCAGTGTCTGGTCAGCACTGATATAAGAGCATACAGAGAATGCATGAACTGGTCCAAAACATGCTCGTTATGGTTTAAGTCCTTCACTTTGTAGGCCACTCTGTTCTCTGAATTCCTTCAGAAGCTAAGAATGCATTGACCAGACTCATTGACAAGACAATGTCAGGACTCTCCAGAGGTCATCGACAAGTGTTGTGGATGCACACATTACTGAGCACTAATGTTAAATAAACTGAAGGAATTACATTTTTTTGTGAATTTTGAAAAGCAGTCATTTTTTTTATTTGTGCTCAGTGAACCATGAATCGATGGATATCTCTAATTCTTACACAAAAGTTGTGTAACTACTATAAACATATGATTGTCTATAAGAAATCTTTGAAAACCTCTTGCTTTAGGAGTTATGTGGTATTGTTCTAGGGGAACGTTTTGTGTTTATACATCCTAAACTTAACAAGTAAGAAAATCATTTTGATGATCATCTGTTTTTAGAGATGGACTGCATTATCTGCTTATGAATGAAACAAAAAAAACATACATGGAAATCATGTCAAAATTTACACTGCCGGTAAATGACAATTTCAAAAATTACTTTCCTATATCATATTTTGAGTAAAGTGAAAGGGTTTTTTAAGCTTGAATAACATATATTCCATACGAAAACCTTAATACACAAACCTTTTTCATTCAGATTTCATTCTCCAGAACCTAACTTTAACTTTTCTTATTATGAATTCAGGAACGTCTCTTCCGTTGTCTTTCCTGATTATTCTTTGGACTCTTCGGAATCCTCTTCATACCAGGAGCATTCTCCGAGTACATCCCAACCATCAGCTCAACCTCAACAGCAGACCGTTTATAATATAGACCTGTCTCTGCCAAGCGAGAACACTAGCGAAACCATCCTTCAAGGTAATATTTGTGATAGTGCCTTGTATGTGTCTTCCTTTTTTTCTTCCAGGTCCTTCTCTTTAGTTATCTCGCTACTTTTTGTTCATTCCTATACAAGCCTTTCCTGACCCTTACTAACCAGTACTAAGCATATGAAAATGTGCAGGGATTTCTTGCCTCTAAAAAATCACTAAAACTTTTAATACCTGCCATTTTCTTTTGAAATTTATAAACTTTGTAATAGGTTTTGCACCCTTTCTTGATAATGAATCATCTCAAAACTAGGCATGCAGCTTGAGGATGGTAATAGACAGTTTTATCATCACAGCTGGATTTCGAAGATCACTCATGTATGATGATCTACTCATCCATTTTCTTTCTTTCTTTTTTTTTTCTCTTTTTTTAAAAGCGTTTTGGCATTGGTCTGAAACTTTGGTCTTATCCACATAATGGTCAAGGTGCTGGTGATCATGATGCATTAATTTACTGCAATAAATCATATATAACTACCTATTATGCCTGTAGTCTTGACTACGGGACCCCTTCGAGAATTTAACACACATGAGTCACAATATTGTGCGCACCCCCCGTAATCCTATTGTCCCCTTCGCCACTCACGCGCGTCAACACGCTACGGCCATCTTCCTCTTTCTTGCTCGCCCCCGACGAGTTAGGACGTATTGTCACAGCGCTCCTGAAATCAGGTCGTATAGTATCTTTTTGGTGCGCTTTTTCACATAGTTAAAGCACTTTTAGGTACCTATATTCGTTTAGATTATAGTACTTTGTGTTTTATTAGTCACTCTTGCCGATTGCAAGGGATTTTTCTCTTTCACGGTCAGCCCCACGTAGATATTTCTGTGTTTGCGGGTGTTTCCGTTTGTCACCGAGCCTTCGGGTTCGGTGTTTGTTCTTACGGTTTTTAGGCTGTGAAAATTTCTTTAGTGCGTATCTCCCAAATAAACTTTAGTTTTATTTACTGCATTCAGTTGAAGTATTTCTTAATTTGAAAAGTATACTTTATTGTCTGTTTTATTGCAGTGGTATGAATTCGGAAGAAGAAGCAGCTGGGTCAAGGAGACCTGCTTCTTCCGAAGAGTTGTCTAGCAAGACGACTCGGCCTTCCAGAACTTCCCCGAGTACAGCGGTACGCGGGGGAGGGAGGAGGGCTAAAGGTAAGTTGCCTAGTGGTGTTCCCTTGCAGAGTTTGCCAGTTTCGGAGCTTGCGGCTTCGGGACGGGTGGCGTTAACTGAATCGGGATTGTCAACTCCGAAGCCTGTGGTTTCGGGGTGGGTGACGTCAGATTCTAGTGGTTTGGATATCTCGAATCCAATCCCCCGGTCGCTGAGACCAGAGGGGGGGGCTGTTTCCCGTACGGTAGCGTTCACTCGCTCTGATCCGTTAGGGGAGACGCGCCCCACTACTGCAGGGCAACCCACGGGCTTAGTCCATGTTGGTCTGGGTTCTCAAACCCTAGCCCCCGGCAAACGCCATATGGGGGAACGAGTACTTCCTGGGCTGTCTTAGTTGCCAGCTAATGGGAATGCTCGAGCTAACAATGTTGGTCTGGGTTCACAAACCCTAGCCCCCGGCAAACGCCATATGGGGGAACGAGTACTTTCTGGGCTGTCTCAGTTGCCAGCTGATGGGAATGCTCGAGCTAACAATTATGGACGCTCTTCGGAGCAACAGGTGTTTTCACCTGAGTGCGTGACTACTAGTGCTCCCCTATTGCCGCTTTCGAGCGGTCCAATAGTGGGTTCACATGCCTTTAGTAGTCATCGGGCACATACCGAGTCATCTCGGTCTGCCCACGCACTGGGAGCTTTTAGCTCCCAACCCATGGCTACTGCATCTTCTTGCTTAGCCAATATGGGTGATTTGGGCGATTCTCTAGGCTTACGCCATGAGCGCTCCAATCCCTTTTTGGGAAGTGAACGTCCCTCCGCGGAGGGATCGGTTCGTGTTTCCGAAGTGGCTTCGGAGATCCGAATGAATCCGATTAAGCGTTCTAACAAAAGGGTTTCGGCTACGACTCTTGTCGAGCCAGCCAAGAAAAAGGCCAAGAAGAAGGCAAAAAGTGGCAAGGCTTTGCCGGCCTCTTGCCCGTCTGGCCTGGCTAACCCAGCTAGCTCCTCTCAAGCTGACATGTTCAGCATGATGCGGGCTTTTGCTCAGAATCAGGGTTGGTCCTTTGTACCGGCTACTTCAACCCTGACTTCTGTCCCTATTCAGGGGTCTGACTTTGAGTCTAATCAACCTTTTGTGATTGATTCCTCTTTGTCTGAGACTGATTCGCATGTGCCTCCTACTCCCGCGGCCCTTGGGGCTCCGCCGGGCGAGGAGACTGTTGGTGAGCCATGCGGGGACCCGCCTGCGGAGGCCTTTGTTAACGTTCCTTTGTCTCATTCCACTCGGGTGGAACCAGATTTGGATGCGTCCTCTCAAGCTTCGGTTCCCGAATCGCTTGGGCAGGCGGAGTCTCAATCGCTCAATCTCTGTGGAGTGGAAGCGATTGTTTTGTTGTCCAAATATCGCCCTGAAGTTCAGTCAACCCGCGCGCAGGGTTCGACTTCGCGTTGGTTTAAGCAGCGGGATTTCTGCTGAGTCTGGGCGCCTTGGCGTCCGGCCCATGGCTGTTGCATCTCCTTGCTCGGCCGATATGGGTTATTGGTGCGCGTCTTTGGGTTCAATACCCTCAGCGCACTTCTCCCATAAAGGGAGGTGAGCGTCCCTCAGTGGAGGGTTCGGTTCGTGTTCCCGAAGGGCTTCGGGGATCCGAACGAAACCGGATAAACGCTCTGAAAAGCGGGTTTCGACTTAGGTTCTTTTTGGGCCAATCAGAAGCCTAGGGAAGGGGCTAAAAGAGGCAAGGCTTTGCCTGCCTCTTGCCCATCGGGTTTAGCTAACCCTTCGGTCTCTCAAGCTGAGATGTTCAGTGTGAGATGGGCTTTGCCCAGACTCAGGGTTGGTTCCTTGTACCAGGATTCACATCCCCTGCTCTTGTCCCTTTTTTGGGTCGGACATCGAGACTAATTAGCCTTTTATGGTTTATTCTTCTTTGTCTGTGATGAGATCACATGAGCCTCCTAGTCTCGCAGCCTCGGGGCTCCGTCGGGTGAGGAGGCTTATGGCGGTTCATGCGTGAATCCGACCGTTTCGGCCTTTGTTCGTGATTCTTTGTCACGATCATTTCAGGCGGATCCAGTTTTGGAAGCGGCCTCTCAAGCTTCGGTCTCCGAATCGCTGGGGCAGGCAGAGCCTTAGTTGCTCTCCCTTTGTGGGGTAGAAGCGATTGCTTTGTTCTAAACTTTCCCTGACTTTTTGTCAACCCGCGCGCAGGGTTCGACTTTGCTTGGGTTCAGGCAGCGGGCGGACGAGACGGATTCTTCATAGATCTGTCCGCCCCGCTCCCCGGAGGTGCTATAGGAACTTGGACACCTCACAGGCTGTCCTTTTTCCCTTTCTCCGACTTTTGTTATTCCCAGGCGCTCGGGAAAACTTCGTTTGATACTGAACCTAAAGAGGATAAACAAATTTATTCCTCCGGTTCATTTTCGTATGGAGACTCTTGCCTCCATTCTTCCGTTGATCAAAAGGGAAGACTACGCGGTCTCGATAGATCTCAAGGACGCGTACTTTCTCATTCCCATTCATCGCGCATCTCGCGATCTTCTGGGGTTCTCCTTCCTCTCGGAGACTTACCGGTTTCGGGCTCTTCCCTTCGGGCTGCGCCCGGCCCCTCGGGTTTTTACTCAAGTTGTAGCGGTGCTAGCGGCCTTTCTGAGGCGTCGCGGCCTGCGGTTGTTTTGTTACCTGGACGATTGGCTTCTCCTTGCGGAGTCGCGCGATCGTTTGTTGGACGAGACTCGTTGCTAGTCTCTCTTACTCAAGACTTAGGTTTCCTAATAAATTGGGAAAAGTCAGAGTTAGTCCCCACTCGCAGCCCAGTTTTTCTGGGGGCGGTGTTAGACATAAGGAATCGGCTAGCTCGGCCCAGTCGAGACAGGATTCTCACCATTGTCTCTGCGGCTCGCAAGCTCTTGCTGGCCAGAAGAGTCTCGGCCAGACAGTGGCTTCAGTTTCTAGGTTATCTAGCCAGTCTAGTCGATGTTTTAGAGGACTGCCGGCTCCTCATGAGACCCTTTCAGAGACATCTCCTCAGGTTCTTCAAGCCGGGAAAAGACTCTCTTTTGGTCTGGATTCCAGTACCAGTAAAGATCAAGTCTCTTCTTGCTTGTTGGACGAGCGAGGTGTTTCTCGCGCGAGGCAGGTCCTTCTCTGCCCCTCTTCCGTCGATATCGGTTTTCGACGGACACCTCTCGGTTGGGGTGGGGAGGACACTGCAACGGCAGCACGGTTGCGGGGGATTGGTCTCATCTTGGGACTCTTCCTCATATCATTGTCCTGGAGTTTATGGCAGTTCTGTTGACCTTGCTCCATTTCAGAAGTCGACTTCTCAGTCGTTCGGTTCTGATTCTCACGGACAATGTTACTGTGGCGGCATATATCAATCGGCAGGGAGGCACTCGTTCGGTTGCCCTGAATGCCCTAGCAGCTCAGCTGTGGAGGTGGTGTCGTCGCATGGCAATCTCACCCGTGGCCTCTTTCATCCCCGGTCGGGAAAACCGCTTTGCGGATTTTCTGTCCCGGGGCAGGTATCCTCCATCGGAATGGATGCTCCATCCGGAAGTATTTTGCCGCATTCGCAGTTGCCTAGGTCCACTGGAAGTGGATCTATTTGCGTCGGTGCTAAATCACCAGCTGCCGAAGTATTGCTCCCGTGTTCGCGATCAGGGAGCATGGGCTCTCGATGCTTTCTCCCTCAGCTGGGAGAACCTTCAGGTTTCGCCTTTCCTCCCTTCCAACTGATTCCGCGTGTCTTGCGGAAAATCAGGGAAGATCGGGCGAGGGTGCTTGTAATAGCTCCCTTTTGGCCCAGGAGGAATTGGTTTCCGGAACTTATGAGCCTTCTAAGGGCTCAACCGTTAGTTCTCCCGTTAAGAGCGGATCTGGTGTTACAGCCCCTATCGGGGATTCTTCACCACAATCCGGAGTCTCTTCATTTGACTGCTTGGCCCCTGTCAGGGAATCTGCAAGACAGTCGGGTCTCTCTGATAGAGCCGCGGACTTTTTAATGTCCAGTCGTAGGGTTTCTACTAGGGAAATTTACAATTCCCGTCTCTCGGTCTTTTTCCTTTGGTGCAAAGAGAGAAATCAAACCCCTTCTAAGGCTCCTATTGGTTCAATTGCGGATTTCTTAATCTCGTTATTTGACAAAGGGAGGTCTATTTCTACTATCCGAGGCTACCGTTCGGCGATCGGGGCCATTCTTTCGGGTTTTTCGGATGGTTCGGGGATTTCCAATTCCCCGCTACTAAGTGGTTTGATTCGTTCGTTCGTTCTGAAACGACCTTCGTTTTCTAAGTTAGTGCCGTCTTGGAGTCTGCCTAAGGTCCTGGAGGCCTTGGCGAAACCTCCTTTTGAACCGTTAGGTGAAGCTTCGCTTCATCATCTTACGGTTAAGACGCTCTTTTTGGTAGCTATTGCCTCTGGGCAGAGGCGCAGTACTCTTCATGCTCTCTGTCTTACTCCTGGTCATGTTCGCTGGGAGAGAAAAGGTGTTAGGTTGATTCCTAGGGCTTCTTTCGTTGCCAAGAATCAGACAGCTACCTCCGGTCCTGTTGAGATTTTTCTTTGTCCGCTTTCTGACTTTTCTTCGGTGCGTGAGGACAAAGTTTGGTGTCCTGTTAGGGCTCTCAAATGGTATATTGATAAGACTAAGTCTTATCGTTAGGATGATCAGTTGTTCCTGATCACTAGAGAGCCTTTTTCTCCTGCCTCTCTTGATTCCATTTCTAGATGGATCGTTGAAGCTATTAGGGCCGCTGGCACAGAGGCTCTTTTATCCGACAGTAAGCCTCGTGCTCATGATACTCGTAGTGTCAGCACTTCTTGGGCTCTGTTTCAAGGTGTGGCGCTTGTTGATATTTTGAAGGCTGCTTATTGGTGTTCGCCCAATTCCTTCATTTCTTGCTACCTTAGGGATATTCCCGCAGGTGAAGCTTTGTTTGCGTCAGCCACCTTGAAGGCCGCTGTGTCTTCTTTGTAGTCTTTGGTGTAATCCTATTTCCTTCCGCTCGAAACATGCCTCCCGGTCTTTGAGTTGGCGCTGGTCTGGCATAATAGGTAGGTATATATGATTTATTGCAGTAAATTTGTAAAATCAGCACTGATTTTCTTATTTACTATATAAATCTATATACCTACCTATGACCCTCCCTCCTTCCCGCTCCTTGCAAGCAACATGTTTCTACTTGGGATTGCTCGCAAAAGAGGAAGATGGCCGTAGCGTGTTGACGCGCGTGAGTGGCGAAGGGGACAATAGGATTACGGGGGGTGCGCACAATATTGTGACTCATGTGTGTTAAATTCTCGAAGGGGTCCCGTAGTCAAGACTACAGGCATAATAGGTAGGTATATAGATTTATATAGTAAATAAGAAAATCAGTGCTGATTTTACAAATTTACTGCAATAAATCATATATACCTACCTATTATGCCAGTAGTCTTGACTACGGGACCCCTTCGAGAATTTAACACAAATGAGTCACAATATTGTGCGCACCCCCCGTAATCCTATTGTCCCCTTCGCCACTCACGCGCGTCAACACGCTACGGCCATCTTCCTCTTTCTTGCTCGCCCCAGACGAGTTAGGATGTCGAGTTATGGAGCTCCTGAAATCAGGTCTTTTTGTATCTTTTCAGCGCGCTTTTTCGCATCGTGAAAGCACTTTTCGTCTAGATTATAGTACTCTTGTGTTTTGTTAGTCACTTTTGCCGATTGAAAGGGATTTTGATTCCTTTTTCTTGGCGATATGGGTAATTGGTGCGCGTCTCCACGTTCAATACCCTCAGCGCACTTCTCCCATAAAGGGAGGTGAGCGTCCCTCAGCGGAGGGTTTGGTTCGTGTTCCCGAAGGGCTTCGGGGATCCGAACGAAACCGAATAAACGCTCTAAAAAGCGGGTTTCGACTTAGGCTCTTTTTGAGCCAATCAGAAGGAAGCCTAGGGAAGGGGCTAAAAGAGGCAAGGCTTTGCCTGCCTCTTGCCCGTCGGGTTTAGCTAACCCACCGGCCTTTCAAGCTGAGATGTTCGGTGTGAGATGGGCTTTGCCCAGACTCAGGGTTGGTCCCTTGTACCAGGCATCACATCCCCTGCTTTTGTCCCTTTTTTGGGTCGGACATCGAGACTAATTAGCCTTTTATGGTTTATTCTTCTTTGTCTGTGACGGGATCACATGCGCCTCCTATTCTCGCAGCCTCGGGGCTCCGTCGGGTGAGGAGGCTTATGGCGGTTCATGGGTGAATCCGACTGTTTCGGCCTTTGTTCGTGATCCTTTGTCACGATCATTTCAGGCGGAAGCAGATTTAGAAGCGGCCTCTCAAGCTTTGGTTTCCGAATCGCTGGGGCAGGCAGAGCCTCAGTCGCTCTCCCTTTGTGGGGTAGAAGCGATTGCTTTGTTCTAAACTTTCCCTGACTTTCAGTCAGCCCGCGCGCAGGGTTCGACTTCGCTTGGGTTCAGGCAGCGGGATTCCTCCGAGGGTATTTCTTTTGCGGAGGATTTCAAGCTGGATTATGGACGCATTGAAGCGGCGCTTCTTTTAAGCGTCATGTTTGGTTTGCAGTGGTCACAGTTTTCCACTGCAGCTGCCTCGGTCATGTACCGTCGCAGAGTCTTGGTTCTTACGGCCCTTTGGGTTAAGGAGTCGGACATCGCACTGCTTCTCTCGGATGTTCCGTCTCGGGTCCTTTGCTTTTGGCGATGCGCGATAACAGGTCTCTGTCTTGTTTACATGCTTCTCTTTGACGGACGAGACGGATTCTTCATAGATCTGTCCGCCCCGCTCCCCGGAGGGGCTATAGGAACTCGGTCACCTCACAGGCCGTAGCTCGTTCTCGTGCCTCATCGGAGATCGAATCTCTGTTGAAAAAGTGGGCTATAGAAAGGGTAAGAGAATGTCTGTCTTTTTCCCTTTCTCCGACTTTTGTTATTCCCAAGCGCTCGGGAAAACTTCAGTACATTTTCAGATGGAGACTCTCGCCTCCATTCTCCCGTTGATCAAGAGGAAGGACTACGCGGTCTTGATAGTTTTCGAAGATGCGTATTTCCACTTTCCCATTCATCGCGCTTTGCGCGATCTTCTGGGGTTTTCCTTTCAGAGACTTATCGCTTTCGCACTCTTCCCTTCGGGCTGCGCCCAGTCCCTCGGGTTTTTACTCAGGTTGTAGCCGTGCTGGCAGCCTCTCTGAGGCGACGCGGCCTTCGGCTATTTTTACTACCTGGACGATTGGCTTCTCCTAGCGGAGTCGCGCGATTGTTTGTTGGACGAGACTCGTTTGCTCGTCAATCTTACTCAAGACTTGGGTTTCCTAATAATTTGGGATAAGTCAGAGTTAGTTCCTACTTGCAGCCCAGTTTTTATGGGGGCTGTGTTGGACATTTGGAATCAGTTGGCTCGGCCCAGTCGAGACAGGTTTCTCACCATTGTCTCGGCAGCTCGCAAGCTCATGCTGGCCAGAAAGGTTCTTGCGCGAGGCAAGTCCTTCCGTACCCCCCTTCCGTTGATCTCGGTTTCGACGGACGCCTCTCGGTTGGGGTGGGGAGGACATTGCAATGGCAGCGAGGTCGCGGGGGATTGGTCTCATCTTGGGACTCTTCCCCATATTAATGTCCTGGAGTTTATGGCAGTTCTTTTAACCCTGCTTCATTTCAGAAGGCGACTTTTCTGTCGTTCAGTTCTGATCCTCATGGACAATGTCACTGTGGCGGCTTATGTCAATCTGCAGGGAGGCACTCGTTCTGCTATCCTGAATGCCCTAGCAGCACAGCTGTGGAGGTGGTGTTGTCGCATGGCGATCACACCCGTGGCCTCTTTCATCCCCGGTCAGGAAAACCTCATTGCGGATTTTCTGTCTCGGGGCAGGTGTCTTCCATCGGAATGGATGCTCCATCCAGAGGTCTTTCGCCGCATTTGCAGTTACCTGGATCCACTGGAAGTGGATCTTTTTGCGTCGGTTCTAAACCACCTACTTCCGATATATTGCTCCTGTGCGCGCGATTGGGGAGCTTGGGCTCTCAATGCTTTCTCTCTCAGTTGGGAGAATCTTCGAGGGTTTGCCTTTCCTCCCTTCCAGCTGATTCCGCGAGTCTTGCGGAAGATCAGGGAAGATCGGGCTCGGGTGCTTGTGATAGCTCCCTTTTGGCCCAGGAGGAGTTGGTTCCGGAGCTAATGAACCTTCTGGCGGCTCAACCGTTCCTTCTTCCGTTAAGAGTTGATCTGGTGTTGCAGCCCCTTTTCGGGGATTCTTCACCACAATCCAGAGTCCCTTCATTTGACTGCTTGGCCCCTGTCGGGGAATCTGCAAGACAGTCGGGTCTCTGTGATAGAGCCGCGGAATTTTTATTGTCCAGTCGTAGAGTTTCTACTAGGGAAATTTATAATTCCCCTCTTTCTGTCTTTTTCCTTTGGCGTAAAGAGCGAAATCAAACCCCTTATAGGCTCCTATTGGTTCAATTACAGATTTTCTAATCTCGCTATTTGACAAAGGGAGATCCATCTCTACTATCCGAGGCTACCGTTCGGCGATCGGGGCCATTCATTCGGGTTTCTCAGATGGTTCGGGGATTTCCAATTCCCCGCTGTTAAGTGGTTTGATTCGGTCGTTCTTTCTGAAGCGACCTCCTTGTTCTAGGTTAGTGCCGTCTTGGAGTCTGCCTAAGGTCCTGGAGGCCTTGGCGAAACCTCCTTTCGAACCGTTAGGTGAAGCTCGCTTCATCATCTTACGGTTAAGACGCTCTTTTTGGTAGCTATTGCCTCTGGGCAGAGGCGCAGTACTCTTCATGCTCTCTGCCTTACTCCTGGTCATGTTCGCTGGGAGAGAAAAGGCGTTAGATTGTTTCCTAAGGCTTCTTTTATTGCCAAGAATCAGACAGCTGCCTCTGGCCCTGTTGAGATTTTTCTTTGTCCGCTTTCTGGGTTTTCGTCAGTGCGCGAGGACAAAGTTTGGTGTCCTGTTAGGGCTCTCAAATGGTATATTGATAAGGATGATCAGTTGTTCCTGATCACTACACAGCCTTTTTCTCCTGCTTCTCTTGATTTCTAGATGGATTGTCGAGGCTATTAGGGCTGCTGGCACAGGGGCTCTTTTTTCCGACAGTAAGCCTCGTGCTCATGACACTCGTAGTGTCAGCACTTCTTGGGCTCTGTTTCAAGGTGTGGCGCTTGATGATATTTTGAAGGCTGCTTATTGGCGTTCGCCCAATTCCTTCATTTCTTGCTACCTTAGGGATGTTCCCGCAGGTGAGGCTATGTTTGCGTCAGCCACCTTGAAGGCCGCTGTCTCTTTGTATTCTTTGGTGTAATCCTATTCCCTTCTGCTCGAAACATGCCTCCCGGTCTTTGAGTTGGCGCTGGTCTGTCATAATAGGTAGGTATATATGATTTATTGCAGTAAATTTGTAAAATCAGCACTGATTTTCTTATTTACTATATAAATCTATATACCTACCTATGACCCTCCCTCCTTCCCCTCACCTTGCAAGCAACATGTTTCTACTTGGGGTTGCTCGCAAAAGAGGAAGATGGCCGTAGCGTGTTGACGCGCGTGAGTGGCGAAGGGGACAATAGGATCACGGGGGGTGCGCACAATATTGTGACTCATTTGTGTTAAATTCTCGAAGGGGTCCCGTAGTAAAGACTACTGGCATAATAGGTAGGTATATAGATTTATATAGTAAATAAGAAAATCAGTGCTGATTTTACAATTACATGTCATGATCACAGGTCTAGTAGTTTTTTAAAGTAGACCATGGTGTTCCAGTCACCTCTTACATTCCAACTTCTCATCTCCATTCTCTACTCCAGGTACTGATGATCAGTTCTCCCATAGCTCTAGTGGAGCTGGCAGCAGTAGTAGCAGGTATCGCAAGAGGCAAGCTCCTCATACCCAGCCATCAGTTCCTGAGGACACTTCTGCCATTCCTGAGAAGCAAGTAAGGCTTCATACTCCCAAGGAATATACTTCTAGTATTTCATTGGTTGATTACTTAAGTTCTGATGACAGTGATTAGGTCATGGGAGTCTTTGAAGGCATCTATCAGCTGGGAAATGACTGCTTTTCACAATGCATATATTGTATGGTGAAAAGATGCAATAGAGTATTATTAAATTAACATTTAATTGTAGTTGCATAGGATTGATTTTATTTCTATTGATGGCCTTAAACATCTCAGGGTAATTGCTCGAACTGCAATAGTAATGTGCTGCAAAATTGTAAGTATAGTCTCTTTGTCTAATTCTATGTTCCAGTCTTCTTTCTTATTCCAGTTTTACAAACTATATGAATGTTACAAATGTGAAACCCTGTTTATGTATTAAACATAAGTTTTGAATGTTTACATAATAGTCTAATGAATTATATTTTTGGATGTGTTCAAGCTAAGATTGCTGAGAACAAAGTAAATTGTACCTTAACTCATTTAATACATATTTCTAGTTTGTTTGCATGTATGTACATGCTTGACCAAAAGAAGTTCATGGATGAGAAGTCGTTTGGCCAACGATATCTGAATTTCAAAGAGATAATCACATTTCTAGAATGTTCATTTTCTGCCTTTTCATATGACACCTCAATCAGAAAAAATGAGCCAGGGATGACAAAGCTTTGTAGGAGTAAATTGATGCTTGCATTATCGTGATTTATTAAACGAATCCATTTGCACTGGCTGCCTGTCCTGGCAATAAACAAACAAGAAAAAATACTTCATGCATGGCTGGTCGTCAGCAAAATGGAGAGAGTGTGGTACATTTTCATTAACCTACTTAACCATGCAGTTAACAACATAGTAACTAGTATTTCTGGGAAAGAATGGGGACGATCTGAGAGCCTTTAATAAATCATGGAAATGCAAGCATCAATTTACACCAACAGAACTTTGTCATCCCTGGCTCATTTTGCCCGATTGAGGAGTCATATGTGACCCGACGCCTCAAAAGCTACAATAAGTCGCCAAAATTATTTTTTTTGTTTGATACAATTTCTGAAAGTAGAGATTCTCAGCTTTCCAATGGTATATCACTTGCCTAGTTTACTCAATGATAACACCTTTAAATATCATATTTAGAATCAGTATGTAACCAGCAATCAATAACTCCTATTTAGAGAAAATGTCCATTTAATTCGGAACAAAAGAGTGCTAAACCTTCGTTCTCTGTGTGCGCCCAAGTAAAACTGGGTATTCAAATTACCATATCAACCGGTATGAAGGGATTATCAGATTAGGCTGAATTTTGGCAGGCTGCTCCAGGAGGACCTATTCATTACTCACTCCAAAAATCAATTTAATAACTTCAGGGGTAAAGTAGTAATCTGACATTGAATGAAAGTATTACAAAAGCTCTCCAAACATTCATTAGCTCGATAGGTGAAAAAAGGAGTCATTTTAAAATGCCCCAAAAACATATTTCTAAGTCGAATTACGACTCACAAACTTGAGACATGATAGAATGATAATGAAACTACCCATTTCTATCAAAAACAGAAAATCGACTGATCCAAGCAAATTTACTATTTTGGGCTGTTTGCTACGTTGTGGTCCGTGCGACTTATTGTAGGTTTTGAGGCGGCGGGTCACATATGAAAGGGCAGAAAATGAACTTTCTAGAAATGATCTCTATGAAATTCAGATGCCGTTGGCCAAACAACATTTTGGTAGCCCTGTTTCATATTGTCTTTATTCACTCATGCATGAAATATATATAATATGAGTGGCATCAAATGAAGGAAGAGGTTCCAAGCTATACAAATTTACTGCAATAAATCATATATACCTACCTATTATGCTAGTCCCTTGACTACGCTAACCCGTTCGAGAACTTAACACAAATGAGTCACAATATTGTGCGCACCCCCCGTATTGTTCCTCTTTCTTGCTCGCCCCCGTCGAGTTAGGATGTCGAGTCACAGCGCTCCTGAAATCGGGTCTTTTCGTATCTTTTCAGCGCGCCTTTTCTGTACTTATTTTCTTCTAAGATTATAGTACTCTTGTGTTTTTTATGTCACTCTTGCCGATTGCAAGGGATATTTTTGATTCCTTTCTAGGCAGTTATTTTGGCTTTTGCTAAACAGTCGGGTAACGTCGCGTTGGTAGAAATTTTCGAACATTTTTCAGGAAGGTGTCTTCAAGGGGAAAAATTGAAAAAGAGTCCATCTCAGTATGAGTTTTCCCGTTTTCAGGCTAAAAACGACAAACAAGGGAATAAAGAAAACAATAGAAGCATAATGCAAAGAAAAACATGAACTATAAAGAGAGAATTCCCAAAACGAACGCATCTACGCTATATACAAATTGTTCTCATATTTTGGGTTAATGTATGCCGACATCTTTGACTCGTGTCTTGAAGATGTCGATCGATGGTAGTCAGTAGACGTAAGTAAAGGTAACAAAACTAGATTAAATTAATTGAAGCTACTAACAGACTAATATGATGCTTACCTGTCACCATCTTCCCCTCACCCTGAGGCTGAGCTTGAACTTGAAGCCATCGTGCGATGATACACCATCCCGGTGGCCTGTACTTTCACGGATGATGTCTGATGATGATGATGACGATGATCGTGACACAGTGCAAAGCACTTTACGCATGAAAAGATATGCAACGTAGACCAGAGCATGACTAGCCTACACGTACCGTACGTGTATAGGCAGGCTAGGCCTAGTCTGCAAGCACAGACCCTAATTTGACACTTTATCAGAAAATCATTGTCTTGACAGAAGCCTAATTCAGCTACCTTCTGGTCGGAAGGAGCAGCTATAGGGCATGCCCAGCTATAGTACATGGCCTATAGTAGTCTTACAGTGCAGGCACTCTTTTACGACTGACCAGGGTTTGTGCCTGCAAACTAGGCTAGGCTAGGCCATGCGCAGCTCAGGCCATTCCACGAATCCGGAAAAAGTAAACACAGCTAAAATTATTAAAATTATTAAACATCTCTGTGTTTTCAATCCAAAGTTCAATAAAACAGTGATTAATTGAATAATTATTATTATTAAGTATTCGGCGTCACCTGTGCCTGGGAGGGGAAAAGCGAACTGAATCACTGTAACCCTTAGGTCTCTCCTCCCGATATAACTGACTGGGATATACAGGTGTACCACTACACCGGGGTTTCCCCTACTCTTATTCGAATAGTGCAGTGGGTTCTTAACGTGCAAAGGTGGTGACTTTCCTCTACACGGGACCTCCAGTTAACGTCCTGTCCGAGGGACGGAGTGTTTTCCACTGTAACATAGCCTGTGTCTATGAAACAAGGGAGGGGCACGTTAACACACAACGCAGGCTTCAGTCATCCGCCCGGGGTGGATTCGAACCCACGATCTTTGGTTCGACAGGCAGAAACGTTACCGACTGAGCCAACTCGCCTTAATTAATTAATTAATTAATCAATCCAACAATCGATTTATTCATGGCATAAGAAATCAAATAATTAATTCATGCTGCCATCAGGCTTTTGCTAAAAGGGAAGATGGTGACAGGTAAGCATTATATTAGTCTGTTAGTAGCTTCAATTATTTTAATCTAGTTTTGTTACCTTTACTTACGTCTACTGACTACCATCGATCGACATCTTCAAGACACGAGTCAAAGATGTCGGCATCCATTCACCCAAAATATGAGAACAATTTGTATATAATTGAAGAGAGCTAATCAGTAATTGTCTCACGATGTGTAAACGTAGACGTGCACATCGTGAGACAACTGATTAACTCTCTTCAATTATTCTTCACCACGATGAACCTCTTCCAAACTATTAATTTGTATATAGTGTAGATGCGTTCGTTTTGGGAATTCTCTCTTTATAGTTCGTTTTTCTTTGCATTATCCTTCTATTGTTTTCTTTATTCCCTTGTTTGTCGTTTTTAGCCTGAAAACGGGAAAACTCATACTGAGATGGACTCTTTTTCAATTTTTCCCCTTGAAGACACCTTCCTGAAAAATGTTCGAAAATTTCTACCAACACGACGCGACGTTACCCGACTGTTTAGCAAAAGCCGTTATTTTCCTTTTCACGGCCAGCCCCACGTAGTTATATCTGTGTGTCTTGCTGGTGTTTCCGTTTGACCCGATCCGTTTTTGGTTCGGTGTTTGTTTTATACGTTTTTTTGTGGAAATTTGTGCGTATCCCCAAATTTTAGGATTCATTATTACCTGCACTCTTTTAAAGTATTTCATATTTTTGTGTACTTTATTGTCTGTTTTATTGCAGCGTTATGAGTTCGGAAGAAGAAGCTGCTAGGTCGTAGAGACCTGCTTCTTCCGGAGAGTCGTCTAGCAAGACGACTCGGCCTTCCAGACCTCTCCCGAGTACTTTCGTACATGGGGGAGGGAGGAGGGCTGCAGGTAAGTTGCCCAGTGGTGTTTCCATGCAAGGTTTGCCAGCCTCGGAGCATGCGGCTTCGGGGTGGATGGCGTCAAGCTCTAGTGGTTTGGTTATCACAAATCCAATCCCCCGGTCGCTCAGACCAGAAGGGGGGGACGTCTGTTTCCCGCACGGTAGCGATGACTCGCATAAATCCGCTAGGGGAGACGCGTGCCACTACTGCAGGGCAGTTCACGGGCACCGCCCATGTTGGTCTGGGTTCTCAAACCGAATACGCCCTAAAAAGCACTTTTCTGTACTTATTTTCGTTCTAGATTATAGTACTCTTGTGTTTTCGTGTCATTTTTTGCCTATTGCAAGGGAAATTCTATGTTCCTTTTCTGGCAGTTGTTTTCCTTTTAGCGACCAGCCCCACGTTATTTCTGTGTGTCTTGCTGGTGTTCCCGTTTGCCCCGATGCTGTTACGTTTTGGTGTTCGTACGGCGTTTGTAAGAAATTGTGAACGTATCCCCAAATTTTAGGTTTATTGCCTGCTTTCCAAATATTCATATTTTTGTATATTTCTATTGTCTGTTTTTATTGCAGCAATATGAGTTTGGAAGAAGAAGGAGTTAGGTCATGGAGATGTCTAGAAGAGTCGTCTAGCAAGAAATTCGGCCTTCCAGAACTCCCCCTAGTACCTTCGTACCTGGGGGGGGGAGCAAGGAGGGCTTCAGGTTAGTTGCCCAGTGTTACCACGCAGAGTTTGCCAACCTCGGAGCACGCGGCTTCGGGGCGGGCGGGTGGCGTCGGGTTATAGTGGTTTGGATATCATAAATCCAATCCCCCGGTCGCTCCGACCAGAAGGAGGGACGTCTGTTTCTCGGCCTGCTGCGTGCACTCGCACAATGCCACTTGTGGAGATTCGTGCCACTACTGCGGGGCAGCTCACGGGCACCGTCCATGTTGGTCTGGGTTTACATACCCTAGCCCCCGGTCTTAACCATATGGGGGAACGAGTGCTACTTGGTCTGTTGCATTTGCCAGCTAATGGGAAGACTCGAGCCAACAATTTTGGGCGGTCTGCGGAGCACCAGGTGTCGTCACCCGAGTGCGCGACTACTAGTGGCTTCCTATTGCCGCCCACAGGCGGAGCAACAGTGATTCCACATAATATTAATAGTACTTGGGCGAACACTGGGACCTCGACTTAGATTGCACGATCCCCCATTGTGTTGGCCGGGGTCTCTCGCGGCTCCTCCACCTGCAGCCCTTGGGGCTTCGCCGGGTGAGGACACCTACATGTATAGGGACCCATGGGGGTACCCGCCTGATTCATTGATTGTTCGCAGGCCATCGCCCCATTCTAATCAGGCGGTGCCAGAATTTGAGTCTGCTTCACCAGCTTCGGTTTCTGAATCGACATTGGCGGAGCAGGCAGAGCCTCAATCGCTTTCCCTTTGCGGGGCGGAGGCTGCTGCCTTGTTGGCCAAATATCTCCCTGATTTTCAGTCGACCCGCGCGCAGGGTTTGACTTCTCGATTGTTCAGACAACAAACTCCCTCTGAGGGTATTCCCCTCACGGAGGATTTCATTGCGGAGTATGACCGCGTCGAGACCGAGCTTCCCCTTAGGCGCTCCGGCCCTGGATGCCTTCTCCCTCAGTTGGGAGAATCTTCGAGGGTTTGCTTTTCCTCCCTTCCCACTAATTCCGCGAGTCTTGCAGAATATCGGGGAAGATCGGGCTCGGGTTCTTGTAATAGCTCCCTTTTGGCCCAGGAGGAATTCGTTCCCGGAGTTGGTGAGCCTTCTGGTGGCTCAACCGTTTCTTCTTACGTTGAGAACGGATCTGGTGTCTCACCCCCTTTTGGGGATTCTACACCACAGAACAGCGTTCCTTTCATTGGACTGCTTGGCCCCTATAGGGGAGTCTGCAAGACAGTCGGGTCTTTCTGAGAGGGCCACAGACTTTGTAATGTCCAGTCGTAGTGACTCTACTAGGGAAATTTACAATTCCTGTCTTTCAGCCTTTTTTCAATGGTGTCAGACCCGGGATCAAATCCTGTCTAAGGCTCCTATTGGTTCAATTGCGGATTTTCTAATCTCGCTGTTTGACAAAGGAAGGTCTATCTCTACTATCCGAGGCTATCGGTCTGCGATCGGTGCCATTCATACGGGGTTTCCGGATGGTTCGGGGATTTCCAATTCCCCGCTGTTGAGTGGATGAATTCGGTCTTTCTTTCTGAAACGTCCCCCTCTTTCTCAATTAGTCCGGTCTTGGAGTTTGCCTTGGGTTCTAGAAGCTGTGGCTAAACCTCCTTTCGAACCGTTGGGTAAAGCTTCGCGTCACTATCTTACGGTGAAGATGCTCTTTTTGGTAGACATTGCCTCTGGGCAGAGGCGCAGCACCCTTCACACCCTCTGCCTTACTCCCGGTCATGTTCGCTGGAAGAGAAAAGGTGTTAGGCTTCTTTCATTGCCAAGAACCAGACGGCTTCTTCTGGCCCTGTTGAAGTTTTTCTTTGTCAACTATCTGACATTTCGTCAGTACGCGAGGACAAGGTTTGGTGTCCTGTTAGAGCTCTTAAATGGTATATTGACAAGACTAAGGCAAAGATGATCAGCTTTTTCTGATCACTCGAGAGCCCTTTTCTCCAGCTTCTCTTGATTCCATTTCTAGATGGATTGTCGAAGCTATTTGGGCCGCCGGCCCAGAGGCTCTCTTATCAGATAGTAAGCCCCATGCTTATGACACTCGTAGTGTTAGCACTTCCTGGGCCCTTTTTCAAGGTGTGACGCTCGATGATATTTTGAGGGCTGCCTTTTGGCGTTCGCCCAATTCCTTCATTTCATGCTACCTTAAGGATGTCCCTACAGGAGAGAAATTATTTGCGACAGCCACCTTGAAGGCGGCAGTGTCTTCCCTGTAATCCTGTTCCCTTCCTCACTTAAAACATGCCACCCGGTCTTGAATGGGCGTTAGTCTAGCATAATAGGGGTATATATGATTCATTGCAGTAAATTTGTAAAATCAGCACTGATTTTCTTATTTACCAGATAAATCTATATACATGTACCTACCTATGACCCTCCCTCCTACCCACCGCCTTGCAAGCAGCATGTTTTACTCTTGGGGTTGCTCGCATTAGAGGAAGATGGCCGTTGCTTATTCTTGCGGGTGAGTGACGAAGGGGATAACAATGGGTCACAATAATGTGACTCTTTTGTGTTAAAGTTCTCGATCGGGTAGCATAGTCAAATAAGAAAATCAGTGCTGATTTTACAAGTTTGTGTGCACTCTGGCGGTCACATTTTTTAACAGATTTTGTTCGAATTTTGCAGGAAGGTGTCTCTTGGTATAATCTAGGACCCTATTGATTTTGGTGCTGCTGCCTCCAGTGTTCCGTCTTTTATAGGGTCAAAGGTCATATTTTGATAGCTGTCATGTGTGCACTCTTGTGTGCGCTCTGGCGATCACATTTCTCAACTGATTTCGTTCAAAGTTTGCATGATGGTGTCTCTTGGTACAATCTACACATTACTTTTTGGTGATGCTGCCCTCATTGTTCCGTCATTTATAAGGTCAAAGGTCATATTTTCGATGTCTTTTGTGTGCTCTGCAGGCCATATTTCTAGACGGATTCCTGTCAAATTTTGTATGGAGATGTATCTTGGTACAATCTACACATCTTTACTTTTTGGTGATGCTGCCCTCATTGTTCCATCCTGTACAGCGTCAAAGGTCATGTCTTTTATGTGCTCTAACAGCCACATTTCTTGACAGATTTATTTCTAATATTATATGGAGGTGCATCTTAGTGAAATTTACAGATCTTTAGTGTTTGCAGATTCTGCCCCCAGTGTTCCACTTTTTATAGGGTCAAATGTCATATTTTGGTAGCTGTCTTGCATGCTCTCTGGAGGTCACATTTGTTGACTGATTTCTTTCAGATTTTGTATGGAGGTCCATCATAGATTACTCTAGGCCTGTACAGTTTTTGGTGATGCTGCCGACAGTGTTCCGTCTTTTATAGGGTCAAAAGTCATATTTTATTGGATATCTTGTGTGCGCTCTGCATGTCACATTTCTTGACAGATTTCTTTCGAATTTTTTATGGAGATGCATTATACTCTAATCTACACACATTGTTTGGTAATGCTGCTCCTAGTGTTGGCAATAGACTGGGCCACAGGCGGCAATCTCTACGCCATCCTTTTGTTTGGGTGAGGGGAGGGGGGAGGTTCTTTGTCCCTCCTTCGATTCGCTGCCAGTGCCGGGGGTACATTTCACATTGCGTGGCAATAGACATTTCTAGTTTTGGGGGGATTATATTTATGCTCAAACAGTTACATTATGAACTTCCATTATTTGGGTAAAAAATTCTTTTTGAAGCTTAATCTTAGTATGATATTCATCCTCCAAGAAGGACATCCCATTGACCAGATTATACCCTCAACAGCAACTCATGTACACTCTTTATACCAGGTTCATCCTCCAAGAAGGACATCACGGCCATCAGATCACCATCAACAGCAGACTGTTGAGAATGTGCCGCTGTCTCTGCCAAGAGTGTACCCTAGGGGAACCACCCCACAAGGTAATATTACCTACATTTATCCAACAAAGTGTTCACCTATTGTGGGGATTTTGTTCAGTAGGACAGGTAGTTCCAGTCACCGCTTACATATATTCCACTTGTCGTCCCTTTTCCACATACCAGGTACTGAAGATCAGTTCTCCCATTACTCTAGTGTAGGTAGCAGGTCTCACAAGAGGCCAGCTCCTTGTACTCAGTCAGCAGAGCAAGAGGATATTTCTGACGTTCCTTTAAAACAGCCAAAGGTTAGCGCTCCTTCATACCAGGAGCAACTTCCAAGAACACCACCCCCATCAGAGCACACAGAACAGTCAAGTGAGAGCACTAGTGGGACTACTTGTCAAGGTAATATTAATCACATTTATTAACCAAAATTTTCACCTCACATGCATTTATTAGGGGCTACTGTTAGCAGTAGAATAGGTAGTTCCAGGCAACTCTCATATTCACAAGCACATTGTAACAAAAATATTTTAGATCGCATCTACTAGCAGGTATTGCAAGAGGCCATATACAACAGTTTTATTATTCTGTTGGAATGCGCTAGGCCATGAGCTGCAATGTCTCTGGTGATGGGACATAATATAGTGCTATCCTAGCATATAATATGTCAAATTCAAACCTGAAGTATGTAACACAAAATATGTTTTGTCTGTTATAGCAAACTAAAGTGATTTTTTTTATAGCTTAATTTACTGCAATAAATCATATATACCTACCTATTATGCCTGTAGTCTTGACTACGGGACCCCTTCGAGAATTATCACACATGTGTCACAAAATTGTGCGCACCCCCCGTAATCCTATTGTCCCCTTTGCCACTCACGCGCGTCAATACGCTACGGCCATCTTCCTCTTTCTTGCTCGCCCCCGACGAGTTAGGACGTATTGTCACAGCGCTCCTGAAATCAGGTCGTATAGTATCTTTTTGGTGCGCTTTTTCACATAGTTAAAGCACTTTTAGGTACCTATATTCGTTTAGATTATAGTACTTTGTGTTTTATTAGTCACTCTTGCCGATTGCAAGGGATTTTTTGATTCCCTTTCTTGGCATTTATTTTTCTCTTTCACGGTCAGCCCCACGTAGATATTTCCGTGTTTGCGGGTGTTTCCGTTTGTCACCGAGCCTTCGGGTTCGGTGTTTGTTCTTACGGTTTTTAGGCTGTGAAAATTTCTTTAGTGCGTATCTCCCAAATAAACTTTAGTTTTATTTACTGCATTCAGTTGAAGTATTTCTTAATTTGAAAAGTATACTTTATTGTCTGTTTTATTGCAGTGGTATGAATTCGGAAGAAGAAGCAGCTGGGTCAAGGAGACCTGCTTCTTCCGAAGAGTTGTCTAGCAAGACGACTCGGCCTTCCAGAACTTCCCCGAGTACAGCGGTACGCGGGGGAGGGAGGAGGGCTAAAGGTAAGTTGCCTAGTGGTGTTCCCTTGCAGAGTTTGCCAGTTTCGGAGCTTGCGGCTTCGGGACGGGTGGCGTTAACTGAATCGGGATTGTCAACTCCGAAGCCTGTGGTTTCGGGGTGGGTGGCGTCAGATTCTAGTGGTTTGGATATCTGGAGAGAATCCAATCCCCCGGTCGCTGAGACCAGAGGGGGGGGCTGTTGTTTCCCGTACGGTAGCGTTCACTCGCTCTGATCCGTTAGGGGAGACGCGCCCCACTACTGCAGGGTAACCCACGGGCTTAGTCCATGTTGGTCTGGGTTCCTCAAACCCTAGCCCCCGGCAAACGCCATATGGGGGAACGAGTACTTTCTGGGCTGTCTCAGTTGCCAGCTGATGGGAATGCTCGAGCTAACAATTATGGACGCTCTTCGGAGCAACAGGTGTTTTCACCTGAGTGCGTGACTACTAGTGCTCCCCTATTGCCGTTTTCGAGCGGTCCAATAGTGGGTTCACATGCCTTTAGTAGTCATCGGGCACATACCGAGTCATCTCGGTCTGCCCACGCACTGGGAGCTTTTAGCTCCCAACCCATGGCTACTGCATCTTCTTGCTTAGCCAATATGGGTGATTTGGGCGATTCTCTAGGCTTACGCCATGAGCGCTCCAATCCCTTTTTGGGAAGTGAGTGCGTGACTACTAGTGCTCCCCTATTGCCGCTTTCGAGCGGTCCAATAGTGGGTTCACATGCCTTTAGTAGTCATCGGGCGCATACCGAGTCATCTCGGTCTGCCCACGCACTGGGAGCTTTTAGCTCCCAACCCATGGCTACTGCATCTTCTTGCTTAGCCAATATGGGTGTTTTGGACGATTCTCTAGGCTTACGCCATGAGTGCTCCAATCCCTTTTTGGGAAGTGAACGTCCCTCCGCGGAGGGATCGGTTCGTGTTTCCGAAGTGGCTTCGGAGATCCGAATGAATCCGATTAAGCGTTCTAACAGAATGGTTTCGGCTACGACTCTTGTCGAGCCAGCCAAGAAAAAGGCCAAGAAGAAGGCAATAAGTGGCGAGGCTTTGCCGGCCTCTTGCCCGTCCACTGGTCTGGCTAACCAGCTAGCTCCTCTCAAGCTGACATGTTCAGCATGATGCGGGCTTTTGCTCAGAATCAGGGTTGGGCCTTTGTACCGGCTACTTCAACCCTGACTTCTGTCCCTATTCAGGGGTCTGACTTTGAGACTAATCAACCTTTTGTGATTGATTCCTCTTTGTCTGAGACTGATTCGCATGTGCCTCCTACTCCCGCGGCCCTTGGGGCTCCGCCGGGCGAGGAGACTGTTGGTGAGCCATGCGGGGACCCGCCTGCGGAGGCCTTTGTTAACGTTCCTTTGTCTCATTCCACTTGGGTGGAACCAGACTTGGATGCGTCCTCTCAAGCTTCGGTTCCCGAATCGCTTGGGCAGGCGGAGTCTCAATCGCTCATTCTCTGTGGAGTGGAAGCGATTGTTTTGTTGTCCAAATATCGCCCTGAAGTTCAGTCAACCCGCGCGTAGGGTTCGACTTCGCGTTAGTTTAAGCAGCGGGATTTCTGCTGAGTCTGGGCGCCTTGGCGTCCGGCCCATGGCTGTTGCATCTCCTTGCTCGGCCGATATGGGTAGTTGGTGTGCGTCTTTGGGTTCAATACCCTCAGCGCACTTCTCCCATAAAGGGAGGTGAGCGTCCCTCAGTGGAGGGTTCGGTTCGTGTTCCCGAAGGGCTTCGGGGATCCGAACGAAACCGGATAAACGCTCTGAAAAGCGGGTTTCGACTTAGGCTCTTTTTTGGGCCAATCAAGAAGCCTAGGGAAGGGGCTAAAAGAGGCAAGGCTTTGTCTGCCTCTTGCCCATCGGGTTTAGCTAACCCTTCGGTCTCTCAAGCTGAGATGTTCAGTGTGAGATGGGCTTTGCCCAGACTCAGGGTTGGTTCCTTGTACCAGGATTCACATCCCCTGCTCTTGTCCCTTTTTTGGGTCGGACATCGAGACTAATTAGCCTTTTATGGTTTATTCTTCTTTGTCTGTGATGGGATCACATGAGCCTCCTAGTCTCGCAGCCTCGGGGCTCCGTCGGGTGAGGAGGCTTATGGCGGTTCATGCGTGAATCCGACCGTTTCGGCCTTTGTTCGTGATTCTTTGTCACGATCATTTCAGGCGGATCCAGTTTTGGAAGCGGCCTCTCTAGCTTCGGTCTCTGAATCGCTGGGGCAGGCAGAGCCTTAGTTGCTCTCCCTTTGTGGGGTAGAAGTGTTTGCTTTGTTCTAAACTTTCCCTCACTTTTAGTCAGCCCGCGCACAGGGTTCGACTTTGCTTGGGTTCAGGCGGCGGGCGGACGAGACGGTTTTCTTCATAGATCTGTCCGCCCCGCTCCCCGGAGGTGCTATAGGAACTTGGACACCTCACAGGCTGTCCTTTTTCCCTTTCTCCGACTTTTGTTATTCCCAGGCGCTTGGGAAAACTTCGTTTGATACTGAACCTAAAAGAGGATAAACAAATTTATTCCTCCGGTTCATTTTCGTATGGAGACTCTTGCCTCCATTCTTCCGTTGATCAAAAGGGAAGACTACGCGGTCTTGATAGATCTCAAGGACGCGTACTTTCACATTCCCATTCATCGCGCATCTCGCGATCTTCTGGGGTTCTCCTTCCTCTCGGAGACTTACCGGTTTCGGGCTCTTCCCTTTGGGCTGCGCCCGGCCCTTCGGGTTTTTACTCAAGTTGTAGCGGTGCTAGCGGCCTTTCTGAGGCGTCGCGGCCTGCGGTTGTTTTGTTACCTGGACGATTGGCTTCTCCTTGCGGAGTCGCGCGATCGTTTGTTGGACGAGACTCGTTGCTAGTCTCTCTTACTCAAGACTTAGGTTTCCTAATAAATTGGGAGAAGTCAGAGTTAGTCCCCACTCGCAGCCCAGTTTTTCTGGGGGCGGTGTTAGACATAAGGAATCAGTTAGCTCGGCCCAGTCGAGACAGGATTCTCACCATTGTCTCTGCGGCTCGCAAGCTCTTGCTGGCCAGAAGAGTCTCGGCCAGACAGTGGCTTCAGTTTCTAGGTTATCTAGCCAGTCTAGTCGATGTTTTAGAGGACTGCCGGCTCCTCATGAGACCCTTTCAGAGACATCTCCTCAGGTTCTTCAAGCCGGGAAAAGACTCTCTTTTGGTCTGGATTCCAGTACCAGTTAAGATCAAGTCTCTTCTCGCTTGTTGGACGAGCGAGGTGTTTCTCGCGCGAGGCAGGTCCTTCTCTGCCCCTCTTCCGTCGATATCGGTTTCGATGGACGCCTCTCGGTTGGGGTGGGGAGGACACTGCAACGGCAGCACGGTTGCGGGGGATTGGTCTCATCTTGGGACTCTTCCTCATAATCAATGTCCTGGAGTTTATGGCAGTTCTGTTGACCTTGCTCCATTTCAGAAGTCGACTTCTCAGTCGTTCGGTTCTGATTCTCACGGACAATGTTACTGTGGCGGCATATATCAATCGGCAGGGAGGCACTCGTTCGGTTGCCCTGAATGCCCTAGCAGCTCAGCTGTGGAGGTGGTGTCGTCGCATGGCAATCACACCCGTGGCCTCTTTCATCCCCGGTCGGGAAAACCTCTTTGCGGATTTTCTGTCCCGGGGCAGGTATCTTCCATCGGAATGGATGCTCCATCCGGAAGTATTTTGCCGCATTCGCAGTTGCCTAGGTCCACTGGAAGTGGATCTATTTGCGTCGGTGCTAAATCACCAGCTGCCGAAGTATTGCTCCCGTGTTCGCGATCAGGGAGCATGGGCTCTCGATGCTTTCTCCCTCAGCTGGGAGAACCTTCAGGGATTCGCCTTTCCTCCCTTCCAACTGATTCCGCGTGTCTTGCGGAAAATCAGGGAAGATCGGGCGAGGGTGCTTGTAATAGCTCCCTTTTGGCCCAGGAGGAATTGGTTTCCGGAACTTATGAGCCTTCTAAGGGCTCAACCGTTAGTTCTCCCGTTAAGAGCGGATCTGGTGTTACAGCCCCTATCGGGGATTCTTCACCACAATCCGGAGTCTCTTCATTTGACTGCTTGGCCCCTGTCAGGGAATCTGCAAGACAGTCGGGTCTCTCTGATAGAGCCGCGGACTTTTTAATGTCCAGTCGTAGGTTTTCTACTAGGGAAATTTACAATTCCCGTCTCTCGGTCTTTTTCCTTTGGTGCAAAGAGAGAAATCAAACCCCTTCTAGGGCTCCTATTGGTTCATTTGCGGATTTCTTAATCTCGTTATTTGACAAAGGGAGGTCTATTTCTACTATCCGAGGCTACCGTTCGGCGATCGGGGCCATTCATTCGGGTTTTTCGGATGGTTCGGGGATTTCCAATTCCCCGCTACTAAGTGGTTTGATTCGTTCGTTCCTTCTGAAACGACCTTCGTTTTCTAAGTTAGTGCCGTCTTGGAGTCTGCCTAAGGTCCTGGAGACCTTGGCGAAACTTCCTTTTGAACCGTTAGGTGAAGCTTCGCTTCATCATCTTACGGTTAAGACGCTCTTTTTGGTAGCTATTGCCTCTGGGCAGAGGCGCAGTACTCTTCATGCTCTCTGTCTTACTCCTGGTCATGTTCGCTGGGAGAGAAAAGGTGTTAGATTGATTCCTAGGGTTTCTTTCGTTGCCAAGAATCAGACAGCTACCTCCGGTCCTGTTGAGATTTTTCTTTGTCCGCTTTCTGACCTTTCTTCGGTGCGTGAGGACAAAGTTTGGTGTCCTGTTAGGGCTCTCAAATGGTATATTGATAAGACTAAGTCTTTTCGTAAGGATGATCAGTTGTTCTTGATCACTAGAGAGCCTTTTTCTCCTGCCTCTCTTGATTCCATTTCTAGATGGATCGTTGAAGCTATTAGGGCCGCTGGCACAGAGGCTCTTTTATCCGACAGTAAGCCTCGTGCTCATGATACTCGTAGTGTCAGCACTTCTTGGGCTCTGTTTCAAGGTGTGGCGCTTGTTGATATTTTGAAGGCTGCTTATTGGCGTTCGCCCAATTCCTTCATTTCTTGCTACCTTAGGGATATTCCCGCAGGTGAAGCTTTGTTTGCGTCAGCCACCTTGAAGGCCGCTGTGTCTTCTTTGTAGTCTTTGGTGTAATCCTATTTCCTTTGCTCGAAACATGCCTCCCGGTCTTTTGAGTTGGTAGGTAGGTATATATGATTTATTGCAGTAAATTTGTAAAATCAGCACTGATTTTCTTATTTACTATATAAATCTATATACCTACCTATGACCCTCCCTCCTTCCCCGCTCCTTGCAAGCAACATGTTTCTTCTTGGGGTTGCTCGCAAAAGAGGAAGATGGCCGTAGCGTATTGACGCGCGTGAGTGGCAAAGGGGACAATAGGATTACGAGGGGTGCGCACAATTTTGTGACACATGTGTGATAATTCTCGAAGGGGTCCCGTAGTCAAGACTACAGGCATAATAGGTAGGTATATAGATTTATATAGTAAATAAGAATCAGTGCTGATTTTACAAATCTAGTGTACCAATCTCATCTGTTATCACGCTCATTGTAGATGCATCTTCAATTTGAATTAAAGTGCTATTTGTTATCAGGCTAATTCTCCTGGCTCAGAGTTTGGGAGATAGTTTGACTTCTCATATGGGTGAAAACAAGCCTTTGTTCAAGCTGCAGTCAATAAGTAGACTATGAAAGGGGTGGGAGCAGTGTAGTATTTTTGTTGTTGATCAGGCACCAGCCATTATAATCCTTTTTATAGCCAGGGAAATGACTGGACTCTGCAAACAGGGGGAGAAGTTTTAATGGATTTATACCTCATTATGCTAAGTAATAATCTTGGTGGCTTTTCTCATCTTAATCATTTTGTTATATACTGTATATATATATATATATATATCTCTCATTTCCTTTAGAAGCCTTATAGGCGAAATATTGAACCTTTTGTGTCTAACGGAGTAATTTATTCTGTGTGTGTGTGTCTCTCTCTATATATACAGTGCTGGTCAAAATTATTAGAACTGGTAAAATGAACAAATTCAATGGTCATCAACATGATCGTCATCCGTCGTCTGTCACAAATGTAAAAGTTTCCCTGCAAGACACTCTTATGATAATTAACTTGGCAACTGTTAATCGTATTGTGACCAAACTTAGGTCACAGATGTACTTGGGGATGTTCATGTTATGGTAATGTTGAGGGTCACGTGCTAAGGTCAAAGGTCATTTGAGGTCATATGTTGCAAGCTTCTCTAGTGACAAATAACTTGGCAACTGTTAATCCTGTTGTGACCAAACTGGGGTCAGAGATGCACTTGGGAACCTTCACTTATATGGTGCTGTTGAGGGTCACATGCTAAGGTCAAAGGTCATTTGAGGTCATAAGTTGCAAGCCCCTCTTGTTACAAATAACTATCCTATTGTGTTACTAAACTTGGGTCAGAGATGCACTTGGGAACCTTCACTTAATGGTGCTGTTGAGGGTCACATGCTAAGGTCAAAGGTCATTCGAGGTCATATGTTGAAGTTTTTACCCACAAGACTTGTTTATGGCTAGTAACTTTGCATACATTGCTCCAAGTGCAAGCAAACTTGGGTCAGGGATGCTCTTTGGCGACATTCATGTTCGCAAGATGCAATCTGGCTATTGCTTTGTTTCAAATCTTAAAAGCTGTTTCAGCACTTCTGAAGGTCATTTGAGAATGATTCTCTGTGAGATATTTCTTCATCAATTTGTTGATCCAGTAAAGTTCAAATTTTTGTTGTTTAGGCTCAAGTTTTATTTGTGGGCCTTTAGGGGTGACCCCTGCATCATTTTTTTTTAATTTCTAGGTGCCTCTTTTTCATGGAGGTTGTTTCTCAATGATGTGGATGAGAATTTGAATGATTGTCTTGTTGATCCTGGCCCTTAAAATCCTAGTTCTGATAGAATCTAATGCCGTAACAGCAGGTTCATAATACACCATCTTGACGTACTGTATTGTCAATAGCTTTTGGCAAGTTCCTTGCTTTCAACATCAGAAAGTGTTCTCCTAAACATGTGCCAACCTCCATGCTGGATTGTGGACATCAGTGGATGCCTCTCACCCATAAATATGTTCTGGATAGATCACAGTTCAGTTAACCAATCCAGAGTACTTAACAGTGTCCCTCTTCAGAGTAGCCTTTGAGGGTAGTCTTTTGAGAGTCTGACTTTTCTTCCAGTTTTTCACCACTTTGTAAACAATTTATTTGTGTGCTATTCTTTCAAACAGCTTAATATCTTCATATTTGGAGGTGTGGAGGTGCTGGTGTGGAGGTGTTGTGGATCAGTGGATAAGTCCCCGGACTGTGAACCACGAGGTCCGGGGTTCGAATCCCACCGCAGCACTAGCGTCCTTTGGCAAGACGTTAATCTACATTTGCCACTCTCCACCCAGGTGTTAAATGGGTACCCGGTAGGATGCGAAAGTTAATGTCGTTTGTTTAGCAATTTGAGCGTCACTGTACTGCTCTTGCTGGAATACTCCCCAGGGAGCGGATAAAGTGCATACATTGTGTGCGGGCATGTCAGTATCCGATGACCGGGGTAATAATATCGTAATAGCGCCTTGAGCACCATATATGGTGGATATGAGCGCTATATAAATATCCAATATTATTATTATTTTCTGATGAACAGGGTATACATGTAGAACATTCCTACAGCATCCATGGTGTAAAAAATGGTGATGTAGCCATTTCTAATGCCCTAGAACCAGGGCGGTATTCTGAAAACTATGTTATCTTTTATGTTAAGGAAAACTATGTTAGTTGTCATAACAAACTCCAATTGCGCGCAATAAACACTAGTCATTGGTGCTCGCGCACATGTCTCTGTTAACTTTACGCAAGCAGTCATTGTAGAGGTGTTGTGGATCAGTGGATAAGTCTCCGGACTGTGAACCACGAGGTCCGGGGTTCGAATCCCACCGCAGCACTAGCGTCCTTTGGCAAGACGTTAATCTACATTTGCCACTCTCCACCCAGGTGTTAAATTGGGTACCCGGTAGGATGGCGAAAGTTAATGTCCTTTGCTTAGCATGTGTGCGCTTAACAGGCGATTGGCTGGAATGCTCCCCAGGGAGTGGAGAATGTGCATACACTGTGTGCGGGCGTGCCAGAATCCAATGACCGGGGTAATAATATATATCAACGCTTTGAGCCAGTTTGGGAAAGGCGCTTTATAAATGCCAGGTATTATTATTATCATTAACCAATGACTTGTCCCGATTTTGATTTTTTATGACAATTGACATCGTTTGACTAACATAAAAGATAACATCGTTTTGAGAATACGGCCCCAGGATTTGAACCTGATCTACCAAATATGGGAATAATACCAGAAAGATATCAGGCTTACATTTCTGAAGGGGGGGTTATGGAAAATATTGACCAAAATTTTACTCAATATGGACTTGACAGTGATGCAGAGCTTTCACATATGTTGGCTGTATCCTATTACATTATTCAGCAACTAAAAATGGTGGATATATTAAACAAATATTCATAAACAAATTAAAATCAAATTTGTTCTTTTTAGCAGGTGTTCTAATAATTTTGACCAGAACTGTATCTGTTAGGAAAGTCACATTTTGTGGGGGGAAAACATTATCAAGTAATACTGGAGACCATATTTTGGAAGAGCATACTGACCTATTATTCCTTAAAGTTTTTACAAACGAGTTTGTAAATATAGAAGTAGCAGTATGGTGTCGTTTTGGAATATACATGTACAAGTATCTGTGCATTTACATGCATGCACACATTATTACCTTCAAGGTCGTAGTATCAGCCATTTTCATGCACATGCTCTTTATAAAAGTGAAAATAGATAGTTTTTAGATGCTTAAAACGAAAATTGTCTGCAATAAACATGATTGTAAAGACTTTCAGACTTTAACTCAAGTGCAATATCAATTGTGCTGCCTAAGAAAAATCATGTTGTGATTAAGTAATATGCCTTTTAATATTAGCACATTTCAACAGGTAAATGCACAAGGCTACATTTACGTTTGATACAATGTACCGGTAGGTTGACTTTTCAAAACTCTTTGTGATCATGTTAGTGACATATGGTCAAGAAATGTGCAGTTAAGTACATGTACATGTATATTGTTGATGCTAATTGTGTCTTTTTTCTCAGATTGTCTACACTTGTCATAACGACAGCAATATGGATACATTTTTGTATAACAAGTTGTTTTAATATACCTGTGATTGTTCATATGGTATTGCTATAGCAATGTTGACAAGCAATACTTATAGTCCAAGACCATTGCTATAGATATACATGTACAGTGCTTTTATTATTGAAACAAATGCCTCTTGAATGCGTTAAGTTACAAACTGTTTTTATGTTCCAGACTTGGGTCGTGCCATTGCTGACATTAATAGTAAAGGCGGGAAGTTGTCGATTGAATCATTTGGCTTTGAACTCTCTATCCCCCCTGGAGCATTGGAGGATGGTTCATCTAAACAGATAACACTTGAGGTTCTAACATCAATGTCAGAAGATATCATACTGAACAGAGATGAAGTGATAGTCAGTCGAGGATTTCAGTGCTTCCCATCAGGACTCCGCTTCAAGAAGCCTGTAAAGCTGACAATACCACACTGCGCAGTCTTCAATGACCCTTCTAAAGTTCAAACAGTCCTCATCTCTCCATGCAGTCAGAATACAGGTGTTTATTCATTTTTCTTCCTTTTTACTTGTTGAATAAAATCTACTGAAATACATGTACATAGATTTGAACAACAAGGGGGATTTATCCATATATTTCATCCATATATGAAAAATCTATTGATATGACCATGACTATTGATAGTGATACCAGACGGAATCCTTATTCAGTGATCATATCAAGAGATTTTTCATTTTTTTATTAAATACTTGGGGAAAAAAGACATACATTTATGTCATACGGGACACATTGTACAGAACTGCCCAACTATGACTTGGTTAAAACTTAAGTTAAACAGGTCTAGGAGTTTGAGATAGATTAGAATCAGATGTCCAAATTAGAAACATTCCTCTTGTAGCTATATTTGCCTCGGACTTTGGACTTGGTGAAATGAATGTGCACACAGGAAATTCTTACTTTGTTGGTTCGTACATGTACTTGTTTCATTATAACCCCAGAGCATGCAATAGATCAATTCTCAACTGCGCGAAGTCCAAATTTATGCCTCCGCCCTTGCCAGCTACATCAGATCAGAAATATATCGCACATTCATGTTGATTTGTTTTAAATTTTGATTGAACCAGATTAAAAAGCCTCTCATAACATGTTAATTGACCTCTTTGACATTTGACTTTATAGACCTTATAACCCCCAAACCTGATCACTTTATCTCCTCCTAGTCATGAATACAAAATAGTTGAGATATGTTAACAAAGGTAAAAAAACATAATTTCACGTACACCTGTATCATGACCTCTCTGACCTTTGACCTACATATACCAAAATCTAATCAGATTGTCTTCGTATGGTGATGCACACTAGCACCAAGTTTGAAGTTAATATCTCATGTGGTTCTTGAGTTATCGCTAGAACAAGAAAGCGGGACAGACTTCTTGGGCAGTTATTTTCCTTTTAGTGACCAGCCCCACATAGTTATTTCTGTGTGTCTTGATAGTGTTTCCGTTTGCTCCGATCCTGTTATGTTTCGGTGTTCGTACGGTGTTTGTTTGTAGAATTTGTGCGTATCCCGAAATTGTTAAGTTTATTGCCTGCTTTTTGAATATTCATATTGTTGTATATTTCTATTGTCTGTTTTATTGCAGCAATATGAGTTCGGGAGAAGGAGGAGTTAGGTCATGGAGACCTGCTTCTTCCGAAGAGTTGTCTAGCAAGACGACCTGGCCTTTCAGAACTCTCCCTAGTACTTTCGTACCGGGGGGGGGGGGTCGAGGAGGGCTGCAGGTAAGTTGCCGAGTGGTGTTACCCTGCAAAGTTTTCCAATCTCGGAGCACGCGGCTTCGGGGCGGGTTGCTTTAGTTGAGGTTGGGACGCCAACCCCGAAGCCCGCGGCTTCGGGGCAGGTGGAGTCGGGTTCTAGTGGTTTAGATATCATAAATCCAATCGCCCGGTCGCTCGGCCAACCAGAAGGGGGACATCTGTTTCCCGACCTGCTACGTGCACTCTGACAAAGCCACTAGGGGAGATTCGTGCCACTACTGCGGGGCAGCTCACGGGGACCGCCCGTGTTGGTCTGGGTTTACATACCCTAGCCCCCGGTCTTCCTAATCATGTGGGGGAACGAGTGCTACCCGGGCTTGTTGCATTTGCCAGCTGATGGGAAGACTCGAACCAACAATTCTGGGTGCTCTGCGGAGCATCACCTGAGTGCGCGACAACTAGTGGCCTCCTATTGCCGCCCACAGGTGGAACAACAGTGATTCCACATACTATTAGTAGTACCTGGGCGAATACTGGGACCTCGTCCCAGTCTGCCCTCGCACTTGGCGCCTCGAGCGCCGACCCATGGCTGTAGCCTCTAGTTGCTCAGCTAGTGCGGGTAGTGTGTGCGTGACTTTGGGTACATGGTTCGTGATTCCGAAGTTGATTCAGAGAACTGCCCGAAGTCTATCAGATGTCCCAAGAAGCGGGTCACGGCTTCAGCTCTTGTTGAGCCAGCTAAAAAGAAGCCTAAGAAGGACGCATCTAAAGGGACTAAGAAAAGCAAGGCGTTGCCCACTGCTGCCACGTCTGATCCTTCTCAATCTGAGCTTCTCAACATGATGCAGGTTTTCGCTCAGCGGCAGGGCTGGTCTCTCTTACCAGATACCACAGCCCCTGCTTCTATCCCTCTTCAAGGATCTGACACTGAGACTCTTCGGCCTGACTTAGCTCTGCCGTGTGTGCTCGATACCCCATTGTCTGGGCCGGGGTCTCTTGCGTCTCCTCCACCCACGGCCCTTGGGGCTCCGCCGGATGAGGAGACCTATAGTGACCCATGGGACTATCCGCCTGATTCATCAATTGTTCGGGGGCCATTGTCCCAATCTAATCAAGCGGTGCCAGAATTTGAGTCTGCTTCTCAAGTTTTGGTTTCTGAATCAACATTGGTGGGGCAGGCAGAGCCTCAATCGCTTTCCCTTTGTGGGGCGGAGGCTGCTGTCTTGTTGGCCAAATATCTCCCTGATTTTCAGTCGACCCTCCCGCAGGGTTCGATTTCTCGAGGTTCCCTCTGAGGGTATTTCATTGCGGAGTATGACCTAATCAAGACCGGGCTTCCCCTTAGGCGCTCCGGTCTGATTAATGGTAAGACTTTGCCTTTAGATCCCAAGATCAGGATAGCTTTTTCAAAGCTAAGTCTCTCTCCAGAGATTTTGGCAGTGGGTCGACATCTGCGTATGCCCAACCCGCTTACTTCCTCCTCATTTAAAGCTGAGGATAGACGTTGGGGCAATGTCGGTGGCCAAATCAGAGCCGGTATGCGCTTGGCCGCATTTCAAAGGCTGTCTTTCCGACATCAGATCCAAGACGGACGAGTTGAATGTCGCCGAGGGTGATAAGCTTGTCATTGATGACTTGCTGCTTACTCTAGCGGGTCTGCAGTGGTCACAACTCTCTGGTGCGGCTGCTTCTGTTACGAACCACCGTAGGGTGTTGGCCCTCTCCACCCTCGGGGTTAAGGAGACTGACATACCGTCACTTCTCCAGGACATCCCTTCCCGGGGCCCCTCGCTCTTTGGCGGACAGTTCGCTACAGTTTTTCAAAGGGAGATTGATGCATGTAAGCAGGTCACTGAGATGACCAACCAGTTCCGCGCTCCCTACCAGCCGACGAGAGCCCCTTCCCGACAGAGGGTCGTTGCTCCCACTTCAGGACAACACTGTCGGGTCACTGTGTCTTTACCTGCTGATACTCCGTCATACCCCCTCGCAGGAGAGGCGGATGTGGCAGGGCCTCTTCGAGAGGTAGTCGTGGCTCTCTGCGGGGCAAGGCGACTGGTTCACACAAGGCTAAGCCTAGCTTTTGACGGTCTTTCACGAGCGCTTGTTCACTCTGACATGGTAGGTGGCCAATTATTTTCTCCCGGCTTGGGAGGCCATCACCGGAGACGCCTTTGTGCTCTCCGTAGTGCGAGACGGATTCTTCATAGATCTATCCACCCCCCTCCCCGGAGGGGCTATAAGATCTTGTTCACCTCCCATGTCTGCCCAGGCTCGTTGTCACGCTTCAATGGAGATCAAATCTCTGTTGAACAAAAGGGCTATGGAAAAGGTGAAAGACCAGCCGCGTCTTTCTCCCCGATTTTCAATATTCCCAAGCGCTCAGGGAAAACTGATTGATTTTGAATTTGAAACGGATATGCAAATTCATTCCTCAGGTGCATTTTCGGATGGAAACTCTAGCCTCAATTCTTCCGCTGATCAAGAGGAAGGATTATGCAATCTCGATAGATCTCAAAGATGCGTATTTCCATATCCCTATTCATCCCGCTTCACGCGACCTTCTGGGATTCTCCTTCCTTTCAGAGACTTTCCGTTTTTGTGCTGCGCCCAGCCCCTCAGGTCTTCACGTGGGTAGTGGCTGCCTTGGCAGCCTCGCTGAGGAGCCACGGCCTTCAGTTGTTTTGCTATCTGGACATTTGGCTCCCCCTAGCAGAGGTGGAAGCTCGTCTTTCAGACGGAGCACGCATGCTCGTCAATGTCACTTACGTTTCCTAATAAATTGGGAAAGTCAGAATTGATTCCTACACGCCGACCAGTGATAGATATTCAGAATCAATTAGCATGGCCCAGTCGAGACAGGATACTTACTATTGTCTCAGCTGCTCACAGGCTACTTTTGGCCCAAAGGGTCAGGGCCAGGCAGTGTCTTTAGTTCTTGGGTTATCTAGCCACTCTGGTCGATGTTCTAGAGGATTGCCGGCTCCTTATGAGGCCCTTTCAGAGGCATCTCCTCGGGTTTTACAAACCGTGCAGGGATTCTCTCTTGGTCTGGATTTCAGTCCTAGTAGAAATCAAATACCTTCTCTCCCACTGGACAAGTCCTTCCGTACCCCCCTTCCGTCGATTTCAGTCTCGACAGATGCCTCTCGGCTAGGGTGGGGCGGACATTGCAACGGCAGCACGGTTTCGGGGACTGGTCTCATCTTGTGACTCTACCCCATTCATTGCAGTTTTCATAACCCTGCTTCACTTCAGACAACGACTTTTCCGTCGTTCAGTTCTGATTTTCACGGACAATGTCACAGTTGCAGCTTATATCAGTCGGCAGGGAGGCACTCGATCTGCCACCCTGGATGCCCCAGCCGCACAACAACTGTGGAAGTGGTGTCGTCACATGGCAATCATACCTGTTGCCTCTTTCATCTCCGGTCAAAAAAACCTCATTGCGGACTTCCTATCCCGGGGCAGGTGTCTTCCATCAGTATGGAAGCTCCATCCAGAGGTCTTTTCCCTCATTTACAATCGCTGGAGGTAGACCTATTTGCAACAGCTCTCAACCGCTAGCTTCCGAGTTATTGCTCCTGAGTTCGCGACCGGGAGGCCTGGGCCCTGGATGCCTTCTCCCTCATTTGGGAGAACCTTTGAGGGTTTGCTTTTCCTCCCTTCCCGCTGATTCCGCAGGTCTTGCAGAAGATCAGGGAAGATCGGGCTCGGGTTCTTGTGATAGCTCCCTTTTTTGGCCTAGGAGGAATTGGTTCCCGGAGTTGGTGAGCCTTCTGGTGGCTCAACCGTTTCTGCTTCCGTTGAGAACGGATCTGTTGTCGCAACCCTTTTCGGGGAATCTTCACCACAGACCAGCGTCCCTTCATTTGACTGCTTGGCCCCTATCAGGAAATCTGCAAGACAGTCAGGTCTTTCTGAAAGGGGCGCAGACTTTGTAATGTCCAGTCGTAGAGACTCTACTAGGGAAATTTACAATTCCTGTCTTTCAGCTTTTTTTCAATGGTGTAAGACCCGGGATCAAACCCCGTCTAAGGCTCCTATCGGTTCAATTGCGGATTTTCTAATCTCGCTGTTTGACAAAGGAAAGTCTATCTCTACTATCCGAGGCTACCGGTCTGCGATCGGTGCCATTCATACAGGGTTTCCGGAGTTTGCCTCGGGTTCCAGAAGCCCTGGCTAAACCTCCTTTCGAACCATTGGGTAAAGCTTCGCTCCACCATCTTACCGCGAGGACAAGGTTTGGTGTCTGTTAGAGCTCTTAAATGGTATATTTAAAGACTAAGACATGTCACAAAGATGATCAGCTGTGTCTGATTACTCGAGAGCCCTTTTATCCAGCTTCTCTTGATTCCATTTCTAGATGGATTTCGAAGCTATTCGGGCCGCCGGCCCAGAGGCTCTCTTATCAGATAGTAAGCCCCATGCTCATGACACTCGTAGTGTTAGCACTTCCTGGGCCCTTTTTCAAAGTGTGACGCTCAATGATATTTTGAGGGCTGCCTGTTGGCGTTCGCCCAATTCCTTCATTTCATGTTACCTTAGGTATGTCCCTGCAGGAGAGGAATTAAAGGCGCCAGTGTCTTCCCTGTAATCCTGTTCCCTTCTTCACTTTAATAAAACATGCCACCCGGTTTTGAATGGGTTTTAGTGTAGCATAATAGGTAGGTATATATGATTTATTGCATTAAATATGTAAAATCAGCACTGATTTTCTTATTTACTGCAATAAATCATATATACCTACCTATTATGCCTGTAGTCTTGACTACGGGACCCCTTCGAGAATTTATCACACATGAGTCACAATATTGTGCACCCCCCGTAATCCTATTGTCCCCTTCGCCACTCACGCGCGTCAATACGCTACGGCCATCTTCCTCTTTATTGCTCGCCCCCGACGAGATAGGACGTATAGTCACAGCGCTCCTGAAATCAGGTCGTATAGTATCTTTTAGGAGAGCTTTTTCGCATAGTTAAAGCACTTTTAGGTACCTATATTCGTTTAGATTATAGTACTTTGTGTTTTAGTAAAGTCACTCTTGCCGATTGCAAGGGATTTTTGATTCCCTTTCTTGGCATTTATTTTTCTCTTTCACGGTCAGCCCCACATAGATATTTCTGTGTGTTTGCGGGTGTTTCCGTTTGTCACCGAGCCTTTGGGTTCGGTGTTTGTTCTTACGGTTTTTTTGGCTGTGAAAATTCTTTTGTGCGTATCTCCCAAATAAAATTTACCCTTATTTTACTGCATTCAGTTGAAGTATTTCTTATTTTGAAAAGTATACTTTATTGTCTGTTTTATTGCAGTGGTATGGATTCGGAAGAAGAAGCGGCTAGGTCAAGGAGACCTGCTTCTTCCGAAGAGTCGTCTAGCAAGACGACTCGGCCTTCCAGAACTCTCCCGAGTACTTCGGTACATGGGGGAGGGAGGAGGGCTAAGGGTAAGTTGCCTAGTGGTGTTTCCTTGCAGAGTTTGCCAGTCTCGGAGCTTGCGGCTTCGGGACGGGTGGCGTTAACTGAATCGGGATTGTCAACTCCGAAGCCCGTGGTTTCGGGGTGGGTGGCGTCAGATTCTAGTGGTTTGGATATCTCGAATCCAATCCCCCGGTCGCTGAGACCAGAGGGGGGGGCGGTTGTTTCCCGTACGGTAGCGTTCACTCGCTCTGATCCGTTAGGGGAGACGCGCCCCACTACTGCAGGGCAACCCACGGGCTTAGTCCATGTTGGTCTGGGTTCTCAAACCCTAGCCCCCGGCAAACGCCATATGGGGGAACGAGTACTTTCTGGGCTGTCTACATTGCCAGCTAATGGGAATGCTCGAGCTAACAATTATGGACGCTCTTCGGAGCAACAGGTGTTTTCACCTGAGTGCGTGACTACTAGTGCTCCCCTATTGCCGCTTTCTAGCGGTTCAATAGCGGGTTCACACGCCTTTAGTAGTCATCGGGCACATACCGAGTCATCTCGGTCTGCCCCCGCACTGGGAGCTTTTAGCTCCCAACCCATGGCTACTGCATCTTCTTGCTTAGCCAATATGGGTGATTTGGGCGATTCTCTGGGCTTACGCCATGAGCGCTCCAATCCCTTTATGGGAAGTGAACGTCCCTCCGCGGAGGGATCGGTTCGTGTTTCCGAAGTGGCTTCGGAGATCCGAACGAATCCGATTAAGCGTTCTAAGAAAAGGGTTTCGGCTACGACTCTTGTCGAGCCAGCCAAGAAAAAGGCCAAGAAGAAGGCAAAAAGTGGCAAGGCTTTGCCGGCCTCTTGCCCGTCTGGCCTGGCTAACCCAGCTAGCTCCTCAAGCTGACATGTTCAGCATGATGCGGGCTTTTGCTCAGAATCAGGGTTGGTCCTTTGTACCGGCTATTCAGGGGTCTCACTTTGAGTCTAATCAGCCTTTTGTGATTGATTCGTCTTTGTCTGAGTCGGATTCGCATGTGCCTCCTATTCCCGCGGCCCTTGGGGCGCCGCCGGGCGAGGAGACTTTTGTTGAACCATGCGGGGCTCTGCCTGCGGAGGCCTCGCAAGCTTCGGTTTCTGAATCGCTTGGGCAGGCGGAGTCTCAATCGCTCGCCCTCTGTGGGGTGGAAGCGATTGCTTTGTTGTCCAGATATCTCCCTGAATTTCAGTCAACCCGCGCGCAGGGTTCGACTTCGCGTTGGTTTAAGCAGCAGGATTCCTCTGAGGGTATTGCTCTTGAGGAGGATTTCAAGCTGGAGTATGACCGTATTGAGGCCGCGCTGTTGGTTAAGCGCCCTAATGTGGTCAAGGGTAAGGCTTTCGCCTTTTGTTCTCAGGACCAAGACAGCTTTTTCAAGGCTAAGACTCTTTCTCCTGAGATTTTAGAGGTTGGTCGTCGCTTGCAGGCGACTAATCCGCTTACCTCCGCTGCGTTCAAGGCGGAGGATAAGTTTTGGTTTAATATTGAAAACCAGGTTAGGTCAGGGATGCGTTTGGCGGCTTTTCAAGGGTTTCTCTCCGACCTTAGGTCCAGGGCGGAGGAGTTGAATGTTACTGATGGTGACAAGCTGATTATTGACGACTTGCTGCATACTCTTTTTTGTCTGCAGTGGTCGCAGCTTTCCACCGCAGCTGCTTCGGCTACGTTCCGTCGCAGGACCTTGGCTCTCTCGGCACTGGGTGTTAGAGAGTCGGGCATTGCTCAACTTCTCCGGGATGTTCCGTCTCGGGGTCCTTCGCTTTTTGGTGGTAAATTCGCTACGGTTTTTCAGAGAGAGATCGATGCGCGAAAACAGATCTCGGATATGACTAAGCAGTTTCACACTAGCTCTAAGCCAACGCGGGCCCCTGTTCGGCGTAGACCTGCTGGTCCCGTTTCGGGTCAACGCAGTCGCGTGTCTAGGGTCCCGCCTCCTGAGCCGCAGCCAGCTCCTTCTCGTGGGAGAGGGAGTCGTGGCAGGGGCATTTCGAGAGGTTCTCGTGGTAAGGCGATGGCTTCGCAGAAGGCCAAGCCTGGGTTTTGATGTTTTTCCCCGAGCGCTTGTTCGACCGAATGTGGTAGGTGGCCGACTTCATTCGTTTCTCCCCGCTTGGGAGGCCATCTCCGGGGACGCGTTTGTTCTCTCCGTCGTGCGAGACGGATTCTTCATAGATCTTTGCGTCTCGCTCCCCGGAGGGGCTATAAGAATTCGGTCACCTCCCATGTCTGCCCTGTCTCGATCTCATGCTTCAAAGGAGATCGAGTCTCTTTTGGAAAAGAGGGCAATAGAAAGGGTAAATTTTCGTTATTCCCAAGCGCTCGGGAAAACTTTGTTTGATACTGAACCTGAAAAGAATAAACAAATTCATTCCTCCGGTTCATTTTCGGATGGAGACTCTTGCCTCCATTCTTCCGTTGATCAAAAGGGAAGACTACGCGGTCTCGATAGATCTCAAGGACGCGTACTTTCACATTCCCATTCATCGCGCATCCCGCGATCTTCTGGGGTTCTCCTTCCTCTCAGAGACTTATCGTTTTCGTGCTCTTCCCTTCGGGCTGCGCCCGGCCCCTCGGGTTTTTACTCAAGTTGTAGCGGTGCTAGCGGCCTCCCTGAGCGCGGCCTGCGGTTGTTTTGTTATCTGGACGATTGGCTTCTCCTTGCGGAGTCGCGCGATCGTTTGTTGGACGAGACTCGTTTGCTCGTCTCTCTTACTCAAGACTTAGGTTTCCTAATAAATTGGGAAAAGTCAGAGTTAGTTCCCACTCGCAGCCCAGTTTTTCTGGGGGCGGTGTTAGACATACGGAATCAGTTGGCTCGGCCCAGTCGAGACAGGATTCTCACCATTGTCTCTGCGGCTCGCAAGCTCTTGCTGGCCAGAAGAGTCACGGCCAGACAGTGGCTTCAGTTTCTAGGTTATCTAGCCAGTCTAGTCGATGTTTTAGAGGACTGCCGGCTCCTCATGAGACCCTTTCAGAGACATCTCCTCAGGTTCTTCAAGCCGGGAAAAGACTCTCTTTTGGTCTGGATTCCAGTACCAGTAGGGATCAAGTCTCTTCTCTCTTGTTGGACGAGCGAGGTGTTTCTCGCGCGAGGCAGGTCCTTCTCTGCCCCTCTCCCGTCGATATCGGTTTCGACGGACGCCTCTCGGTTGGGGTGGGGAGGACACTGCAACGGCAGCACGGTTGCGGGGGATTGGTCTCATCTTGGGACTCTTCCTCATATCAATGTCCTGGAGTTTATGGCAGTTCTGTTGACCTTGCTCCATTTCAGAAGTCGACTTCTCAGTCATTCGGTTCTGATTCTCACGGACAATGTTACTGTGGCGGCATATATCAATCGGCAGGGAGGCACTCGTTCGGTTGCCCTGAATGCCCTAGCAGCTCAGCTGTGGAGGTGGTGTCGTCGCATGGCAACCACACCCGTGGCCTCTTTCATCCCCGGTCGGGAAAACCTCATTGCGGATTTTCTGTCTCGGGGCAGGTATCTTCCATCGGAATGGACGCTCCATCCGGAGGTATTTTGCCGCATTCGCAGTCGCCTAGGTCCACTGGAAGTGGATCTATTTGCGTCGGTGCTAAATCACCAGCTGCCGAAGTATTGCTCCTGTGTTCGCGATCAGGGAGCATGGGCTCTCGATGCTTTCTCCCTCAGCTGGGGGAACCTTCAGGGATTCGCCTTTCCTCCTTTCCAACTGATTCCGCGTGTCTTGCGGAAAATCAGGGAAGATCAGGCGCGGGTGCTTGTAATAGCTCCCTTTTGGCCCCGGAGGAATTGGTTTCCAGAACTTATGAGCCTCCTAAGGGCTCAACCGTTCGTTCTCCCGTTAAGAGCGGATCTGGTGTTGGCAGCCCCTATCGGGGATTCTTCACCACAGTCCGGAGTCTCTTCATTTAACTGCTTGGCCCCTGTCAGGGAATCTGCAAGACAGTCGGGTCTCTCTGATAGAGCCGCAGACTTTTTAATGTCCAGTCGTAGGGTTTCTACTAGGGAAATTTACAATTCCCGTCTCTCGGTCTTTTTCCTTTGGTGCAAAGAGAGAAATCAAACCCCTTCTAAGGCTCCTATTGGTTCAATTGCGGATTTCTTAATCTCGTTATTTGACAAAGGGAGATCTATCTCTACTATCCGAGGCTACCGTTCGGCGATCGGGGCCATTCATTCGGGTTTCTCAGATGGTTCGGGGATTTCCAATTCCCCGCCGCTAAGTGGTTTGATTCGTTCGTTCTTTCTGAAGCGACCTTCTTTTTCTAAGTTAGTGCCGTCTTGGAGTCTGCCTAAGGTCCTGGAGGCCTTGGCAAAACCTCCTTTCGAACCGTTAGGTGAAGCTTCGCTTCATCATCTTACGGTTAAGACGCTCTTTTTGGTAGCTATTGCCTCTGGGCAGAGGCGCAGTACTCTTCATGCTCTCTGTCTTACTCCTGGTCATGTTCGCTGGGAGAGAAAAGGCATTAGATTGATTCCTAAGGCTTCTTTTGTTGCCAAGAATCAGACAGCTGCCTCTGGCCCTGTTGAGATTTTTCTTTGTCTGCTTTCTGACTTTTCTTCGGTTCGTGAGGACAAAGTTTGGTGTCCTGTAAGGGCTCTCAAATGGTATATTGATAAGACTAAGTCTTATCGTAAGGATGATCAGTTGTTCCTGATCACTAGAGAGCCTTTTTCTCCTGCCTCTCTTGATTCCATCTCTAGATGGATCGTTGAAGCTATTAGGGCCGCTGGCACAGAGGCTCTTTTATCCGACAGTAAGCCTCGTGCTCATGATACTCGTAGTGTCAGCACTTCTTGGGCTCTGTTTCAAGGTGTGGCGCTTGTTGATATTTTGAAGGCTGCTTATTGGCGTTCGTCCAATTCCTTCATTTCTTGCTACCTTAGGGATATTCCCGCAGGTGAAGCTTTGTTTGCGTCAGCCACCTTGAAGGCCGCTGTGTCTTCTTTGTAGTCTTTGGTGTAATCCTATTCCCTTCTGCTCGAAACATGCATCCCGGTCTTTGAGTTGGCGCTGGTCTGGCATAATAGGTAGGTATATATGATTTATTGCAGTAAATTTGTAAAATCAGCACTGATTTTCTTATTTACTATATAAATCTATATACCTACCTATGACCCTCCCTCCTTCCCCGCACCTTGCAAGCAACATGTTTCTTCTTGGGGTTGCTCGCAAAAGAGGAAGATGGCCGTAGCGTATTGACGCGCGTGAGTGGCGAAGGGGACAATAGGATTACGGGGGGTGCGCACAATATTGTGACTCATGTGTGATAAATTCTCGAAGGGGTCCCGTAGTCAAGACTACAGGCATAATAGGTAGGTATATAGATTTATATAGTAAATAAGAAAATCAGTGCTGATTTTCTTATTTACCAGATAAATCTATATATCTACCTATGACCCTCCCTCCTGCCCCTCACCTTGCAAGCAACATGTTTTACTCTTGGGGTTGCTCGCAATAGTGGAAGATGGCCGTTGCGTATTCCTGCGGGTGAGTGACAAAGGGGATAACAATGGGTTACGAGGGGTGCGCACAATATTGTGACTCATTTATGTTAAAGTTCTCGATTGCGTAGCGTAGTCAAGAGACTAGCATAATAGGTACATGTAGGTATATAGATTTATCTAGTAAATAAGAAAATCAGTGCTGATTTTACAATTTTCTTTTAAAGGGCCTCTCATGTGTTTCCAGGGGCCTCTTGCATAAAAGTTGCGTTTAATCACAATTCAATTAATTAAACGCAACTTGATTTTCAACCAGTCAGGATCTCGTATTTGGGAATTGCGTTTAATTGATTCTTTTATAAGCTTGTACCTTATTTTCTTTCAGAAATCAACATTTTAATGTAAAGCGTTGTTCTGCACTTTTTTAAAATGTGGGTGGTACTTTTATTAAAAAGGCATTTTGTTTCCCTGTTGGGAGAGCTCTTAGCCCATCCAAGTACATAAACATTTTTCGTAAAAAGACATCTCAGGTTTCTCAATTTTTCACAGTACATTACATTATTCTTTTGTTTTCATATCTAGATTATTACATTGATAACCAATGATAGGAGAGATTTCGGTAAATTCAAAGTGCAAGCGATAAAGCATTTTTAATTTTTGAGACATTACATAGTATGTTTATGACCCAATCATTTTTCCCTGCAAGTGTAAAAAATACATTTTGATCATATATTTTTTTATTTCACATTCTTGATTTCAGTTTCAGTTTCAGTTTTCATGTGTGTATAGGAGGTGCGGATGCCAACTGAACAGGCTTCCCTTATGGCTGATTAAGGACATAAGTAAATGAACTTTGAAATAGTGTACAGGTCTCATATAAAATATAGATGCTGAGTGTAGAATGCTTTTGCCTAATTGCTCCTTTCTTTTCTTTTTAAAGGAAAAGTGTTACGAACTCCACTCACACAAAAGGACTGTGTAGTAAAAAGAGAACACTTTGATTTATCCCTTGAGCATTTTTCTGGGGGTTTCCTGGCAGTGATTTATAACTGGCTATTTGTGAAGGGCAAAAATATGCTATGCATGCCATATCTACCAAAGAAGATGCCTTCTGAAAGGAATCCCATCCTGGAGTTCCGTTTGTGGAACAAACTCAATGATCCAGCATCAGTAAGTACTTGTCAGTGGCAGTTTCTTGGAGGCTTGGTGGTTATCCATTCATTCTGTAACAAGAACTATACGTATTATAATAGCCATGATCATAATATGCACATGTGCATCCCAAGGGGTGCTCCAGGTTCCTTCAACATTCTTTTTAAAAATTATTTTGAGTTCTTATAAAATCATTTAGTAAAAAAGAGATAAATCACATCGCATAACTCAAGAAATAAGTATGTTATTCATGTACATGTATAGTGAGTATCCATTACTGTATATGGCACAGAATATGGGTTGTGTCCTGACTATGATGTGGAAAATGGGATTAAAATGCTAACTGCAATTAAAAAGATGTACAAGGTCTAAGTTATATCTATAATCTTATATCTAATAATCTAATACAATCAAATCATTTTGTACAATTTATATCATATATTTCCTTTGTTTCTTTGTTTTCCTTCTTTTTCGTACAAAGTGGAAAGCTCGTGAAGAGGGTATTTCTCAACATTTGAAAGACGAAGCAGATGAGATATTTGTTGGATGTGAAAACCTGGAAGTAAACTGCCAACTCGAAGGAGATAGGTCACCTCCAAGGGAGGTGAGGTGACAGAATAAAACTTTCTTTACAAATTTACTGCAATAAATCATATATACCTACCTATTATGCCTGTAGTCTTGACTACGGGACCCCTTCGAGAATTTATCATACATGAGTCACAATATTGTGCGCACCCCCCGTAATCCTATTGTCCCCTTCGCCACTCACGTGCGTCAATACGCTACGGCCATCTTCCTCTTTCTTGCTCGCCCCCGACGAGATAGGACGTATAGTCACAGCGCTCCTGAAATCAGGTCGTATAGTATCTTTTAGGTGCGCTTTTTCGCATAGTTAAAGCACTTTTAGGTATCTATATTCGTTTAGATTATAGTACTTTGTGTTTTAGTAGTCACTCTTGCCGATTGCAAGGGATTTTTTGATTCCCTTTCTTGGCACTTATTTTTCTCTTTCACGGTCAGCCCCACGTAGATATTTCTGTGTTTGCGGGTGTTTCCGTTTGTCACCGAGCCTTTGGGTTCGGTGTTTGTTCTTACGGTTTTTAGGCTGTGAAAATTTCTTTAGTGCGTATCTCCCAAATAAACTTTAGTTTTATTTACTGCATTCAGTTGAAGTATTTCTTATTTTGAAAAGTATACTTTATTGTCTGTTTTATTGCAGTGGTATGAATTCGGAAGAAGAAGCAGCTGGGTCAAGGAGACCTGCTTCTTCCGAAGAGTTGTCTAGCAAGACGACTCGGCCTTCCAGAACTCCCCCGAGTACTGCGGTACGCGGGGGAGGGAGGAGGGCTAAAGGTAAGTTGCCTAGTGGTGTTCCCTTGCAGAGTTTGCCAGTCTCGGAGCTTGCGGCTTCGGGACGGGTGGCGTTAACTGAATCGGGATTGTCAACTCCGAAGCCCGTGGTTTCGGGGTGGGTGGCGTCAGATTCTAGTGGTTTGGATATCTCGAATCCAATCCCCCGGTCGCTGAGCCCAGAGGGGGGGGGCGGTTGTTTCCCGTACGGTAGCGTTCACTCGCTCTGATCCGTTAGGGGAGACGCGCCCCACTACTGCAGGGCAACCCACAGGCTTAGTCCATGTTGGTCTGGGTTCTCAAACCCTAGCCCCCGGCAAACGCCATATGGGGGAACGAGTACTTTCTGGGCTGTCTCAGGTGCCAGCTGATGGGAATGCTCGAGCTAACATTTATGGACGCTCTTCGGAGCAACAGGTGTTTCCACCTGAGTGCGTGACTACTAGTGCTCCCCTATTGCTGCTTTCGAGCGGTCCAATAGTGGGTTCACACGCCTTTAGTAGTCATCGGGCACATACCGAGTCATCTCGGTCTGCCCACGCACTGGGAGCTTTTAGCTCCCAACCCATGGCTATTGCATCTTCTTGCCTAGCCAATATGGGTGATTTGGGCGATTCTCTAGGCTTACGCCATGAGCGCTCCAATCCCTTTATGGGAAGTGAACGTCCCTCCGCGGAGGGATCGGTTCGTGTTTCCGAAGAGGCTTCGGGGATCCGAACGAATCCGATTAAGCGTTCTAAGAAAAGGGTTTCGGCTACAACTCTTGTCGAGCCAGCCAAGAAAAAGGCCAAGAAGAAGGCAAAAAGCGGCAAGGCTTTGCCGGCCTCTTGCCCGTCTGGCCTGGCTAACCCAGCTAGCTCCTCTCAAGCTGACATGTTCAGTATGATGCGGGCTTTTGCTCAGAATCAGGGTTGGTCCTTTGTACCGGCTTCTTCAACCCTGACTTCTGTCCCTATTCAGGGATCAATCAGCCTAATCAGCCTTTTGTGATTGGTTCCTCTTTGTCTGAGTCGGATTCGCATGTGCCTCCTATTCCCGCGGCCCTTGGGGCTCCGCCGGGCGAGGAGACTTTTGGTGAATCATGCGGGGATCTGCCTGCGGAGGCCTTTGTTAGCGTTCCTTTGTCTCATTCCACTCGGGTGGAACCAGATTTGGATGTGTCCTCTCAAGCTTCGGTTCCCGAATCGCTTGGGCAGGCGGAGTCTCAATCGCTCGATCTCTGTGGGGTGGAAGCGATTGCTTTGTTGTCCAAATATCTCCCTGAAGTTCAGTCAACCCGCGCGCAGGGTTCGACTTCGTGTTGGAAATTTAAGCAGCAGGTCTCCTCTGAGGGTATTGCTCTTGAGGAGGTTTTCAAGCTGGAGTATGACCGCATTGAGGCCGCGCTAAGGCTTTTGCCTTTTGTTCTCAGGACCAAGACAGCTTTTTCAAGGCTAAGACTCTTTCTCCTGAGATTTTAGAGGTTGGTCGTCGCTTGCGGGCGACTAATCCGCTTACCTCCGCTGCGTTCAGGGCGGAGGATAAGATTTGGTCTAATATTGAAAACCACGTTAGGTCAGGGATGCGTTTGGCGGCTTTTCAAGGGCTTCTCTCCGACCTTAGGTCCAGGGCGGAGGAGTTGAATGTTACCGATGGTGACAAGCTGATTATTGACGACTTGCTGCATACTCTTTTTTTGTCTGCAGTGGTCGCAGCTTTCCACCGCAGCTGCTTCGGCTACGTTCCGTCGCAGGACCTCGGCTCTCTCGGCACTGGGTGTTAGAGAGTCGGGCATTGCTCAACTTCTCCGAGATGTTCCGTCTCGGGGTCCTTCGCTTTTTGGTGGTAAATTTGCTACGGTGTTTCAAAGAGAGATCGATGCGCGAAAGCAGATCTCGGATATGACTAAGCAGTTTCACACTAGCTCTAAGCCAACGCGGGCCCCTGTTCAGCGTAGACCTGCTGGTCCCGTTTCGGGTCAACGCAGTCGCGTGTCTAGGGTCCCGCCTCCTGAGCCGCAGCCAGCTCCTTCTCGTGGGAGAGGGAGTCGTGGCAGGGGCTTTTCGAGAGGTTCTCGTGGTAAGGCGATGGCTTCGCAGAAGGCCAAGCCTGGATTTTGATGTTTTTCCCCGAGCGCTTGTTCGACCGAATGTGGTAGGTGGCCGACTTCATGCGTTTCTCCCCGCTTGGGAGGCCATCTCCGGGGACGTGTTTGTTCTCTCCGTCGTGCGAGATGGATTCTTCATAGATCTTTGCGCCTCACTCCCCGGAGGTGCTATAAGAATTCGGTCACCTCCCATGTCTGCCCTGTCTCGGTCTCATGCTTCAAAGGAGATCGAGTCTCTTTTGGAAAAGAGGGCTATAGAAAGGGTAAGAGACAGGCCGTCTCTTTCCCTTTCTCCAATTTTCGTTATTCCCAAGCGCTCGGGAAAACTTCGTTTGATACTGAACCTGAAAAGAATAAACAAATTCATTCCTCAGGTTCATTTTCGGATGGAGACTCTTGCCTCCATTCTTCCGTTGATCAAAAGGGAAGACTACGCGGTCTCGATAGATCTCAAGGACGCGTACTTTCACATTCCCATTCATCGCGCATCTCGCATCTCGCGATCTTCTGGGGTTCTCCTTCCTCTCGGAGACTTATCGTTTTCGTGCTCTTCCCTTCGGGCTGCGCCCGGCCCCTCGGGTTTTTACTCAAGTTGTAGCGGTGCTAGCGGCCTCTCTGAGGCGTCGCGGCCTGCGGTTGTTTTGTTACCTAGACGATTGGCTTCTCCTTGCGGAGTCGCGCGATCGTTTGTTGGACGAGACTCGTTTGCTCGTCTCTCTTACTCAAGACTTAGGTTTCCTAATAAATTGGGAAAAGTCAGAGTTAGTTCCCACTCGCAGCCCAGTTTTTCTGGGGGCGGTGTTAGACATAAGGAATCAGTTGACTTGGCCCAGTCGAGACAGGATTCTCACCATTGTCTCTGCGGCTCGCAAGCTCTTGCTGGCCAGAAGAGTCTCGGCCAGACAGTGGCTTCAGTTTCTAGGTTATCTAGCCAGTCTAGTCGATGTTTTAGAGGACTGCCGGCTCCTCATGAGACCCTTTCAGAGACATCTCCTCAGGTTCTTCAAGCCGGGAAAAGACTCTCTTTTGGTCTGGATTCCAGTACCAGTAGGGATCAAGTCTCTTCTCTCTTGTTGGACGAGCGAGGTGTTTCTCGCGCGAGGCAGGTCCTTCTCTGCCCCTCTTCCGTCGATATCGGTTTCGACGGACGCCTCTCGGTTGGGGAGGACACTGCAACGGCAGCACGGTTGCGGGGGATTGGTCTCATCTTGGGACTCTTCCTCATATCAATGTCCTGGAGTTTATGGCAGTTCTGTTGACCTTGCTCCATTTCAGAAGTCGACTTCTCAGTCGTTCGGTTCTGATTCTCACGGACAATGTTACTGTGGCGGCATATATCAATCGGCAGGGAGGCACTCGTTCGGTTGCCCTGAATGCCCTAGCAGCTCAGCTGTGGAGGTGGTGTCGTCGCATGGCAATCACACCCGTGGCCTCTTTCATCCCCGGTCGGGAAAACCTCATTGCGGATTTTCTGTCTCGGGGCAGGTATCTTCCATCGGAATGGACGCTCCATCCGGAGGTATTTTGCCGCATTCGCAGTTGCCTAGGTCCACTGGAAGTGGATCTATTTGCGTCGGTGCTAAATCACCAGCTGCCGAAGTATTGCTCCCGTGTTCGCGATCAGGGAGCATGGGCTCTCGATGCTTTCTCCCTCAGCTGGGAGAACCTTCAGGGATTCGCCTTTCCTCCCTTCCAACTGATTCCGCGTGTCTTGCGGAAAATCAGGGAAGATCGGGCGCGGGTGCTCGTAATAGCTCCCTTTTGGCCCAGGAGGAATTGGTTTCCAGAACTTATGAGCCTCCTAAGGGCTCAACCGTTCGTTCTCCCGTTAAGAGCGGATCTGGTGTTACAGCCCCTATCGGGGATTCTTCACCACAGTCCGGAGTCTCTTCATTTGACTGCTTGGCCCCTGTCAGGGAATCTGCAAGACAGTCGGGTCTCTCTGATAGAGCCGCGGACTTTTTAATGTCCAGTCGTAGGGTTTCTACTAGGGAAATTTACAATTCCCGTCTCTCGGTTTTTTTCCTTTGGTGCAAAGAGAGAAATCAAACCCCTTCTAAGGCTCCTATTGGTTCAATTGCGGATTTCTTAATCTCGTTATTTGACAAAGGGAGATCTATCTCTACTATCCGAGGCTACCGTTCGGCGATCGGGGCCATTCATTCGGGTTTCTCAGGTGGTTCGGGGATTTCCAATTCCCCGCTACTAAGTGGTTTGATTCGTTCGTTCTTTCTGAAACGACCTTCCTTTTCTAAGTTAGTGCCGTCTTGGAGTCTGCCTAAGGTCCTGGAGGCCTTGGCGAAACCTCCTTTTGAACCGTTAGGTGAAGCTTCGCTTCATCAATACGGTTAAGACGCTCTTTTTGGTAGCTATTGCCTCTGGGCAGAGGCGCAGTACTCTTCATGCTCTCTGTCTTACTCCTGGTCATGTTCGCTGGGAGAGAAAAGGCGTTAGATTGATTCCTAGGGCTTCTTTTGTGGCCAAGAATCAGACAGCTGCCTCTGGCCCTGTTGAGATTTTTCTTTGTCCGCTTTCTAACTTTTCTTCGGTGCGTGAGGACAAAGTTTGGTGTCCTGTAAGGGCTCTCAAATGGTATATTGATAAGACTAAGTCTTATCGTAAGGATGATCAGTTGTTCCTGATCACTAGAGAGCCTTTTTCTCCTGCCTCTCTTGATTCCATCTCTAGATGGATCGTTGAAGCTATTAGGGCCGCTGGCACAGAGGCTCTTTTATCCGACAGTAAGCCTCGTGCTCATGATACTCGTAGTGTCAGCACTTCTTGGGCTCTGTTTCAAGGTGTGGCGCTTGTTGATATTTTGAAGGCTGCTTATTGGCATTCGCCCAATTCCTTCATTTCTTGCTACCTTAGGGATATTCCCGCAGGTGAAGCTTTGTTTGCGTCAGCCACCTTGAAGGCCGCTGTGTCTTCTTTGTAGTCTTTGGTGTAATCCTATTCCCTTCTGCTCGAAACATGCCTCCCGGTCTTTGAGTTGGCGCTGGTCTGGCATAATAGGTAGGTATATATGATTTATTGCAGTAAATTTGTAAAATCAGCACTGATTTTCTTATTTACTATATAAATCTATATACCTACCTATGACCCTCCCTCCTTCCCCTCACCTTGCAAGCAATATGTTTCTACTTGGGATTGCTCGCAAAAGAGGAAGATGGCCGTAGCGTATTGACGCGCGTGAGTGGCGAAGGGGACAATAGGATTACGGGGGGTGCGCACAATATTGTGACTCATGTGTGATAAATTCTCGAAGGGGTCCCGTAGTCAAGACTACAGGCATAATAGGTAGGTATATAGATTTATATAGTAAATAAGAAAATCAGTGCTGATTTTACAAACTTATGACATTCGCTGTAATTCTCATGAATAATATTATCTTCCTTATGCTCCATTTACATATACTGGTAAATCTATTTGCCTTGAAATTAAAGCTTCTTTCATTTTTAACATATTTTTGATAGATTATTCCATATGAGGAGCTCTTCATTAGAAACATGACCAAACATCAGGTATATTTCAATTTGGATCTGAAACACAGAGCGAATGATACATCAGTTACACTGAAATTAATTCAGGACAACAAACCATTCTCAGATATCAAGTTCCACACAAGATTCGCAGGTAAGGATTACTAGTAGTATCGAAGAGTTAAATGGCTGCAGCTGGAAATAAGCAGCCTGCTTTTTATACCCCCGCCAAACAAAGTTTGAAGGGGGTATATAATGTACATGTAGGAATCAGTCAACGGTTGGGCGGTCGGTCTGTTGCAAATATTGCGGATCGAACTACTTTCTCAGTTTTCGACCAAAGCTCATGAAATTTGTTACACACATTGGTCTTGGTGGGAAGATGTGCAAGACATATTTTTCGGATGAGTCGGAATCTGCGTTGCCATGGAAACGGCATATCTATGGCAGTAAATGCATGTTTTTACCAAGTGCCCTAATTCTTGGATAAGGCTGTTGTCACGGGACGGGGGTATTAATAATCATCTTCAGTGATATTTCTAGTTTTATCCAGATATTGATTTCTTTAGAAATATAACTAATAATAATAATAATAATTTTAGTGCTAAAAGGGAATCCACCCTGGCATCAAGTTTTTTTAATTTGTGATAATTTAAGAAAAATTTGCTACCCAGTGTCATTAATTATTCATGATAATGTTGCCTTGATAAGATGTTTTGGAACGGCAGATGTTCTAAATGAATTAGAGATAAAAATAATACTTGTACATACCTATTTTATGGCCTCTGTTATTTAAAACAAGAAATGAAAATCACAATTTCATCAACTTAAAGTTCACATGCAGTTTTGGTATCAAAAAGAAAATTGACATAAAACATGATAATTATGGCCTTAAATTGATCTCCTTGTATCAAAAGATACATGTGCAAGATCATTTGATTTTACCATCAATGATTTCCGATGAATTTTTAGTGTAAATATCTTAAAGGGACACTAGATTATAGCCAAGAACTGCCCTCCACCAGGACCCTTTCACCCCGATGGCTCCCTGTACAACAATCTCTGCGCTTTGTTCGCAGCATGAAACATACACTGTGTGGTGCATGTTGATGTTGTTGGAGTTTACGTCCCAGGCTCAGTATCTAAATTATTTGTTGTCTCTCATTTTTTTGTCTCGCCCACCGGAGGTGAAGGCGAGACTAAGGGATCCAAATGGCGTCCGTCCGTCCGTCACAAACGTTAAAGTTTACCTGCAAGACTCTCTTATGATGCATTACTTGGCAACTGTTACTGCATTGGCAGCCACACTTGGGTGATAGAAGCACTAGGGGCATCTCCATGTTATTGTGTTGTCGGAGGTCACATGATGATGTCAAAGGTCATTTGAGGTCATATGTTAAAGTTTACCTGCAAGACTCTCTTTTGTGAAATAACTTCACATCAGTTGCTTGGATTACAACCTAACTTGGGTCATATTTGCACTGAGGGTACCTTGACGTTATGTTGCCGTTGGAGGTCACATGATAGGGTCAAAGGTCATTTGAGGCCATACGTTAAAGTTTACCTGCAAGACTCTCTTATGACACATAACTCTGCACATGTTGCTGCAATGGCAACCAAACTTGGGTGATAGGTGCACTTGAGGTAGATTCATGTTATTTTCGCGAGTGGGCGAGACACAATATTGCTTATGCTCTTGTTCCTCCTCATTCTACTTGAGGAGGAAAAAACTTCACAGCATCTATATTTTGCTAGTATTTGGAAAGCATATAAAAAGATATACCTCCCATGTTTAGCTAAGTATGATGTAGAAATGCATTCGTATACTGAGGTACATGTATGCATTGACCATCTGAAGAGTCCACAATTGCAGTGCCAAAGTCAAAGTACATTTAAATGTCAAGAGATCAATGAACTTTACATTGGTCAGACATGGAAAATGATCATTGTTGGCTTGTGTAAGTAAAGTAGATCAATATCAGCAGATTTGCCCATTTTTAGCCAAGGTCACCTAACATAACACACTGTAGAATAAAAAAAACAGCACTGTTGGCCAGTGTGGCTGAAATATCAAACTTCAACTTAAACATGTACAATTTCCGCATATACATACCTAATTTGGACTGATTTGAAGGGGATAAAGTTTAAATGTCAAAGCTCTTCGATTTGATTTGTCAAGATTTGACCCCATGCAAGGTCACTCACAATTTCTTTCATTTCCTTATTTTTACTGCTACAGTTAACAACAAAATTATTCATACCCCTTGGAAAATTCTAGTTTTTTGCATTTTTCCTAAAAATGAATGGTTAAATGAAGTTACTTGCACATCAGTTGAATACATTTAGTTATCATCTGCAAATGAATGCCGTTTCCGGTTTCACCTCATTTGCATAACAATAGAAAAGGTGAGTTATCCAAACTGGGCGATGTTCAAAATTATTCATACCCTTGGTGATTTATTGACTTTGTCAATCAGTATGAATCCGATCCTTGTGATTAATGCTTGTAATTCACTTTATTTCAATACACCGTCACATGGCTTCCGGAGGGGTCTCTGCTGGGATATCAGGCCAGTACTTGTTCTCCAATGGCTCAATCTCCTTGAGGATGTGTCAACACATGCCTTCACCTGACCTTCAGGGAGTTCATTAGATTTCGTGTCCTACAGGTGATGCAGTTATCGACGTCATGAGGACAGGACTATGATATTGAAATTTTCGGTCATTTATTCCATGCATTTTAATGAAAATTCTGTATCTACTTATGAAGCAAAGCACCATTCCTGAAGAGCCCTTCCCTTTCGCACTGCCTGTGGGAGGGTTCACCTTTATTCATTGGCCCCATTCTTGATCAGAGTGCTCAGGAAGGCCATGTTGGTGATATTAAAGTCATTTCATGACTCTAACGTCAGGTCACCATGAATAACAGTATGTAACCTTTGAGTACCATACACATCCCACATTGACTGTTACTGTATATCAATCGTCATATGGTATATTCTTTGTATTTTTGGTATGAAAGCTACAATCCTTGATATCAAAATGAATGTAAACCAAATTTATACCATATGCCCTCCATGTTACCAGCTGCAGTGCACAAAATGCTACCACTCTGACAGTGCACTGGAACATAAAGATCAGTATTTTAAGCTTCACTAGAGTACCCACTTGCAGGTGTCCGTATCAAAAATGTGTCAATCAGTGTAACTGAATAAACTGATAAAATTGGCACCATCCAACCTTTAGACAACTACCATGGCCTCCCTAAACATTCTTAATAATAATGGAACAAAAGTATCAGGAAATACCTTGCCTTGACAGTGCAACAGTGAATGCCTCTAGGGAAGTCTCTCCTGGAAGAGTGCTTTGTTTCAACTTAGATACAGAATTGTCATTAAAATGTAAGGAATATTAACAAAAATATCAATATCATAGTCCTGTCCTCATGACGTCTAAAACTACACCACCTGCAAACACAAAATCTGCTTTAAATCCATCGAATCCCCTGAAGACCAGGTGATGGCATGTGTGGACAACATCCTCAAGGAGATTGGGCCATTGGAGACCAGGTATTGGCCTGATATCTCAGTAGAGACCTCTAGAAGCATTGTGACAGTGTGAAGAAAGTGTTACGAGCATTAATCACAAGGACTGGATTCATACTGATTGACAAAGTCAATAGATCACCAAGGGTATGAATAATTTTGAACATCACCCAGTTTGGATAATTCACCTTTTCTATTGTTATGCAAATGAGGTGAAACCAGAAACAGCATTCATTTGCAGATAACTAAATGTATTCAAGTGATGTGCAATTAAATTCAGTTAACCATTCATTTTTAGGAAAAATGCAAAAAAATAGAATTTTCCAAGGGGTATGAATAATTTTGTTGTTAACTGTATATGTAGCAGATGCTGAAGGAGGAGCGTCATCAGGGGACTATGAAGACAAAACAGAGCCACCAAGGTATACATGTTGCTATCATAGGTGTGGGATAACCTTGCTAGTCATAATGACAGCTATTCATAAGGACCACTTAATAATAAGGACCGCTATCCATAACGTGTGACTAAATGAATAGAGGTCCTTCTAAATAGCGAGCAAACCATAGACAAATTACCTCGCTATTCATAAGGACCTCCATTCATAAGGACCACTATTCATAAGGACCGCTATTCATAACGCATGTTAA